>OZ007597.1:189368145-191768145 GCA_963931845.1 Maratus michaelseni
AGGTGCAATAAAAAATGTTGGTGTTAAACACTTTTTTCAAGAAGTTGAAAAAAAAAATCTTAAGTTTCATTGTCAGGTCATATAAGTGCAGAAGATAGGTGTGGGCTCAGGTGCAAAAATTTTTGGGAGTATAAAATATAAAAAAAAAAGTATTGCCATTTTGTTGGGTGCCCCTATAAGTGCAGGGCAGTACAAACCCCTTCACCCCCTCTCAATTGCCAACCATGCCAGCATTTCTATTTTAGATTTTCTTATTTTCTTTTCTTTTTCATGTGTGCAAAATCATAGTTTTTGCACTAGTGATCCTAATTACGGAGCTTTTCTGCTTTTGATATTATTTAATTAATAGGCACTTTTCATTAATATATTAATATGATAATAGGTTCCAGTGCCGTAATAGTGTTATTTATTCTAATATAAATGTAAATAACATGTACCATATGCACCAAATTTAGTATAAAAAGATAAACCTTCAATGAACTCTAAATATTATTATTATTTATTATTTTTTTTATTTTGTCATTAATGATATGAATTTATTTTACCGAATTACTATAATTTTGTAGTGCATTTTCCGGCATCAATAGTTATTATAATAAATTTCAAGGTTTTAAAAAGGTAAAATATGCATGACATAACACTTGCATATTTATAATGATTTTATTTCCTTAAATTTTATGCCTTATGCCGTTTATATTTCACAATATGTTTTAGTGTCAACTTGTTAATTTTGTTTGTGCATCATTATCTTATAACTAATTAATTTTCATGTGTTTATTTTAGAAAGAAGGTGGGGCATTTTTCAAAAATGTCAAAACAAAGGTAATTATGATATTCTTGTAAATTTCAGCATTACATTGATTCACAGAAAATGGATATTTTATATTTATATAATTTTTTGTATTGTAAATCAGTTGGACTGTATTATACAGAAAAAAAAAAACATAGTAAGCCTGGGAAAAAACAGTTGGGGAAAAAATAATTACGTGCCTGTTGTTTTAGTTAAATTTGATTATAGATAGTTTATTTGATCACCATATAAACCATTGAATTTATTTCCTTATTTATATTTGTCTTGTAATTTTCCTTTTTTTAAAATGAATCTTTTACAGTCTAAATTTTTATTACTGTTGGCTTAACTCTATATTTTTAGCATTAATAAGAACTTGAGGCTCTAATATCACTTTGGTGATATATTGTAATTAAATAATGTGAGATAATTATTGATTAACAGTAATCAAAATGGGTATGTGCTCTCATAAAAATCTGGGGGGGGGGGGGGGGGAGAACAGAATTTTTCTTCAAAACTTAACTTCTCTTGTACTTGTAAACTTTTTCTTGTACTTTAATAAATAAAATTTATATTTTGATGTACTTTTTATTTAATTTTAAAATTATAAAAGTCCCCCCTCCTTTCCCCTCAGGAAACAAAATGTGAGACTTATAATTATTCTATTAAAATATATTAAAATTATATTTTATTTCTCTGAGATATTTTTTTTTTTACAATCTTGATTTAATTTAGGTAAAAGATACTAGTAAGAAAGCCTACAAAGACATCCGATCCAGAATACAAGATATGCATAATCACAAGGTTAGTCTTAATTATATATATATTTTTTTAATTATGTTTTGCCGTTATGTGTCAAGAACATTAATAAGTGTACATTTACAGACCTGCCAATAATTGTGAAATTTTCATAATCACCAAGATTTCTTTCCTGTAAAGGTAAAAGCATGTAGTAAAGACTGGAGGCTAATATGACAAAATGAATGACAAAATTTTACTTTCAAAATTAATTTTTTTTTTCTAATCTTCTAAAATTCATTGAGGTCTTTTATTACCTTGTCATGCTTCTATTGAAAGTTAATTTGGTAAAATGGCATTGATTTTAACAGATATCAAGAACAAGGCACATTAAGTTTGTTGTACACAAAATGTATCATTTAATATATAATTACTTTAAGATCCCTCAATTAATGGCCTATTAATCCATTTTATATTGCATTTAGGCTCATTGTAAATTAACTGTTTATCACTAGCACAAAATAAAGATTTCAAATGAATACAGTGATTAAAAGCTTCATAATCGCATATAATATTGTTAAAGGCTGAGTTTATACTTTATCAAAACAAGTATTTAAAAAAAAAAAAAAAAAAATCCTGCAAACACAGACTTGGAAATGTTTTGCTTCTTACTCTGCAACCAGCTACTGCATAAAAATGATTCAATACATGTTCTTACGTAATCTATTGCCATAAGCTTGAATATTTAACTGATTTATTTTACGAGAAAATTCCCTTGTCTTATTAATTTCAGTCTCCCCTACTCATTTGTATCTAAAAGACCTGATCTGACATTTTATGAGTAATTAACATTTTGGATAAAATTAGCAGTGATGTCAACCTCTGAAAGTTCTTTTAAAAATATAAACCATGCTTTTCAATAACTGTTCTGTATTGATAAAATTGCTAAAAAGTAATTTTGTCAATAGTGCAGGGTGATTAGAATTTTCTGGTACAAAATGGTACATGTTTTTAATTTTATGGGAAAGGAACCCTAATGGTTATAAAGATTTGTGACATATTTGTATGAAAGCAGCTCTAAATTTCTGAAAAGTCTGAAAATTGTTATTGAAGAACTTTCAGAGGGTGGCAACTCTGTATTAATTGTGTGTGTATGTGCATATTTGCCTATTTCTCTCTCTTATGCTTTTTGTTGTTGTTTCTTCTTTAGCTTTATTCGGATTTTGTATATTTTACAAAATAAAATTTAACATTTATTAGTATTAATTCATTATTTTCTATGCTTTCAGTTTGCTAGACTTGTAAAGTACCTAATGTCTATTATTGCATATGTTGTTTATGTGTTTAGTTCTTTGTTGATTGAAGGACTGATAAACATTTTTACTCTCCTAGTTTATTGAAAAAAAAAAAAATGTTGCTAGTATTGTGTTTTAGTGATACACATCGCAAATTGTCACGATATGGTCATAGTTCATCTCTAATATGCAGTTTAGTTTTGAAAATGTGAATAAATTTATTTTCATTCACAGTTTTTCATATCAATTTTAAAGTCTTTTTCATTAGCTTAATCTGCAATTAAAAATAAGTAAATAAAAATAAAATAAAGTGAGAATTTGTGTCATTCAAGTTGCATTTATAATTGGTATGTGATGCTAATGTATTCAGCAATTAATTTGTCTACATTTAATGTGGGAAAGTTTGAATATTTTTTGTTTACTATATCTGATAAATCTTCCCAAATTACGTAGTATGAAACATGGCAGATAAATTGTTTTGTTTATACTTATTAATAGTTTTCTTTATGTAGAGTTTGTTAGCCAGACCTGATAAGAGACAACAATAATCAAGGTTACAGCTTCAAAACCATGAATTAGAAGAGAGAAATTTTTTTTTATACTTTTGTATTTGAATTATTACGGCTGTTAGTCAGTCAACTTCTGAATTCCCCTTGCTAATGCTAAACCTATGGGCATAGAATGCATTCGTATATTTGAAGTATCTCCTCGGTAAATTAATATGTTTAACTTATTTTTTCTGTATCCTCCACTCTTCTTAAAGGATGTCTCTTTTTTATCTAGTTGTCAAAATATTTCTAAAATATATATTTAATTTTATATGAAGTGTTAAAATCTTTCTCACAGTTCGTCAGCTTTTAACACATAAAATATTAAATTAAGGATAGATTTTAGAAATATTTTGATAACTAGTGTGCAGGAGGAGGGAGCTGTAAAAAATTATTTTGTGAGCCTGATGATTTCTCTTTATAATCTGTTTGGTAGTTGGTTATTATTATTGTTATTATTTTGATGCCGCCATTTTAGAAAATAATAATAATGTTTATTTTTCCCATTCTTTGTACATGTATGCTTGATTTTAACTTTACATGCAATCTTTTAATTATCATTAGGTAATGACTGATGAGCCACCTGAAGTTCCTAAGCGCCGAGGAAGTGCTCCAATTTCATTATCAAATGGGGGAGATAATCATATCCCAGCAAGTATTAAAGTAATAAAATATTTTCTTAAGCATTCAACTGTTTTTCCATATTTTTGTAATTACATCCTGTTAATTGCTAACATTCTTAAAAATGACATAAACTAAGTGTGTCTAAAAGAAAGTCTTGATCATAAAGCTGATTCACTGAATGTATCATGCCACAGTAAAACGAACCAATGGCATTGCTATTCCTACATCTATGAAATGATCTGTATTTAAAATGAGATCCTCTCTCAACAAAACCCAGGTTTTAAAAATATCAGGATTCCAAGGATCCAAGATTAGAAAAGCCTTGTATTATCACTGACATTGATTAAGTACTTTTTCAATTTTCAGCTTTAAGTCATTCCATTTTTATCTTCATTTTACATCATCAGCCATTTTGTTTAAACTATTAATTTAACATATTATCTTTATACTAAATTTTAAAAAAGAAAAGAAAAATCTTATTTCATTGTTATTGGAGCATAGTTCGTTAAAAGCGATAAAATCCAAACTGCTTGTTTGCAATTTGAGAATTAAACTTTAAAAAAAATCATGGTTGAAATTTATTTAAACTGTCATTAACTATTCATAAATTATATTAAAGTTTCAAAACAAACTTTATTTGAAAGTATATTTTTTGTTTGATTTGATGTGGTAAGGGTTGTAGTTCTCGGATATTGTTAAATAGAAAGTAATAGAAAATTGATTGGTCCTGTATTAATTAAATTTTAATGAATAGGAGGGAAAGTAATTTTGGAATAATCAAATATTGAGAGAAAGAATTAAGTATTAAAAAAAAAAAAAAAAAAAAAAAAGAGAGATTGAGAATAATTTAGTTGCATGATCAAATAGAGATCTGTACAATGCATTGTAAAATAAAGAAATGTATTCAGTAGTAAAATTAAATTATTGCAACTTTCACTATGATGGAATGATAAATATAAGATACATACCTGGGATTGGACTAAACTCCCCAAAAGACATATTTTTATACAACTTATTAGAGTTAAATTTTGTCGTAAATCATAACTAGGGTAAGGGTATTAGTAAATTTATAATAATGATTTTCTAGAAGGATTATGCAGATTAATTAAATGATCATTATTGCAATCATCATATCAAAATGGTACAAATTTAAATGAATATCTGAATATTGCTGATACACCTACTCTAAGAAAATAATATTTAATAGTAAAATCAAACAAGGCAATCAGTATTTAAAAAAATATTTTTATGATATGTAAATAAATAAAACATTCCAATTTTCTGAATGCTCTGTGCAGGCCTCATTTGCATATACTTTACAATTAATCTGAAATTATCAAAAATGTATTTATAGCAACATTTTCACAGTGCTTAATTTAATATCATGCAGATTAAAGAGTATATCACATGATATAAACATTTTAAAAGATTTTTATAACAATGACATTCCTAAACTAGTCGTTGGGGGCCACCGTAATATTTACCCATCATAGATATGCATAATGTAAAATATTAAAATAAAAATGTGTAAACTACTTATAAAATGCATTGCAATTCAAATAAAATCGAGGCTTGATGACGTCACAAACTTTAAAGGCTCGATTACTGAATTGCTTGAAAGAAACATCCTTATAACTTCAAAAATAATAATCCTATTAACTAGCGGTTTATTGCATCTGATTAAGCGTCAAATTTCCAATTAAAATATATCTTTGAAGTGAAATTTGGATGAAATACAGGGTCATGAAAAATCGAAGAGTGTGGTAAATAGGATTCCAAATATCTCAGCAACTCATTATCCGATCGACTTCATGCTTTATGCAAAATTTATGTTTTTTTATTGTCTTTTATATTCATTTCTTAAAATAAACAATTTCGAAAATTTTTATATACCTTTCATCAGAACGAATATTTCGAGAGTCCGAAAAAAAATTGTTCCGGTTAATCGAGGTTATTGAAATGAAATAGGCTTCTTCCCATTATTACATACTAAGTACATACCAAATTGCAAGTCTCTATCTCAATTTTTTCGGGAGATAGAGCATTTACAGACACACAGACGGACGGCAAATTTTTTTTTCTAAAATTATGTTTTTTGGAATTTCCAGTGTCTGAAACGTGTAAATCCGTCAAAAATTTTTTTTCGATTTTCAAAACAATTACAAGACTTACCCTATACTACGTATGATGGGTAAGTAATAATAATAAAGCCTTGAATAATGAGTTTTTTTTATGACAGATGTTGCAGTCCAAAATATGTTAATCATTACAGATATTTTTGTTTATTCACTGATTAAGAGATACCAGACAAGAACAAAAATACAAACATGTATAAGATTATTTATAAGTGGCTTCATTTCTTATTAATATTTCAAGATTAAGTGCAGGATGTACAGAACGGGTATAACTGTTCATATCTATACAGTATAGTTGAAATCTGCATACCTATACCAGACTGTCATCTGAATTTTAAATGTGAAAATTGAGAAAATATCTTATTACTCATGATAACTTGAGAATCACTTATTTATCCATAAAAATAAATTAGCACTGTAAGGAACTCCTTACTAAGGATATATCCAAAGCTTCGCCGTAGACCAGTGTTACAGTTTTCTCACAATTTCAGGACAGAATGGAATATTGAGGTTGGTTCTAATAGAAATAAACTTGTCAACCACATCATCTGAAGATCCTGGTCAGATTGGTGCAATAATTCTGTTAGGTAGATTTCATAAGAAATACTACCTATTACATTCTCCCCTAAGTTGGAATTTTTGAAAAATCTTTGCAGATCTACACCGATCCTGACTCCCAGAACCCAAAAACACTCCCAGTTCAAAACTTTATCTATCTATCTATGTCACTTTTTTATGGACACGATAACTGCAATAATTCTGCATAAATCTCTTCCAAACTGATACATAAAATCAAGGGCATAAAATCTCGGTCAAGTTCGTTAATGGGCAAAATTGAACCAGTGGAGGGGGAATGGAGGGGTGCTGTTTGTGAAAACAGAAACCCCCCCCATAATTTCTTAACTATGATACGTATCGAATCCATTTAAAGTTATTACTTTTAGGAAAAGGGCTGAAAATGTATGTATGACAGATTTTTGATATCATTAAAAATGGCCCCAAGGGGGGGTGGGGGGGTTAGAAGAAAAAAAATCATAACTTCGTCAATTCAAAAGATATCAAATCTGCTTAACCCATTACCCGCTAGTGTTGCGTTAACGCAACATTCAAAATAAAAGTGTATAAACAAAAAACCTGTCGTGCCACCACTATTTTATTATGTTAAAAAATACTTTATTTAAAGACAAAGACTTTGCTATTAAACATACCGAATATTATCTTTCAGAATTTTGTGGTAGGAAATGAATTTAAGTAAAAATATTGAAGGCCCCACCCACATAGTTTTGGCGGTTAATGGGTTAAATTTATTATAAATCCTCTTAATATTATCTAAAACTTATATTGACAAGTTTTTTGTAGGATCAACCCTTATAGCAAAAAAAAAAAATCCCTGCCTGCTCTTCCTGCAAACAAGTTAGGTTTCAAAGTAGGCAGTTCCAACTGTCGCATCATGGCAGAAAGGCAATTTCTTCTGCAATTCCCAACAAACAGGCACCCCATGGTCTGCGTCTTCGAAATCTACCTGTGCCTGTAGGCCGAGCCGTCAGGGATTTTTTTTCTTTAGAAGGGTTGACTAGAGACTGAATATAAAATTCACAAACATATGGTCGATCTCCCCCCTCCTCCCTCATAACATATTTCTCTCTCTCTCTCAAAAAAGAAAAAAAAATGCTTCTATTAAAGTCAGTGTCCTACAGCAGAGTGATTCATACTGACGAGATACTGTTATCTCACGAATTCTGGTGGGTATGCTCCTCAGTCATTCAAATTTGCCAGTGTTTTGATGCCACTGAATTTTAGTTAAAAGTTTGAATTGCCGATTGTAATCCATTAGTGAAACTTGACTGAAAATTTAGTTGGTTGACACGTTTATGAAAAATGAATAAAATAGCAGAATTAGATTGTGGTATTGGGAGCAAAGTATGAAATTTTGAAAACAATGTACAGTAAATTAAAAATGACGTCCATAGATCTATAAAAATGTTAAGAAATGTTGGGCTGTCATCTCAAACATCTAAATATTATTACGGACAATTCAAGGATTTTAAAATAAAATTTAATCAAAGAAAAAAAATTAAATTATGAAGAATTGAATAAAAAATTATTTATTTAAAATTAAAAATCCCCAATTCAGAAAAGATTGTCAAAATTTACTATTTAAAGTTTAGAATTTCAATGAGAAAGTTAAAAAAGATATATATAAGTGGAGTTTTTACGAAGATGATTTTTTATTCCACGAGAAAATGGCAGTTTGTTAAAGATGGTGCATTATTGCAGTCGTAATCAATAATCATGGCGAGGACGAGGAGGTTAGGCAATGATGAGACACCACAAGCGTTTCATCAATAAGGAGCAGCCAATTTCCAGATAAATCTTTTATTACTGAACAGAAGCGATGCAAGTAACAGTTCCCACAGTATCCGGTATAAACTTATAGTCCCCAGGCTTGACGATGGCTCACTACATTGTTTAATAGATCGTAAAGAGCTGTTATGAAAATTCTACGCGACTTCAACACCAGATAACCATTTGGTTCGCACTTCCAAACACGACAAAAATCTGCTCTTCAAATGCCTGCTAGCACATTTTGTTAACCGCGCGTAGGGTTACTGACGACGACGTAACGAGGGCACGATCCAATGAGTGAGAGGCAAATTCAAGCCAAGCGAATGAGGCACGAGGGAGAAGATTTAACACGAAAGAATCCCCCTCGTAGCCGCGCATTGATTTTGAAGTGAAAAATACCCAGCACGCGAAGCAAAGCATAGAATTAAAGGCTTTTAAAAACATTTGAAATGACAAAAGCGTCTCTCAGAATTTTATAGATTGGGGAGTTGATAAAAGTTACGAATGAACTTAAGATTTGGAATAAGATAATTATTAATATACAGGTTATTACTTTTAAAAGGATATTAAATAGGAATAAATATTATTAAGAATTAAGGAAATACTGACTATGTCAGAAGTTAGATTAATTTAAAGGACTAATGCGAAATAAATGCGAAGGAAATAAATTTTTTACATAACATATATATATTTTAATTAGTAAATTTTATATTTAATTTATCATCAAAAATTGTAAAAAATTTTTGTATTTCTGTATAACTGCTTAATTTTTACTTAACTCTGTCTAAATGTCTATGATTAGGTATACTTTTAAAAAAATAATATTATAGATAATGTTTTTAAATCTCGTATAAATTTTAAAAATATGTCAATTAATTTTTATAGAAAGCATGTTTTCTTTTTCTCAAAAAGAAATTATGTTAAAAATAATTACTGAAACATTTTCAGGAAAAGTGTAGAAAAAAAATATAATATACTCCAGTATATGTTTTGTAATATAAATATATTCATAATATTTGATAGTTTAAAAGAAACAGATTATATATCTGTACAAGCATATGAAGTTTTAATGCACTAACTTTAATATATTTGACAAAAAATATCTGAATTTATAAAAAATGCTTTCTGCTAGTATTGTTTGTTTACAAATTTAAAGTTCAGGTATTTTTATGTAGTGAAACACTATATAAATTAATTATCTTTGGAATATGTCTGAATGTGTTTTATTTTTTAAGCACAAAATTGAATTTTTAAAAATTTCAAGCATTTTATGTCATTTCTGTCCTTAATAGATTAAAATTAGAAAATCTATGTGAACTCTTTTATGATCTTTCTTGTTTCCTCTTCACCGATTCTTTCTTGTGGATTTTAATTAGCATTTACAAATGGTATGTTTTTTTTTTTCCCCTTCTCTGCAGAAAAATTATTTCTAGTTTTCTATTGTTCACAAAAGATATAAAACACATGTATTTATTTTACATCTTTTCAACATTTTTAATTAATTGAAGTACATTAAATGTCTTGATGTGTCTTAAATTATTTTATGTTTATTAACATCTTAATTAGATTGTTACTTTTCTCCTCTTTAGGCTATGTTAAAGAAAGATAACTTTCCCATGTCTAAACTGAAAGAAAATCAAACTAAACAGTAAGTAATGTTTGCCTTTTTAGTTAAATAAAACTTGATAAAAAAGTAAAAATGATGTTGCATGTTGACGGCGGCATAGCTACGTATTTAGCACTCTGGAGAAAGTACGATTGGTGCGTCCACTTCTCTACCCACAAAGCTTTCCCAAAATTGTTTTTAGTTTTAAAACACATACATATATAATACAGTAAAACTGTAAAAATGGAATTTGCCTATAAAGAAACCCTGCCATAAACACAGAATTTTTCCAGTCCCTTGCGATTCTGTCTCAGTTAGCTCCATATTAACATATAACTTCTTTGCTAAACACAACTTGTAATGCACGTGAGTGCCCTTAGTTGTGCTTTTAAACATTCTTTGCAATTTTTACAAATTCAGAGGCCCAAAATATTAGATTTACAATTTATATTATCTCAAATTAAAATTTTGACAGTCAAGTTCAAGTAATATTGTAATTTCATTTATCTAAATTTTTAGTACAATAAAATCTGTTCAAACAAAATCGCAAAACATAAGAGAAAAATTCCATTTTAGACAGGTTTTCATATTAGCAGGTATAATCCTGCACATGTGAACCAGGAAGAAATTCTGTTAAAGACAGGATTCTGCTTTCACAGGTTTCACTAAATATTTTTACAAATATTTAAAAAATTTATTTCATTCCTTTGTAATTTTACACCATTAAGATTTTAGCACCAGGAGCAGTGTGCTCCAACTGCTCCATGGTAGCTATACCCCTGCATGTTGAATTTATTGGATTTAATTCTTATTTTTAAAAATTTTTAATTTTTTGCTTAGATAAATCAGCTTTAAATGTCTGAAAATTTTTGTTTTTACAATTTTAAATTCTTGACTGTAATTACACTATATTGCCAAAAGTCACTGGACCCTTTCGATTTTAGACATTTTATCAAATATCTAGAGAAATACATGACAAATCCTTCTGACTTGAAGAATATAAAGAACATGTTTGACTTTATGATGAACTTTTTAAAATTCCAATCTTTTGATGCTACATATGTTGAAAGTATTTAATAATCAGTATTCAAAATCATAATTTTTTTCAATTATATTTCAGGCATTCTTCTTTGATTGATACTGGAAGCAAAACCCCAGACTCCAAAGATGCCAATAGAAATACCGTTGATAGTCCGCAACTAACATTCCAGCCAATTGATATGGATTTGATGGGTGATCTTCATGAACTAATTTACCGCCGTTGTTCTTTGTGTAATGGTTCTCCACAAAAAAGAACCAGTGCATCAGATTCGCAGCTAATTGATTTATCTGTAAGCTCGTCTACAAAATTTTTATTCATTTGTAATTTAAATTATGCCTATGATGTAGTATGTTTTAAGGCTGTTCGGAAATTCAAACTGGCTACTTTCTGACACATTTTTAATCCATCTTATCCAATTCACAGATTCTCTTAAGAAACTATGTAATCGAGCTGTTTTTTTTCAGTAAAAGCAGAAGGTTTTTCAGAAAAGTCATCAAAGTAGGTGCTTTAAGCCATATTTCCAGACCTGACAGTGCAGGAAAAGGAAAAAAACTGCTGTCCTGACACAATAATCACTTATAACTCAAGACATAATTAATTCCTTTATCAGAAAATTAATTTATCAGAAGGAAAACTGTTTAATCATGCTTGCAAGTATCATGCTTTTTTTTATGTTTAAAAATGTGTTTGAAAGTTTCACATTGTTGAGCCGGAGGCTCTGTTTTAGCCAGGGGCTCTCTGAGTTAGAGCCGGAGGCATTGTTTCTCGAGAACCACCTTAAATTTATAGATTAATTGTATATTGTGCAGCAATGAATCCAGGGAATGCACAGTGAGATGTATTGACGATCTAGGTGGACAAAATTGTGTTGAAGTTTAATTAGGTTTTGCTGGTTTTTCGAATGTATCACTAATAAAATACTCTGTGATAAATATTTGGTTTATTTAACGACACTATCTCAAAATAAAAATATAATGTGTTACAAAGAATGTGCGAAACATACTTATTTCACTGTTAAGTAAAAAAAAAATTTCAGCCGTCTTTTTTATCATACAGATGGAGTGCTTAACAAGTATAAAACTTCTTTCGTAATTATCCTGCACTTAGTTTTTGGGGAAAACTCGTAAACTTGCAATGTAAGAATCTGATGAAATAAAAAGTCTGTTTAACATATTTGCATTAACATCAGATCTAGAGGTCTTTCTAGTAAAAAAATTCCCTGTCTTACCTGGTGTTTTTGTTTCATGCTTCTTAATCTAAAGCTTGTTTATTAATAAAAACTTAATGATTTGCAAATTTTTGCAGGAGTTTTCTTTAGCTTCCAATACTTTAGGAATGGCACTTTGATTTTTAAAAATGCTTATTGGTTAATAATGCTTAATACTATGTTAAAAGTCAAGATAAAGTTTGTAAACAACAACATGGATCATCCAGAATCACAACCTCTGAAGAAAAGCATTAAGCAGGTTTTATGGCACTTATTTTCAAACAACAATAGGTTAAATCTTACCTAGACAAACATGTGACATATGTCCAGTAAACTCGTGCTTTCAAATAAAACATTAGTCATGGTGTTCTTTCGAACTTCCATGAAACTAGTGCAACTGTTGAAACTCCCTCTAACCAACTGTGCAAATGGCTTTTTTATGGTTTTAGTAATCAACACCGTAGATTTTTTTCTACAAAACTCGCACAGATCTTGACAAAAGAGACATTCAGCTACCAGTATATGCAGTCTTGTTAAATTCTGAGTTAATTGGAAAAAATTAATTTTGTCCACTTAGATCATCAAAATGACCTACTGAGAGATGGCCTAAATGTAGAATTATCCTTCCAGATGACAAATAACTGCCCTTCTTCACAAAGATTTAAAATAGTCTGCTTATGGTCCAAATGAAGAATTTTCTCGCTCAGAATTCCACAATATCCTTCCCTCTTGTGGGTAGTGTTAAAATCCTTTCTGCCAGAAAAATCTGAACAATTGTTATGTATAGTTTTATATCAGTCGTATCTATGGGGGATGTGATTTGCTTAATTTTTGGACCAATTAACAATATTTCTAATTATTTACTTCTATTAATTATGTTGAAATAATTAAATAATATTCATTTATCTGTTTAACTGAATATATTTTCAAAACTAAGAAAATAAATCATATTTAGGTGCAGTACAAGTGATTTAGCCAAACTGCCTATTATTTTAAACTTAATAATAATCTGTAAACTGTAAGAATATTGAATTTTTAGAAAATGTGTAGACTTCGACAAAAGCAGGCTTGACATTGATAACTTTGAAATGCCGTTAAAATATTTTTGTTCTAATTTTTAAATGGAAAAAATTAATTTAGTAAACATTTTTCTTTTTTAAATTAAAATTTTATGTAAGACAAGTTTTAGATTTATTTTAAGCATTATATATGTATTTTTTTTGAGGGAGGGGGTATTGAAGATTGCAATAAGTATCATAATATTTGAAGCACAATTACATTTCCAAGTATGTAAAACTGTGTAAAGATACTTTATACAAATATTTTGTTCTTAAACCAATACTGCTTGACACAATTCTTTCATAATTTGGCTTATACATCTGATAAAAATAGATATTATTTTTAAGCATGTTTTATCTTCATATTAATTTAAAATATTGTTGTTTAGTTGTGATATAAATTGTAATAAGTTCCTTTTCCGAGGTTTATAAATTTTGTAGAGCTCTTTCCTGATCCAAATATCTATTTTTTTTTAACGAAGGTAAGTAGAAGATTGCATTTCTGAAACATTTTGTTTGCCAAAGAAAAGTGCTTGGCAAGATCAAAAATTGATGTTTTATTTTAAGTCAGTTTTAGAATATCCTATTTAATGACTTCTCAATATTTCCAAATTATAAAAAAGCTTTTTAGTGGTCCTTATACTTAAAAAAGTATTTTACATATTGAATAATTAAAAATAATTAAGGTTGCAAAAGAAAAAAAAAAATTAGACTATGTAAAAAAAAAAAAAAAATCAATTCAAATACCAATATTTATTAACAGAAAGACATTTCAAAAATATTAATCAAACATATTAACAAGAAAATATTGTTCCGTACAGAAATTTCTTATGCATCTTTCATTCTATTGCTTGTAGTAGTTTGTCCAACAGAGAGGCTGAGACTGCTGTTGTCAGCATTTACCATATAAAAATCAGCAAGTTGTATCATTTCATCCCCATGTGTTATTTTTGCTTCATAGCTATACAAAATTACATACTACCTACCAAACTCAAACTAATTCTATGAAATGGGATAGGGTATTGAAGTGGCTAAGATACCTGCCATATTCTCTGTATTTGTTGCTGTCTGACTCATTTATTGCAAATCACAATAACACATTTTATAAAATTGAAAATTTGCCAACACTTAAGCAGTTAATATGAGTTTGACCAGTTTATTCACAACTAAAGACAATGAATTTTGAAACTGTGACTTTGATTTGTTGGCAATGACAGCAAAATGGCAGAAATGTATTAAAACTGATGCTGCTTCAATACTTTTGGTAATAAATATTGGTATTTATATTAATGTTTGACTCAATCTCAAAACCTTGCCAGAGTCTTTTAATTATCAAGTGGTATTCCCATGTGCTTCGAAATGTATTATTTATTTTGAATTATTGTTTATTTTGATTTGCAAATTTACAGAAATGTTGGAGAGGAGGTCAAATGAATTTTAAAATTTTCTTACTGAATAATGTGAGGTTTTTCACATTGTTTTTGTTTTGTGATAGGCATTTTAATTCACAGTCTGAGCAATCCGTTTCATCTCTAGTGGCATATTGCATCATCGCTCTGGAGTACATTCTCCATCAGTGTGAGGCATGGCCAGTTGCATCATGTATGTAGTGTGCTGCATGTGGCATGGCCGGCTGCTGCACAGATGATGTTGCACAATCAGGATATTTTATAGCTCTCTTCGAAAATGTTAGTTTCGTTTTTATCTGTAGAGTTTGTACCCTCATTCATTGAGGTGACACCAATGCTTTGCTGAAGAAATTTATGTTTTTAAATTTTATACTGAAGATTTTTGTTAAAGATTCCATCATAAATTATCCTCTGTGATTGCATAAATTAATTCATTAATTTTTTAATGGCCAAGGGGAAATCTTTCCTGCTATTTATATGATCAAATAATGAAGATTTTTTTTTTAATCTTCAATGTTTCCACTTCACTTACATTTTCTTAAAGATTGGTGAAACTTTAAATGCCATATAAATTTTCTCTTTTTAATAAGCAAAAAGGAATAGATTTTGGTTATTGCCATTCTTTTAAAATTTCATAACAACTAAAAATTCTATATGATCTAACAGAACACAGAATATATTGTCACAAGTGAAAAGTATCCTGTAAGTCAAACCTAAATCCTTTGTTTAATGTGTCAATGCTCTATCAACTTAGCTATCCTGTGTGACTTTTGCAGGTGCAATTCACTCTCAATACTTGTCTTTTATGGATGGTTGTTATGGCTTGAGTGAATTGTGTCTGTCACAGTCATCCAGGATACCTCAATTGATAGATCGTTAGCATCATTGTTGCCAATTTAACAGATTTTTTTGTTCAAAAATCTATCATTATTTCCAAATAGTAAAATATTTGTCTTATTTAATCTGTCATATTAAATGATAGATTTCTGGATAAAAAAAACCTGCTAAATTGGCAATATGTACTAAGAAGTTACTTCATTCACACGAAAACACCTGCTAATGTTAATCCTACGGGAGAATATTTTTAAGTGTCTAGTTTTCATTTCATAATTTTAAATAATTTTTTTCATTAGATAGCTGAAGTCAATCTCTACAAAGGCCATTTTTTACTTTTTCAACTTTGTTTGCAGGATTTTTTACACTGATACTTTCACTTTCAAAACCTGTTATGAAAATGAAAATATCCTCACTTAAAGAAAACTGCAAACAAAATAAAAAAAAAATAAAAAAAGGCCTTTGTAGAGATCAACTTCAACAATCTAATGCAAAAAAAAAAAAAAATTAATGTTGAAATGCAAACGAGATGCTTTATAAAATTTCTTCCATAGGATTAACATTAGCAAGTGGGTGTTTTCACGTGAGTGAAGTAGTCTGCATTTTAAGCCAAAGGTCTTGAATTTTTCTCCTAGCCTGGATATCTTTCATTCAGTCAGAAATTAAAACGGAAAGCAATGTGGCCTCCACTCCAAAATTTCTGTAATAGATATGTTTGAAATAAAAATAACTTTCTTTAATGTTTTTATATTATTTAGGGAGACTCTGAGAAAGTGCCTTGTAGCCCAACATGTGTTGCTTCTCAGTTGAGAAGGCATTCTCCAGATCCTGTTCCACCACCGCTTTTACCTCGCCCACCAAGTACAAAAAGCAGGCCTTTTGCAAACTCCTCAAGCACATCATCTGATCTATCAGAGAGCAGCAGTAAACTTTTAATTGAGTTAGAGGGTGATATGCAATCAAGTAATGAACAGTTGAAGAATAATTTCTTCTCTGTTCCTGCCGATAATTTTAGTGATATTATTACAAAGTACAGCAATTTAAAATCTACAAATCCTTTCTATCAGAGTCCAGTGTCTGTGCCTTATCAAAATGACTCATCACCATCTATATATAAAAGTTCCTCTGGTCCAAATGTTCGTAATATGGTAAACATGTGGCAGTCTCCACCTCCGATTAGTGAAACTCACAGCTTGTCATCGAGTGCTGATAAACTGAAATCTACATCAGTAGTGTCTTCTTATAAGTCCCAGCTTTTGTCTAGAACTGTTTCTACTCCACCAGCATGTTCTGGTGTTTATAGTGATCATCCTTCCATGAAGGTGTTGAAGTCTGCATCTAAAGTGACAACAAATCCATTCATAGTCGCTGATCATCAAAATAATAATAGTCAAGAAAATGTGAATTCTTCTAATTCATCATGGGAAAGCTTTCATTAATTTTGTTTGCATTTTACATATGTTTGTTGTGTTTTTTAGTTTGTATGTATCTGTTAATTTAAGAAGAATTATGAGTCTGTTTTACAGAAAGCTCCTTTTAAAAACTCTCTAGATGACATTTTGTTTTTGTTTTTTAATGTAGGAATTGAATAATTTTAAAATTATAATCTAAATAGATTATTCCTAGAACCTTATTAAAATATCTTGTATATCATATCATTGCATGCTCCTCCTTTCATATATGTTAGAACACATAGAAAATGATGAATTGTTATATAGAACTGTTCACAAATTCTTGAAGAATTAATTTTAATATCCATCCATATTTTATTGTTACACAAATTTTTAAAAGATTATATTATTTTGTTAAAATTTCTGTTACTGATCCGTGCATTATCTCTGTTAAGTATTTATTTGTATAAATTGCATTTATCTTTTATAAATTGGTCTTTTTAATGTATTTTTTAAGCTGCATATTATTCTTATGGAATATTTTATAGAAAAGTTATTTACATAATTGAATTTTTATCTATATTAAAATAAAAACTTCACAAAAGCAATATTTTTAGAATAAAGCATTTTAATACATCCTTATTTTCATAAATCTTTATTTTATTTATTACAGCCACATATAAAATTATTTTCTTGCATAAATTGCATTTACTCTTGGAAAAATTTTCTTTTTTTTTTTAACTGTGCGTTTTGCTAGCAGATTTTTAAAATCGTATTTTAGAAAGGAACCTGGGTGATATATAAATGAAAATGCACCCTTGTACATAATATGAGATGTTAAGATTGTTTCACTATATTGTATTATTTTTCAGAAAAATTTAGCTTAAAGAAAACTAGCTTTAAAGTATAGATTACAGAATTGCAAAGAACTGCTGCTAGTAACTTATTTAAGACTTTTTGATTTTTTTATATTATTGAATTTTTTGTTTTTGTTGTTTGTTTGTTTTTCATTAAAGAATATCTTTTTTTAAATTATGAGATTAGCTTTTTCAAAGCAGTTAATACATTTTGTATAAAATCCTTATCAATTTTATTTAACTAACTTATCCTTTTTGCTTTTCTTAAATATATAAATAATATATATATATATATATATATATATATATAATATATATTTTGGTACTTTGTTTCCTTGCTTAACATATAATAATGGTTTACTGGTAGTATGTTTATATGCCAATAAAGCTGAAAAGTTATATTATTTATTTTTAAAATGTTATATAGCCAGCATTATACAAAAGTTTCTTTCTTTCTTTGTTAATTTTTTTATATTTCAATAATTTTAAGTACAAGAGGTTCAACAACCTGTTTTAACTTTTACTTATTGTGATTATATCTTGTTATTTTAATTACAATATTTCTGTGTTAATTTTTTCATTCTTCCAATCAGTATTTTTAAAATACATTCCTTACAATTGATACTATTAATAAATGTGCCATATAAAAAAAAATATTGTGATAAATTGACACCATCAGTTGATTTAAGTTGTGACAATATATTAAAACTTTGCTGCAAAGTCTTTTAATATGTTTTTTCCCCTTATGTTTAGGGAATAACATATTTAAAAATTAATAAAAGGTTTGGTAAAGTTTTATTGTTGAATGATGACATATTCACTGAGTCTTCCATTTATTAAGAGAGACTTTTTACACTTTCTCCCTTATATTCTCCCACTTTCGTAGGTGTTTAAAAAATACATATATTTCAAAGCATTTCATAAAAAAAAACCCCTTAAATTTGACAATTTCTATGAGAAATTTTTATTAAAAACTAAATCTGTCGTTACAGTACATAATCGGATATAAATTTATTTTTCTAAAAAAATAGCATCAGTTTTCAATGACAATTGTGCCATATAATCTTAATGCTTAGAATTTATTGATAAAGGAAATACTCTTTTAGACTATTTCTTATGCTAAAATATCTGTGTATGTATGTATATATATATATATATATATATATATATATATATATATATAAAACTTTAAGTAAAATTTAACCATATATATATATATATATATATATAATATATTTTAAGTATTAACCTATCTTAAATTTATTCTAATTTTTTTTCAATTAATTTACTATATTTTGTCTTAAAATATTTTTATTCCATTACCCTTTTCAAAATCTAATGATTTCAAGGCGTCAGACTATTTTTTACTTCCTTCTTTGATTTTTTTTTTTTGCAAAATTTTTTATCCGAAGCCTGTAATATTTTTCCATTTCAATACATTTTATTTGAACATTCTTTTTTTTTTTTTTTTGGCACAGAGATATTTTGGAGGCTTTTAGAACTTTCTTTCTGTGACTTTTGAGAGCTGGATTACATAGTTTTGTTCCTTCTGTGGACTTGTGCTGTTCTCGACTTTCTATTGTTTTAGACTTGTTTGCACATGGTACTCATTGTAGGATTATGTAACTTTCTGCTCTAGTTTTAAAAGCTTTTACATGATTTCAGAACAGATATTTTTTGTGTTATCATCTGTCCTAATTTACTTCACAGTGTCAGGAAGAATTTCCACAGAATTGTGTGAATTTAATTTGATTAATCACTTAAGATTTAATTTTTATTTCAAGAAATTCGTAGTGTATTTTGTTTTTAGAAGAGAGTCCTGCATAACAATGTCAAGACTGAAATAAAGAATTTTCATCTACTTATAGCTAATGCTCCATGTGTTTGGGAAACATTCACTGAACGTAGAATCCACTTCTGCTTTTCCGTGGTTTGATTACTGCAAGCTTACACAGATTATTTTATGTAAAATATTACTTACTAACATTATGTTTATCTCAGCTTACTCACAACCATGCTATCACCATATTTTTTGTGTGGAAGTTTGTAGATATTGTAGTGAGAGGGTTGCTACAGTTTTGAATTTAAATAATTCTGTCTTCTATAAGCAGTGATAAAGAGCTAAGGTGTTGCTAAATCCATCACAACATGTAATTAGTGCCAAAGGATACATACATATATATATATTCCCCTACATATATATATATATATAGAGAGAGAGAGAGGAGTTCAGGTATTATGGATTACCAGTTACGTTTGAGGCAAAATCACAGCTCTATATTGTTTAAAATATGAAAACCGAATTCAATCACAAACTTCAACTACCTGTGATTAGTTATTTGTAGACAAAAATCGTTTTACAAAATTTCATCACAGAAACAAATAATAATAATGAAAAACTTTGTTTGGAAGGAATTATTAGATAGTCGGGAAATATGGAATAGGGGGTTAAAAATGGAGAAAATGAACAGAATTTGGCAAAAAAACCAGGTGTAATGGTATCAAGAAAGCAAGATCAAAATATAGTGTCTAGGTAGTGAGCCAATGAGATATTGGTATTCCATACAACCCGACACTGCCGGTTTGGGAAAAAATTACTTTATATTTATTGGTGTGAATCGCGAGCTAAAGAACAAGTATTACATTATAAACTATTAATATTTCGGTGTACAATTTGCTTAATTTCAATGTAAAAATATTACATCTAATAATGAATAAATAATATTGAAAAATTATCTCGTGAAACTTTCCAGATGACAAACAAATATTTATTCACACAATGTGCCCTGACGCCGACCGACGAACTGCACATTCTGGAAATGTTCTTAAGTAGTCTATGATATTGCCACTTGGTGGCAGCTCTTTACCAAACAGAAACCTTGATATTTTATATTACCCAAAGTTCCTCCACTGTTTAGGAAGTTAATACATATCCATTTTGAAAAGACCTGTAATTTATCCTTCTCTATCTCTTTGTAACTTTTATGTTTGTTTTTTAAACTGCATGGGAACCCAGGAAATAACATTTAGAAGGAACTATTTTTCTCCTTCAAAGTTGATTAACTAGATTTGAGTTGTTCAATACATTAAAAGATTTTGGAGCAAAGTCTTTTGATTCATTTTGTTTTCTTCCTTCTTACAAGATAATTTGATAAATATTATTGGTGAAAAAAATGCTGATGAAGTAGTGCTTGTAAGAGAAATAGATGCATTTGAATGATCAAAATCACATAAACAAGCAACTGAAATCAACGTGATGTTAAAAAAAAATCCTGGTATTGAAATAATAAATACTTTTGCTTTCATATACACAATTTAAAAAAAGTAGCACATCTTATTTATTTGTTTAATTATTTTTATTAAATCACATTACTGGAACTAATTTTACTCTTATTCATATAAAAATATTTTATAGCTTTTATTGGACAAAATTTTAATGAACATTTTTATAACGAATCTCATTATATTTTTTAAGATTTACGTTTATTAAGTTTTAGTGATAAATCAATGGTTGTTTCAAAGTTCCTGTAGTATTACATTCCTGCCATACACTTTATTTTTCTTTTCATTTTCTAGTGTGAAAAAAAATTCCATAAGTTAGAATCATTTTTGCAGTTTACTTACTAAATTATAAATTGCTTTAGGTGCAATTTCTTTTCTTGGTTGGATGTATTGATAAATTTATTTTAAAAAAATCAAAACAGCTTATTTTTTATTAGGTATGTGTTTTTATGTTTTATTTAAGTGTATTTATAGAGCTTTTTGTGTAGCTTGTATTGTTTCTTGTTTCGCAATTGAACAAATTCTGTATTATATTTCTTGTGTTTTTGTGCTTTTATCAGTGTTTATAAAGTTGTAAAAATTGGTTATGGTTTTTATGTAGAAGTTATGCACAAAATATTATGACATGCAAGGATATTTGAAGAGTTTTTTTTTCCCTCTTTTTAGCTTTCTGTAATCTAATTTTACTGATTTTATGATTGATAAACGTGTGCTGTCTAAGAAATGGGAAACACACTTAATTTTTTACCTATTGGATATAATAAGTAGGCGATGTAAGGTTCAAAATAAGATAGGAAATAGATATATATATATAAGATTATGTTAATGAAATAATCTTGTCATTAATTTTCAAAAAATGACATTTTTAAATTTTATATGGCCTTCTTTAGACATTGGTTAATTAGAAATTTCTTCCTTTTGCTGTAAAAGGATGATTACAAAAAAAAAAAAAAAACTGCATACCTGTATCTTTAAAATTAATTTGATTATAATGAAGAAGAAAATATGATATACAATTTTTTCCATGCCTTAAGTGTTTTCCTCTAACTCCAGTACATAACTGCAAGGTTGTCATTGGCTACTAAAATGCTATTAAAAAGCACCTATTTTCAGCATCAGGCAAGTATGGCTTCTATTTTAGCTCAAAACCCTTCAAAAGTGACTTTTTTTTTTTCCAATCCCAACTACTATTTTTGTAGAAAACAAAAATTCTGTCATTCCCAGTGCTGCTTTTTTTTCTTAACCTCCTTAGCTTAATCCCTGATTTTATATTTCATTAGCAATTTCCATTCAGTTTTAAAAATCTCTAAAAACGTCCATTTGAAAATATAAAATTATTTTTTTAGATTTAAACGTAGTGCAGGACCTGATCAAGTATTCCTATATTGTCACAAAAGATTAAAGGTATTTTGATGCCTAGAATACATATAACAACTTACAGATATATATATATGTATATCTTTATACATATTTATAAAACTATATTTTGCTCTAAAAGTCTAAGATATTGATTATAAGCCTTACAGGATAAAAGACTGGTTGAAAGATTCTACTTTTTTTAAAACAAAGTACAAAAAGGGACAAATTTGGAGATAGCATAAACTGTAGAATAAGATTTTCATAAAAGAGTTTTGGTTATTATTTTTATGGCAATTTTACATTTTCCCATCCTTTATAAATAAACATGCAACTATTTTTTTTTCATCCTGAGCCATTAAAGCAAATAATTTCTGTGGCAGCCCTGGGCTATTGTATTTGTAAAATACTATTATTTTTTTCATCTTGTGCTACTAAAGCAACTATTTTCTGATGCCATTAGTTTGTGGACTGACTTTTATAATTTTCTGTAAATATTTTGGAGTTCTTCAGCACTAATATTGTTGAAAATATCCATCTTTAGTTTAAGTTTGATTGCATTTGTATTTTTGTTCATGTTTCTATTGTATAGCAATATCTTAAGTTTACATTTCTGATTTGATATATTTTCCCCATTCATAATGGTAAACTTTCAAATAAGCATTACTCATTCCATTTTAAGCATACAAGTATGTAGTTTATATATATATATAATTATAATATCTTTGAATTTCAAAAAACATTAATCAAGTTCTTGTAACATTCTAACTAAATCTCCAAAGAGATAACTAGTAATAAAGTGTAGACAGAATACCACAAAGTTAATAATTAACAAGTGTAATCATGATATTATCATAGCGTTTGCTTCGATGGTAATTGGCCAAAAATACTGAAAATGTGAAAAATATTTAATAAGAAAGAAAAAAAAAAAGAAGAAAAATTATATAATAAACCATAAAATGTAAAATAATTGGAAGTAGATATCAAGTGAATACAAATGGATTTTGAAATGAAATATGAACTAATTTGTCACAAAATGTTATATAATGGAAATTTGAATAACAAGAGAATTAAAATAGAATTGGATACGAATAAACACGTGTAAATATTAATCTTCAGCCTGTGTGTATCTACACGTGTTATAAAAATAATATAGTATTTCATAAAAATGTACTGGCATTTATGCTAAGATCAGTACATCCCACCAGGTATACTGTATTATTACAAGAAAACAATTGGAAATAAAAAACTTGTAAAGAATAGATAAAATATTTACTCACAATAATTATCAAACATTCTGTATATATATATATATATATATATATACATACATATATATAATCTTGTAGAAGTTTAAAAAAAAATTATGATAATGAACAATCTACTTCTTGACCAATTTTGTTTAAAAGGATGTTTTAAAATTTCTAGAGTGTAACTTTTTGAAAATTAATGGTAGGACTTTTCCATTAACATAATCTTACTTTCTTCCTTATTTTGAACACGTTTCCATTTTACATTACCTGCTTATCTCCAACAGATAAAAAAATAAAATGTGTTTCAATCTTTTGGGGACATCTTTATAAAATTGTAGAAATATTCAGTTGTCAAGAACTTTAATGATAATTATTATTATTATAAATTTAATTGCCTCTTTTTTAATGCATAAAACCAGAGGTGCAATGTATGCTAGAAATTATTAACTTTCAGTGCAGTTTGTTATGTTTTGTAAATATTGTGTACCTTGTTTGAATGATTTATTGTTCTGTGTTACAAAAATATTTAACTGTTTTTAAAAAGTTTTATAATTAAAATTTGTTTATATAGTGTTTTATTCATACAGTATTTAGTTTTCTTCAACTAAAACTATTTGTAAAATTTCAAGATCAAATAGTTGTATTAATTTTTATTTGGACTATCCCTAACTTTATTTGACATTAATTTAGAAGTATAATTTTTATCACAGCTGTTACAGATGAGATAAAAAGTACAATATATTTTATTTATTTATTGTTAAGTTATAGTTATTTCATAGCAAAGGTTGTTAAAATATGGCTAATATCAGCTCTTCTTTTTCCTCATTAAAACTGATTATGTATGTAAGTAGTCATTAATTTTTAGTGTTAGAAGTAATTGTGTGGTATTAGTTATTTTAAATAGAGATATCTGAGACTTACAATAATTTAGTATTGGTATATTTGCATCTTAAACAAATATTGTGTTTAAACAAAAAATAAATAAATGAAAATTACAATAGTTTTTTTTTTCTCCTTCTTTAAAAAGACTGAAAAATTAAAATGTTTTGTGCTTTAATCCTATCACTATGTCTTATCGAAACATGCCCTGTTGTTGCCCAGGACAAATATGCTATCTATTTTTCAAATTAAAAAAAAAAACAAGTACCACTTATATTTGTACAGTTTAATTTTTACCGTGTGTTACAAACATTATGATATGAGATGTCACCAGCTGAAACTACTCAGTGAGTGATAGATTTTTTTGACAACTTGTTGAAAAGGCTTGGGGTTCGCATGGACCCCAGGACATAGTGATAGGGTTAAAAGGTTCATGCTCCTTTTATCAACAAATTTGAATTATCTTGTATATGTGAATAGATGCTGCAAAAATCAATGCTTTTGACTGATTTAATTTTTATATTGATTATTTTTAAGTGTAAGATTTTTTTTTAAATTATATATGTGATAAATTAATGATATTATAATTGTGCCTTAGATAAGAACTGAAAAAAAAAATAATAAACCTCAAGCTGAAGCTATATAGTATTGATATTTTATCCATATTTTATTGGTGTTTATTGTATTTATACATCCATGAACATGCTTTTGTTTTAGAGACTATTTTTATAATTCCATGTTTACAGTTATTTGTGATATAATAATTTAAATAATGAAACTATCTTATTAATTAATTTAATGCTAATCAATGTATATTCTGTGATTACCTTTGCAATATGCATTTAATAAGTTAAAATATTCTTTAATATTAGCATTTTGTATCATGATTGCTTTAAAAAGGATAAAATGATAATGAAACTATAATTTATTTGTGTATATATAATGAATCAAATAATAATTTATTATTAAACTTAAAGAGGTATGTGTATGCAAAAGGAATTTGTTTTAGCATTTTATTATCCTATTGGTATTAATGTAACATCCAAAAGTAATTTTAAAAAGAGCAATTTAGAATGGTTACTTGGCTTGAGTTGTATTTTTTGTACATAGTGTCTTCAATAAATAGAAAATAGCTTTCTGGTGCCATTTATAATAATTCTATCTACTATAGAAGTGCATGATGTTCTATGTTAAGATTTGATAAAATATAAACTACCTCTCATTTAAAAGCATTCCCTGATTAATTGGCTGTATTTTTTTTTTTAAGTACTTAAGAAAAAAAAACCTTTTTTTGAAATGCACATTGTTTCACATAACATTGAGCAGAAAACAATAATATAATTAACTTTATGTAAAACTATAAATTGAAATTATGAAGTTTAAACTTTGATTGACTTGATTTTTATAAAATCTAGTAATCAAACCTTGAATTGAGCATATACATCTCATTAAAAAATATATAACTTTTTTATTGTTCTGATCATAAGTTGTTTTTTATGTGATCAAATAATATTACAACTTTTTAAATTTCATAATTTATTTATAAAATATATGTAGTATCAGTGATGCTGCAGATGCATTATAGCACATACTTTATGCAAAAAAGTATATAAGTTAAAATTAATTTTTTTAGAAACACTCTTTTATGAGCATTTAATGTTTATTTTCAAAATAACACCTAATACTATGACTGCGATTTTTTTTTTTTCCAAAAAAATTTCCATCACAGTATTTAACACAAGCAAGTTAGTGAATTAATTAAAAAATATATTTAATTTTTGCTGTTTCTGTTAGGTAGATTTCGTAAGAAATACTACCTATTACATTATCCCCTATGTTGGAATTTCTGAAAAATTTTTGCAGATCTTCGCCGACCATGACTCCTAGAACCCAAAACCACCCCCAGTTTAAAACTTTATCTATCTATCTATCAATATCACTTGTTCATGGACACAATAATTTCCATAATTCTGCACAAATTTCTTCCAAACTCATGTATAAAATCAAGGGGAATAAAATCTCAGTCAAGTTCGTTAATGGGCAAAATTAGACCAGGGGGGAGGGGGTGGAGAATAGGGGAGATTGTGAAATAAAGCCATAAATTCTTAATTATGATACATATCAAATCCTTTTAAAGTTATTGTTGCTTCTAGGGAAAATGCCAACATTTTAAGTATGATAGGTTTTTTACATCATTGAAAATGACCACAAAGGGGGGGGGGGGGGGAAATAGGGGTTTAAGAAGAAAAAAATTCATAACTTCGGGGCAGTTCACAAGATATCAAATCTGACTAAATTTATTATAAATCTTCTTAATATTATCTACAACTTTTATATTGACAAGTTTTTTATAAAAAAGATTAAAAAAAAAAAAAAAACCTGCTATTCTTTAAAAAAAAAAAAAAAAAAAAAACTTGAAAATATCTGTGCCCCAAAATCTTGCAGCATCACTGAGTATAATCCTGTAATATAAAATTAAAACAACATAACAAAATTCAAATGAAAAATGTTAGATTAAAAAGAAAATTTTATGGTTTAGCAGAAAAATCTAATATATTCAGCAAAAATTTTGTAAATAAATTGTGTATCAGAGTTTTTATGTATGAATGAATGCCCTTTTTCTCTTTTTCAAAAACTCTTTGTACAAATGCAATATTATATTTGATATAAACTGTGCACCAAACTTTTGTGATTATTGCAGAATTACAGAACCCATTTTTATAATGGTTTTCTGACTTTTTGCATTTGTTATGTATTAAACTTATATTATTGTTCAGTTTGCTTTTCTCTTGAAAATAAAGTTTTATTCTTGTGAAATGTATTGTATTCAAATATTTTAACATCTTTATCAAATACTTCATTAAATGAAATGTAGGTTTATATAAAAATATAATAAATTATAACACTTTGTAATAACATATTTCTTTTAAATGCTAAAAGGTGTAAACTAAACACAATAATATACAGTAAAATAACTTTTATTAGATTGCTGACATGTTTCGCTCACTCCGAGCCATTATCAAAAACAAGTGACAATATTCTATAATTGCACGGTCTTTGAAGTTATTATCTGAAATGCTGTCATTTAATTTTCATGTACTTTTTTTAACTGTGCACATAATTTTTTATTTTTACTTGGTTGTTTATTTCCATATTTGTAACCATGGAGTAACTCGAACCACAATTTCGGTAAGTTAAATGATGCTGCATCGTTACATATTGTATTTATTAGAAGATATAGTTGATTAGAAAAACCACAGCTTTGGCAAAATTATATCAAGAAGAAAACATCCAAATAAATTTCAATAAAAGTAAAATAATTTTTCCCTCCAGTCTATACTATCCATCTATAATAAAAGAAACCTTTGAGATAACAACATGCAAAAATGCAATATGTAACAATGCAGAATCATTTAAGTTACCAAAATTGTGGCTTGAGTTACTCCATGGTTACAAATATGGAAATTAACAACCAAGTAAAAATAAAAAATAACATGCGTAATAAAAGTACATGAAAATTCAATGATAGCATTTCAAATAATAACTTCAAACACTGTGCAATTATAGAATATTCCCATTTGTTTTTGATAATGGCTCAGAGTGAGCCGAAACATGTCAACAATCTAATAAAAGTTATTTTACTGTATATTATGTTTTTAGTTTACACCTTTTAGCATTTAAAAGAAATATATGAAATGTAGGTTATAAAAAAAATTTTTTTTTTCTTTGGCATATTTAAAAAATTGCAGTATTAAGTAAATGGTTCAGTTCAAGATCAACATTTATAAAATAAAAGTTGGTGTACTTATGTATCTAAAATCAAAAGTTCATGATTTGTTTTGAACAGCTTATTTAAAAACTTACATATCTATATTATAAAGTAAAAACATGTAAATGAGTAACGCTGGTGTCATATCGACTGGGGGCAACAACCTGAACAATCAATTTCGCTTTCATTGCAAATTTATTAACTTCTAAACATCACACAGTTTAAATTTTTACACTGTTGAAAAGAAAAACAATGTGCTTTCAAATGCAATGTGTATCTTAATTTAAAAATCAATCAGTTTTAATTTAATTAATCAAGTGTATCTTAATTTATCTTTTTTTTTTTTTTAATGGATTTTGAAGTAATTTTCCAGCATGAATTTTTTAAAAATTTATCTCAAAAAATGAACTTTCAACTGGAAGATGAACCCGTATGTATTTAAAACAATATAAATAGTTTAGCACTTACTTCTAGCTAATCTTCTATAATTAAATTAATATTTCATCTATGAATGTCGAAATAAATAAATAATGTCATATAAATAACCACAAATTTAACTGATATGTAATCGAACTATGTGCTTAAACACTTAAATAATCATAATAGAAAAGGCTGCTGTAAATAGCAAACTCTTTGGTGATTTCTTCCGCTATTAACCTCTGGCATTTAGCTGATATAAAAGTATGACTTTTTAATAAATTTCAAAACTTTATCTGAATACATAATTGATTTTTTTCATATAAAAATGTTTTTTGTTGTTGGTAGTTGGTCATCTAAAAATATATATTAAGCATAAAAAATTTATTTGAGTTTTCAAAATAAAAAAATAGTTTTCATCTATGTTCTGTTTTGACGCCAACTTTGGGCTGTGATTATTTTATTTACTTATTTATTTTATTTCAATATTTCATTCTTTAGAAAATTTACAATAAACAATAAAATATATATTGAAATTTATAGGAAAAAATATTCAGTAATAAGTTATATGCATATAATTATATTTCTCAATTTAGATAGTGAAGATTTTTAAAGTATTTTTGAAGAAATTTTGATTATGCTTGTTAATACAAGGTGTTTTCGAAAAGTAAAGATGCACCTCATACAGCAGGGAAAAAAAAAGTTTTAATGAGCATCTTGGCAACACATTGTAACCTTGAACATTTGACCTTCCCCTTGCAGTCATTCGTTATTTGTATGGTGAGTTTGTTTCATGTAGCACTTGTTTATAATGGCTGCGTCAATTCATAGTCCCACCAAATGTGAGGTACGTTCTGTCATGTTTTCTTACGCAAAGATGAGCGTCCAACAGATATACACAAAGAAATTGTTTCTGTATACAGGAACATTTTGAATGGACAAACTATAACGAAATGGTGGTGTGCTGTCTCTTGAGGTGAACCAATGTGAAAGTTTTAGACCATGCACCTTACAGCCCGGACCTTGCACAGAGCGTCTACCACTTTTTCCTTCACCTGAAGAAACATCTTGCAGGGCAAAACTTCCAAGACGATGATGAGATCAAAATCGTTAGTTGAAATTTGGTTTCAACAACACACGGTAAACTTCTATGATTGTGAAATACAAAAGCTTGTACCCAAACTTAACAAGTTCTCGGGCAATGACGGCAACTAACTATGTCAAAAAATAAAGCAATAAGTAATTTGTAATGGACATTTCAACACATTTGAAATATCGTTGGCCCAATAAATTACTAGTAATAGATTTATACTGTTATTAAAAGATATTTATTATGAATTGATTACAAGCATATGGCTAATCTTCTGTAATCATGTGCACAGCCTAAAGTATGCATCGAAAATGAGCAATTCTGGCAACAACGTTGTTAAAACTGTATCAGAGTTACAAGAATGGAATTAACAACACTGCAAACCAAGCTAACAAAATTGCATTAATTGATTGTAGATTCATTTAGGAATCTCTCAGCAAGCATAGGATAGTAGCGCCCACTGTTGAAAGTTAAATTTGAATCAGCATCTATTTATGTCAAGATCTGATAGAATATGCAGTTTGATGAAATTCTGTGCATTAGTTTTTGAAATATAGCTATCATGAAAAACACAGCATAGCAGCACCACCTGTTGAGCGATATACATCCAAACATAATGAGCATCTGTTTATGTCAAGGTTTAGCAAAATATGAAGTTTGGTAAAATTCTGAGCATTTATTCTTAAGATAAAGCGGCTACAAAATTTGTGTTATACATAGATTAACAATAGTCAAATCGTGTTCAGGCCATCCCAAAACATGTAAATCCATCGAAAATTTTCACGACTCCAGTACTTTCTTATGCATATAGGAGAGAGAAAAAAATATGTTGTTTCAGTTATGGCTTTTTGTCTTTGTTCACCCAACAGGGGGCGTTACTATGTTATATTTTTACGATGAACATTATAGCGATAACTCGGGTTCAGTAAGGTAGAAATACATAAAATTTTATATTTTAAATTATTAATTATCTGCTATATAATATAAAATGCAAATAGGAATTTCATTCCAGCTGTTTATAACTTGAGTTCTACTGGACAGATTTATTCACTGATCACTGTAACTCTGATTTAAATTCAGAGAAATAGTCTCTACTTCGTAGCTGTTGGTGTGGATGGAACAGGGCTATTTAAATGAATATATTGGAATAATGTAGCAGAAAGTTTTGTGATGATTACAGCATATTAGTTTTTTAAATCCTTATAAAAAGAAAATCACCAGAATAAATTTCCTCCTGGCAAATAATTTATCAATTAATTTTGAAAATTAAAAGATGTTTGTTTATCACAGTGGCAATCTAAAATTTTAATTGCCTATATCAAATTTAATGTTTTAAGAAAAAATATTTCTCAGAAAATTCGAGTGTCATATATATTATCAGTTAATGTAAAAATTTAAAATGCCACTTGTTGTTAAAGTCGGACCACTGCCATCGCTATGATTTATTAGCGGGAGGGAGGAGCTTTAAAATTATCAAGTCAATTATCTGTATTTACCAATTTTTGATGTTTAACTACAAAGTCTATTACAATACAACATGTGAAAATGAACGGTCCCTTCTGAATGAATACCATTGGATTGTACCTGCTAAGGTGGAAATCTGTCTAAAATTAGATATTTTCCCGGATATCTAGTGATTATTTTCATAGGTTTTACTTTATATTTCTGAAAAAATAAATAAATAAACAGGAAAACGTTCAACACGTCTGTCAACACAAGTGCGTGTTTGTACCAAATTTGAAGAAAGTTATCAACTTTTGGAGGGCAGCCTCACCCTTATTCTCTTAGCAGGGTCCCTGAGTCTGAGTAGGACCATAAACTACGGGTACAGCTGGAACGGACCCAAGCCAATACCGAAAAATGAAGACAATAAAAAGAAAGGTGCCCGGTTAAACTGATAGCATTGAGCTCACAGGCTATTTACACTAATTGTTTATTATACTCTTATTTCAAAGAATAATACCCCTCGAAAAATAAAGAAATCGACAATAAACCTGTATACCAAATTTGAAGCAAATCGAATAATTCTGCATGAAATACCCATTTAGCTAAATTAAGGGACAGAGATCCCCCACCGTTTCCCCCCTTTATACTTAACTAATGAACCTCTAAATCTAATTAGGGAAGCGCCTTATCAAAATAAACATCTGTGTACCAAATTTGAAGCAAATCCGATAATTCTGCATGAAAAACCCATTTATCTAAATTAAGGGTAGGATTAGCCCCCCCCCCCTTATACTTAACCAATGAACCCCCAAAACTAATCAGTGAAGTGCCTTATCAGAATGAACCTATTTACAAAATTTGAAGCAAATTGGATATTTCTATCAAGAGTTATCGCATTACGTACATACAGAACCTGCGGGCACATTAGCTCTCTGGCTTGATAGCCTGTGAGCTAAAATTTGAAATGGGCCGGCAGAATAAAAACAATTTTTTTTAATGTAAAAAAATTAAACGAGTCAGCCCACCAATAAAAAAATTAAGCGGGCTGACTAGCCCGATATAACAAATTTAGGTCGGACTAAGCCGACAAAATATGAACAATTTTCAGTGACTAGGCCGAGAATAAATTATGAACGTGCTGCACGAGCCGATGCTAGTTTGACAACATCAGTACAGAAATTTAACATATCCAGCGTAGTTATCTGCATCAGACAGTTGCTTTGTGCCTGAACCCACGCTTAATATTTTCAGCAAACTCGAGCTCAGCGTACATTTATTTTCTAACATACTCAGGCCAGGCCGGACAGTGTTGAATTCAGAGGGGGGGGGGAATCCCCCACCGGAGCATTAAAATGTCCTCCCCCCGGAAGATTTGAGATTTTATGCTTTTAATGGTTAAAAAGTACAATCCCCCCCTGGAACTCTGCAATGTCCTCCCCGGAGCCGCAAATATCCTTCCCGGAGAAAAGTGTCTGAATTCAACACTGGGCCAGACCTGGACATAATTGTTCCCAAGGCGTGTCGGGCAGACAATTTTTTTTATCAATAGCAGTCATAATGGAGACTCTTGTTAACGGAATCTTTGGAAATATACTTTAATAATTTACAGATAAATATTTTCAAAAATCTGCTTTTTACTTATATACAGTTTCAAAAGTCATGATATTTTTAACCATCTTTTTTCTTTTATTCTAAACTACATTTTTTTTTTTAATGGGTCTTAATTTGAATGTAATAGTCTAAGAGTAAGTGATCTTCTGTGTATGTTATTCTATGACTTGCAAACATATAGTCTAAAATATGCTGTAAAAATTTCGCATTAATATGTATGCAGTATTCTTTAAAAGAATCTTAAATCGAGTCAGGCTGGGTTGTGAACTGCGAAAATATAAACTGTCCGGACCTGGGCAGACTATTTTTTTTCCCACTAGGCCACGTGTAGTCCAGGAAATTTTGGTCCGTGCAGACTTCTATCTAACTACAGGTAAATAATCTTCTACACACTTTTTTCATTTGAATAAGTTCCTATAGGAAACAACAGATGGCAGCACTATACATATATCAAACTCTTATCTGTGTTCTTTCGAACGTATTTATTAATTTTCCCAAAACTATTGGAATTTTATTTTTTAATTTTCATAAACTACTATGTAGCCATTAAAAAAAAAATAATAATAATAAAAAAACTAACACGGTTATTATTATACTAAGTCAAACCTCGCTTAACGCGAATTACTTTTAGCACGAACTGTTTCCGACTGCCCCGTCCAATTTCGGATAACACGAACAAAAAAGTTTCCCCTTGAGTGTTCACGTTAACGAGGTTCGACTTATTATTATGGTTACAACAAGAGCGGATAGCGGAGGTCCAATGCCCCCTCCTTGGATTTTGAAATTTAATTAATTAAACTGCCTTTATCTCTAATAATTTTGAAATAAAAGTTTTTTTTTTTTTTTCAAGTGACTTAAAATGACTTAATACTAAGAGAAAAGGGAAATAGTTTTCATTAGCGGGACTCCGCACTATGTGTTTCATTTCTCTTTTATTTATTTATTTTTTTATTTTTTTTAATTTTTTTTTCATTTCATGTATTTAAAAATGGGGGATTATGGCAAAAAAATATGCGTAACAAGATTAATATTGCCTAATTTTTAAATTTCTACATTCCTTTTATGTTGATATGCTTAATAATAACAAATTTTAATAAAATAATAACGAACTCTGATTTTTATTCAAATAAGACGCCCTAAAAAGTATAAAATTATTTTTTTTTTCAGTTAGTGAGAAAAATGGCAATTTTTCTTTATTATTTACAAGCTGATTCGACCAGAGTTTCCCAGCTCCGTGATAATAACCTTAAATATATCTAAAATCAGTGTTGAATAATATTCTATTTTTAAACGAAATCTTTCCAAACTTCAAACGAACCTAAAGTTGAGGTACCATTGCTGTCGGCAGCGTATATTTTCGAATTTGTATGATTATATATTTTTAAATGGAAATTTATCCAAACGAGCTTTAGAGTCGGCTGACGCATGCCCCCGTTTTTTAATGAAATCTCAAATTTGTATGACTTTATATCTTTAAACCGATTTTGTATGATAAATAAAAATGTATCTATAAAAACACATAAAATTTCTGAATGGTACACAAAACAAGGACCTTTATATGTACCGTATATACTCGTGTATTTGTCAACACCCCCAATTCTTAAGCAAAATTTTGAAGAAAAAAAAATGAATTTTCGTGTATAGGTCGAACCATTTTTCAGGTAATATGTCGAAAAATGATTTGTAATCGAGGATTAAAAAAATTAATAAATTAGTAAACTTTTTTTTAAAATTCAACGTTTTAAAACTAATTAATTATGTACAACCGAAGAAGCTTAAACAATTTTGAAACCTATTCATATCAATTTAATGATACTTAAAAAGAAATAATTCTTTCACAAATCTATCCAAGCCTTATTTACAAGGGTAAACAACTTCTTAGACTGCTAAAATATAGTACGTCTTTGTATTGTAGGACTTTTAGAAGTTGAACTCTTTTTAAAAAGGGGATTAAAATGTTGAAAGGAATGTCCCGTATTGGAGGGGATTCTATCCTAAGAAAAAATGGGTGTAGAACAATTACAGGGACATTATTGTTGAGTTTTTATTTGTCATTCACAGGGAAATGACCAGTGTCCGACTTTTATCTCTTTCTTCAACCTAGACCCATATGTGATTACTTAAAAGACTTGCCCATTCGCCGATTATCTGCGATTTTTTTTTTTTTTTTTTTTTTTTTTTTTTTTTTTTTTTTTTACTAACTCTTTCATCGTTCCATCTAATAAGTCGAACCCCCATTTTCAATTCCCAAATATTGTCTAAAATTCTTCGACTTATACACGAGTATATACGGTACTTGTATAAATAAATATGGCGATGAAAACATAATATCTACATAATCATATAATAAGATCACTAATAATAATTAAAATATAGATAAAAATGCTTAAGTGATGCAAACAGAACACAAAAAGGCTTATGAAAACCTTTTAATATAAAGATCGACATATGTTTCAATGCCCAAACGCAAACGGCACCATTATTAAGAACTACAACGATAAACAAACTATTCTCGCAAATTTTTAAAAATAAACTTGAAAAACATAAATAACGAGATATGTTAAATATATATGTAAAAAAAAAAAGCAGGTGCTTAAAATAGTCAACTGTAAAACGTGAAAATTAATATTTCTTTACTGCTTTTTTTTAAACTGAAAAATACCTCGTGACAAATTTTAGGTAAATCAAATAAGGCTGATTCGTTGCAAATGTTCTCGTTACGCATACAGATTTCTATTGACTCACGGATAATAGATGGGAAATAAACTCTTGATGGATAAATTATTTTGCTATTTTTAAAATCATAAAACCGAGACTTTAAAAATAGCAAAATAATTTATCCATCAAGAGTTTATTTCCCATCTATTATCCGTGAGTCAATAGAAATCTGTATGCGTAACGAGAACATTTTATGTAGTCTTGCCAATGCTGTAGTACTTCTGTCATATTTGATATCTGCTATATGCTCTTTTAATCTTGTTTTAAACTTTCTAGTTGTCATTCCTATATAATATTGTAATGTTCCATCTGCTCTTGTGAACGAGATTTCATAAACATCTGATTAGTTGATGATATGGCTATATTGGGTCTATTTTCTTACAAACTACATTTTTTAAATTTATGGAAAATTATTTAAATTCATAAAATTAAAAACGTTATCTTCCATTACTTATAAATCTTATAAGTTTTTAAAAAGCACTATAAGCTTAAAAACTTATAGTGCTTGTAAATTTATATTATATTCGTACTCACATGGGTAATGAAGATAAATAAATCTACCTTCTTATACAGATATTTGACGACTTTCCAATATAAAGTTTTAATTGTTAATTTTGAACTGTTAAAATCTTACAATTTTCATTTTAAATCGACAAATTTTGAATGTGGATTATTAAAAGACCACCAATAGACAAAGTACATGGAGTATTCAATTGAAATTACATAGCACCTGCGTAAACTTCAGTTTCAAGGCAAATTTCATAATGTTATATTGTTATTTGATATTATTTACGCTTTCAAATAGAATTTATTACTTTGATAAAACAATTTTCAAAAATAAAATGCATTTCATTTAAAATGTTGCCAAGCGTTATTACAAAAATCATCGCGTGACAATTTTTATAATATGCTAAAAATATATTAAAAAATAAATTTAAAAGAAGATTTTTGAATTTCGAGAAATATGAAAATCATTTTAAACTATTTACTCCAACTCCTTGATGATTGATGTTAAAATTATTCTTCAGAATTTACTAGTGCAATTAATGAAAATTCAGTGCGATTCCATATTAGAGCGAAAATATATAGATATGGGGTTTCCAAATTTCTGTAATTATTCATCAATCGACAGATTTTTTAATGTATAGTGTGCAATTAGGCATATTTTTAGCTATGTTCGGTAGCGCACTTTTATACGACATCTTTGCGTAGCTGCCAACCTTTTGTTATTTTTCTAGGCAAATAAACATAATTTGAACCAGAAAAAATATATAATAAATGAAATCAAATAAGTAGTGCTTAGTTTATTAAATATGCTTTTTGTTTCAAAATATATTTTTTTACTTAAAAAGAAATCCGGAAGATTGACAGTTGTTCCTTTGCTAGATAAAAATTAACAGGCCAACGTGTACAATCAATTTTTTAAATAACAATTTTTAAAATTCAATCACATTTTTTAAATTTGATTGATGAAAAGTAATTTTGAATATTCTTTCAAAAAATGAGATGAAATAAACTATGTATAGCTTTAGAACTTCTTTAACATGACTGTGCTTTGTATACATAAATTTTATTCTGTACAGGTTTCTCAGGTTACAGCTGCAATAGTTAAAAGCTATTCTTAAGGGATTATATTATTGTATATGTATCTACTGTGTGCCGTTAGAGGCTTGCTTAAGAAAAATCTTAATCCGGAGGAGAGCGAGTTGAATATAATGAAAGAAGTATTTCCTTTGGAATGTGGTCTTTCATAGATAAGAAAGATATTGCACCCATTATTTAGGAAGACAGACCCTTGGAAAAAGACCAGGAGCACCGTAGACAGAAAGGTGATGACAAGAGAGTGAAGTTAGTTTTGACGTAGGAGCAAAGTAGGAAGGTCGGGCAGAGAATGAGCTCTGAGACCCGGTTTTTAGTTGGAGCGTAGGAGTGAAACGTGTTGGTTGTGCAGACAGGAGCTCTGGACACGTGTGTGAAACGATTTTTCCCGAAGGGAAGAGATAAAGCGTGTGAGATTAATAGAGATCTCGGTTCTGAGTGAATTAACGTAGCCTAACGGTACACAGAGGATAGTCTTCTGTATTTTTTTGATTTAATATTGAACTGGATAAGTTACATCCGAGTTAAGTGTAAATATTGTTAATAAAGTGTTAATTTAAGTTTAATTGAAAGAGTTAGGTTTTTTAATATACATCACGTAACGTGTCCGATATCACGTATTCATATCGGTGGTGGCAGCATATCAAAAGACCGGATTATACTTCGAAGTTGTGTGGACGGAGAAGTGGAATCCGACAGTCATTATATTATCTACTTTTTCGTATGTGGCCCGCGGCTTTGTAAATAATGCTTAATTTGGCCCACGGTGGTAAACGAGTTTGGCATGCCTGATGTACATCATCGCACTCATAGACTGAATGACTGCAGGATGTTGAGTATAGACCGGGAGGCGGTAGCACAGACAATCATCTCATCGAGTTCACGGCTGAAATTCCAGAAATAGTTAAAACTGGATTCGCATATTAAAACGCAATCGGTCTGCCAAGTCATATCTTGGTGGAAAACACCCGAAAACCCGATTTTAGCGGTTGGCTCGTAGGTTTACTATTGTGTGTTCCTTCTCCCAGTCCTCCATGTTTTCATACATTTGGATGCAGGAAAACACAATGGTAAACCTACGAGTCAACCGCTAAAATCGGGTTTTAAGGTGTTTTCCACCAAGATATGACTTGGCAGATCGATTGTGTTTTAATATGCGAATCGAGTTTTAACTAATTCTGGAATTTCAGCCGTGAACTCGATGAGGTGATTGTCTGTGCTGCCGCCTCCCGGTCTAGTAGTAAATATTTTTAAACTTAATATTGCAGAAATATACACCACTTCTGTACTAACGTTGCATTTAAAACTATGTAATGCACACAAGCACTAACAAAACTTCCGTTCTTAATAAGAGTAGAAGAATGAACATAGTGGAAAGGAAAACATAACTAACTGAAGCTCTGTGCATGAGTGGCATCAGAAATAAACTGACTCTATTGAGCATTATATTGTTTTCGGGGAATAAGATTTTAATACATTCTCATTGAGATTAGTATAACTTAAGTACGTCGTTAAGTAAATCCACATTAATGAACAACTCAAACTGTTGAATGTAACACTGTAAGTAGAAACGTTGTGAATAAAATTAAATATTTTCAGAATTAGAAGCAGCACAGAGATAACCAAGAACACAGTAAAACACGGTTTTGGTTAGGTGACCTGTTTGGAATTAAGTTGACTTCTTTAAGGGAGTAGTAGAGTCCTTACGCTGACTGTTCTTTCCTGATGTGAGCTTCTTTTGGTAGGTTTTGTATGTTGGGCAATTATGATCATGGACTGGATATTGAATGGACTCTTCTACATCGTCAAGCTTACCCCTTCTGTGTAAAAACCCTTCTAGGCAGTTTTTGCAACAAAACTCGTTTTCACAAGGAGACACGTGGCTGCCTGTTGAATCATAAAAATCCCGTGCACATCGAGCACAAACTTTTCATTGCGACATGCCCTTCCTCCATGATCGAGCTGCTGACAATTGTTGCATCTCAAGAATGTAACATATCTCCTAACTGTGAAGCGATTAAAACCAAGATATTTTTTTCGTGAGATCATGGAATCCACTGACCATTCAAGTACTTGCATGACTAAGTTTGAGCTTTCTGTAAAATTTAAATAAGTTTGCAGCATTCACCTGTGTCCAAGTATCTCCTGACTGCTGTCTGGAGTATCATATATTTGTAATCTTCATAATTCTGGGCTGCCACCTCACCCACATATTTAACTTAATGTTATTTTCTCTTGCATTGGAGGGGCCAATGGAGTACTGAAGATAAGGATTTTCGATAATTTTGGATTTTTAACCCTTATATCGAGTATTTCATAAACGCTCTCTATTTGTTTTAACTTTTATTTCATTTCCAGAGTTTCAGCCTTGTTTACACAAACAATCTCTACTCTCTTATCCCTACAGAAACAATCCGTTAACATTGGAAATATATTCATGTTGATTGTGTTCAATATGCCTCGGACTTCTTGCATTTATATTTCTGTGTTTTTGGTTCCATGTGCAGGGATGTCTCCTGCGGGATCTCTAAAGGAGGGACAAGCTTCGACTGTTGTTTTTGTTCCAAGACTGGTTCCAACATATTTTGTAGGTTTAGTGTGCTCTTTCATTTTGTCATTTATTTGTGAATTTACCTTAATCATGGGCAACAACAACACATTAATCATCCAATTTCTTCAAGACTAGATTTTAACAAACTGAGCCAATCTTGTGTTTTGGCAGTTCACCATGTGACTCAACAGAAGCTTTCTCTGTTTCATCTAGTTTCTGCTGAGTTTCCTGTTGTCAACATTGATTTTCTTGTAGTTGTTCTCCTATACTTTTCTGGTTCTGACACTTTTGTTTTAGCTGTTCCTTTTCTCTAATTATATCTGCTAATTTTTCTTTGAGTATCGTGCTCTCCTTGTCAGGGTTTTCTGTTTTGGCCATCTTTATCCGTACCGTACTATCAAACTGTCGAGCTCATCATTAAGGTGTTCTATTTCCTCTTCTTTCTGGAACAGCATTTTCTCTAATGAGTCATATTTTAGCTTAAGGAACTTGCTATACTTTGATGCCTTTTCGGCATCTTCCATCCCCTGACATTTTATATAACCCAAGGTCTGATTCAGCAGTTCACTCTTCTTTAACTATTTCTGGTTTATAGGCTGGCAGAGGACTGGATACTTCTTTCTGTGAGTATTTAGCTTTGTCATTATTTTTCTTTTCCTGAGTGTGCTTTGGCTGGTAGTTTACGGGATGTTTTGCATCATTATATTTGGATGTCTTGGTGTTTTTTATATGGGGAATGTTGATTCCGCCGAATTATGACTCGTCAAATGTGTTTGGTTATCCAAGTCACTATTCAAGTCACAGAGAACCGTTATCCCGTAGTGAGGAGTTAGTATGGTTTCCAACCATTCTGCGGACTGCTATTTCTCTTCAGAGATGATTCTACGTCTAATCCTGGTTTAGGAGTGATGATTTTAATTTGACTGGAAGATGTCAGTAATAAATTATAAGTCCGTAATGATAATAATCATACTATTCTCTCTAATGAGTCATATTTTAGCTTAAGGAGCTTGCTATACTATGATGCCTCTTCGGCATCTTCCATCCCCTGCCGTTTTATATAACCCAAGGTCTGTGGTTATGTTTGTAAGTCTTGGTGTTTTTTATATGGGGAATGTTGATTCCACCGAATTATGACTCCTCGAATGTGTTGGGTTATCCAAGTCTCTATTCGACGATGACAGAGAATCTTTATCCAGTAGTGAGGAGTTAGTATAGTTTCTTATGACCGTATGCCTCTTCGGCATCTTCCATCCCCTGACATTTTATATAACCCAAGGTCTGATTCAGCAGTTCACTCTTCTTTAACTATTTCTCGTTTATAGGCTAGCAGAGGACTGGATACTTCTTTCTGTGAGTATTTATCTTTGTCATTATTTTTCTTTTTCTTTTCCTGAGTGTACTTTGGATGTGAATGAGCTTTTCATATATGATCAAAAAGATGCCAGTTCATTTAAATGTTAATTTGAATATGAATATGCAGGTGCCACTTGGCATTCTTGAATTTTAGTCTATTAGATTATTTGAGTATAACAGTGTCTTTCTGAATGCAAGAAGTTATATTTGAATAAAACAGTGTACTTTCTGAATGAAAGAAGTAAGAGATGCTACTCTTATTTACTAGTCGATTCTACAATGATCTTGGTCTCACTTGGCATTTTTATTAGTTTTTAATAATTTTGCACAAGCATGCTATACACTCATATGGTTAATTCGAAATATACAATATTTACAATGACTAGAGGACTTAAAACAAGTTTACTGTTCTTAACAGATACCACCAGAGTGAACAAAAGATTTAGGAGTGCCAAGTGATAACTTAAGAACAGCAAAGATTACCTGTGACTTTAATATGTAGACTTCAACTAGGTAGTCAACTCTGTAGTCACAACTAGGCATCGTGAAAGACATCGACCAGTATCAGAAAAAAAGGTGAAAGAAAGGTTAGACAGCAATGATTAAAGCAAAATCTCTGATGCACTTTCTAAAGCTCAAGCCCCTCTAATAGATATAAGCAAAATTGCCAAGTGGTACCCCTAGGTTCATCAGGAAATTAGCATTAAAAAAAGAGGCATCTGTTAGTTCATAAAAGCACAACATGATGCTCGTACAATATTATTAAAAACTAATAAAAATGCCAAGTGACACTAGGATCATTATAGAGTCGATTTGTAAATAAGAGTGGCATCTCTTACTTCTTGCATTCAGAAAGTACACTGTTATACTCAAATATAACTTCTTGCATTCAGAAAGTACACTATTATACACAAATAATCTAATAGACTAAAATTCAAAAGTGCCAAGTGGCACCTGAAGATTCATATTCAAATTAACATTTAAATGAACTGGCATCTTTTTCATCATATTTAAAAAGCTCATTATCACACTCAAAAAAGACTAATGATTCATTTAAATGTACACTGAGACACTCATGTCTCACTTAGGTAGGCTTTTCACAAAAAACACATCATTGCACCAAATCATATTAGCTAAAATACGACAATTGGCAATGGCCCCAGTTACGGAAGATTTCTTAATAGGTTTTAAAGTATCCGCATTAGTGAACGTATTGCAACTTATAAGCAAACATACATGAAGCATAAATGTCTAAGTGAGTTAAGCGGGTTTTGTCAAAAAAGATGAAATATATAACAATAGAAAATATAGGAAATGCTGCCTTGATCGGAAAGAGTTCTTGATTTCTCTATCCGAATCTTCTGATTTGGTGAAGGATTAAGCAAGCAAAATAAATTATAAAAACAAGTAACTTGTTGCATTTAAAAGTTACCAAACTGGTCGCCAGAGGCGGCTAGTAGACAATACTGCGGATACAGTATTGTATCCAAAATTTGTATGTGTCCCTGAAAATGAACGATAAATGCGATGCACATCATATTCTACTGCAAGCATCTTGAATAAACCTCAGCAATGTATATCAATTTCATCATGTTTGAAATAGTGCAACATACACTGGCCTCCAAAAGTTAAGGTACAACATGTTTTTCGAAGCTCACCAGACAAAAAATGGCAGTCAGATTAAACTTCATAGTTTATAAGAATGACAATAATAAGCTTTAAAAAAACTTACGCAAAAATTACAGCTACCACTTTTATTTTATAGAAAAGAATAGGTATTTGTGAATGAGAGAAAAATATGGAATTACGAAGCTTTCGTAATTTCGCGTGTAAGTTTTGTTGTATTCGAACTATTGTTGTCAGTTTTGTTCACAACAGCCAGTACAGTTAAGAAATGTCTAGAAGAAGTCGTTTGCCCGATTCATTAAGGTGGAGGGCGGTAGGATGAATGGAAATGGGGTTGTCACAGGCTGATACTGCTAGACGGCTCAATGTGTCTCGCAGTGTAGTCCAACGGCACTGGGATCAGTATGAATTCAAAGATTCTGTGTCCAGAAGACAGGTTCCAGGCCGCCCACGTGTTACAACACCTGCAGAAGACCGGTTTCTAGTTCTTTCGGCCCGAAGGAGAAGATGCACTGTGCCGCAACTCATTGCAGACCACTTTGCAGCATCAGGACGAAGAATCTCCACTACTACGGTGCGAAGACGTCTTCACAATGCAGGTCTCTATGCAAGGCGACCAGTTGTGTGTGCCCCCCTCAACAGACGACAGAGAAGGGGCTTCTGTACTCTTCACAGACAAGTCCAGATTCACACTGGAGAGCGATTCAGGACGTCTTCTGATCTGGAGAGAACAATGCACTCGATACCATCAATCAAACACTGTCGAAACACAAAGGTACAGAAACGGTGGAATCATGGTTTGGGCAGGGATCTCAGTCGGAGGCCACACTGACCTGCATGTGTTCCATGGAGGATCTGTGACTGGTGTGAGATATCGGGATGAGATAATTGATTCATATGCGTGCCCATATGCCGGAGCTATTGGCAATGGTTTCATTCTAATGGATGATAATGCGAGACCACACAGAGCTGTGGTTGTTGAGGATTATCTTGAGGATCACGGTTTGGAGAAAATGGAATGGCCAGCTCACTCTCCAGACTTGAATCCGATAGAACATCCTTGGGACTATCTTGGAAGACAGGTTGCGGCTTTAAGTCCTCCTCCAAAGTCATTAAATGAGCTGGAACAAGTCTTACTCCAAGTCTGGTCATCGTTACCTATTTCGGTGTCCGACAATTTAATTGAGAGCATGGAAAGTCGATGCCGCCAATGCATTCCAGTCCGGGGTGGACATATTCCGTATTAGAACCAGTTTTTTAATGTTTCTGTCACATTTTACTGCATAATACTGCGCTGTACTGATTTCTCAAAGAATGGAATTTTCTACCATGAGTGCTTTTTTGTTGTAATTTCATTTATACGTTTAACTTAAGTAAATTTTTATGTCGCATTTGATAAATAATAGTTTAGCGCATATTTCCTCCAAATTTGTTGTTTCTATATTCATTCATTTGCAAATTAGACGCAAAAAACCGGTTGTACCTTAACTTTTGGAGGCCAGTGTAATTAAAATACGCTGCTAACATTTTTTCCCCGTTGATCATTATATAAGCTAACTCTTTTATATGACCCTGTAAATGAACGATAAAGGCTTTGCACTCCATATTTTTCGGAAAGCATATTTTAGTACACTTGAGAAATTCACATAAATCTCATAATGTATGTAACAGAGTAACGTCATTAAAATACGCCGCAAACATTTTTTTTAATAGCCCATAATAATGGAATACTTTTGAGTTTCCTTGTACACGTACTGTAAGTGCCACACATAACATATTCTATAGTAACCATCTTCTAGTGCACCTCAATAATGTATAATATAACTTTTATTATCTTAAAAGTAGTGTAACACCATTAAAAAACACCGCAAATGAATTTCCCCATAGACAATAATATAACGGAATACTTTTGAGTGCCCCTGTAAATGAACTATAAATGCTAACACACTTCATTTTCAATACCAAACACACCGTGGTAAACTTCAATAACTTATATCAATTACATGGCAATCGGAGTATATTCAAACAAGTTAGAGCACGGACAGACGACCAGAGCCCCCTACAACCTACGCTCGCCAATGTCCGTCCAGACCCCGCAGACTCTAAAGACACGCTAATTTGCTTTGTTTTAAAAAGATTATCCTATTACTTGAGATTGAATGATATTATCACTACCACTGGCGTTGTTCTGTAATCGGGTTTCCACAAATTGCCCTTTAATTGTTTTTTTTTCTTTTTTCGGTTCCCAAGGCCGCATTCGCCATTATCGCGACAGCTGCCAGTTATTTTCGTGACTGATTAAGTAAGATCAATTGCACATTTGAAAATCAGCTGTATAAAGTTGTTAAATAAAAAATGTCGCTGTCTCCCGGACTTTTATGACGACGCTAATAAATCCGATGTAATAAAATCCGTTCGTGTTCTTAAAAGTTCAAACGACAAATTAGCGATCACAAAATTTGAGATTGCAAATCACTCACAAATGTGTGCGTATTCCGGAAATCGTTTTCTTACAGATAGCTAATTTGTGATTTTTGAAGCCTGAATTCGGCCTTAAAATACGAAGATATCGGTTTAAAATATTTTTAATCGTTTCTAAAACGATTTTGTGCAAAACCGCAATGGCTTGTAATTGGCTTACGATATGAAGAAGAAAATTAGATGTATGCAAATGCTCTTTACACGTCATTTGATTTGTCAGATAAAAGTGACCTGTTTGTCAGAGTTTTCATTGTTACGATACGACAATGTATCTAACCATTCAAGACCGTGCTTTTCTCATTAAATGTTATTATGAATGCGATAGCAATGAACGGTATGCTTTGCAAAGGTATCGTTCAGTAAGAGGAATGCGCCGAGGGCCAATGACACCGCAAGATTTGAGGAAAATGATGACAAAGTTTGAAGCCACGGGTTTGTTATCTGTTGCAACTGGGAGGAAAAGATAACTTGCTTCTGTAGAAATCGAGGAGGTTGTTGTATTAGCAGAGTGGAAGAAGCAACAATGGAAAGCAGCACACACGGTACGTGCTGTCGCACGTCGAATGGACCTACCATATGGAGTACGTCGTACAAAATTGTCCGTAAAGTGCTGCAGTTTTACCCATACAAAATAAAACATGTTCAAGAACTTCAACATAACGATCCTGCTGCAAGAGAATCTTTCGCTTTGGAATTCTTTGCACGGATGGAAGTAGACGAGCATTACCCATGGAACATTTTGTGGACAGATGAGGCCCATTTTTACCTAAATGTCGATGTCAACACTCATAACTGCAGAATTTGGGCCAAACAAATCCCTCATGTTGCGTGCCCAGTTCCATTTCATTCTCCTAAAGTCACCGTTTGGTGTGGTATGACAGCAAGTTTCATAATTGGACCGTTTTTCTTTGAAGAGCAGTCGACAGCTGGACCTGTTACATGCACTGTGACTGTAGCTCAATTAGCGTCAATGTTAAGACGTTTCGTCATACCTGAACTCCAGCAACGTGGCATTTTAGACTGCACGCTTTTTATGCAGGACGGGGCCCCACCGCACATTGGTACATGTCACATGTGTCACACAGTTACTTAAGCAACATTTCTCGAATGAGCAGATTAAGAGCCTACACTAGTCACGCGAAGAAACGCTCACGCTAATGTTAAGTCTATGGGAAAGTTATCGCGCGATTTCTCGCTCGCATTTTAATATTTTTAAACGATTTTTTTTGCATAGGATAGCTGAGGTCGATCTCTAACGTTGTTAGTTTTTACTTTTTTGATTTTGGTTACAGTTTTTTTATAAGTGGACATTTTAAATTTTGGAACCGGTTTGAACCGGTTCTGAAATTGAAAGTACCTTTATATAAAAGAACTGGAACCAAAATCGAAAAAGTAAAAACTAACAACGTTAGAGTTCGGCCTCAGCTATCCTATGCAAAAAAATCATTTAAAAATATTAAAATGCGTGCGAGAAATCGCGCGATAACCTTCCCATAGACTTAACATTAGCGTGAGCGTTTCTTCGCGTGACTAGTGTAGGCTCTTAAAGACTGAAACTTCTCCACTTTTTGGCCACCCCAGTCACCAGAGCTCAACCCCTGTGACTTTTGGCTACGGGGTTATCTCAAAAGCACTGTTTATGGGGATAATTTCAACAATTTTGGCGGAATTGAAAGATGCGATACACCGACATGTCCGTAACATTCCTCCTAATATGCTAAGAGCTACTGTTGAGAATGCTGTAATACAATTTCACTTGCTTTCGGAAAATGATGGACGCCATATTGAACATGCTTTGTAACACGTTTCAGAAACGATTAAACTCATTTTAAACCGATGTCTTCATGTCTTATTTCGTTTAACAATATTGCATACAGCGTCATTTCCCCCCTGGTGGTGAGTATTTGAACTTTTTTTCTTTTTTTACGGTAAATAAATTCCCATGACTTCCTTTAAACTATTACCAAGTTTGATAACATTTGGCCCTGTAGTTTTCCTTTTATGACCATTTCAAAGTGGAACTTTATTTATAACCACCCTGTATTTTACGCATCTATTTACCTGTATTTATACTGCATCAAGTGATGAAATATGTACTACAGTCAAACCTCATTAGTACTTCACTCTCGGGTCAACTTAAAAATGACTTACTGAGTGGAGCGACTTCCTAAGTGGAGTTTATATTAAATGTAAAATGAAATTCCAGAAATTTATATAATAAGTATACCTGTAACTAAATTACATCATAAATTATTTAATTAGTAGAATAAGAATGAGAATTTGTAAAAGTGATGACAAATTAAGGAAGTATAGTAAGTAAGTATGTTACGTAGTATTTAATTGTATAATTCAATAGGTACCTATTTGTTACTGCCTTACAAAAAAACCACCTATTTTTGTTTGATGTCAGCTTTCTAAAATCAATTCTAAGGAATACAGCATATTATATTCACTCTCTGTAGTGCCATTCAAAGATGAAATATAGCTTCTTAGTTCATCAATGAAGGCTTTGTTTTAGGTGCGTTCGTAATTATATAAAATACGTAGCACCTACAGTCGGCGTCTGGTCTCTCCGTCCGTATATAACAGCACAAAAACTACCTAACCGAATGGTTTGAAATTAAATATACAGGGTGTATCTGAAATGCTTCAACAAACTTAGAGGGATGATGGTACTCATGAAGACGAACAAAAAATGCAATGGAACATGGGGTCGCAAATGACGTTTAACCCTTTCAGGGGCAGTGGTATGTTTATGAAACCAATTAATTTTAATTCCAAAACGTCACGATGGCACCAGAATTTTGCTAAAATCTTTCCATTTAATATGTATGTGAAATATAGCCTTTTTCTTATTTATAAACAATTTTTTTTTTTTTGTAAATTCCGGTGCCAGTCATTTATTTCAACATTTTAGTACTAAAAGTACTTTGCCCCTGAAAGGCATAAAGGATGAAAATCGAGAAAATGCTTCTGGAAATGGACAAACTGAGACAAGAAAGAAACACTCCAGAAAATTATTTATTGCACAAAATAGGTACAACACAGCTCGTCCAGAGAAAACAAATATTTTACAACAATTGTTCAAAGTGTCGACCGCGGACTTTGAAGACTTTGAGGACTTTGTCGACTGACGGAGCAACGACTAGCGTGTCCGCCAGTCGTTGCTCCGTACATGTAATCTGTGTAATAATGTCCGCGGTCGACACTTCGAACAGCTGTTGTAAAATATTTGTTTTCTCTGGACATCACGAGCTGTGTTGTACCTATTCTGTGCAATAAATAATTTTCTGGAGTATTTCTTTCTTGTCGACAAACTGCAGTTTGTCGATTTCCAGACACATTTTCTCGATTTTCATCCTTTAAGCCTTTCATTGGCAAAGTACTTTTAGTACTAAAATGTTGAAATAAATGACTGGCACCGGAATTTACAAAAAAATTTGTTTGTAAATAAGAAAAAAAAAGGGCTATATTTCACATACATATTAAATGAAAAAGATTTTAGCAAAATTCTGGTGCCATTGTGGCGTTTGGGAATTAAACTTAAATGGTTTCATAAACATACCACTGTTCCTGAAAGGGTTAAACGTCATTTGCGACCCCATGTTCCATTGCATTTTTTGTTCGTCTTCATGAGTACTATCATCCCTCTAAGTTTGTTGAAGCATTTCAGATACACCCTGTATAGAGTGAAACCCCCAGTAACTGACACTTTAAGAATTTTTCCGTGTTCAAATCACTATTACAAAGTTTTAAATCTATTTTATACTTATCTTTGTTTTTGAAAATATAGTAAAGATACATTTAAAAACTATTGTTGACAAAATTTTGAAAAATTATACTTTTAATTACTAAAAATTAATTTTTGTCATAAATATGGTCAGTATCTCCAGTAACTGACACCCTCCCTTTTTTGAGAAACCAATAGCTGAAAAATAAGTTATCAGAGTTAAGACAAATAAGTTACACCCAGAAAAAAGTTTTGTTGAATCAACAAAAATTTGGTTGACCCAACAAAACTTTTTGTTTAAATATAGGCCAATGGAATATTTGTTTGAATCAACAAAAAATTTTTTTTTGCAATTCCAAAAAAAAAAAAAATTTTGTATCGTCAGCAAAAAAATGTTTTGTTAATTCAAGTAAAATGGTTCAATTTTACTTGAATTTTGCTAAAACAACCAAAAATGTACTCAACAAAACATGTTTTGTAGTTTTAATCAATTCCTTTTTCTGGGTGTACCACTAGATGACATTACTTCGTAGAATTTTAGAAGAAAATACTTATTTCAGTTAGATTACTGCTGAAGTGTCAGTTACTGGTTAGGTGTCAATAACTTGGGGTTTCACCCTATAATCGTTGCAGAATTTTGTCGAGTCATTTCAAATTTTATGAAAATTGAATCAAAACTTAAAAATATATTAATAAAAATATTTATTAAGTAATTTGAATTTTTAAAAATCCGGCACTTCTTTGTTATAGCAGCTTACGAGGAATAATCGTCAAGCGACCGAGATTTATCGCCAAGTTGTCTGACATGTATGACGATATAGTCATATACATCATGTTTCAGGGATACGCTTTGTAATGCTCTTCAATCCTGTGCTGGCTGTTTTTAATCGTGTGAAGGCTGGTCTTATAAGTGCATGCAAGTCACCTTGGAAAGTTCTAACATTTAGAGACTGATTAGTTCTTCTCTATAAACTGTACTTTACCATAGATAAACTAAATTCTGAACTGAATCTCCACCTGTTGGTCAAAAATGCAATTATTATTAAAAAAAAATTACACTATAAACAAAAATCCGACATGTTTCTAAACATTTCTGTGAAAACCGCATATTTGTGTTGTACATAGTTTACTAATTATTAACATTTCAAAAGTCTCGGAACTTCTCTATCTACCGTCGACGACTGACGAGAATCCTTAAACGGGATAGACGGGCAACAATTCCTCAAATTGCTGCGAATTTCAATGATGGGGGCATCAACATGTGTCAGCGTGTCAACTGTTCAACGAACCGTCATTGAGATAGGGTTTCAGGGCCGTAGGCCTACTCGTGTACCGTTGTTCACTGAACGGCGCAAAGCTTTACGCCCCGTCTGGGCCCACCAACACCTCCATTGGGCTGTTGACGACTGGAAACACGTTGGTTGGTCAGACGAGTCTCGTACCCAATTGTATCGTGAGGATGGACGTGTACAGGCATGGAAACAACCTCGTGAATCCGTGGACTCTACATGTCAATAGAGGACTGTGCAAGTTGGTGGAGTCTCTGTGATGGCATGGAGCGTGTGCATCTGGCGTGATATGGAACCCTTAATACGTCTAGAGACTACTCTGACAGGTGACGTGTAAATAACCACCCTGTTGAATCACCCAATGAAATTCATGTCCTTTGTTCATTCCGACAGACTTGGACAATTCCAGCCAGACAATGTGACACCCCATACGTCGAGAGTTGATACCGAGAGGCTGTAGAAGCACTCTTATGACTTTAGACATTTCACTTCAATTGGCCACCCAAATCCCCAGACATGAACACCAGTTAGCATATCTGGGATGCCTTGCAACCTGCTGTTCAAAAGATATCGCCCCCATCTCACATTCCTATGGATCTGCAGGATTCTTGGTGTGAATTGCCTCCAGACATTAGTCGAATCCACGGCGACTTGTTGCGGAATGCTCGTGGAGACCCTATACGACTATACCACTTTTTCTGGTACTTGATTTAATGTTTACAAATATATAAATGCATTCTAAACAAGTATAAAGTTCACCAGGTTGTATCCCTAACTGTTTATATTGTTTGGCTACATATCTCACACATTTCTGAAGCCCTAATTGCGCCATGCTTTAAACAAAATTTTATGAAATATCATAAGCAAGATAAGCTTTCTAATTCGTACAATTTGCATTTTAGAAATTGTTAAAGGGATGCTTTAAATAAAACGAAACGTCACTAATAAACGAAATTTTAGAAATGTTACTATTCTGTTTCATTACAGTCCGTATTTCACATCATAAAAGGTTGAATAGACCAAATATCATCCTAGTCTTTTTATGAAGTATATAATGGAAATGTAATTGCATACTTTCATATGTTCACGGTAACAAAATGTAAATATTTTTAAAAATGCACTAGAAAAATAGTAGCTCACACGGAAACTATCCAAAACACTCTTAAGATATGCCTTTGTAGGATAAATTGTTGCAGGGTAATTTGATTTGGGTAAAAGTGATTTTAGCGTATGTGTATATCATTTTATATTATATGCCTCTAGTATTAAGTGATTTTGAGGCTACAATTACTGAAAGGCTGCCGAGGCTCAATGTTGGGGAAGCTGAGCATAAGATCTTTCAAGTTTATCATATTTTGGAATTCACTAAATTCAGTTGGGGCTTAAACGCATCTTAATTTAGAAATTCCACAATCTTTAGCATCTAAGCTTACCATTTCTCTGAATTATCGTTTTAACGCAGTTTTTTTTAAAACCCTTTCAGAGGCAGTGGTATGTTTCTCCGAAAGGCTATTTCGTTAGAAGTCCTTTACCTATTTCTATATTCATGTTTCAAAAGGACGTTCCCTTGTCCCTTGCAACGCTTCTTTCGACAAGAAGTTGTTGGCAACCCTGGAATAAGATTAAACCTCAAAACTTTCAATAAAGAAAAATCATGTCCTCCCCAACCAATTATTTATCTATACATTTGTATCAAAAATATATCATCCTGCGGCTGAACAAAGTTGAAATGCACATTATCACAGTTATTTTTAATTATATACGAGGGTAAGTCATTAAGTAAGTCACAAAAGTTAATTAAGTAATAACTTACAATGATATTCACTTCAAAACTATTTTTATTTCTCAACATATTCTCCACCAATATTTATGCACTTATATCACGGTTTTATCCGAGGCTAACGAAAAAGACAGGCTACCGCGGTGCATCCCACTTATCTTTTTTTACAGACCGCTAGAGTGACGTGATGCTCTTTTCGTACACCTGTATTGGTGCATTCGAACATCACGTGACTCCCGCGGTCTGTAAAAAAAGATACGCGTAAAGCACCGCGGTAGCCTTTCTTTTTCGTTAGCCTCGGTTTTATCAGTGCCCCAACACCAGCTGCATACAGATCTTTGGGTTGCTGTCAAAGGGTTGCTGTGTCCACATTAGGATTTCAAGTTGAACCTTTTCATCATCTTGCTTCCAAGATGGTTTTTTAGTGGGCTAAGCAGATGAAAATCGCTTGGGGCTAAGTCGAAGCTGTATGGTGGATGTTGAAGAAGTTGCAAGATGATGTTCACAGATGATGAAAAGGTTCAATTTGAAATCCTAATGTGGCTGAGACAGCAATCCAAAGAATTGTATGCAGTTGGTGTTGGGGCACTGATAAAACGGTGATATAAGTGCATAAATATTGGTGGAGAATTTGTTGAGAAATGAAAATAGTTTTGAAGTGAACATCATTGTAAGTTATTATTTAATTACCTTTTGCAACTTACTTAATGACTTTTCCTCGTATTTTTAATTATCTATTGAATTTTTTTTTGTCCCCATCTGCCAAAGAGGATAAGTTAAAAACACTATAAAGCTAACAGGTGATAAAAAAGGGAAAACTTATTCGGAACAGCCACTTGTGACTACATTATCTAAGAAGAAGTGCTTTAAATCATCATTTTTTAATGGAAAAATGCTTACTCAAATTCCTCTTTTTATGCTGGAAAATACTGAAAACCTTATACAACCACTACGTTTGAACAACGTTTCGGTTTCAAGCTGTATATATAACGTAGCCTATTCTAAAACTGTATATATTAAAATTGAATAAATAATAGAAGTAATAATTTTCAGTGTCCGTTTTGGGAATAAAATAAAATTTTTGTGAAAACTTACTGTGCTTTATCAAATTAACTATTACAAATGGCCAAAGGTAAAAAAAGCAGCATTTTTTACACTACGAAAAAAAAAAAATCTTTGCAAATCTATATTTTTGTGCTCGCCTAGCCGACAAATACTTCATTACGAGGGAAAGTCATTAAGTAAGTCACAAAAGATAATTAAATAATAACTTACAATGACATTCACTTCAAAATTATTTTTATTTCTCAACATATTCTCCACCAATATTTATGCACTTATATCACCGTTTTATCAGTGCACCAACCCCAGCTGCATAGCATATTCTTTGGATTGCTGTCTCAGCCAGATTAGGACTTCAAGTTGAACACAGGATACAATTCAAAAGTTTGGTTGGCAACTTCTTCAACATCCACCATACAGCTTTGACTTAGCCCCAAGCGATTTTCATCTGTTTAGTCCTCTAAAAAATCATCTTGGAAGCAAGATGATGTTCACAGATGATGAAAAGGTTCAACTTGAAGTCCTAATGTGGCTGAGACAGCAACCCAAAGAATATGCTATGCAGCTGGTGTCGGGGCACTGATAAAACGGTGATATAAGTGCATAAATATTGGTGAAGAATGTGTTGAGAAATAAAAATAGTTTTGAAGTGAATATCATTGTAAGTTATTATTTAATTACCTTTTGTGACTTACTTAATGACTTACCCTCGTATCAACCTTGGTTCAGGCCAGAACGTTAAGACTTCGAATTACTCTTCAAATACACACATAATATAAATACATTTTCAATCTATTATAAAGATATTCCCAGCGAGCGACTAAACAAAGTTGAATTGCATAAAACATTATGTTTGTTTTTGTTTGATTGTGTACTGAATTTCTTTATCCCAATCTGTCAAAACGAAATAAGTTAAAAACACTAAAAGGTAAAAAAGCAATTTAAATTTTGGTTCTGCCATCTATATACTAGTAAAAGAAAGATGTTTGTATGCCTGTGTGTATCTCTGTGCGCGATGCTTGGGGAAATCGATCGTACGTAGAGGTCTGCATATATGGTTCCGTATAGATGAAGACAGGTCCGAGTGCAACTGAATCACAGATATTTGAGCATATTATTAATTTTTTTTTGTTATTTTTCATTGAACAGAAAAAATCGCATGTATCTCCCATTTTCAAAGCTTGCCGGCAATTTTGACACACTCGGAAAAAAGCAATCCACATTCAATCTTTTTGCTCAATATAGTAAATTTTGTCCTGTTTTCTATAAAGTTTATTTGGGATCCGTACAGCGATTTTTGATTTTTTTGCGATTTTTTTAAATACCCCTTTCGCCGAAAATGAGATTTTTGTATTTTATCAACCAGTATCTATATGATACCTTTTATCTCTCCAATCTTACATTTGATAAACCTGTATAGACAGACAGACAGCGCCCACCCTAAGGACCAGCTTTTGGCTAACGGCCAGGACGAACCCCTAAGCCTAGGGAGTGGACCTGTATACAGCAGACTTTCGGGAATTGATTAAATTTTCTTTTTAAAAATATGTGAAATAGAGTTTTTTTTTAAAAATTAATTATTAAAGAAAGTAATGCCATCGATTTATTTTCTTCGAAACACAGGGAAGAAAGAGAGAAGAAATTTTTTTTTTTCCAGCGTTGGTTTCCTAAGTACAGTGGGTGATTGGTTAACGAACTTAATCCGTTCCAAAACAATGTTCGCTAACCGAATTGTTCGTTAACTGATCATAGATTTAGTATATATTTGTATGGGAATTCAATTAATTCGTTCTTAAAAGCTAAATAATATAATAATATACAAAAATTAATATAAATTATCCCTAAATTTATTTAAATGCAATAATAATAAAACATACATTACATACAAAACAGTCTCGCCCTTCCTAGCTATGCTCTTTTTAAGTTTGTGATTTTAATTGATTATTTTGATTTTTGATTATTTTTGATTAAAAATATCTGTTCAAAGTCGATTGCTTTTCTCTCTTCTTCGGGATGTTTCTGAAGTGATTCACAGCATTTTTTGTTGTAAAGGTCCCCAAGCCTATCAACAACAGACTGTTTTGGGTGCCATTTTGAGATCGTGGTCCTGACTTCCCCCCACTTTTTTAAAAGTTCTTTTATAACAGAAGTAGAGTCTGTTAATAATTTAGGAACTAAATTTCAATTAAAATAACTAATTTCAACTTAAAAATATTTCTTTAAAAAGGGACACAAATTATATAAAATAATGTTTTTAATTTGTTCATTCTAATTTGGGGGACCCTAAGATGTAAGGCCCAAACCCACGGTAGCCCATGAATTAATTAGGCCATATAACTTCTAAAATGTTCTCTAACTCGATAATAGATGCAATTAAATACATCTCTGCAAATCTGAAACACAGCATTGCTTCTTCTTGGCTTTGTTTTGTGATGTGTTCGTTATCCTAATATAAAAATCTCTCGCAAAAGTGTTCGTTAACTGATTTGTTAGTAAACCGAACAGTTCGTTAACAGATCACCAATTGTACCTTTTTATATCGTTAAAACTTTTTTTTTTTTTTTTTTTTTTTTTTTTTTTTTTTTTTTTTTTTAGCGCGTGGAATGGAAAGGCACTGAGGCAGTTATTTTAGACATTGTTGCATTCAGGAGGTGCCCGTAGTCGGAGCCGGGATAATAACCTTAAACGTACACTATAAAAAAAAATCCGTTAAAATACAGAAATTGTACTGTTTTGAAAGAAATACGGAAATATTCCATTAAATTTCCCCAAAAATTTCTGCATTTTTACGACTTTGTAATTCTCTACATCCAATAAAGAAAACTGTACTGTTTTTCAGAAAAATGAAACTATTCCATAAAATTTTACGGAAAATTTCCTGTATTTTTACGGATTTTTTTTACAGTGTACCTAAAATCAGTGTTTAATTCAGACATTTTCCTCCAGGAGGGATTTCTACAGTTCCGGGGGGACACTTCTATGGAGCATCGAAATATCCCCCACGGAAATTTTGAGATGGTGTTTACCCCTCCCCTCCCCCAGAGCTGGAGGAAAATGTCTGAATTCAACACTGATTTTAGATATATTTAAGGTTATTATCCCGGGCCCGGACAACGCCGGGCGGGTCAGCTAGTATTAAAGACATGTGGAATATACTGAAACAAAGATTTATGACCTGTGAATGCAACACAGAATAATATCAAATCCAGTTTAAGGTGGTTCTTAAATGACCTGTTCAACAACGCGAAGCTTTCTGACTCATTGTCTGACTCATTTATAAACGCAAAAGCATAAAATTGGCCGGCCTGACTCTTGATGCGATTTGGAATAGAAATGAATTTTCTATTTTTTGATAAATAAATTAATTATCGAGTTATAAGCGATTCGTGTCGCGTGACAACACGTTTTTCTTCTTCTCTCGCTGTCATGTTTGGAAATTCTGTTCAAAACGTCGATATTGATAGTGTTTTCTGAAAGATCTTCTGCTTTTGCCAAAAAATGGAAAACGTGTTTCGATTACATAGTTTCTGAATAACAGCACCTGTCCATTTCATGCCTTTCCGAACAAAAATGAATTAAAAAAGTGTCAGAAAATAGCCCATTCGGATTTGAGAACAGCCTTAACTCTTTAATGCCCATGGTAACATATAATGATACCACACTGCAAATTCCCAGCACACATTGGGAACACTTTGATGCAAAAAAAAAAGTGTTCCACTTATCTTAATGTGTTCCCTTAATGTGTTCCGAATATGCTTCACTATAAAGAATGTGTTCTGAAAGTGTACCGAAAGTGTTCTGCTCAGGATATCTCTTAAATCTAAACTTGGGAACACATTTGTGAAATCATCGCTTTCAAAAAGTGCGTGAGAAAGTGGTCTGAACAAAAGAAGTGTTCTCAGAAGTATTCTAAAAACTGTTCCAAAAAGTGCGCTTCAAAGTGTTCTAAAAAAGGGGATAAAATAAGTGTTCTAAAAAGTGTTCTGGAAAGTGCATAAAGATTTGCAGTGCATCAGTGTTGCCAATTTAATGGATTTTTTTTATTCAGATATTCCGAATTCATACCAGAAAATCGGTATAGAAATTTTTGCTCTATTTAATGACAGACATTCTGAGATTATAAAGAAATGAAAATTAATAGTTGTTTTCTCTGGTGTAAATTCCGATTTTCCTAATTTTGGAATTTCTTGAATACAATCTACCATACATTAGAGGGATAATGAACGCAAAATAGAATCTGTTCTATACCCAGAATCGAACCTACCACATAGAATCAAACCTGCGAACTTCGGCTTCAAGCTTTGACTTATATTTATGACCACACTACCCTCTAGACTTCGAGTGGGTAGGTTTTAATCATAAGTGGAATAATTAATTGAAGAAACAATCTCCAGTGCGCTTATTGAGAATAAATTTAAATATCTGTAGATTCAAAATATTGAATGGGTGCCTTCTTTTTTTCATTATCTAGAAGAAAAATAAGATCCTCCCCCTTGTTTATCTTGTAATTTATCAAATTAATTAATGCACATGTCTAGAAATCACACATTAGTGTTTTTACAAAATATTTTTTAAGAAAATGTTTATAAGTCTTCTTTTGCGCGTGTCCAGAGCACAAAAGCTTTTGTTAGCAGTCTTGGTACAGGACTGAACATTAAGAATTCCAATTACGAAAAATCATACCCTCTTCAACATATATATCTTTTTCAATCTATCATAAAGATATCCCCTGCGGCTAAACGAAGTTGAATTGTACAATATCACAATTTTTTGTTTGATTGTCTACTGAACTCCTTTGTCACCATCTGTCAAAATGGATAAACTAAAAATACTACAAGTAAAAAAAAAAAAAATTGTATTTTGGTTCCGCCATCGTAAATAAAGGAATGTGGAATATACCGAAACAATGATTTACCTGAATGCAACGCAGAATAATATCAAATTCAGTTTAATGAATGCGCGATATTCGAAATAGGGTTTTTCATTTTTTTCTATAATACTTCTCCCCGTGTTAAATCTATTGAATTCACACAGGCTGTATAATAACAAAGTGTTTTTAACGAATACAAACTGATGAAACACATTGAATAGCGTAAAATTTAAATGACCCTTCAATATTTCATGTTGCAGACTCTTTCATATTAGCTGCTACGAGCATATTCTTCTTTTCACATCTTCAAAAGGGCTGAACTATTTTTGTTTTGCTTATTCAAGAATTGCGAAATCGGATTAATCTCTTCTGCATAAAAATCTGGCACTTGTGCCACGCATAGAATCGAATTCTGACAACACAAAAATTCGTTCGGAAGCACTCTTTTTAATTGACGCTATATCGTTTGCAACAACCCAATTACCAGCTACCTGGAATTTTACATCGCATACACTTCAGATATTCAAAAATTAAAACTCAAATCTGGCAACACACTTGTATCCCCAACACATCTCTTAAGTCCCCGAAACGATAAAAATAACAATGGAAGTGAAGTGAAAAAGCCATGGAATCGTCGAGATATTATTTTGTCATCCAGTAGAGTGGACTCTTGTGTGAGAGTTTGTTTGTGAAGCGAACGACACGTTCTTTTTCGTTACTTATTTTTTTTTATTATTTGTTATTATTATTATTCGGATGGGGGTATTGTGACGTCACCGGGAATCGAAACGTGTCTAAAAGGAGCTTAGTGCTATCCCCCGATTTTGTGTCCCCCGATTCGCCGCAAACTGCAGGCATACGGTTCTTAATGAGAGAGTCCTGTGCTCCCGTGTCCATTGTTAAGCCAGGGATAATGAGGAACTAGCGAGCAGAGCTACCGTTTCGCCGTAGTTCCGATTCCCCACTAATGAGGAAGACAGCAGGGTTGCCGGAAAAATGAAGCAGAAATGCGGGATGCCAATCTTGATTTGTCATCGCTCGAAGCACGGAATGGATCTGGCTGGCAGCCGCTAGCAGTTTAGTTTCGGTTTTGTTCCGATTTAGTTTTCAAAAAGTTTTGATCGGGCTTATTTTGTTTATTATTATAACTCCATGCTGCTCGAATGTTAAATTTTATTTAATGTTAGTATGCGACGTTTAAATTTTTCTCCGCGTTTTCGAAATTCTTAACCTTTTCAAATGAGAATTAAATCTAGTGAACGAAATAAAGATAATCTTAAAATTTGTATTTAGGATTACTTTCGACCTTACAACGTAATTGATAAAAATAAAATAAATCGTACTCAAAATAAATAATGAAAATATAGATAAATCATATAAAATAAATCATAATAAAATAAATCTTATTCAAAATTTAAAAAAAAGGAAATTTAGATATTAGTACTTATATGGATATTGATTAATATAACAAGGTGGAAATTGTACGTCAAACGCGACAAACGAGGTGCGCTCGTACTATAGCTAGTTATATAAATATTCAGATCTTGATGATTTTTAATTCTGTGAAATGAATTATATCGTCTGCAGATTAATTTCTGTAACAAAATAAGTATCTCGGTTGCTTGACGATTAAACCTCGGAAGCTCTTATAACCAAAAAAAAAAAAAAAAAAAAAAAAAAAAAAAAACACCGATTAAAAAAAAATTGAAATTTCTTAATAAATATTTTGATTAATATCTTCTAAAGTTTTGATTCGATTTTCATAAAATCTGAAATGTCTCGACAAAATTCGCCAAAGATAATATATTTTAAATTTCAAACCATTTGGTTGGGTAGTTTTTGCGTTGTTATATGCGGGCAGACGGACGGACGGATCAGACTATAGGTGCTGCGTATTTATATAATTACGAACGCACCTAAAAAGGAATGTGAAGATATTATTTATTTATATAGAGTTAGAAATACTATTCAAAAGAAATATTAATATTTAATGACTAAGAATATTTCTATCCATAAAAAATTAGGACATTATTTGTTTATAAAAAAATAGATAATATTTAATAATTATCTAATAATGTATACTAATTAGATAATATTTCAAATGAATAATGGAAATATGAATATTAATTACTACGAACACTTAATAACATCCATAAAAAATGAAGATATTATTTATTTATGCAGAAATAGAAGTGGTATTTAAATGAAATTAAAAAAATGTGACTCTTCATAATTTCTGATACTTAATAATATTCTTAAAATCGACTATATTGTTAATTTATGCAGAATTAGAAATAGTATTTAATATAAATTATGGAAATATGGATATCAATGATTACAGCTACTGAATAATAGTCACAAAATAGAAATATTATAATGTTTATAGCGAATTAGAGATAATATTTAAATAAACAATGGAAATATGAATATTAAATATTTAGAATACTGGATAACATCTGTAAAAAATGGGAATGTTATTATTTATGCAGAATTAGAAATATTATTTAAAGAAAATAAAGGAAATTTGAATATTAATGGTTATTGAATAGTATCCATATAAATATATATACCTCGAATGTCAACATGTTTGATACGTGCCATGTGGAATTGATCATTATGAAGAAGTTGCTATATTTTGAGGATACTGTATCATTCTTGTGAGTAAAACATTTTTTCTACAATTTAAGGGTTCAAAATTCCAATATTATTTCAAAAAAGATATCTGGTGGTTATATAGTGTGGTGATTTATAAAGATTTTAGGATAATCGTTGTAAGTGATATATTATATATTTCTTAATGGTTTTTTATTTACATTTTACATATATCCAATTTTAAATTTTTCCAATTGTTGTCTGGTAATAATTCAGTATACTTGGCTGATTCTACTGTACTTAGCATCATGCCAGTAGAATTATGAAATACTGAATTATTTTTAAAACACATGTGGGTGCAGCCAAGCTGACGAGTACATCCACATATGTTTTTTCATATCCAATTCTTGATTGGTTCTCTTGTGGTCCAGTTTTTCCACTGAATAATGTTCATAATTAATTTATTAATCCATTTGTGTTTACATAATAGCAACTCCAATTTATAATTTTTTTCCCCTTTCTCTCTCTTTCTTTTTAAATGTTCTTCAGGTATGAGTAAATTTGGCTAATTACCATTGAAGCACATGCTATGGTAATTTTATGATTGCACAAGTTAATTATTAGCTATGTGGTATTCTGATTACACAATATCATTAATTATCTCTTAGTAGATTTTAGTAGAATGATATTAGAACTTGATATGTTTTTGAAATTCATAGATATTATAATTATATATATATATATATATATATATATATATATATATATATATATATATATATATTTATTTATTTATACAAAATCAAAAATACTCTTTAAGAGAAATAATCGAAATATAATTAATTATCAATGACTGTTGATATTGAATAATAACAATATATATATTTTTAATTTATTTGTTTATAAAAAAAAAATGGAGATAATATTTAAATAAACGATGGAAATATGAATATTAAATATTTAGGATACTGGATAACATCTGTAAAAAATGGGAATGTTATTTATGCAGAATTAGAAATATTATTTAAAGAAAATAAAGGAAATATGAATATTAATGGTTATTGAATAGTATCCATAAAAAAGAAAATAGTAATAATAATAAATGTAATTTATTTATACAAAATCAGAAATACTCTTTAAGAGAAATAATCGAAATGCAATTAATTATCAATGACTGTTGACTGTGGATATTGAATAATAACAATATATATATTTTAATTTATTTGTTTATAAAAAAATGGAGATAATATTTAAAATAAACAATGGAAGTATGAATATTAAATATTTAGGATACTGAATAACATCTGTAAAAAACGGGAATGTTATTATTTATGAAAAATTAGAAATATTATTTAAAGAAAATAAAGGAAATATGAATATTAATGGTTATTGAATAGTATCCATAAAAAAAATATATATATATATATTTATTTATACAAAATCAAAAATACTCTTTAAGAGAAATAATCGAAATATAATTAATTATCAATGATTCTGGATATTGAATAACAGCAATAGATATTTTTTAAATTTATTTGTTTATAAACAAAATGGAGATAATATTTTAAATAAACGATGGAAATATGAATATTAAATATTAAAGAAACTGAATAACGTCTATAAAAAATGGGGATATAATTGTTTATGCAGAATTAGAAATATTATTTAAAGAAAATAAAGGAAATACGAATATTAATGGTTATTAAATAGTATCCATAAAAAAAAGACTATTATTTATTTATACGGAATCAGAAATACTATTGAAAATAAATAATCAAAATATAATTAATTATTAATGATTGTGGATATTGAATAATAGCGATGTATATTTCTTTAATTTATTTGTTTACAAAGAATTGGAGATAATATTTAAAACAAACAATGAAAATATGAATATTAAATATTAAGGATACTGAATAACGTCTACAAAAAATGGGGATGTTATTATTTATGCAGATTTAGAAACACCATTTAAAGAATAAAAAGAAAATATGAATATCAATGGTTACTGAATAGTATCCACAAAAGCAAATTATTATTTATTTATATAGAATCAGGAATACTATTTAAAAGAAATATAATTAATTATCAATTAAAATAAATACAATTAATTATCAATGATCGTAGACATTGAATAATAGCGATGCATATTTTTAAATTTATTTCTTTATAAAGAATTAGAGATAATATTTAAAATAAACCATGCAAATATGAATATTTAATATTAAGGATACTGAATAACGTCTTTAAAAAATGGGGATATTATTATTTATGCAGAATTAGAAACACTATTTAAAGAATATAAAGAACATATGAATATCAATGGTTACTGAATAGTATCCATAAAAAGAGATTATTGTTTATTTATACGGAATCAGAAATACTGTTTAAAAGAAATAATGGAAATATAAATATCAGTGATTACATATACTGAATAATAGCCATATATATATATATATATATATATATATATATATATATATATATATATATATATATATATATATATATATATATATATATATATATATATATATATATATATATATTATTATTATTATTATTATTATTATTATCTGTTTATAAAAAATTAGAGATAATATTTAAAATAAACAATGGAATATGAATATTAAATATTACGGATACTGAATAACATCTATTATAAAAAGCAGGAATATTGTTATTCATTTATATAAAATTAGAAGTACTATTTAAAAGAAATATAATTAATTATCAATTAAAAGGAATACAATTAATTATCAATGATTGTAGACATTGAATAATAGCAATACATATTTTTAAATTTATTTCTTTATAAAGAATTAGAGATAATATTTAAAATAAACAATGCAAATATGAATATTAAATATTAAGGATACTGAATAACGTCTTTAAAAAATAGGGATATTGTTATTTATGCAGAATTAGAAACACTATTTAAAGATTATAAAGAAGATATGAATATCAATGGTTACTGAATAGTATCAATAAAAAGAGATTATTATTTATTTATACTGAATCAGAAATACTGTGTAAAATAAATAACGTAAATATAAATATCAGTGATTACAGATACTGAATAATAGCCATATATATATATATATATATATATATATATATATATATATATATATATATATATATATATATAATTATAATATCTATGAATTTCAAAAAACATATCAAGTTCTATTATCATTCTACTTAAATCTCCAAAGAGATAATTAATGATATTGTGTATACAGAATACCACATAGCTAATAATTTAAGATGTGCAAACATAATATTACCATAGCTTGTGCTTCAATGGTAATTGGCCAAATTTTACTCATACCTAAAGAATATTGAAAAAAGAAAAAAGAAATAGAGAGAAAGGGAAAAAAAAAATTATAAATTGGAGTTGCAATTAAGTAAATACAAATAGATTAATAAATTAAATATGAACCATATACAATGGAAAATTGGATCACATGAGAATTACATATGAATTGGATATGAAAAAACACATGCACATGTACTCATCAGCCTGCATGCACCCACATGTGTTTTAAATAATAATTCAGTGTTTCATAATTCTACTGGCATAATGCTAAGATCAGTAGAATCATCCAGGTACACTGAATTATTACCAGACAACAATTGGAAATATTAAAATTTGGAAATATTTAAATAGGAAATAAAAAACCATTAAGAATATACAATATATTTCACTCACATCGATTATCCCAAAAACTGTATTTAACACCTCACGAAATTACCACGAGATAACAGTTTTGAAATAATAAAATTGGAAATATGAACGCGTAAAGTGTAGATAAAATATTTTACTCATAATAATTATACAGAATCCTTAAAATGTCACAACTTCTGCATAATATTCACATCCACATGGCAATGCATCATACATGTTGACTAAGTCGAGTTGAGAGAAATGATTTGAAAGACAAGTTGAGAGCACACTTTTTTTAAAACACATCCCCATCGATGACACCCAAACACAAAATGATTCAAAAACACACAAAATAATTCTGGTTTTAATACACTTATAACAAAATTATATCCGTGAATATATATTACTCCATCCAATTTTAATTCCTGAAAGTAAAATTAATATACAATCAATAGCTCCCTCTATAGTTAAATTAAATATAATATTAACAATATTATCAACAACTACCTGAAAGGTAAAGTGTCGCCATCTATTGGTATTATAATAATTCATAATTAATATTTAGTTAGATATCCACTTTATTAGTTACATACTCACTTCATTAGATTTAATTATATAAATAAACTTTAAAAAACAATACTAACTTGTAGTTTTACTTTAAATTCAAATAAAATATAATACTACTATATGAATAAATCTACACAGAATTAATTCAACTTGCACAGCATTTCAGATATTCTTAACAAGAATATATTATGTAAAAGAGATATTATTTTAATTCAAATTGTTTTTGCTGCCAGCTGTGTTAATCCACTGATATTATAGACATATTATTAAATAATTAATGTTTTATTTTTACTACTACTTAAATATATATTAGACTTGTTATTAAATAATTAATGTTTAATTTATACTACATTGTAAATATATTTTATATTTCATAGATTAATTTAAATATCTAATTAAATAATTCATAAACAATTCAAAATATCTCAAAATTTATAAAATTGATAATTAATAGTATTACTACTGTTTTTCAATCAAATTAATGCAATGCAGTAATTAAAATACTTGTTAAATTTAATTATTCATAGACAAAAATAAAAACTATATATATTTATATTTATATATATTGCAAATAGATATGTTTATGAGTTATAATCACCAATGTTATCCATGTATAATTTAATTTGTTATTGTATAAGTTAATTTATAAATGTATGAAAACTGCACATCAATAACACCTTAAACAGAGGTGATCGGCAACGCACAATCACAACTATACAAAGTGTATATAATGTTCAATCAAATATTAAATTTCCTAATATGTTATAATTGTAATTATGTATGTTATAATTGTAATTTTCTATATAAAGTGTATATAATGTTCAAACAAATATTAAATATTAAATTTCCTAATATGTTATAATTGTAATAATGTATGTTATAATTATTATTTTCTATATCTTTTGTTATATGTTATCGCACACTAAAACAATAATTTATTACATACCATGTTTATATTTAAATTATATAATAAATAATATTTAAAAGAGTTGATGATTGAATTTATCATAAAAATTGGATATCCATATATTTTTGCTTGATCTCGAATATATCTAATATTTTTGTTTTTATTTATATCTGAGCATAAGTATTTTATACGATGTAGATAATTGATAATTATATTTTTATAAACAGATTTATGTAAACATGAAGCAAAATTGGTAAAAATATTTACTTTAAATGGGAAATCAAATCTTTTATCATAAATATCAAAAATTAATTTATAATTATTAGTAATATTAATTTTTAAGTCAAGAAAGTTTATATTATTATTAATTAAATCCTTTTCGCTTAATTTAAGCTGAGTAGGATAAAAATTGAGTGGTGATGTGCAATTTTTTTCATTGAAATAAAATATGATAATGTCATCAATAGAGCGATAAAATACATAATCATTGTTCGTACTTATATTTCTTTCATAATAATATAAGTAAAGATCAGAGAGAATACTAGATGCGGTTCCGCCCTGCGGAATTCTCTGGCATTGTTTATAGATAATATTGTCATATATAATGTAATTATTATGCAATGTAAAATTTAGTAAAGTTTTAAAAAAATTTACTGAAATATGTTCTTTTAATTTTAATTGAGATTTAAATTCTTTAAATAATATACACATTGTTTTATGTAAGTCTTTTATATCAATGTTATTAAATAAATCATTAAAATCCAATGTTTTTATGAATTTTACCGGATTGATATTATGTATTTTATTAATGAGTTGAAAACTATTTTTTAGGCAATGTTGGTTATTATGTTTTAACGTTATATCATATATCTGCTTTAAAATATTAAGTAGTAAATTGCTTGCATTTTTATTATATGTGTTACAACCGATGGTAACAGTGCGAAATTTAATAGGATTTTTATGAAATTTTGGAATTATAACAAGATAAGGATAATTAAAATTATTACATTTGATTTTTAGTAATTTGTGATAATTTAATAATTTTCTGTTATTTATTTCAATATTTAATTTAGTTTTATTAAAAATATTACTTGTGTTGATTGCATTGTGAATTAACACTTTATAGTATTCTTTACAAATGATAGCATAATTATTTGGAGATTTATCTACATAAGTAATTATAAATTTATTTTGTAATTCTGATATATGTTTATTTATGTTTTTAAAAGCTGCATGTGTAATATGATGATAATTTTTTATAATTTCATTTTTTAATTTATCAATTACAGAAAATCTCCATTCTCTGAAATATTCGATTGGTTTATTGTAATCAACAGCAATTTTATATATAAACAAATCAATATCTTGAATAAACTGCAATATTATGGATTTGATATTACACTTATATGGAAGACGAAATTTTGTGCCATTATGCATTAAGTTTTGTAAAATAGGTTGTTCTACAATATTAAGATCACCAGTAATGATATGACCATGTGTTGTATTTATATACTTTTGATATTTTGGGTCATTACAATAACATGGGTAATTCTTTGAAGAGACCAAATTTTTTGCAAAAGAATTGTAATTAAAAATTTTACGTCCAAGTGTGCGATTATATTTATATGTCTTGTGAATGGTAAAATTTTTTATTGGAAAATTATTATTAATGTTGTTTATTATATTGTGTAAATTTATATTATTAAATACATGATTGGAAAAATTTATAATTAATTGTGTATTATTAGTTTTATATTTAGGTTTATTAGAAAGACTTGTATTTAATAGGTTTGCTCTATAATGAAGAATATCATAAAAGATATCACAAAAATGTGGAGAATATTGATTCTTTTTAAATACCTTGAAATATTGGTTTATATATTTCTTTTTTATACTAAAAACATGTTTTCTTATAGCAAGCCAACAATAATCATTACAAAATTGTGCCTCAAGATTATCAAGCTCCTGCTGAATCACAATATCATCAGTGTATTTTTTGTTATTATGTTTACCTCTACCAGATCTTGAAGTTTTTTTTAAGTTTGAAAAATTTAATCCGGAATAAAGATTTTTATAATTTTCATATTTAGTTAAATCTGAAAATACAGGATGTGATTTTTTGTATACTAATTGATTTAATCCATAAGGATATGTAGTATTAAAATATCTTATATATTTAGATTCTAGAAAAAGTCGTTCAGTAAAATTTTTTTGTATTTTAAGTATTTTAATAGTAATATTTTTAAAATCATGATTTTTGACATGAGTATATTCAATATTATGAGTTGTTTGAAATTTAGAATTTTTATATTTATCAATATGAGAACGATGTAAATTTAGCCGGTTATGTAATTTTTGACAAGACTGTCCTATATATTCCATATTACACGAATTGCATTTCAATGAATAGATTACATTGTATGCTTTGCAAAATTTTACCAAATTAAGATTGTTATTATTTGAAATCTGTGACTTATCAGCTAATGGACTTGTAAGACAACGCTTAGATTCACACTCTCGAAAACATAGTACAGGCTTGGGACAATAGAATAGGTTATCTGATAACGATCCAGGAAGATCCCTAATAATCTTCCTGTACCAAGCATTAGTCCTGGATCCACCAAGGCCTAAATTGCCAGTATCTAACATTTTACTAATAACTGCCATATTTGTTTGATAGCAATAAAAATTGCAAGAAATACATATTAAATATATCTATAACATATTTAAAAAAATTGTTATGAATCAATCTTATTATTACTTGAATAACCATAAAAAAAAATATGTATTAAGATTGACTGTTTAATACTTGATTAAATATAATAAAGCTATATAATAAAACTATTTACATATATACATAAAGTCCCATTAAGCAAACTAACATCAAAAGACAACAATATAAAAACCCTTAGCAGTCATAAGTCAGTACAAAATTAATGTTGATAAAAAAAAAAAAAAAAAAAAAAAATATATATATATATATATATATATATATATATATATATATATATATATATATATATATATATATATATATATATATATATATATATATTTAAAATAAACAATGGAAATATGAATATTAAGTATTAGGGATACTGAATAACATCTATAAAAAGTAGGAATATTGTTATTCATTTATATAAAATTAGGAATACTATTTAAAAGAAATAAAGGAAATATTAACATTAACTGTTACTGAATAGTATCAATAAGAAATAGAATATTATTTATTCTTATGGGAATGGAAATACTATTTAAATGAAATGAGGAGGATATATATTAAAATAAAGAATTAGAGGTAATATTTAAAATAAGTAAGGGAAATATGAATGTTAACGATTACAGAAACTAAATAACATCTATAAAAATATAGATATAATTTATTCACGCAGAAATAGAAATAGTACTATTTAAAATAAATAAGGAAAATATAAATATTAATGATTACTTAGCAGTATCCATTAAAAATATACATGATTTATTTATACAAAATTATAAATATTACTTAAATAAAAGTATGAAAATAATGGTTATCAATGATTATGCATACTGTATAATATTGATAAAAAAAAAATAGGGACATTATATGTTTGTACAGAATTAGAGAAAATATTTAAAATAAACAATGGACATATGAATATTAAATATTATGAATACTGAATAACTTCCACAAAGAAAGTGGGAATATTATTATTTATTCAAGTAGAATTAGAAATACTATTTAAAAGAAATAAAGAAATCAATATTAATGATGACTGAATAGTATTTATAAGAAAAGAGATTATTATATATTTATGCGGAATTAGAAATACAATTTAAAACAGTAATGGAAACATAAATATAATTATAAATGTATAATATGGTTACGGATGCTGAATAATCTCCAAAGAAATGGAAATATTATTCGCTATAAGGAATTAGAGATAATTATCATTAACACATATAAAATAAACAATGAAAATATGAATATTAAAGATTACGGATACTGAATAACATCCATAAAAATGGGGATATTATATTTATTTACACGGAATTGAAAATACTATTTAAAATATATAATGAAAATATGATTATTAATAATTGCTGGATAATAAACATAAAAAAAAATTATATTAATTTATACACAATTATTATAAATCTTATTTAGAAGAAATAATGGAACTATAAATTGATTTAATTATATTGATTGATCATTTTAATGATTACGAATACAGAATGATATCCATTTAATATAATATTACATCATGAAATAAATATAAATATATATGGTGAAAATGTGAATATCAATAATTTAGGAATAACATCCTAAAAAAAAAGACGAAATTATTTATTTATACTGAATTAGAAATACTATTTAAAATAAATAATCTAAATATACGAATGTTAATGGTTACAGATACTGAATCATACCCATAAAAATGAAGATATTTCTAATTTATGAATAATCAAATATAGTATTTAAGTTAAAGAATAGAAATTTGGAAGTTATTAAAAATACTAATTAACATTTATAAAGAAAACAGAGTTAAAATTTTATTTACCCCTTTTAAATCTTTGAATTATGCTAACTACTAGCAGACCGCCCGGCGTTGACCGGGGTCGGTGTATTACCTTAAATACGCCTAAAATTACCTTATAGTTTCCCGGAATTACTTTAAATCAGCGTCTCTTAATGTTTTTACATCACGGCAAACCTAAAAACAAACGATCAAACTTTCACGGCACACTTAAAAACACGGTCAAACTTTCACGGCACACATAAAAACATGGTCAAACTTTTACGGCGCACTAAAAATATGATGATGAAAAACATTATGAAAAGAATATGTGTCATTTCTAGTTTATTTATTTACAAAAACAAAATGCTATATCAGTGCCAAAAGAAGGCCCCAAAATAATTTATTATAATTTATAATAAAAAAGAATGTTAAAATGCTTACATACTTATTTTACATTAACTTTTACGTTTGCATATTTCACGTTTTAAAAAAATGTTGAAATTTTTATAAACTTATATATACATTAACTTTTAAAAAGAGATCTGAGCTCATCTAAGCTTAACTTCTTCTTCTTCCACTTACTTTTTTTCCCCCTACTTTTTCTAATTCTTATACCTCCTGTTTTTCTCCTTCTTCTTCTTCTTCTTCTTCTTACGACTTCTGACGGGTGTCATTTAACGATACGTTATTTTTTTTTAAATCAGTAATTCCGTATTGTATTTTTTGCCTTATTTTCCAAGAGTCGGAACCGAAGCTTTATTTTTACACCCGGGGTACGCATGAATTTTAACCCCTTCTCCTTTCCAAAATAAATTTTTAAAGAGAAGTTTTCAATCTATTCCCTTAATTTTTATTTTAAATATGAAATCATTGTCAGGAAGTATATTAATTTTAAGATTATAGGTTGACTTCTTTAGAAATCGACATTTTGCAATAACTTTGTTTTCGCGTACACTATCTACCTATATATAGTGCAAACATTGTCATCATGATAACGTCCGAAATATTGATACAATTCGAACCTAATTGAGACAATGAATTGATCTTGCAAGTATCTTGGTCGAGCTCGTTAATCAAGTATTAATATCTTACGGTTTATTTAAGGTACCACACAAAAACAAGACTTGCAAAACTTATAAACACGATGATGTCCGAAATATTGAACCTAACTGAGACAGGGTATTGATTTTACAAGTATTTTGGAGAAATTTGTTAATAAAGTATTATTCTGACGGCTCTAGGCGTCAGAACGAAGGAAAAACTGACCTTGTTCTCAAAGCAAAGAGTATTAAATTAACGAATACGTCTTTACTTAACTGTACGATTCCATGAAATTTTTGCATAAATTTCGTTATTTGTTTTTTGTACCGAACGACGAACCAAATCTCCTTTTGGTGCCCCCTTCTATTCTGGCACCTAAGGCATATACCCCTGTACCCCTAGTTTAGCCTTTGCAAGTGTTTTGACGATTAGAAAAGGCAAAGATTACGACAGAAAGATTAAAAAATATTCTGGTAGTAAAATAATGAAAAACATTCACACTTTATATGGGACGTACACGTGTCTCCCGTTTTGAATGGGTTCCCGAGTAGCACAAGAGGATTGAGCCAACGTTGGCTAATTGTTGTCCCGCATTAGACCACAGTAAGAAATGTCCACAGTAAGAATTCGCCAACAAAGGCCCAACAGTGGTCCAACTGTTAGCTGGTCAGAGTCCTGCTCAGAGACGCTTAAATTAGAAGGGTTTCTTTCTCTACCATTTCCCAACCACTTACCAACCTTACCAATACCAACCCTAACGTTTCCCAACGGTTAAGACAAACTGCCAATAATCTGTGCTACTTGGGTTAACACTAGAACGGCAGGAAATTTTACTCAAGTTTCATAAAAATATTTCCCATCAGAATTTTTATTTAAGAATTTTAACTTAGCATAGTCCATAAATGATGTCACGCTTGGAGGGGGGGATGGGGTTCATGAAATTGTGACAGTTTGTGACAAGGGGGTTGGAGGGGATAAGAAGAAGTGTGACATCACACATTTGGGTTAAAATAAAAACATTAAAATCAGTAGATTAAATTTTGAAGTTATTTTGAAATTATCAGAATTTGAGTGTCTTTTTTAATCGGACTAAAACAACTTTCACGTGATTTGTTTTCACTTATATTCCTTTCTTTTCAAAAAAATATAAATATTTTATTACTAATTGTATTACTTTATTGTATATTAATTATGTTTTTGTCATAAACCTTAATCTTATTTTATACAAAATAAATACACGAATAATTTTTATTGTTATGCTCACAAATGTCATTAAAACTTATAGTTAAAGTTGAAAAGTAGAATTTGAAACATGTTCTATAACGTAGTGCTTTGTTTCTGAACTCCAAGTATATGTCTATGTAATATAGCGTGACATGTGACAAGGGGGGGGGAGGGGTATGGTGAATTGTGACACTTTGTGACTAAGGTGGGGGGGAGGATAAAAAATGTTGAAAAAAAGTTTGACATCGTTTATGGACAGCCCCTTATTTATTTAACTTATTTTTGTGTGGTATATAATTAACTTATTTTATGAAGAAATATCCGGTTTGAATCGACATTTTTTCGGGTCAAAATGACCTCTCACCGCCGTTCTAGTGTTAAATCATTTTCCAACGGTCATTTCTACTGCCTTTTATATTGTACCCCTTTTCCTTCAAGAGGCATAGTTTAAATTAATCAGATGATGTGAGACCATTTTCATGATTCTCTTGCAAATTCTTATAAAGAGTATACAAATAAAGAAATAAACTTCCAAATAATGCAACTTTATGACACGAAGTCTCATTTTGAAGTAAAGCTCATGAAATGAAATGTTGCATATTAAAGTATCGATATTTTTGTTAGTTATCAAAATCTTGATGCAACTCCTCTTAAAACTGTCGCGACATACTTGAGGTCCTCTCGTGGCGCACCGGTTGAGAACCATTCCTTTTGAATATAAAAATTAACTAGCTGACCCGCCCGGCGTTATCCGGGCCCGTGATAATAAATTTAAAAAAATATTTTTTTTATTAGTTTATATCTTTAATCTGATTTTGTATGAAATTTATTTTGAAATAAAAAAATCGCGAAAAAATATTTATGTTTAGTGTAAAAGTGCTCATTTTCTCGTTATTTTTGTCCGAACTCTTTGAAATCTTTATTGGTTATAAATAAAACGGTTTTACAGCCCGTGTAAAAATTTCGTGAAAAAATATTGTTAACTAGTTGTAAAAGAAATGTTTTCTTCTCGCTTTTTTGTTTGTTTGTTTGTTTTCGCTTCGGTTCTTTTAATATAGCAATAAAGAATAGTTCTCATCTTCTGAACTCTTTGAAATTTCACTCGGTTATAAATATAACTGTATCCAGGCTCTCTTTAAAATTTTACTAAAAAATATGAATATTTAGTAGTGAAAACATGAGTTTTTTTATAAAAAGCTTTCAACGCAATGGCAATATTACACCATCCGTTTCCAATAAACCCTTTTCAATCAGCCGAGGGTAAACAGGGGAGGTGTAAACACGTTTCCCGTTTCTGAGGGTAGAAGCCTTGGAAAATACGTTGAAGCATGCGCAAAGAGACGATTTTCGTGTGGAAAAGTGAGTGTGAATTTGACAGAATGCGCTTTTCACTTTAAATATATTTCGTACTAGCAGAATAATAATAAAAGGAAAATCTCCTGACCGCGAGGTCACCTGCGTTAGCATGATAAAGGTTTTGGGTTTTAAATAGTGTTACTTGGAAAACCCGAGCTGAAAATTTCCCGCTCTCTTTCTTCTTCGCGTTTCGAAAAAAAAAAATCGATGGCTTTGCTTCTTAGAAAATTAATTAAAAAAAAACTATTTCATATGTTTAATTTTTATGTTATGTCAATTCCTGAATGTCTGCTCCATACAGAGGTGAGATTGGATGGATAAGGTATCAAATCAAGTAAACATTGGTTGATAAAACAAAAGCTTTTCATTTTCTGTGAAATTAATACTTAAAATAATAACCACGAAAACTTCGAAAAACGTTTAACAATTTCCAATAAACTTTATAGAAAGCGATAAAATTTATTGCATTGGGCTAAAAGATTGAATTTGGATTGAGTTTATATATAGCCCAACATCCCAGGAGAACTTAGAAAATCGGGGAAATACGCGAATTGTTCCTTTCAGTATAAAATAACAAAATATCTAATCGCAAAGTGTAAAATGTGAGCATTAGGTCCATTCGGAGCTATCTTCATCCATCTGGAAACATATTTGCAGACCTCTACGTGTGATAGGTTTTCCTAGTCATCGCAAACAAACAAAAAAACAAACAGAAACACACACACAGAGAGAGAGAGAGATAGAGAGAGAAAGAGTGAGATAAAAACTTTCTTTTAGTAATGCAAATGTAGACACACTTATACTATACATACATATATAGATGTACACATGTATCTATGCATACATATACATATATAAAAATATACACATACACATATATGTATACATATATACATACATATATAGACGTACATTATATATGTATAACTGTGTTAAAAGAGTAATTTTATTTTGCCAATTCTATTGTTTTAAATTTCTTTAAAAAATTATCTTCGTTTAAGATAATAAAAATATCTATCATATAAATTAAAACTTGCTGAAAATCGTTTAAAATTACTCTACATATTTAGCTAATCATTATGCTTTAAGAAAACATTTCTTTTGTTATTATACTTTTCTACAGACGTTTTCTTTCGCAAACGGTGCTCCGCTGTATTTTTCATTTAACCTGTAAAACTCTTTTCCCAGCATGAAGAAAGGAGCTTCGGAGAAAACTAGTTCTTTACAGAAGTATTGGTGCCAGAAAATCTTAATTGAGGATTATTACAATCATGATAGGAGTTTTATGAAGAAAAAAAATTACAGAATTGTTTTTCCTTCTTAAATTTACCTACGCCCTTGCGCGCACACACACAGACATACAGACAGACCCACAGGCATTTCTCTTGTATTAGTATAGAATGAAACAATTCTTGCGATATCAGATACAAGCAAAAACTTATGCTAAAATAAGATTTTTTGGGTAGATTTCATCTGGTATTGACATTTGGATATCAGCTAACATGTTCATCTCAATCGACATAATACTATGTCGATTGACATGAACAAGTTAGCTGATATCCAAATGTCAATATCTGATAAAATCTTCACAAAAAATGCTATTTTGAGTTAGCATGACATATTTTCAATACAATGTGTTTCACAGGTAAGTAAAATAAATATCATTTTTGTAAATTGTGTTACATAATTGTACTCTTTAAACAATCCATGACAGTCGAAAGAGTTAATCTAGAAGTAACATTTTTTATTTCTTTCTCTTTTAGAATTTAAATTTTTTTTAGTATATTTTATTAGTTAGTATCTTTATTTTAAATTTAAAAAATCTGTACTTTCTTTCTTTTACACGACAGAAAAAGAATAAATATTAATATGTTTTCAGGTCAAATATTAATTTGTGTTCAGATATTTTTGTAAATCAAATGATTGGTAAATAATTCGTACGAATAGTAAACTACTCGTATATCATAATGTATTTCAAATAAATTTTTCTAAAAAAAAAAAAAAAAAAAAAAAAAAAAATCATATTTTCGCGGTTTAATAAAACTTTAAAATGCTCCATGCGTTTTAAGTTTTCTTCAAAATTCTCAATATTTCCAAGACACAATCTTGATACGCATTACTGTCGTGAAATATGTACCTGCATGAACGGAAATTTGTCTAAAACGGAATTTTTTTACCGGTCCCTTGAATTTCCATTGTTAGACTGTTTTTTGTAAACCTTTTTACCTGTTTATCATATGCTAACATTATAGAAATCAGCAATATAAAGGTAGCCCACCCCCTAGACGAAAAGAAACCCTAACCAACAAGTTTAAAAACATTACATAAAATGATTAAATACCTGATAAAAGTAAATCTATATTATAAAGCAAAAACATGTCCGAGAGTAACTGACGTCATATCGACGATGTAGCAACGACCTGAACAATCAATTTATTTTTACCGTAAACTTTATAAACTTCTAAACATCGCACAATTCAATTTTTACACAGTCGAATAGAAAAAAAAAATTGTAGGTTCAGATCCAAGTTCTTTGAAAGCCGTATCTCAATTTATTGATTTTTTATGGATTTTGAAATATTTTTCAAGCATCATTTAAAAGAAAAAATGAACGTGCAACTCGATTACTAAAGACTAACACGTTTGTACTTAAAACAATGTAAATAATTCAGCAGGTCAAAGTTTACATGAAATATTCCGTAACTAAATTGCCAAACAAAATTAAAACTTCACAAATAAATAAATAAATAAATAAGACACAAATTTAACAGACTTGTAATCGAACTACACGTTTAAACACCGAAACAATCAAAATAAAAAAAGCTTGCTACAAGTACAAAAACTGTCGCTATAGTAACCGCTGACATACGGCTAAAAATAAAGTACAAAAAAGGCTTTTTGGTGTAGTTGGTAAGCAATATACTAAATGTAAAGAATCTATTCAAGTCTTCAATTAAAACTGATTTTTCACCTACGTTCTGCACTCCGGGTAGTATATAGGGAAACTTTAATCCGGTAACCCGGGCTGGACCTGTCTGGTCATAATAACATGCAAACACATAAGGAACACCAAATACAGGGTCATTCATAATTCCCTCCGGGGTTTCGAAACGTTATAGTAAAAAAACGAAGACGAATATGAAAAAAAGAAACATATGAAATTATTCCGAAACCATTCAAGTTTTACTTACATACATTACAGGTGTTCTATGTGTGAACCCTTGGTCACACGGCATACATCCATGCGATAGTCCAGTTCCTGCCATACTCCGTTTCTTTAAATCTGAATCAGTGGTGTCAGTTCAACGGGCCTTTCGTAATAAATATCGAAAACAGGGACCAACTGACAAAACAATTCATGTGTGGTACCGGAAATTTAAAGAAACGGAGTATGGCAGGAACTGGACTATCGCATGGATGTATGCCGTGTGACCAAGGGTTCACACATAGAACACCTGTAATGTATGTAAGTAAAACTTGAATAGTTTCGGAATAATTTCATATGTTTCTTTTTTTCATATTCGTCTTCGTTTTTTTACTATAACGTTTCGAAACCCCGGAGGGAATTATGAATGACCCTGTATATTAAAATTTATGACTAGTGTTAATAACAACTAAGTAATAGAAAAGCACTTCTCTTTGCCCAGGAATACAAAATACACTCTAACCAGACCATCTATTAGCCCTACTCAACCTGCGGCCCGCGGGCGGCATGTGGCCCGGCAACCTTCTATGGGCGGCCAAAGACACAATCATTAATCCATATTTATAACAGTTATTACCCCTTTTGGACGAGCGACACGTATACGTGACGCATAAGATGCTCAGAATCCTCGATTAGTCCCACCAGTTATTTTTTAGTGTAAGTTTTGCCTTATTTAATGGTAGCATTTCTGCGATTCAATTAGGCAAAAATTTCTGTTTTAAAAAACCGGTGGTAAAAGATTAAAAATTCCGTAAAGGACGCTCGTCGTGAAGGGGTTAAGTCATGCATAAAAGATATTTAAGACCTTCAATGTTGTTTTATGTATTTTCACGGGAAGACAAAATCAGTCCTGTTATTTAAAATTATGTTAAAACTTAAATGTCATTTTCTTATTCAAAAGTTATTTTTGTATGTAGTCCTATTTGTACTACAGTAGTGTAAAAATGTCTTAATATTCAATACTAGTCGAACATTATTCCAAATTAATCAGCTTTGCTGTATATATTTCTACAATTAAAAAAATAATAAGTTTTTGCATTGAACAAAAGTTTGATTTATTAGATAAAATCTCTTGGAACTTGGAAACTAACTAAGAAACTAAGAACTTGGAAATTCTGCATTGTTATATTATTAAGGTTTATTTTATATAGCTATAATACTGCGTTTTAGGGTTGAACATTTGCAAAATAAATTGCCACCAAAGCATTTTTACACCACTATTTCCAAAGAATTAATCTTCGAGGCCTATTTCTTTCAACACGTGCACTAGAATTTATCACGAAATCTATTGTTTGGAAATAGTGGTGTTAAAATTTTTTGGTGACATTTCACCTGCGACAAACTTTCAACCCTACTGATATTATTAACTTTGTTATAATGATTTGTTATACTGTTTTTGTTATTTTAATTAATTTATTATTTTACTTACCTTTTATTTATAATTTTTGACAGTGTTGCGGCTAACCTAACATCGCAAACATATGTTTGCGGCCCGCGAGATGAAAAAGTTGAGTGTGGCTACATTAAACAATATTACACAAACGTGTCTGACACGGTCTTAATGGGTTTTACTGTATCGAAACAGCATCTTTATAACTTAGCACTTTAGCTAAAACCCAAACTGTACACTATTCAAGAGACTGCACTATCAAAAATGGTTACTTAAAAAATATATAGGGGAAACTTGGAATATATGGGTATTTAAAATATATGAGAAAATAAACAAAATAATTTCTTTTCAAAAAAGTTTTTTTTTTGTATTATTGCTCCGCGTACTTAAGTACACTAGACGTGTCCATGATAAATTACTGCACCATAAGAAATTTAAATACAGGCACACACATATACAGGATCTATACATACACAGGACTTATACATCTACCGTAGGGATCTACCATCGGAAATACTTCGCGGATAGAAGTGCGATTTAAATATATATATATATATATTCGGATAAAATATTTCCGATTTTTTGACAATATGCACATAGAAAAAAGTTGAATCAACAAAAATTTGGTTGACCCAACAAAACTTTTTGTTTAAATATAGGTCAATGGAAATTTCGTTTGAATCAACAAAAAAAATTTTTTTTTGCAATTCCAAAAAAAAAAAAAAAAAAAAAAAAAAAAAATGTATCGTCAGCAAAAAAATATTTTGTTAATTCAAGTAAAATGGTTCAATTTTACTTGAATTTTGCTAAAACAACCAAAATGTACTCAACAAAACATGTTTTGTAGTTTTAATCAATTCCTTTTTCTGTGTGTTCATGTATATTAAATTGTTTCTTTTGAAATAATATGTAAAACGGAGTACGAACGAGATTATATATATATGTTTTACGACAAGATTATTTTTAAATACTTACGGCTATTTTTTTAAAATCTCGTCAAGCTTCGTTTATAATACAGTTTTACTAAAAGAAAATAAAAAGAGCGTGTCCATTTTTTCTTTAATAAATTTTTTAACAATGTTAATATCGTCAAAAATTTTCTAAATATATGGTTAGATTTGGTTATACTATAACGCTACTTTTATAACAAAGAAACTATGTACTAAATGTAGTAAAAAAAAATCTATACTATTAAAATCCATGCGCGTATCTATCTAACCTCAAAAACTCGGAAACCACAAGGCGCAGGGCTACGAAGTTTGGAACACGGTTTGCTGGTAGGGGGCCCATGACCGATTGGGGCAAAAAATTCGCAAATTTTAGATTTTTGTTAGATTAAATATTAATTAAGATAATCCAAAAAGAGATCTCATGAAAAATACGCATTTTAGCTCACAGGCTATCAAAGTCTGAGAGCTTATGTGCCCGCCGGTTCTGTATGTACGTACGTATGTATGTATGTACGTAACGCGATAACTCTTGATAGAACTAACCGTTTTACTTTAAATTTTGTTTATAGGTTCCTTGTGATAAGGCGCTTCCCTGATTAGTTTTGGAGGTTCATTGGTTAAGCATAAAGGGGGGAAACGGGGGCTAACCCCCCATATTTTAGATAAATGGGTTTTTCATGCAGAATTATCCCATTTTCTTCCAATTTTGTATATAGGTTCATTTTGATAATGCGCTTCTGTTAATAGTTTTGGGGGTTCATTGGTTAAGTATAAAGGGGGGAAAGGGGGGATAACCCCCCCTCCCTAATTTAGATAAATGAGTTTTTCATGCAGAATTATCCGATTTTCTTCAAATTTTGTATATAGGTTCAATGTGATGATGCGCTTCTCTGAATAGTTTTGGGGGTTCATTGGTAAAGTATAAAGGGGGAAAGAGGGGGGGGGTTAATCCCCCCTTAAATTAGATAAATGAGTTTTTCATGCAGAATTATCCGATTTTCTTCAAATTTTGTATATAGGTTCATTGTGATGATGCGCTTCTCTGAATAGTTTTGGGGGTTCATTGGTTAAGTATAAAGGGGGAAAGGGGGGCTAATCCCCCCCCTTAATTTAGATAAATGGGTTTTTCATGCAGAATTAACCGATTTTCTTCAAATTTTGTATATAGGTTCATTTTGATAATGCGCTTCTGTCAATAGTTTTAGGGGTTCATTGGTTAAGTATAAAGGGGGAAAGGGGGGATAACCCCCCTAATTTTGATAAATGAGTTTTTCATGCAGAATTATCCGACTTTCTTCAAATTTTGTATATAGGTTCATTGTGATAATGCGCTTCTCTGAATAGTTTTGGGGGTTCATTGGTTAAGTATAAAGGAGGAAAGGGGGGGCTAATCCCCCCTTAATTTAGATAAATGGGTTTTTCATGCAGAATTATCCGATTTTCTTCAAATTTTGTATATATATTCATTGTAATTAGAGACTTCCCTGATTAGTTTAAGGGGTTCATTAGTTAACTATGAGGGGGTAACGATGGGATGACCCCCCCCTTAATATACTGTTGATTTCTTTATTTTTCGAGGGGCATATTTCAAATTCTTTGAAATAAGTGTACAATATACAATTAGTGTGAATAGCCTGTGAGCTCAATGCCCTCAGTTTAACTGGGCAGTTTTCCTTTTTATTTATCTTCGGTTGGTTGGTTGTATAACATCTCCGCAGAAGTCATTAAATAAATCACGGTAGGGATCATTGCAAATTGCAATTGCGAGTCGAGTGTTTAAAATCGATGGATGAGAGATTATATTACATGTAGACAATCAACTTAATTATTAACCGTTGCCAAATGCTAAAAGCTTAATTTTAAAGGATTTTATCGACTTAATGAATGATAATTAGCTGGGTTTAAGTTTTTTTTTTACATGACATATGGGTTGCTATTTTTACTGTATATTGCTTATTATTTCTATTGCTTATTTTTACATAACATATGACATAATGGTATTTTTACATAACATATGACATAATGGTATTTTTACATGACATTTTTACATGATGGGGAGGGGTGGTGGTAAACGACTTTTTATTAAATATCACATTTATTTTACTTGACCGCGCGCCACGTAGCGGCGGATTTTTCATTAATTGAACAACCTTATTAATAAATCCGAATCTACTGGTCTGATTTCAACAGAACTAATTATATTTAACAAATTTGACATTTTTAGCTTCACCCGAAAAGTTTAATCGCTGTTTTATATAAATAATACCGCTATTTTAGAATAACAGTTTTTGTAAAAATTAAATTTATGTTCCTAATAAATGTACAGACTGTTGATGCATACCAACTGTCAAAGTTAGTGATTTGTTGTTGAGCATTTGACTGCGAGCCTCCTCGCGGGTAACTATTTCATTGCGCTTAATTATTAACTTTTCTAAAAAAAAAGAAAAGAAGAAGGACATTTTATCACAAACATCAACAAAACTTTTTATTCTATTTATTCCCTTATTCAAAAAATGTGTTTTATTGTCTGCTGCCATAGCAAAATGATGGATTTAATTTAATTTAAAAAAATGCACAGTAGTAGAAAAATATTTTTCTAAATCGAATAGTTATTGAACAACTCAACACTTTAACAGGGAAATTTTTATTTCTTATTTAGATATTTTAAAATTGATTGTTGTAGTTGCGTTTTTATGATAAGTTTCGCTTCATATTCGATTATTATTATATTTATTTGATGTGAATTTTTTATGTGCTACTACTTTTTACTACGGATTTTTGGTTGTGCAAATACTGATTTTTAACAGACATAACAAATTTTTATATTAATAAACTTTAGTTAGGTTGTACTGATTTTTATTTTTAATTTTGGTTTTAGAATTAAATTCATGAACTCCCGTGCGTAGAGCGGGTTAAACAGCTCGTATCAAAGTAACATCTAATAGTTTAGTTTGGAAAAATAGACTACATAATATTCTATGAACTTCTTTATATGACCAACCAAAGAATAACACAGGTAATAAAATAATAATAATAACAAAATCAAGACTATCCAAGATAACTAAATCGGAAAATTATTTTTTTTAATGTATACATTTATTCTACTTTTATATCTTAATGTTTCACTAGAATGTTTATAATAGTTTTTTTCCCCAGTTGTAAACATTCTCTTTGTGATAAAAAGCATTCCACATATTCGCATAAAAAATTTAACTGGAAAACTTAGCCGAATAGATATCCGTCAAATATGCTTTCACAGCCACTAAAACCAGTATTAGATGCGATTTTCACGATGTTATCTTTGAAATTCATCTTAAAAACGGTCTTGTAGAATGTAAATCTATATCTTCGTATAAAAAAGTTTAAAAAAAAATCTTCGAATACATCGCTTCTGTTTGATGATATAAGATTGCACAAAGAAACGTTTATGGTTTTGGTTGTTTCTTTTTCTATAGCTCTTACATTGAATTTATAACTTGGCGTCTATCTCTGTTTTTTAAAATAGTATTTATTGTGAGTTTATAAAAGTTATATTGGTTGTAAAAAGATTTTCTTAGAATATTTTTAAAATAATTTTAAATGTTTTTGTGCCTGTTTTAGAATTTTCTCCAGAATATATAGATATTTTTAAAATTCAGATGCTTTTCTTTTCTATAATGTATGATGGAGGAATTTAAATCATTGCAACAATTCTTTCATTTCAAAATCTTAACAAATGCGTATAAATAAAAGAAAAAAAACTACCAGATTATATGTTAAAAATACAAATTGTCGTTTTAAATATTTCAGTTATGATTTTGAGCATTTTTTCTCTTTGTAATTATTTAAATAAACATATAATATAAAAAAATAATAATAACACAGAAATATGGTATAAAAATTGTCTCTAAAAAAATTATGGTTAATATATTTGAGAAATGTAGTATACATCAGGTGTAAATAGACAATAGACAATAGACAATAGACAATAGACAATAGACAATAGACCAATTAAGATGCTGGGTTTTGTTTAATATTTAGAAGTCATTTTACTTACAACTAAATTTGTTAATAAACGTTTTAACTTGTAATTCCCAGCCTAAATTGTAAATAGATATTTTCAGCTTGAAAACAATACAGTTTTTTTTAAACCTTCAAACTGGTTAGTATTATTATCATTTTTACTAGTATTGTTATTTTAAGTTAGTGCAGAGTTAAAGATTATAAATAAAGATTATAAAGTAAGTAAGTTGTAGTGCAGAGATATTTATTTATCATTATTATTTTAAGATGAAAAAAAAATTCCTTGAGATATGCGAGTTAAATATATTTACATAACTCACTCAATCATCTAAGACATTCTTACATACACTCATTCAGCCACACTGTGAAGTGTTTCAGTGATTTATTATTATTAATATGTTATAGTACAGGAGACCCACAAAACATTTTTCAAGATAACACACATTTATAAATGTCAAAATATCAATTCAGGAATTCGATTTATTTATTTTATTAATAATTCATAACATGTAATGAGGTATATTTCTAGTTTACGCTAAAAGGGAAAATCTCGATAATAAAAATTATTTGATTAATAAAAATATCTGCAGAAATTTATATTTTATCAATTTTACTATTTCTTATGTATACATATTATCAAATCAACTAAATTTAAAATTGTCAAATACTCAACAAATTAATACTTTACAAGTTAGTCAAAATCAATTCTCGGTAAAACTTGTAAATTCTTCAACTGCTTACAAATAGTTTGTTTAGATTTCAGAAAAATAAGAAATTAAATAAAATATTCCATATTTAAAAAGAGTGTCATTCAGATTAAAAGTGAGTCAGATTAAGAGTATAATTCATTTTGTCTTAAAGTTTTCAGAAACGATTACTCTTTAATATATATATTTTTCAAAGATTGAATGTTTTGAAGGTTTAAAAGTCGTATGACCCCTTAAAAATTGAAATATTTCTCCCAGTATCTCTTTTATCGTCTTATCCTTTTGATTGGTTTCGAGGCTGACGAAAAATACGAACTGCTGCGGTGCGTAACGCGTTTGTCTTTTTTCGGACCGCTTGTGTCACGTGATGCTCTTTTCGTGACGCAGGTGCGGAAAAAGCACGAATGCAGGTGCACTAAAAGAGCATCGCGTGACTCTAGCGGTCCGAAAGAAGACAAACGCGATACATAGTGCGGAAGCCTGTCTTTTTTTGTCAGCCTTGATTGGTTTTAAATTGCAGTTGAAATCTTTTACAAACACTCCCAGTTTCCCCAAAATTGAACATTTTTACACAATTTCTTTCTATAACAACAAATAGATTTCTCTAAAAAATTGCGTGTTAAAAGAGAAAAATGAAGTAAGTGTACGATTATAAAGAAGGATAACATAGCAAATTAACTTTGATTTTAAGTAATTTTTCACAACATTTCATGAACATTTTTTTAAAACATGATTTTCTTGTGATAAAATCCTGAATTTAAAATTTGAGCCAGAATATGCATCACTAACAAGTAACACTGCCACCATTTAGACGATCTAATGGATGTGATATTTTAGATACTCAAAAATTGTAATGCATTAATAAAATACTATGGCACGTTTCTATTCTTAAAGTATGGTAGACTTTGAAAATGAACAACAACAATAAAAAATAAAATCCGCTGCTATCCAAAAATTAAGGGGCAGTGACGGGACGATATATCTACTGAAATTCTTGACGAATTCTCCTTGAACGTCGAGAATGTAAAGCACATGTTTGACTTCACGAACAGTAGAAACAGTATACAGCAATTAAAAAATTAATATATTCAATATTTAATGTGATATGGGCATTTGTATGAAATAACTGCGCATGCGCGAAGTATACAAAAGATTTTTTTTTCATGATTTGGTAGTCAATTCTATAGAGCAACTCATATAAAATGACCAGTCAAATAGCGTGAAAACTCAGAAAGATATCGGCAATAGAGTAAGCTAATTCACAAATTAGGGGGGAAATCGAATTGGAAGATAAGGGATCCCCCCCCCCCCTTTTGTGAATTAGCTCATTATGTTGCCGAAATATTTCTGAGTTTTCTCGCTATTTGACTGGTCTTACAAATTGCTTTATACACTGAAAAAAAAAATTGTTGATTTTACAGTATTATGCTGGCACCCCAACTGCCAGTATAATACTGGTAAAATTACGTAAAATTAACAGTAATAAACTATAAAATAAGCAGTAATATTATTTGACTGTTTTTTTTTTTTTTTTTTTGCAGTGTGGAATTGAATGCCAAATCAGAAAAAAAAAATATTTGGTATAGCTCGCGCATACGCTGTTACAAATTATGTCATACAAGTGCCCATATCTCATCAAATATTCAATATATTATTTTCTTAATTGCTGTATACTGTTTCTATTGTTATTGAAGTCAAACATGTGCTTTACATCCTCGCGAAATCCAAGGGCAATTCGTCAAGAATTTCAGTAGCTATTCGAGAAACCGTGTAAAAAGCGAAAGCTTCCGGTCACTGCCCTTAATTTTTAGACAGCAGTGTATCTAAAAATCCAACAATAATGAGTGTTTGTTTATTTTCTTTTGATAAATTATTTAGATTCACCTTAAATATTTCCGAGTGTTATTTTGTTAAAGAGGGAGTTTGTTGAAAAAGCCACCAGACACATTTATTTTTTTGTTTAGACTTTAGTGAAAGTTAATTTTGATAAATTATTTAGATTCATCTTAAATAGGTCCGAGTGTTATTTTGCTAGTGAGGGAGTTTTTATTTGTTGAAAAAGTCATCAGACACATTTATTTTTTGTTAGACTTTAATGAAAGTCCTTAATTTTGATAAATTATTTAGATTCACCTTAAATAGTTCCGAGTGTTATTTTGTTAGTGAGGGAGTTTTTATTTGTTGAAAAAGCCACCAGACATATTTATTCTTTGTTAGACTTTAATGGAAGTCCTTAGTTTTCTTATTGTGATTTTGTTTTACGAATGTGCGATAGTTTTATTTTGTTAATTAACTTTACACAGATTTTATTAAAAGTTTTAGACATAGCTCTGAAATTCCTTAGATATTTAAAACGCATTTTAGTACACATTAATGTGAAGGTGGCTGTATATTGGGAAAGAGATAAGAAATAATTATTTAAACTCCAAAAGGAGTTAAAAAAAGCGACTAATTTCATGAGCAATAATGTTATAATTGTAAAAACCCTTCGCTATATCGCGCTACTTGCAGAGATAAGGAAAAAGCGCGATATACTGAGGGGTGCGATATAACGAAGGGGGCGAGAAAATTGTTTATAAATGAAAAACAAAGAGCCCTAAATTAAGCTACGAGGTTTTCAGTTTGATACTTGTTCATACAAGCTACAAGTTCAACACAAAAGAGATGGTAAAACGTTAAAAATATACAAAACCGTACATATACAGTATACATTTTTACTTACATTTTATAATATTTCCTGAGAGTTAGAATTCAGAGTTGTTTGTTTTTTTATTTCCTTTGATTATCTGTTTGCCATTGAAAATTAAAGAACGAAAATTAACTAATTGTATTTCAGTTATATGCTCAGATTTCGACGTTTCAAAAGTTTTATATGCTTTTTCGAGAAACTCAATTTATCGGGGGGACAACTAAAAAAGAGCGAAATAGCCGAATGAGCGATATACCCAGCCGCGATATAAAGAGGGGTTACTGTATTATGCATGTGATCAATGCAATTATAAGAACGGGTGTCAACCAAATTTTATTTATCTATTTAGTTATTTATATATATATATTTTTTTTTTTAAGAAATTTTGGAATTTTCTTGGATGTTTAATGCAAACCTTTAATTACTTTATTATGGTTATTTTTCTAAAAAGGCACGATATTTTTACTTATTGATTTAATCTTAATGTAAGTCATTAACCCTTTGATTACGATCAAGGACTGACGACTATTTTTATATTCAGTGATACTTCATTTCATAAAAAAAATTCATTGTGGTAGATTTCTCTTGAAAAAATCTTAGTTTAAGTATATTACACAGATTATTTTTCAAAAAGGAGTTACGAATAAAATAAAAAAATTGTCCACTGGGACGTATATGTCCGATCCACTGTCAAAGGGTTAATTCCGTTACCGATATTACTTTTTAAGTTAATGTATGGTATATGGTTTACCTTGATACAAGTCTTTAATTTCTTTATCGTGATTACTTTTATTTTTAATATACGATATTTTTACTTTCTGATTTACTTTTAAAAAACTTTACTAAAATTTGATGATGAACCAAACGTTGTAGACGCTTAACAGTTCAACAATCACTAAAATCTGCTATCGTAGAAACGATGAATGAATCACGGCTGACTCTTATATAAGTACAAATGAATAATATGCTCCAGTATAAAATCTGATACTGATTTTCTCTACATCCTTAAATCCTCTCTCTCTCTCTCTTTTTTTCTAAGACCAATCATGGAGTCATCGGCGCCTTAGCAACCAGCAATATCTGTCCATTAGCTCGTGACGAAATCGGTAGCACCAATCAGCTTAGAAATTCGTCGAGTGAAAGATCTACGCGTAAATCCTTGTTAATTGGGAAAACGGGAAGGTGTTTTCTTTTGATGCATGTGCGTCTGATAACTGAAGCATGAGAAAATCATGGAAGATTATAGAAGAGATTGCTGAATGGGGAATTTTTCTTTAAAAAGCTTGTTTGTTTTCCGGAGCAAGGAAATAATTTATAAAATAAAATTTATTGAAGCATTTCCAGAAATGTTACTGCCATAAGTTTTGAGAGAAATGCAAAGAAATAATTAGAAACGCATAAGTTTCGTATATCCTCTCTTGTCTGATTTTCTCAGGTTATCCGCTTTTGAAAGATAAAGGAAACTTTGGTATTGAGATAAAGTTTTGATTTGAAATTTCAGTTTGATCAAAGTCATTCAAAATTTACTCTTTTTAAAAATCTTGGATGGAAGAGTAATGAGGAATATGTGGAGATTTCTCTGACAAGGTTTGTGTCAAGAATTGATTTATATCATTTTTACTTTCTTCTCCGTTCACAAGAAGAAAATCTTGAATTCGTGAAATTTTTTGAATTTCGGTTTTTGAAGAATTTACGCAATTTGGGATGTCCTGAATATGATTTGACTATTTTTGGATAGATGTCTCATTGGTGACATCGACTTTCCGTACTGTCAATTAAGCTGTCAGACAATGAAATGGGAAACAACGCCCATACATTGGATCAACGCTTGTTCGAGCTTATTTAACGACTTCCGAGTCGAGATAGTCCCAAAGATGTTCTATCGGATTAAGGACTGGATATTGAGTTGGCTATTACATTCGCTCCAAACCTTAACCATTAAGATATTCTTAAAATAGGATAAACCTTAAGATAAGGTCGGGCACTATCACCCATTAGTATGAATCCATCACCAATAACACCAGCATATGGTGTAACATATGGACCAAGGTTCTCGTCCAATCAGTCCGAGTTCCTCCATGGCACGCATTTTTTTGAAAAATCCCTTTAATGCCACACTAACTATCTTCATAAAAGTTTTATAGTATAAACGAACACTACTTAACTCTAAATCTATTATGTTACCCAAAATTGTGAGAAAGTTTCTTAGGAATTAATAGCTTGAATTGGGAAAGATTGTTTTAAATCATCTCCTCGAACAAGTGTTCTTTATTTGGTTGTTGGGACAATTTGGCAATTGCCTTTAGCTCCGAGCTGTTGTCTCTGATAATCTTACATGCTGTACTTTATTAATTTTGTATATAATTCCCAATTCTTGTAAAAACAATCCACTGGACATAGAATATACAACACAAAGAGACGAGATTTTTACAATCAGTGAACTCCAGTTTGTCAGAGAGCACAGCTGCGAAGGCAAACGGAGGCCAGATTCTCAGCCACGTTATCCCCTATTCTTAGTTATAAATTTGGCATTTAAACAAATTTTATTCTAATTCTCTATTCCAAAATGTTATGAATGCGCAATTTTAACTCAAAACGCACTATTTCTTTGAATTTATGTTTGAAGAATCGGTCATGTGCATCGCTTGGCGAATCAGAAATTTCGTATACTTTTTTATAGAGGTATTATGAATTCAAGCTAAATTTCTTTAAATGCTCTTCCCAAACTGATTCGCCGTTATATAATTTCGCTGAGAGAAATTATTACGAATGGCGCACTTTGGATTGCAACTTTTTTAAAGAATAGATCAAGAAATTCACGCAACGTGGTTTGGGTTTTAGTACCCGGTATTTTAGATGATTTTTTTCAGAGGTAATGTGAATTTTAACTAAATTTTCTTATATGGATGTTGAAATTCTTTAAAATACAAAAGTGTTGTAGAAATTAAATTTGACTTTGTTAAACAAATTTCATTCTAATTCAAAAATTTAAAAAGCTGTGATCGGCGTTTTTTGGATTACAACATTTTTGGATGAAGTCAAACTCGTGTTGTTTATAAGTTAAATTTGCCTTTATTAACCATTTGATTAAAATTCGCAATTTTAGAAAGCTGTGAGTGGCGTGTTTGGGATTACAACACTTTTTTTTCTTTTTGGAATTTGTCAAATTGGTTACTAGTGTGTTTTAGAAATTAAATTTGAATTTATCAACCAATTTCATTCAAATTCATAAATTTAAATGGATGTGAATGACATGTTTTGGAATAAAACCAATTAATAACTAGTGTGTTTTAGAAGTTAAAATTGCTTTTGTCAACCAACTTCAATTCAAATTAATAATTTAAACCAGAACAAAAAATTATGCATCACTCATTTTGAGGTATAGGTCAAGTTTATTACTAGTCTGTTTTAGAAATTAAATTTGCGAACAAATTTCATTCCAATTCATAATTTTATAAAGCTGTGTGTTTTATTACAATATTTTTTTGGAATAGGTCAAGTTCATTACTAGTGAAAGGGCATTGACATTTCCGTGAAAGCGGTATAAAACTGATCTATTTCTAAAAACCCAAAAACCAAATCCAATTTAAAAACCACATAAAACCAAATTCAGGATTTTTAAAAGTTGTGATTGGGGTGACTTGGATTACAATTTTTTGGGGGGGATGGATCAAGTTTATTACTAGTGTGTTTTAAGAATTAAATTTGCTATCGAATTTAATTCAATTTCATAGTGTGCTTTAGATTACATCATTTATTTTAAATAGGTCAAGTTCATTTTACTAGTGAAAACATATTCCCGTGAAACTAGCATAAAACTGATCTATTTCTAAAAACCCAAAAACCAAACCCAATCTAAAAACCCCTTAAAACTAAATTCAGAATTTAAAAAAGCTGTGAATGGCGTGTTTTGGATTACAAATTTTTTGAGGGATAGGTCAAGTTCATTATACTAGTGTGTTTTAGAAATTAAATTTGCGAACAAATTTCGTTCAAATTCATAATTTCATAAAAGTGTGTGCTATACAAATTTTTTTTTGAATAGGTCAAATACATTAACTAGTGGAAAGGCGTTCACATTCCCGTGAAAGTGGCATAAAACTGATCTATTTCTAAAAATCCAATCCTGTTCATTCCCTCGCTTCGACTGTCAGAACACTTGTATACTCCAATATAATCTAAAACCCCCAATCTAAAACCCCCCTAAAATCAAATTCACAATTTTAAAAAGCTGTGAATAGTGTATTTTGGATTACAATTTTTTGTGGATAGGTCAAGTTTATTACTATAGTGTGTTTTAGAAATTAAATTTGCGAACAAATTTCGTTCAAATTCATAATTTTATAAAAGTGTGTGCTTTACAAAAAAAAAATTTTTAGAATAGGTCAAGTTCATTACTAGTGGAAAGGCATTCACATTCCCGTGAAAGTGGCATAAAACTGATCTATTTCTAAAAACCCTATCCTGTTCATTCTCTCACTTCGACTGTCAGAACACTTGTATACTCCAATATAATCTCAAACCCCCAATCTACCCCCCCCCCCCCTAAAACCAAATTCACAATTTTAAAAAGCTGTGAATGACTTGCTTTGGAATACAATTTTTTTAGGGATAGGTCAAGTTCATTATACTAGTGTGTTTTAGAAATTAAATTTGCGAACAAATTTCGTTCAAATTCATAATTTTATAAATGTGTGTGCTTTACAAAAAATTTTTTTTAGAATAGGTCAAGTTCATTACTAGTGGAAAGGCATTCACATTCCCGTGAAAGTGGCATAAAACTGATCTATTTCTAAAAACCCTATCCTGTTCATTCTCTCACTTCGACTGTCAGAACACTTGTATACTCCAATATAATCTCAAACCCCCAATCTACCCCCCACCCCCCCTAAAACCAAATTCACAATTTTAAAAAGCTGTGAATGACTTGCTTTGGAATACAATTTTTTTAGGGATAGGTCAAGTTCATTATACTAGTGTGTTTTAGAAATTAAATTTGCGAACAAATTTCGTTCAAATTCATAATTTCATAAAAGTGTGTGCTATACAAATTTTTTTTTGAATAGGTCAAATACATTAACTAGTGGAAAGGCGTTCACATTCCCGTGAAAGTGGCATAAAACTGATCTATTTCTAAAAATCCAATCCTGTTCATTCCCTCGCTTCGACTGTCAGAACACTTGTATACTCCAATATAATCTAAAACCCCCAATCTAAAACCCCCCTAAAATCAAATTCACAATTTTAAAAAGCTGTGAATAGTGTATTTTGGATTACAATTTTTTGTGGATAGGTCAAGTTTATTACTATAGTGTGTTTTAGAAATTAAATTTGCGAACAAATTTCGTTCAAATTCATAATTTTATAAAAGTGTGTGCTTTACAAAAAAAAATTTTTTAGAATAGGTCAAGTTCATTACTAGTGGAAAGGCATTCACATTCCCGTGAAAGTGGCATAAAACTGATCTATTTCTAAAAACCCTATCCTGTTCATTCTCTCACTTCGACTGTCAGAACACTTGTATACTCCAATATAATCTCAAACCCCCAATCTACCCCCCCCCCCCTAAAACCAAATTCACAATTTTAAAAAGCTGTGAATGACTTGCTTTGGAATACAATTTTTTTAGGGATAGGTCAAGTTCATTATACTAGTGTGTTTTAGAAATTAAATTTGCGAACAAATTTCGTTCAAATTCATAATTTTATAAAAGTGTGTGCTTTACAAAAATTTTTTTTTAGAATAGGTCAAGTTCATTACTAGTGGAAAGGCATTCACATTCCCGTGAAAGTGGCATAAAACTGATCTATTTCTAAAAACCCTATCCTGTTCATTCTCTCACTTCGACTGTCAGAACACTTGTATACTCCAATATAATCTAACACTACCGCATTTTGAAACTAATATTTTGTTTGCTTCTTTCTTTCTTTTTTCTATCTACACAATCTTTTTTTTTTTTTTTTTTTTTTTTTTACGCACTTTAATATTTGATACTCATAGGGGATTACTTGACTGACGTTATGTTGGTGGTATCAGATCATCACAGACTTTTTTTTCATCCCTTCAATACCGCTTAGTGTGTTCGAAAAAGTTCTAAGAAACTGCATCAAAGAAGGCAACAGTTTGCCGTAGAAATTCAAGCTGTCAAATGGGTGGGGGTCAAAGGTCAAATTTCTGTCAAACCCAAGATGTCGTAGAGTGATACATACAGGACTGATGCAGCCCAGATGTCTTGTTGGTTATGATTTTTGAACCATCGTGCTCTGTCAGTGATTTATGGGTTAGGCCTTTTTTCGTTATTTACATTGATATACGAATCTCTCGGTTTCAGCGTGACGCCACTTGTGAAATGAAATGCAGTGTCGTAGCATGGTGGCAGGATTGTCAAAATGTGTCAGATATACCTCATAAATATTAGTAATAATTATAGTAACAAATTGAAGCATTTATTCATTTATTTATTTATTTATTTGTTGATAAGACTTCAAGTGCCTTATTAATATCAGTTAATGGTCGATATGTTAGTCGGAGTGGGTCAATCTTCATTAAATTTTACAGATAAATGCTGCATAATATTGAAACTCATGTATTTATTTTTACAGATATGCTACTTGTTTTAGATAATTTACTAATAATTGTAGTGCTTTAACTTGTTCTTAAGCAAAAATGGATTTTCAGATTATCAAAATTTAATTATTTAAATTATTCTATTATAGATTCAGAGGGCATATCCCATTTTTGGTTATGATTTTTGAACCATCGTGCTCTGTCAGTGATTTGTGGATTAGGCCTTTTTTCGTTATTTGCATTCATATACGAATCTCTCGATTTCGGCGTGACGTCACTTGTGAAATGAAATGCAGTGTCGTAGCATGGTGGCAAGATTGTCAAAATGTGTCAGATATACCTCATAAATATTAGTAATAATTATAGTAACAAATTGAAGCATTTATTCATTTATTTATTTATTTATTTGTTGATAAGACTTCAAGTTCCTTATTAATATCAGTTAATGGTCGATATGTTAGTCGGAGTGGGTCAATCTTCATTAAATTTTACTGATAAATGCGGCATAATATCGGAACTCGTGTATTTATTTTTACAGTTATGTTACTTGTTTTAGATAATTTACTAATAATTGTAGTGCTTTAACTTGTTCTTAAGCAAAAATGGATTTTCAGATTATCAAAGTTTAATTATTTAAATTATTATATTATAGATTCAGAGGGCATATCCCATTTTTGGTTATGATTTTTGAACCATAGTGCTCTGTCAGTGATTTGTGGACTAGGCCTTTTTTCGTTATTTGCATTGATATACGAATCTCTCGATTTCGGGGTGACGTCACTTGTGAAATGAAATGCAGTGTCGTAGCATGGTAGCAGGATTATCAAAATGTGTCAGATATACCTCATAAAAATTAGTAATAATTATAATAAAAAATTGAAGCATTTATTCATTCATTTATTTATTTAGTTGTTGATAAGACTATTAATATCAGTTATGGTTGATATGTTAGTCTTAGTGGGTCAATTTTCATTAAATTTTACAGATAAATGCTGCATAATATATGAGCTCATGTATTTATTTTTATAGTTATGTTACTTGTTTTAGATATTTACTAATAACTGTAATGCTTTAACTTGTTCTTAAGCAAAAATGGATTTTCAAATTATCAAAATTTAATTCTTTAAATTATTCTAATGTCATTTCTTACGTATCTGCTGGAGTTTAAGCATTTTAAAGATATCAAAATGTGATAAAACTCGAAATGAGAAAAATGAATTTGAAGATTGGAACTTTGGTACAATTAAAAGGAAATGGGTGAAGTAATAAGACTTTTTCACATATTTATAATCAACGAATCTTTGCGTAACTTCGCCAGAGTATTCTAGGGATGTCTATACATCTCCAGAAAATAAAAAAAATAGAAAAATTAGAAAAATTACATTTTTTTTTTTTTTTGTCATTTTTCGCTAATTGCAGAGTACGCAGTTTTCTTAAACTTTTTCTCCCCAGAGCAATGATGTTTCTCCAACAGGATTGACTCTATCTGTAAGATGCAAGATAATTTTTTATGCTTCTCCACATATTATTATTAAAAGTTTTCAAATCTATAACAATAGGCAAAAAGTTTGCCTGCGTGGTATATTCGCGCGCGTGTGTAGCGTTTTTTAACGTTTTGCACGATTTTTCCATATAAGTAAAAAGAATCCGGTCTCAATCTTTTAGTACAATATAGTAATTTTTAGCCTCTTTTCAATAAAGTTTATTCGGAATTCAGAGAGCAATTTTTCAATTTTTCGCGAACTTTTTATGGTATTTTTAGAGTTTTTACGTGTTTTGAGGTGATTTTTGACATAGGTAAAAGGAATTCTGTTTCATACTTTTAGCCTAAATATAGTAAATTTTGTCCTTTGCAATTTTTGAATTTTTAGCGATTTTTAATATTAATTTTAGCGGGTTTTTTTTCGCTTTGTGGCTTTTTTTTTTTTTTTTTTTTTCTTTTCGTAAAAGGAATTTGGTTTAAAACTTTTTGTCCGCTATAGTAAATTTTGTTCTCTGCCATTTTTAAATTTTGAGCTATTTTTAGTGTTATTTCGCGTTCCGGCGATTTTTGGACGTTCGTAAAAGAAACTCTGTTCCATTCTTTTAGCCCTATATAGTAAATTTTGTCCTCTGCGATTTTTATTGCCATTTTCAATGCGATTTTTAGAGATCATCCTCGTTTCGTGTCGATTTTTTGACATTGGTGAAAGAATTCCCGGCTACAAATGTTTTAGCCCACTAAATTTTGTCCTTTACGATTTTTCAACTTTTAGCGATTTGAAATGCGATTTTTAGTGTTTTCTTTCGCATTCCGCTGCGATTTTTTGACATTCGTAAAAGGCATTTTGTTTCAAACTCTTACTCCGCTATAGTAAATTATTTTTCTTTACAATTTTTGAATTTTTAGCGATTTTTAGAGTTTTTTCGCATTTTGCAGAGAGTTTTTGACATTCTTAAAAGAAATCTCGTTTTAATCTTTTAGACCAATATAGTAAATTTTGTCCTGTACGACTTTTAAAATTTTAGCGATGTTTTAAGCGACTTTTAGCATTTTTTTTTGGGATTTGCTGCGATTTTTTTTTCATATTAGTAAAAGGAATCCGGTTTCAATCTTCTAGTCCAAAATTGTAAATTTTATTCTCTTTTCAATAAAGTTTATTCGGAATTCGTAGAGCTATTTTTAAATTTTTCACGATTTTTCGAGTTTTTTCGCGTTTTGTGCTATTTTATGACGGGTCCCGGGCAAAGCCGGGAGGGTAGGCAATTACTGAAATAAACAGCAAAATATACAAGTTTATGACACTTAACCTTATTACAAAGTTAATCGCGTATGTTAGAATGTTTCATTAAAGTAAAATAATAAAATGTTTTTAAATTAGCAAAATTTTGATCATCGTTGACTAAATTTTTTGTGGCACACCGATTGAAAACTCCTGATCTAGATCAGAGTTTTCTAATTAGTGGACTGAACAGCACTTTTGCGCAATTAATTTATTGTATAGGGAACTTATCTCTTAGAAATGCAAAGGGTTTAATCCTATATATTAAAACGGAAAGGGATTTTCGTCAAATCTCCTTTTCATACGAAAATGACCCATTTGCGCATGTGTAAAATTAAATCTAGAACCTAACCAGTTTTAGAGTACACTTGAACAAGAAAAGGTTGGTCGAGTGGTCTAAGGCGCGGTGCTTCTCTGATCCAATCATTGTGTCGGTTCGATAGGGACGCTGGACAGAATGATTTTTCTTATTTTATTGGCAATAATTCCTTTTAATAATGCTATATTTAATTCAAGAGGAAAAATAATATAATTTGTGTTTTTTTTATTCGAATGCTTTATAATTAAGTAAAATTTAACACCCAAGAATATTTTGTTTCAATAACTAAATTTATATTAAAAGTATTTAAATTAAAAGATCGTGTATGTAATTATCAATTAAATAAATTGAACTGGTCTGCAATTTTTATTATACTTGGTATGACCATTTTCAAGATGTCATATATATATAATAAGATAAGTATGTGATTATTTTTTGTAAAAAAGGAAATATAAAAGGAGAGAAAACAGAAAAAAAGGAAAAATAATCATACAGGAACTCTAAATTATCTTGATATCTATGATTTAACAATTAAACAATGTGTGAAAATGTAAAATAAAAATTCAAGTAATTTAAAAAATGTGTATTATAAATCGTTAGCTCCAAACAGCAAAGTTTAAGTTCAGGGTTTTAGAATCAGACTGATAAAAATTAATTTAATGAAAAATTTTAAAGGTCAAGTAATAATAATAAAAAAAAAAAAATCAGAAATACTAAACATTGTTATTTTTTTTTCAAAATATTGTGGTAAATAAAATTTAACAACCGAAAATATTTTTTAATTACTTATTTTATATTATAAATATTTAAATTAAAAGATTTTGCATGTAGTTATCGATTAAATAAAGTGATCTAAACTTTTATCTGTATTTTGTATGACCATTATCAATTAGATATATTTGTATAACTAAAAAAGGTATATGATTATTCTCCTTAAAAAAAAAAAAAGTAGAGAAAAAAGAAAGAAGCAAAAACATCCATATAAGAATTATAAAAAAAAAAAAAATCACCTTGATAGCTATGGCTTATCTCGGTTTTAGAGTCAAGCTGATAAAAATAAAATTAATGAAAAATTTTAAAGGTAGCGTAATTTAAAAAAAAATTAGAAAATACTAAATATTGATATATATTTTTTAAATTTTGAGATTGTATAATAAGTAAAAATAAATCAGTGAATTAATATTTTTAGTTATATTCGTGTTAAATTAATTCAAGTACACTGCAAAAAAATAATTGTTGATTTTACAGTATAAAACTGGCCCCCAGCTGCCAGTATTATACCGTAAAATTAACAGTATTAAACAGTAAAATAAGCAGTAATACGCTGCCGCGCAAGCAGTAATACGCTACCGCGCATGCGCGGTAGCGTATTACTGCTTGCGCGGCAGCGTATTACTGCTTATTTTACTGTTTAATACTGTTAATTTTACGGTATAATACTGGCAGCTGGGGGCCAGTTTTATACTGTAAAATCAACAATTATTTTTTGCAGTGTATAATAGGATGTAAATTACAAGCTTAAAATTATTTCACTTCATTAGTTGCGTAGGCTGGACTGACAACACAATCTATCGTCTTATATCTACAGGAATCACTTACACAATATAGCAATTCATAAAATTTTCAATACTTAATTAATTTAAAAGCAGCTAATTAAAAGTAAAAGCATATTTCTAAAGGAACTTTCAAGTTATTTACCGTTAATCTTGACGGGCACTATCTAGTTGCAATTTAAATAAAAGAGTAAAAACTAGTCGTTGGGGGCCACCGTAATACTTACCCATCATGGATATGCATAATGTAAAATATTAAAATAAAAATGTGTAAACTACTTATAAAATGCATTGCAATTCAAATAAAATCGTGGCTTGATGACGTCACAAACTTTATAGTCTCGATTACTGAATTGCTTGAAAGAAACATCCTTATAACTCCAAAAATAATAATCCTATTAACTAGCAGTTTATTGCATCTGATTAAGCGTCGAATTTCCAATTAAAATATATCTTTGAAGTGAAATTTGGATGAAATACAGGGTCATGAAAAATCGAAGAGTGTGGAAAATAGGATTACAAATATCTCGGCAACTAATTATCCGATCAACTTCATGCTTTATGCAAAATTTATGTTTTTTTATTGTCTTTTATATTTCTTCCTTAAAATAAACAATTTCGAAAATTTTTATATACCTTTCATCAGAACGAATATTTCGAGAGTCCGAAAAAAATTGTTCCGGATAATCGAGGTTATTGAAATGAAATAGGCTTCTTCCCATTATTACATACTAAGTACATACCAAATTGCAAGTCTCTATCTCAAATTTTTCGGGAGATAGAGCGTTTACAGACACACAGACACACAGACACACACACAGACACACAGACGGACGGCAAATTTTTTTTTCTAAAAATATGTTTTTCGGAATCTCCAGTGTCTGAAACGTGTAAATCCGTCAAAAAATTTTTTTTCGATTTTCAAAACGATTACAAGACTTACCCTATATGATGAGTAAGTAATAGTAAAACACATTTTTATAAACATTTAATGTCTACCTTAAAAATCACGCCTAATTTCATGACTGCAATTCAGGTGGTTCCAAAAAGTGTCTTACAATGCTTTAATTTGGCGTGAAACCCGATTATTCAAAATTCATCGCTTGATAGAAAGTGTGACCTAGAATTTATTTAAAATAGTTTTTTTTTTTTTACAAAACAAAAAAACAAAAAACAAAACAAAACAAAAAATAACATTGTTTAAACTATCTATTCAGGAATTCTATATTATTTTCTCAATGTATAATCATAATTTAATTAATATTAAATTATTACATGAGAAAAAAAAAATTTACAAAAAGTATTACAGACTTTATTTTTTTATTTATATTTTCTACTTTGTAGTGCTTAAAATATTTCATTGTTAGAGTTTCATAACCAGTTGGCAAATTTTGGTGAAAGTGGTTTGGCGCATAATTAACTCCGTTGTTTTTGTAACTCGTAAACCGTTTTAATTACGAGGATTATTTGGGGATTTATCACCTGCGGCCAGCTAACGGAAAAATGCCTTAAAATTAAATTATTAATTTATAATTAAGGTCTAAAAATACTAAAATATTAAATTGTCATCAGAAAAACATATGTGCACACATTTTTCATATCAGGAAGCGAGTTAAAAATCTATTGCAAAATTCCATCTTTACATACAACAAGAACAAAAAATTATGCGTCAAGCATAAATTATGTAACACTTTCCAAAACGTCCAAAATAATTTTATAAATCTTTACCGTTTAATACGGGGAAATATGATATAAAAGCAAAGAATTTGGAAAACGTATAACATATTTAAAAACCTAATTTTAGGGATTATGAACAATATTCGGAAAAAATATCCGAATTCTTTTGTGCAGCCCTGTATATGATCTACAGATTTGTATATATATTACACAGAATGCTAAATTTTAGTTCAGATAGGAAACGCATGGCAAAGTTTAAAATTCCCCTTTTGGAATTTCCGTCAATAAACGGAAATGTACTCCAGAACTTTTGTGCTGCCCTGTACACAATCTATACAATTTATACACACCAAGTAATAGGCAAAAAATGAGTTAAATTTAAAAACGCTTTTAGAAACTGAAAAAGCACTTCCAGCAATTATTGTTAACAGACAGTAGCAAATGCTTTTGTGTGGCCCTGAAAATGAACGATAAATGCAATATATACGCACAATATTCTATAGTAAGCCTCTTGTAATGCATCTTAGTGACATATATAAATTTCAATACGTTTGAAATAGTTAAACATTCATAAAATAAACCGCAAACGATTTTTCTCCATGGGCCGTAATGCAACGGAATTCTTTTGAGTGTCCCTGTAAAACAATTTAAATGCTATACACACCAGATTCTATTGTAAGCTTCTTGTATTGCCTTTCAGTGATATATATCAATTTCAATATGTTTGAAATTGTGTAACATCATTAAAATAAACTGCAAATGATTTTCGCCTATAGACCATAACGTAACGGAATTCTTTTGAGTGTCTCTGTAAAAAACTATAAGTGCTACACACTTTATATTCAATACTGAACATGCCGTAGTAAACCTCAATATCATATATCAGTTGCATGACGCAATACGTATATATTTACGCGAGTTAGAACATGGACAGACAGACAAACCGAATTCATAAACACTTTTCACTTATGTTGGAAAGTGTTCATAAAAGAGTGTAAAAAAAAAATAAATAAAAATTCAAGGTGTTCATTTAATAATATATTTAAATAACGTATTTTTCTGTTCATCGGTGACGCATATTGATAGAAGATGCGATCCAATAATTTATATGATTATTTGCGTTCGGCAAACCCGTATAAATTGCACTGTAAAAAATACAGTAATGTTCTTGGGGGAATAGAGGGCAATTAATTGCCCCAAAATAATTTCCTGGAAAATTCTGGATTTCTATTCTGAAGTATTCTTGGTTAGAGTTGACTACAGTATGGGAATCCAGCTTCCTTAGAGGTTTTTTGATATTTTCAAGAAACGTCCCTTGGAATATTTTGGGTAAATGTCGGCTCATTATTTTTCAGAAACGTTCCTGAATTTGTTTATACTCTGAATGTGGAAGATTATTTTGAATTCGATTAACATTGACTTCCTCTTCCATTATCAAATTTAATTTTGTGGAAAAAACTTTTTTCCCCTAAAAATTCTAGATTTAAGAAAAAAAAAAAAAAAAAAACCTCTCATTGACCGCTGCCTTACAAAATATTTAAGGCTGTTCTCAAATCAGAACTGGCTACTTTCTGACACATTTTTGAATTCATTTTTGTTTACAAACACATGGGATTGGCAAATGCTCTTATTCAAAAATTATCTATATTTAATCGAACAGTTTTTTCTATTTTTCGGTAAAGACATATCCCAGAAAGATATCCCAGAAAAGGCTTTCGAAATTGGTGTTTTGAGCCAAAATTCTGGACGCGAAAGACCAAGAAATGAAAAAAACGTGGTGATGAGACAACAATCGCTTATAACTTAAGATGTAATTCATTTATCACGAAAAAAAAATGTTTGACTACAAATCCGTGCAATAATAATGCCTACAAATATGTTTTTATGTTTAAAAACGAGTCAAAAAATGTGTCAAAAAGTTACCCGATTTTGAGCCAGGAATTATAATTTTTTTTTTTTTTTGTTATTTTTTTTTGAGAACCGCCTTAATTGTAAATAATTTTCTTATATATTATACACACACATGCAAATAAACTGATGAGTGCAACGACAAGCAATAAATACACACAAAAAAGTAATTTCGTCAGTTTTATTTTGTACAGGATTCGCAACAAACTTGCGAGATTCTTCATTGCGTCAATATACAAATTTATGAAGAACATGTACATTCTCAGTAGCAGAACAAAAATCTTGACAAATACTGTTTCACATATCAACTCCAATATATTTAACACTCTCTCAAATAGTTAAAGAGTTTTATAGTTCTGTATTGCACATATGTAGTTCGTATTTGGAACGCAACATTTTAAAGGCTTTGTATTCATCAGACATCAAATTGTCTTCGTCAATGAATATAGCTAGGAATGTGGTGCAAATCGTAAGTCCGGATTTGCGAAGGAGGAATGCTTAATATCAAGTCATTATCTGTCTCGAGCTCCAAATAAACAACTGACTCTATGCAAAAGGGTGCCGTGGTATTTCCGCTCACTGTCACATTCGTGATACTTCCGTACGTAGTATTTCCGCACATCATGATTCGCGAAACTACTTCAAAAACATACAGTTTAGATTACTTATTAAACTGACACAACCTCCAACAAAAATCTTTATGCTAAAATTTCAGTTGATTTTTATTCGGTCAATTGTATAAATGAATCGGTCATTTCAAAAACTACATAAGTCAAAAGTTTTTTCCAAATGTACTTTTTTTTTTGTCGCAAATGCTTCCTTAAAGGTAGATGATCTGGGTAATAACCACATAAGTCAGTGCATTCCTTCCTCTTCAAACGATACCTTCTAATTTTCGTTCACTACTTAAACGACATAAAAATCAGAGACTTAAGTGATTTTTGCATGCAATACCAGATTACATGCGGATACCATATTACATTACCATATTACCATTTGTATGCAATACCATGTTAAAACATAAAACTATTCCTGTATAAGTGCTATCTTGATAAATTTCGATTAAAAATATGTTTAATATGACTGTTTTGTTCAAATTAAATACCAGCTAACCTTGTTTCTTGTTAAAACAACATAAGTCTGGAACAGTTTTTCTGTTATTCTTCTTTTTATTACTCACAAATTATAAAAATTATTCGATATTTACAAACTTTGAAGTCTAAACTCTATAATCACCCTCCCCCCCCCCTCCCCCTCCAAAAAAAAAAAAAGAAAAAAAACCCATAAAAATTCGTTTACTTGTGAATAATATTTTTTCTTAATTGCACAAAAGTTCTGATTCTGTGACTTATGTCGTTTTTGAAATGACCGATTCAATTGTATGGTAGTTTGGAAAGCTTTCAATCACATTTTCAATCCTGGCTTGAGACAGGTTAATACTGCATTTACAGCATGATGTTTATTTTGCTTTACTCTGTAACTCGAGGCATTGCGGATATGAAGGGGATCTCCCAAAACGCAAGTTTCGCGAATCAGCTGTTCAAATATACACATTTATCATTAACATCAGTTTTTGAGTTTGTTTTATAAAGCAAACTTCAGAGTATTAGAGGCAAATTAGACCTTGTAAGAGATTGCACCAGTTATTACAGTCTTCTATGTTATGTTAAAAAAGAAAAAAAATCGACCTTTGACGAGTTCGCCCTAAATAATCTGCAATGCCTCAATTGCTACTGATTTCTGTTTTTACATAAATTTGTTGTCAAAACAAGTTAAATGCAAAAATAAAGGGGAGATAAAACTTTATGCGGAAATTCCACGGTACGGAAATACCACGTGTGGATCACTCACATAACCATGCAAAAGCTACAGCAAAAATGCCATTTCAAGTTTTGAATGAACAACTGTCACCATAGTGAAGTCACAAAATGAATGTGCCGATTCGATTTAATGGTTTATTTTTATAGTATGTTGCCATTTATGTATTGAAAAATATTAATTTTGTGATTTTAGATCTAGTTTTGTTCTTTCAATGAAGTTTTATTTCTGCTTTAATTTTGAATGAATTTCATGTCACGAAGCCTTAAAATAAATGCTTAAGTTGATTTTGTTGTTTTTCTGTAATAGTATGTTGCCACCTACAAAATGAAATATTTATTTTGTGATTTTAGAACTAGATTTCTTCTCTCAATACAGCTATTTTCTGTATGTTTTATCTATTTTTAATTTAAAATGATTAACTATATACATATTGTGAAGCCACAAGATAAATGTTTAGACTATTTTTTTTTCTTTCTTTATTTCGACGTTGCCAACCATTTAATGCCAAAAAAAAAATTATAATAGTGCCTTTATGTTTCAGTTTTCTCCTGGAGTTTTGTTTTGGTTGCAGAAAAGTTAATTTTAATTTTTCAAAGTCTACAATTTATTATTGCTGATCATTTTTAATATCTAATTTCCTTTTGGTTTATAACATTATAATTGTTTGTAAAATAACTAGTATTTTAATTTGTGTTGGTTTATGAGCTTTCTAATTTATATATAAATGCATGAAACCTCAAAAGATTGTAGATTTTGTTTTAATGGATTCAGGGCTGCCAATTACAATTATTTATTTTATTATTTTTTTCCTACCACTTTTTCTATGCAATGATAATTTATCTCGAAGATTAGTAAAAATCTACTACGAAGATAACTGTTTTGAAATAGTGGTAGTCAAAATAATAATAATAATAAATAGTAACCAGTGGCATCCCAGTACACCCTTTGATGTCCAAAAATTAAAATCAATCATTTTGTAACATTTGCTTTTGAATTCGTAAATATTTAAACAATAGAAATTTATAATATTGTTAAGCATAATAGAAAACGTTTTTTTTCTTAGTTAAAACAATTACGTAATTAATATTGAAATAATTTTATTTACCTACTTTTCTTTTATTGTTTAAAATTAAATTTTGTAAAAGCGCTGGAATTTTAATGCGATTTTGCGAGTATTAAAATTCTAAGTGGTACTGTATTGATTACTTCTTATATATATATATATATATATATATATATATAAACTTATTGCAAAAAATAACCATTGAAACAGAAGTAACTGACCAAATGCAATGAAATTATTACCCCAAATAGCTATGTCAAATTACACATTATAAAACATAGTCCTAACAAATGAAGTATTTATTCAAAAAGTGAAACATAAGTAAAAAAAACACAAATGTAAGCTTATAATGTAATTTACTTTTTCAAGGGCTGGGAAACCACATTATAAGCAAAGAATAATTGTTTTCTGTAATTGTCACAAGCTTAAAGCCAAAATTTTGTGACAATTCCAAGCCCTAACAATCATATATATATATATATTATCTTAATTTTTGAATTTCAAAACAATATACATACGATATTTTTTTGTGTGTGCTTCGCACTTATTTAGGTGAAAATTTACTTTAAAAATCGAGATGTACTTGGTGCTTGAGATTTTGGGATTTGAATAATCGCCGCTGTACTGGGAGGGGATAGACATTGCACGAAATCGGCGAACGGCAATTTTTAATTTAAACTTACGAAACCATTATATAATGGCTTTTGAAAACTAACTTTAATATTAATTATTAAACTTTAATAGAATGAAAGCTGCTTGAAATGTTTTTTTTTTTCTTAATTTTTGTAAGAAATTCTTTTCTAGAAATCAGATGTTACAAACAGGGTGTACATCTTACATGAGAGGACGGCATACATGGGAAAAATATGGTATATGTATACAGGGTGTTTCAAAACTCTTGCAACAAGCTTCTGAAGAGATAAAACAAACTTAATAGGAAAGCACAAATTGCCATACAATGCATGACAGTAACTTAAGCGGCGAAGCGCTAGAAAGCGCTTTCTGACTGTGAAGCAGGAACTGTTTGCTACACATATTCGAGCAATTGATTGCTATCTTTGTTTATACGTATATTTTTGTCATTAAGAATGGTAATATCGATGACAATTACAAGGAGAAATCAAGAAATTGCAATGTCGTTTTATTATTAGACGATCAACTGTGCTCAAGAAGGGAGGAAAGGGACTATTATTTAGTCTTCGATTGATTGAGCCATACGCTAGTACAATCAATGCTAGCTTTTAGCCATACGCTTTAAGAGGAATTGCCCTAAAAGTATATCAAAACAAAACTCCAGGAAATACTTTTCTAAAAGAGAGTGGTAAGAATTTTCAGTTATGTCTAAGATGCTACAAAAAATTACATTATGCCCACTTTCTAACTCTTTTAATTAGCCCTAAATTAAGTTTTTTTTTTCATTTGCATTTTTGTGTTTTTCCCCCCTATTGCTAGCAGTATTATATAAAACAAACTTCAACAAATTAAAATAAATGAACAACGTAAAAATGACACAAATTAAATACATGTGAAAATGGCATACAGTTGTTTTGGAGCTTTTAAAGCTCCATCATCAGTGCCAAGGTTAAAAACAGATGTAAGTGTCTAGACCATGCCAGTATACAAGCGTCTATTCTCGCGGCCAAGGTGGAATGGCGATGAGCGTTGAAAAGCAAACAACGGAGTCAGGAGTCCTCACGTGACCACCTTGGCATCGTGAAGAGACGTTTGGATACTGACATGGTCGAAACACTTACATCTGTTTTTAACCTTGGAACTGATGATGGAGCTTTAGAATCTCCGAAACAGCTGTATGCCATTTTCACATGTATTTCATTTGTGGCATTTTACGTTGTTCATTTATTTTAATATAACAGCATAAATTTCAATCATCCCATTTTAAAACTTCAACAATTCTGCAAGAATTCTGACGTAAGCACGTTCTTTACCGCAATAATAAAGCGCTTTTTAGTGCTTCACCGCTTAAATTACGACCATGTATTGTATGATCATTTGTGCTTGTCTAGGTGTATTCTATCTACCCTTGAAGTTTGTTTCATGAGTTTCTAAACGCCATGCATACATAGAATTTGCCCGCATAAGAAAACTCGTTCCGGTAGTTTCATTTCTGTGTTTTGATATCTGAGTATTTTCATATCTTGTAATGGATGCGTATGCATATGTGAGGCATTCATAACCAAAGTGACCAAGTTCATTTCTTCGTTTAACCAAGTTTGAAATGAATTTTTGCTCTATAGACAATAATTTGTTCGATGCCGTAACAAACCAAGTCCTAGACTGAAAGTATGAGTAACAAATGGTTTCCTAGATATTTTCCTATGATTCTGAATTAAGGTACGAGAACCCACTAACCTTACCTCCAAATATCTCTGGATAATATTCCGTGGACTTGAGCCACTTTCGTTCTGAATACCTCATATATTTATGGGCAAAATTATCTTACAAGAAAATTTTCTGTCAACTAGTTAACAAGGTATATTACTAGTAGTACATTTAACAATATTGTCAGCAAGTGATATCGTTTTAAAATATTTTTGTGCTTCTATTCGTATTACATTAAATATTTATGAGACGAAATTTGGCAACAATGAAGAATTTTAAATGTATACAGTTGGCTTAACGATGTGAATTTTTGCTATGCAAGTAAGGAATCCGAGATGAAATTAAATCTGGTGATCTTTTCTGGTTCGAAATTGGAGTTCACTGATCTCCTATGTCATAAAAGAGAGATGACAACCTTTGTTCATATAAAATATCGAAAATATTGGAATCTTGTTTGCATACAAGTAATGATACTTTTAAAAGAACTTGTGAGTTCAACTTACAGCGTCATCTGTCAGTTTTAGTTTTGCAAAAGTAGATAAAGCACTCTTGCCTTGTGAATAGGTATCATCAGAAGAAACTTTGACTTTTTGTCACAAATAGGAACTTTCCAGAACACAATGAGGTTAAAAGGATGCAAATAAGGTGTATTCTGTTCGATTTTTATTTGTCCAATGCAATGGAACGTTTCACTTCGTTGCTCTTGTCTTTACTCCACCATTATCAAAGAACATAAAGCAGTTCAAAATGTATAATATCACAAAAGAATAGTGTAACACATTGTATGCGGGAAACATAAAAATCTTTTTTATAGGGCTGTGGTAAAAATTACTGCTTGCATCGGAAATTTTGTACAGAGGAAAACACTATGTGTAATCAAAGCGCATTTGCTTCTGATTGATTATACGCAAACCTGAGTACATAATAAGCGTTGATAATTCAATTAAACAAGTTGAGCAAGGTTGAGCAGAATGGACAAAGCACACGTCTGCATCATTTGTAGCGACTTGAGTGTGAAACTACATTGAATACATGCGGCTTTTGATTTTGAATACAAGTATTTCTGAATAATACTTTTTTCTTGATTTAATCCCAGAAAATTACTGCAAATGACCCCGATGAAAAATTTAGTATGTTAAATGCTATCGTGGCATTTTTTCTTCTTCATATGAGCAGAAAGAGGGTTGGCCACGCACTACTGTGCCGCCAAAATCATGAAGTTTCTCACGACAATCACTACTGAGTTGCAGCGTTGCAATCTTGCGACCGACATTATTATGAGAGTGTCAGCACTTATTATGTACTCAGCTTTGATTGTAACCAGATTTTAATTCATCCTGATTTTTGTAACAAAATATTTCGCAATCATCTTTGAAAAATCACCCGCTCACAATGTGTTAACAAAGGTGGAAAGTTCATAATGTCTGCGAAAAAAAATCTTTCAAATAAAGTTCTTTCTGTTGCAATAATAACTTAACACACTGTCTCAGAACAGTTCCTGGAACGATGTCAAAGGCAAGCTTTCACCCCCAGGAGACATGTGCCGTGGAACTAGAGATGTCATTGCTGTATTTCCTTCGTATTCCATGGGCGGCGGTGGCGGCAGCGAAGGGGCGTGAGTACCTTCACTGCCCCCGCATGGGCTAGGCTCAGAAAACGAACTCGTCGCCCCTGGGCTACTTACATGCGGAGGCTGAGAAGACTGTTGGGGATTTTGAGAGCTTTGACCACTCTGCTGGTGGTCAACCCCTCGAAGATTGTTCCGGCGCCATTTCGCTCGGGCATTCTGGAACCAAACCTGTGGTAAAGATATTGAGGTATAAGTATGACGAAATTATTTTTTTTAATTGAATGTCACTAAAAATCTGTCTACAATATGGCGTACTTAACTCTAATAAAGAATTTATATTTTATATAGTCTAAAAACAGAACATCTTGTTTTTGTAATGCCCGTATTACAATTGTGTATTATATTAGTATACAAGATCATCAGGCATTAGTATTAATTGTGGAGAACAATACTAGTATAGATTTATCTTTCCATATTATTTTTATCTTTAAAAAGCACATTATATTCTTTTAAAAAATTCTTTTATAGTATCAGTAAAAACATACGTTACCAATAATCATGTTTAGTGTTTTTTAAAGATAAAAATAATGTAAAAAGATAAAACTATATACTATTACTCCCCACAATTAATACTAATGCCTGATGATCTGGTATACTAATATAATGTATAAAAGAATTTCTATAAATAACATAAATAACAAAAAAAAAAAAACACTTCAAAAAGGTTAAGAGCTTTTGTTTTAGGATAAACAATCGACTAAATTCAAACAAATTTGTCACTAAAAATGCTCCATCCAAATCGTAACGAACATATGCAATTAAATAGGAGGCGGAATGTGGCTGAATGACTGAAATTATCTTAGCTAAAGTAAAGTTGCGAGAGAATACATTTTTTTTCAGCACTCTAGCTCAAAGTATTTTAGTAGAAATTTTGAAAATGCTTTCAGATGAAGTTATGCAGAATACGTTAAAAGTATAAAAATGCCTGTAGTGTTTGCTTGTGCCTACAATTTTACTTGTGGTGTAATCAAGGCAGGGCCGGCACAACAACCGGGCAAATGGGGTGGTTGCGTTCCCGCGCCAGTTGGAGACTTGTTAGGCATACCGAGCAATATATACAATTCGAAACAACTATATAACGATACAACTGTACAATTTGAAATAACGTTACCCTGTATAAAATGATATTATTGCTCTAATTTGTCTTTAAATGTTTTTTCGTGAAAAAAAAAAAGTTAGTATTAACTTTATTTATTTCAGCCAAATTTGATATAATTGTCGGAAAATGTATATATGTGAAGATCCTGAAAGTAACCATAAACGCAAAAAATAAATATTTAAAATATTCTACAGGATAGAAGATTTTTAGAAATTAAAAATAATTAAACGCATTACATGTGAAAGAATTTGCATGTTATTTTTCATACATTTCATACTCTATATAATATAAATTATTCCATGATATATACAATTTAAAAAAATGATTTTTATTAGTCTAATATAGCAGTCAGAGACGTTAAATGATTTAACAGGGGCCTGCGTGACATTGCGCCGGCCCTGTATCAAGGCCAAGCTAAGGTGCTGAGGCCTAACAATAAAATTTACTTTTTTCAAAATTTTTGTAAGAAATATGAGTTGTAACGTTACTGACGAAGAACCTTTTTGACCAGTCAAGAAATTAATTGTCTATTCTTTGTCCTTCAGTGTCGATTTTGGAACTTCTTAAAGTTTTGAAGCTTTTGCCAAACCAATTTCCTTGGACTGTACTGCCTGAATGGACTTTATCCATGTGACGTCATCTGCGGGTATATCGAAGAAAAACACCAATAAGCATGAAGAACATTACAACACAGCTTCTCCTTCATCCAATAACAAGTCTTTTTTGGAGGGCATATACCCGCATAGGCGTGGCTGTTGCCACTCGTGGGTAAAGTTCATTGATTTAACCTTTTGCACGCCACTGACGCCTATACGGTGACGTACTAATTTTAACCAGAAATGATTGATTGACATCAGAATTTTGGAATGAAAATTTTCCTTTCATTAAGTACGTGAATAAAAGCTTTTACTAATTTCCAAATAAATTTGTGTTTAAATTGTGGTGCCAATCAATCATTTCAGGTTAAACTTAGTATGTCACCGTATAGGTGTCAGTGGAGTGCAAAAGGTTAGTTATATTCTAAATTACTAATGGACTAAAATTACTAATGTTAGATCAAGTTTAGACAACGATCACCAGAATGCAGCAGGTACTCCATTTAGAAGTCATGGGGTGCGATATTAGGCACACTTCCTCTACGGAAAAAGTGGTGTTTTGTTCCCATTAAGAAATACTACCTATTACATTCTTCCCTAAGTTGGAATTTTTGAAAAATTTTTGCAGATCTACGCCGATCATGACTCCCAGAACCCAAAACCACCCTCAGTTCAAAACTTTATATCTATCTATCTATCTATCTATGTCACTTTTTTATGGACAAGATAACTCGAATAATTCTGCACAAATCTCTTCCAAACTGATACATAAAATCAAGGGGCATAAAATCTCGGTCAAGTTCGTTAATGGTCAAAATCGAACCAAGGGGGGGGGGGGGAATGGGGGGCTTTTTGTGAAAACAGAAAAAACCCCATAACGTCTTAATTATGATACGTATCGAATCCGTTTAAAATTATCATTACTTCTAGGAAAAGAGCCGAAAATTTATGTATCACAGATTTTTGATATAATTAAAAATGGCCCCAAGGGGGGGGGTGGAAAGGGGGGTTTTAGAAGAAAAAAATTCATAACTTCGTCAATTTACAAGATATCAAATCCTCTTACTATTATCTAAAACTTTTATACTGAGAAGTTTTTTATAGGACCAACCCTTATAGCAAAAAAAAAAAAAAAAAAAAAAAAAAAAAAAAAAAAAAAAAAATCCCTGTCGGCTCCGCCTGTGAACAAGTTAGATTTCGAAGTGGGCGGTCCCTTATGGAACCCAACTGCGGCATCATGGCAAAAAGGTCATTTCTTCCGCAATTCCCAACAAACAAGTGCCCCACGATCTGCGTCTTCGAAATCTACCTGTGCCTGTAGGCCGAGCCGTCAGGGATTTTTTAGTTTATTGTGTCAAAAAAAGAAACTGTTAAGGGGTTAAAACGGCAACAATAGACAGCCTCATAAACGATCCTTTTCATATCCCTTTGCACTCATTTGTCGGGTGAGACTCAACGGAGCTTGTCGCTAACAATATTTCAGAATTAAATTTTTGGGTACCAGTATATTAGAACAAAATCTTTATTGTATATTTCGAGAATATTTGTAATAGAGAAAAAGGTGATCGCTATCTTCAAACAATAATCTTCAACGAGTACAAAGGGTTATAAAAATAAGCGTGATTCCATCTGACGCTGGAAAATGCCTTCAAAGAAACATGGACAAAAAAGTAGGTGATTTTCATGATCATTTAACCAAGACACTTTGAAGTAAAAAAAAAAATGAAGTTTTGTAAATGATTAACTTATTTAAAGACATAATATTTCTTATTGTGTGAATCTGGATTATTGATAATTAAGTTAATATTTTAGAAAGTTAGTAATTTTAGGTCTACATATACATGTGTGAATCTTAAATTACTAATCTCGTAAAATACCAATTTTAGAAAAGGGTTTTTTTTTCTTCTGTGGTCCAAACAATATGCGTACAAAACAATGAATGAACAATATAGCATTAGTATTATTCTGACTTCGTGCATTGTATTATTCTAACTTCGTGCATTGTATTATTCTAACTTCGGTGTTGAAAAAGATATATGAAATTAATGTATATCTACATGCAATGCAAATTACAATCGTGACTCATAGATGTATTGTGATTACTGTATTGTATCCTCTTAAAGATTACTTATAACTTACCAGCTGAAAAGTTAAAAGTTGAATAAAAATATTATACACTAAAATGTAAACGCTAATTTAATCTTTTGAAGTTACTTTGCATATCTAATCAGTCCAAAAAAATCAGCAAATATCTGCAAGCAGTGTGTGGTTTTGATACAGAATCATTAATGCCTAAAAAGATGCTGTACAAATCACGAATTTACCTATACAAACGCACGAATTTCCGAAATAACGTTTTAACAATACTCATTTTTCGCTGGAAAAATATCAAATAAATATTCAAAGTGTATTTCTTCAATTTTCAAATTGTTATTTAAAACTTATATATGTGCCTTAAGGTAAGTAACTTTTCATATTTTCAAGCAAGTTAACGAAAATAATCCAAAAGCATCTTCACACTCTGTGGTTTTAATACTGAATCATTAATGCCTAAAAGTATGCTGTACAAATGCACGAATTTACGAAATAACGTTTCAACAAAACTAATTTTTCGCTGGAAAATGTTTCATTATAAAGCGTATAAATAGAGACGACAATACAATGCTGGGCAAATATTGGCGCTTTATATATTTGATACTAATTGCTAGTATGATGTATGTGAAATATCAAATAAATATTCAAAGTGCATTTCTTCAATTTTCAAATTGTTATATAAAACTTATATCACTTATTAAACTTATATACATGAGATATGTGCCCTAAGGTACATAACTTTTCATACTAAGGTATAACTTTTCATATTTTCAAGCAAGTTAACGAAAATAATCCTAAAGCATCTTCACACTCTATGCTCGTATACATCATCTGCGCCAACTCCCGATTAACGCCAATAACTCTATCGAATGCTCCAAATACATCCACTATTAACCAGATTGTTCTGCGGCTTCAATTAAGTCGAATCAGGTTAATGGTGAATAAAATTTGGACCGTCTATCGAGGCTCTTACGCTTAACCGAGAGTTTGGGTAGATGGTGAATACGAGCTTTAGTGTCCCAAATATGGACATTGTTTGCAAAATGATTAAGTAATGTTGAATCCAAGAGCACTTTTTAATGAATTAGTACAATATCGTTGTACGACGTGATTTAAGTACAAAACAATCTGACACTATTTTTTTATATATAAAACTGAAACAAAAAACAAATAAACAGTTTATTAAGTTTATTATGCAATTACAATCGATATTGCTTCTGCATAATATGAGTTTTTTTTTTTTTTTTTGTACAGATAAATTTCATCCTGAATGCGGCTTTTCCATATATTTCCGCTTTCCGAAAAAACTTAAATTGTCTATTGAGAAGAATATTTTTCACAGAACCGTGCTTTAATAAATATCTAAGTTAAAGAGATATGAAAGGTATTTTAGTACTAAACTATAACAGAAAGTTTTAGTTTAACTTGTATTTTTTGAGTAGTTTTATAAACATGTGGGAAACCTCTCAGACACACAAACTGTTTAATTTCATAATTGAAATGTTAATATTTTAATGACCAAAAACTATTCATTATGTCTCTTGTAATGTATATACATACATGTATTAAGAATTACAGCATACGAACTTATAACGCATTTATACGCCACGCCGTTCTGGGTTACATACCTGATTTTAAATCTGCCCCTCCATTTGCGTAAAAGTGAGAGATCATTGTATTTTCAAAATATATAAACACGCCAATATCTATTTAATATTTCGAGAGCATTGGATTGCTGTTAAGGCGATGCATTCGAATTTACTACTGAAGTGTTTCGTCATCAAGATAACGAAACTTATAGTTTGCTAATTCAGCCATCAAAATCAATGGAACTCAAACGTTGGAGAGAGCCGAGTAGTAGCTCAAGTAAATTAAATTTTAAGTTTATTATTAATATAGAGAACGTTGGTTACCTGTAGGACCCTTTTGGATAAGCCAGTTTTGGACGCCAGCTGCTTGAGATCTTTGGCATCGGGATTCTGGTTGATGGCGAAATAAGACTTCATAGTTCGCAGCTGATGATGCTTGAAGGAGGTTCTCATGCGTTTCGTACGCTGAGGGCCCGTTGGATTAAGGCCCGCAGAAGGTCCAGAGTTGGAATCTAACGAGGACAGGTGTAAGTTGCAGCCGTCGGGGGATTCCATCACTACAATTCAAAAGGGACACCGCATTTTAAGACATGTTCTCGAATTACAAAAACCTAATACATAATTGAGGGGGTCGGGGCAAGAAAGTGCCAAGCCACATTTTTGGTGAAATAAATCTAACACTTTAATCTGTTGCTTAATATTGTAAATTATAACATCCAACATATAATTTGTTCCTAATGTCATTTGGTGGCAGTATATGTGACAGGTTTCATTTTTACCCCAGATGTTTATGCCCAAAATGAAGATAGCTAATTTACAAAAAACGTAATAGTAATGTCATTAAAGTAATGCCATATTGTTACTCAGAATATCTAAAATGTTACTAAGACATTAGCGAAAAGACTTTAGGTTATATATCTTGATTTGATTGGATCAAATTTTGATAAAATTTTCAAATTGAAATATCTCAGAAGTTCAAAAATGTGGCTTGGCACTCCCTTGCCCCGACCCCTTCAATTGACACTATCTAAAATACAAAAGGAATGGATCAAATTGAAGAAGCAGCTGATGACATCACAACGAAGAATTTTTGTATAGGAAATAGGAGATCTTTTTTGTCGTTATCGGATCAACGAATTTTTCTCGGTATGCGCCAAGAACTGTTAGAATCAGAATGGATTTCGGTGCATTCCGTGAAAATTCGCCGATTCGATACATCATATCACAACAAAACATTTTTGTACATGAAATCAGGAGATCTATTCCGACCTTATCCTGTAGACGGATTTTTCTCGGAATGCGCCGCGGTCTATTACAATCAGAATGGATTCGGGTAATTCTTAGAAAATTCATCGATCTTATACATCAGATCACAAAACAACTTTTTGTAAAGAAAACCAGAAGATCTATTCTGCCCTTATCAGATAGGAGCTTTTTTTTTCTTGGAATGCGCCGAGATCTATTAGAATCAGATGGATTTCGATGCATTATGAGAAAATTCACGTATCCAGTACATCAGATCACAACAAGAAATTTTTGTGTAGGAAACCAAGGTATCTATTGTGCTCTTATCGGACCGGCGAATTTTTCTCGAAATGTGCTGAGATCTATTAGAATCAGAATGGATTTGAGTGCATAAAAAAAAAAAATCACCGATCCGGTACATCATATCACAAAAAACAATTTTTGCATAGGAAATCAGGAGATCTATTTTGCCTTTATTGGATTGGAAAATTTACATTTGAATGTGCTGAGATCTATTAGAATCAGAGTTTATCTCGGTGCATTCCAAGAAAGTTTACCGATCCGATACATGACATCACAAAACGCAGTTTTTGTATAGGAAACCAGGAGATCTATTCTGCCCTTGTCGGATCGGCGCATTTTTTCTCGGAATTCGCCGAGATCTATTAGTATCACAATGGATTTCGGCACATTCCTAGACAAATTACCGACCCAATATATCAGATCGCAACAAACAAGTTTTGTATAGGAAAACAGAAAATCTAATCCCCCTTATCGGAATGGAGAAATTTTCTGAAAATACCCTGATATCGATGAGATCAGAATTGATTTCAGTGCATTAAAAAAAATTCAGCGACTTTTTCTCGGAATGTGCTGAGATCCATTACATCAAGAATGGATTTCAGTGCATTTCGAGAAAATTCGTCTATCCAATGAGGGCAGAATAGATTTACAGCGCCGAAATCCATTTATTTAGTCAAAAATATTGAGTGTCTATCTTAGTTATGTCCTATTTAAATAGGACATTCTGATTTTCAATGGTTCTAAGATCTGTTTTTCAGAACCACGGCGTGGGATCCTAAAAATCTCGATTTTCCCTTATATACCAATTTTTTTACATTTTCATACGCATCATTCTGTGCATTTTTCTGCGTTCTGATGATATTGTAAATTCGATAAAATATAACTAAGGAAACTTTAACCCCTTCGCGACGAGCATCACATATGCGTAACGCATAAAATGCTCAGAATCCTTGATTATTCCTACCAGCAATTTTTAATTGTAAATTTTGCCGTATTTAATTAATGAATTTCTGGTATTACATTTGGCAAAAATTTCTAATGTGATAAAAAAAATTAAAAATCCCGTAAAGGACGCTCGTCGTGAAGTGGTTAAAGACTAGCTTTTTGTATAGCTTAAGTACGGTATTTTATGTCATATTGTCATATAAACAAAACTGTCAATATGACCTAAAACTACTGAAACTATCTACATCAGGTTTTATTGTTCAAAATCCCCACAGGAATGAGGAATTTTATTTATTCTAATGCTTATTAACTGAAAGTTTTGAAAAGGTTTAAATAGAAAATCTGAATTTTGACCATATTTTAGTTACCAGAATAATATGCTCTTAAAATAAATATTTGTTAAGTTTTGTACGATAAAACGTGTAAAAACTGAATAGCTAGAAACAGGAAAAAAAATTCCGTTTTTAGACAGAATTCAGTCTGTAATTATATGATATTCCTTTCAAAGGAACCATGAAACTTTTTAATTTAAAGACAGGTTCTGTTTTCACAGATTTTAGTGGCTATGAATATTTATTGACATCCATATATTATTTATCATGCCACATAAAATAGCAATTTTTAGTTTACTAATACCAAACGGTGTCTTTTAAATTTTGCATAATTCACGTAGATGTAATGAAATAATTTTTTTCTATTTTTAATGTGTGCAATATTCTACCGACTGACAAGGCCGTCCCGGTTCTTTAACCTCTTTGTTCCGCTATTTGCCCCTGGCAGTGCTAGTCTCACTAAAATACTAATATAGGTATTTTATGTCATATTGCCAGTTAAGCAATATTGTCAATATGACCTAAACTTCAACTATCCATATCACATTTTATTTTTAAAAACTCACATAGGAATAAGGAATTTTATTTATTGTAATGCCTATTAGCAAAATGTTTTGCAAAGGTTTTAAATTTTAAAAAAATCTGAATTTTGGCCATATTTTAGTTACTAGAGTAATATGTTCTTAAAATAAATATTTGTTAAGTTTATACAATAAAACGTATAAAAACTGAATCGCTAGAAACAGGGAAAAATTCTCTTTTAGACAGATTTCCGTATGGTGCAAGAATATGATATTCCTTTCACAGGAAAAATTATTTTTTTTAATTTAAAGACTGGTTCTGTTTTCAAAGATTTTAGTGGATATGAATCTTGATTGACATTCAAATATTAATGATCATGCCACAGAATAGCAATGTTTAGTTTTCTATAATACCAAACGGTGTCGTTTAAAGGTTGTAATAATTCACATAGATGTAATGGAATAAAATGGTCCTATGTTTAGTGTGTACTGTATTGTCTTTTGTGAGAAAGCGGTCTCGCCTTTTTAACCTTTTTGTCCCGCTATTTGCCATACAGCATCTGGCAATACCAGTCTCACAAATCAATTTTCTTCATCTTGAAACTCTATACTGAGGTGAAATTTTCTCGTAAAGTGTAAAATTTAAAACTTCATAAAAAAAAGATTGGTGTAATATCCATATTGAAATAAACACCTCAGTGTGTTTAAAGGTTGTAATGATTCACATAGATCTAATAAAATAAAATGGTCCTATGTTTAGTGTGTGCTGTATTGTCTTGAGCGAGAAAGCGTTCTCGCCTTTTTTTTAACCTTTTTGTCCCGCTATTTGCCATACAGCATCTGGCAATACTAGTCTCACAGATCAATTTTCTTCATCTTGAAACTCTATTAACTCTATACTGAAGTGAAATTTTCACGTAAAGTGTAAAATTTAAAACTTCATAAAAAAAAAAAAGATTGGTGTAATAACCATGTTGAAATAAACATCTCAGTGTGTTTAAAGATTGTAATAATTCACATAGATGTAATAAAATAAAATGGTCCTATGTTTAGTGTGTGCTGTGTCTTGTGTGAGAAGGCGGTCTTGCTTTTCCAAACTCTTTGCCATACAGCATCTGGCAAAACGCTATTCTCACAGATCAATTTTCTTCAACTTAAAACTCCATTAACTTTATACTGAAGTGAAGTTTTCTCGTAAAGTATAAAATTTAAAACTTCATAAAAAAGAGGGTGTGGTAACAATTTTGAAATAAACATCTCAATGTGTTGGGAATTATCACCTAGGGTTTGCTGCAACAATCCCTCCCTGACGACTGCGTCTGTGGTCTTCCGCTTCCGGGGCCTGCCTTTCCTTACTGCTCCAGTGACTCCCGGAAAGGGGGAGAACGCCCCCGTTGACGGACTCGAAGCGGGATCATGATGGATCAGAGCCACCCCGGGATACCTGCACATGAACAACCAATACATATTAAAAAAAAATTGACTGTTTAAAGTTAGTGACATTGTACACAAGATTATACACGCATACGATTATTGCGCCATATAATTCCACACAAAAAATACAACATTAAAAACGGGGAAACACACCTTGCCTTTCTGGCCTTATTTTGTTTAAGTACAAGAATGTTTAAGACTATATATACACACACACATATGTATATACATATGTATATATATATATACATATACATACATATATATATATATATATATATATATATATATGTATATATGTATATACATATATATATATATATATATATATATATATATATATCATATATATATGATATATATGATATATATATGATATATATATGATATATATATATACATCTATATATATGATATATATATATGTCATATATATGATATATATATATATATATATATATATATATATATATATATATATATATATATATATATATATATATATATATATATATATATATATAATAAATATGTATAGTTTTTATTTTTGTCTATGAATAATTAAATTTAACAAGTATTTTAATTACTGCATTGCATTAATTTGATTGAAAAACAGTAGTAATACTATTAATTATCAATTTTATAAATTTTGAGATATTTTGAATTGTTTATGAATTATTTAATTAGATATTTAAATTAATCTATGAAATATAAGATATATTTACAATGTATTATAAATTAAACATTAATTATTTAATAACAAGTCTAATATATATTTAAGTAGTAGTAAAAATAAAACATTAATTATTTAATAATATGTCTATAATATCAGTGGATTACCACAGCTGGCAGCAAAAACAATTTGAATTAAAATAATATCTCTTTTACATAATATATTCTTGTTAAGAATATCTGAAATGCTGTGCAAGTTGAATTAATTCTGTGTAGATTTATTCATATAGTAGTATTATATTTTATTTGAATTTAAAGTAAAACTACAAGTTAGTATTGTTTTTTAAAGTTTATTTATATAATTAAATCTAATGAAGCGAGTATGTAACTAATAAAGTGGATATCTAACTAAATATTAATTAGGAATTATTATAATACCAATAGATGGCGATACTTTACCTTTCAGGTAGTTGTTGATAATATTGATAATATTATATTTAATTTAACTATAGAGGGAGCTATTGATTGTATATTAATTTTACTTTCAGGAATTAAAATTGGATGGAGTAATATATATTCACGGATATAATTTTGTTATAAGTGTATTAAAACCAGAATTATTTTGTGTGTTTTTGAATCATTTTGTGTTTGGGTGTCATCGATGGGGTTGTGTTTTAAAAAAAGTGTGCTCTCAACTTGTCTTTCAAATCATTTCTCTCAACTCGACTTAGTCAACATGTATGATGCATTGCCATGTGGATGTGAATATTATGCAGAAGTTGTGACATTTTAAGGATTCTGTATAATTATTGTGAGTAAAATATTTTATCTACACTTTACGCGTTCATATTTCCAATTTTATTATTTCAAAACTGTTATCTCATGGTAATTTTGTGAGGTGTTAAATACAGTTTTTGGGATAATCGATGTGAGTGAAATATATTGTATATTCTTAATGGTTTTTTATTTCCTATTTAAATATTTCCAAATTTTAATATTTCCAATTGTTGTCTGGTAATAATTCAGTGTACCTGGATGATTCTACTGATCTTAGCATTATGCCAGTAGAATTATGAAACACTGAATTATTATTTAAAACACATGTGGGTGCATCCAGGCTGATGAGTACATGTGCATGTGTTTTTTCATATCCAATTCATATTTAATTCTCATGTGGTCCAATTTTCCATTGTATATGGTTCATATTTAATTTATTAATCCATTTGTATTTACTTAATTGCAACTCCAATTTATAATTTTTTTCCCCTTTCTCTCTATTTCTTTTTTCTTTTTTCAATATTCTTTAGGTATGAGTAAAATTTGGCCAATTACCATTGAAGCACAAGCTATGGTAATATTATGTTTGCACATGTTAATTATTAGCTATGTGGTATTCTGTATACACAATATCATTAATTATCTCTTTGGAGATTTAAGTAGAATGATAATAGAACTTGATATGTTTTTTGAAATTCATAGATATTATAATTATACATATATATGATATATATATATATATATATATATATATATATATATTTGGCTGCATAAAAGTATTTTCGTTTTTGAATGCTTTTATACAAAAGCATTTATCTGGCACTTCTCACCGCTATTGTTGAACATAAACTGTTATTTAAGAGAATGCATATCCCTCTATATTCTATAATCATACAGGCTTCTTTTTTTCATTTTTAGGCCATATAAAGAGAGATACAAATGTTGAGATTTTATGCATCTTAAGGCATGATTTTAAACTAGGCCTTAAAACCAATAAATTTGTCCTCAAATCCCGTGCAGTTGGAGGCCGGGACAAAGTGTAGTGTCCGAACAGTTCAGAACAAATCCAAACGTTTTAAGGATGGGGACCTCAGCTTTGACATAAAACCTAGAGGTGACAGGTGAATTTTGACCAGTTGGAGTTTGAATGTGTAGTTTTGTTAATTTGTAGCATCAAAATTGATTGTGGAGAATGGATTCTCCTCTTTATTTCTCTTCAACAGGTCAAAATTCCCCTGTCACTTTTGGGTTTGATTTCAAGGCTGAGGCCCCCATTCTTAAAACATTTGGATTTCTTTTGAACTGCCAACTAGTGCCAGCTACAAGCTTTGATATAAAATTATTCAAATAACGAAAATATTTTTGATACAATTGATACAATCTAATATATATATATATATATATATATATAATGTCTTTGAAATAAAAAAAATGTCTGACAAGTTCGGATATATATATATATATATATATAATATTTAAAATAGCTTCATATTGAATATTCTATATATCATGCATTATCTCCGTACTTATATACATATTTTTCATATTCACATGTTTACTAGCAGAAATATTACATACTTACACCCGTCTTGTATACTTACTTAGATACATATTACATACTTATTACATAAACATACATATTACATACTTATTACATAAACATACATATTACATACTTATTACATAACATACATGTGTATTTCTATACAACAGATTTCAATAGATATAACAACTTTTTCTTTACAAGAAATAAAATCAATGACTAATAAGAAATCTTCCACAATCATCCGTAACACAACAATCGCTACAAAAACATTTTATCTATTGTATGAGTTGTAATTTTCCAACTGAGTGAAAAAGTGTACAGGCCAGGATTTGAACCAGAGAGCTTTGGGGTTAAACTGCCAATGCTCTGCAGAGCTATCCTGGACAAAGCTGGCGAGCACAATTCACCCAGATAACTTTCTTTTGGTAAGAGCATCTGGTCTGTTACCTGAAACAGCTCAACAGAATAACACTAAGGTTATGGACTGCCAAGTGAACTCTGGTTGCGTAATTACATTTCAATAATTGTTAACACAATTATTCTAATTGGTAAATAAATCATGAGTTGTAACTTTCCCACTCATATGCTTAAGTTTCTCTTATCAAAAAAGAGTTATCTGGATGAATTATGACCGCCACGTTTGTCCAGGATAGCTCAGTTGGCAGAGCATTGGCCGATTAATCCAAAAGGTCCATGGTTCAAATCCTGTCCAACATTTTGTCACTTAATTGAAAAATTACATGATTTATTTACCAATTAGAATAATTGTGTTAAAAATTAATCAAGAATTTTTCAAGCAATTCATACATCTGTCTTTAGTACTAGTAATATATTATAAATTATTAAAACAAAAAAAATTGAAATTAATTGAAAAGCTACAAATTAAATTTCTTGTTAGAATTTAAAGCCGGAATTTTTCGATATTTAATCACCCACCAGACTGATATATTTCGTGTGGTACATTTTATTATGATCTTTTATATTTTGCACTTCACATTTTAATTATTTCGCGCTTTCATATAAACATTCGTTGTTTGCAATAACATATTTATATAGTAGATTATAGATATACCAAATTTTTTATTATTGCAATACATTGCAAAATACTGATAAAAGCACTTTCCATATTAAAAACAATTCTACATTAATTAATGCCTAAAATTTTTATTAACCATGTATTTGGACAGATTTTTTACAGGTATACAAAACATTTTGTCTCAAAACTGATTAAATATATTTTTTAATGTTTCGAAGTTTTTTGAAACACCTTGTTTCTATGCTGATTTTTTTTTATAGGCTTATGAAATACCCTCTTTCGACTGTTAATTAAGTACTTTGAATCGTTTTGCCATAAGAATCTCCCTGTATTCACATGTTTTAAACTTTGTAAAAAAAAAAAAAAAAAAAAAAAAAAGGAAAGAAAAGAAAAAGGAAGAAAGAAAAAGTAAATAGACATCAATAGTAGAGAGAAGCTAACTAGGACTTCCCTCAAAGGGAGTCTGAGTGATATTGCTGAGAACATAAAGTTAACAATTACGATATAAAGAAGATATCAGCAAGAATCTAAGTGAATATACAGCATATGATAGACAAGAGATAGATAAAGATACAACATATGAAAAATAGCAAATTAAATGATATAATTACAAAATATCATATATAAATTCATATACTGTTATGTTTTCATATGCAATTTTTTATAACATTTGGCAAATAATCTCATTTTCTTAAGCGGGAATTGCTCAAAACTTAAAAAAAAAAAACGCCGGATCTTTTAAAACGATATTTTTAAAGTCACATAATCAGATTTGCAGCCAATAGCGTATTTTAGCAAGCGTAGTTTAACGCAAATTTAATTTAATTTTTGCAACATTTTCTTTGTGACATAAAATATTAAAAAATAAAATATTAAATATTGAAATATTAAATCAAATATTTAGTATTTGAATTAAAAAAATTTCCTTTGTTTATTTGTATAACTATTTATAGAAACTCGTATACTTCAAACCACATTGATAACATGCTTTGCTACAAACGTGTCTACCAGTCTAACTACTCGTATGTCTTAGCTGTGTCTCTCTCCGAACTCATCTGTCTACTGTCTCTCTACTCTTCTGTATACCCGTCTCAGTATCCGTCTGTCTTTCTACCCGACTCTTTAATCGTGTCTCTACCTGTATCGCTTCCCGTTACACTACTCGTCTATCAACACGTCTGTCTGTCTATATGCCCCTCTCTCTACCCGTCTGTCAAGTCGTCTCTGTACTCGTCTCTCTATCCACCACGCTACCCGTCTCCCTACCCATCTCACTACCCCTCTGTCAACCCTTTTTTGCACCTGCCTCGCTACCCGTCTGTCTATTCGTTTCGCTACCCGTTAGCTTATCTCTGTCGCTATCCGTCTCTCTACCCGTTTGTTTACACGTCTATCTATCTCTCGCCAACTCTTCCCAATATTTAAACAATTTAGTAAACGGAAGCCGTTTATCTGTTATTAAATGCAAACAGGAGTAATTTATCTAAAGAGTGTAATCAGATGCAATTTTTTTAAATACATACATAAACCAGCATAATAATTCACCAGTTTTATTTTCATAGTAGTTTATGTCATTTGACAGTAAATCTCAACTTCTTTAACCCGAACTGCGTCAGGCTTTTTAAAAAAGCCCCAAGGTCCGTATAACTGGGAAGGGGAATTGTCCTCAGAGCTATTAGATACATGTTATTAAGTTAAGTGAAAGTTTCGTAATCGGGTTCGCAGCCAATTTCTTATGTCAGAAAGGGTGGCTTCACGCCATTTTAAATTCATTTCTGTAACTTTCTTTTTCTTTTTTTGGTGGGTGGTTGGGGGGGGGGGGGGGTTCCAAATATATACACTTAAATTCAAACTTTTGCCCCCATGTTAATATTAGTGTTGTTTGTATTATCAATTAATATTTTGTTGATCGAGCTTCATTCGAAACAAATGCAAAAAACTTCTACAGTTTTTTTTTCTAGGAGAAAGTTCCGTAATCGGGCCCTAAGCTAATCGGGGAATTTAATATCATTATTGTTTCTAACTCTTATAGAGTTAAAACAATATTGTTGCTAGCATTACTCTTGTTTGTGACCAACCTCTTCTGTGTATCTGAATAGGGAAAAGTTCCGTATCATGTACTGGTTGGTGCCAAAGGCAGTTGTAGAATCTTACAAATTTTTCTAGAGAGCGGAAAAACATGTTTTTTAAAATATTTACAAATATACGTTTATTAAACCATGTTTTTGAGCCATTTTAAAAAATTAAGTACGGTGCTAAAATAAAATTTTATTGCCATTTTCGATATTTTAATAAGAAATGAAAATACATAACAAACAAATTTAACAAAACTAAGCCATTTTTGGGTACTTCTCTATTATCCCGTCGACCACTTTTCATAACAAAAAACTATCGCCAAACTAAGATTAAACGCCAAAAATACAGTCCCATTTACTTGGTGCCAGAAGCATTATACGTATTTGTTATGCCATCAAGTGGTTTTTAATTCGACATTTGCGTGTATTTTTCATTATGTTTTACTGATTTATTAGTTATTTCATTCATTAAAGTAACAATTGTGTCCTTAAATTCTTATATTTTATTTATTTTGATATTTCAATGGCAACGTTCTCCCGTTTATTTAGCGTTACAGTTTGGCGATAGTTTTTTGTTATGAAAAGTGGTCGACGGGATAATAGAGAAGTACCCATTTTTTGTGATAAATAATTGTTATTGCCAGGGGAGCAAATTGTAAACAATTAATAAGCGAACTAAAAAAATTACCGGAAAAAACTTGTGGGAATCTCAAGAAAGAAATATCTGATATAAATAGCATTTAAAATCTTAAAATGGAGAAGTGGTCCGTATAAAAATGCAAAACATTATACACCTGATATAAGAATTTTTTAATTTTTTTATATTTCCGAAAGCACAGATAAAAGGGTAAAAATCCCGGCACAGATGCCATATACTCACCACGTTGGCGCGATTTTTCCCCCGCCCCTTTGTCGAAAACTGTTTGTTGTGTTTGTTTACTTTTATTTTTTATTTTAATTCTATAGATTATTTTTATATGTATATCAATATTAATTTAGGCACAGATGTCATATACGCACCAGATTGGCGCGATTTTTCCCCCGCCAATTTGGCGAAAACTTTGTTTTTGAATATTAGTTACAAATACCATACAATAATAGCATGTAATTTTTTATTTCAATATAAAAATAAAATAACGTAATAAATGAAATAGCTCCTATTATTCAAAAATGGGAAATAAAAATAAATAAATGATTGTTTGATATAAATAAATATTGATATATATAATAAAAACAATTTATAGAATTAAAATAAAAAATAAAAGTTAATAAACAACAATTGAAACAAAATAACCGGGTTACCATGTGAGGCATAAAATTGCCATTTTGTTGCAATCGCGCCAATGTGGTGCGTATATGACATCCGCGCCTTTATTTATATCAAACTATTATTTATTTATTTTTATTTCCTTTTTTAAAATAATAGAAGCTGTTTCATTTATTACGTTATTTTATTTTTATATTGAAATAAAAAATCACGTGTACTATTTGTGACACTATTTGTAACTAATATTCAAAAACAAAGTTTTCCCCAAGCTGGTGGAGGGAAAAATCGCGCCAACGTGGTGCGTATATGACATCTGTGCCTTGTTTCATTTCACATAGAGGTACTGCTCTATTATCCCGTCGACCACTTTTCATAACAAAAAACTATCGCCAAACTGTTAGATTAAACGCCAAAAATGCAGTCCCATTTACTTGATATCAGAAGCATTATACGTGTTTGTTACGTCATCAAGTGGTTTTTAACGCGACATTTGCGTGTATTTTTCATTATGTTTTACTGATTTATTAGTTATTTCATTCATTAAAATAACAATTGTGTCCTTAAATTCTTATATTTTATTTATTTATGTATTTTGATATTTCAATGACAACGTTCTCCCGTTTATTTGGCGATAGTTTTTTGTTATGAAAAGTGGTCGACGGGATAATAGAGAAGTACCCACATATGTATTGGTACTTTTATGTTAACTTGGCGCAGTTGATAAATCGCCAAATATTTTTCTCATAACATCTTCATATTGCATTCATTTCATTTAAATATAAATCTTTCACTGATTTCATTTGAAATACATACATTAAAAATACACGTTTTTCACTCATTTAATTTAAAATACACGCCTTTCACTAATTCCATTTAAAATACTAAAAAGGAAAAGAAAATAAGAAATAATGCCACAAATCGAAACCTTTTATTTAAACATCAAAGAATTGTTCCTAACATACACACGCGAAATAAAAAAGCTGCTAATGGTGTGATTTACGCCAAATCTCTAATAATACTACTCTTACTAATCTCTAATACTTTTCAAACAGAAAAAATTCCAGATTAACTTTCCATTTTTATTAAATTGAAATATATTTTATTGTGCTGAATATTAGTGCTTGCATGTTTTTTTGCTCCATGTATTCCATGAACTTTTCAATTCCGATTGTCTACGAAAATCTCCCGCCGGTGAAAATGACGTACGCACAAAATTTAGTGACGTATGTACTTTAATTGTGCTTTTTTATCTATTTTTTTAATATAACTTCCAAACGGTTTGACACTTATTCTTGGTAATAAATAGACGACGTTGTCACCTTGATAGGTACCTGCTGTAAAAATTTGAACGAAATCCGTTAAATATTTTTTGAGTTATGCTTGACGAAAGGTTTTAATATCCATCGTAGCTATATATGGGGCAAATTAATACTGCGCTGTGTATGAGTCTTCGTTGCACTCAGACAATAAAGAGGAAAAAGATGGAAGTACTAGTTTTCCCGGTTCATCTCGGATGTTCAACTTCGTCGGTCTAGCAGCTGATATTTCGACCTTTTCGCGATGTTAAGTGAATACCCGTAAAACACAGTGTTGAAAGCGTTTATTTTAAAAGCTGAAGTTTATTTAAAGAAGAAATAGACCATCAACAGCAGAAATAAGATAATAAAGAGCAAGAAGATGAAAGTGTTGATTCTTCAGTATCAGATCCGATATGTTCATCTTGCACCGATTACAGTTGATGATTCTTCAACATTTTCTCAATGCTGAGTGGACATTCTGTTGGACAGTGGTGAACGCAGTCATTATCTATTATATGCAAAACAACCAATGGTGTATAGACTCTTATATAATTAACTTTTAATGTACAACTTTGTACATTAATGTACAAAGTTACATTAATTATAATGTAACTTTTAATGAAAGTAGGAAAAGTCCACCGTTAGGGAAGAAACACGTTTCACATTTTAACGACAATTACCTATATTAAAATTAATTTTGGTGTTCCAGTTTATACATAGTCTTAAAGCATTCACTATAATTTTAATGTTAGAGGTGTTTTTTGCGGGAAATTTGAAAGCGTATGCACAACACTGGCTACCAATATTTATCCAAAATATTTCCATCAAACTTCAATATTTGTAAAATAGTGAAATACGCCTAATGAAACAGAAATGTTGAGGAAGTACTGACATTACACTTGAAAATTTCTAATAAAATATTATAACGGTATTCGAAGCATTTTCAATGAAACACAAATACTGGTGAAATGTTAGAAAGACCATTAAAATACATTAACCAAAACACTGGAAGTTTGAGTTGAATTACGAATATATCAAATAAAATTTCAATATTCCTAATATTAGCTTTGCTCTGTATTTAGATATAACGTAAAAGTTATAAATACGGTATGTTAATAATGATTTATTAATAACGTTTTAAAGAAGAGGAAGAAATTAGCTGAATTTAATATAAGAAAGTTGGAAACGCAAATACAAAGTTAATAAAAAACACAACATTGCTAAGATAAATTGTGTAAATTATCTTTAAATTTAAAAAATGCTTCTAAATATTTATGATTTACATTTTCCTTTCTCAACAATTTTTTTTAATTCTCAAGATTTAAAAAAAAAAAAACTGTAATCTTAAAAAAAATTACTACTTTCTCTTTTTGTATTTTTTTAACCCATTTTTTTTTATTTCTTTGTCCAGACTGAAAAAAAAATTGTTTTTCTAAAAAAATAAATTAGCAAGTTTACTAATGAAGGTAACATTTTTTGATGTGTGATGCTGGTAAATTCTAGAAAGTATAGAAATAAAACTTCATCTAAAAAATAATACTATTTTTACTGCACATTAACTCAGGTTTTTCTTCAACTATTACACAGAAAAAATTCATAAACATATGTAACTTTTTCATTTTTTTTTTTGCAATATTTTTTCTAACTTCCTGCATTTTTAAAAATTATAGCTACGAAATTTACTTGCAGTTTTTCTACGGAATCTTTTTGATGTGTCTTCATATTTTAGAGCAGTTTATTTTTTTTAATTTCTTCCTAAACGTGCAGAAAGGGCATTTTAGCTTCATTTAAAAATTTTTTATTCGTCATTAAATATTTTTATAGATTTTTTTCTTCGTACTAAATATATTTTTTTAAATCCTTAAAATTTTTAAATTTGACGGCAATAGTCTACGTAAAATGTTTAATTAGCTGTATTACATAAATTTTTGTTGCTTACTTTACCTAATTCAAAAGTATGGAGTTTATATCTTAAATAACAACCTACGTCGAAAGATTGTCTTGTAACTTTTCTTTATTTTGACATACATATAACTTAAAGTTATAACCTAAAAATTTGAAGGGCTTTATTAACACGTTGACGGATACTTGCGTCTATAGCCGTCAAAGCGAAGTTCACTATGTGGCATGACGGCAATAGCCGTCCAAAACGAAACGGTCGTTTTTAGACACTACGGCTATAGCAGCACAAATGTGCATTTACCGACATACAAGTAGAAGCCCAGTGTCATGTTTTGGAAACAATTTTTTAGGTTGAAGTTCGTTTTCCACCTGTTATACGAGTTGCAGCTTCAGTATGCACGTGCAGGGTGGCTAGTGGTCAGGTAAAAATACAGTAAAAAAAAAATGAAGAATACCAGTATATTCTTATAGAAAAATTCAAATTAATTATTTGATCGAATAATCAACATAAATTTTTCTATAAGAATATACTGGTGTTTGTCACTTTTTTTGACTGTATTTTTCCCAGACCACTAGCCACCCTGACGTGGTTGTGAAGGGAGTAGTGCAACCTAATTAAAGGTGCTGAATTAATCAAAATTAAGTTTATTTAAGCAGAAAGAGTAAAACCATACTTCTAATATTCTAAAAATTACAAAAATATATAGTGTCAATTTTCGAACTTCACTTGTTCTTATTGTCCGTCAATGTGTTAACTTAATGGTATTAAAGTTCGTATTTATAATGAAAAATATAAATACGATATTGATAGAATGACATGCTAATAATGCTATAATTGTATCGTAAATTCCGATATAGCAAGCTATGTAAAAAAATGTAACTTTTAATTTTTTTAATACACAATTTAAAAGTTTTAAATACGTAAAAAATGCTCGTTGTCCATTGTCTTACCTGGGGAGTAATGGCTCGCCGTTGACCCCGAAGTTCTCTCCGTGCATCATGAGTTCATAGTGGGCTCTGCAGTACACTAGATTATCCCTCAATCCGAAGTAGTCGCCCTGAGTCAATGCAGTGTTGCACCAGGCGCAGGTGAAACAGTGCAGGTGGTACACCAGGTCCCTGGCTCGCATGACCAGTTCGTTGGCGAAGATGCCTCGCTGGCACCTTGCGCAACGCTTCACAGCAAACAACCTAGTGGAAAAGAAAACAAAATATAGTTAGGTTTAGTATCTCAGATGTACAAAATTTATAATCACATGAATTAAAGTAAGTGCTTCAATAAAAAATTACATGACATTAGATTAAATAGTGCCTCTTTACCCTTTGAAGGGTGGTGGGATATTTTTTATCCCACCTAACTTCAATCAATATTTGTAGTACCAGAAAAAAAATATAATTAAGTTTAGCATGTCAGGCGTACAATTTATAAACACGTGCATTAGAGTAATTGCTTAGTAAAAATTACATGATATTATATTAAAATAACGCCTCTTTATTCTTTGAAGGGTGGTGGGACATTTTTGATCCCACTTAATTTCAATCAAAGTTTGTACCAGAAAACAAAATATATTTAGGTTTAGCATTTCAGACGTACAATTTACAATCACATGGATTAAAATAAGTGCTTCAATAAAGATTACATGACATTAAATTAAAATAATGTCTCTTTACTCTTTGAAGCGTGTTGGGATATTTTTTATACCACCGAATTTCAAACAAGATTTGTACCAGAAACCAAAATATACTTAGGTTTAGTATGTCAGACGTACAAATATAAATACATAAATTAAAGTAAGTGCTGCAGCAAAACTTACAGGACATTAGATTAAAATAGTGCCTTTTTAATCTTTGAAGGGTTGTGGAATATTTCTTATCCCACCTAATTTCAACCAAATTTTGTACCAGAAAAGAAAATATATTTACGTTTAGTATGTCAGACATATAAATTTTCGAAAATTCTGATCTGAATTCAACATTACAGAAATACAATAATTTTTTATGAAAGACTTATATCAATGTAAACTGCATTTTAAAAAAACTTCCTGACGCATTATTATATAAGGCTCATTATAAGTTAGTAGTTTTCAATAAAAATTTATTTATTAAGAATAGAAATTTCATGTGAGTGTTCTGTTATTTGTAAATATGAAAGTGGAAAATGGAGAAGGGGTTACTGTGAATGCCCCGAGTAATAAAACTATCAGTCCGAGGAGGGATCTAAAGGAAAACGCGAGGGGAAATTGGTTATCATTCTATCATTTATAATTAGGAACTCTTTTAAAAGTTGTGAAGGAGACGTTCGATTACTCTTGTGTTTAAAGATCCTCTGCGTACGTTTCCCTTGAATGCGGAAATTTCTAGGTTTCTGATGTTGTTAGTTATCCGGCAGAATTGGGATTTCCTTAGTAATTTACGTAGTATAGTAATGCGATTTAGCACTTAGTAGTTTGGATGCTAAAAAATGCGAGGGTGAATTAATTGTATGTTTGCAGCAAACCTCAATCTGCATTTAGACAAACTATGGTGCGTATGTCAAGTGGTTAGAATTTAAATATTTAGTACTTAGAATAAAATTTGTTTTAGGGTCACGGATTCCACATAAAGAGATTTAGAAGTGAAAATTATGTGTTGTTTTCTAGACTTAAGTGGAAGAATTAAAATTTTTGTTATAAACAGGGATGGGATCAAAGGGACCTGTTAAGGGTTAGACAAGGTTTCTGATTTACTGAAGGATATTTCGTCTAATAATCCAGACCTTTAAAGATTTGATAAATTTATATATTGAATTTTTGTATACGTTTTAAATAATCCATTGAAAAAAAAGTTAGTAACTAATAGTCCGGGTAGCAGCGTCATATTTTGACAATCAATTTTTGCGATGATGATTTTGCAATATATGATATATTAGATGGTGCAGATAATGAAATTGCAAGTCAGCTGGCGCACGAGCGGGGGATGTTGTCACAGCAACATCGCAAAGCTTGCCATAATGTGAAATAAATGGCAAACCAATTACAGATCTCACCACGACTCGGAGATATTATCAGTAATCGGGTTGCCATTCATTTAACTTTGCAGCGGGGGTGTGATGTTGCGATGGATATGCCTCCTGATGATGGGATAGCTGACTGGCAGTTTCGTTATCTGTTACATAGAATATATCATATTTACTAAAAACATCGACGCTAATATTGGTTCCCAAAATAATGCGCTGTCTCCCGGAATAAAAATATTTTTAGAGAAGAAAGAGGGAAGAAGGAGGGGCGACATAAGTTCATACTTTCAGAGCTTTAACTTATCCATAAAACCTTATAAGCTCATTAAATTTAGCAAAAGTTTTCAACATTTTTCTCTACAAGGCTGAAAATTGTATATATCTATATAAAAGTTTCTTTTGTACAACTTAAAACAGATGCTGATACGATAACAGTCTAATTTTATTGTAAGCTAATTCCAGCGCAAGAAATACCTCTTCCTTAATTTGAAAATGTGAAAAAGACAACAATTACTATACTCTTATAAGAAAGAAACTTTCTAACAACTCGTCAATAACTTCTTTGAAATAAATCAACAGGGAGCAGAAGAGGGAAAGTAATTGAACGATGAGATAAAAAGGTTTCATGACTTTTATCTTTAATCCTTATCTTTCTCCCTAACAGATGTCTCAAACATGACGCGAGTCGCCTTTCGTAAAAGTCAAATTCTTATTATAATCACCAAGAAATAAAGAAAAAAAAAAAGATAATTTCAAATATAATTTTTGAGCATTTCCAAGTCTTTATGTTGCCTAGAAATTCTTCATTTTAATTCGACAAGTAATTTTAATCCGAGTGTATTGTTGTAAAAATAAAAACATCGAAACGAGCGAATTTGCAACTTTCACGAGGCTAAGTTCACAAATAACAACTTGTCAAAAATGCGAAAATTTTCTCGAAACTAATCGGAAAAGGAGAAAAATAAAATTAATTGAAAGATGAGATCAAAAGAGATCGGGGGATTTTCTTTCGGCTTATTTGTGTCTGTGACAGATGTCATAAATGGGGAGCGAACATTTCTTATTGGAAAAATTTTATGTCCGGTCACAAAAGAAGCAAAAGCGTTGTAAAAGAGGGTTTTTAAAATAATGCTTAATTTTGTGTCTCTCTTAAGAAGTGAAAAGTTTTGAGTACGTTTTAAATTTTTGCCTTTGGCATTTTTAGAAATAAAACAGATACAAAATTTTAAAGAATGGATAAGTTATTTGATGTAGGATTTTTTTATATTCAATTAAGCATATCACAAATTATTTTTCGAAACGTTACAGTTCTCTAGCTTATAAGCATTATTATTAGCTGTATAGTTGCGACGTACTAATGAAAAATTTCCTTACATTCAAATGTACTATTTTATTTGAATGCATTAAAATTTTGAAAATGTTACGCATACTTATTATAGTTGCAAAATAACATTGATCCAATTTTTCTCTTTTTACTTAAATATTAAATATTGTACTTTTTCAGCTATGGTCCAAGTATAAGGTGTAAGTAAAGTGTAAGTAAGGTGTAAGTAAGGTGTAAGTAAAGTGTAAGTAAGGTGTAAATAAAGTGTAAGTAAGGTGTAAATAAAGTGTAAGTAAGGTGTAAATAAAGTGTAAGTAAGGTGTAGGTTACAAAGTATTTTTGAAAATGCTACAGTTCCGTAATTCATAAACTTTACTAGTTCCACTATACATATTCAAGTAAATTATTTCATTCGAATACAAAATTTTGAAAACGTATGCACCTATCCCAGTTTCAAAATAATATTGTCCCATCTTTTCTCTTTTTACTTAAATATTGAAAACGTTTTAGTTCCCTAATTTATAAATAATATTCTTAGCTATATGTTTGTGGTATTCTCATGTAAAATTCCATTATATTCAAACGCATTATTTAATTTGAATACATTATCCCATTATACCTATCCCAGTTGCGAAATAATACAGATTTTTGTCTGTTTGCTTAAATATTTAAAATGGGTACCCATTCGGCTTACTTCTGTTTGTGACCGACGTCATAAATGGGGAGCGAACATTCTCATTGGAAAAATTTTATGTCCGGTCACAAAAGAAACAAAAGCGTTGTAAAAGACGGTTTAAAAAATAATGCTTAATTTTGTGTCTCTCTTAAGAAATGAAAAGTTTTCAGTACGTTTAAACTTTTGCCTTTGGCATCTTTAAAACTAACACAGATACAAAATTTTAAGTATGGATAAGTTATTTGATGTAGGTTTTTTTTTTTTTTTTTTTTTTTTTTTTTTTTTTTATCATCAATTAAGCATATCACAAATTATTTTTCGAAACGCTACAGTTCTCTAGTTCTCTTGCATTATTATTAGCTGTATGGTTACGACGTGTTAATGAAAAATTTTCTTACATTCAAATGCACTATTTCATTTGAATACATTAAAATTTTGAAAACGTTGCGCATACTTATCGTAGTTGCAAAATAATATTGATCCAGTTTTTCTCTTTTTACTTAAAATATTAAATATTGTACTTTTTCAGTATGGTGTTAGTAAGGTGTAAGTAAGGTGTAAGTCACAAAGTATATATGTTACAGTTCCGTAATTGATAAACTTTATTATTAGCTTTGTGTTTGCGCTATGCTATATTTTAAGTACATTATTTCATTCGAATACATTAAAATTTTGAAAATATATATATACCTATCCTAGTTGCAAAATAATACTGACCCAATTTGTCTCTGTTTTAGATATTGAAAATATTGATGCGTATACCTCTTCAGGTAAGGTGTAAGTCATAAGTATTTTTCAAAACGTTGCAGTTCCGTAATTATAATTATCTTTATGCTTGTTCATGAAAAATTCCATTATATTCAAATGCACTATTTCATTCTAATACATTGAAAAATTGAAAACTTATATACACCTATCCTACACATATCCCAAAAGAATATTGACCCAATTTTTCTTTTTACTTAAATGTTGCAAAAATGTACCTTTTCAGCTAACAAATCAATATTGGCACATTATTGTGTCACATCGTTAAATTTAATAATTAGGTTATTTTTTTAAGTATATTTAATCTTTTAGCAAAATCATTTTGGTCCAATATTCTGCCATTTACTTAGATTTTTAAAATATATACATATTCTAATACCATAAACAAATATTTTCCCATTGTTCTGCTAGTTTTACATCCCAGTAAACTAGTATTGCCCGAATATGCTTCTATCGTACTAGATTTAATATTTAAATTTTGGAAACATATAGTTATTGAAATAGAAAACAAAAAGGTGTATCAATACTATGCCAATTTGTTAACTGTTATCTTTAAATAGGAATTGTTGGATATATTTGCGTTAGCGACCATTTTATATCATAAATAGGAAGCAAATTCTCATTGGAAAAATCTTTAACACATTTGAGACTAGCGTTCCAAAATTGGGACGTTTTGATTTTATGAAAAAAAGTAATATTTTTTCAGATTACTTTATATTTTTACGATTACCTTACATAAATTACAAACATAATATTCCGATTAGTATAACGTAATAGTTATTGCATTATATATATAGCAGTTCCAAATAAACAAAGCACTGTGGGGGGGGGGGAAAAAACCTCTAATACAAACGGGTCAAGTCCGGCCATAAAAGAAGCAAGCGTTGTAAAATATGTTTTTAAATAATGTTTAATTTTGCGTCTTTCTATAGAACTGAAAAGTTTTGAGCTATACTACTAAAGCATTATACCACAGCATACTTCGAAATTATTTTGCGAAATAATTGCTAAAATAATCCTTCATTTTATATTTTTAATGGGTAATGTTACCTATAACGCCTGAAAACTCACTGGTTTTTGAAAAGTTTTTAGAAAAAACTATACCTTGGAATGAAAATTGGTTTGACAATATTTATTATATCAATTTTTAACATCATTAATATATACAGGGTGTCCCAAAAATCTATACACTGTTTAACATTCAGATCGTCATAACTTTCAGATTTTTATTTCATTTCAGGGTGTAATTATAATTGTAAATAATGAGTGGATCAAAATTAACTTTTGAAAAAGAAAATTTATTTTAAAATGCTATTGGAAGTATGAAAATGCAGCAGAAGTACAAAAAACACTATCGCAGGAAGTTTCAGGCCGATCCACCTACGCGACTTACAATTAATCGGATAAAAGATAAGCTTGAAACAACGACACTGGAAGAATTAAAAACCGATATTGAGCAAAAATGCGCCCCAAAACCAAATAAAATGTTTGTTGAAACTCGTGAAACAATAGCCCTACGTTATCAGCATTTTATTCACCAGGACGGGGATAGTTTTAAACATCTGTGGTAGGAGGAAAAGTTATTCAATTTTATGTAGATTATTTTGCAATTTCAATATTAATTATATGTGAATAAAAACTGGAGTTATAATCATTCAAACTGTGTATACATTGTTTGGAACACCCTGTATGTTAAAAATCAATTATATTAAAAATAACAAGTTGGAAATTGTACGTTAAACGTGACAATTGAGGTGCGTTCGTTTCGTGCTATAACTAGTTTTACAATGTAAAAAATCATCGTTATTATTTCAGTGAAATAAATTATATCGTCTGCTATGAACGAAATGAGGATTCCCATTTTTATCTTATTACGTATGCCATGTTTTGTTTACAGATGCTATTTTTTTTTTCGAGTCCAGACAGCTCTGTAAATTTACCATGGAGATCTTGCTTTGTGAATGATTACCTCCATGGTTAATATTTCTATAACTCACGATGAATGAATATTTTGTTTATTTACTCTAATGGATTGAAATATTCGACTGTTAACCTAATTTTCACTGAAGTTATCTCAGAATCTGTACATTTTGTAATGTAACTCATATCTCAAGCACACGATTTTTTTGAACGATCTTTTTAAAAATGTAACATTTATGCAATTTTATTCGAAAAAATAATTTTGACTAGAAATGGCCGCTTGGCATATGGAAAAAGATGTGGTTAGCCTGTATTTGTTTACCTCAGTTACGTGACATCCGCTTTTATTATATAGATTACGTATAATAGGATTTAATAGAATAAAAAAAAATCTATTAATACCTTTTTAAGTTTTGATTCGATTTTCATAAAATTTGAAATGACTCGACAAAATTCTGCAACGATTATACATATTAAATTTCAAACCGTTTGGTTGTGTAGTTTTTGCGCTGTTATATGCGGATAGACGGACAGGCAGACAGACAGACAGATGGACGGACTAAACGACGACTATAATGTTACGTATTTATATAATTACGAACGCACCTAAAAATGGCAGCGCTGGAGTTCTGGCAACATGGTGATGCCAAAAATGTAGCTCTTCGTGGCTTGCAGCACATAGGTGGTCCTCAAATGAACCTGGAACATTTGTTTTTCTTTAATACACATCAAATTTGTATTGGATCATTAAAAAATATTGATATTTGTAAAAATGGCAAACAAGCAAAAAATGGATACGAAATTTCGTATGAAAATTGGTCTTTACATTGTCTAAAAATAAAAATATTTGATCAATCATAATTGCCTTATATCTTATTATCTCTCTAGAAAAATGTGTTGAGAATATGCGGTCAAAATCCGATAAAAATTGTTAAAGTTGTGCTACAATCCTACTTCAAGTACATGTTTCAAAGTGCTGGGTGCATCATAAAGTTATCTAAAAAAAAAAAAAAAAAAAAAAAAAATGTATTAATTATGTTAAAGGTCGATCTAATAAATACTTTCAAATCAATTTTTATACTGATTTATAATTTTCTCTAAGACAAATTATCAAAAATCAGTGCTTTTTCAGGCGTCGCTACTCTTTAAAAGAGAAGAAATGTTTTTAGTAATTTAAATTTTTGCTTTTGGAATTTTAAAAAATGAAACATTATTTTAAAATAACTAAATATATTTGACATGAGATTATTTTAAATTTAATTAAACATATCATAAAATATTTTTTAAAAAGTTACTGTTATGGGATTTATATACATTATTGTTAACTTTGCATTTGAGATATTAAAAATTCTACTATATTAAAGTGCACCATTTTAATCGAATTATTGTTTAGATTTTAAAATTATTGTTTGTAATTTACACTAAATATATATGTATTAGTAATATATTATAATACATTGTATATTTAATTTATATATTTAATTAATATATATATAATATTATATAAATCATATATGTTAATGTGCTACAATCCAAAAAATATATATTTATATATAATATAATATATATTTAATAAATATAATAAATTAATTATATATTATATTATAATATATTAAATATATATTAATATATAATACATATAATTTACATAATATATATATATATGGCTCTTTGGTATCGGGATTTCAGTGTATCTGGTCAGTTTCTTATGTTTCAATGGTTAAATTTTACTTAAAGTTTTATATATATATATATATATATATATATATAGATAGATAGATATAGATAGATAGATATACATAATAATTTTTATTGTATAACTATTATGAAATATTAGTAATTATATTGATTTTAAAAAGTTTATATAGTTTTCATATTATCAAACTATCTATAGTCATATTTTGTCATATTTCCTCAAATCTATTATTTAGATTTTGAATTTTATTTATTGAATAATAATTATTCAATATGACTGATGAGATTGTGAATTTTTTTAATTAAATTATTTTTCACGTTTATTATTTAATTTTTGAAAATGCACATCTATACAAATAGCATACCAATGTTGCGCCAGCTAGCAAACAGTATTAGTCTATATCATTCTATTTCGAAGAATACAGGGTTATTACAAATGAATATCCCAACTTTGAAAGACCATATCTTCTGAACAATAAAAGTTAGTGTTCCATTTCCCACATCGAAGTGAGTGAGAAGTTATGAAGTTTCATAAATGTGAAGGTTCGTTCTTTTAGATGTAAAGATTCGCTGCCCTTCATCAGTGGCCCCCTACGAAGCCTGGATTTAACTCAGTGCACTTTTTTTTCTTTGGGAATACATAAAAGATAAAGTGTTTTTCCGCCCCTACCAGCTGACACTGCTGAACTGAAAATGAGGATAACTGCATCTATTGCAACTGCAAAACAAACAAATACATCAAGCATCGCGACAATAATAATAAATTAATGAAACCTGAATAAGACAATGTTAGAGAGGTGGTAGTGTTTTGTTACTGCCGATTATCTGCGCGAACCCTCAGTGGAGGTCTATCTAAGGGACCCTAACACGTATTTACGCATACGTTCTTAGAACCTCTGAATCTTTGTAAGTTTTATATATTTACTAATAAAAATGATTTCACTGATATGCCAGAAAGTAACGAGTGAAAATTTGAGAACTACCTTAATTAACGATTTGTAAAAGTGGCATCTAAGGTACAGGGTGTCCTAAAAGTCTTTGACACATTTTAAAATTCATTAAAAGATCAAGCAATTGGCGTACGAGAGTGCGGTTTAGACAAAAATGCTTCTTATGATCTGGAATTTTGTTCAAGCAAATAGAAAATTACAGTAGAAGATATTTATAACGCAAATTTAAAAACACGAGGCTGTGCGTTATATATAGAATTTTGCGTTATATAGATCAGATTTCACACATCATTAAATTTAGCTTGTAAAACATGGCTAAATATGTGTGAAGCATACTAAAATACATTAGAGTATCTTTATATTGCATTCTTTATTACCTGGAGTTCTGCAGATTATAATTTTTTGCATAATATAGATCATTCCACACATTGTTAAATTTACTTTATAAACATTGTCCAAACATACCTGTATCAAATCATGGCAATTTTTTCAGTAATAAGCTGTGAATTAAGGATATAAAGTTGAACTAATGTATCAAATTTAGTCCTCTAGAGAATAGCAACTATTTATAATGTGGGAATTCAGGTGTTTCTTAACTGAAAATTCATTGTTTACATCTGAGAAGTTGTGCATTATATGGAGAATTGCGTTATATAGAATTGTGTTATAAAGATCTTCTACTTAGTTCCAAAATTTCTTACAGATGGTGCTGCTTCTGGAAAGGTTATAGAATAGATAGAATGTCTTTATACATAACAATGTCGAAAGACTCACAATGCGTATGCAGAGTTTTTGTCCAAACTATGGTAACCCACATTCCAAAACTTAACAATACTCGTCTATCCATTCTCACTCGTCAAATCGAACTCAGGAGGGCGAATACTGTTAATTATGGAATGTGGGTTGCCATAGTTTGGACAAAAACTGTGCATACGTATTGTGAGTCTTTCGCCATTGTTGTGTATAAAGACATTCTACATATTCGATAACTTTCCAGAAACAGCGCCATCTATGAAAAATTTTTGGAATTTTTTTTTTTTTATTTGCTTAAACAAAATTTTAGATCATAAGAAGTATTTTCGTCCAAACAGTACTCTCGTACCCCAATTGCTTGATCTTTTATGGAATTTTAAAATGTGTCAAGGGCTTTTGGATCGCCCTGTGTATGAATATCCGAATCTTTTCACAAATTTAATGATAGTACATTTCCCAAAGGATCTCTAAAATATAACGTTATTGAAAAATCTGTTTTATGCGTTATAATAACTCTAACTGATCTCTAACACAGCTTCCACACTTGAACTAGTCATTCTAGAAGTTTTTCATACTAACAAAAATTATAAAAATATTGCTGAACTATGACTTTGCAATTTCCGCTTTCTCAAATTGTTGAATGAATTTCATATGATCCTCTTTTCCCTAATCTTATTTTCTATTTTTGAACTAGCTGTCTCTCTTCTCTCTCTGTATTCCTAATGGCTGTTTCTATTCCTTTTCAGCAATTGTATTGGTCGATAAAACTTCAGCTTCAATCGGTTTTTGCACCATCTATATGAGCAAAATTCCACTGTTGTTTTTGCACTGATGATGGTAAGCCGAAACTTTAGGCCGAAACTGGTACTTAATTTTAGGAGATATTCTGGTTCTCATAAAGTTTTTTTTTGTATACTTCTGTATTACTACACTGAGAAAAATGACACTTTCAAATCTGAGTAAATCGATGTTTTCATTTTGTTATGAAACTTTTTGTTTCAAATATCATGACCCAATGCTTTCAAGTCTGAAATACCAGAAATACTCAGAATATTGAAACATGGACATATTCACAACTGAGCACGTAGAGGTCAGTTCATACTCATTTTCGAAACGTTGACATACTCAAAAATGATTAAAATCAGTTCAAACTCATTTTTGAAACATGGAAATACTCAAAAATGAGCACATAGAAGCCGGTTCAAACTCATTTTTGAAGCATGGACATACTCAAATAGGAGCACATGATGTTTTATTCTTGAGTGTGTGCATGTTTTCAGAAATGAGTATATACATGTTTCAAAATTGAGTCATTTTGATTCGGAGCCATTTTGACAATACGACCTACTCAGATTTGAATTTTTTTTGCTCAGTTTTGAACATGTCATTTTTAGAGTGTAATATAAGTTCAAACTTCAACTCGAGCGTTTTTTTAAAACTTTATCATTTTTTGTAGAGTTAAATTTATTTTATAGGTAAATAATATAGAAAGTTGTTCAGCATTTTTAATATAAATTAGAATACCTCCCTTTTAAGCATATCTACATGAAATCTACTTTGAGATTAAGACTAAAGATTACGAGTATTAGATTTAAGAAGGATTTTTAATTACTTGAAAATCATTAAAATTATCTAAACCTTTACTTTTTCAAATTATGACCTTTAGAACTTTTAAAGCGAACTTTCTAAACAGAGTAAAGGATCACAAATTAATGAGTTTCTAAAATAATTGGAATGACCACAGACTTCGCCAAAAAGTCTTCCCCTAACACCAGTCTCTTATAATTGCAGAAAAGTCAGTCTAATTGCGTATTATATATTCGACAAAATTATGCTTGGTTCAAGTCTTTTGAAGGTCTCATTTACGTTGGCAAGTTAAACGAACCTATTTTAATTTATATAGATTTTAATGATAAGTTAAATAAACAGTATAGTTAAAAAGAAAAAAGGAAAATGCAAGCTTATTAAAAAAAAGATGGACTGAATTTCACATGGCCACACAACCATGGAAAATCTCCGGACACTTTCGATTTTACAAGTTTTGTAAAATATCTAGAGAAATAGTTGACGAATTCTTCTGAAACATCGAAATATAGAGATAATGCTTCATATTTTTCCGTGAAGGTTTGATCACGAGAGCAATTAGGGGACAAACAACAAACTGAAAAAAATCCCTGACGGCTCGGCCTACAGGCACAGGTAGATTTCGAAGACGCAGAACGTGGGGTGCCTGTTTGTCGGGAATTGCGGAAGAAATGACCTTTTTGCGATGATGCTGCAGTTGGAACCGCCTACTTCGAAACCAAACTTGTTTGCAGGCAGAGCCAGCAAGGATTTTTTTTTTTTTTTTTTTTTTTTTTTTTGCTATAAGAGTTGGTCCTATAAAAAACATGTCAATATAAAAATTTTAGATAATATTAAGGGGATTTATAATAAATTTAAGCGGATTTGAAATCTTGGGAATTGACGAAGTTATGAATTTTTTTCTTCTAAAACTGCCCTCCCCCCCCCTTAAGGCAATTTTTAATTATATCAAAAATCTGTCATACATAAATTTTCGGCCCTTCTCCTAGAAGTAATAATAACTTCAAACGAATTCGATACGTATCATAATTAAGAAATTATGGGTTTTTTTTCTGTTTTCACAAAAAGCCACCCCCCCCCCCCTCTCGCCCCTTGGTTCGATTTTGCCCATTAACGAACTTGAACGAGATTTTATGCCCCTTGAATTTATGTATCAGTTTCGAAAAGATGCGGGAGTTGGAACCGCCTACTTCGAAAAATAACTTGTTTGCAGGCGGAGCCGGCAGGGATTTTTTTGTTTTTAATTTTTTTTTTTTTTTTTTTTTTTGCTATAACGGTTGGTCCTGTAAAAAACTTGTCAATATAACAGTCTTAGATAATACTAAGAGGATTACTAATAAATTTACGCGGATTTGATATCTTGTGAATTGACGAAGCTATGATTTTTTTTCTTCTAAAAACCCCCTTCCCCCCCCCCTTGGGGCCATTTTTAATTATATCAAAAATCTGTCCTACATAAATTTTTGGCCCTTTTCTTAGAAGTAATAATAACTTTAAACGGATTCGATACGTATAATAATAAAGAAATTATGAGGATTTTTCTGTTTTCACAAAAAGACCCCCCATTCCCCCCCCCCCTTGGTTTGATTTTGCCCATTAACGAACTTGACCGAGATTTTATGACCCTTGATTTTATGTATCAGTTTGGAAGAGATTTATGCAGAATTTTTCCAGTTATCGTGGTCAGAAAAAAGTGACATAGATATATATATATATATATATATATATATATATAACTGTGGGTGGTTTTGGATTCTGGTAGTCATGATCGGCGTAGATCTGCAAAAATTTTTCAAAATTTCCAACTTAGGTGAGAATGTAAAAGGTAGTATTTCTTACGAAATCTACCTAAAAGAAAATTAATATTTCGGATTTCTGTAGAACAAACTGCTCGAAATGATTTGTAGTTGTAGCGCATGGCTATGAAGATATTGTGCAACATTTGTGTTCAGTTGTGTAAGAATATCACGTATAGTCATGTAGTTGTAATACTTTCTTTAGAAAATTCAAGAAATTTTTGCATGTTTTTTGTTTATAGCATGCAGAATTTCAACCAAATTTCAACCCTTCGCAACGAGCTTTACATTATTACATATACTTGACGCATACTGTAACATCTGAAATATAGAGATAATGTTTGCCCTCTTATTTTTCAGCCAAGGTTTGATCACGAGGGCAATTAGGGGACAAAAAACGAACTGAAGAAAAAAAATAATATTTGGAAAATTTTGTAAAACAAAATGCTCGAAATGATTTGTAGTTGCAGTGCATGACTATGAAGATATTGTGCAACATTTGTGTTCAGTTGTGTAAGAGTATCACGTATAGTCATGCAGTTGTAATAATTTCTTTAGAAAATTCAAGAAATTTTTGCACGTTTTTTGTTTCTATAGCATGCAGAATTTCAACCAAATTTAAACCCTTCGCGACGAGCTTTACATTGTTATATATACCTGACGCATACTGTAACATCGGAAATATAGAGATATAGCTTGACTTCATATTTTCAGCGAAGGTTTTATCACGAGGGCAATTATAGGGGACAAACAGAGAGTGAAGAAAAAAAAAATAATATTTGGTATTCCTGTAAAACAAAATGCTTGAAATGATTTGTAGTTGCAGCGCATGTCTATGTAGATATTGTGCAACATTTGTGTTTAGTTGTGTACGAATATCACGTATATTCATGAAATACAATAATTTCTTTAGAAAATTCAAGAAATTTTTGCACGTTTTTTGTTTATTTAGCATGCAGAATTTCAACCAAATTTAAACACTTCACGATGAGCTTTACATTGTTACATATACCTGGCGCATACTGTAACATCGGAAATATAGAGATAATGCTTGACCTCATATTTCCAGCGAAGGTTTTATCACGAGGGCAATTAGGGGACAAACAGAGAATTGAAGAAAAAAAAATAATATTTGGGATTCCTGTAAAAAGAAAAATGCTTGAAAAGATTTGTAGTTGCAGCGCATGGCTATGTAGTTATTGTGCAAAATTTGTGTTTAGTTGTGTAACAATATCATGTATATTCATGGAAATGTAATAATTTCTTTAGAAAATTCAAGAAATTTTTGCATGTTTTTTGTTTATAGCATGCAGAATTTCAACCAAATTTAAACGCTTCGCGATGAGCTTTACATTGTTACATATATACCTGACGCTGCTGTAACATCAGAAATATAGAGATAATGCTTGACCTCATAATTTCAGCGGAGGTTTGATGACGTAGGTAATTAGGGGACAAACAACGAATTGTAGAGAAAAAAAATAATATTTGGAATTCCTGTAAAACAAAATGCTTGAAATGATTTGTAATATCAGCACATGGCTATGTAAATATTGTGCAACATTTGTGTTTAGTTGTGTAAGAATATCACGTACATTCATGAAGATGTAATAATTTCTTTAGAAAATTCAAGAAATTTTTGCATATTTGTTTATAGCATGCAGAATTTCAACCAAATTTAAACCCTTCGCGATGAGCTTTACGTTGTTACGTAACTATGCTACATAATTATACGTGACACATACGGTACTCAGAATCCTTGATTATTGCTACCAGTTATTTTTAATTGTAAACTTTGCCTTATTTAATCGGAGCATTTCTGCGATTCAATTAGGCGAAAATTTTTGTTTTGAAAAACTAGTGATAAAAGATTAAAAATTCTGTAAAGGAAGCTCGTCGTGAAAGGTTTAACGCCACTTTAATAAAACTTGATACAGTACAGTAGAAAGAACATGGCATAATTATAATATAAGGAATATTTGTATGAAATAAATTTCAACTGCACATGCGCGAACGATACTAAAGATTATTTTTCCCAATTGTATAGTGAACTCCATATAGAGCAATTAATATGAAAAGACCAGTTCCTTTCTAAAAGTAGTTGGATGATAAGGGATTGTCCACAAATTGTGTCAATTTTAATTTTAAATTATTTTTAATTTAAATTTTTTATTGATGCTTTATTTTTTCTTGTAATACCACTTTGGTATAGTATGCGTATGTTAAAAATTATTTCATACAACAGCTCATATTTCATTAAATATTTAATACATTTATATTGTAACTGCACTATGTTGTTTCTACTATATTTGTCAAATTTTCTGAAACTGGCGTTAAATGTATTTAAAATCCTGCATACTATTAAAAAATGTAAAAATTTCTTGAGTTAAAAAAAATTGTTACATCTTCATGAATATACGTGCTATTCTTACAAAAATAAATACAAATGTTGTACAGTATGCACATAATCATGTGCTGCAATTGCATATTATTTCGTGCATTTTATTTTGCAGAGTTATCCCAATTATTATTTTGTTTTCAATTTGTTTTTGGACCCTTAACTGCCCTTGTCATCAAATCTTCGTTGAAAAATATGAGGACAAACATGTTCTTAATATTCCCGATATTCTAAAAGAAATCGACTAGTATTTCTCTAGATATCCGACAAAACGTTTAAAATCGAAAGTGTCTGGTGATTTTTGGCTTACATGGTGTATTTTATGGGAATGACACAATAATCATTAGACAGTAGATGTACTTGATACCTTACGGCTTGTTACCAGTTATACCACAAATTACACTTAACTTATGGACAGCGTGTTAGTGTTTTGAAAATATTCCATACATCCGATCAACAGAGACCGATTTACAAATTTGGGAGCTCTGGGCACAGATGTTTACGCCCCCCCCCCTTGCACCTGTGGTTACAGCGGCCTTGAATAAAAAATATATATTATTGAAAGCCGTACTTATTAAGATAACCATTTACTGACTTTAAAAGTTTTGTGCTATTTAATGATATTTTTTATAAATTTTCTTCTCAATCTTTTAGCAGTAAAAGTTTTTGTAACATCCTCATAATCTTTTTAGTGTTATATCTCGTTGATGATTTTTCGATCTTTCGAAATCTGTTCCGAAAGTGAAAGTATCTGAATAAAAAAAAAAAAAAAAAAACTAAAAAAAAAAAACTAAACAAAATCGAAAAAGTAATAAAAGGCCTTTGTAGAGATCTACCTCAACTATCCGACATTAACGAGCGGGTGTTTTCACGTGAGTGAAAGTGATAAGTTAATGAAGTTAATAATGTTAAAAAAGTTTAAAATATTAATAATGTTAAAAAAGTGACAATGTTTTTAAATGAAAAAAAAAATTAAAGAGTTTTCCATATTAATTTTGTTTTTAATAGTTAAAAGTCATCAGATTTTGGCAAATAATTGAAAAATCTTCCGTAACATTTAGGGAACCAGGAAAATGGGGGACCCTGGGTCCGCGCCCCGAATGCCCTGCCGTAAATCAGGCACTGCCGATCAATAAAAAAAACGCCGACTTTATGAAAATTGCTTAAACACAATATGATGAAAGAAAAAATTGTTATTTGTTTCCTCTTGTACTGAAACGCATACCACGCAGATTTGACGATTTTTTTTATGATAACCGGTTTTTACCTTACATTACTTTAATACGTATAGATCACTTTTATTCTAGCCGCCTCTGATATACTTTTGAAAACAATTGTTTTTACAATGTTCATATCCATTCATCCTGTTATACGAGTAAGAAACAAACAAAAAAACAAAAACTTGTTCTTACATTGTTACTTTTTCAAGAAAATTCCATGAATAGAAGTTATTTTTTAGTAAAAAGTGATTAAACATCTTAATTTAGAGAACAGGTGACATAAAAAATAACATGTAAGGAAAAATAAAATTAGAATAAGAAATACGAAAAAATATATATAAAAGAAAAAAAAAACTTTACAGAGCAACAACGGATCTTAGAAGTCGCATACGGAAATGCCTGAGGAGTAACCGAAATGATTATCAAAAAGTTGAAATAAAAAAATATATTCTTTTGAGCAAAAGTTTTTTTTTTTGGGTTGAAACATTTTTTTTTATTATTTGTAAGCTTCAAACTTATTTCGCCATATTTTAGTATCATATTTCATAGAAATAAAAATAGGTGCAACATAACATTTTTTTTTTATCAGTTTAATTTTTAAAGTTTTGTTTATAATGCAAAGAGCCCACACTGGTTTGATTGTTTAATATAACGTTTTTCAAACGATTGTCTTAGCGATATATTTCTACAATAATAGAATCTCGTTACAGCGAATGTCACTTTAACGAATTTTTCAGTTTAAATAATATTATTTAGATTAGAAAAAAAAAAATCTCACATACTTTGCCATTATAAAAACTAGGGCATCCAACCCGGGCTTCCCGGGATAGAGAATATATGTGAAAGCATTATTAAGTATAAAACTACCTATTGCAGCCGTTCGGAGGAAAGCAGTTCCGGAAAATTTCGATATATTTTCACCGATCATGACCCCCAGACCCCAAAACTACCCTCCGTTCAAATGTTGATATATATATATATATATATATATATATATATATCTGACCTATGTCATACGATAACGCTCGTATTTATAAATCAATTTTGATGAAACTAATTGTGTGTATTAAGGTCACCAATGTCTCGACCGAGTTCGTTGGCCAGCTTGGTCCGCCATTTTGTTTCAAGATGGCGGCCATTTAAAAATTTAAAACTAAAATAAACGTACAAAAAAGTTAAAAATTCAAATTTATTTTTTAATTAAGTGTTAGGCCTTGATATAAGGATTCCAGAGCATTTTTTGTTTTACCTCTATCTTAAAAAATGGCTGAGATAGAGCAGTTTGAAATTCTAGGGTGGCTGACATTTTGAAGCAAAACAGCACATTAACGCGATTACTCCCAAATTATTTTCTTTCATTGTTGTAATAATTTTCCCAATCATACGCATGAAACTATATATTCATATCCGTTAGCGCCAAATTCTCGCCGAAATTGGCGACATTTGGCGAAATATCGCCAAATTTGGTGACCAAAATAAGTCTTCATAAATGAAGCCAATTTGGCTATTGCTCAATAATTTGGCGAATTTCTTATTCAAATTCAGTATTAACGAATCTTTTGTAAACGTTTTCTTTGCATTTTAACTTGCTGTTTTCGTGTAACATTAGCTAAAATTTTAAAACGAAGATATGGGAAAGCTACCTTTTCCTCCCGGTACAGGCCGGAAGGACTTTTTTTTATTGAAAACTCTAGTAGATTTTTTACATTTAAAAATTTTTAATAAATTGCCTCCTGACAACACATAAAGAGCATTTTTATATGAAATATGTAAATTATATATTCAAATAAAATTTTGAAATTTTATTTGAAAAAGCAGTAATTCCGTATTGGCCGTCGTGACAGATGTTAATAGCCGAAGAAATCGCTAAGATTTTCGTTATCTGTAGCAGTTTTTTTTTAAAATTATTATTCTGATAATTTCAGCGGTTTTAAGCGCTTATTTCAATTACATGTCTGTTAAATTTATGTTTTATTTATACTAATATTTTATTGCTTGCTTAATGTAGTTTTTATTTCGTTACCGAATATTAGCTGGAAACAAATGCTGAACTTTTTATATTGTTTAAAGTGTTAACGGATCAATATTTTGTAATCGTCTGCAATCGATAGAAATAGATTTTCAAAAAAATCATGTTTGAAATTTAATTTAAATGCTATAATTAATGAGTCAATTGCGATAAAGTTTTCAAATAAATTGCAATTGAAAGTAGATTTTTTTTTTCCTATATAACGGTGTAAAAATTAAAAATATGCGGTGTTTAGAAATTTATAAAAAAAATGTAGTAGCAATAATCGCAAAACCGAAATTTCATCGTCATCTGTTGCCATTCGCAAAATGACGTCAGCGTTACGCACGGACACGTCTGTCCTTTATAATATAGATAGATATTCACTTTTACGAATTTTATATTAACGAATTTTTCAAATTTACGAATTTATTAAAAGCTTAAACAGAATAGTTATTTCAGTTTTACGAATGTTGAGTTGACAAGAAAAAAAATATCTCTATTGAAAAAATAGTATTTGGGCAGAAAACTTTCTTCGGAAACTCAATGTAGGGGAAGCAGACCGCAGTGAAAATGAATCTGATGTTGATTGTCCATCAAGTACCGAAGATTGTGTTGTACGATCGAAAGGGGCTCTACAGGACATTGAAACTCTTAGAAAGTAATTATCCGAACAAAATAATATTCCGAAAACATTTTATACCAGAGGTTCCCGCAAACGATGGTACGCGAAGCTCTGGCTACTGGTACGCAAAAGTCTGATACTGGTATACATCATCACTTATCCGTTATCGATCACACTTTCCAATGCACTTTAAATAATAATAATAATAATTAAAAAAAATCAGTGAATTGAACGAATTTTTCCGTTGATTATACTTCGTTAAAACACGGAAATTTCAGCTTTGTTTTGGTCAACTCCACCCCCCCCCCTCTCCCCCCAAATACAGAAAATTCTCTAACCTAAAGTAAAAATTACTTGAAATCCTCCAATCTAAAACTGGAATTTCGTCAAATAACATGAGTGTTCTGGCAAACTGAGTTGATTAGTACTTTTTCGTATTAGAAACGAAATTTTTAGGTATGTTCTTTTTCCGTCAAAACACGAAAAATTCGAAAACCTAAGCTCAAAATTTCCAGAAATTCTCCAATCAAAAGAGGGAAATTTCTTCAACTAGCAGAAAAATCTCTTCCAATCACAGAGTGTTCCAGTAACTTGCTGCCCATACTTTTTCCGTTTTTTGACGAATTTTTTTGAGAGTGTGTGAATACGGTTCACATTGATGTCAATTATCTCCCCCCAAAGTTTATACGCGGAATTATATATCCAATCTAAAACTGGATTTTCGTCTAATCACAGGAGTGTTCTGGCAAACTGTATTGCTTAGTACTTTTTCGTATTAGTAAAGAAATTTTTAGGTATGGCCTTTTCCCGTCAAAACACGAAAAATTCGAAAACCTAAGCTCAAAATTTCCAAAAATTCTCCAGTCAAAATAGGGAAATTTCTTCAACTAGCAGAAAAATCTCTTCCAATCACACGGTGTTCCGGCAACTTGCTGCCCATACTTTTTACGTTTTTTGACGAAATTTTTTTTAGAGTGTGTGAATACGGTTCATATTGATGTCAATAATCTCCCCCCAAAGTTTATACATGGAATTATTTGGGACACCTTATATATTTATTTCAGAATTTAAAACACAAGTAATTTTTTTATTCAATCAATTATTGAAACAATTAAAGAACAATCTATGGTCCTGTGAAAATTGTTCAAAAAGAACTCGATAGTAATGTTTTATCAATATTATAAAAAGTATATTCAAATATTTATTGTTTAGTTTTTAAAAAAATCACATTTTATCAATAATCTCAAGTATACTTGGAACTGAATTGAATTATATTTTATCGTTACAAAAAGGATAAAATCATTTGAAATATTTTTAATGCTTATTTTTCTTATAATAAAAATTTCGGCAAGAATAAAAATTGTTTTTAGATGTTAAATATTAAAGTTTCGTAAAAATTACAGAATACAGACATAAAATTTACCAACACAAAAACTATAAAGCATTCAATAAATGCATCTTCGTAAACAAAAAACATTTATAAATAATCTGGAAAATAATTTGATACAAATCAAAAAGAAATTATTCAATAATAAGATCAAAAGACATCGAAGCTTTTATTTTAATTCATTACTGTCAATTACAGATGTCAAATTTGGCAGAAAATTCTTTGAAAGAAAACTCAAGTTCAAACTCAAAAGAAAATAAAGAATGGAATCAAAACTATTTTCCTTTTTAAAATATTTTTTGCTTTTCAAAAAAGTTCCCACTTTTCATTCATAAATCAAAACGTGTTTTAACACCTAAATATATTGAATTACAATCATTGAAAGAAAAAATCATTAACACATCAAAAGAAATTAATACCATTCAATAATTTTTATTTACATCAGCACAAAGTTTAGAATTGAAGAAATAAGAAGAAGAAGAAAAAAAAGTTGTTTTATAAGAAGTGTAATATCAAAGTTTTAGATTCCTAAAAAAAGCATCACAAAATATTTCGAGTTCATCTTAATTTTAACAAAGTTAATGTTTCAAAACAAATTCAAAGAAAATCTTAATCAAGATTGGTAAAGACGCACTTCAAACTATGAAAAAGCAGCCAAAAGATCGACACAAACCTTGAAAATTCTATTTCTTTTGCTTCTTCTACTAATTACACTAATTCTTAAGAACGAAAAAGATTTCGATAAAAAAAGAAAAATTTTCCCGAGCGAATTTTTCTGAAAAATCTTGACGCGTCTTTTATTTTATCACACTTTGTTTTTGTCTCTTTTTATATTCTAAACTCTTTTAAGAATTCGTAAAATCGAAAAGACGGAGACAGAAAGAGAGGAGAGAAAAAAAATATATATGAATAACAAAAGTTTTTCCTAAAAGTTCACCTCCAAAATCGATAATCTTAAAAACCGCGCGTACAAATTTTGGAGCGCTCTTGTTTCTATGGTGATATCACGTCGAACGCACGCACTGGAGTCCGTGTTCTCTTCGCAGTCTATTGACACCCCCCTCCCCTTTCCCTTCCCTACTTTTAGAACCACTCGAATTTTACCTCCGTTTTTGAAAGAAAAACACGTTTTATAAAAATTGTACTCGCCAGTGTTCGTTGTATAAATATCCGTCTTCATTGAAATATATAAACCCAAACCGGGTTTTTACTCTTGAGAGCATTGAAAGGGGGGGGGGGGGGGAGAGTTGGAAAAGAAGTTCAGGACCCCTCCTCTCACCCCCCATAACACTCAGTTCAACTCAAGGTGCACTCGAGAATTTTGATGGACGTTTTCCAAGAGAGCTACTTGAGTTTTAAAATTGCAGACGATCTTTATGATTACGATGGGGTATTTAATTTTCGGATGTAAATATCCCTTCTATTGGCTTTACTTCTAATCTATTTATTTATTCAGGGAAAATAACGTAAACATATATCTTCCTGTGTGGTCTAATGGTTATTACCCACTTCTACCGAATAAAATGTGGACTAATTGAAGACATGCACAGAGAATTTATGAAGAGGAATCAGCTATAGTGCACGTTTTCCGAAATTTTGATAGTCTGCTTGCTGTTCCGAATTATTCGTTAATTTGGGAATTTCTACCATAAATAATTTCTACGCAAATAATTTTATGGATTTTCTTTTCATATCGATAATTGTTAATCTTAATCAAGATAATAAAGTAGGTAGCGTTAAGAGGCACAAATATTGAATCGGTAAAACGTACTTAAATGGAAGAAATCGGAAAAACTAACGAGATTACATTTTTAAAAATGAAATTCGAAATAAGAAGTTTGATTGATAAATATCGTTTGCAGATTATTTGGAAATGAAATGCAATAAAATAGAGTGATTGATAAGTTTTTATGCATTCTTCAATGAGCTATAAATTTTTGTTTAAGTTTTGATGAATTTTGAAATTTTTTTTTCTATACTGAATTTGTTTTACTTTATGGAGTAAATTTAAAATATAAAACAATTACAAATTAACAAATACCAAGTTAGTACTATATTATGGATTCAAAATGGTATATTCAATGCAATTTCTTTGTGATAAGAAGTTAATCTGTAGTTAGCAAATGTTACAAGTAAAATGTGGAGTAATTGAAACTTAAAACTTAGTTTAACACATGGGCTGATAAGTTCCCGGTCTGGCACACAGATGGCGTTGCAATCGCCGAACCGATGTTTTTTTTAGTAAATACTAACCTTTAAAAGGTAGTAGAAAAAATGCCATGACGATTCGCCGTGGGGATAAAACGTTAGAGTGGTTTTAGTTGAACGACTTTGTTGATAAACAAAAAAAATGGATAACAAGAATTCCAAGTATTGTTATTTGATGGGGAAAAAATACCGTTCAAACAAAAGCTTGGCTAGATAAGCGTTATCCGGACACTGCACCAGGTAAATCAACCATTATTGACTGGTTTTCTGAATTTAAACGTGGCCGTACGGACACCAGTCATGCACCACGCAAAAGAGGTGGTTACTCCGGAAAACATAAAATAGTCCACAAAATCGTTTTGGGGAACCGTAAAGTGAAGTTACAGGAGATAGCTCAGACTCTGAAGATATCCAAGGAACGTGTAGGTTTTATTTTGAATGAACATTTGTCTATGAAAAAGCTGTTGTCAAAGTGGCTGCCGCGCGTGTTGACTTTTGACCAAAAACAACAACGAGTTCTGAGCACTGTTTGGAGCTTTTTCGTTATAAAATTATGTTATTTATTATTAAATTATTATTATTAATCATTTATCAAATTATTATTATAAAATTATTATTATAAAATTATTTTTAAAATTATTATTATTAAGTTATTATTATAAAATTATTATTTTTAAATTATTATTATTATTATTAAATTATTATTATTTATTATTATAAAGTTATGTTATTTATTAAAGTTATAAAGTTATAAAGCTTTGTTAAAAAGTTGCGTTTTCTTTATTAGGCCGGGAACTTATCAGCCCATGTGTTATTACATAACTAAATAATCAAAACGTTATAAAGTAATTTACAATACAAACATATACCTCCTTGTGATAGTCTGCTTGCTGTTCCGAATTATTCGTTAATTTGGGAATTTCTACCCTATATAATTTCTCCGCAAATAATTTTATGGATTTTCTTTTATTGTCGATAATTGTTAATCTTAATCAAGATAATAAAGTATGTAGCGTTAAGAGGCACAAATATTGAATCGGTAAAACGTACTTAAATGGAAGAAATCGGAAAAACTAACGCGATTACATTTTAAAAAATGAAATTTGAAGTAAAAAGTTTGATTGAAAAATATCTTTTGCAGATTATTTGGAAATTAAATGCAATAAAATAGAGTGATTGATAAGTTTTTATGCATTCTTCAATGAATTATAAATTTTTATTTAAGTTTTCATGATGCTATAATTCTAAACTATGCTTGTTATTATTTATTCTCAATTAATTCATAAAAAAAAAACTTTTTGTTTTTTGAAAATCAATGACGGAGGAGGTGAAGGGGTGTTTTTTAGTGGCGACCAGAACTTTTTGCTCGCTACCAGATTTTATCAAATTTGTAAAGTACTGCTTGTAGCTAAAAAAGACGTTTAAAATATTTGAAACTCATCAAAATTATCGTTAAATAGAGAAAACTATCGTTAAAACGAGGATCATTCAATACAGAAATAAATAAAAATGAATCTGGACCATTAACATTTAACGCTAAATTGAGGAAATCGTTAAATCGGGGTTAAACTGTATTTATAAGTGTAATAAAAAAAATGTACATATATGCATTAGTAAATGTGCCTCATAAAATGCAATGCATGAATGTTTTGAGAACCGTAATATATAAAAACATTAATAATTTAAAATACTTTAAATTTCTTTAAATATCTTTGACATTTTGAAAATTCCAATTCGTTTTGCAATATTATGTTTGCAATTTTTTGGAAATTAAATCAAAATTTCATTGCCGTCTTATGTTGGGTGTTTAGAAGTTTAAGTATGAAGAGAGTTCATAATCAGTTTTGTATGAAGTTTTCTTCTGTATTGCAGTTTCTACAGCTTTCTTCTGTCTTGCAAAATACTCTTGGAAGAGTCAAGACTCATTTGAGAAATTTACAAAGACACTTTTTAAAATATGTACTTCTCTTAATAACTGCTAAGAAAAAAAAATGATTTCTATTATGTCTGGATAATTTATAACATAAATTATAATTATATGACCATATGTCTGGATAATTTTATTCATATTTGCTGAATAAATTAGTAAATCTGCAGATCAGAAGCCTCGAAGTAAGCTGTGCAAGTCAATATTTTTATGACTTCAATTTATATAATATCTGTTTTTTTTTTTAAATCCATTTAATACTTGGAAAATTTTCCATAGAAAATTATTCACGCCTTGCATTCATAATATTTCAAATTTTAAATGCTTAAAAAGCGTATAGCCAACATAGTGAAAAGTATTTAAGCCCGGACCCGAACCTGGGTCATCAGTATAGTGCACTGACGTTCTGCCAACTGAACCACTTGGAACGGTACCCAACGTGGCACTTTTCACTGTCACAGGTTGGCAAGGCTACAATCGCAGAACAAGATGGAATATTTTTTTGTGAGTCACCAACCCTGGGACAAAGACGAAACTAAAGAGAATCCATATATGATTGAATGATATCCCAGAATGATTGAATAAATCTTCATCGATGATTGAATAAAAATATTTATTCAGTCATCGATGCTGGATTCTCTTTAGTTTCGTGTTTTCCCCAGGGTTGGTGGGTCACGGAAAAATATTCCATCTTGTTCTGCGATTGTAGCCTTGCCAACATGTGATAGTGAGAAGTGTCAGGCTGGTTATCGTTCCAAGTGGTCCAGTTGGTAGAACGTCAGTGCAATTATACTGATGACCCAGGTTCGAGTCCGGCTTGAATACTTTTTCACTATGTTAGCTGTACGCCTTTTAGGCAATTAAAAATTTTGAATATTATGAATGCAAGGCGTGAGAAATTTCTTTTGAAAAAATTTCCAAGTATTAAAATGGATTCCTTAAATATCTTTGACATTTTGAAAATTTCAATTCGTTTTGCAATATTATGTCTGCAATTTTTTTTTAATTAAATCTAAAATTCATTGCCGTCTTATGTTGGGTATTTAGAAGTTTAAGTATGAAGATAGTTCATAATCATTTTTGTATGAACTTTTCTTCTGTATCGCCGTTTCTACAGCTTTCTTCTGTCTTGCAAAATATTCTTTGAAGAGTCTAGTCTAGACTCATTTGAGAAATTTACAAAGACACTTTTAAAATATGTACTTCTCTTAATAACTGCTAAGAAAAAAAATGATTTCTACTATGTCTGGATAATTTATGACTTAAATTATAAATATATGACAATGTGTCTGGATAATTTTATTCATATTTGCTGAATAAATTAGTAAATCTGCAGATCAGAAGCCTCGAAGTATAAGTTGTGTAAGTCAATAATATTTTTATGACTTCAATTTATATAATATCTGTTTTTTTTAAGAAAAATCTATTTAATACTTGGAAAATTTTCCATAGAAAATTTCTCAAGCCTTGCATTCATAATATTTCAAATTTTAAATGCTTAAAAAGCGTATAGCCAACATAGTGAAAAGTATTCAAGCCCGGACTCGAACCTGGGTCATCAGTAAAGCGCACTGACGTTCTACCAACTGAACCACTTGGAACGGTACCCAACCTGGCACTTTTCACTATCACAGGTTGGCAAGGCTACAATCGCAGAACAAGATGGAATATTTTTTTGTGAGCCACCAACCCTGGGACAAACACGAAACTAAAGAGAATCCATATATGACTGAATGATATCCCAGAATGATTGAATAAATCTTCATCGATGATTGAATAAAAATATTTATTCAATCATCGATGCTGGGTTCTCTTTAGTTTCGTGTTTTCCTCAGGGTTGGTGGCCCACGGGAAAATATTCCATCTTGTTGTGCGATTGTAGCCTTGCCAACATGTGATAGTGAGAAGTTTCAGGCTGGTTATCGTTCCAAGTGGTCCAGTTGGTAGAACATCTAGAACATCAGTGCGCTATACTGATGACCCAGGTTAGAGTCCCGGCTTGAATACTTTTTCCTTATGTTGGCTATACGCCTTTTAAGAAATTAAAATTTGAAATATCTTTTTTTTTTTTTTAAGTTACTTCTGTCACATATATACTAAGTATTATGCAAGACGCATACAGTTGTATCGCAAATTTTTAATAGAATATCTCGCCTTATTAAATCGCAGAAAAATATTACAAAGTCTGCAATTGAACAAGGCAGTCACAAAGTCGGCGATTTTAATATTAAATAGAAATTTCCTAATCAAAAATAGTGGCGTCGAACTCCTTGGAAACTCCAAGGAGTGTACGTATCTTGATTATGGAAATATGTTTTTGTAAATTTACACGCTGACTATCCCCAGTTGTTAAACTTTGTCATTCTATAAAAAATGAAATTCCATGAAATTTGTTAAATTTTTCCCTTAAATAAAATAAACTATGTTAAATATTCTGAAGAATTCTGTAGAAAAGAAAAAAAAAAACAAATGTATTTCTACATCATAACTTTTTTTCCTTTTGTCATAAAATTTCTATACCTTTACTTGCAAATGCCACATGGAAAAATAAATGTTATTTTCATGTTGTAGCATAATTTTTAAAATAGTAAAAAGGAAAACGAAAAATTCTAAATTGAACATCCACTTCTTCTCAGTTAATTAGCTTTTTCATATTACAAATGATGAAATTTTACAAAGCTTGTTAAATTTTTCCCTCGGACTAACTAATATATAGATAAAATTCCATGGCAAAAAAAAAAAAAAAAAAAAAAAAAAAAAAAAAAAAAAAATCTTTGATTACAACATGATGTAAGGTTATTTTTTCTCTTATGAATAAAATCGCCATACCTTTACTTGAAAATTTGCTATACATAGATATTTAAATATTTTGTGTATTAGCATAGTTGAAATGGATTTGTTACGCTCACTAAACCCAGTTGTTCAACTTTGCCATTCTACAAATGACGAAATTTTAAATTTTATAAAGTTTGTTAAATTTTTCACTTGGATAAACTAAACTTTCTGAAATTTCATTGAAAAGAAGATACAACTGTACATCCACATCATAAAGTTCTTTTTTAAAAAAATAAATCATAAACCTTCTATTCATTTTCTCATTAAGCAAATATATGCCACGCGGAATTATAAATGAAAAGCTCGGGTATAAAAGAAAAGTTAACTAACAAAATTCATGTTTCGAGGTAATGCAACATTCAAGTATTTTAATGAAAATTACAAACAAAGCTATTATGATTGCTTCCTCTAAAATGCTTATTTGTTAAGACTGGAACTTCAGTTAACTTATAATGCAAAGCTTTTTGTGTAACGGAAATTATTGTGAAACTAAATTATATGTGAAATTCCAAAAATAAGAAAACAAAAGGTATGCTTAAATTTCCGTATCTTTATATTTTCAAACATGCTTTATGCAAATATAAACATTAGCTTCGTGTCGTAGTATAATTTGTAGAACAGTGAGACGGAAAATAAGAAATTTTAATTTGGGCGCTCACAGTTGGTCAGCTTTTAAAGTGCTACAAATGACGAAAATTTCCAAAACCTTATATTTTCCACCCTGACAAAGGAGACTATATAAAAAAAAAAAAAAAAAAAAAAAAAATCAATACCCACATAAAAAGTATTTTTTCTTTATTCTTCAGTATATTTTCTATACTTATCACAGTACACTCTTTTTTCCATGGGATTTCAAAGAGATTAGTTTGTCCCCGAGAGAAAAGTTTAACGAGTTTTGTTAAATTTTATCATTTGCATGCAAAATCTAATCAACTGGGTCAAATTAAAATTCTGCTATTTTCATTTCACAGTCCTAATACAAACTATGTTAGGAAGCCGAAATACTCTATGCACAGTATTTTGGCTTCCTAACATAGTTTGTATTAGGACTGTGAAATGAAAATAGCAGTACTTTAATTTGACCCAGTTGATTAGACTTTGCATGCAAATGACAAAATAGCACAAAACTCCTTAAAGTTTTCACAAGGAGATAAACTTAATCTCTATGAAATCCCCATGGGGAAAAAAAAATCTATGCCAGTACGAGAAAATGCTTCTTCCTTTTATTTCAGTAAAATTTCCCTGTAAACATATTTAAAAGTTAGTTTTTTGTCTTAGTATAATTTGTAAAACTGAGAAACGAAAAATGACAATTTTGCACGATCCAACTGTTCCCAATTGATCAACTTTTGAATACTACAAACGATGAAATTTCACAAAGCGTGTTAAATTTTTCACTAGAACAAAACTAAACCATATACATGAAATCCCGCGAAAAAGAATAAACATATCTATGTCCACACCGCGTTTATTCTTTAACTTTTACTAATTAGGTATCACATCGGAATAAATCACGAAACAACTGGCGTTCTACAAAATAAATAATTTATCGTGTCTAAATTTTAAATTTTACTGTTGGACAAATGCGATATCCATTGTTCCGAATAAACTTTTCTGCCTATTTGATACTTTTCACGGTTCTGTTATTTAAATTTATACAAATGAAAATAACGTCTCGCTGCAATTGATCTGTACAATAGCTGAGACCTTTTGATTTTCAGCCGGTAAGCCCTTGATGTAGCCCAACACCGACACTAGACCACGTATGCAGTTCTAGCACCCTTCATAGGCGCTTGAAAACCCCTCAAGGCCAGAAGAGTGTAGATAGAATTGAATTCTGTAGTTGAATCAGTAGTCAAAACACTTTGTCCGTAATAAAATAAATTTTGTGAGTCTAGACTGTGTTATATAAGGATTAAAAGTGTAGAAATGTACTATAAACAAGGTTTAATTTTTTAATAAAAATAAAAATAAAAAAAACTACCGGTGTCCTAATATTCTTGCAGTATACTAACAACCGTAGCGTATTCCCCCGTTTCCTGTATCCACATATTTGTATTTCATATACATTATTTGCAAATTTTAAAGCTTTTTTTTTTAGAAAAAGAATATTTTTAACATTAAAAATATATATCTATAAGGATATACATAACTGTCAACTATCCCACTCTTTTGTTACCATTACTTCTGAATAGAAATCTTCGCCTAATCTTGGTGTTATTTAAATCTAAGAATTCTGAAAGTAAATAACCGCGCATGCGCGGTAGCATATTACTGCTTGCGCGGCAGCGTATTACTGCTTATTTTACGGTTTAATACTGTTAATTTTACGGTATAATACTGGCAGCTGGGGTTCCAGTTTTATACTGTAAAATCAACAATTATTTTTTGCAGTGTATTCGAGAATCAGTGGTGACACAAAAAAGGAACAGCTATATCAGTTATTTATATATGATAAAATCTAATAAATGAACAAATGGCAGAAACATTTAATTTTCAGAAAATCTTTACTTGTCAATGATTTTTTTTTTTTAAATCTACCAGCAGTAATACAATATACAACTATATTCTGTCAGGCTCCGGTGCGCAGTATTTATAAGCTCCAGTGAGTTCCGGATAGTATTTAAATATTCACTGAAAATAAAGAGTTTGCGCTGAAATTGCGCTGAGCTCCGGCGCAACTGAAGCACTGACTATGAAGATAGATGACATAAGTGCATCTAATGGAGCACTAAAGCATATTATCGTTTTTGTTATGTTATATATTCCTTTATTGACAGAATTGCATTATATGATTGCCGTATATTTATTCGTGTATGCCTTGTATACTCGTGTATAATGTTGTCAGATCCAATTTTCACAAAAAACGGAACAGGGAGATAAAAACGCGGGACAGAGGTTTTTAAAACGGGACATAAAAATACAGTAAACCGTATGAAAACGGAATATGTCTATAACAGATTCCTGTCTATAAAGTAATCCTGTCTTAAAAGTAACAATTTCATTATAGGGATACCATACAATTGTACCTGCTAAGACAAAAGTCTGATTTTCTCCTATGCCGTACGATTCTGCCTTAGAAGGTTTTACTATACTCCATAAACACAAGAATTTTATACAGTAAAACCTGTGAAAGCGGAATCGCTGGGGACTGAAACAAAATTCCAATTTAGCAGGTGTAATTGTATAGTTTTCCGATCGTAGGGACAATGAAATTTTTACTTTAAAAAGAAGTTGAATAATTGTACGTTAAACGTGACAAATGATGTGCATTCGTTTCGTGCTATAACTAGTTTTACAATGTAAAAAAATCATCGTTATTATTTCAGTGAAATAAATTATATCGTTTGCTATGAGCGAGGATGCCTTTTTTTCCCCTTATTACGTATACCATGTTTACAGATGCGAATATTTTTTCGACACCCGACAGCGCTGTAAAATTTACCATGGAGATCTTGCTTTGCGAATGATTACCTCCATGGTTTAATATTTCTATGACTCACGATGAATGAATCTTTTGTTTATTTATTTTAATGGATTGAGATATTCGGCTGTTAACCTAATTTTCACTGAAGTTATCTCAGAATTTATACATTATTGAATGTAACTCATTTCTCAAACAAACAATTTTTTTGAACGCTCTTTCTAAAAATGTAACTTTTATGCAATTTTATTCGAAAAAATAATTTTTAATAAAAATCGCCGCTTGGGATATGGAAAAAGATGGGGTTTGCCCGTATTTGTTTTCCTCAGTCACATATGACTTGTGCTTTTACTATATAGATTACGTATGATAGAAGTTAATAGAATAAAGAAAACTTTTACTAATGTCTTGTTAAGTTTTGATTCGATTTTCATAAAACTAGAAATGACTCGATAAAATTGTGCAACGATTATATATATATTAAATTTCAAACCATTCGGTTGGGTAGTTTTTGCGCTGTTATATGCGAACAGACGGACAGACCAGACGACGACTATAGGTGCTAACGTATTTATATTATTGCGAACGCACCTAAAAAGAATCCTTTTATAAAACAAGTTAACTTTTCACAGTGTATACTGAACAAAGTAGAGTAAAACTTGTAAAAACAGAATTGTTAGGAACCGCCAAAAAAAATATGTTTTTGATAGATTTTCTGTGGACAGATATATTTGTAAGATATTCTTTTGGAAAGGACTATAAACTTTCTCCGTTATAGATAGTTTCTATCTTCACAGGTATTAAGTTTCAATCGATGCAGACTCTAACGAATAACATGGTACTAAAAGAAATTTAAAATAATTTGTGCGTCTTGAAAAATCGGGATCCCGCGCAATGGTTAAGCGGGACAGGTATTAGTGGCACTGAAAATTGGGACATTCCGCGTAAATCGGGACGGGACACCTGACAGCACTAGTATACAACGCGCACCCCGACTTTGAATGCATTATTTTGGAGAGAAAAAAACATTTAACAAATAACACGAGGAAGAGATTTCAAACGGATTTTATTAAATTCCTACTATTAGCTCACACTCTCTCTATATATATCTTGTTGGAATTTTCAATCGTTAATAAAATATTTTCTATTCATCCATTCAAGTTCAAATAAATTTTTTTTTAACTTGTAGTGGATGACAATTGATGTTAATACAGTTTCTTCAAATATTAATTCATTAATTAATTTTAATTTTATATTTCATTTCTGTTCAAAAGTATAGACTCACTCCATATTTATAGTCTCACCTTCACACGTAAAAAGATAATGGGGCTGTTCACGGATGAAGATCAGGCGGCTCGTGGGCGAAGGAGACTATAAATGTGGAGTGAGTCTGTACTTTTGAACAGAAATGCAGTATAAAACTAAAATTAAATAATAAAATTTAATTAATGAATTAATATTTGAAAAAACTGTATTATCGCTAACTGTAACATTGCTATGGCATTTTATTGTGAAGTTTGGTAATTTTTGAAATTCAATATTTGAAAAACGGCATAATCATTAGATCTTAAATTTATATCAAGAAAAATACAATTTTTTTTTTACCTTTCTAACGCAGTTTGTCTAACAATTTTGTGAGAAATACTTTTCGATCTATTAATTTTTTGGTATTTTAGCTATTTATTTTTTATTTAATTTTTAATACATTTCAAAAATTTCTCTTATGTAAGATATTTAGCAGGATATAAATTTAGGAATAAATACTGTCAGTGGCGAAGCGTGTAGATCGCTGGAAAAAAATTTCTATTTGACCTAAGTAGGAATTGACTTTAAAAAAAAGTTTTTATATTACTTCTTCTGTCAAAATTTAATAATTATAATTAATATTTCACAATACATTGTGCGTCATAAAAATGTATACATATACTGTTTAACGGGTCATAACTTTCTAATTTTTCTTTCTTCTCAAAGCGTAATTAATTGGGAATAATGAGTAAACAGAAATTAATTTATGAAAAACGAAAATGTATTTTAAAATATACTATTTTAAGTGTGAAAATGTAGCAGAAGTGCAAAAACAATATCGCAGGGAGTTTCAAGTATATCACCTATGGGGCTTACAATTCATCGGATAATAAAAGATAAGTTTGAAACGAATTGGATGTTCATAGACAAACGCAATTGAGCAAGAATGCGCCACAACACCAAATGAAATGTTTGTTGGAGTTTGTGAATCTATAGCCCACCGTTATAATCAATGTATTGACCAGAACGGTAATAATTTTGAACATCTGCGGTAGGAGGAAAATTTATACATTTTATGTAGATTCTTCTGCAATTTAAATATTAATGATTACATGAATAAAAACTGGAGTTATAATCATTCAAAGTATGTATACATTCTTCTGACGCGCCTGTATTTATAAAATATTGTTTTTGAATTCTGAAATAGAAAATATCCGTCAATCGATCATATATACAGAGGTCAATGTTGATGCAATAAGATGGTTGGAAAGCTTCGTAGATAAACGTGAACTTCAATGTTGCCAAATATTAGAATAATAATAATAATAATAAAAATACTTCGAGAAACTCTTCACGAAATTTTGCGCAAGTGTGGATCGCAGAATTTACTAGGATCGATGAATTCACTTCGAAAGTGCACTCTAGACAAAAAAATGTTTTGTAATCTAGGAAAATATAATGTAACTACAAACGAATAACTGCTTCCGGGTTACCCACGATTCCGAAAAGCGTTCTATGTTTTTATAAACTTCAGAAACAAATATATTTGTGAAATTAAAAAAATCACTTGTAAAAAAAGGGATTCTTTTGTGGCCACTGATTTTCGGAAACGTTTCCGACTGTAAAGCATGTTTGCTTGAGAATTGATATCATCCGGAAAACCTAGATTCCGCGTTTAGAAAACTGTTTAAGATACTATAAAAACTACTCGGAAACGTTTTTGAAAATCAATAGCATCAAAAGAAACTGAGGTTTCTAAAGATAAAGAATATTTTTCGGAATCTTGAATCCAAATTTGAATAATTTGGTAATCCATAAAATACATTTTCTGATACATGAAATAAATTTTATGAATTCGGAATGTATTATATACGGATTAAAAATTCAGAAATGTGCTATAAATACAGATGAGATAAGCACATCTAATATGTTCTTATTGAAGACACATTCTTCGGAATCAAACAAATTTTGTGAAGCTAGAATGTGTTTAGAAATGTGTTATAAAGACAGACGACACAAGAACATCTAATTAATATTCGAAACCATTTCTTTGGAATCAAATAAATTTTGTGAATCTAGAATGTGTTATATAAGGATTGAAAATTCACCAAAATGCAACAAAGACAAATGATACTAACACATCGAATCAATTCTTATTAAAACACTTTCTTAGGAATCAAATAAATTTCGGGAATCTAGAATGTGTTATAATATAAAGAGTGAAAATTCAGAAAAATGCTATAAAGACAGATGACACAAGAACATCTAATCAATTCTTATCCAAAACACTTTCTTCGGAATCAAATAAATTTCGGAAATCTCGAATATGTTATATAAGGATTGAAAATTCAGAAAAGTGCTATAAAGACAGATGACATTCTTATTTAAAACACTTTCTTATGAATCAAATAAATTTCGGGAATCTAGAATGTGTTATATATAAGGACTGAAAATTCAGAAAAAGGCTTATAAAGACAGATGACACTAGCACATCTAATCGATTCTTATTTAAAACACTTTCTTCGGAATCAAATAAATTTCGGGAATTTAGAATATATTATATAAGGATTGAAAATTCAGAAAGTGCTATAAAGACAGATGACACAAGCACATTTAATCAATTCTTATTCAAAAAACTTTCTTCGAAATCAAATCAATTTCGGGTGTCTAGAATGTATTATATAAGGATTGAAAATTCAGAAAAAGCTAAAAATACAGATGACACAAGAACATCTAATCAATTCTTATTCAAAACACTTTCTTCGGAATCAAATACATTTCGGGAATGTGTTATATACGAATTAAAAATTCAGAAAAATGCTATAAAGACAGATGACACATGCACATCTAATCAATTCTTATTCAAAACACTTTCTTCGGAATCAAATAAATTTTGTGAATCTAGAATATGTTATATAAAAATTGAAAATATATAGAAATGTATAATATGAAAATGACACGGGTTCCTCTACGGAGCTTCGCAGCTTATCGTTTATGTTATATTATCTATGACTTTGTATTTTTAAATTTGTTGTCAAAAAAAAAAAAAAAAAAAAAATGTACTACACAATTTTACATTTCACTAAAAATAATATGTCCGATTTCTGACCGAACTTTAATGCTCTTCTTGAATTTTCTTAGATGTATCTACACTGTGTATGATACATTAGTTTGCAATTTTATTTTTTATTAAAAACATAACATTCGATTTTTTGCCAATTTTAGATGTTCGGTAAGTTTGTTGTCACTTTCAGACTGCTTCAAATCGAAGCAAATAGTCTTAGCAATAATCAAAAAGTAATTTAAAATTTTTAGTAATTTAAAACTGTTTAATCTATATTACAAAATTAAATTTCAGTGAATGGATTGAAATAATGCTGTAAAAGAAAAATCTCTTGATTTTACAGAAAAAACTGTCAGCCAGGATACCAGTAAAAAAAAATGTTTATTTTACGGACATAATCTGTATTTATTACGTAAATACAGAAAAAAATATGTTAAAATAACAGAAAGTGTGTAATGGATACAGATTATTTTTGCAAAATAAACAGTTTTATATTGGCATCCAGACTGACATTTTTTTTCCTGTAAAATCATCATATTTTATTTATTTATTTATTTTTATTTTATTTTGTTTTATTTTTACGGTGTACTTACCAGAATATTTTTATAACCTCATTGTCATTAGCATAAGGCATATATTAAAAAGCTTTACTACATAAAAATTATCTTTTGAGCATTTTTTAAAAATCTATATTACCAAATTAAATTCAGGTAAAATATCTTGAGAAATATGTATGTAACAGAGTATAGGTTTAATATTTTCAATGTCTTTTATGTAATACAAATAAAAAAAAAGCTTTTATATCAAATAAATAATTATCAGAGCATGGATTTTAATATATAATACAAAACTAAATTTTGGTAAAATACAGGGTTCGTACGATTCTACCACAATTTTTTAATAGAATTTTTCTATTTAATATTTAAATAGCAGAAATTGTAGATGCCTCGTTTAACTGCAGGATTTGTAATACTTTTCTGCATTTAAATAAGGCGAAAAGTTCTATTAAAAATTGTGGTAAAAGCGTACGAACCCTAAAATATTTTGAAAAAATGTTTAAAAAAATTTCGTAACTCGAGCATAAAAATAGTTGCATATCAAGTAATTTTCTCAGCATAAAATTACAAACGAATATAAGCTTCATTTAAAAAAAAATTTTAAATAAAATAAAATATTTTATTTTATAATCAGGGTCTGTTATAATATTCCTTTTGCGATTTAGAGTAAAAAAAAAAAAAATTGTAATGATTGATATTGTTTAATCATCAAAAGGATAGATCTAGTTGTTAATAAATAAAACGAAAAACATGTAAGCAACTCTTAAACACTCTTTCCTTGATTTTATATATTCTTGATGGCTTTTGAAAAAAAAATTAATTAGTTGAGATTTAATGACACTAATTTGAAATTAATTTGAATAACTCATCCATAAAAATTTAAAAAAAATGCCAAGGATGCGGTGCGTAAATATTTTATATATCTTTCTTTAAAAAAAAAATATACATATAAATAAGTTCCTTACTCAATGAGTAATATTTTTATAAATATTAAACTCATATATTTTTCTTAAATCTTTAAGTGCTTGTTTGTATTTTTTTTCTACAGATTTTTTTTAAGACAAAAAATTAATTAACTGGCTTTTTGCAACCGTAATTTGCATTTTTCACATGGATAAGTTAAATATTTAATATGAAAAATTAAAACAGAATGTTATACTTTAAGTTTACTGAGGATGTTTTTACTTTTTAAAAATTAGTTGGTATAATTTATATTCTAAGAACGTAATTAATGAATTGAATCTTTTAAGAATACCAAATTTGAAAGCATAATTTGTGTGAGGCTATTCATATTATATCTTAACCTTATAAGACTAAACTGAAAAGGTTATAATTAAGTAACAGTTAATTAACCGGGTTTAAATTTCAATGAAACGCGCTATTTGTTAAGTGGGAGGGAGTTATAATTGTAGAGTTGTCAGCTGTATAGTTACTTTGTGTGTATGCGTGTTTTTAATATACACTCATGCTCAGGGCTCTACAAATTTAAAAAAAAAAATAAAATCTGGTAGCCAGCAAAATTTTTTAGTCGCCAGTAAAAATAATTACCTCTCCCTCCTCCCCCCTCTCCTATACTGATGTCGATTTTTATTTCCATTTTTTAAATTTAATCGTAGATTTCTTTTTAATTGCTAAAAGATGTAAAATAAAAAGATTATAAACAGTAAAATAGGTTTTATTAGGCTGTTGACATATGTTTCAGCTCAATCTTAGTCATTATCAAAACAAACAAAAATATACTATAAATATACGGTCTATAAAGTTATTTGAAACGCAATCATTTAATTTTTGACGTTACTTTTTAAAAAATTACGCACGTTTATTTTAATTTTTTATTGGATGTTTATTTCCATATTTATAACCATGGAGTAAGTCGAGCCATGATTGCATTTCAAATAACTTTTCATAGACCGTACTTTTGTAGTATAGTTTTGTTTGTTTTGATATTGGTTCAGATTGAGGTGAACCATATGCCAAAAGTCTAATAAAACCTCTTTTACTGTTTATAATTTTTTTATTTTACACATTTTAGCAATTGAAAAGAAGTATATAATTACAAGGTGTTATGAATTGTTATATTTAATTGTAGATTTTCAAAAAAAAAAGCGTAAAATTGTTTTATGACTTGATTGTAAAATAATAATCGTGATCATATTTATAGAATATTTTGTATATTTCCTAATTAGAACTCTATAATACAGTTTAATATATTAATTTTGTACGGAAATAGAATTAATTCAAAGAACTAATAGATTAGATAATAGAGTAATAGATTTAAAGAATCAATCATAAAGTTTCTCAACGAAACGTATCAATATTATATAGCTCTAAAAATATGAAATGATTGATATTTGATATTCGAATGAATAAAATATGCAATATCCCGATTGTTTTTATCTAACATCATTATTTTTTTTTAAAGAAAATCATTTTTAGAGAAATTACTTAGATAAAACGTCCAGGGCTCCCTAATGGTGTGCTTTTTGAATACCGGTATTTTTTTAGAAAAAAAATTATTTTAGATTTTCCTTGCAAATTTTGCAGAAACGATCTTCGGAGGTAAGTTTTTGCGGAAATGTTGTAGAAACATACCATGAAATTTTCTGTTAAAAAATATTGATATTCAGTTGGCGGACCATTTGGTAGTCCTGAACACTAACCAGTATCTTTAAAGTATCAGCATAATGGCACGTCACAACAGATAAGAATTTTATACAAAAACTGTTTCTGACAATTCTTTGAATTCTGCATTTTTCTACTTTTTGCTTTTCAATTTGTGGCATATGTGCTTGTGTATGTTTGTCCCCCCCCCCCCCCCTACACACACACACTTTAAATTCAATGTACCACTATAGCTTTCTATGGTTTATAATCATTAAGTAAAAGGCCGTTCAAGTTATTTATCGTTAGATCTTTTAAATTTGACGCTTGCAATCGTCACACAATGGAGTATTCGATGCAAAATCCTAGCCGAAAAGGCAAAAATATAAATTTGCTCAATAATTATAAAAAGCATATTTTATAATAGCTGACTAACTGGTGTATCGATCTATGTTTATTTCAGGAGCATGTATCATATCTGGCGGATCCTAGCCTCAGTTGAAGTAAAAGTTCATTTGTAAGAAGACGTGCTTTTTTGTTATGTTTAAGCTTTTTTATTGTGTTTAAATATATATACTTTTACATGCGCATTTAAATAGTTTTATTTTTCATGTAATAAAAAATAATAAAAAATAGAAATTGGTTATTTGTAAACCTTTTTAGATCTAATTTATTGAAATATATTTATTGAAATATATTATCTAATATATTCAAAGCTTTTCAAAGCTGTGTCGGGCTTTCTCGAACCATTTTTGAATTATAATCGTATTGGTTATAGTTTTGAAGGCAAAAAATAAAAATAATAACAATAATAATAATGTGCCGCATATTGTTGTCATTTTTAGACATTTTTCCTATACTGTAGAGCCTCAACTTTGCTAAATGCTAAATGCAAGTAATATATATAATATACACATTGGTTTATATAAATAATTAAACTTTTATGTGGAGTAAAATTAACCACAATTAATTAAACATTACTTGTAAATAAAATAAACCTATCGATAATTACTTTCCTCTTATAAACAAATAAGTAAACGTTGTATTATATATTTATTTTTTAAATAAATATATACATTTATGTGTATATAACTTTAATTAAGTGTATTTACTAATAGTAAGTCAATTGCATTGGTTTTCACTTTAAAACACATGAAAAGTAATTTTGACCAGGATTTTGCCTCAAACACTCCACTGTGCGCCAGTTAAAATATTTTGGTCGCCAACGGTATCTTTGGCGACTTCATGCATTTATATGTTGTCTCTACGAACGCGATAAAATAAAGTCACGCTTTCGAAAATATTACTGAAATTTTATTTTCCAAAACAGTTTTTTTTTTCTTTTTTCGGCCGAAGGTGGATGCGAATTATTTTTCGTTATATTTCTTGTTATAATAATTTCTATTTATTTATCTGTACATGGTTTTTTAGTTTCGTACTTTTTAAAAGTCTTACGGACATTTGCTAAATGCAAATTGTTTCAATAAGAAATTTAAAATAAATATTAACTCTCTAACTAATGCTGCAGTCGAACTCGGTATAATGAAGACGATGGTGGGCAATTCCATGTTTATAGGGAAAATTTTGAAAAAAAATTTTTTTTAGTAATAAAACTGTTTCAGATATTTTTGGGTTAAAAAAAGTACAGTTCTTTAGCAACAACATATATATATTTTTAGAATTTAGTTTTTCAGAAGTGGCAACATTCTAAAGTATGCTTGAGTTTGTTCTATTTTGGGAGTAAACACACGTTGTTGGATTTTGAAGGCGATTTAATTTTGTTTTTATGCTTTATAGATTCATAAACAAGGTTTTTTTTTACTTAATAGTTACTTAAATAATAGCAAAACAGTTTAAACAAGTATTTCAGTTGTAAATTACTGAAGTTTCAAAGGATTTTTTAATGGTTTGCTACATGTAGCGTAAGTTACCAAAAACAATTGTTTGTTTCTGGTAAAAAAGATGAAAGATAAATTTAATCTTTAAAGCATCTTTTTCTCTTTCTAGCAGCTATGGACTAAGCAAAAATCAATACTTTGCTTTTATATATACCTTTTTTCTGTAATTAGCAATAGTTAAAATTCGTAACGTAAGTTACCAATATGATGAAATGTAAGTTTCCATACACATTTCACATTCTATATAGAAGTGAATCATGTTTACTTACTAATATCCGAGATAAATAATTAAAAAGGAGACTTTTCTTTGTTCTTTTGTATTTCTTCTTACAAATATATTTGTATATAATAGTATATTTGATAGTGTATATAATATATATCAGGTGCCCGAAAGAGGTTGGGCGGATATGAAAGAATTATAACTAAAAGTAATTGAGTAAACCCAATTATTTTCTTTTCAAAGTACTCGGCAATTATCCAAGATTTGTTAGATGTAGCTGTTTTAAAGTCATGACATTCAGACGATGCGTAGAATCGATGATCTGAAAAATGCAAATCGCACCACACATTCGCATTTTTCTTCGATGATTCTGGAGTGGAAAGCGTATAAGTCTAAAACTATTCGAGGTATGGGAAAAAAGTCAATTAGAAAGTTCTTCAGCATCGACGATTTAGTAGGAAAGGATCACCTATGTAGACGAATAGCCCAAGCAAAAAGTGAAAATTTCGAATGTGTGGTGCGATTTGCATTTTTCAGATCATCGATTTTGCGCATTGTCTGAATGTCACGACTTTAAAATAGCTACATCTAACAAATCTTCGATACTTGCCGAGTACTTTGGAAAGAAAATAATTTCGTTTACTCAATTACTTTTAGAGTTATGATTTTTTCAAATCCGTCGAACCTTTTTCGGACACTATGTATAATATATTTGATCAAGAAAATAAAACCACCAGTGGTGGTTAATGCCAGAGGACATTTCAAATTAAAAAACTAAAAAAGCTTATATTTTATAATATTTTTGTTATATTATGTAACTTATACCTACAATTTCAATTATTTTTATACTATTTCATTATATTTTATGTAGTTTCATTATTATGTTTAATTATTCAGTGTATTGTAATAAATATAATGCAAGAGAAAAACACTTTTGTAAAAATGAAATGTGTAACGTAAATTACTGTAACGTAAGTTACTTTAAAAAAAAATTATAATAAATTTAGTTGTTGATCTAAAGTTTTAAAATTTCATAAATTACATTGCAAAAATCTTAAAGAATAGAATGTATATACTTTTTAAGCCATGTCATCTTCAAGAGAACAGAATTTTATCCAAACGTGAATAGCAATATAACACTGTTCCCTTTTTCAGTAACGTAAGTTACCACAGTAAATATAGTTGCCAAAGTTCAAGAAATAGCACTAAATTTAAGTAATTTTCATCCAAATTAAGCTTTGAGTAGTTCTTACTAACAAATCACATCAACTTTACATTTTTAATATTTTTTTGGTGTTATATTAAGAAAATTACTGAAGCAAATTGTTCTAAATGTAACATAAGTTACCATGGTAAGTTACCACGTTCCGAAAACACATTATAGCAGTGTTCTGAAGCATTTACAAAAACAGAGTTTCTTTTGTTGCCGCTGATTTTTGGAAACGCTTCCGAGTAGTGTTTTATAGTGTATTAATCAATTGGAATATAGGTTTTTCGGATGCTATCAGCTCTCAAGTAAACAATTTCATGTTGAACAATCACGTTTTACGGGCAAAAATGATAAATTACGAGCATTTCATATTACTATTAAAATTTATATTATTTTGCTACTTTTTCATGTATAAATTCAATTACGCAGCTGAAAATTAAACATTTTCAGCTGCGTAATTGAATTTAGTTAACAAATGACATTATGTTTATAATATATATTAATATTAGTTGACAAATGACAGCATCCTCAAAACCAATATCCCGGCTTGGGAAAACCGATTAATATGCACTGCTGTCCAAAAAATAAGGGGCAGTGACCGGACGCTTTCGCTTTTTACGCGGTTTCTCGAGTATCTACTGAAATTCTTGACGAATTTTACTTGAACTTCGAGGATTTCAAAGAGGTCATGTTTGACTTCAAGAAAAGCAGAAACAGTATACTGCAATTCAAAAGTTAATATATGAATATTTGATGAGATTTGGGCATTTGTATGAAATCATTTGTATGAATAATTGCGCATGCGTGAACTTTACCAAAGATTTTTTGTTCACGATTTGGTAGTCAATTCTATAGAGCAACTCATATAAAAAGAACAGTCAAATATCGTGAAAACTCGACAATACAGTGAGCTAATCGACAAATTAAGGGTGGAAATCCCTTATAATCCAAGTATATATTCCCCCCAATTTGTCAATTAGCTCACTGTATTGCCGAAATCTTTCTGAGTTTTCATGATAGTTGACTGGTCTTTTTATATAACTTGCTCTATAGAATTAACTACCTAACCATGAAAAAAAATCTTTGGTATAGTTAGCGCATGCGCAATTATTTCATACAAATGCCTATATCTCATCCAATATTCAATATATTAATTTTTTAATTGCAGTATACTGTTTCCACTTTTCTTGAAGTTAAACATGTGCGTTACGTCCTCGAAGTTCAAGGACATTTCGTAAAGAATTTCAGTAGATATTTGACAAACCGTGCAGAAAGCAAACGCGTCCGGTCACTGCCCCTTAATTTATTTAAACAGCAGTGTACTATAGAAATTACTCGGAAACGTTTCCGATAATAAGGGGAAGTTTTGTTTATATAAATATATATATATATAATAAAACTTTTGTAAATAATAACCATTAACCCACATAAATAATCGACAATATAGATAAACCGATAATTACAAAATAATACATAAATATATCCAAAAATTCAAGACTCTCAAAATTAAAATGAGTAGGAAAAATACTTAAAGATATGTAGAGAAAAAATCCAATATACAGAAAGTGAAAATTATTACAAGAGCAAGTGGAAACTTATATTGTGGAAGACTTTTTTCAAGGGCAACATTCCACCAATATAAGTAAAATGTAATTGATTTCTGTTTGAGTTAATAGCCGCATGAGCTTAATATATTAACCCAAATTGCCCAATCAATTACCAAATGAAATATAAAGATAATTGAATAAAAATGGGTACAGTGCATTATACAATGCATTCGTACAAATTGCATTCATTTTTTCCCCATCACAATTAGTTTTTTCTTAAATAATTTTTAAATTTTTAACGTATATTTTAAAAATATGTCAGCGAAATGAGTAACAGCCATCCTTTTTAATACCGGATAATAAAAAAATGCTACAAAATGTTTTTATTTTTATTTCCTTAACAGAGATTTGAAAACGCATCACGCGATGTTCTACCGTTTTATATCATCGGATTATCTATTGTCTAAATGAGGCGGTTATGCATGTAATACAATCTGACGTTTCTTAAAACAATTGTTCTTTTAGTACGACGTTGGAGACATGTTATGAAGCCGACGTGTTGTATATTAAATAATGGGAAAAATTAGTAAGCTATACTAAAGTATCTCTATTTGAATGTGTAATTGCGTATAGATATAGTTAATAACAGATACAATCATAATGTGTTTTGTTATTGACATGTAGAATTCAGGGAGGGGGGGACTGACTATAACTTCAGTTGTAACAGATACCATAAAAAGGAGGAAAAAAAGAAAGAAACAGAAAGAAAGAAAGAAAAATGCACTGTTTTTTACTATACTTTCTTTATAAATTATTATTTTCCCATCATTAAGGTTCGTCTACGTGTCAAAATTTTATTTAACTCATGTAATGAACACAGAAATATATTAGGTGTAGAAATTTGACTCCACCCTTTTCGAATAATAATAATAATAATAATAATATTTTTTTTTTTCCTGCAAAAAGGAAAGTAAGACCTATTCAACGTTTATTCTATCAGAAGTTACAGTACACCTGTCAGGTAACAAACAAATTCCAAAATGGAATGAAGTGGGCATGTTGTATTAAATAATGGGAAAAATTAGTAAACTAACTGATGTATTATGTGAATGTGTAATTGCGTAGATAATTAATACAGATACAATCATTGTGTTTTGTTATTGACATGTAGAATCCAAGGAGGCATGAAGGGGGGGGGGGGATTTTGGCTGTAACTTCAGCTGTAATAGATACCACAAAAAAGAAAAAAAAAAGAAAGAAACAGAATGAAAGAAAGAAACAGAAAGAAAGAAAAGAAAAAATGCACTGTTTTTTACTAAAGTTTCTTTATAAATTATTATTTTCTCGTGAAGGAGTATCAACGTCTAACGTATCAAAATTGTATTTAAATCATGTAATAAACACAGAAATATTAGGTGCATAAAATTTACTCCACCCTTTTTCAAATACTAGAAAATAAACTTTTTTTCTTGTAAAAAGGAAAGAAAGACCTATTCAACGTTTATTCTATCAGAAGTTACAATACATCTGTCAGGTAAACAAACAAATTCCAAAATGGAATGAAGTGGGCATGTTGTATTAAATAATGGGAAAAAGTAATAAGCTATACTGAAGTATCCCTATTAAATGTGTAGATAATTAATACAGATACAATCATTGTGTTTTGTTATTGACATGTAGAATCCACGGAGGACAGGGGGGGGGGGGGGGGTGTCCGAATGATTTGGCTTTAACTTCAGTTGTAATAGATGACACAAAAAAATAAGAAACAAAAATAAAGAAAAGAAATGAACAGTTTTGATTTGCTAAACTTTCTAAGTATTATTTTATCTTGAAAGATCATCTATGTTTCAAAATTGTATTTTACTTATGTAGTAAATACATAAATATGTTAGGTGTATAAATTTGACTCCGCCCTTTTTCAGGTAGGGAAAATATATTTTTTCTACCTCTTTTTTTTTTCTTTTTTTGAAAAAGGAAAGAAATATTTATAAAACGTTTATTCTACATTCTATTAGAAGTTATGCCAGGTAATACATTTTTTTTTTAAATAATACACTTTTTTTTTTTTTAAAGCACAGCTTGTGAACCTTTCTATCTAAAAATAAAATAGTGATAAATTTAAAATAAGTAATTTTTATTCTCTTATGCTTTCATATAATTAGTTAATCACATTTTAAAACTTTAAACCAATATTGTTTCTTTTATTGTTTGTTGTAAATTAACATATAGTCACTCAAAAATAATCGCTTTGTATACTTCATTTTTCATATGTATTGTAGCCGCCACCGTTTTAGATCGAGAATTTGATACAACACTGCAATTGATTATGCAATACATTATATTAACTGTTTTCATTTTTTTATAATTATTTGATTCATAAATGTGGCTGATTCAATTAACCGGGCACATGTAGTGGCATCCTTTGAAGCTTTACCGTTAATAATACATTTGGTTGTGCTGTATGATATTTAAATATAGGGTAAAAATGCAATAATTAATATAAAATAAATATTTTTATTATTTCTAATTCTTCAGAATTTTAAGCGTAATTATTGATAAGTTTGCTTGCATTATGCATTTATTTTTTAAATGTTACGTCGTATTATATCTTTAAAATGTTTATATTTCTTGATTATTACAAAAATTGATCTCTCTAAAATTGAAAAATTATGATTGTCTTGAAAAGACATCGCAAGAAGAGAAATATGGAAAAAAGGTGAATGAATAAAGATGAAATATTTCAAAACTTACAGGATTATGTTTTTTTTTCGCATAAACTACCTATTTGCGAAATTGCTACGCCTTATTTTATTTTTCAACAGTAAAACTTGTTAAAAAAAAATAATAAATAAATAAATAAACATGTCGTATTTTTTCAAAAGTGGATTTTAGACCTTTTTAAAAAAAAGCATTAATTACAAGAAATGGCTATAAATTGATTCCAAAGCGTAAATATTCGTACATCATCAATCTCAATATATACTGATATATCGAAGACAAAATATCGATATTTCTGGTACATCGAAACATGATTTCCTTCCCGACACACATTTCACTGTTTTGTTCAAAACATTATTCATTGTTTGAATACTATTCAACATACACAATGCACCGGGACTAAAATATCGATGTTCATAAATCGTCGGTTTCGAAGTGTATCGATATTTTAACATGAAAATACCGATGTTTCTGGTACATCGATACATCATTTTCAACCCTTATACATACATTTCATTGTTTTTAAATATTATTCATTGTTTCTATACTATTCAACAAATACAATACATCATCTCGTTTACAATCAACATATAAAAAAAAACGCACACACACACTTTTTTATTTACAATCACTTGACTTCTTCCGTCCACTTGAGTCTGAAAATTCCCCCCTCGAACGCTGGCCATTCGATAACCCCGTTCCGACGGAAACCAACCTGCCCACGGCATCCAGCCAGCGCAAGTGGATCACGCAAAAGCGGCTGATGAGCCTGCGGCGCGGAACCGTCATGCCTGCGGCGAAAGAACGGCATCTCGTTCCGGCGAAAGTAGGATGATGCTTTCCCGCTCGTAAAAGCGGCATTCAAAAACCGATTACTTCACGATTGTAATTCTAAAAGCGTTTGTAATGATTATCACCTTGTTTTTTATTCCCTCTTTTGATACGGTTTGTATGAGAACATTCCGATCTTCGTTGTTTTTGTATTATGACAATGACGTATTTATATTTTTCTTAAAAGAAAGGTTGTTTTTTCTCATCTTGATTACAGTCCATTCAAGGAAAAACATTGTTTGTAACTAAAATATTATTGAAGTAGGTTTTGTGTAAAAAAAAATATTATTGACACAGAGGTCATTTGTACTTTATGTAAGCGTATATGTTAATATTTCTGTTTACATTTTATTTATTTATTTATTTAACTATTAATAGCTTTTAGCGGCCTCAGAGCAGACTCATTTTTTCAATCTTCACAGTTTTTTCTGACTTTCAGTTAACTATAGGTACTAGTGAAATTTTCTTTCGTTTGGAGCCTTAGTACTATGGCTAGCGACCTTTTGAATAGGCGAATTTTAATTATAATGATCCTGTGTAAATACAGAAACGGTACATTGGTACAGAAATGGTACTTTATCAGCTAATCCAGTATTTTGTTCATCTTTCGATCAAGCGGTCTCAGAGACCGCTCACAGTAACTATACGACACTTTCTGTGACTGACAGTGGTTAAATGTAAGGTCGAAGTTTGATTGTTGCTATCCCTACATTTCTTTTTGTTTATTCTAAATCTTATTTACTATTTCAATGCGATTCAACATATACATCGGTCCCAAAATATCGATATTCATGCATGCATATTTTACAAATCCATGGCCCACGTGTTCTCATGGCCGTACGCAGGATTTTTATTCGGAGTGGGGTTGGGGGGGGGGAGGACAATGCAAAATTGCTGGTACTTCCTACGGCCGCGAAAAAACAGTTTTGGAAGAAAAAATCAATATTTTCAAAAATATTAACTAACTTTTTTATAGGAACAACTGCGGTGGGGTGCAAACTCTCCTCTGCGAAATAAGTGGGAAAGGATCTATTTATATACCTTTATTTTTAAAAAATACCCAGTCGATTAAACTCTCTAAATCCCCCCCCCCCCATCCACACACACATACAAAAAAAAATCCCTGGTTACGACCTTGAATTTTTAATTTTTTTTACTATTTGATATATTACTTGCTTAGAAAAGTGAAAGCCAACAGAAAATTGAAAAAATTCGGGAGTTGAGTTAATCAGTGTTAGTGAATATAAAGGGTCAAGCTAAAATAAAATTGCGATTTACACTCGCAACAAAATAATATTCTGAAAATCCTTCAAACTAAACTTTCATACAATGAAATTGCAATCATGCAGTATATCGCAATCACAAACAACTTTTCATAGTTGACTGCCTAAGTAGGACCAGATTACCAACATAAAAAAAATTAGGTGTAGACCCGATAGTCCTCTCTGAGACGCAGCGGCTCGTGTGTGAGTTCGACCATTCCCCGAGAGAAAGTACGCACCGAGGCCCACAAAACCCGCATGAACCCATGACTTTTATTTAAGAATTCAACACGAATTACATACAGTATTTATACAAGAAATAGGTCCACCAGAAAGCCGTCAATGGTCTGAAGAAAATAACATATAAATATTACGTAAATACTTAAACACATTCTGGTAGTTCAACATTAAATACGATGAATAATGACATTGGTGATGAGCACAAACATGGTAGTTTAACTTCTGAAGAATACTGAGTTAGCAACACAAAACTGACGAACACAAAGATGATAAATGATTATTAATACAAAAAGCACAAATCAATGAGCACGAAGATGATAAAACCAATGAACACAGTGATAATATAATAATTAGGCGGTTGAAGACACACAAAAAGCACAAATTGATGAGCACAAAGATGACCGATGAATAGCAATTGAAGAAAATTGAGATTGCAACAGAAACCGTTTGTTCACCATTGAGCACAAAGATGATAATTAATAATTGGGTGACTGGAGTCGCACAAATCGCATAGACAGATGAGCACATAGATGACAGTTGGCTAATAGTTGTAGAATATAAAAAGCACGACCGAGCAAGCACATACACACAGTGTTGCGAATCACGTGGGTGGCTGAGATTGGCGCCGAGCGGCTAGCGAGTCCCCCCTCTCCCCAGTGACGCAATAAGTTCAGTAGCATCTCGGTCACTGCTCGAAGAGGAAGCAAAATGCCGCTTCCATAAATACAATTTCGAATGTCATGTATTAATATTTTATTTGTGTTTTGATGTGTGTCCGTCATTTGTGTATGTGAAATAAAATCAAGAAAAGGACAATTTATTAGAATTACTTCAACATTAAACGCACCAGAATCGCGTCACGACAATAATAGTATTACTTCCGATTTTAAATGCTCTCCCTTCATGAGTGTGTTTTCTTTACACAGCACTAAGTATACTTTTCATCAAATTCTTATTTTTCAAAAATTTGAGAGGGAGGTATTGTCCCCTGCAGTCTCCCTGTGTTATGCTCATATACCCTTTCTACCATTGCTCGTTGCCATTTTACTATAAGACGCAAGCTCCCAAATTCCCTTTACCATTTCAATTTCCGTTTTGTGTGTTAAGATTCCTATTCCTTAAGAGACAAATTAAAGTTCCCGAATCAAAATCGGATGTAAAAAACGAATTAAATCTGGTCATTTTGTTCCATGTTACCATATATATCATCGATATTGATAAGGGATAAGCACGGATATTCGCAAGAAACACGCAATCCAGTATTCTGCCACGATAAGTTGGCTTGTGATCTTCGCTAGGCCAGTGTTTCTCAATGTTTATTACCACACGGCACACTTAAAGTCAGAAGTTAAATTTCCGAGACACATTAAAATTAAGATGATGAAAGAAACATATGAAAGGAATATAAAGTAATTTTTAATTTATTTACAAATACAAATAAAATGATCCATCATAGCCAAAATGAAGCAAAATAATTTGTTACAATTTGTAATTAAAAAAAAGTTGAAATTCATATGAACCCTTTTTTAACAATTTCCAACATTATTGAAAAGTGCTTATGAATTCGGTTTGTCTGTTGTGCTCTATTTACCATGTAATTGTATATGTTATAGAAGTTTACTGGTGGAATGTTTAGTATTGAAAAGGAAGTGTGTAGCATTTATAGTTTGCTGACAGGGATATTCAAAAGAATCCTATTTCCGAATAAGAAGCATACTTAAATAAGTTTTCAACAATCATTTCTACTGCATTTTATATTGTAACCTTTTTTCCTCAAGGAGGCATAGTTTTTTTTTTCTTTATTTTAATATGTGTAATAATCTTTACGATTTCCTCGCATACTCGTATAAGGAATATAGACACAGAAAAATAAATCTTTAAGTAATGCAATTATAACTAAGTATTCATGCCAAAGTAAATATGAAATTTCGGATATTACATTATCAATACTTCTGCTAATTTTTAAAATATTGACAACAACTTGATTTAAAAATTTTACGCCACAAGTGTTCGTATTGCAATATAAATAAACAACTGAATAATAATTCTTTCCACACATCGCTAGTTAAAAATATACGCATATACGAGGGGTAATACTTAAATTTTTATAGAAAGTAATACAAGAAATAATTTATTACCAAGAATATATGTTTTATTGCTTTTCAAAATACTCTCCTGCAGCATCGATACATTTTTGCATTCGAATAAACCAATCATCAAAACATTTATGCCACTCTGAAAGTAGCATTAGCAGAAACATGGCATTTGTAAGCTTCAATTGCTTTTTCTGAGTTGTTAAACGTTGACCACGCATATTATTTTTTATGAACGAAAATAAAAAGTAACCATTAGGTGCTAAGTCCGGTAAATACTGGCAATGAGTCATCAATTTGATTTTTTCACGCTTCAAATAATCCATAGTTAGCGGAGTAGTGTGTGAGGTGGCGTTGTCTTGGTACAGAATGATGCGACGTTTTGATTTTTTTTTCTTGTCTTTTGCAACTGCTTTCGGCAAACAAATTGTGGTATACCAAGAAGCATTCACTGTTTTATGACCGTCCAAAGGAACGGTTGCAATATAACCAGATTTACCGAAAAACGCAGCAATCATTTTTTGGAAGCACTCTTGCACGTACAAACTTTGTCGGTCAAAGGTAATCTGAAAACACCGAAACAGTCGATTGTTGTTTTGTTTGGGATTCATAGGAATAAATCCAGGTTTCTTTACACGTTACGATGTCGCACACATGTTTTGAGGCACCGGAGTTGAATTTTTTTAGATTTTCCTAGCACCATTTCACACGAGCGTCCTTTTCAGCTTGAGATAAATTCAGGGGGGATCCATCGGGAACACGCCCTTTTCACTTTTAAATGATCCTGTAAAATTAAATGCACGAGGGTCATTGAAATGTTCAAAGATGCTTCTATTTCATCATATGTTATTGGTGACCAGAAGCTATTAGTTTTCTCACAGCATCAATGTTTTCGGGAATCACAAAAGTTCTTGGTCGACCCTCCCGAACATCGTCACTGCGATTCTTACGACCGCGAGAGAATTCTGTAAACCAGTTGTAAATCGTTGCCTTAGATGGTGCTTCGTTATCAAACGTCGATTTCATTCTATCGCTACACTGTTTCTGTGTCAAACCTTGTCAAAAAACCTTGTAAAAAATCATGGCTCTGAAGTCCCTTCGACATAACTCCATAATTATTTAGCACTTCTGATTTTCAAAAAAAACACAGTAAATAGAATTTCACAGCTTCTGCGTAAACGCAGATATTCAAGTAACTGTCCGAATTTCGATGAAAATCGTCTACGCTGAAAGCAGCTGTTTTCTCGTTGCCAGATTCTAAAAACTTATGTACTGGCTCTCGTATTAATATTTAATTAAAATAAATAACAATATGACTATAAAATTCGTATATCGGACACCTACCAGACGATGGCTGTCAAGCAGACAATTTGAAGAAATATACTAACTGATACAACTGTCCTACATAGGTGCCACCTATTTGTAACATTTCCGAAGAACGATTTTTTCATCGAAAGGTTATTTCGTTAGAAGTCCTTATCTATTTCCATGTTCATGGCAGCGCAATACTGTTTGAGAACAACTGCGCTTAGACTACGCTATAAAAAGAGACAAATGTTTCTTAATTTTGCCTTTATCTTTCTAAAGTTTACGAAAATATAATATAACCTTTTCCGAGTTACCCGCGATTCCAAAAAGCATTTCTTTGTCCTTAGAAGCTTCTGAAACTAACAGACATCAGAGATTATCGGAATGTTTCCGAGTACATTTTACAGTGTTATTAATCAGTTTTCTCTAACCCAGAGTATCTTTTTTTTTTCAAATACTTTTCAATTCTTAAGTAAACATTTTCAGCCACGTAACTGAATTTATACAAGCAATAATGACAAAATGTTAATTTTAATATTAAAGCTAATGCTATTAATTTTAATATTTATGTTAATGTTGTTAATTTATCATGTTTGCTGAACATGAAAATGTGTGCTTGAGAATTGATGTCATACAAAAACGGACATTTTGGGTTGAGAAAACCGATTAATACACTAAAAACTTCTCGGAAACGTTTCCGAAAATTTCGAGCAGCAAAAGAAACATCTGTCTCATAAATTCTTCTTTAACCCCTTGAAGGGCACCGGTATATTATATATACCCCTTAATTTTAATCCCAAAATGCCACAATGACACCAGAATTTTATAATCAAAATTTGAATTTATAAGGTACATAAGGAAAAGCTTTTACTTATTTTAAAATAAATTCGTTCGTGAATCCTGGTGTCAATCAATCATTTCAATATTTTAGCTACAAGAGTACTTTGCCCCTGAAGGGGTTAACTTTGGAAATCTGGTGGTTTCTGAGGATAAAATAAAGTTTTTTGGAATCGCGGTTAACTCGAATGAGGTTATATAATATTTTCGTAAACCTGAAGAAAGAGAAGAGCTAGATTAAGAAACATTTGCTTTTTTTCTCAGTGTATACGGATACGGACAGAAAATAAAGTAAGGTTAGAATGACGGAGGTGAAAGAAAAAGCGTTATTTTATAAACAATTAGGTTCTTTTAGTTTCTAGTTATGGTTAGCCCCATGATTGACAGATAAATTAGTCCAAAATTGTATAATTCATAAGCCAACTTTTCGTGGTCGAATATTAGTCAAACCTGCGAAATTTCTGACATTGAAAATCTCTATACAAAAAGGTACTTTGCATGAATTTAAAAAGATCATTTGACATCATGTAGTTTAAGGAATTACATTGTAAATAAATAAATACTTAAATAATCTGTTGGTTTTACTGAAAAAACTGTCAGCTACTAAAAATAGCAAAACAAAAAACCAAATAAAACCCTGTAAAATAGAAGGTGATTGACGTGCTGGCTGACAGTTTTTATTTTCACTTACCATACCAACAACAGTTTTTTTATATATACAGTGTATTTATTATAGCGATAATTACTTCTTTACGTTATTAATATTAATGACCACCGTACGTTCTGTCAAATGACTTTAGACCGTTGCAGAAAAGGAAAAAAAAAAAAAAAAGAAGAAAGGAAGAAAAGGAAAGAGAGATAATATAAATCGCGCCCTCCAGCGAAGATTTATCATTAGGAATACCATATGATAAGGACTAGGTCGTTCTCAAAAAATTTATTTTCCTATTCTACTACTTGCTAGTGTTTTTTCTCACTTAATAAAAGAATCAATTTACTCTTTAAACATATGAAATTTTCATGTATTATTATTCACACTCTTATCAATTGGGCAATTCTTTCAAATGACTTTAGAGCGTTGCACAAAAGAAAAAAAAAGAAGTAAGGAAAAAAAAGAAAGAGAGAATATAAATCGCGTCCTCCAATGAGGGTTTATCATTAGGAATATCATATCATCAGGACTAGATCGTTCTTAAAATTTTATTTTCCTATTTGACAACGTGATGTTTTTTCTGATACAATTAAAGAATCAATTTACCCTTTAAACGTATTAAATTTTCATGTATTATTACTCACACTCTTATCAATTGGGCAATTCTTTCAAATGACTTTAGAGCGTTGCACAAAAGAAAAAAAAAGAAGTAAGGAAGAAAAAGAAAGAGAGAATATAAATCGCGTCCTCCAATGAGGGTTTATCATTAGGAATATCATATCATCAGGACTAGATCGTTCTTAAAATTTTATTTTCCTATTTGACAACGTGATGTTTTTTCTGATACAATTAAAGAATCAATTTACCCTTTAAACGTATGAAATTTTCATGTATTATTATTCACACTCTTATCAATTGGGCAATTCTTTCAAATGACTTTAGAGCGTTGCACAAAAGAAAAAAAAAGAAGTAAGGAAGAAAAAGAAAGAGAGAATATAAATCGCGTCCTCCAATGAGGGTTTATCATTAGGAATATCATATCATCAGGACTAGATCGTTCTTAAAATTTTATTTTCCTATTTGACAACGTGATGTTTTTTCTGATACAATTAAAGAATCAATTTACCCTTTAAACATATGAAATTTTCATGTATTATTATTCACACTCTTATCAATTGGGCAATTCTTTCAAATGACTTTAGAGAGTTGCACAAAAGAAGAAAAAAATAAGAAAGGAAGAAAAAGAAAGAAAAAGAAAGAGAGAATATAAATCGCGTCCTCTAGTGAGAATTTATCATTAGGAATATCATATCATCAGGACTAGATCGTTCTTAAAATTTTTATTTTCCTATTCGACAACGTGCTGGTGTTTTTTCTGACACAATTAAAGAATCAATTTACCCTTTAAACGTATGAAAATTTCATGTATTATTATTCAGACTCTTATTAATTGGGCAATTCTTTCAAGTGACTTTAGAGCGTTGCACAAAAGAAAAAAAAAGAAGAAAGGAAAAAAAAGAAAAAGAGAATATAAATCGCGTCCTCCAGTGAGGATTTATCATTAGGAATATCATATCATCAGGACTAGGTCATTCTCAAAAATTTTACTTTCCTATTTGACAACGTGATGTTTTTTCTGATACAATTAAAGAATCAAATTACCCTTTAAACGTATGAAATTTTCATGTAATTATTCAGATTCTTACCAATTGGGATGTTCTTTCCTTTAGTATACTTTTAATTTGTACTCAAATTCCACCAACATAAATGTTCAGTGAGCACACAGATTTATAATTATTTTGTATTACAGATTTTAGTTTCACTAGAATTAATGCCTCGATATTGAGAACGAACAACTCATAAATAAAGTTGGGAACCGAAGCAAATGACTCGAGCTATGCTTGATGTCCTGAAAAATGGTTCTGTTCTTCCGAAAATCCTCGAATTATTTTATCACCGTTTTATTACTGTCAGAATAAAATTTTGTTAAAAATGTGCACTTGTCTCTGTTCGTTATCTTATTGCCATCTGTTTATCACCCCCCCCCCCCCCCCACACACACACACACACGCACGCACGCACACATTGTGGGTAAGATTAAAAAAAAAAATATCTCAAAAAAAAAAAAAAAAAAGAAAAAAAAAAAAGAAAAGTAAAGAAAATAATAATGCATTTTTTCGTTACTTTCCGATGAAGAACTAAGAAATTATTATGTTTTTATTCATTATTATTATTATTATTATTATTGTGTGTGTGCAACGCTCTAAAGTCATTTGACAGAAATGCCCAATTGATAAGAGTCTGATTGATAATAATACATGAAAATTTCATACGTTTAAAGGGTAAATTGATTCTCTATTGTATCAGAAAAAACATCACATTGTCGAATAGGAAAATACATTTTTGGGGAATTACCTAGTCCTAAAGATATGATATTCCTGTTGATAAATCCTCACCGGAGGACGCGATTTATATTCTTCCTTTCTTTTCCTTCCTTTCTTCTTCTTCTTTTTTTTTTTTTTTTTTGTGCAACGCTCTAAAGTCATTTGAAAGAATTGCCCAATTGATAAGAGACTGAATAATAATACATGAAAATTTCATACATTTAAAGAGTAAATTTATTAACTTTAACTTTAAAATACAAACTTCGTAGTAAAACAGTTCCCATTTTTGCAGTTGTTTCTTTCCACTGAAATCTGACGTTCGTAATCTTATCCACATTTCCAGAAAAAAAAAAATGTTATAACATTAATATTTTTATTAGTTTCTCGCCATTATGCTCTGCATAAAGTGTCTTCCTCGTGACATGCTTATGCTGCAATTAAAAATTAAAAGATTGTTTTAATACTTACACTATTCCACCCTGCTAACTCGCTTTGTCGTCTTTGTGTCATCTTCATATAAAGTGATAATTTAAAAAATTGCATTAATGTTTTTCATGGATTTCTCACTACTCTCACCTCTAAGCATATACAGTATCTCCTTTGTGTCATCCTCCATTTAATATTGAAAGAAAAAAAATGTGACAAAATTTTATAGCCTTTTCTCCTCATTACTCTTTTCTGCCTTTTGCCATCTTTATATTCAGGTTATAAATTAACAAGAAAGAAAAATCATATACCACACACAGATTATGAATTAATTTCAACACTTCTAGAATATTGTAATGAAATTTCATATTTTAATAGACTGAAAGAAGATTTACAAAATCCATAGTATAGTTCAAAACTTAATTTTAACAATTACCATCACCCATCGACAGTAATGTATTTGCATTATTTTGTGCAGCCATAAGACGTATAGTCTGTAGATTTGAATACACACCATACAGCATGCTTGAAATTTAACCCAGCTAGAAAATGAATCACATGGTTGAAAATTCAGCAATTATCGTTCATAGACCCTAATGTATTCGAATTCTTTTATGCACTCTTTATATGAACGACAGATTTTTATACACACTACATACTGTGTTAAAATTTATTCAGTGAGAAAACATATAACATAATCTAAAATTCACTTTCAGCAATTACCACCATAGGCGACAATATAAATTTCTTTTGCGCAGCCCATGATATGATGCAGCCCTTATATGAAATTATTTATATTCTACAAACATCTATGCATACTAAAATATACTTCAGCGAGAAATTGCATAACACAGTTAAAATTGCATTTTAAGCCATTCACATCAATACACGGCAATGATGCTTAGGTTTACATATTCATACATAAGTTTTCATGTATGAATTTGTAAGTGCACAGTGACTTATTAAGATTAAAAACATACATTAAAAACTTTATGAGTTTCTGATCATTACTCTGAGCATAAAATATAGTCAAATACCTTTTAACCTAAGCGTTTTTTACATAAAACAATAGCATTCTTACACAAATAATAACCAAAACATAATCGGGTTTGCATCTTATATAACAATGTTACATGCATGACTCATCATGGGAAAAATTATTACACCATCTTTTAAAAAGATTAACTTGTGTAAAGAGAAAAAAAGCTCAGAGATACAAAAAAGCAAATCTGTATTCCGAAGAGCAACTCAATCAACAACACCTTTTTTTATCAGTTTATTTATTAGATCGATTTTTTTTATATTTTGTCACGGCGTCTACGCATCCGTTGCTGGGGGCATATCGTTGCCAAACTACAAGTAAGAAAAAAAAATATTATACATACTTCCTGTCTTAAGATACTGCGTGCATTGAATAATGAATGAAGTCGGAATCATCGCTAGGGAAGAAAAACGAAAGAAAAACATGCGTAGAAACATGAGAATGTTTTTACTTTGTCAATGAATCTTTCGCTACTGTTAAAACGTCAGAGATTTTATAATGTGTAGTAATGCTGTTATTTAGACATATTTATCAGCTACTTCTTGTGAAAGAGTATAATTTTATTGACCACCATTCCCATTTTGATTTTATTTTTGAACTTCTAATCGTTTTTTAACGACCAATAGTTACACTGCGCATTTCAATTATTCTTAGAAGATATTAACTATCTTCCCGTGACGTTTGTGGTTTTCGATTACACTTTTTAACATAGAACAGTAAACATATCAATTAATGGTATTTTAGATACATTTAAACAATAAAGGAATGATTCCACAGGAGCTCTTAATAGAGCAACATGGATAACTTTTATATTTAACAATTATAACAAGTTTAGTAATTGAATTAATGTTTAAAGCGATAGTAAATCCATGTAAGTATAGCGTTTGTGAGAATGTCAGAAAACAATTCGACGATTAAGTTTATAAAATTACTACACTATATAAAAAAAAAGAAGACAATCACTATAAAATTACTACACAATAAAAAAAAACGAAGACAATCACTGTAAAATTACTACACTGTAAAAAAAACGAAGGCAATCATTGTAAACTTACTACACTGTGAAAAAACGAAGTCAATCAATGTAAACTTACTACACTGTAAAAAACGAAGACAGCCATTGTAAAATTACTAATTACTACACTGTAAAAACGAAGACAATTACTGTAAAATTACTTCACTGTAAAAAAAAAATGAAGACAATCACCCTAAAATTATTACGCTGTAATTAAAAAAACGAAGACAATCACTGTAAAATTAACTAGCGAATTATGTATCAACAATTTTTTCTGAAAATTAACAGGCAAAACGTATTTCTATTTTTTTTTTTTTTTTACATCTTTATGGTAAAAATAATTGCAACCTTGCAAATTTTAACAGCAAAAAGTACTGTAAGCAAATTGCCAGCAGATTTTCCTACAATTGTCTTCATTTGTTCTTATAATGTACGATAAACAACAGACAAAACAGGAAACTTTTTCAAATATTGTTAACTGAATACAGCACTTAATACAAACATATCAATTAATGGCATTTTAGATGAATTTAAACAATGAAAGAGTGATTCCACAGGAGCTCATAATAGAGGCATATGGATAACGCATTTATATTTAACAATTATAACAAGTTCAGTAATCGAATCAATGTTTACATCGATAGTAAATCCATGTAATTACAGTGTTTGTAAGAATGTTAAAAAAATAACTTTGACAGTTAAGTTATTTAAAATACTACACTGTAATAAAAAAACGAAGACAATCATAGGGAAGAGACAGGGGTGGAAAAAGTTTTGGTAACCCTAAAATGTCTCCAACACAACAGTCACGTGACTATAACAGTCACGTGATGTGCTCTTTGCGTTATTTTCATTGACGATTCAAAATTACGAAATTTGGCATCTGATTTTATCGCCAAGGGCAAGGTCTAGCATATGTTTGCGAAAGGAAAGTAAACAAAATACAATATCGTTAAATTAAAGTGAAAAGTTGCTTTTATTATTTTAAAACAGATTTTAAGTTGTTATGTTTTACTTCGTCTATATTTTTGCAATAGTTTTACTCCATAGTTTCATTTGGTATATTTTTAATTTATATCGTTAATGGGTGCTCTGAAATTGTTTTCACTCGAGCATGCCGTCTATAAATTATGAAATGTAAATGATAAACACGTTTTTAATATTGCATAGTTCCCTTTTTCCCCTGAATTCCACAAAAAGGGGCTTTTTTACTTTCATACATTAAAGATTCCATGTATTACAGCTAGTGCAGTCATCAATATATATATATTTGCTAATATAATTTGGAAAACAATATTGTGAAAATGATTAAATAATTGAATCTAACAGTTGTTTAATTGATTGAAAATTTAATTAACCCCTTGGGGACGAGCGACACGTATACGTGCCGCATAAGATACTCAGAATCCCCGATTTTTCCCACCAGTTACTTTTTATTGTAAGCTTTGCCTTATTTAATGATAGCATTTCTGCGATTCAATTAGGCGTAAATTTCTGTTTTGAAAAACCGGTGGTAAAAGATTAAAAATTCTGTAAAGGACGCTCGTCGCGAAAGGGTTAATGTCCAATACTGGCTAGAAAAACAAATTGTATTTATATAGCTCACGTATTTAAGCAAGGCTTATATTGACAGAAGTATATGTATTAATCAGTAAATAACGAAAATTTGTTTTCAACAAATTATTACATCATATTTTTAAATTTATTTTACTTCACATGCGTAATATGGATATTGACTATTTTTATAATTTTTTCACGGCAGGCAACGTTTTTCAAATTGTCAAGCAAGGGATAACGTGCCAAATCTGAAAACCTTTACATGAGAAGGATAGGTCTTGTTTGTGCCACTTTTCAAGGGAATTCTCTACGGAAAGAGCATTCCGCGTCTATCTCTTCTCTATGAAGATAATCACTGTACAAAACACTAGCTATTCATGTACCGACAAATTTTTCAGAAAATTATCAGGCAAAATGTACTACCTCTAAAATATTTTTTTCTATTTTACATCTTTATGGTAAAAATAGTTGTAAGCTTGCAAATTTTAACAGAAAAAAGTGCTGTACCCAAATTGCTAGCAGATTTTCCTACAATTGTCTTCATTTGTTCTTATAATGTCGATAAAGAACACAGAAAACAGGAAAGTTTTTCAAATATTGTTTAACAGAATACAGCACTTAATGCACAAAAATTCCTTAGTAAGTTAAAAATTAGTTTAGAAAATATGCTAAAGCGAAAACCTCGAATATACATTAATACTGGAGAAAATTGCAAATGTGGTAACAATTACCAAGTATTTTGCAATTTGTGATGAATATTGCCATGTTGTTATTATAAAAGAAGAAATTTTAATAGCTACCCCTATAGCAAAGTAATATTACATCAATATTACATTTATCGGCTTTACATCTCTTGGCATCACAAACGTTTACGATGCAAATATTGCTCAAATTTGGAACGGAATTGTAGATCATTTGTTGAAAAATTGTGTGACGCGACAAGAAAATTATCGTTTTATACTAAAATATAAAATTTTAATCATTAATAGGAATTATAAATAGCTCTATCTCGTTATTACTAGAAATAATTATTTCTAATCTTTACATTAAAAATTTTTATAGTGTAATACCAATGTTACAGAAATATCGGATTATATAAGAATATTTGTGATGCAACACCATTTATTATGCATAACATTATAACATAAAATAGTTTCAAGATATAAGAAATTGGATAAACTTTGAAACTAGACACGAAACATTTGCATTATAATAACAACATTTCTCGAATTATGGCATTGTATTAGATTTTAAAACAGAAAATGATCTCCATTGGTTTTTAATTAGAGTTATTCCCAATTATATGTCTATATTTTACCAATAACTGGCTAAAATGTTGTGGGTAAAATAGCTTTATTATTTTGAAATGTGAACATTCCAAAAATGTCCCAAAATTAAGCTAAAATTAAGCTAGTGTTCCACCAAGTTTTAAATGGTATTGGGCTGACAGTGGTTTGGTACTGGAAAATTGGCGCAAGCAAGGAAGGGAATTACACTGTTAAAAATTTGCCGCATACTGTCCAGTCATTCGACCGTTTTTGTTGAAAACTGTTACGTAACAACAATTTAGCTCTATTCTGACCGTATATGGACAATGAGATGTTTAGAATATATTTAAATTACGGTTATGTAACCGTTTATAATAAAAACGGTCAAATGACTGGACAGTTTGCTGCAAATTTTTAACAGTGTAGGGTTAAACCCTGTGTTGGCAAATTAGTACCTTTTTTTATTCAGCAAAAGCCTACCATCCTATTCTATGTAGTAATTTTTGTTTTTCTTTTTTTTCTTGGATTTCTGTGTAGTATTTTTTGTTTTGCTTGATCCAAGAATGTCAAAGCAAAAACTGATATGCAGAAATTCTGGCAAGTAAAGCTAGTTTTTTTTTTTTTTTTTTTTTTTTTTTTTTTAAATAAAAATAAAGGTGGCTAAGTATACAAAACTGGTTAAATCTATATAGTTAACCTCTCCCTCTCCTCACCAGAGCATTAAAAAATGCATTTTTATAAATTTATTTTTAATTTCAAAATTTTAATGAATACTTTGAGCACACAGAAAAAAATATAACCCAATTTGGGTCGAAAGATTCTTGGGTATGTGCCCAAATTGGATCATGCCTGTTTTGGTTACCACTGTGTATCCATTTTGGGCACTGTTAAATACCCATTTTCAAAAAAAAAAAAAATAATAATAAAAAAATTAAAAAAAAAAAAAAATTAAAATTAAAAAAAAAAATTTTTTTTGTTTTTTTTGAAAATGGGTATTTAACAGTGCCCAAAATGGATACATAATGGTAACCAAAACAGGCATGACCCAATTTGGGCACATACCCAAGAACCTTTCGACCCAAATTGGGTTTTATTTTTTTTCTGTGCAGTCAGATCCTTCCAGGTTAAGATTTTAGTTGCACAACTGGTTAACTGTTATAACTGTTATGCGTTGTATGTCAAAAATAAAATAACATTTTAACGAGCAATTTACTTATTTCCTGATTATACTTTCACTGTATCATGACCTTCTTTATTTACGTATTACAAGTGCCGTGAGGAAAATCAATTCTGATTTTGTTACACACTTGAATAATTTCTTTTTTCTTTTCTTTTACTTAAAATAATAATAATAATTTCATAACTGTGTAGAAAATTATTCAGTTAAATGCTTCCTTAAGCGGTTTTTCAGTTCCAATTTGCATCAACTGCCAAACCTGCCTAAATGTTTGTCTTAACAGAAAAAGTGATTGAATTCTAATTCTGAAAACGCCTCAAAACGAAAAAACAAGTACATGAAAATCTATACTAAAGTTAATCACTGTATGTAAAAATACCCGCCTACTCGGTATTTCAAATATTAAATATTAAGAAAAATATTAAAATATAAATTTCAATTGAATGGAATCAATTTTCAATTTCCTTGTGGTGTTTCTATTCTAATAGATTTGAAAGTAATTACATTTTCGAAATACTTAATGAGGCCGCAACTGTATTTCTCTTAAACTGCATCAAAAATAAGAAGGTGGTTTTTAGTTGAACCTATTTATATATTGTACGTATGCTGATGAATAACTCGGTAAGGTAAACCTATTTTCCTTAGTCGAGTTTTGTTTTAAACTCTTTCAAGGACAAGTAATTGTGTTTCCGTACTGTTGAATTTACACCCGAGTTTTCAAAAACATTTTATTTGAAAATAAGGAAATGCAATTTTACAGCTTTTCACCAAAATTACAAAAGTAAAATTTTGTTTAAAAGTTCTGGTACAAATATTGATTAAAATTAAGTGATAACGGGGAAAAAAAAAAAAAAAAACCAATTTCATGAATTACCAACAATATTCGGAAAAATATTCGAATTCTTTTGTGCAGCCCTGCATATGATCTATAGCTTTGTATATGTACTACATAGAATGGTGAAATTTAGTTCAGTTAGACAACGCATAGCACAGTTGAAAATTCCCCTTCAAAAATTTCCGTCAACAAACGCAAATACACTCGAGATATTTTGTGCTGTCCTGTATACGATCTACAGAATTTAAACACATTTAGTAATAGGCAAAATAAATAATTAAATTTAAAAACAAGTACCGCAACTGAAAACGCACTTCCAACAATTATTATTAAAAGACAGTACTTTAACCGAATATTCCTGTGTGTCCCTGTAAATGAGCGATAAATGCTATACACAAAATATTTTATAGTAAGCCTCTTTTAATGCGCCGAAGTGATATATCAATTTAAATTTGTTTGAAATAGTGAAACATTATTAAAATATCCCGCGCACGATTTTCCCCCATAGACCGTAATGTAACGGAATTTTTTTAATGTCCCTGTAAAGAAACCATAAGTGCAATGCACTACATATTCTATAGTAAGCCTCTTGTAGTGCACCTCAATGATATATATAAATTTCAATATGTTCGAAACAGTGAAACAGCATTAAAATAAACCGCAAATGATTTTCCCCATAGACCATAATGTAATGGAATTTTTGAGTGTCCCTATAAAGGAACTATAAGTGCTACATACTTCATTTTCAATACCAAACATGCCATAATAAACTTCAATAACCTATATCAATTGCATGGCAATCCGAATGCGATTTATAGCATGGACACACCCAGAAAAAAGTTTTGTTGAATCAACAAAAGTTTAGTTGACCCAACAAAACTTTTTGTTTAAATATAGGTCAATGAAAATTTTGTTTAAATCAACAAAAAAAATTTTTTTTTTGCACAAAAAATTTTTTTTTTTTGCAATTCCAAAAAAAAAATTTTGTATCGTCAGCAAAAAATGTTTTGTTAATTCAAGTAAAATTTACTTGAAGTTTTACTTGAAGTTTGCTAAAACAACCAAAATGTACTCAACAAAACATGTTTTGTCGTTTTAATCAATTCCTTTTTCTGGGTGCATCAGGCTGACAGACGGCAGACGGACAGACACACCGAGTGCATAAACACTTTTCAACTACGTTGGAAAGTGTTATAAATTCTACCCTCACTATAGCAAGTGGTGGTGTACACATATGTCTGCAGGTCTACACGATATATATATGCATCTTACAGTGTAGCTAATAAGGATCTTACGATGAAAGAGTCCGGCAAAAGGAAAAATCTCAAAAAGAACTAAGTGACAATATAATAAATTAAACATTATTATCGAATTATTATTATTATCGAATTATTATTAAATTAATTATCGAACTAAGTGACAGTAAATATAACATTATTATTATTATTATTATTATTATTTTGATGAAGAAGGGGTCTTTCTAAAAAAATTTTGCAGAAGGAATAAAAATCTAAATGCCTCTTGTAATAAAAAGTATTCACAAACATTAATGGTTTTAAAGAAAAGCATTATTTATTGTTGTTCGTTATTTGACTTTTGTTTTTGAAAAAAAGCTATCAACGTGAAATATTCAAAATGATGCCAAAAAAACCTTCAAAGGTTGCCATGGATCCTGCGGGCGTAAGCGTTGGACAACCCTGCCCTAAAATATTCTTTAAAATATCAACTACACGGTATTATGCAACTCAAAAGTAAAAATATTTAACCTGAGCATACTTCGTCCCGTTAAACATCCAAATTAAATATTAATTTCTTGGCACGGCCAATTTATACAATTCTAAAACCCTTTTTTTTTCTTTTTAACAAATCCACAACCTAATTTATAAAACTATCATCTTTTTTTTCTTTCTTTCTTTGTTTTCTTTTTTTACTTTTAACGTATGTGGCCACGTGTTTGTTGGTGAACTGTTCTTAATGAAATAATACTGTTTAACTAAAGATTTTTTTTTTGTCCTATGTTCAAAATACATTCTAACTTTAAATCAAAATAGAGAAAACAGTCAGCAGCCTATTACATCCAATTTTCCAATCATTTAACTTTTTCATAACGCGTTATTTTGCAAGCAATTAACTTCGAATTCCTGTTAATTGAAAAAGTTAATTAAAAGCTACCAAATTAAGTAATTAATAATTAAATCCTTACATTTCATTCATTAAATTAATAACACTTTTTTTTCTTCTTGCGACGTTTATGAGTGTTTTCATTTCTATTTTTTAATGTAAGGCTATTAAAAAATGTTTATTCAAGGTTAAATAAAAGTGATATTATATAATTATACCTCTCTGTGTGGCTTAAAATCTCACAGAACAATAAATAAAGCTTTATTAATTTGCACCTCTAATTATTAAGTCATTTCACTTTTTTACGTTATGAGTTGTTTCAAACAATTAATATGCTATTGTTTAATTAAAACGTTTTTTAATACAACAATTTATTTATCAAGCTACCTTTTAATTTAATAAAATATTTAATAAGAGAATTGTGTTTTTAGTTTTCGAATTTTTTATGACAAAAAAAATAATAACTAATGTCCAAAAATATGTAAAAATAAATTTTTTTTTTCTTTAAAAGACATAATTTAAAGATGAATAAAAGTGATATTTTATAATTACACCATATTTTATAATAAGTTCAGTTGCAGTCTAATAAAAAATAGCTACATCTCAAACTTATAAATCATTTAATATTTTTACATTGTAGATTGTCTTTCTCATAATTAATGTATCAAAAGACTTAGTTAGATATTCATCATTTCAATATTATTTTTAAACTTCAAATTCGTTTATAAAATTAATATTTGATTTAGGGAATTTAATAACATATGTGTTGATAGTAACATTTTATTTTATTACTACATATTGACAAAGAATTGAATTAACATTGAAAATTTGTAAAATATTTTACTTTTTATATTTCAAACAGTTAATATGCTATTGTTTAATTAAAATGTTTTTCTATATAGATATTTAGTTATGAAACTTTATTATTTAAAACATCTAATGAAATATTTATCAATAGAATTGAATCAACATTGACAATTTGTAAAGTATTTTACTATTTACATTTCAAGCAGTTAATATGCTATTGTTTAATACTTTTTTTTAATTTAATGCATCTAATGAAATATTTATCAATAGAATTGAATTAACATTGACAATTTGTAAAGTATTTTACTATTTACATTTCAAACAGTTAATAAAAATGTTTTTTCTATATATATATTTAGTTACGAATTTTTTTTTTTTTTATTTAATGCATCTAATGAAATATTTATCAATAGAATTGAATTAATATTGACAATTTGTAAAATATTTTACTTTTTACATTTCAAACAGTTAATATGCTATTGTTTAATAAAAATGTTTTTTCTATATATATATTTAGTTACGAAACTTTTTTTTTATTTAATGTATCTAATGAAATATTTATCAATAGAATTAATATTGACAATTTGTAAAATATTTTATTTTTTATATTTCAAACAGTTAATATGCTATTGTTTAATAAAAATGTTTTTTCTATATATATATCTAACTAAATATACGTAACTAAATATATATATTTCTAAATATATGTATATCTAAAACGTAACTAAATATATATATATTTCTATATATATTTAGTTACGAAACTTTTTTTTTTATTTAATGCATCTAATGAAATATTTATCAATAGAATTGAATTAATATTGACAATTTGTAAAGTATTTTACTATTTACATTTCAAGCAGTTAATATGCTATTGTTTAATAAAAATGTTTTTTCTATATATATATTTAGTTACGAAACTTTTTCTTTTTATTTAATGCATCTAATGAAATATTTATTAATAGAATTGAATTAATATTGACAATTTGTAAAATATTTTATTTTTTATATTTCAAGCACTTAATATGCTATTGTTTAATAAAAATGTTTTTTCTATATACAGTGGACTCTCTCAATCTGAACACTCTCTAATGTGAACACCCCGGTATTATGAACACTTTCTGATGGTCCCGGCGAAACTCCATAGACTTAACAAAAGATGAACTCTCTGTATTCTGAACACCCTCTAATCTGAACACCCCACTATTATGAACGCTACTTTTGATCCCCATTCTAATTTGCCTCTCCGTAAACTGAACGTGTGTTTGCAGTCTGAATACGGGGAACACCCGCATCATGGAAATTCCGAAAAATTGTTGCAGGAGAATAAGAGGGTTCAATAAACTCGATTTAAAAATAAAGAAACAAAATCAATTTTAGATTTTAAGATCTACTCGATGCTGAAATTTGTTTCAATAATTCAGATAAAATCTTCATTTAACAAAACAACTACAAAAAAAAAACATTTATTATAACAAAACAAAACAAACAAAAAAAATTGAAAGAATATTTTTGTTTTTACCGTACGTGTTCGCAACTAACTAGAACATTTTTATATATGTTTAATAAATAAAAAAGTGTAGATAAGAAATTGTTTCCATTTCAGAAAAGGTAAATCATGATAATCAAATTAAATGAAATGATCAAAACAATCAATTTTTATGCAAAGAGATACAAGAAAAAATAATGTAAAAAACATGTCACGTGATTTTCCCTCTCCCGAGCTAAGATAAAAATAGAAAGATTGCGCAACAGAAATGACCATCCTCCAATGACAGATAAGAGACAACAGGTGTTAGAGGGGGTGGTTAAAAATTATTATGGTTTCTTTTCTGCATACCTGGTTGGCAGCATTATCGCTTCTGTTTCTTTCTTACTTTTTGCTTGGCAAAGGTAAAATTTTTTCGTTATTTCACTATCGTTGCAGGGAAAGAATTTCAACACTTACGCAGATATGTCAAAAATAAGTAAGAAAACAAAAAAAACGGAAAGAACTGAAGTTTCAGGAAAAATACGAAGTTGTTCAAAAATTAAAATCAAAAGTAAGTCAAAGAAAAATTGCATCTGAATTTGGAATTTCAGTAGGTCAAGTCAACGCCATCAGCAAGAAACAGAAAGAAATTATAGCCGCTTTTGAAGAAAATGAACCTTCCTCAAAGTGTAGAATTTTCGAAAAGAAAACAGGAAACGAGAACACAAACAATCACGTCTGGAAGTTTTTTTGCCAAATGAGAATGAAGAATCTTCCTGTCACTGGACCCCTGCTAAAGCAGATTGCTCTGGATTTTGCAGAAAAGGAGAAAATCACGGAATTCAAGGCATCGGAAGGATGGCTGCCTCGCTTCAAAAGTTGGCATAACATCTAATTCAAAATAATCAATGGTGAAGCTGCAGACGTGAATGTCGACACTGTGGAGGAATTGAAAAGAAAGCTTCCGGATATAACGAAGGATTTCGATGCCGCTGACATTTTCAATGCCGACGAAATCGGACTGTTTTTCAGAGCTGTTCCAAATAAAACCTTAGCAGAAAGAAGCAAGAAATGTGTGGGCAGAAAAATGTCAAAAGAAAGACTTACCGTCATGCTCTGTGTCAGTTTTACGGGTGAGAAGCTCAAACCACTTGTGATCGGATAAAGTGAAAAACCACGATGCTTCAAAAATGTAAAGATAGCATCATTACCTGTGAACTATAAATCAAATCGAAAAGCCTGGATGACATTCACAATTTTCTCACAGTGGTTGGAGGGCTGATGAAGAGAGATGATGAAGAGAGAAGGAAGAAAAATTCCTCTTTTTTGATAATGCCAGATCACATACAAATGTGCAGCTAAGCAACGTGAGCCTGAAGTTCCTGCCATCGAACTGTACTTTTATAATTCAACCACTGGATAAAAGGAGTAATCAAGACCTTTAAAGCTCAGTACCAAATTCATTTTTTGAAGAAAATGTCCGTGGTGATGGAGGAGGCAAATTCGGCCACCGAACTAACGAAGAAGGTCAATGTCATGGATGCTGTCCTTTGGATATCAATTGCTTGGAATGAAGCAACCCCCCTACACCATCCAAAAATGCTTCTACAAAACTGGGTTTCCCGTGTGAGAATGAGCAATCAAGGACAGAGGACCAAGAAGCAACAGCTGTGATTGAGGTCAATTCTTCAAGAGCTTCATACTGAAATTGAATCTGGAGCTTATCTCAAAGCCGACGGAAGCCTTCCTGTTTGCGACAACATCGTTGAAGAGGAAGAGGGTAGTGAAGACGAAGCAGAACGAGAAGAGACCGATGAAACAAGAAGTACGATTGCCTTCAAGCAATATGGCCAAGGGATTCAAGACCTGTTGAGCTATGCGGCTGAACATCACCCGGAAGCCTTTCCACTTCTTAAACAACTAGATAACATGTACACTGCACGAGCATACACTATGCAAAAACAGACTAAAAATACTCACTTTTTTAAGTAATGTACCGATTATGTTTTCAAGTAATCCATTGTGTACCGATTATGTTTTCAAGTAATCCATTGTAAGTATGTAATTGTATATTTTGTAAAAAAATTTAATATAACATTTTAATTTACCTTTTTTAATTACATTTTTTTAATTAACTTTTTTAATAGTTTCTAAGTTCAGCACCTTCATCTCGGTAACTTGCATGGTTAACCAGGATAAGTATTCTATACAGTCTATAAACTTAATACATAGTAGTAGGAGTAATGCATTTCCCCATCTCCCTCTATAATGAACACCCCCATAATCTGAACATTTTTGATCGGTCCCCTGAATATTCAGAATAGAGAGAGTCCACTGTATATATATTTAGTTACGAAACTTTTTTTTTAAATTTAATGCATCTAATGAAATATTTATCAATAGAATTGACTTAATATTGACAATTTGTAAAATATTTTACATTTTATATTTCAAACAGTTAATATGCTATTGTTTAATTAAAATTATTTTTTATATAGATATTTAGTTATGAAACTTTTTTATTTAATGCATCTAATGAAATATTTACCAATAGAATTATGCTTATAGTATTCTGGTTTCTTTAATGAGAAAAAATGGTACTTTATACTATTTTTAACTCAATCACACTGGTTGGTAAAGATATCACACGAATTGAAAATTTTCCAACTGATTGAAAAAGTATCCAGGTCGGGTGCCGAAACCAAAATCTCAGCCGCAGCATTGGCAATTTAAGCCAGAGTTCTTAAGTTCGACTCCCGGATTAGATAAGTTTCACTCAGTTGGAAATATTTCAATTCGTATGAAAAAAAAGGGAACTACGTAAAAAGGTATCTAAAAATATAAACAAATTTTCTTTAAAAACAAAATAATAATAAAGTAAATAAAGATGAGTAAAAGTGATATTTTATAATTATTCCATTTTGAGCTCTAATAAAAAAATAGTTTTATGAAATTGAATCTCCAAATTATAAATAATTTAACCTTTCTACATTTTGGATCATCTTTCTGATAATTAATGCATTAGTTGAATTCGATTTCTATTATTTCAACCTATATATTTTCTAACATAGAATTCGTTTATAAAAGTATTATTCAATTTATAAAATTATCAATATATTTATTGATAAAATATTTTCCTATTTTCTTAATTTTTGAATAACAAAGAATTGAACTAACATTGGCATTTGTACAAAATTTAACAAAAAAAGGAAGGTTGATAAGCGTATAAAAGTGGCTCTTTTAATTTTTTTTTCATTATAATATTTTTATCGTTTATTATATCTAATTCCACATTATATAACATTAACTTTGCTACTATTATTAAAAAGATCTTTTCTGATGGTCAAATTTGGATATTTTCCCGCGTTTTGCTTATTCTACTGGTTTTTGCATGTTATCTTACCACTAAACGCGAATGAAGGTATCATTTTGGTTTTGATATTCAGTGTACTCTCGTTGGTTCATGAAGACAATTTCATTTTCCCCATCATTTTATATTTGAAATTAATGTTAAAGACATCGCTTAATGCGCAATATTAATCGGAAAATGCGTAAAACTGTTCACAATTAACCGTGCAGAATCTAAAGACACTCGTTTCGCACATTACTTTTTTAAAAGAAATTTTGTTGCCATATCTTTCACTGAGATATCTAGAAATTTTAATGAATGAAATAAAATGATAAATAAAAAGGTAACATTCCACAACCGACAATATAAGACGTTTAAACAATGCTGCCGGCTGTTCGTCGGTATTACCAATCAAAATCTGACCTAACAGAGCAAATATTGGAGTGTGTCACAAAGTTACAACACAATGCGATAAAAAGATCAATTGTTCGACTATTGCAAAGAAAAGCGACTTCATAATTTAAAATAAATTTTGCAAATCTGGCAATTATTTGTATATTTGTTTGTCCTGAGTAATTAGTTCTTTTGTATTAACAATATCATCATTGATTTGTATTTTTTACTAAAAATACTAAATTAAAAGATCGTTGTTTCTTTTAGCATAAATTTCTTCCTATTTAAAGTTTTTAAAAATCCTAATCCAATTAATTCAACATTATATATTATTTTTATACCATTCAAATGTTTGTATCGTTTAACGTGGACTTGAAGAGGACAAAAAAATGTCTGTACTAAGGGAAGTTCACTGTATATTTAGGTTGGATTGTATAAAAACTTATACAATATTAAAATAAAATTGGTTCCTCAATTTGCTCTTGCTTATAAGATAAATAACGTTGTTTTCTTTTGGAAAAAAAAATCTGTTTACCATTATTAGTTCACTTAAATGGGTCACTGTCATAGCTGCCATCCTTTACTTTTTTTTGTTACCACTAAAATTTAATAGAAATTTTTGCCTTATGTAATCGCACGATTTTGACAATTTAATAAGATAAAATGTACTATCAAATTTTAGTGGTAGGAAGAAAGCGTAAAAATTGGCAGCTATGCAATGTGCAAATATTTTTTTACATGTGTAGCCTTGAATTACTTATTAATAAATCTTTAGCAAGTTACAAAAGTTGAAACTTGAAAATTAACAAAATGATAATTATGCACTTGCAAACCTCTAAGACTGGTCTGTTTCTTTCTTTTTTTTTTTTTTTTTTTTTTTTTTTCCCCAAAGAAAAATTTCTTAGATTTTTCTTACAGGTTTTGTAGAAACCTACGAAACTTACTTGAAATATACTTTTTAATGCAAATGTTGTAAAAACCTAGCACGAAACATTTTCTTCGGAAATACTGGTGTTCAAACAACGGAGCAGTGAGAGCCTATAACAATTATATAAAACATTTGCATTATATCTATTATTTCTTGGAACAATAAAATTTTATGTATTTTTTCCAGCATGTATTTTCTTTGCTCGTTCTGTCTATAATATGTAGTACTTAAATTAATAAACATACTAATAATTAATTTTCCGTTTTTTAATTAAATTGTACACATTTTGTAGATCATGATTTTTTTTTTTTTTGTGTGTGTGTGTGTGTTCTTTTAATTAAGTCAGGCATATTCCAAGTATTTAAAATTATTTTAACACTTCCTTTTTATAAGATAAAACATGAAAATTAATTTTTACGTTAAAAATAGTATGTATAAAAATTGTTTTTGTCAATTTCATATTACAATATTTCACATTTTTTATTCAACATAAATTTATCTTCATGTGTTTCATTTATAACACATAATCACCAGCTAAATCAAAATTTTCTTTCAAACAACGTGCAAAATTTAACATCGAAATTTCTTTAAAAAAAATTATTTTATTTACATCTTCAAAAGTCAAACTCATATTATTTTGTTTCAAGGACTTCTATTATACTAATTTAATATTTCTTGTTTTATATAAAAATGAGTTTAAAAAAATAGTTTTCGCCATCTTATTATTATCATAAACATTTTATAAGAAAAAAAAAATATCTTAAAACTGCTCAGCCATTTAATGATTTCCTATGTGAATTATCTTTCTAAATAATTAATCTTTAATTCCATTCTTGAACTTTTGTTTATAAAAGTGGTCATCTTGCTTCAAAATCTCAATAACATAAGATCTAGATCCATTTTTATTTAATTTCAAAGTCCTAATGAATCATAAATCCTTGTAATTACATTGTTGTTCATTTCATAGGGGATGTTGCAAAAAAATAATTAAAACCGCCCACTCATTTTTTTCAGTTAGAATTAAGTTATTAATATTTTTGGCTAGCCCAAAATTTAATAATTGAACTCTTCTATCAATAACACATAAAAGTATTCTTGTTCCACGTTTTAATGAAACAATTTAATGAACTATTTTGGAAACTCGAAGGAAAACGGCATTTCACATAAATGCAAGAAATGCTTAAAAAATGCTTATATGCTTAAGAAATTATTCAAATAAGATAACATAAATCTTCCAATTAACAAAACCCTTAAAATTTGTTTCCTCTTTTAAAACTGCCAATTAAAAAATAATTTAACATTTTTCATGCATTTTTTTTTAATCAAACAATTAAAGTGCGTTTAGTATAAGAGTAATTAAAATCATTATGAAACGGATATTTTTTTTCCCCTTTCAAACTTACTTTTTATTAATTCAGCTTTTTATGGTTTGCAAATTTATGTGAATATTTATAAAACTCTTACAAATGAATATTTATAAAATTCTTACAAGAATTTTATGTGAAAGGTTTTCAAAGAAATCTCTAAATGAGTTAAAAAAAAAGAATAAAAGAAAAGTCATGTAAAAGTGTATCTAATTAATTTGCAATCAGCAGAATTTTTTTAAACTCTACTTACATTTTTTTCAAGGTTGGTCAGTGATTGTGTTTTCTAAACAAGACAAGAATTGTCTATACTAAAATAGAAATTTACAAAGTAGCCAGAGATCTTTAGAAATCAACGTGAAATTGAAAAGGATCGATTAAGGCTGCTCTCATATCCAAACAAGCTACTTTCTGACACATTTTTTTAATTCATTTTTCTTTGCAAATGCATGAAATTGGCAGGTGTTCTTATTCAGAAACTGTATAATCGAAACACGTTTTCCATTTTTTGGTAAAGGCAGAAGATCTTTCAGAAAAGACTATCAATGTCGGCGTTTTGAATCACAGAATCCAGATAATCGCAACCAGAGAATCGCGAAAAACGTGTCATTACGTGATCCGAATCGCTTATAACTCGATAAGTAATTTATTTATCAAAAAATGGAAAACTTATTTCGATTCCAAATTGCTTCCATAGCCAGGCCTGCTAATTTTATACATTTGCGTTTAAAACTGAGTCAGAAAATGTGTCCGAAAGTTTCGCGTTGTTGCGCATGTCATTTGAGAACCACCTTAAAGCAGTTCTAAAATAAAACATTTTCCCCCGCTCAACAACACGAAACTTTCTGACTCATTTTTAAACATAAAAGCATGATCTGGCGGGCATGATTATTGAAAGGATTTATAATCACACAGTTTATTTCATTTTCCGAAAAATGAGTTTCATCTTGAGTTATAAGCAATTGTTTTCCTAACTAAACCAAAATTTGTAAAAGCTCAACAGGTAACTTGCAACTTCTCCACCATACAGCTTCGACTTAGCCCCAAGCGATTTTCATTTGTTTAGCCCACTAAAAGCAAGATGATGTTCACAGATGATGAAAAGGTTCAACTAGAAGTCATAATGTGGCTGAGACAGCAACCCAAAGAATGTTATGCAGCTGGTGTTGGGGCACTGATAAAACGGTGATATAAGCGCATAAATATTGGTGGAGAATATGTTGAGAAAGAAAAATAGTTTTGAAGTGAATATCATTGTAAGTTATTATTTAATTATTTTTTTGTAACTTACTTAATGACTTTCCCTCGTATTTAAATTCAGCATGTCAGAAATCAATGAAATACAAAATTTTAATAATTTTAATATTTAGTTAGGAAAAGATATAAATTAATGAAATAGTAAATCAATGTTTAGGTTTTGTCTGTTATTTGTTTTGTATGATACTTTGTACGAACAAAAAAGTCATGTGTGTACATGTTTTGAATTAAACTGACTTTGAAATATACTTATTTAATAATAAGAATTTAAATATTTCTCAAAATTCAATATGTTTTGCAACTCTTGTAACTAAGTTTAGTGATAACATTATGGTTGCCAAAATATATATGATATTTTTTAGGTTTTATAAAATATCATATAAAACAAAAGATAATGAAATAACTAAAAAATTTCTTTGATTTAAATTTAGTTAGTTTTTTTAAAAAATTATTATTATAATTATTATTATTATTATTATTATTATTATTATTTTGCTATTAACATTCCTGATTATGCACATAATTTTGCATGTAATTTTTATGCTATTGGTAATTCCTATTACTGATTATTAAATAACCCAGTCAAATAGTAATATTGAATTAATTAATAATACAATTATTAAAAAAAATTATAAATAGAAACATTAAATTAAACATTTATTCATTATAAATATTTATGCATCAATTGAAGTTAGTAATATAAAAATATATAGCGAACTCTTTATTATAAAAATTAACACAAATATTTTTTCGATGAAAATAAACTTAGGTTTAAATGTTAGTTAGCTTTTTAAAATATTGTTCTTCTTTTGTAATCAACCTTCCTGCTTCTGCACATATTTTTTTATACTAATGGTATTTCCTGTTCATAACTATTAAATAACCCAAGTCAACCCTAATAGTCTATCTCAAAACTAATACATCAATAATTATAAACAAAGATAACCGACTTCATAAACAACAAGCACATCAATCAGTCATGCTAGTCATCTTTAATAACCGATCTTTCTAAATATATAGTAATTATTAGATAATAGTAGAGTTACTCGTTTGTTTAATACAGACATCTCGGCATCAAAACGAGAAGGAAATCAAAGAAGTTTTCGTTAATCCGGAATCAATAACTGTAAAATTGTGATTCTCATTGTTTTGTTAAATAATCTGTCTTATGTATCGCAAAACTTATCCAGTAGTATATTTCAGTGTAGAATATGCCTAATCGGAAATAAAAACAAAGAATGGGAGGAATGATCATGTAAGAATCGTACAGGAAAAAATCCATCACAACGTCAACAAACCGTGTATAGAACTCCAATGCAGTGGGAGTCTCCCTCAGTCCCCCCCCCCCCCTTTCTTTTGAGGAAAATTAATTTTTTTCGGAGATCAAACAAAAACTTATCTGACGAATTAAACTGTGGTTTTCGGTTTTAAAGCCTCCGAATATAAGTAATAAGTCCAAACGGTAGCATAAGAGATGCTTGGTGGAATAACCTTTCATCGAAGCGCCTTGTAATTTAAGCCTGTAATCTTATTCTACCGTCTGGTAAACTCTTTAATTTGGGAAAGAAAACAGAACATGTCAGTTTTAAGTTTAAAATTGAATAGAAACCTTCCTTTTTCGAAGCCGCTTTAATGTTTAACATAATTAAAAATAAATAAAATATAAATAATAATAACCTCAGTTTAAATTATATACATCATATTATATAGAATTACATAAATCTGTTCCTGATTTTGAGAATATGTAATGAATAATTTTTCAAATATTTCGTAGTAAATGTTTAAAATATCATTCTTTCGGCTTATTGACATATTTTTTATACTATTGGTATTTCCTGTTCAAGACTATTAAAAAACCCAAGTCAACCCTATTAGTCTATCTCAAAACTAATACATCAATAATTATAAACAAAAATGACCGACTTCATAAACAACAAGCACATCAATCAGTCATGCTAGTCATCTTTAATAACCGATCTTTCTAAAAATATAGTAATTATTAGATAATAGAAGAGTTACTCGTTTATTTAATACAGACATCTCGGCATCAAAACGAGAATGAAATCAAACACGTTTTTGTTAATCTGGAATCAACAACTGAAAAATTGTGATTCCCATTGATTTGTTAAATAATCTGTCCATGTATCACATTATTTTATCAAGTAGTATATTTCAGTGTAGAAAATGCCTCATCGGAATTAAAAACAAAAAAATGGGAGGAAGGATCATGTAAGAATCGTACAGGAAAAAATCCATCACAACGTCACAAGCCGTGTAGAACCAATGCAGTCGCCATCAGTTTTTTCCCCCTTTCTTTCTTTCTTTTGAGGCAAATTAATTTTTTTTAGAGATCAAACAAAAACTTATCTAACGAAATAAACTGTGGTTTTCAGTTTTAAAGCCTCCGATTATAAGTAATAAGTGCAAACGGTAGCATGAGATATGCTTAGTGGAAGAACCTTTCATCGGAGCGCCTTGTAATTTAGGCCTGTAATCTTATTCTCCCGTCTGCTACTCCCCAATTTAAAAAGAAAAGTCGGTTTTAAGTTTTAAATTGTATGGGAACCTTCCTTTTTTTCAAGCCGCTTTAATGTTTAACCGAATTAAAAAAAATAGAGGTTATTCAATTTAAGTGATATATAATCATATTCCAGAATTACATAAAATTGTTCCGGCCATGGAGAATGTGTAATGATAACTTTTCAAAGATATTTCGCAGTAGAATATATTTTAAGTATAGTATCTTAAGGGTCGTCTCCCGTCACGCGAAAACACACGCTCGCTAATGTTAATCCTATGGGGCATTATTTTTCTAATATCTCGTTTGCATTTCAATATTTTTAAACGATTTTTTTGCATTGGATAGCAGAGATCAATTTTTATTTCCGCCGTTGATTACTTTTTTGATTTTATTTACGGATATTTTTTTTACGAAGCTACTTTTACTTTTGGAATCGGTTTCGCATAAATTTAATCTTATATTAACATTTATTAAAGAAATCATCAAACAATCCGAACAAACTCTGATGCCATACTTTGCTTAGAATCAGTAAAATATTTCAAAATGCTTGAAGAAGTCCATTAATTTATACACAAGATTTAAATTACAACTTAGCTTACATGTTTAATCTCATACAAATTTTATTAAAGAAAATGAACATAGTTAGTTGGTTGGTTGATTTATGACGGCCGATTATCTAATCTTGGAATATAGGCCCTAGGGGGGGGGTCTTTCTAAGGGATCCTAACCCGTATTTATGGCAAGGTTCGAAGAAAACCACGGAAAACTCCGAACGGTTAGGTCGACGAGCGCGACAGGTGTTTGAACCTAGCACCTCCCGTCTACCAGCTTTGAGAGCAGAACATCTCAGCCACTGGTGGGGCAAAAAGGAATAAATGAAGAGCTAAGATTTTTATTGATACAGACATAACTTAGTATATCCAAAGTAAACATCAAATTTCCAGCCTCTAAATTTAATCTTCTATGTATCTAGAATGCATAATGATATCATACAATTTTAATCTTACATAAACTTTTATTAAAGAAGTCATCAAAAATTCAAACAAACTCTGATGCCCAAATACATTGCTTAGAATCGTTAAAACAATTCAAAATGCTTGAAGAAGTCCATTCAATTATACACAAGATTTAAATTACAATTTAGCTTACAAGTTTAATTCCACACACATTTTATTAAAGAAAATGATTAAATGAAGTATCGTGGCTTTTATGGATGAAGCCATAACTTAGTATATCCAAAGTAAACATAAAATTTACACAGTCTCTGAATTATGCGTTAATGATATCCTACAATTTTAATCTTTACGTTAACTTTTATTAAAGAAAATGGAGAATCATAAAAAATTCAAATAAACTTCGATGCCCAAATACTTTACTTAGAATCGGCAAAAGAATTCGAAAGGCTTGAAGAAGTTCATTAATTTATACACGAGATTAAATTATAATTTAGCTTATATGTTTAATCTCCCAGAAATTTTACTAAAGAAAAATGAAGAAATGAAGAAATAAGGGTTTTATAGATACAGCCATAACTTAGTATATCAAAAGTATAAACATCAAATTTCCAGCCTCTAAATTTAGTCTTCTATGTATATCTAGAATGCGTTAATGATATCTTGCTATTTTAATCGTACATTAACTTTTATTAAAGAAAATTAAAATCATCAAAAAATCAAACAAACTCTGATGCCCAAATACATAGCTTAGAATCGTTAAAACAATTCCAAATGCTTGAAGTCCATTAAATTATACACAAGATTTAAATTACAATTTAGCTTAAAAGTTTAATTTCACACAAATTTGATTAAACAAAATTATTAAATGAAGTGTCGTGTTTTTTATAGATACAGCCATAACTTAGTATATCAAAAGTAAATTTCCATCCTCTGAATTTAGTCTTCTATATATGGAGTGCATTAAGGATAATCTTATAATTTTAATCTTACATTAACTTTTATTAACGAAATCATCAAAAATTTCAACAAACTCTGATGCCCAAACACATTGCACTTAGAATCGTTAAAATAATTCAAAATGCTTGAAGAAATCCATTAATTTATACACATTAACTTAATTTAAATTACAATTTAACTTACACGTATAATTTCACACAAATTAAAAAAAAAATGAATAAATAAAGTGTCATAGTTTTTATGGATGCAGCCATAACTTAGTATATCAAAAGTAAACGTGCAATTTACAGCCTCTAAATTTATCCTTCTGCGTATCTAGAATGCGTTAATGATATCTTACAATTTTAATCTTACATTAACTTTTATTAAAGAAAATATCAAAAATTCAAACAAACTCTGATGCTCAAACACATTGCTTTGAATCGTTAAAACAATTCAAAATGCTTGAAGAAGTCCATTAAATTATACACAGGATTTAATTACAATTTAGCATGCAAGTTTAATTTCACACAAATTTTATTAAAGAAAATGATTAAATAAAGTGTCATGGTTTATATGGATGCAGCCATACCTTAGTATATCAAATAAACATGCAATTTACACAGCCTCTAAATTTGGCCTTCTGTGTATCTAGAATGCGTTAATGATATCTTACAATTTTAATCTTACATTAACTTTTATTAAAGAAAATATCAAAAATTCAAACGAACTCTGATGCCCAAACACATTACTTAGAATCATTAAAATAATTTAAAATGCTTGAAGAAATCCATTAATTTATATACAATTTAGCTTACAAGTTAATTTCACACAAATTAAAGAAAATGAATAAATAAAGTGTCATTGTTTTTTATGGATGCAACCATAACTTAGTATATCAAAAGTAAACATGCAATTTACAGCCTCTAAATTTAGCCTTCTGCGTATCTAGAATGCGTTAATGATATCTTACAATTTTAATCTTACATTAACTTTTATTAAAAGAAAACGAATAAATGATGAAAAATTCAAACAAATCCTAATGCCCAAACACTTTGCCTTAGAAATAGGAAAAAGAATACGAAATGCTTGAAAGAATCCAGAATAGCTGTCAATAATTCAATATACAGAGAGCAGTATAATCGATCGCGAATGGATTTTTTTTTCTTCATTCGAAATATAAACTCTCCCGCCGAAAGAATGAAAAGAATCTCTATATCTAATGGATGCTTTTACACTTTGATGAATAGAACAGAGAGAAAGCTGCTCGGCCAAATAAATGCAAGGAAGTAAAGAGTAAAGCCAAAAAACATAAAATGCCATAGACTCCTCTTTTCCTTATAAAAGCGAGGAAAATGAATGAAAAAAAAATCTATGCAGCAGGAGAAAATTTTCGAATTTAGACTCTTTCGAATGCCTGGAGGCACATTTAGAAGCGTGAGGCGTGCACGGAGTGTGTTCAGTTCTGAATATGTTCGTGCCTTTTTCATGTACGTTTCACGCCCGTTTGCATCGCCGATTTTTCGATTTTTATTTTTTTTTATATTCCCTTCCGCACAAAATATTATACATGCTTGAATATGCAAAATATAGAGCGAGTATTTTTTTTTTCTCAATATTGGATACATTTTTTTCGTCTCCCTCCCAGTACCAGAGTGCTATTTGTTTAATTTCTCAACAACAACAAAAAAAATAAATAAAGAAAAAATCCATTAAGAATCTGAAACTTCTAATTCTTTCATTAGAAAGAATTATAAGTAGGATGAAAAATGTATTTGTAAAGTTTAATATACATAAAGTGACTCTGTTAAATAAATAAAAATCTCAGATGCAGAGAAATATTAGTATATTTCATTATTATGTAAAGAGCCATTCCATGCACAGGCAAAAGAGGAGGGGTGGGGGGGGGGGGATAAGAAGAATCATTATTTTTATTTTATAATTCAGTAAACTATCTCAGGACATAAAAATAATACATATTCTTTAAATAAGTACAAAATTAAACAGATTCATTTTACGAGTTGTTTTAATTTCGACAGAAACGTAATTTTACGAAGACTACTACTTTTGCAGGTTCACTTCTTTTATGCACAGGATTAGTAAATATCATAATATTTTCAAAAGTATAAAAAATATCCGGTATTTTGATATATACTCGATATTTTTATCTATACCCGAATATTTTTATATGTAACCGACATTTTCAAAATAGTCAACTTATTGATGATTATAATACAGCGTGTCCGAGAAAGGTCTTTACCATTTTAAACATCAATAACAAAAATACTAACAGGTGAAATGAAATGCAGTTTTCTGCAAAATAATGAAGAAATATCTTTGTTGTAATGTGATTTCCATCTCTATAAAGTTTTTCCAGCCTTTTTTTTAAACACTATATATATTGACATCTATTGTCTCTATAACATAAAACAAGTTTGTCGAATCACACTCCACCAATCATAAGCATCATTCCACTGGTGAAAATGACATCACATTTAAAAGAAAATCGTATTGACATTCATAAAACACAAACATTTTAAAATGTTGCCCTAATCTTGAAGAAATCTAATGAAGAAATCTAAGAGTTTTTTCTGGTATCAATTGCCTGAAGTATAAAATGAAAAATCATGAAATCATCACTCATCAATCCTCACTGTTACACCGCAAATGTTAAAAAACACTTGGAGGGAAATCGAGTACAGACTCGACATTCTTCGTTCTACTAACGGAGCTCATGTACACATTGAAAGTACTGTAAAAAAAAAAAAAAAAAAAAAAAAAAAAAAAAAAAAAAAAAAAAAAAAAAAAACTCTTAGATTTCTTCATTCTTTCACAGCAAAATGCATTGCATTTCACCTGTTAGTATTTTTGTTATTAATGTTTAGAATGATAAAAAGCTTTCTTGGACACGCTGTATTTTCAGACTTAATATAAATGAGAAATTGAAACATATTGCACTTCACATGAAAACTTAATAAAAAAAAACATTATAAATGTCTTTTTCGCTATTTTTTTACTAACGTAACAAAATTAAGATCAATTAATTGAAAACAGACACAATTTGCTTTTTATACTCACAAAAAACAAACTACAGGATTTAGTATCAAGAAAATTTTATGTTTAATACAAGTAAATTTTAAATACAAAATAAATTTTTTTATTGAAAAATTTGAAGAAAAATGTAAGCTTTCAAAATGTAAGCTCTTTCAATACTTAACTTGTTGTACAGTTTAAATAGAACTAAACCAAAATCCGAAAAGATTCTCTCTAATGAAGCTGTAAGTAACTTATTATCTAAATTAGACAATATCTTTCATTGGCTATTCTATTTGAATATTTGTCCCACATAATTATTGGTTCTTCATTTAAAAATTCTGTTTCAAATATAAATACATATATATATATTTTTTTGGTTAAAAAATATTTACAAAAGTTTTTTATCTACAGAAAAACACAGTCAATAACGGTTGAAAAAATCATTTACACTTATTTTGACTGAAAATATGAAAATATATCATTCACAATGATACTTTGAAAATGAATATCAAATATATGAAAATATCGAAAATAACAAATATCATGATATTTTGAAAATAAATATCGTATATATATATCATCATACATCCATTGATAATATATTACCGAACGCAGTTTATACAGGCCTGTAATTTTACAACTAAAATATGTTTTCCACGTATTGATCTCATTTAAGTATAGAAGTATAATTTTATGGATGTCTTTACGTTTTTACAGACTTTTTTTTTTTTTTTGTCACACTGTCAAATTAGGGCAGTGATAATTAACATGTAAAAGAATTTTAACGTGTTTATCGTGGCAGTATTGATACAAAGATTTCTCTGTAATTTTACTGGATTTTTTTTAGAAACGTATATTATAGTTACACTAAGACAAGTATGTTTTAAGAGTAAGACAAGTAACACTTTAAATAAAATAAATATATTAAAAAAATAATAATAATGCGTAATAAAGTATTTTTTAAAGCGTACTTTTTTCATGTATGCTTCATACACATTTCCATCGACGATTTTTCGGAATTTTTTTTTAAATTTTTTCTACACAAAATATTAAGCATTGTTGGATATAAAACTGAGCTGCACCGCTAGGCGCCTGAGGGCACCCGTCAGGCACGTCAACCGCCTTTCCCAAGTTCTGAGGAACATTTAGAGAGCACGACCAGGAGAGTTCCTGTGTGCTCTAAGGCCGGTGGAGGCGCCACCAACTGCTGACCACCCCCATTGAACCCTAGTGAAAGGACGACATAGGCCTTTGCGATTGTGGTGGCTCCCACCCTCTTGAGAGGCCACCACGTTACACTTGGGGACGAGACGGAGTCCCCCAACAGCTTCGGGGTTGGTCACCCAAAAGGGAGCCAGGTCCTAGGCCTTAAGTCAGGTTTTCACGACCAGCACTTGCTCTACCAGAACTCGAGAAACTTTAAACTTACAGAGGTAGTCACAGTTTCCTCTTGTAATCGATGGCATTCTTGATATACAAAATATAGAGCAATTTTTTTATATATGTATCAGATACATATACCGGGTGTGCCATAAATTCGTTAAAACTTTAAAAATTTTCATTGTGAAGGAACAAATGATGCTGAAAAACTGCGGTTTGCACGAATGGGATTACAAAGAGATAGGATTTTTTTAATAAAAAAAATCTGCTGTGCTTCAAAAAAGTACCGATAGATGTCGCTAGCATGCATAATTTGAATCATATTTATGGGAATCTGACTGTCAATAAAACACCTCGATGTAAATAGATTCTTCATTCAATGCCATCTGTATCCTATCGTTACTAGATTAAGAGTTGTTGTTAAGATATTTTAGAAGAACGGGGAATCAGCAACCGGCGTATTGCGAAAATTCCGCGTGGCAAAAGACTCAAGACGAGAAAAAGGCCCGTTCCATGTGCTAGGATAATGAAGCTTGTCAAACTTTTCGAAAAAAAAACAAACAAACAGATCCTTTACTATAAGCCTAATTTTCATACATCTGCTTCATATTGCGCATGTCAGCGCCATCTAGCGGTAATTTTTTGAACCACTTTTTTTGTTATTATTAAAAAAAAACCGACCTCCCACTAATCTCATTCGTGCAAACCCCATTTGTTCCTTTTTAATGAATTTTTAAAGTTTTTACGAATTTACCCGGTACATATTGTTTTTCCCTGCAGTACTTGAGTGTTATTTGTTTAATTTCTTTCATTAGATGAGGGGTGAAAAATACACATTTGCAAAAATTAATAGTAAAAGTGCCCGTAATATACGATAATAAGTAAAATTTTTAAATAAAGAGAAATATCAGAGTATTTCATTGTACTTGAAAAGTGTCTTTTCAGGCGCAGGCGGGAATGGGGGAAGAGTAGGAGATTATTACACTTTTAAAGCTTTGTGAACGACGTAAAGACATAAAAGTTACATATTCATTTCGTTTAATATAATTCATTAAGTTTTTAAACAAAAGGAAAGCTATTTAAAAAATAATAATGCGTAACAAATTTTAAATGTACCTTTTTCATAGAAACATCTTATGCTTATTTCTTAAAAAGACTTAAAATGCACCTTTTTCATGTACTATACGTCTTATTCCTACACTGCAAAAAATAATTGTTGATTTTACAGTATAAAACTGGCACCCAGCTGCCAGTATTATACCGTAAAATTAACAGTATTAAACAGTAAAATAAGCAGTAATACGCTGCCGTGCAAGCAGTAATACGCTACCGCGCATGCGCGGTAGCGTATTACGTATTTATATGTATTTATACGTTATTATATGTATTTTTGTACCAACTGTACGTCATATACGTACGTTCAATAATAATAATAATAATAAATACATTTTCTCATCACTTCAAACCTTTCTGATCTCCTTAAACGTAACATATATGCAATCTTCTTTTAATTAATTAATTAATTATTTTTTATTTTATGCTCTTACATGGTTTTCAGAACTGTAAAATAGAAATAATGAATTATCCTTTCTGTTATTGAGCATAAAAAATATTTTTAAGTACAATGAAATTCATTGATGTTTCTCTCTCTCTCGCTTTTTAACACTTTCACACCAAGTTGAAAAGTGTTTATGACTTCAGTTTGTCTGGCCGTGCTCTAACTCCCGTAAATATGCTTGGATTGCGCTGCAATTTTTATATGTTATTGTCGTTATCGATAGCATGTTCCCTATTTCAACGGAAGTGTGTAGCACTTATAGTTTTTTTACAGGGTCACTCAAAAGAATTCCGTTACATTACGGTCAGTAGATAATAATTGGGAGTTCTGCGCCAGCGCAGTTCGCGCAGTCGACCTCTGAAGGTGAAGTTCAAGGTTACCAGAAGTGGCAGGTGTGGACACCGGAAGTCGCAGGTAGGGATAACAGGCATGTTGAGACAGGAAGTGAACAGGAAGTATGATCGGAAACGCGAAAGGAAGTTTAACCGGAAACACGACAGGAAGTGAATGCGATAAGGAGAGAGGGGGAGGGCTTATTTTTGTGGGGGGCTTATGCTAACCTGAAATAAAAATGGAATTATTTCTTACTTTGTAAAAATTTAACATAAAATGTATCTTTTTTTTTTTTTTTTTTTTTTTTTTTTTTTTTTCCACCTGAAATAAAAATTTTATTTGCTAACTAACACCTAATATAAAAATGGAAATCTTTCTGACTTTGTTTTACTTTCTAAAAGTTTTACATGAAATTTATTTTAAGACTGGAAACGCGACAGGAAGTAAGACCTGAAACCGGATTAGACATGCTTTTTCCAAAAAGGGTTTTCAGGAAGCAGTAAACATGTTTTGGGAACATGTTTGGGAGCTTGTTGCAACAGGAAAGGCAGTTTAAAAGACCGGAAGTGATTAAGCGATAAGAAAAATACAGGAATATACACGTAGATTTTGTTCTTTGTAGAGGGTGAAATTTTATTTTATTTTTTATTTAAAGTGTTTTCATTTTTTTTTTAATTTATTTAAAGCGTTTCAAATTATTTTTTATATTATTTTTTTTTTTTGTAGTGTTTTACGTATTATTTTAATTTTTAGTGACATTAGAACCTGCAATTTCCGTATCACACATGTCTTATCTCAGGTTACCAAGGATGTGTGTTGTTATCTCTTTAAATGCGAGAGATGGTTACTTCAGACCTGCGTTGAGATATCTTTATCATAGTTTTAATGAACTGCAGTAAATTGCCTTTAGCTATTGAGTAATTCGCGAGTTTTGGTTTAATATGAATGCTATTACATCTGTTTGTTTAATTTACAAGCACATTTCTCTTACAACATTCTGTCAACAGATCATTTCCATATTCGAAATAATAATTTAGAAGGAAAATTTTTATATGAAAATACTATGAAATGTCATTTATAGAGATTGACAAAAATAGCATGCTTGTTTCTTTCTCGTATTAACCTTATAATCATTTATTTTAGAAATATAGATTTATAGTTTTGTTACGAAAAATAACGTGTTTACATATTTTAAAAACGAAAGCAAAGTGATTTTTACAAATGTAACTATAAGCTATACACCCACGCATTTGTGTTATTGAATTAAATTACAATGCTTAAAATTGTATTCACCGTACTATTTTCCTGCAAAAGCCGTTTCGCAAACTTGTGTACTGAAATTAATGTGGCATTTTTAGGGAAAAAGTTAATTCAAGTCTTTGAGACTAATCTTTCAAAGGAAAAAAAGATTTGTCATACTTTCTCTTACATTATATCTTCCGTTTTTTAAGTTTACAAATTTGTGGAGTAACTTAAATAATCGTTTTTATGCTAATTAAACAATATATTTTTTTTAATTATATGTTTGTTTTTTTTAAATTAACTTGTAACAGCTTCTTTTTTTTTTTTTTTTCTTAAAAGGGTACTGTAGAATAACTTATGTCACAAATACTACTTCCTTCTTTAGTTAAATATGTTTCACGTAAGACATGACAAAGTGTCTTAGAAACATTTCATTTTGGAGTTAAGTGATTAAACAAGAAAAATATTATTTATAAAAACACAACACATAAGACTAGCGGCTGAGAGGTTCTACTCTCAAAGTTGATAGATGGAAGGTGTTAAGTTTAAACCTCTCTCAAGGTCGTCGACTTAACCGTTCGGAGTTTTCTTCGAACCTTGTCAATACGAGTTAGGAGCCCTTAGAATGACCCCTAGAGTGACCTATATCCCTAACTACAACCCTATATTTAACCAACCAGTCACAACACATAAGACATTTTAGATCATTACATAAGACATTTTAGATTATTACATTTAGTTAAGAAGTGATTTGACGTGCAAAATATTATTTATAAAAATATACAATAAGAGAATTTTAAAGATTTTTTCCTTTTAAATGAACAATTTTTAGTAACTATTTAACTTATTAAAGAGAGCGGGTATTTTGTTTAGAGTTATACGATTAAAATAAATTTTCAATAGATTTGACTTTATACAACAAACATTTAAAAAAAAAAAAAGGGAATGGAATCTAGTTTTTATAAAGTAACGTTTTTCAATTTTACAAATACTACACACCTCGTCTTTTCCCCCCCCCCTCTTTTAGTAGACTTTACATACATAAGACATAAAAAGCGTTTTAGAATACATCATTTAGAAATTAAGTGGTTTGATAAATAAAATATTATTTATAAAAGCAATAGATTCAAAAGTAATAAAGATTTTTACTTACAAATGTACGAACTTCTGATAGGTAAGACTTTCTAAATCATTGTGCAAGAATTAAGTGGTTATTGAACTTATAACATTATAGGATGAAATAATCATGTGACGTATTTTTAAGCCAATAAAATGTCAATATTTTTAAACCAATAAAATGTCAATATTTTTAAACCAATAAAAAGTTAGTATTTTTTACACGAGCGCCCTCTATTACTATATAAATTTCAATGAAACGAGTTCATAACATTCTACTGTAACCTGGTATCGTTGTAATAGGTTGTATTTTTCGTTAAGTTAGTTTTCATTTAAGTTATTATGGAACGAGTTATGAATTCTTATGTTGGTGACGTAACCAACTTGGAGTGTCAACACTCATCACCAAAGTTAAATAATCAAGAGATGGATTCTACACTTTTATCCAAAGAAGGACTCGTTTCGAATTATGAAGTGAAACCCACCTCATCAGGACTAAAGAAACAGAAGTTACCCCATGTGTGTAAGACGTGTAACAAAGCATTTCCTCGAAAAGTTAACTTAATGTTTCACATGAAATGTCATTTAAAAGAAAAGTCTTTTCGTTGTGAGGTGTGTGCTGAAGTTTTTTCACAAAAGAGTGATTTACGTAATCATCAAAAGATTCACAAATCGCCCAAACAATACAAGTGTAGTGATTGCAACGAGATATTTTCAAGAATGGCTGACTTATTGAAACATAAGAAGACTCATAAGATTCGTAAACAACAGTCATGTACAAAGTGTAGCGAAATGTTTGATTGTGAATCAGATTTAGTACAACATTGTGATACTTTTCATAAAGTTTTACCTAATGTGAAGAAGTCACCTGATTTGTTATTTGAAAAAGTGAAGCATTTTAAAAGACAAAATGATGTGCGAAATATTTTTACTAAAACTATCATTGTATCCAATGAGATGAATCAAAAAGACTTTCATTCATTTTTTAACAGTGTTCGAACGGATGTTTTAAACGAATTAAATTATCAATTGCAAATGAAAAAGTCAATAAAATGGTATGCAGCCGTTAAAGTGGATGTATATCGTGAATCACAGGATGGTGACTTAGAGAGAGCAACCCCCTTTTTCCTTTCCAAAAGTGAACTGGAATTAACAGAACAAAACATACATGTGCATGTTGAGAATGCCTTTCTAAAGTTGTACAACGGCTTTGAAGATTTTACTGAACGAGTGTTTAATTGGACATTACAAAAAATTTTGAAATTAGAATTGATTACAGCTCAATATGACAGGCTTATTTGATTTGTATTACTTTAAATGATTAATAAATAGTTTTAATATGAAAAAGTATAGTGGTTTTTTCTTATAGTTGATGTAAATTACTTTGAACAGTTTGACAATGCAACATAAACTACTGTTTAACATTTTGAATGTCTTAGACAAAATGGGAATGAATTTGTTGAAATTATGTAAAACATGATGAAATAAATGTGATGTATTTATTATATGTTACTTAAACTACAAGAGAAATGATTGGAAATGTGTTATTTTAAATCTATGATACTTTTAATCACTCACAAAGTAAGACGTGACGTTATGAATCATCGATGGGTTTTCCTTTGAATAGGTATTAATCTTACTTATTGATAAGAAAGTTGAATTTTTCTCTTCGTTTAAACAATGACACTGCATGTTTTGTTAATTTTCTCTCAACAGTCAACATCAATGTTTTTAACCTAGTTAAGAAAATTTTTAACTTAAACCGTCACTGAGTTTATCCTAGATAAGTAAATTTTTATATTTAACCTACATATAAATTAAATGATTAACTATAACCATGACTGTTTTTAAAATCTAGATAAGTAGACGTTTTTATGAAACACATCCAGTGTTCTGCTGACTTTTATCGAGATTACATCAGTTAGTGAAGCAGATTAAATTGCATAAAAATATTTTATGAAATGAATATGCGATCCCACGAAGAAGTGTTTCCACCTTCAAAGCGTCCACGCTTAGAAAAAGCTATGGAAAAATCAAATACTTGTGAGAAGGAGTTAAAAGACCCAAGATTAAAACTTTCTAAAATGGACAATGACTGTGTAACTATATCACGTGATATCTCCTCTACTAAGAACTTACCAGATGTGAAACCTGAGATCGCTATGAATTTTTCAAACTTTACCGGTGGTTACGATGCAACATCCTTCGAGAATCCACATCAAGAGTCAGTTTTTGCCCAGGACTATTTAAATACATTTTTCAAAGACATAAATTTTGAAAATTTAGATTGTTCTACCCCCTTAACCTCGTTAAAGGATGAACCCTTTCAAGAACCTACGAATAATATCTTACAGACTACTGTTAAACATGAGATGAACGAGCTACAAGCAAACAGCCTTTCACAAGCAAGTGGTGAAATACAAAGCATCACTACACCTACATTTGCCACTAAAAGTGACAAATTATACAATTCCAATGTGTTTCACAAAGAACTAAGTGACTGTTTCTACGTAACTTTGAAGTTAAAAAATAAACAATATTCTATACATATACGAGAATTTAAACGCAATGTATCTACTAATGAAGAAATCCCAACCAAAAACGGAGTTAATATGGATATTCATAGCTGGTATGAGTTTCAATATAAAATCCTTGCATTTAATTTAAGATACAAAAGTGCATCCTTTGTTTCTAATAACACGATTTTAGTGTTAAATCAAGATTCTATGATGCGAATTAAAAATTTGAAGAATTTTTCTCATGTTGACTTAAACGAACAACAAATGGAAAAATTAAAAGAAAGTACCTCACACTTAAATACTGTACTTTTACAACATATGTACACAAAACTATTACCCTTTCTCATTAAACAGAAATGTGTGGTGAGTAACAGATCTACAGAAAAAGAACCTGTGTTATGGTCTAAACTTAATACGTGTATCGAGAATAATATGGTAACAATACTTAACCAGTTGTATGAATGTACAGGATGTGTTTTTCGACATGCAAGTCAAAGCCTTCACTCATGCTTCGCATTTAATAATAAGGAAAAATTTAATCAACTAGGTGAAGCTTTGTTAATGCTCATCGATTTCGATTATGTAATTTCAACGTTTTTGAATGGAGTTTATAGTGTTAGTGAACACTTTGTACATAAGCTTCATGAACAAACTGTTTATAATGAATTGTTTAAGACAAAATAAATGATTTGTTTTGTTAAAGATCTGTGTGTGTTTATTTCTACAAAGTGTCTCTGTGTGAATTTATTAGTTTTTTATCTAATCGAACTTTTAAGTGAAGAGATGTAATTTAACTTTTTTGTATATTCCAATTCAAAAATTTCAACAATTGCAAAAAAGATTAAACTATTGAAAAAAAAAATATATTCACGTTAGAAAAAAAAATTTTTTGAAAAATTTATAAGTTAACAAAAATAAAATAAAATAAAATAAAATAAAATAAAGTTAACAAAACAGCTTAAAAACATTAAAGTTAACAAAAAGTTTATAAATGTTAAAAGTTAACAAAAAATAAGTTATGTTGAAAAGTTAAGAAAACAATGAAAAGTAAACAAAAATATAGTTTTTAAATTAAAATTTTTTAAAGTCTTCAAGTTAATCAAAATGAACTTTTTACTTTTAACTATTGAGAGACTATGATCTAACTGTTTATCCTCGCAACCAACTGGTGCATATCAACTATATACTCTATATCTACATATGCGCAGAAAAACATAGACATTTACACTAACGACTTTAAATTCGACTTTAAATTCGTTAAATTTGTTCCACTTTAAATTATTTGCCAACTGTTAAGTTTAATTACTATACACAACTCGATTACCTTTCCCACAAAACACCTTTCAGAAACAAAACAGAAATTAACACTTACCGAAAAACACGTCAACTTCTTGTGCTTGCTTTCACTCAACTAACGTTTCCCCCTTATCTTTGCTAGGAGGCGCTGCAATCGCCGCTAGAGGCGTTAGTAGTCTTCCGGTGTGTGATAAGAATAAACTTTAAATCCAACTTACACTCGCTCAGTCATTCTTGCTTCTCTCTACCTTGCTAACAACCGTTTGCTGCTGGCTCATTGTTTGGTTGTTTAAACTTGTTGAATGACGTCATCATGTGTTTGTCTAAACTTGTCCAGTCTTGTTTTTATGCAGTGCGTCTATTTAGATGAGTCATCACTCGCTTATCTTGGTTGACTTGTCCAAACTTGTTTCTGTGTGGCACGTCTATTTGAGTGAGTCATCGTTTGCTTATCTTGCTTTACTTGTTTGAACTTGTCTAGTATCCACCACCTCATGTCTTTTGTCATAGCTTGAATATACTTTACACCAATCACTTAAATATAAAAGTCTTGTCACAACTTACTTAAACTTTGATAAAAATATTAATTATTTATAAATTTCATCAAATTCTTATTTTTCTGATACATTTACTATGTAATTTTCGTTCAAAGATATGGTAAAGCCCGATTTTAAATCGAAGTCTAAGATAAATTCCCCAAATTTGTAACATTTTGACACTAATAATAAATATTGTAAGCACCCAGTACATACAAGTTTTGTAAAAATAATATTACTTATAGCTAACTCGTTATGTCCCATGATACAAAACTTCAATATAGCTAAAATCAGTGTTAAACGAAAATCTAATCACGTGTCTTTATATATTATTTTGAAATGCAAAGCATTATATCTAAACGAATGATATAAGGAGTAGTTAGAATAGTTCTTATATTTTTGTTAGTAAAAAATTTATACACATTATCTTACAAGGTTGCAATATTCAACACACGGTTTACCATATTTAAAAACGATTCACCATGATCTAAAAACTTAGTTACATATTTTAAATTTATAAATTTAAATTAAAACATATTTTTATAAATAAACAATTATAAATACTTAAGTATTTTTAATTTAAATTTATAAATTTAAAATATGTAACTAAGTTTTTAGATCATGGTGAATCGTTTTTAAATATGGTAAACCGTGTGTTGAATATTGCAACCTTGTAAGATAATGTGTATAAATTTTTTACTAACAAAAATATAAGAACTATTCTAACTACTCCTTATATCATTCGTTTAGATATAATGCTTTGCATTTCAAAATAATATATAAAGACACGTGATTAGATTTTCGTTTAACACTGATTTTAGCTATATTGAAGTTTTGTATCATGGGACATAACGAGTTAGCTATAAGTAATATTATTTTTACAAAACTTGTATGTACTGGGTGCTTACAATATTTATTATTAGTGTCAAAATGTTACAAATTTGGGGAATTTATCTTAGACTTCGATTTAAAATCGGGCTTTACCATATCTTTGAACGAAAATTACATAGTAAATGTATCAGAAAAATAAGAATTTGATGAAATTTATAAATAATTAATATTTTTATCAAAGTTTAAGTAAGTTGTGACAAGACTTTTATATTTAAGTGATTGGTGTAAAGTATATTCAAGCTATGACAAAAGACATGAGGTGGTGGATACTAGACAAGTTCAAACAAGTAAAGCAAGATAAGCAAACGATGACTCACTCAAATAGACGTGCCACACAGAAACAAGTTTGGACAAGTCCACCAAGATAAGCGAGTGATGACTCATCTAAATAGACGCACTGCATAAAAACAAGACTGGACAAGTTTAGACAAACACATGATGACGTCATTCAACAAGTTTAAACAACCAAACAATGAGCCAGCAGCAAACGGTTGTTAGCAAGGTAGAGAGAAGCAAGAATGACTGAGCGAGTGTAAGTTGGATTTAAAGTTTATTCTTATCACACACCGGAAGACTACTAACGCCTCTAGCGGCGATTGCAGCGCCTCCTAGCAAAGATAAGGGAGAAACGTTAGTTGAGTGACAGCAAGCACAAGAAGTTGACGTGTTTTTCGGTAAGTGTTAATTTCTGTTTTGTTTCTGAAAGGTGTTTTGTGGGAAAGGTAATCGAGTTGTGTATAGTAATTAAACTTAACAGTTGGCAAATAATTTAAAGTCGAACAAATTTAACGAATTTAAAGTCGAATTTAAAGTCGTTAGTGTAAATGTCTATGTTTTTCTGCGCATATGTAGATATAGAGTATATAGTTGATATGCACCAGTTGGTTGCGAGGATAAACAGTTAGATCATAGTCTCTCAATAGTTAAAAGTAAAAAGTTCATTTTGATTAACTTGAAGACTTTAAAAAATTTTAATTTAAAAACTATATTTTTGTTTACTTTTCATTGTTTTCTTAACTTTTCAACATAACTTATTTTTTGTTAACTTTTAACATTTATAAACTTTTTGTTAACTTTAATGTTTTTAAGCTGTTTTGTTAACTTTATTTTATTTTATTTTATTTTATTTTATTTTTGTTAACTTATAAATTTTTCAAAAAATTTTTTTTTCTAACGTGAATATATTTTTTTTTTCAATAGTTTAATCTTTTTTGCAATTGTTGAAATTTTTGAATTGGAATATACAAAAAAGTTAAATTACATCTCTTCACTTAAAAGTTCGATTAGATAAAACACTAATAAATTCACACAGAGACACTTTGTAGAAATAAACACACACAGATCTTTAACAAAACAAATCATTTATTTTGTCTTAAACAATTCATTATAAACAGTTTGTTCATGAAGCTTATGTACAAAGTGTTCACTAACACTATAAACTCCATTCAAAAACGTTGAAATTACATAATCGAAATCGATGAGCATTAACAAAGCTTCACCTAGTTGATTAAATTTTTCCTTATTATTAAATGCGAAGCATGAGTGAAGGCTTTGACTTGCATGTCGAAAAACACATCCTGTACATTCATACAACTGGTTAAGTATTGTTACCATATTATTCTCGATACACGTATTAAGTTTAGACCATAACACAGGTTCTTTTTCTGTAGATCTGTTACTCACCACACATTTCTGTTTAATGAGAAAGGGTAATAGTTTTGTGTACATATGTTGTAAAAGTACAGTATTTAAGTGTGAGGTACTTTCTTTTAATTTTTCCATTTGTTGTTCGTTTAAGTCAACATGAGAAAAATTCTTCAAATTTTTAATTCGCATCATAGAATCTTGATTTAACACTAAAATCGTGTTATTAGAAACAAAGGATGCACTTTTGTATCTTAAATTAAATGCAAGGATTTTATATTGAAACTCATACCAGCTATGAATATCCATATTAACTCCGTTTTTGGTTGGGATTTCTTCATTAGTAGATACATTGCGTTTAAATTCTCGTATATGTATAGAATATTGTTTATTTTTTAACTTCAAAGTTACGTAGAAACAGTCACTTAGTTCTTTGTGAAACACATTGGAATTGTATAATTTGTCACTTTTAGTGGCAAATGTAGGTGTAGTGATGCTTTGTATTTCACCACTTGCTTGTGAAAGGCTGTTTGCTTGTAGCTCGTTCATCTCATGTTTAACAGTAGTCTGTAAGATATTATTCGTAGGTTCTTGAAAGGGTTCATCCTTTAACGAGGTTAAGGGGGTAGAACAATCTAAATTTTCAAAATTTATGTCTTTGAAAAATGTATTTAAATAGTCCTGGGCAAAAACTGACTCTTGATGTGGATTCTCGAAGGATGTTGCATCGTAACCACCGGTAAAGTTTGAAAAATTCATAGCGATCTCAGGTTTCACATCTGGTAAGTTCTTAGTAGAGGAGATATCACGTGATATAGTTACACAGTCATTGTCCATTTTAGAAAGTTTTAATCTTGGGTCTTTTAACTCCTTCTCACAAGTATTTGATTTTTCCATAGCTTTTTCTAAGCGTGGACGCTTTGAAGGTGGAAACACTTCTTCGTGGGATCGCATATTCATTTCATAAAATATTTTTATGCAATTTAATCTGCTTCACTAACTGATGTAATCTCGATAAAAGTCAGCAGAACACTGGATGTGTTTCATAAAAACGTCTACTTATCTAGATTTTAAAAACAGTCATGGTTATAGTTAATCATTTAATTTATATGTAGGTTAAATATAAAAATTTACTTATCTAGGATAAACTCAGTGACGGTTTAAGTTAAAAATTTTCTTAACTAGGTTAAAAACATTGATGTTGACTGTTGAGAGAAAATTAACAAAACATGCAGTGTCATTGTTTAAACGAAGAGAAAAATTCAACTTTCTTATCAATAAGTAAGATTAATACCTATTCAAAGGAAAACCCATCGATGATTCATAACGTCACGTCTTACTTTGTGAGTGATTAAAAGTATCATAGATTTAAAATAACACATTTCCAATCATTTCTCTTGTAGTTTAAGTAACATATAATAAATACATCACATTTATTTCATCATGTTTTACATAATTTCAACAAATTCATTCCCATTTTGTCTAAGACATTCAAAATGTTAAACAGTAGTTTATGTTGCATTGTCAAACTGTTCAAAGTAATTTACATCAACTATAAGAAAAAACCACTATACTTTTTCATATTAAAACTATTTATTAATCATTTAAAGTAATACAAATCAAATAAGCCTGTCATATTGAGCTGTAATCAATTCTAATTTCAAAATTTTTTGTAATGTCCAATTAAACACTCGTTCAGTAAAATCTTCAAAGCCGTTGTACAACTTTAGAAAGGCATTCTCAACATGCACATGTATGTTTTGTTCTGTTAATTCCAGTTCACTTTTGGAAAGGAAAAAGGGGGTTGCTCTCTCTAAGTCACCATCCTGTGATTCACGATATACATCCACTTTAACGGCTGCATACCATTTTATTGACTTTTTCATTTGCAATTGATAATTTAATTCGTTTAAAACATCCGTTCGAACACTGTTAAAAAATGAATGAAAGTCTTTTTGATTCATCTCATTGGATACAATGATAGTTTTAGTAAAAATATTTCGCACATCATTTTGTCTTTTAAAATGCTTCACTTTTTCAAATAACAAATCAGGTGACTTCTTCACATTAGGTAAAACTTTATGAAAAGTATCACAATGTTGTACTAAATCTGATTCACAATCAAACATTTCGCTACACTTTGTACATGACTGTTGTTTACGAATCTTATGAGTCTTCTTATGTTTCAATAAGTCAGCCATTCTTGAAAATATCTCGTTGCAATCACTACACTTGTATTGTTTGGGCGATTTGTGAATCTTTTGATGATTACGTAAATCACTCTTTTGTGAAAAAACTTCAGCACACACCTCACAACGAAAAGACTTTTCTTTTAAATGACATTTCATGTGAAACATTAAGTTAACTTTTCGAGGAAATGCTTTGTTACACGTCTTACACACATGGGGTAACTTCTGTTTCTTTAGTCCTGATGAGGTGGGTTTCACTTCATAATTCGAAACGAGTCCTTCTTTGGATAAAAGTGTAGAATCCATCTCTTGATTATTTAACTTTGGTGATGAGTGTTGACACTCCAAGTTGGTTACGTCACCAACATAAGAATTCATAACTCGTTCCATAATAACTTAAATGAAAACTAACTTAACGAAAAATACAACCTATTACAACGATACCAGGTTACAGTAGAATGTTATGAACTCGTTTCATTGAAATTTATATAGTAATAGAGGGCGCTCGTGTAAAAAATACTAACTTTTTATTGGTTTAAAAATATTGACATTTTATTGGTTTAAAAATATTGACATTTTATTGGCTTAAAAATACGTCACATGATTATTTCATCCTATAATGTTATAAGTTCAATAACCACTTAATTCTTGCACAATGATTTAGAAAGTCTTACCTATCAGAAGTTCGTACATTTGTAAGTAAAAATCTTTATTACTTTTGAATCTATTGCTTTTATAAATAATATTTTATTTATCAAACCACTTAATTTCTAAATGATGTATTCTAAAACGCTTTTTATGTCTTATGTATGTAAAGTCTACTAAAAGAGGGGGGGGGGGGAAAGACGAGGTGTGTAGTATTTGTAAAATTGAAAAACGTTACTTTATAAAAACTAGATTCCATTCCCTTTTTTTTTTTTTAAATGTTTGTTGTATAAAGTCAAATCTATTGAAAATTTATTTTAATCGTATAACTCTAAACAAAATACCCGCTCTCTTTAATAAGTTAAATAGTTACTAAAAATTGTTCATTTAAAAGGAAAAAATCTTTAAAATTCTCTTATTGTATATTTTTATAAATAATATTTTGCACGTCAAATCACTTCTTAACTAAATGTAATAATCTAAAATGTCTTATGTAATGATCTAAAATGTCTTATGTGTTGTGACTGGTTGGTTAAATATAGGGTTGTAGTTAGGGATATAGGTCACTCTAGGGGTCATTCTAAGGGCTCCTAACTCGTATTGACAAGGTTCGAAGAAAACTCCGAACGGTTAAGTCGACGACCTTGAGAGAGGTTTAAACTTAACACCTTCCATCTATCAACTTTGAGAGTAGAACCTCTCAGCCGCTAGTCTTATGTGTTGTGTTTTTATAAATAATATTTTTCTTGTTTAATCACTTAACTCCAAAATGAAATGTTTCTAAGACACTTTGTCATGTCTTACGTGAAACATATTTAACTAAAGAAGGAAGTAGTATTTGTGACATAAGTTATTCTACAGTACCCTTTTAAGAAAAAAAAAAAAAAAAGAAGCTGTTACAAGTTAATTTAAAAAAAACAAACATATAATTAAAAAAAATATATTGTTTAATTAGCATAAAAACGATTATTTAAGTTACTCCACAAATTTGTAAACTTAAAAAACGGAAGATATAATGTAAGAGAAAGTATGACAAATCTTTTTTTCCTTTGAAAGATTAGTCTCAAAGACTTGAATTAACTTTTTCCCTAAAAATGCCACATTAATTTCAGTACACAAGTTTGCGAAACGGCTTTTGCAGGAAAATAGTACGGTGAATACAATTTTAAGCATTGTAATTTAATTCAATAACACAAATGCGTGGGTGTATAGCTTATAGTTACATTTGTAAAAATCACTTTGCTTTCGTTTTTAAAATATGTAAACACGTTATTTTTCGTAACAAAACTATAAATCTATATTTCTAAAATAAATGATTATAAGGTTAATACGAGAAAGAAACAAGCATGCTATTTTTGTCAATCTCTATAAATGACATTTCATAGTATTTTCATATAAAAATTTTCCTTCTAAATTATTATTTCGAATATGGAAATGATCTGTTGACAGAATGTTGTAAGAGAAATGTGCTTGTAAATTAAACAAACAGATGTAATAGCATTCATATTAAACCAAAACTCGCGAATTACTCAATAGCTAAAGGCAATTTACTGCAGTTCATTAAAACTATGATAAAGATATCTCAACGCAGGTCTGAAGTAACCATCTCTCGCATTTAAAGAGATAACAACACACATCCTTGGTAACCTAAGATAAGACATGTGTGATACGGAAATTGCAGGTTCTAATGTCACTAAAAATTAAAATAATACGTAAAACACTACAAAAAAAAAAAAAAATAATATAAAAAATAATTTGAAACGCTTTAAATAAATTTAAAAAAAAATGAAAACACTTTAAATAAAAAATAAAATAAAATTTCACCCTCTACAAAGAACAAAATCTACGTGTATATTCCTGTATTTTTCTTATCGCTTAATCACTTCCGGTCTTTTAAACTGCCTTTCCTGTTGCAACAAGCTCCCAAACATGTTCCCAAAACATGTTTACTGCTTCCTGAAAACCCTTTTTGGAAAAAGCATGTCTAATCCGGTTTCAGGTCTTACTTCCTGTCGCGTTTCCAGTCTTAAAATAAATTTCATGTAAAACTTTTAGAAAGTAAAACAAAGTCAGAAAGATTTCCATTTTTATATTAGGTGTTAGTTAGCAAATAAAATTTTTATTTCAGGTGGAAAAAAAAAAAAAAAAAAAAAAAAAAAAAAAAAAAAAAAGATACATTTTATGTTAAATTTTTACAAAGTAAGAAATAATTCCATTTTTATTTCAGGTTAGCATAAGCCCCCCACAAAAATAAGCCCTCCCCTCTCTCTTTATCGCATTCACTTCCTGTCGTGTTTCCGGTTAAACTTCCTTTCGCGTTTCCGATCATACTTCCTGTTCACTTCCTGTCTCAACATGCCTGTTATCCCTACCTGCGACTTCCGGTGTCCACACCTGCCACTTCTGGTAACCTTGAACTTCACCTTCAGAGGTCGACTGCGCGAACTGCGCTGGCGCAGAACCCCCAATTATTATCTACTACGGTCTATGGGGAAAAATCATTTGCGGTTTGTTTTAATGATGTTACACAATTTCAAATACATTGTAATTGATATATATCACTAAGGTGCATTACAAGAAGCTAAATATGGAATAGGGTGTGCATAGCACTTATAGTTACTTTACAGGGACAGTCAAAAGAATTCCGTTACATTACGTCTATGGAGAAAAATCATTTGCGGTTTAATTAAATAATGTTTCACTATTTTAAACGCATTGAAATTTATATATATCACTAAGGTGCATTAGAAGAGGCTTACTACAGACTATTGTGTGTATAGCAGTCATCGTTCATTTACAGGGACACACAAAAGAATTCTCTACTGTCTGTTAACAATAATTCCTGGAAGTGCGTTTTAAGTTACTGAACGCGATTTTAATTTTAACTCGCTTTTTGCCTATTACGTGGTGTGTATAAATTCTGTAGATCATATATAGGGAATCACAAAAGTTCGCGAACACATTTCCGTTTATGGACAGAAACTCCGGAAGGAGAATTTTAAACTGTGCTACGTGTTTCCTAACTAAACTAAAATTTCGCATCCTAATGTAGTATATATACAAATCTATAGATCATATACAGGGCTGAATAAAAGTATTCGGACATTTTTCCGAATATTGTATATGTTGGAAATATATGTTGGAAATTCCTGAAATTACGTTTTTAAATATTTTATGCGTTTTCCAAATTGTTTACTTAGATGTTGCCTTTCAGCTTATTAAACGGTAATGATTTGTAAAATTATTTTGGAAGCGTTGGAAAGTGTTACATAATCTATGCTTGACCGCATGATTTTTCGTTCTTGTTTAATATTTAAGTATAATATTTTCTGTGAGAAGGGGTAACAAAAATCAAATTTCGTCTATAGAAATAGGAATAAAACGTACATGTAAAAAAATGTACATTTTGAATTTATAACGCATTATTATTTTTTAAATAGCTTTATTTTGTTTGAAAACTTAACATCTTACGTAACTTTAATGTAAGATGTATGTTATTGTGTAGTTTACGAGCTTTAAAATTCAAATTATCTCTTACACTCTCACTATTGTCATTTCAATATTAAAACTCTTATTATTCTTTTTTTTTACACTTTAACAAACATGTTTAATTTCTACAAAAATTATTTGTAAATATTAATAGATAAAAGTACCTGTAATGTAATAAAGAAAATGTTTAAATAGAGAGAAATATCACGGAATTTTATTGAATTTAAAAAGCCTTTTCAGACACAGGAAGAGGCAAGGAAAAATCATAATATTAAACTATTTTTTTATCTATATTTCCGTAAGCTACGCAAGGATAAAACAAAAGAAATTATGCATTTTCCCTCCAGTATTGGAGTGCTATATATGTAAAATAATAACACTAATAATAATATTATTAATAATAAAATAAACAAATTTGAAAAACATCGTTTCATTAGAAATGAGAGATGAAAATTTTCTTGGTAAATATTAATAGACAAAAGCAACTAAAAAGTAAGAAATAAAATGTTAAAATAGACAGTCCCCGTATTTCACCATGTACTTAAAAAGGTCTTTTCAAAGTACCAGTAAGAGATAATGGAGAAATAAGTAAATTAAGCTATTTTTATATTATATTTTTGTACGCTACACAATAAATTAAAAGAAATTTTACATTCACAACAAAACTTTATATTCTTAACACAATAAAAGCATTTAAAAAATATATATGTATGAAAAACTTTTTTTGCTACTTTTCGGTTAGCTGGGTGCCAGTGATATATGTACATATATAAATATATATGTATATACATTATATATATATATATAAATTCATACATATATATGTATATACATGTATGTACATATTTGTATATGTAGATATATGTGTATACATTGTGTATGTGTGTATATATACATGTATATATATCACTGGCGCCCGGCTAACCGAAAAATAACTTTTTTTTTTTTTTTTTTTTTTTTTCAAGCAAGTTTTACTTTTTTTTCATTGCCAATAGTCTTTTTTTAAATAATTGTCATATAAAATGTTATTCAATATTCGATAAATCTATTTCATTTCATTTATTTTCATATCGTATGCATTTTTTTCCTTCCTTCACTTCTGTTGTGAATATTTCTGTAATGTCTTTTAAAGAAGCATTATTTTCATTGGAAGTGGGGAATAAAAAATGTATTTACAAATATTAACAGACAAAGTGGATGTAATATAATTAGTAAAATTTAAAAACACAGATAAATATCAGCATATATCATTATAATCTTTACAGGCAGGGAAGAGGAAGGGAAGTATAAGAAAATTAATTATTTTTATTTTACATTTCAATACGCTACGTAAAGACAAAATAAAATAAATGATACATTTGCTGTGTTTAAAGCCAAACATGTTTTTTTCTCCTCACACAAGTAATAATTTAATAAATGAGATGTATAATAAAGTCATATATCGAATTATTATTACCGTAATTTCTGGCGTATAATCCGCGGATCAAACAATTCTGTTTCAACCCAGAAATTTCATTCAATAATTGCAGTCAAATATTTACAGCGATCTAGTAAGTTACATGTTATAAAATAAATTTCCGGGTCGAAACACGGTTGTTTTATCCGCGGATTATACGCCGGAAATTACGGTATTTTTTATTTTTTACGTGCACGTTTCATTACTTTTTTCATCGACAGTATTCACTTCTTTAACAGTATTTCTCCCAAAATATTGCTAATTTTTAGATAGAGATAAGTTATTATTATTATTATTATTATTATTATTATGTTATATCGGATGCATATTTTCCCCTACCATTACAAGAGTTATTTGTTTTCAATTATTCAACTGAAAATATTTAATTGACAATTGATAGCGTCCTAAAAACCGATATTCCGGTTTAAAAAAAATAATTAATATACTATAAAAACTACGGGCTTTTTTTTTCTTTCCCATATTACGCCTGGTTTTCTTACGCCTTTTTGCATCACAGATATTAGATTTTCTACTCCCTTCCGCAAAAATTATTATCCATGCTAAAATATACAAAATTTAACTCGAGGTTTATATATATATATATATAATCGATTATATATTTTTCTACCACCTGTGCGATAGTGCTTTGATTATTATTTAATTACTTAAACAGTATTGTTTGGTTACATATTTGCACTACTCTCAGAATTGATATTGTTACCCAAAAATTTCTCCTAGCATTCATTATTTATAATTCTATTGTTAACATTGAAATACAAATTAATGACCCAATACTGATATAATTATGCCTTATTTGTGATCTGAAATGCATTTAATTAAAGATAAAACAGTTAAAAGTTAACAAATAAAAGAATAAATTAAAATGTTTTAAATTAAGTTCTATCAACGAAGAAAAATAAAACAAAATTTCTCGGGAAAAGATTGCAAAACTTCTGATTTTAATTAAAATTGTAAAAGCTTAATGCTGTGAAATTTTCCAAAATATAAATTTTTGTTATATTATTTACTAACTTTCAAAAATAAATATTTAACTAAAAATTAAAGAAATTCTTTAAATGATACATAAATAAAAGAATATTTATTATTTACACATTTTCAATTCGATAAAACAGTGCAAAATTCATTTCAAAATAATTTCGAAACGGTAACATCTATTTCTGAACGTATATTAACATTGTTTCATTTTATAAAAGCACCAAAAAGAGATTTATTTTGAATAACTTACCAAAATATTCTCTATGTTTTCAAAATGCGATAATTATACCTTTTTTTTTCTTTTTTTTTTTTTTTTTTTTTTTTTTTCAAAAATGTTTTGCATTCCTTAAAGAATAAATAAGAAAAATTAATAATAACTTTAAATATTTTTACTTACTGAATAAATGTTTAAAACTTACTGTTTCTATTTATTAACAGAAAAGCAAATTTTTTAATAAAATAGCAAAGTTTTCTTTATTCATCTAACTTGTGTTTAAATTGCAATGTACACTTTCCCAACATATTTAAAATAAATAAATAAAAATAATTTAAAAGTGTTTACTTTGTAAATTAAGTGAAACATAATTTTCTGAAAAGTTTTGCAAAATTTCGAATTTATTCAAAATTACGAAAAAAAAAAAAGAAAAATTAGAAAAGAAAAGAAAAGCAATGTTAAACAAGTGGTGTATAAAACCTTTATTTTCATTTCGTGAAACTTTGATTTTTATTTTGTTTTCTCACATGCAATGCCTTTTACCTGTGTTTCATACATAAATAAAACAATATGTATTACTTTTTTTTTTAACTTAATAAAATAACACAAAAAATAATTGAAAAACAATTTAGGAAAATTAAAATAACTATTTTGCTTCTCGTTATTTTAAGTTTTCTAGAAAGAATAATGTTTTTAAGATTTTTCTTCTCTCAATTTCTTTTCTTTTTTTTTCCCTAAAATGCTATAAATTCCAAGAATAAATATATAAAAATATAACAATAATTTTAAAAAATGCATTTAATTTCTGAACAAATGTTAAAAAATTGCTTTATCTATTTATAAACAGAAAAGCTTAATTATAAACAGCTTACAGAAAATTGTTCTTTTTCCTTCAATTTTTTTAAAACTGGAACAAACATTAGTTTTCTTTACGAGTTTGCCCAAATTTTGTACAATTTTAACTTAATAGTTCGTACAAAGATGAAATCATACATTTTTTTGTGAAATTTGTAGTAATTTGGGCTTGATAATTCTAACATGGTTCCACAATAGATTTCTTAATTTTTTTTCATCTATTTCAAAATTTCATTTTTTTTCCTTTAATTGTTAATTTTGGATACATTTCATTATAGATTTGTGCTTCATCTTTCCGGTTTTTAATTTTCTTTTAATTTTTTCCCTCCAATCTATATTATATTCGCTTTGTTTTAAATTCAATTCATTGTTTTTTTTCTACATATTTGTGGATATTGTTCAAACAGGTACGTGTTCATTTTTCATATTTAATATATTTTTTTTTTCTTCCCCACATGTTGTATGATACTTCTGTGATGTTTTATTGGTTATATATATATATATATATATATATATATATATATATATATATATATATATTGGGGGAGACCTACATCCAGCAGTGGATTGAAAACGGTTGTTGATGATGATATATATATATATATATATATATATATATATATATATATATATATATATATATATATATATATATATATATATATAACCATTAATGAAACATTACCGTAACACCAACATAAACTATGAAATTATGATTTAGTATGTAATAATTAATTGACAACGATAGTGTTCCCTAACACTCTGAATATAGATATCAAATACTTACTTAAAAGAAGAAGAAATTAAATTAAAAATTGAATGAATGAAATTGAATGAATGAAATTTGTGAAATTTAGACAAAATTATCAAGTCCCAAATGCCTAAATACCACAAATAAAATGAATGGTTTCATCATCAGATTAGCCATAACATTGCTAAAGAATATGATGTTGAGACTACCACTCATAAACAAAGAATAAAACCTGTGAAGAAATCTTAAGGTTCAAAAAATAAATACAATATTAAAAAGGAAAGAAACTTTACCCATAATTAAGAGATAAAGCTTGAAATTTAATCGTAAAGTGCTAAAAACAATTGGTTTAAAAAGGATGTTGGTGTACATCATTAACCAGATATATGAGCATAACTAAACAGAGGCTATATATATACATATATGTTTGGAACTTTAAAAAAATGTATAAAAATAATTTAAAAGCTTAAATTTTACAGATAAAGTAAAACTTGAGTAATTTCAGAAAAAAATTCAAAATTTTTGATTTTATTTAAAATATCAAAAATGTTGTACAATTTCTATTTCCCCCTCATTATATTGCTTTCTAAAAAAGTTCGTGCGCGTCAAGGGATTCGGGTATTTGAATACCAGATTTTTTGTAAATTAATGATCGCCATATTTAAACACATAATGTCTTCATTGAATAATGCAATTATTGCTTTACGAGAAAACTGGTATTCAAATACCCCGAGATGTACTAACCCTGTATAACATGCTATAACTTTTTATTTACCCTTTTTATACATGAATAAAAAAGTATTTATTACTTAAATGTTTTAAATTTAAATTTTACTTTAATTTGCAGACACTAATTATATCAAAACTGATTTTTTTTAAATAAATAAATTGTTATTTTTAAGTACTAGAAAAATTAATAATATTTAACATTTCAAAATTTCCATTAAAAAAAAATATGGATAAATTCTTTAAAAGATAAATCAATAAACCTATGATAATAACTTTGAAATTTTTAATTTAATTTCTGAACAAATTAAAAAAAATTGTCTATTCTATTTATTAAATGAAAAGCTTAATTTTAAACAGCTTAGAAAAAAAAAAAAAGATATCATAATTTTTGTTTAAATTATAATAAATATTTTTCTCATATAATAAAATCACTAATAATTATTAAAATACAGATATAAGTGCTTAAGTGTTAAAACAGAATACAAGATATTTTTATATTTTTCAAGTTTATTTTAAAAACTTTTGCATGAATAACTTGTTTATTTTATAGATCTTGATAATAGCCGTTTGTGCGTTCGAAACATGTCTATCATTATATTAAAAGGTTTTTATAAGCCTTCTTGTGTTCTATCGGTATTTTAATGAATATTTTTCTTTTTACTTTTACTTTTTTTTTTTTAATATTTAAAACTTTCTTAAAAATTGAATAAATGAAAATCATTTAAAAAAAAAAATTGAAGTACTACGTGGGATTCCGTTTATCTGGAAAATTTCAGATAAACGAAATTTCCCTTTCGTTTATCTGAAATGCTTTAAATTGCATAAAAGATAAATAGATAAAAACATAATTGTCACTTTAAAATTTTCAATTTAATTTCGGAACAAATATGCGAAAATTCTTTTTATATGAATTAAAAGGAAAACTTAATGTCGTTCTGTTTCATTCTTATTTTTGTTTAAATTGTAATAAACCTTACTTCTTCTTTTTTAAGTCTTCAAAACTTTCCTAAAAAATAAATGAATGAAAATATCGTTTAAAACATTGAATTTTACAGAAATTAAAAAAAAAAAAAAAAAAAAAAAAAAAACATATATATAGATACCAATATTCATATTTTCTTTATTCGTTCTATTTTTTAATGCAATATTTTTTTCTACGTACATAAAAAGTAATATTTATTATTTAAATGATTTAAATCTTATTATTTGATAAATTAATACAGAAATAATTTTTCAAAAAATGTAAAATTTGTTATGCTTAAGTTATTAAAAAAGGTTAATGTTTCATTTTTTTTTTCAGAATTTTTCATGTTTTTTGAATGCGATAAATTTATTATTATTATTATTTTACTTTTATAAAATGTGTTCCAAATTCCTTAAACGATAAATAGACTAAAAAATAATAATAATAATTGTCACTTTATAAATTATAGCTTAATTTCTCAAAAAAATTCATTTTTTTTATTATAGTTATTAAGAGAAAGGCATAATTTTAAGCAGCTAAGAAAATTTTCTTTTTAATTTTCATCTTTTGAAACTGCAATACACAATTTATATTCATTTTACTAAAATGTTGGAAACTTGTCTAAAATAAAATAAATAAAAATCATTTAAACCATCAATTTTATAAAAAGCAAAATATAATTTTCGAAATTTTTTTTTGTAAAACATCTGATTTTATTCAAAATTAAGAAAATATACAAAAGCCTAGTGTTGATGAATTTTATGAAGTCTTTATCTTCATTCTATTGTTTTCTAAAAAAATCTTAAAACTTTTATCTTTATTCTGTTGTTTTCTAATTATAATCTTCACTGTAAATGCAATAATCCTTCTTTTTGTTTTTCTATAACGTTTAAAATTTAAAAATTATTATTTTTATTTCCGGACCTAAATGCTCCAAAATTGCTGTTTCTATTTACTCACAGGAAAGCTTAATGTCGAGTAGTTTTAATTTTTGTTTAAATTTCAATAAACATCCTTCCTTTCTTTTCTTTAAAAAATTTTTCAAAATTTACTTAAAATATAAATAAATGAAAACATGCAAAACTTTCAATGTCATAGGTAAAGTAAAATATAATTTATAAAAATATCTGCAATATATTTTCTTCGAAAATAAAAAATAAAAATAAAAAATTTAAGAAACTGTAAAATTTTATTTTCACTCTATTTTTTGACATGCAATATTTTTCCGATTTATTTCATTCATACATAAAAAAAAGAATATTTATTACCTAATTGTTTTAAATCTTATTTGATAAATTAATCCACAAATTAAAATTAATATTTTTAATTTAAAAGTTTTTATTTTTAAGTTAGCTAAAAAAAATTAATGTTGAGTAATTTCTCCGATTTTTCTGTTTTTCTTAAAATATTTTTTTTTCTTCTTTTAAAATAAATAAATAAATGTAAATTATTTAAAAATTTTACTTTTTTATAATTTTTTTTTCTATAATAAAATGTTTTGAATTTCTGAAAGGATAAATTGATCAACTGATAAAAATGTAATTCTCATTTTAAAAATTTAAACTTAATTTCTGAAAAAAAAATCAAATATTACTGTTTATATTAAAGCACAATTTTAAACAGCTTAGTTACTTTTCTTTTCTTTCTTTTCTTTCTTTTCTTTTCCTTTCTTTTTTTCTTTTTTTTCCTAAAATGTTTGAAACTTGTTTAAAATTAATAAATAAATAACTGAAAATAATTTAAAAACTTTAATTTTATAGAGCAGTGAAATGTAATTTCCAAAAAAGGCTAGTAAAACACCTGATTTCATTCAAAAATTAAAAAAAAAAAACCTTCAGATGTTTAAAATTCCTTAATAAGTAAATGAATGTTTATTACCTATGTTTTTTAACTTTCTTGGAAAAAATCATTCCGAAATTGATTTTAAAACAACTTAGAAAAGGTATAATGTAATTTTTAAACAAATACTTACATTTCTTTTATTTAAGCTACATAAAAATATTAATGTTACTTAACTTTTCAGATTTTTCTTGTTGTTTTCTATGTTTAGTAATTTTTATTTTTATTTTTCTAAAATTCTTTAAAAGATAAATAAATGAAAACATAATAAACACTTTAAAATTTTCAATTTGTTTCCTTAACAAATGTTCAAAAATTTATGTTCTTAATTATTATGTTTTAATTTATGTTTCTATTTATTCAGGGAAGCTTAATTTTGATCAGTTTAACCTTTTTTCTTTCTTTCCTTCAAACTTTTATTTAAATTACAATAAACATTTTTTTTTTTTTTTGTGTGTGTGTGTGTGTGTGTGTATGTGTGTGTGTTTTATTAAAATGTTTGAAACTTTCTTTTAAAAATAGCTGAATCAAAATCATTTAAAAGCTTGAATTTTATAGAAATAGTAAAATGCACTTTCTAGAAAGAGAAAGATAAAAATAATAACAATTGACTGCTGTCTGGAAGTAGGGCCTATGTTACAAATTTTGGAAAGTTCAGTTTTTTGTAGGAAAAGGGCCTATGTGGAATGATTGATCATTACCTACTGTTAAAAATTGCAATTTCATAAAATACACTGTAAAAAATTTTCGTAAAATTTCAGTAGATGTACCGTAAATTACGGTATTTATACCGTTTTCACTCTGTACGATATGAGTACCGTACTTATAAGGTATATTAAGCGTTAAAAAAATGTATGTGTGCCATTTCGATTATAAGCGGTATTTATACCGTAAAATGATTGTTTTTCAGTAAATTATCGCTATTTATATCGTAAAATAATTATTTTTCAGTAAGGAAAAAGCTGGTAGCCCCGCCTCGGTGTACGACAACTACTGAAGTGATGCTCTTACTCTTGTTACGTAATGCGTGCATGCCTGACGAGAGGAGGGAGAGCAGCCGGTATATATATACCGGTATATATACAAATATGTTACGGTACATATACCATCCAGTTAAATTACGGTATACATATACCGGTCACAAAGTTGCCAGTATATGTACCGTAATTTTTGACCATCCGTAATTTTACCGTAATTTTTTACAGTGTACAAGTTTGTTTACTTTAAATAAAAAATTAAAACAATAAATTAACAAGAACGGAAAATCATGCGTCAAGCATAGATTATGCAACACTTTCCAACGCTTCCAAAATAATTTTACAAATCATTACCGTTTAATAAGTTGAAAGATGACATCTAAGTAAACAATTTGGAAAACGCATAACATATTTTAAAACGAAATTTCAGGAATTTCCAACATATATTTCCACCATATACAATATTTGGAAAAATATCCGAATACTTTTATTCAGCCCTGTATATGATCTATAGATTTGTATGTATACTACATAGGATGCTAAATTTTAGTTTAGTTAGGAAACACGTAGCACAGTTTAAAATTCTCTTCTGGAGTTTCTTTCAATAAACGGAAATGTGTTCGCGAACTTTTGTGCTGCCCTGTACATGAAATACAGAAGTTATACACACCAAGTAATAGACAAAAAGTGAGTTAAATTTAAAATCGTGTTCAGCAACTTAAAACGCACGTCCAGGAATTATTGTTAACAGACAGTAGAGAATTCTTTTGTGTGTCCCTGTAAATGAACGATCACTGCTATACAAACAATATTCTGTAGTAAGCCTCTTGTAATGCACCTTAGTGATAATATATAAATTTCAATGCGTTTAAAATAGTGAAACATTATTTAATTAAACCGCAAACGATTTTTCTCCATACGTAATGTAACGTATGTAACATACGTAATGTAACGTATGTAACATACGTAATGTAACGGAATTCTTTTTGACTGTCCCTCTAAAGTAACTATAAGTGCTATGCACACCATATTCTATATTAAGCTTCTTGTAATGCATCTTAGGGATATATATCAATTACAATGTATTTGAAATTGTGTAACATCATTAAAATAAACCGCAAATGATTTTTCCCCATAGACCGTAATGTAATGGAATTTTTTTGAGTGTCCCTGTAAAAAAACTATAAGTGCTACACACTTCAGTTGAAATAGGGAACATGCTATATATAAGGACAATAACAATAAGGACAAATAAAAAGGAATTTTTTTGAGTGTCCCTGTAAAAAAACTATAAGTGCTACACACTTCAGTTGAAATAGGGAACATGCTATATATAAGGACAATAACATATAAAAATTGCAGGGAAATCCGAGCCTATTTACGGGAGTTAGAGCACGGCCAGACGGCAGACGGCCAGACAAACCGAAATCATAAACACTTTTCAACTAGGTTGGAAAGTGTTAAAAATAATATAATTACTTTCCTTACACACCTAACTTAGTTTTAAACACTTTGTAACATAGTTGGAAAGTGTTTATGAATTCGGTTTGTCTGTCTGTCTGCTGTCGTCTGCGTGTCGTCTGTCCGTGCACTAACTCGCGTAAATATACTCGAATTGCCTTGAAATTGATATATATTATTGTAGTTTACTATGGCATGTTTGGTATTGAAAATGAAGTGTGTGGCATTTATTGTTCTTTAACAGTGACACTGAAAAGAATTCCGTTATTTTTTCCCCATAGAACTTAACGTAACGGAATTCTTTTGAGTGTCACTGTTAAAGAACCATAAGATACAGATGTCATATACGCACCACGTTGGCGCGATTTTTTTCCACGCCAATTTGGCGAAAACTTTGTTAAAACTCACTTATATTGCTATAAGTGTTAATATATACGATTTATTATGATATTTATATTTATTATTATATTTATTATTATGTTTATTATTTATAACTGTTTATTTATTGCTTCAACTGTTGTTTCTTTTAAAAAAAAATAAATTGTTGTTTATTTACTTTTATTTTTTATTTTAATTCTATAAATTATTTGTATTGTGTATATCAATATTTATTGATATCAAGCTACCATTTATTTATTTTAATTTCCTTTTTTAAAATAATAGAAGCTATTTCATTTATTACATTATTTTATTTTTATATTGAAATAAAAAAAAATCACGTGATGTTATTGCGTGTTATTTGTAACTAATATTCAAAAACAAAGTTTTCGCCAAATTGGCGGGGGAAAAAATTGCGCCAACGTGGTGCGTATATGACATCTGTGCTTTATGATTCTTTAACAGGAACACTTAAAAGAATTCCGTTACCTTAAGGTCTATGGGGAAAAATCATTTGCAGCGTATTTTAATGATGTTTCGCTATTTTAAACATATTCAAATTCATACATATCTCTCAGACGCATAATATAAGGCGCTTACTGTATAATATGGTATGCATAGAATGTATCATTCATTTACAGGGACAATGTCAGGTTAATTATAGGTATAATTCAAGATATTTATATTAAAAGGTATTTTTGAGTCTTTTGTGTATTTTTTTTTATCATTTTAAGCAGTAATTAAATCTTTAATTTAACGTTAACAAATGATTTTATTATATTATTTGTAAGCTTTATATATTCCACAAAAAACGTATAACACACAAATAAAAGAATATGTGTTACTTATATGTTTTTGATTAATTGTTTAAAAAAATACAGATTTTTTTTTTTTTTTTTTTTTTTTTTTTTTTAAGAGAAAAGGTAAATTGCATTTTTTCATTCAGTACCGATTATTGCTGTTGTTTTTTAATTAATTATTTTTTATATCTAAAAATATTAATGTTGAATAATCTTTCAGTATGTTCATTTTTATTTTATGTGCGGTATGATTTTTTTTAATAATTTTATTTTTATAAAATGCTTAAGTTCCCTAAAGAATAAATAGATAAAACATAATTGTCATTTAATTTTTTTTAAATTTATGAAAGAATGTTTACAACTCTACTTATTAATCGGAAAGCTTAATTTTAAACAGCTTACCAACTTGTTTTTAAATTACTATTAAAAAAAAAAAAAAAAAAAAAAAAAAAAAAGATAAAAATCATTTAAAAGCTTTAGTTTTATAGAAAAATTAAAATTTAATTCATAAAAAAATATGAGTAAAAATACTTTGGGATGGATATTAAGGAAAATTTCAACATATTTTATTCGGTTGCTAATTAAAGTATTTTTGCTTTCAATTTTCATTCTTTTCTTTCATAAATACCTTAATATCATCCTGGAAATTTATAATTAATGCATTTCATATACACATTCTTGCATAAAATTCATAATCAAAAACATTTTTCACTTATAGTTCTTCAACAAAATTACCCGAATTATCAAACTTTTTGTAAATAAATAATCAAGTTTTGTTATCATAATTACTGTTTAAATAGTTTCAAAAACTTCAAATATTCAACCAAAAAAATGTAAAACAAAATTTATCTTCTTTTAATGTCTAATTTATTCTTAAAAGTACCTTTTCTTGGAAGTAATTACTTTATTTATAAAATAAGCCGAAATATTCCATGGTAAATTTAATAAGCAGAAATATTTCAGTTAACTACCATATAAAGTGTTATTAGATTCCTTTTCTCTCATAAATATATATTTTAAAAAAATCTTAATATCAACATGGATGTTCATATAATTATTAACTTTTTTTCACTTCTTCTTTCCAGGTTATTTATGCCGCAAAATATCTTTTTTTTTTTTTTTTTTTTTAGTAAATTCACTAAAAACAACTTGAAACGTAAAACGTTTTGAAAAATTCATTAATTTAGACGGTAGCATAAGAGTCACTAATTAAAATTTCATTAAAAAAAGTTTTTGTTTTTCATTTCTAAATGCGCTTTTTTTTTGCCGAAAAGTTTTCAAGTCATATAACATACTAATTAGTTTTTAAATAGAATTTTTCACTGAAATTGCAGTAGATATTTTTCTTTAATTAGTTTAAAATGAACATAGATGCAAATATTGTTGAACTAAGCTGGAGATAATGAATACTATATGCTTAAATATAAGACCAATTAATGGCAGTGTATCTTTTGTTTTATGAATTCATTACTGAAATTTTCTATGCCTATCAAAGCTGCATAACAGCAAGTGCTGATGCTTTGTTTTAGTAAATTGCACCGAGCAATTTACTCAATAAACATTGTGTAAGTTGAGTATCACGGAACGGCTTTGAGTGCATTTTAACGTCATACGGATGAGTACGCGTGGCTTAGTGAGAGCTGTTCAAATTAAAATATCCTCATTTAAAGCAAGTTTTATGTTAGTGCTTCGTAATGATTATAATTAGTATCAGAATAATTATAATCTATGTAGCAGTAATGTTTAAATGGATGAATGGATTTGCGGTTGCTATATTAATGACATGTTCATCTACCTCAGAGCCCTTATTGCAAAATTTTCATGAGTAAGGAAGGAAACGCAGGGTTTTATATTAGAATTATTTCGCACTTTCTAATCTGTTGTAAATAAATGTCGTTTATGCATCAATCATGAGCCTTAAGAAAACATAAAAAGTGTTGAAAATGATCAAAATCAGTGTTTTCAAACATAAATAAATGAATGAAAAATATATTTATTTAACACAAGTTTTAAGTTAATGCTTCGTAAATGATTATAATTAGTATCAGAATAATTATAATCTATGTAACAGTAATGTTAAAATGGATGAATGGATTTGCGGTTGCTATATTAATGACATGTTCATCTAACTCAGAGCCCTTATTGCAAAATTTTCATGAGCAAGGAATGAAATGCAGGGTTTTATATTAGAATTATGATGCACTTTCTAATCTGTTGTAAATAAATGTATTTTATGCATCAATTATGAGCCTTAAGAAAACATAAAAAGCGTTGAAAATAGTCAAAATCAGTGTTTTAAAACATAAATAAATGAATGAAAAGTATATTATTTAAGACGAGTTTTAAGTTAATGCTTAGTAATGATTGTAATTAGTATCAGAATAATTACGTATAATCTATGTAGCACTAATGTTAAAAGGGATGAATGGATTTGCGGTTGCTATATTAATGACATGTCCATCTACATCAGAGCCCTTCTTGCAAAATTTTCATTAGTAAGGAATGAAACGCAGGGTTTTATATTAGAATTATGTCGCACTTTCTAATCTGTTGTAAATAAATGTCTTTTATGCATCAATCATGAGCCTTAAGAAAACATAAAAAGCGTTGAAAATAATCAAAATCAGTGTTTTAAAACATAAATAAATGAATGAAAAATATATTTATTTAACACAAGTTTTAAGTTAATGCTTCGTAAATGATTGTAATTGGCTTGGAAATAATTATAATCTATATGTAACAGCGGATGTTAAAATGAATAACAATTTTTATGGATGTTTTATTAATGACATGTGCAGTCAATTCTCGCAACGTCCCTAAGCTTTTTTTACTTTGCTACCACTATATTAAAACGATAATCTTTATTGTAGACTTTGTATTTCAAATGTTAAAAGAATCTACCATAAAGATTTTTGAGTTGAAGTAATAATAGAAAATGTAGAAAAATTTGGGAACGCTGCGAGCTCTGGTTCAGCTCTTAATTAATTTTTTTACGAGTAACGAAATGCAACTTTTATATCAGAATTAAGCCGCACTTTCTAGTTTTATATAAATTTAATGGTTATAATACATCAGACACTTATTTCTTTAAATCTTGGTGCGTACATTGTAAAATAAATAAAATAAAATTGTTTATTTTACGGAGTAATTCCGGTATCCTGCCAGTAAAAAACTTTGTTGTTGTTGTTGTTTGTTTGTTTGTTTGTTTGTATTTCGACAAAAGTTTGTAATTACACGAACTTTTGATTGTTTTAACAGTAACATAATGTGTTTAACTATTAAAAACAGATTTTTTTTTTCCATAGGTTAATTTTTTTTTAGTGACATAATGGCTGAAAGTTAAAAATTTTGGATTTTTTTCCCCCTAGATTGTAAATATTATGCATCATTGTTTCATTATGATTAATAGGTATTTTGTCCCGCAGTGGCGCAGACGATTACGCTCGGTTCCCGTCGAGATCACCTAAAGTGAAGCAGCATCGACCATGGTCACTGCTGGGAGGGTGACAACCTCTCTCGACTGCGGCTGCTGTGGGACAGTGTACGTTAATGGAAGCTGGTGCACGTAAAATCTGTTCGTGGCTTCAATTTCCTCCAAGTTTGAAAACGATATCTCTGACCCTCTGGGGGTGCCAATCCAGGTGCAGGTCTCTCATCTGGAATTGATTCATAATTAGGAGACCAGCTCTAGAGGTCCAACCTCTCTTGAGGTTCTGGCACCCCTTCTTTCAGAGAAGTGCCATGGCACTTTCTGACACGACAACAACAACAGGCATTTTGTAACTATTTTAATCTCTAGTACACATACATTTGTCAGAAATTTCAATGGCAAACCAGATATAATCTTCCTATTAAAAAAAGCCGTCGGCAGCTTATACATTAGCGTTTCAAATAAAACATTTTCTTTAGTAAAATGAGTGAAAAATAATTGCAACTCACTAAAAGTACCCTTATCTACAGCCTTAATGTTTCTCAAATGAAATGAGTGTAAGTCCCTTTCGTATAATAGAAAGCGTATGGGATAGAATAATTAAAATGGTTCGTGTATTGAGACAACTGATCTAACAGTTAAATTTTTGTCTGAGTTACAACGCATGCAATATGTCTTATCGTTTATCTTAATTGCATTGTTGAGTCTTGTTACTAAAGCATTGCTGAATCTATGTTAAATAAAATACCCCAGGACCAAAAACTCACTTCTCTATCACTTGCTGAAAAACAAATATACATTTTGAAACTTGTTATTTGTTATATTGCTTAAATCGTCAGAATTACGTACTTCTTTTCTTTAATTACTTCCGTCTTAGTGTATATATATATTTTTTTTTACTCAAGGTATATTGTCAGTTACAATAGATGTTTCCAAAATGGACGATAATTTTTACTTCTATCACTGGGACATAATCAAGCCATTCTGATGTGGCAATGACTGCATGTTTTTGAGAACGTTTATCGAACGTATTCTTCAAAACCTTATAAAAAACCTTGAAACTCATTGACATGAAATAGTCCCTTCAAATGTAGCAATCATGAAGTTGATAATATATAGCACACGTAATATAAATAGTGCTATTAAAACTTACGCAAAACTTTCTTTGAACGTCATTTTTGAGCTTATGATTGGCAAAGAGAATTGACGCTTTGTTATGTTTGTTTTGAAAGTATTCCAAGTGAAGTATAAATTTATAATATTTGTTACTTATTTCCTTCAACAAATTCTCATAAGTTAGCAGCTTCCAAAACTATTGAAACATATGCTTAAGAAATGGTAAGGTAAAAGAGAAAGGGAAATAAAAGAGTTGTCTAGAAAGAAATTCAGCGAATACTTTTTCGAAAAATGATTGATATAATTTTATAAACATTCCTTATTCGGTTTTTATTTAACAAAATTAAAGAATATTTTGTAATGCAATATTCATGTTAATTGGAATTTTATATAAGAAAAATCTATATAAAAAACTTTTATCCAATTCCAAAGTATCTGAAATCTAGAAATAAAATTTCCTTAGTTCTAAAGCATGAGTAAACCAGTTTAAAAGCTAGCTAAAACTAATACAAGCACGACATAAAAGTTTCGGCAATTCTTCTTCAAATACAGAAGCATGAGTATATATTTGCGGTCAGCGAGCTGCTTGCAGCCCAGCGACCTCTTACGTGTGGCTCCAGACACGGAATCATTAATCTATATTTATAAAATTTTGACTGTGATAGAAGATTTTCGCATAAAAAATGGTTAAGTTTGCTCGTTCTGCAGTTTTTAACTTTATAGTTAAAAAAATTTTAAATATTGTTACTGCTATTAAATGTAATCAGAATGTAATAACAAATTTTTGTTTATTAATAATTCCTCTCTAACAGTGGAAAATTATCCAAGACCTTCACTAATGTTTTATTTAGTTTTTGTTATCAGAAGACTGTCCTGCTATTTTTTATTCATTTAAAATTATATTAAAACATCTTAAACGTCATTTGCTTGGTCAAAAGTTTTATATATATAGTTCTGTTTTTACTATAGTGGTGTATATATTTTTAAATCTTCAACCCAAATCAAAGTTATTTAAAAATCATTTCGCTATATATTTTTACAGTAAAAAGACAAAAATGTTTTGCATTGGAAACAGGTTTGATTTCTTAAAAAAATTTCCACATTTATATTTTTAGAACTTAAAAATCTATATTATTATATTACGTTTTATGCTTTTCATATATAGCTAATGTGGATTACATTAGTTTTTTATATTATTTTGATATGTTAATTTGTTATCTTAATATTTTGATTACATTTGTGATTACAGTAACTTTTTATTAAATTATTACATAAATGTAGTATGTTGCGGCCCTTGTGTCTGCGGCTCGCGAAATAAAAAAGTTGAGTACGGTTTATCTATAGGATAATTATGTATTCGAAGTCTTAGGCGGCTCGGAAGAGGGGGAAAACGAACGCCGATAGTGATGTTATTTTTGAATGACAAAACTATGCATTCGTTTTAGGGGTTGGTAGAGAACAGATAAAGGGTTATCCTTCAGTTACGTCACTCTTTAAGACGACATGAAGGACACACAATGTGTGACATAGTGTGACAGGAGAAAATGATGGGTTAAAACCGAGGCTAACGAAAAAGACAGGTTGCTGCGATACCTTTCGCATTAGACCTCTAAAGTCACGGGATACACTTTTCGTACGCCTTCATTCCTGCATTCGAGCATCACGTGACTCAAGTGGTCTGAAAAAGAGACAGGAGTAACGCACCGCGGCAGCATTTCTTTTTCGTTACCCTAGGTGTTAACCCAACATCTTCTCCTGTCATACAGTGTCACACATTGTATGACATCGCATCTAAAAGATGAAAACAAATAAGTAGACATTGTTTGCAATGTTATTTTTAAATGACAAAAAATATGAATTCGTTTTAGGGGTCGTTAAAGGGATACCTAAAGATACCTAAAGATACCTAAAGAGTTATCCATCAGTTACGTCACACTTTAAGACGAGATGAAAGGCACACAGTGTGCGACAGGAGAAAATGATGGGTTAACACCGAGGCTAACGAAAAAGACAGGATTTCATAGAGAGCATGTATGTCGCGTGCAGGTCCATTACGGAATATTAATCTGTTTGCACTTACATAAATAGTTCAGAGTTTGTTTCCGGCTAATATTCCGCAATTAATTAATCCCATAAATTAACTCTTCATCAGTAAATAAATAATTCAAACAAAACGCAAATTTAACAAATGCAATCGAACTATGTGTTTAAACACTGAAATAATCATAAAAAAAAAAAAGCTGCTGAAAGCAACGAAATCTTTGTCGATTTCTTCGGTATTAATCTCTGGAATGCGGCTAATACGATAATTTCGCTTTTAATAAATTTCCAACATTTATTTGAATACGTAAATGATATTTTCCATGTAAATATGCTTGTTGGTGTTGTTATTGACTAAAAGAATATATGTAAAAAAAAATGTACTAGAGTTTCGAATAAAAAAAAAAGTGGTTTTCACCCATGTTCTGTACACTGAATATAACTTTGTAACCTGGAAATTACAGATAAGATATGCTGTTTTGTTTTTTTTTTAATCAAAATTAGTTCTAAATAACAATTATACAAAATGTGATGTCATTACAGGGGAAGTGATATCATGCGTGTGTGACAATCTGTTATATAGTTGAGAGGGGGGGGGGGGGTGAGGCGTAAAAAACACCACAAAATTTGTGGAGTAATTAATGAATGATCCAAGGCAATATCTAAGGGTATTACGATATCGAAGTGAAAATGTTCATGAGAGCACAAAGCATACAAGTACTTTCATACAAATAAAGATCTACATATATATATTAAGCTAACCCTCCGATAGCTGAATGTAAATGAAAAATAATATTCTCTAGTAACATACTTTTATTTTCAGTCTCTTGAAAAAATTTAGAGAATTCATTTTTTATTTGGTTTTCAATTCCTTAATGGCTTTAAAATATTATCAAAACTTTTATCATTTGGATTACGTAATATGAAAATTCTTATCGCGACTAGAAGCTGAAAACTCGTTCATTAAAAAATATATATATATTAATAATAAGTCACCATAACTACTTTACGATCGAAGTGAGACCACATAGGATACAATTGCTTTCATACCAATAGAGATCTACATATATATATATTAAGCTATTCATCCGATAGCTGAATGTAAATACAAAATAATATTCTCTAGTAACATACTTTTATTTTCAGACTCTTGGAAAAATTTAGAGAACGCATTTTTTTATTTGGATTTCGATTCCTTAATGGCTTTAAAATATTATCAAAACTTTTATCATTTGGATTACTTAATATGAAAATTCTTATCGCGATTAGAAACTAAAAACCCATTCATTAAATATATATATATATATGTAATGATAATAATAATAATAAGTCGCCAGCATTACTTTATGATCGAAGTGAGACCACAAAGGATACAATTGATTTCATACAAATAAAGTTCTACATATATATATTAAGCTAACCGTCCGATAGCTGAATGTAAATAAAAAATAATATTCTCTAGTAACATACTTTTATTTTCAGTCTCTTGAAAAATTTAGAGAACGCATTTTTTAATTTGGATTTCGATTCCTTAATGACTTTAAAATATTATCAAAACTTTTATCATTTAGATTACTTAATATGAAAATTCTTATCGTGACTAGAAGCTGAAAACTCGTTCATTAAATAATAATAATAATAATAATAATAATAATAATGAGTCACCAGCACTACTTTACGATCGAAGTGAGACCACAAAGGATACAACTGCTTTCATACAAATAAAGATCTACATATATATATTAAGCTAACCATCCGATAGCTGAATGTAAATAAAAAATAATATTCTCTAGTAACATACTTTTATTTTCAGTCTCTTGAAAAATTTAGAGAACGCATTTTTTATTTGGATTTCGATTCCTTAATGGCTTTAAAATATTATCAAAACTTTTATATCATTTGGATTACTTAATATGAAAATTCTTATCGCGACTAGAAACTGAAAACTCGTTCATTAAAAAAAAATATTAATAATAAGTCGCCAGCACTACTTTACGATCGACTTAAAACAAAGGACAATTGCAACACACCTCATCACAATTCTTTCCTCGTCTTTTACTTCTTCGCAAAACAAACGCTTTGCGCCAATGTCACCAAGCGACCATAATCGCAACCGAAATCGTACTTGACCACAAGCCAAAGTAAATAAAATAAAACAAAACAAAACAAAACAAAACTATTAATAACAAAAATCAAAGTGAAGTGAAATAAAGATCAGTGCATGGCTTTATGCAGAATGAGAGCGCAGTGGAATCAGCAGTGTGTTTTAACGTTTTGCTCGTTTCGTTTTTGCTGATTTCTTTTCCTTATCACAATGTTGTAATCGATGGCAGGACCATTGTTGGCAACGAATGAGTTAATGGCTCGTGTCCTGAGGGTTAAGGAAGTAAAGGCTGCAGGACACGTGCCCTCGGGCTGATCTGCAGAGCTATGAAATGGGACAATGGCTAAGTTCAAGCGATTGGGCGGCAGCTTTTGTTTTTTGCTATTACCGGTAGTTGTGGTAAAGGTCAGTCTAGCGTGAGGAGCTGTCATATTCCAGAACAATGTTACTCAACAAGTAAAGTCGTATTAATAAAATCTTGGAAAGATTTCGTGATACTGAAGTGGATTTCTTGATGTATTGCGCCATTTGTATAACGTGCATGTGTGCATGCAATGCGCGTGCTTGACAAAATAAGTACGGTACCAAACAAGGTTAAGATCTAGCCCTTGAGATCAAAACAAACGGTATGAGTCCAAACTGGTAATGAATCTTGAAGAAAATGTTACGTCTCAGTTGCCCAGTACCCCAATATTTAGATCACTATACAAATCTGTTTCAATGATTTTTGTGTAATCCTCGGTAGCAAGTCAATATTGTGTAGTAGAAATATTCTAGCATTGTATTGCAAATCATACCAAAATATTGCATTGTTAAAAAATATCTATATTATATGTTCTTCAATAGCTAAATCCTCACAGTCAAATAAGAATTCAGGGAATAACCCAGGAGTCATCCCTCCTCGAAGTATCAAAGTATTCCGTCCAAAAGGGTTTCTGGTTTTATGCTTTTTCATGGTCTAAAATTACAAACTTCTCCCCTCCCTTCGGGAAAAAATGCTTGAATTCAACACTTCCATATTTAAACCACTAAAAATCGAAACATGAATTTAATACATATGTAATTGAACTACGCGCTTAAAAAATGAAATAGTCAGAATCAGAAAAGTTGTTGTATATAGTAAACTATTTCGCGATTGACCGCCGCCATGCGGCTCGTAGGAAAGTACAAAAAATGTTTTTTTGGTGGAGTTAGTGGACAGTCTAAGGAGTATACTAAATGTAAAAAATCTTTTATAATTTTCAATTAAAACGATTTTCATATTACGTTCCATATATCGGATAGTATATAATGCATTTTTAACCTGGGTAGCCCGGGTTGGATTGCTTGGTTCTTCTTAATTTAGTGTTGAAGTCTTAGTTTGGATTGGTAGAGGTCATGTTAATCGATGTATATCGCACGATGTACATCGTGGTGTCCTCCACGATCACCAATCCTTTCACCCCTAGATTTTAGTGCAGGTTTTTGTTAAAGATCAAGTTTACATTCCGCCACTTCCGAAATAAATTCGTGAACTAGAATAACGAGTCAACACCGCACTTGATTTGATCGATATGAACACTTTCACACATATATGACACGAACTGATTTATCATTGAAACATTTTCTGGGTAATCAAGGGCAGCCACATCGAACCTTTGTCAAAAAAAGATAAACTTTGTGTGTTTCGCTATATGTTATAACCATGTGTACTCTCATGTTTGGCCGTATAATTGCGCACAGTAAAAATTCTTTTGGCCAACTAATTTATGTCCGCACTGTGTACCTTACAAAAAAAAAAAAAAAAAAAAAAAAAAAAAAAAAAAAAAAAAAAACCTATTGCAATTGATAAACATCTTTATGAAGCTAATCTCTTCTTATTTAACATCGATCAATTAATACTTAAATATAATATTTAAAAATACAATAAATCATCGTTTATATGTCTCTAAAAAGGCATAAAAAACGACGTTTAAGGGAAAAAGACATATAACCGAAATCTTAGATATAAGACTTGCAATATACCCTCTTTCACTGTTTTTCCAGTATAGGGGCATTGACGAGATAGAGCAAATAACACTGAGGCGAGAAAGACATTTACCAACATATTTTCTGGCTATCAATACACTGTTTAATATACACAAGCATTTTTTTTTCAATAGCTATGCAATTTATTTAATATAAAGAAGGCATTTATGTTATATACAAAAAGTAGTAAATTGTGTATAAAAAAAAACAATAATAATATATATATAAATAAATTCAAATATAAAGAAGAATAAAAGTTCATTAAATTTGTTTTCCTAGCTGTTTATGTCATTTGGCAACAAATCTCATTTTCTGAAGCCAGAGTTGCGCCAAGCTTTTTTAAAAAACGCCAAGGATCCTACAGTAGAAAAGTACCACGCTTTCGACTGTGAAAATGTAACACAAATTAAATTATGCAACTTCCACAAATTAAATTATGTTAACTTTTTTTTAAGAAACTATTTCTTGACTTATTAAACTTGTTATATTTTTACAAAGTTAAAATATTTCAGTATCACAAAAGAAGAAAATTTGATAAAATAAAACACGCCACTTCGAACATTGAACTATGGCTAATCTTTGACTTTATCAATTTCTTTAAAAAAATTAATTTTGTAACTTGCGTTTTTTTTTTTTTTTTTTTTTTTTTTTTTTTTTTTTTTTTTTTTTTTGGGAAGCGAACAATCTGAAAATAGCCAAACAAATAAAAAATTGAATCTTTAAAGTGAAGAAAATATGAAATTTACAGTAGAGAGGGGGGAGGGGTAATTGGCAAACTTTCTTTTTAGGCGCGTTCGTAATTATATAAATACGTAGCACCTATAGTCATCGTCTGGTCCGTCCGTTTGTCCACATATAATAGCGCAAAAACTACCCAACCAAATGGTTTGAAATTTAATATATGTAATCGCTGCAGAATTTTGTCGAGTCATTTCAAATTTTATGAAAATCGAATCAAAACTTAAAAATATATTTTAAAAAGTTTTCTTTATTCTATTAAATCATATCATGCGTAATTAATTCAATGATATCCCATGTTAGGTAATGATTCTAAGCTGCCATGGTGATCTCGTCATATTTAAGATAGAGTCATATTATTTCTGTATTAGTGAATTTAAAAACCGAATTTGTATACTAGCATTGCTTAATTATAGCAATCCTATAATCTACCGACAGTTTTTTGGATTTATGTTTCCGGAGAAATAGATATTAAATGGAAAACGAGTCTAAATATGGATTGCAAGTTCTGAAATTTTCAAAGCTAGGCTTAAGTTTCCCATTGGAATTTTCAGTAAATGTCAACAAAAGATAAAATGTTGCCAACTTAAAATGTACTTATTTTATTACGGAAATTAATCATATCATAATAACAGACGGTATAATTCATTTTTTTTTCAGTGAAATAATAACGATGATTTTTTTTTACATTGTCTTGTATTGGATATTTGCGCTTAGAATAATTTTAATGTAACATAATTGTACTTAATTGCTTGTAAAAGTATATTGAAATTTAATTTCATAAAATAAAATTAATATCTATAATATGAAAATCTGCACATAAAATAAATTTTGTATTCATGTATCTATATTTTGTATTCATGTTTCTGTCTTTTTTTTTTCTGGCGAGATGGAGGGGGGAGTCAGTACCATCAGTAAGTACTCCTAGAGTGCCACTGAGAATATGGAAGAAAAATTGCCATGCTAAAGATGTTACACTTTAAGAAAAATATTTAAAAAATTTTACTTTTGCAACATCAAAATTTTATAATACAATTTTAAAAACATTTTAGCAAAATAATAATAATAATAATAATAATAATAATAATAATAATAATAATAATAATAATAATAATAATAATAATTCGAAACCTATGTTTAAAATACATTTGTTTATATATAAGCTATGCTTCACCCAACATTCAGGAGCAGTTTTGTCAAAAATATTGTTTTGTTTGTTTGTTTCTTTTTCTTTCTTTTTTTTGTAAATGTTTTTTTTTTAACAGATATGCTTGGAATAAAGATGTCTTACATATTTTTGACTGGTTTGTTTTGGTGTATGTTTTAACTGAATGTCATTCACAAAACTGAAAACAAACTCGTGCTTATTATCGCGGTGGCATTTCGTAAAGGTTTTGATTTTGTGTTAAAGTTTTGATAAGAAAATATCTTGGAAAAGCAAAGAGTATTGCTTTAGTAATTGTGAGTATGCGGCTTTAAAGATCCAGTACGAACTTTTAAATTTACAGATTATTTTGAATATTTATTCAAAATATCATTTAAGTTTATTATTATTATTATTATTATTATTATTTAATAATAAAACCATCAATAATTGATGAACATTATATTGATGAACATATTGATGAACATATACATTTCAGAAAAATATTATTAAATATACGAAATTACTTTTTTTCTATTAAGTTATCTTCAAGGAATAATAATTATTATTCTCAAATTTTATTGCATATTTATTCTACTTTCTAACTGAATATCACCCACAAAGCTAAAACAACCTTGTTTTCTAGCGCGTTAGACTTTCTTAAAGTTATGATTTTCTGTTAAGGTTTCCGTTGTTTGATTTAAAAAAATAAAATAAAATAAAATAAAAAATCTTACATTAAAGCAAAGAACATTTCCTTTGCAATTGTCAATAGTGCGATTATTAGGTATTTTAAAATTTAATTCATTAAAGTAAGTTTAAATCAGCTACATTAACCATCAATTTAACCTTTCATTAGCTGTAACCTATCATTAAGTGGTCTTCAAGCTTTTCAGCGCCGCAATGTTTTTTTTTTCAATGATGCATAAATTTTATCTCGTATCTCTCTCATTGATTTAAAGATCTAATGCAAATTTTTAAACTTGCAAATGTACTTTCAAATGTACTTTCAAAATACCATTTAAAATTTTAGAAAATAACAAAACGATGGATATATCCTGCAGAAAAATACCATTAAATCTGCTAAATGATTTTTATTGCTATTAAGTTGCTTTAATAATGAAATCTTCTCCATAATTTTATTCTACTTTTTAACTAAATATCATCATTTACAAAGATTAACAGAAACATGTGCTTCTAACGCGGTGACAACATTACGTAATGATTTTGATTTTACGATTTGATTGAGAAAACACCGTCTTATATTAAAGCAAATAATCTTGATTAAATAGCTGCCAATAGCTTGCAATGGCTTCAAAGATCAAATACAGATTTTTAAATTCATAAGCGTATTTGGCATGTCCTTTTAAAATACCATTTAATTTTATTATTTTACCATATTATTTTTTTATTGTACCATTATAATTTTATCATTTAATTGTAAGGATTCTGATTTTACGATTTGATTGAAAAACACCTTATAATAAAGCAAGGAATTTTGATTAAATAACTACGAATAGCCCCCTTTTAATAAATCTAAACCATTGCTTTAGTAATTGATTAATAGCTTTAAAGATCTAATATATATATGTATATATATATATATATATATATATATATATATATATATATATATATATATATATATATATATATATATATATATATATATAATATTACAATTCTTTGAAAACATTATTAGAAAATTTAAAGCAATAATAAAATCACGGATATATCTTTCAGAAAAATATTATTAAATCTGCGAAATTATTTTTATTTCAACCTAATTTTTTCATGAAGAATAATAATTATTTGCTATAGCATGATTTGTTATTACTGAATGTTTTATTTTTACTGAATACCATCACAAATATTAACACAAAAATGTGCTTCTAGAATTTTTGCATTTCGTAAAGTCTCTGATTTTGTATTAACGATTTGACTGAAAAAACCTTCTTGCAATAGAGCTAAAAATATTGCATTAATTATTACGAATACTTTCTTTAAAGATATATAATAAAAAATTTCACTAATTTTCTTTGCATATTCTTTCAAAATACCATTTAAAATTAAGAAGAAAAAAACAATGAAACCATAGATATATCTTGCAAAAAAATATTAACTTTTCTAAATTATTTTTATTTTTATTAGCTTGTTTTCTGGGAAGTATAATAATTATTTGCTATAGCATGATTTCTTATACCAATGTTTTATAGTGAATGTTTTTTATAAATACAGTGGAACTTCCATTTAACGAAGTCTCATCGTTACACTTAAAAACTTCGTTATGAAGAAAATTCGTTAAATAGAAATTAACTTAAATTCATGAAATTTTTTCTTCAGATATGACAAACAGGTATTGGATTCAAAAGCATTTGATTCAGTTTTAATTATGAAGCCGTATTTTACAAAACAGTTATGTACGGTCGATGAAATCACGTCACATTCCCAAGCTTTGGCCCAAGCTTTCATCAGCTCTGATACACAGAATCTCAATTTAATGTTTTCACTACATCGGCCTTTTTCTGTCTTTTTCGATAGTGTACTTCAAGATTTTTAATTATTCCTTAGACTAATGATTGAAGTTTAGTTGTATTGGCAGGAACAAAAATATCTTTTGGTGTTCTTCGATTTGTATTTTGAAGCACGTTTTTTTGGATGTACAAAGCAATTGTTTATCAGCAATGGATGGTCAGAATGGTACCTGTCTGACTCTAATAGATATTTTTTGTTTCAATGCATCTGACGTCATTGCGACACCTCATCTTCTATATCATTGAAGGTAAAAAGGGGATTTTGACATCCCCCAACTGTCAGAGCTGGAGTTTCGAAGTGGGAGAGTGATAAGAAGTATTTTTCTTAGTGTGAAAAATATTGTTTTATTTAGCATCAAGCAGAATGGAAATTATTTAAATGTGTTCATTTTCATACAATCGAATCCGCTGAAATAAATTTGCATATCCTTCGAACAGCAATAGCTTAATTTGAATTCTGTACACGTACAAAAGTGGAATAAACTTCGTTATATAGAATATATTTTTCGTAATGTGGAGATTAATTTACATGTTAATGGTGTTCAAAGTCAAAGTTCTGCAGAAAATTTCGTTAAGTAGAAAACTTCATTAAATAGGGACTTCGTTAAAGGGAAGTTCCACTGTATTTTATTACACTGCATGTTTTATCTTTACTGAATATAATTCCCAAAGATTAACACAAACATGTGCTTTTACTGTGTTGACATTTCGTAAAGGCTCTGATTTTGTGTTAACGCTTTGACTGAAAAAAAGAAAAAACCTTTCATCAATAGAGAGAAGAATTGTGCTATAACTATTACAAATAGTTGCGAAAATCTATTAAAAATTTTTACCCATGTACTTTGCATATGCTTCTAAAATATCATTTACAATTTTAGAAAAATAATAAAACCATTGATATATCTTGCAGAAAAATATTATTAAATCTTCTAAATGATTTTTATTTTTATTAGCTTGTTTTCCAGGAAGTGTAATAATTATTTGCTATAGCATGATTTCGTATACCGAATGTTTCATTAGGAATGGTTTGTTATACTGCATGTTTTATTTTTAGTATAATAATTATTTGCTATAGCATGATTTGTTATTACTGAATGTTTTATTTTTATTGAATATCATCACAAAGATTAACACAAAAATGTGCTTCTAGATTTTTTGCATTTCGTACTCTGATTTTGTGTTAACGATTTGACTCTGAAAAAACCTTCTTGCAATAGAGCTAAAAATATTGCTTTAATTATTACGAATACTTTCTTTAAAGATATATATAATAAAAAAAATTAACTAATTTACTTTGCATATTCTTTCAAAATACCATTTAAAATTAAAAAGAAAAAAACAATGAAACCATAGGTATATCTTGCAAAAAAAAATATTAATTTTTCTAAATTATTTTAATTTTTATTAGCTTGTTTTCTGGGAAGTATAATAATTATTTACTATAGCATGATTTCTTATACCAATGTTTTATAGTGAATGTTTTTTTATAAATATTTTATTACACTGCATGTTTTATCTTTACTGAATATAATTCACAAAGATTAACACAAACATGTGCTTCTACTGTGTTGACATTTCGTAAAGGCTCTGATTTTGTGTTAACGCTTTGACTGAAAAAAAAAAAAAAAAAAAAAAAAAAAAAAAAACCTTCTATCAATAGAGAATTGTGCTATAACTATTACAAATAGTTGCGAAGATCTATTAAAAATTTTTACCCATGTACTTTGCATATGCTTCTAAAATATCATTTACAATTTTAGAAAAATAATAAAACCATTGATATATCTTGCAGAAAAATATTATTAAATCTTCTAAATGATTTTTATTTTTATTAGCTTGTTTTCCAGGAACTGTAATAATTATTTGCTATAGCATGATTTCGTATACCGAATGTTTCATTAGGAATGATTTGTTATACTGCATGTTTTATTTTTACTGAATATCATTCACAATGATTAACTCAAATATGAGCGTCTAGTGTGTTCGTAAAGGCTCTAATTTTGTGTTAATACTTTGACTAATAATAAAAAAAAAAAAACCTTCTTGCAATAGAGCGAAGAATTGTGCTATATTTATTACAAATATTTGCTAAGATCTATTACAAATTTTTATCCATGTACTTTGCATTGCTTCTAAAATATAGTTTAAAATTTTAGAAAAATAATGAAAACATTGATACATCTTACAGAAAAATAATTTTAAATCTTCTAAATAATTTTTATTTTTATTAGTTTTTTTAAGAAGTATAATTATTTGCTATAGCATGGATTTCTTATACCTAATGTTTTATTATGAATATATTGTTGCCAATGGTTTATTACAATGCATGTTTTATTTTTACTGAATGTCATTCCCAAAGATTAACACAAAGGTGTGCTTCTATAGCGGGGTTGCATTTCGTAAAGGCTCTGATTTGACTGGAAAAAAAAAACACCTTCTTGCTATAAAGCAAAGAATTGTGCTATAATTATTATAGTTGCTAAAATCTAATACAGCATTTTACCCATATACTTTGCATTACTTCTAAAATATCATTTACAATTTTAGAAAAATAATGATATATATCTTGCTGAAAAATATTATTAAATCTTCTAAATTATTTAAATTTTTATTAGCTGGTTTTCTACGAAGTATAATAATTATTTGCTACAACATGACTTCTTATACCGAATGTTTCATTAATGAATGTTTTGTTATACGGCATGTTTTATTTTTACTAAATATCATTACAAAGATTAACACAAACATGTGCTTCTAGCGTGTGGATGCATTTCGTAAAGGATCTGATTTTGTGCTAACGATTTGATTAAAAAAATATCTTTTTACAATAAAGCGAATATTGCTTTAATTATTACGAATACTTTCTTTAAAGATCTAACACAAATTTTTACCCATGTACTTTGCATATTCTCTCAAAATATCATTTACATTTTTAGAAAAATAATGAAACCCATAGATATATTATATCTTGCAGAAAAATATTATTAAATCTGCGAAATGATTTTTATTTCTATTACTTTGTTTTCCAGGAAGAATAATAATTATTCGCAAACCTTTTCCCTAGGAGTAAACTCAAGGCAACGGGCAAAAATAAGAATCCATATCTCTTACCCAAGATTCTTTTCGGAAAAGAGAAATTCGAGTTATCAGGAACCTCCCTAATTGGTTCTTTTACAATATGTCCTGAGGCATGCGCGTTTAAAATTTTAGAATTTTCGAATTCATTGTCGTCACAGAAAAATAGCGCTAGAGGGGGTGGGAGTTTTAGATGGTACAGGACAAGAATCGATATTATCGCGGATGGGAACGGGGGCGTTTTAGGAGGGGGCGTTTTCGCAATTCCGTTCTGGAAAGTGGCGGGAAGAACAGTGAGGAGGGGGACGGAGGGGGGGTGAGGAGAATGAAAAGTGAAATTGATTGCAAAAGTCGATGGATAGTAATCGAAGTAGGCGGAGAAATTTTCTTTCACGGTTGCAGTTTCAATTTTCTGCAAAATTTTCGAGAATAGTTTTTTGCATAAATGCTTGAGAAGCTTTCAAGCTTTCCCCCCCCTAGAAATACCCTGTTTCTAGGCTAAGCCCCGATGAAAAATGTATACAACCACAGGAAAATCTTAATAGATAGCCTGTGAGTGATGAAGGGGATATATATATACATCTATTGAAATTCCTGTACCACGAATGAAGTCCATGATAAAAATTTTAAAATACTATATCTATTTTAAATTGAAAAGAAGTTTTGTGAAACTTTTCTAAATCTGCAAACTGAAATTTTTGTATTAGTTTCGATTTATATTAAAGTATAGTTCCGTTTTATTCAAGCATTTCTGCACTCTAATAATAAATATCTATTATCATCTCGTTGATTTAAATCAACTTATTTCATATTTAAAAATTTAGTTCATTAAAATATAAATCTGTTATATATATATATATATATAACCATAAATGAAACATTACCATAACACCAACATAAACTATGAAATAATGATTAAGTATGTAATAATTAGTTGACAATGAAACTATTCCCCAACACACTGAATACAGATACCTAAAACTTATTTAAAAGAAGAAGAAATTAAATTAAAAATTGAATAAATGAAATTGAATGAATGAAATGAAATTCGTGGAATTTAGACAGAATTATCAAGTCCAAATGCCTAAATACCATATATATAATATATATATATACATATACACCTATTAAAATTCCTGTACCACGAACGAAGTCTATAATAAAAAATTTTAAACATTATATTTTAAATTGAAAAGAAAATTTGAGAAAATTTTCTAAATCTGCAAACTGAAATTATTGTTTTAATTTCCATTTATTAAAGTATAGTTCCGCTTTATTCAAACATTTCTGCACTGTTCACTCTAACGCTAGATAACTACTATCTTCTCGTTGATTTAAATCGAATCTTCGCATATTTAAAAATTTAGCTCTTTAAAGTTTAAATTAGTTAGCTATATGTATATACACCAATTGAAATTCCTGTACGACGAATGAACACTATAATATATTTTTTTAAATACTATAATTTAAATTGAAAAGAAGTTTTCATAAACTTTTCTAAATCTCCAAACAAAAATTTTTGTATTAGTTTCGATTTATTAAAGTATAGTTCTTAGTAAAGTATAGTACTTTTAAAGTATATTTTAAAATTTAGTTCATTTAAGTATAGATAAATCACACACACACATATACATACACTTATTGAAATTCCTGTATCACTAAGAAACCTAATAATAAAAAATTTAAAATACTATATCTATTTTAAATTGAAAAGAAGTTTTCAGAAACTTTTCTAAATTCGAAAACTGAATTTTTGTATTACATTCGGTTTATTAAAGTTTAGTTCCGTTTTATTCAAGCATTTATGCATTGTCAACTCTAAACAATAAATAACTATACTATCTTCTCGTTGGTTTAAATAAAATTATTATATATTTAAAAAATTAGTTCATTAACGTATAGATCAGTTACACACACACACACACTATGTTTATATATGTCGGGTGCGTCATAAATTCGTGCAAACTTTAAAAATTCATAATAAAAGAAGATTCATAATAAAAAATGATTCCAAAAGTAACCAATAGAGGGCGCTCACACGTCATACTGAGGCGTTTTATGCAAATCAGGCAAACACAAACAGTCGTACTAAATTGAGTATCCCATTCAACGAAATAGGGATTTTTTGCGCGTTAAGTTATTTCTCCATGCGAAACTCTCGCAATGCAATAGTTGTGGATTCACCATTCTTGTAGAAAAGTTTAACCACTGGCGCTCGATCTGGTAACGATAGTATGCTGCCGAGATCGAATTACGATACCATTTCCAGCCAGGTGTTTTATTGCGAGCCTGATTTGCATAAAACGCCTCAGTATGACGTGTGTGCGCCATCTATAGGTTACTTTTGGAATCATTTTTATTATACATGGAAAAAAAATCCAAAATCTTTCTGATCATACTCGCGTAAACCGAAAATTTTTCCGAGCATTACTTCTTTTATTACGAATTTTTAAAGTTTGCACGAATTTATGACGCACCCGGTATACACACCTATTGAAATTTTTGTACCACTAAGAAGCTTATAAAATTTTTTTTAAAATATTGTATCTATTTTAAATTTGGAAAGAAGTTTTCAGAAACTTTTCTAAATTTGAAAACTGAATTTTTGTGTTAGATTCGATTCATAAGTACGATACCTATTTTATATTGAAAAGAAGTTTTGAGAAACTTTTCTAAAACTGACAAAGTGAAATTTTTGTATTGATTTCGATTTATTAAAATATAGTTCTGTTTTATTCAAGCATTTCTGCACTGTCAACTCTAAACAATAAATAACTACTTATCTTCTCGTTGATTTAAATCAAATTATTATATATTTTAAAATTTAGTTCATTAAAGTAAAAAATCAGTTACATATGCGTACATACACCTATTGAAATACCAGTACACGAATGAAGTCTGTAATAAAAATTTTAAAGTACGATACCTATTTTATATTACAAAGAAGTTTTGAGAAATTTTTCTAAATTTGCAAAGTGAAATTTTTGTATCGATTTCGATTTATTACAGTTCTGTTTTATTCAAGCATTTCTGTTCTGTTAATTCTAACAATAGATAACATCTTCTCTTTGATTTAAAACAAATTATTACATATTTAAAAATGTAGTCCATTAAAGTATAATTTAGTTACACACATATATATACACCTACTGAAATTCCTGTACCACGAATGAAGTCTACAATAAAACATTTTAAAATACTATATCTATTTTAAATTCAAAAGAAAATTTCAGAAACTTTTCTAAATCTGGAAACATAAAAATTTTAATATCGATTTATAAAAGTGAAGTTCAGTTTTATTTAAACATTTTGCACTGTCAGCTTTAATAATAGATAACTACTATCCTCTCATTGATATAAATCAAATCATTACATAATTACAAATTTAGTTAATTAAAGTAATAAATCAGTTACATTAACAAGTGACCTTCAAGAATTTCAGCGCCACAGCATTTTTTTCAACAATGCATAAATATTATCCTATGTCTCTTATTAATTTAAAGGAGCCATACTCAACCTTTTTTCCGCGCGGGCCGCAAACTTAAGTTTGCTTCGTTAGGCGGGCCGCAGCACACAATACTTATGTAAAAATGTAAAAAATATGTTTAAAATAGAAACATAACAAAGTAGAACAACAAAATAGTGTAACAAAATATAATTAGCTTACTATACTATATAATTATTATATACCTTCAGCTAAATAATAAGTAGAAAACAAGATAATAAAACACTGCAAAATTTTTAAATTCTAAAGATTAAAAAAATAATAATAAAATAAATAAATTAAAAAAATAGATTTTATTTAATAAATCCAATTTTGTTCAATACAAAAGCTTCATATCTTTTTAAAATATGAAAATATACTGGTGAAATCTAATTAATTTGAAATAATATTTGATTATTGGTGAAGATTAAAAAATATATACATCTATGTCATGCAAATACGACTATGTAAGAAGGCTTTCACTAAGCAAATGACCTACTTTTGACTGAGAAGATTTAGTCTTTCCATTAAAATATATAAAACAAAGATGAAGATCTTAAATATTTTTCTTCTCTTTTATAAATATGGATTAATGATTGCGTGTCTCTGGCCGCAAATAAAAGGTCGCCGGGCCGCAGGTTGAGTATGGCTGATTTAAAAGCATACATTAACTAATTTTCAAGCAATTCACCACCGCATTGCCACTCTAATAATGAATGGGATTATATCCACCACTCTGAGTTATTACCTTTTTTATATAGTTATTTGAGGCTTCAACTCGTGAATTCCCCAAGATAAAGAGTGCGAATTCGCACCGATTAAAGTTTAAAATCGTCAGCATTGTTTGAAAACATGCTTTCATTAATATAGCATTTTCCATTATCACTCACTCATTACTATTATTTCATTATCACTATATTGCCAACAAAGTTATACGCTTTTGAAGTTACGGTATTCCAAATCGCATTAGGTGTGGAGGGCCCGGGTTTTTCTGCACCAAAGTGTTAAAAGTTAGTTCTGTCATATTAGTTAGCAGTCTTCCAGTCTTCAAACAATTCGCCACCATCCTATCCACTCTAACAATGCGCAGATGTTATCCAGTATTTTTCATTGATTTAAAAAAAATTATATATATATATATTAGATATGTGGTATTCTGTCTACACATTATCATTAATTATCTCTTTGGAGATTTAAGTAGAATGATACAAGAACTTGATATGTTTTTTGAAATTCATAGATATTATAATTATATATATATATATATATATATATATATATATATTCTATTTTTTAAAAATTAGTTCTATTATATTAACCATTGGTCTTCATGCATTTCACCACAGAAATTCCTACTCTAATAATGAACAAGTATTTCCATTTTCATTGATTTGAAGCAAATTAACCTTATTTAAAAAATATAATATATGTTAAAGGTTAGTTGAATTGCATTAACCAGTAGTTGTCAAACATGTCACTGTTATATTGTCCACTCTAACAATTCGCGGATAATATCCTGTCACCCTCAGTTATTTAAAGCAAATTATTACTCTTTTTCAAATTAGATAAATTAAAAGATATTTCACTTACACTAAACTATAGTGATCTTCAAATATTTTTCACCGACCCATTGTTCTTGTAACAATGCAATGATATGATCATGTCTGTCTCAAAAGCAAATTACTCCTGTGTATATATATATGCCGCACTGCCAACTCTAACAATGCATGGATATTATTTTCCCTCTCTTTCATTGATTTAAAGTGAATTATCTAGATTAACAAAATAATATATTAAAGGATAATTTAATTACGTTAAGTAGTACTTCAAGAATTTCAGAGCTGAATTGTCCACTCTAATAATACTTTAATATTATCTGGTCTCATTCATTTATTTAAAGCTAATTAGTTCTATTTTTTTTATTATTCGGTGTGTTAAAGGTTAGTTCAATTATATTATAAGTAGTGTTCTTCAAGAAATTTATTTGCACACTGTTCACTATAAAAATGCATAAATGTTATCCAGTCGCTTTCATTGATTTAAAGCAAATGAATACTATTATTTTTAAATTTCTGGTATTAAAGCTTAGTTCAGTTACATACTAATGGTTTTCAAGCATTTCACCATCGCACTGTACCCGCTCTATAATAATGTATGAATATCTCTGTCTCTCCTAGTCATTTATAGCAAATTATCCCTATTTTTATATTCGATATATTGAAAGATAGCCCAATTCTTTTAACTTATTGGTCTTCACGCATTTCAGCATCTCACTGTGCAGTGTAATAAAGTATGAAGATTATCCCTTCTCTCTGACAGTCATTTATAGCAAATTATCCCCACTTTTACATTTGATATATTAAAAGATAGTTCGGTTACATTAACTAGTAAGTACAGCGCCTAGAATACATAGTGTGGAAACCGGCTACAAAATAGTACTAAAAAATTGTATCCAATAAATGTACAACGTTGCTGAAAATATTAGGATGGGTTCGCAGCGCCATCTGCTAGCTTTTGACATTGTATTAGAATGTTTCGGCTGGTGGTAAGTATTTTAAATACTTAAATTATATCATTTTCTCCTTTGACTTAGTGATTTCTATAAGTTTTTTTTTTTTTAATTATGAAAGCATGGCTAAAAAACGTGATACGCATATTTTTTGTCTCTGGTTGCAACATTATCGTAGGCTTCGTAGGAGCACCGTTGCACATTTATAGGCTACAACTTTTTAGCACTTTTTAAAGCATTACACCATTTGCCGGTTTCCACACTATGTATTCTAGGCGCTGTACTAGTAGTCCACAGCATTGTCCACTTCAATAATACATAGATTTTAATTACCTTATCATTGAAAGCAAACCATTATTATTCTTAAACCAATGCTATACAGCTTATATTCAAAATATTAGAATTATTATTTTTTTTGCAAATTGAAAATATCGTTTGGAAATTTAATGTCTTTTAATGCAAATATGCAAACGATATTTTTATTAAGAACTTATTGTTGATTAAACTTATTTATTATCTTAAAATTAATATCATTTTTGAAAATATTAATTGGAAAAAAAATTATTTTGAAAAGTCAAAATATTAGAATATTTATTCAAGTGGTTCAAAATATTAGAATATTTCACATTAATTCTCCTTTAATTATCACCAATTCATAACTGGTGGCATCATTGATTAAATTCAGACGATTTTATTTAAAATCAGTATTCTTTTTGCAGTTTGTTTGCTTTTTCGTCTTAAAATGGTTCGTGTGAGTGATATTCCTGAATCTATTAAACTTCGTATGGTTGATTTGTATCGGCGCGGTAAAAATCAATGTTATATAACGAATTATTTACTTTGTTCGCAATCAAGCGTTAGTAAAATACTAACACAATATTCAAAAAATGGAAAATTTCAGAATAATCGCCGAAAATGAAGTCGAAAACCAAAAACATCTGCTAGAGATGACAGGAAACTGAAGCGTATAGTTAAGAAAAACCATTTTAAAAGTGTGCGATTCTTGCACCGAAAATGGAAAGAAGAAGGAGTTGAAGTTTCTACATCGACAACATTAAGACGTCTCCATAAATTTAAGTTTGAATCTCGTGACCGAAAACAAAACCTCTCATGACTAGAAAACAAAAGCGTATAAGATTGAATTGGTGTAAATCAAGGCGTTTATGGAGCGTAGAAGATTGGAAAAATATATTTAGTGATGAAAGTATGTTTTGTGTTTTATATGGTAATCAAGGTATTCGAGTTTTGAGAATGAAGCAAGAAGCATTTGATAAAGAATGCCTTAAACGTTCCGTAAAATTGGCTGCTAGTGTCACGGTTTGGGGTTGCATGAGGGCAGAAGGACCTGTAAAGTTATGCATAGTCTACGAAAAGGTTGACTCTCAGATATGTCAAGAAATTTTGGAATATTACATGATTCCATCATCAGAAGATTTATTTGAAGATGATTTCATCTTTCAACAAGATTTAGCGTCGCCGCATACATCGGTGACAACTAAGAATTGGTTCCGCCAACGCAACATTAAGGTACTTCCTTGGCCACCAAACTCACCAGACCTTAATCCCATCGAAAGCTTATGGTGTATAGTGAAGAAAAAACTCCAAGAAAATCCTCCTTCAAGTAAAACTGAGTTAGTGGCACGTATAATGTCTATTTGGGCTAATATTGATAGAAATGTTTGTAAACACCTTGTATATAGCATGTAAGATTGATTGTACGCTGTTATGAAAGCTAAAGGGGATGCTACAAAATATTAATCACCATTTACTTCATATTCATAAGGTAATATTGTTGCGTAAAATAAAATATTCTAATATTTTGAACCAATCTAAATTTTATACTAATATTTTGATGTGTTTCAGAAAGCTGTATACCTAATTTATTGTACTGTATTTTATATTTTGTAAATATTAAAATCTTATCTAAACATTCCAGATTTAATTTATAAGAAATTTAATTGCATTTAATTAGTATCAAAATAAATGAAAAATATTTTTTTCTTATTACTTTTTCTCAGTTATTTTAATATTTTGAATATGAGCTGTAGTAAAAAATTAATAACTTATAACTGTAACTTGTGGGTAACTCATCAGGACATATTATATCTTTGTAAACCTTCTTGCTAAATTAAGAAAGATTTGTCTTTTTTTTTTTTTCAGTGTAAGTTATTTTAAATCATTTTGTTGTCTCAAATCTGAAAACTACATGCGAATTTCAAAAGTTCAATTTTATGCTCATTTCCAAAGTTTAAACAAGAACGAAAAATCCTGATAATGGCATCGAATATGAAACACTTTTCAACACTATCGGAATACTGTTAAGAAAGTTTATTTTTGTTCATACAATGAAAGGTTATATCTAAATAAAACATCAAGAGAAAAAAAAAAAAAAAAAAAAAAAAAACGCGGTAAAAATATATTTTTAGCATAATTTGCCCATAGCCAGTAATGTATGTAAAATCTTCCGTGCTGCTCTGTATAGGATCTATACACCTCGTACTACACTAAAAATTAGTTGCGTTTAAAAATGCATATCACAGCTGAAAACGCGCATTCAGCAGTTATGGCTCATAGGCACAGCCCTGTAACCGAATTCTTTTGTGTGTCTCTGTAAATAACGATAAATTCTACGTACTCAATCATCTACAGAAAACATGCTGTACTGCATGTTAGTAAAGTATATCAATTTCATTGATATTGAATAACATCATTAAAAACACTGTAAACGATTTTTCCTCATAGTTTCATGATGTAATGGAATATTTTGTGCGTCCCTGTAGGCGAACTATAATTAATACTTACTCTATACTCGATAATAAGCATGTTGCCATCTATACCTCAGTAATACATATAAATTTCATTACTTTTTAAAACAGTGTAACATCATTAAAATGCACTGAAAAGATTTCTCTCCATAGACCACAATGTAACAGAAAATTTTTGAGTGTCCCTGCACACGAACTATAATTGCTACTTATTCCATACTTTATAGAATACATGTTGTCGTCCCCTTCAGTGACGCATATTGTACGTTTCATTATGTTTAAAACAGTGTAGCATCATTAAAACGCACTGAATATTAATTTTCCCTATTGACTGTAATGTAACAAAATACTTTTGAATATTCCTGTAAACTAACCATAAATGGTACATTCTTCATTTTCAAAAAGAACATTCCATGGTATTCCTAAATAACATATAGTAATTATATGGTAATCCTAGTATATTTACACGAATAATTACCCATTAAATACACTGTAAACGATTTTTCCTCATAGTTTCATGATGTAATGGAATATTTTGTGCGTCTCTGTAAGCGAAGTATAATTGCTACTTACTCTAAACTCGGTAGAAAGTATGTTGCCATCCACCTCAGTAATGCATATCAATGTCATTATTTTTAAAACAGTGTAACATCATTAAAATGCACTGAAAACACTGTTCCTCATTGACCACAATGTAACAGAAAATTTTTGAGTGTCCCTGTACACATACTATATAATTGCTACTTTATCTATACTCTATAGAAAACATGCTGTCACCCTCCTCAATGACCCATGGCCAGACATACAGACAGACGGTCAAACAGACAGATAGACAGACAAACCGTATCCATAAACACTTTCCAACTATGTTGGAAAAAGTTAAAAAACTCATTTTAACCATTTCAATATTTTTAATTTCGAAATAGCAACTTTTTTTTTTTTTTTTCGCTCTCATGTAAGAATACTTTTGAAAAACATCTATAAATTTGCTCATTTTACCATTTTAATGTCAGAAATCCTTGCCCTCTAAACATTTTACAAAATACATAGGAAGATACGAAATTCTAAATACAAATACTTGTATGGCTTATGCATTTCAGAAATCAATGAGTTTTCGACTTCCATTGCCACTTTACAACTACTTTAAACTATTCTAAGTTTGGCACATTACCCCTCGGCAAGTGTAAATCACTCAAGGCTTTCAATAATGTTATTCAATACTTGGAATCAATGAAGACAAGAAAATGTTAAATTTTTTTTCAAGTGGACAAACAAAAAATTATTAAAATATTTCGATTATTAAAAATTAATTAAAATCAATAAATAATGAACAAAAACAAATAAAGAATTTAAATAAATTAAAATCAATAATATGAAGACAAACTTTTGAAAACCCAAATAACTAAAAATCAGAAACACGTGTACATATTTTTTTTTTTTTTTTTTTGAGTAAAAGAAATATATATGTATGAGTTGCGGGCAAAAATAATAAAATTCAAACAAAATAAAATCAATAAGTGTACTGTAAAAAATAGTTTTTCGACCTAGATGAGATTCTGAAAAAAATGTTTCTGAACCTAGCAAAACTTTACGAAAATATAACATCTCTTCCGAGTTGCTCCGATTTCGAAAAGCAATCCTTTATCTTCAGAAACCAATAGATTTTCTCTTTTTTACACTTTTTGTAGTGTTATGTAAAGTTTGGCGTTTCCATTTTATTAATTACTAGCTAACATGACCGGCATTACCCGGGCCCGTGATAACAACCTTAAAAATACCTAAAATCAATGTTGAATGATTTTATATTTTTAAATGAAAATCTACCTAAACGAACTGAAGGACAGTCGTTATAGTTATTGCCGATTTAATGTCGATTTAATTTTTGACGCTTTGATATATTAACCTTTCAATTCTGACCAAAAGTTCCTGAGGAAACCTAAATAATATAAAGCGCTCCCCCACCTTTCCTCTTTTAAACTCAAAATAATATACAGTATTGGCCAATTTATTAGTCCCATTCGAAAAAAAAATCAAAAACCTTGTTTATAAGATGATTATATTAAAATTAAATAAAAATCATGCACTCGTGGCATCATAATTTACTTTTATACTTTAACAGAATAGTAAGGCTACTACAATTTGTGACTCGTGCTCTAGCCAGTATACGTCAGGACACATAGCCGTTATCATTATCTTTTTACGCGTGAAGATTTCGCTATGGTATACTCCATTGTGAAATTTGGTAATTTTGAAAATCAATATTTGAATAACGGCATAATCAGTGGATTTGAAATTTATATCAAGCAAAATACAATTTTTTACCTTTCTAACGAAGTTTGTCTAACAATTTTCTGACAAATACTTTTCGAGCTATTAATTTTTTCAGCAACTTCAAATGTTTCATTTTCCGAGATTATTGTGTGGCAACGATTATCGAAAATCCCAGTCGTCAGCAACTAAAGAGGATGTCCCTTATTTTACGTGTAGAAATATTAAAACCATGCTTTGCACACCGTTTTTAATAATTGAATAATTCTCTTCGTAAAGCACAAATAAAAAGCTTTCCATCCATTGTTTATTTTCCAGCAACATTTAAAAGCAAAGAATATTTTTGATGATGCAGACGATAATTAAACCCTATTCCGAATTCATGCCAGATAGAACATAGTTTTTTTTTTTTTTTTTTTTTTTTTTTAATTCATAGAGAAAGTCAAAATCGTTACAAAAATGTGTGAACACCCTTTGTATATGTATTTTAAAGTATCGGAAATGTTTAATTTTTTGCGACAGTATATTTGAAAAGGAGTTCCTATGATGAATACTAAGCCCTGAACTTCTATTTGGCTCTATTGGGAACTGATTACGCATACGAAATTTCATCATATTGCTCAACAGCGTGTAAAAAGCACACCAATATATTAGGTCATCCGGAAAATTCTGCGGGTTTTTTATCTATTTTTTGAATCCATAAATGCCACATTCCACCGGAATGTTGAAATAAAACTTTGTTTTTATAATGTACCTGAAGAAACTGCTTTTACATCTTTTGAAATAAATTTGTTTGTAAATTCTGGTGACAATCAATCATTTCATCATTATCTCAACAGAAGTATACCGCATATATTGGGGAGTTATTTACATGCTGTTGAGCAATATGATGAAATTTTTAATAATCGAATAATTCTCTTCGTAAAGCGCAAATACAAAGCTTTCCATTCATTGTTTATTTTCCAAGCGATATTTTAAAGCAAGGAATATTTTTAATGATGCAGACGATAATTAAACCCTATTCCGAATTGTTGTCATATAAATTTTATTTATTTTTCATTTAAATTTAAATCATAGAGAAAGTCAAAAAAGTTACAAATATATGTGAACACCCTCTGTATATGTATATTTAAGTATAGAAAATGTATAATTTTTTGCGACGGTATTGGAATAGGGATTCCTAATGAATACCAAGCCCTGTACCTGTATTTGTTTCATCGGGCCCTGATTACGCATACGAAATTTTACCATATTACTCAACAGCATGTAAACAGCATACCGATATATTAGGTTGTTGGAAAAGTTCTGGCGTAGTTTAATACCTATTTTTAATACATTTAATACCGGTAAAATTTTAATACCGGATAATTTTACCTACCAGTTCAAAACAAACAGTTATAATAAAATTATTAGGTATTGAAATTTTACCGGTATTAAAGGTATTACAATTAGGTATTAAAATACGACAGAACTTTTGCAACAATATCGATAATCTGTCCTTTTGCAACATAACGAATTCAATGGCAAAAAACTTGTTAAATTTTTATAAAGAAAATATTAGGCGTACTCGGTAACTATTACGCAGTTCCAAGGTTAAGCTTACAAACTTGTCAAAAGTTTAATACCGGAATCAAAAACATGCTTCTAGACACGTTCAGAAGTGGTAATAGGAAACAAACGAACCCATTACACTTGAGAGGAGATAAGGAATTCGTGCGTGCCAGATTCACTTTAGATGCTGTCTTTAGATAAAGGAAAAACAAAAAGCACACAAGCTGCTGTAAAAAAATGCCACTATAAACAGCCACAGTAGCCTTATTTACGTTTCACAATAAGCCCGTATCATAAACATAAATTTAATCGACGTATAGTGAAATAGCTAATATATTTCTTAAGTTACAAATGCGTTGGAAACTAAGAAAATAAGGCTAATGCACTGAGAATTGATGACTGTCTGACGTTTTATTTTAAATTAAATTCTCCAGGTAAGTGTTTTGAAGTCTGTTGCTCTTTTATTTCCCTAAAAGTCAGGAGGGAATCAGAGGAGAAAAGGGAAGTTCTTAACCCTGTCAAGTAAGATGTACAGGGTGTCCGAAAAGTCTTTCACTCATTACAAAATTTATTCATATCAGTGATATAAGAGGGGGTTAGAATGACAGTGGAGTAAGTTAATATTTAGTGATTTGATAAATGAAGGGTTTTGTGAAACTTGTCGTATTGCAGTTGCATTAAGTGGTCCAACTTGTTTTGTCCTCTAGCGACTCGCTAAGTGAACTATGACTTATTTTACTGACCCACGGAACAGAAATTAATATACGTTCAGTGAAAATGTGGTTATCTAGATTTTTGAAATTTTTGACTTACTCCACTATATATCTAATCCTCTCATATAAGATAGACATCTGAAACTGGTGCAAAATGTTGTAAAATTAACTAAGTTTTTTTTTTTGTTGTTGTTGCAGGTTTCCGTACCGTGGCTATAATGTAGCAGTGGTGTCAGTATCCAGTAAACCGGAAATGTTCACAAATCAGGAAAAGGCTCAGTGTGTCCTCTGGTATCATGATACCCTTTTGGCATCTGCAATTCACGTGAGGCCATACGCACTGATTGCTTGGGATTTCGCATAAAAGACTTTCTCACTTCTTCCACCCTTTCAGTTGAGGTGGATGGTCGGCCAGTTTTCGGTAAATGGTCCAGTTTCTTGGACATTGACACTACTACACTACATACAGCCACGTTACGGAAACCTGCAAAAAAAAACTTGGTTAGTTTCCCAACATTTTGGCAACAGTTATAACATGTCTATCTATGGTGAAAAAAAATCCACCAATGACCAAATGAAGTCGGCAAGTTGGCAACTGTGGATGTTGGACTTTAAAAATTACTTTTCCTTATTTATATTTGAATGACCAAGAATCCACCAAATTTACTAATTTTTCTCTGGTATTAATTTAAATAATAAAAAATATACTGTTATATACATAGCAGAAAGTGCATATCCAAACTTCTTAAAGATAAGTATTAAAAATAACATATAATAATGTATTTCAAATGCATTTTTCACTAAGCAAAATTTTCGTTATACATCTTTCAAAAGCTCCATGCATTTTATTTTCTGCTGAAAATTCTCAATATGTCTAAAAGATAATCTTGATACATCCTACAACCGTTTTGAAATTGTTGGTTTATTAAGGTTCTTAAACTGTAAAAAAAAATCAGTTAAAATACAGGTTTCCGTAACGTAGCTGTAGTGTTGCAGTGCCAGTGTCCAAGACTTTGTGTCTCCTTGTATCATGAGACACTTTTGGCAACTGTGATTAACGTGAAGCCGTACATGGTATCTCTCATGGTATCTTTCTTGGTATCTCGCACAAAAGACTGTCTCATTTCTTCCACCCTTTCAGCTAAGGTGGATGGTCGGCCAGTTCTCGGTACGTGATCCGGTTTCTTGGACACTGACACTGCTACACTACAGCCACGTTACGAAAACCTGCAGCAAAAAAACTTGCTTAGTTTCCCAATATTTTGGCATCAGTTTCACATGTCTATCTACGGTATATCACTACGGATATGAATAAATTTTCTAATCAGAGAAGGACTTTTCAGACATCCTGTATTTTGATAGAGAAGAAATTTATTTTTGGTTTTAAAACGACAATAAACTCTAAAATGACCAAAAATTCACCAAATTTACGATTTTTTGTTTTTCTCGTATTAACTTGTTCTTGTTAAAATTTAAATAATAAAAATATACTATTATATACATTGCAGAAAGTGTATATACATTCATACTTATTAAAGGTAAGTAAAGAAAATAACATACCATAATATATTTCAAAACAAATGTTTTAATGGTTTTTTTTTTCTTTCAAAGCAAATGTTTTGCTATACAGCTCATATTCAAAATATTAGAATAATTACTTTTTTTTACAAATTGAAAATATCGTTTGATAATTTAATGTCTTTTAAAGCAAATATGCAAGCGATATTTTTATTAAGAACTTATTGTTGAATAAACTTATTTATTATCTTAAAATTAAGATAATTTTTGAATAGATTAATTGAAAAAAAAATATTTTGAAAAGTCAAAATATTAGAATATTTATTCAAGTGGTTCAAAATATTAGAATATTTCACATTAATTCTCCTTTAATTATCACCAATTCATAACTGGTGGCATCATTGATTAAATTCAGACGATTTTATTTAAAATCAGTATTCTTTTTGCAGTTTGTTTGCTTTTTCGTCTTAAAATGGTTCGTGAGAGTGATATTCCTGAATCTATTAAACTTTGTATGGTTGATTAGTATCGGCACGGTAAAAATCAATGTTATATAGCGAATTCTTTACATTGTTCGCAATCAAGCGTTAGTAAAATACTAACACAATATTCAAAAAATGTTCAAAATATTTCAAAATAATCACCGAAATGGTTGCCAAAAACCAAAAACATCTGCTAGAGATGACAGGAAACTGAAGCGTAGTCAAGAAAAACCGTTTTAAAAGTTACGATTCTTGCACCAAAAATGAAAAGAAGAAGGAGTTGAAGTTTTTACATCGACAACATTAAGACGTCTCCATAAATTTAATTTTGAATTTCGTGTACCGAAAACAAAACCTCTCATGACTAGAAAACAAAAGCGTATAAGATTGAATTGGTGTAAATCAAGACGTTTATGGAGCGAAGAAGATTGGAAAAATACATTATTTAGTGATGAAAGTATGTTTTGTGTTTCATATGGTAATCAAGGTATTCGAGTTTGGAGAATGAAGCAAGAAGCATTTGATATAGATAGCCTTAAATGTTCCGTAAAATTTGCTGCCAGTGTCATGGTTTGGGGTTAAAAATAAAATGAAAATGTCAACTTGTGGTTCATTCACATGTTAGTGTGTTGTTTGTCTGGCAGTCCATAGTTTTGGAAGCTTTTCGCTGTATATTATAAACATAAAAATAAGCTGAATTCCTTTTAGTAACACCTTCGCTCATTGCATATTTCCCTTCCGTTCACATTTAACTTTAACATCATGAAAATTTTCAATTACATTTTTAGTCGTGGTGAGTGATTTTTTTTTAAGCATATTTGGGACCAGATCATTCTTCTTCTTGTAATCAATCAGACTTTGATGTCAATATTTTTTAAAAAAAAACCTTACTGGAATGATGAAGGTTTTTTTTTATAATTCTGCAATATGTTGTATGTCAATATGTTTCTGGAATATGGATTATACATTGTTAATATTTTCATTGTAATGTCAATACTTCCACGACATTGGTGATGCATTATTAATCTTTTCAGCCAGTAAATACAATTTTGCCGCAGTATTTAACACTCATTTTTTTTTTTTTTTTTTTTTTTTTTGCTTTCAAATGAGTGTTTTCACAACTTAAACTTCCTGGGTCTGCTCCTGATCCTAACAAATTAGAAATATGTTCAATAAAATGTCAATAGTTTTGAGACATTGGTTTTAAGTGCTAAAAATTTTCCATGGATTTATTTCGAAAACAATAGCGTTGCCCTAAAATTTTTTTTTTCGAAAAAAAAAAAAAAAAAAAAAAAACTAATTCCATAAAAAATGCGGAAATTGTACTGATAATCAAAATTATTTTTTTTACACAATATATCAGGACAGTCACCAAATCAAGATACACAATAAATTTTTATGAGCACGGACATGAAAACGGAACTACATAAAAACAAGAAAGACCCCCCCCCCCACCCACACACACAGACATAGATATCTCCTGTCTACTTCTCCTTACAAAATTCGAGTTTAAATTAGCTAAAACAACTTTATTAGCATTAGAAAAATAATCGCATTGCAAATATTTCCATTATAATGGAAATTTTTACAATATTGCTGTTACATTGCTAAAATTTTCAGCTTAATTTTAATTATTCAAACATATTAATATTGCACTGTTAATAATTCCCATACAAACCCAATAAATACAATATTGGCGTCAAGGGATATGCAGAATGGGCTAATGGTGCTACCGTTCAAGCCATCCGAAATCAGCTGAAATAAGTGTTTTATGGACAAAATTAAGCCCCTTTCCATAAACCATGTAAGGTCGTCCCTTATAAACTGTTAACTACTCGAAACAAAAATCTGAATACTGTACTGGTTGGAGTAATAATTTGGTGAATATCATCTTGATAGAAAGAGCTGTTTTTACAGTTTAAACTTCCTAAATCCATACGCCTGACCTCTTAATGAGAAACTACGTTGAATTGAAGCTGCCTTTATCAAAACCCCTCAGACAAGCAATAATAGACAAAACTTATGTGCATGCCAACAATGTATCAATGTATCAATGTATCAATGTATCAATGTATCAACAATGTAAGAGCTACAACCCATTATTATTACGTTGAACATGAAAACCAAGAAGCCCCCCCCCCCTCCCCCCCCCCACAAACACGCACACATACACGCATCTCCTCTCTACTTCTCTTTACAAAATACAAGCTTAAATTAATTAAAATAACTTTTTAGTTTTATTAGCATTTGCAAAATTGAAAAAATAGCATTGCAAATATTTTCAATTTAATGGCAATATTTCTACAATATTGCTAATATTTTTAGCTGAACTTTAATAACAGCTATATTAGATTGCTCTGTTAATATTTTCAATACAAATTCAATAAATAAAATAATTTACTTCAGGAATATACGCAGAGGGGAGGGGGTCTAGTGCAACTACGCAACTACAGCCCAACCCATCCGAAATAAGCCGAAATAAGTATGTTTTACACAATTATGGCCACAATTTAGCTCATTTCCATAGCCCATGTAAGGTAGTCCCTTATTAGCTCCCCACAACCCAAAACAAAATAATCTCGATACTCTACTGATTGGCGTAATATTTGGTGGATATAATCTTGCTACACAAAGCTACTTTTACAATTTAAACTTCCTGATTCCACGCCTTCCTTCTAAATAGGAAACTCAGTTGATTTGAAGCAGCCTTCATCAAAAACCCACCCACCCTCAGACAAGCAATAATAGGCAAAACTTACGCGCGTGCCTACAATGTATGAGGACAACCATCCATATTAAGAGCTACAAACCCATTTTGATTAGGGTGAACAAGAAAATAAAACCATAAAAAAACGAATAAGGGTCCGTTCTATCTCTCCTTACAAAATTCGAGTTTAATTTAAGTTAAAATAACTATCGGCATTTGCAAAATAATCGCATAGCAGTATAATGGCAATATCGTTGTTAAACTGCTAAAATTTTCAGCATAATTGTAATTGTTCAGCCATTTTTGTATTTCACTGTAAATATTTCCAATACAAACCCATTAAATACAATACTGACGTCAGAGGCGTATACAGAAGGCAAAGGGTGCTAACGGTGTGCTACCGTTCACCACATCCAAAATCAGACGAAATAAGTGAGGGGGTTAGAATGACATTGGAGTAAGTCAAAAATTTTGAAAATCGAGATAACCATATTTTTATTGAACGTATATTAATTTCTGTTCAATGTGCCAGTCAAATAAGTCATAGTTCACTTAGAGAGTCGCTAGAGGGCAAAACAAGTTGGGCCACTCAATGCAACGGCTATACAGCAAGTTTCACAAAACCCTTCCTTTCTCAAATTACTAAATTTTAACTTATTCCACTTTCATTCTAACCCCTTCAAGTGTGTTTTCCCTAATCATGGGCGCAATTAAGCCTATTTCCATGTAAGATCGTCCCTTATAAACTACCCAAAACAAAAATCTGGAAAATCTACTGATTGGCGTAGTATTTAGTGAATATCATCTTGCTACAAAGAGCCAGCTTTTACAGTTTAAACTTCCTGATTCCACGCCTGTCTTCTAAATGGGAAACTACGTTGAATTGAAGCAGCCTTCATCAAAAACCTTCAGACAAGCAATAATAGGCAAAACTTACGTGCGTGTCAACAATGTATCAGGACAGCCAATCCATATCAAGAGCTACAGCCCATTGTTATTAGGGTGAACATGAAAATAAAAGCATAAAAAACAAGAAGGGTCCCTTCTCCCCTTTCTATCTCTTCTTACAAAAATTCGATTTTAAATTAAGTTAATATAACTTTATTAGCATAAGAAAAATAATCGCATAGCACTTATTTCCAATATAATGGCAATATTTCTAAACAATTGCTGTTACACTGCTAAAATTTTCAGCTTAATTTTAATTATTCAGTCTTTTTAGCATTTCACTGTTAATATTTCCTATACAAACCCAATAAATACAATACTGGCGTCAGGGGCGTATGTAGAAGGCAGAGGGGGATAATGGGTCCAACCCATCCAAACTCAGATAAAATAAGTGTGCTGGTACAATTAAGCCCATTTCTATGTAAGATCGTTTCTTATAAACTACCCAAAACAAAAATTTGGATGCTTTATACTGATTGGCGTAATATTTCGTAAATATAATCTTGCTACAAAGAGCCAACTTTTACAGTTTAAACTTCCTGATTCCACGCCTGTCTTCTAAATGGGAAACTACATTGAATTGAAGCAGCCTTCATCAAAAACCCTTCAGACAAGCAATAATAGGCAAAACTTACGTGCGTGTCAACAATGTATCAGGACAGCCATCCATATCAAGAGCTACAACCCATTGTTATTAGGGTGAACATGAAAATAAAACCATAAAAAAAACCCAAGAAGGGTCTCCCCCCACCTCTCTATCTCTCCTTACAAAATTCGAGTTTAGCCTGCATTAGACGCTTGAGTGGACAGAGGGGTCAAGCATTGTTTTTAGAATGGTATATCGAGATCTCTATCCGATCGGATTATTAATCCGCACGCGTTGGACTGTCGTGACAATGTCACGGATTTTTGGGTGGGGTGAGGTGTGGTATGGTCTCGTTTGCCTGAGGCATTGAAAATCATTTATTCTCATCACCTGACGCTGACTTAATGTTAATGAACTACAAGGTTCAAAATAGATTGGCAGTAAAGGTTTGGTACTGTGTAATGTTCTATTCTTTTGGGTGTAAAGGTTTTTCCTGGATAGAATTACTATTGCAGTCTAGCTTGGATACTTTGTTATTAATTTAAAAACTTACTCCGTCGAAGAATAATTATAGCTTCTCGTAAATGGAGTCGATTAAAGAACAAAGCAGATATTCAAATCTGCATTGCCTTCGAATCTATGCATTGAAATGTTGGGACAATGCGACAGGTTTTGAATAGGGTGAAATGTTGTATGACATATTGGCTTTAGGCATTAATTATCGTTCATTACTCATCAGTTGATGTTATCTGAATAATAGTAAATGGGAGTTTTAGATGAAGATATAGTGAAGGAAAACATAAAATGAATGGGCCTATGTTACAGAGTTGTGTTTTGGAAAAGGACCTATGTAGAATGATTACTCCGTGTTAAAAAATGCAATTTCATATTATACAAGTTTGTTTACTTTAAATAAAAACTTAAAAAAATAAATTAATAATAATGATGTTATTACTTTCCTTATCCAACTAACGAGCTTTTCATTACTCGCCAATACTCAGCATGAAGCCAAAGTGAATGGTAATTAAAATATAGGAAGAAGGGCCTATGTTGCACTAGGTACTCAGGACATGGCTAATCAATCACATTAATAGCTTTTTCATCTCCTCATTTTTCGAAATTTTAAATTTGTAACATAGGCCACTCTTCCAGACACCCATTCAAATATTTTCTGTATTTTTGAACAGAAGTAAATGCTATGGATATCTTGACATCGACGCAACGTAACTGCTCGATCGTTATAATAGGTTGATGCTATGTAGTATAGAGGTCACCAATCTTTTTTTTTACTATCACTTGAGTTTTATAACCATCTCCTTAGGCATACATCACACAGGACGCATTTATTTATATGTTCGAATGTGGGATGCACACGACAGAAACATACACAATCTCATATATATGTTAGTTAAAAAGATGGGGAGAGAGATTGAATATAAATGCATATTTATGAAAGACGTACACTACATTGTTATTAATTTTAAAAACTTACTTCGTCAAAAAATAATTACAGATTCTCATAAATGAAGTCGATTAAAGAACAAAGCAGATATACAAATCTGTTTTGCCTTGGAATCTATGCATTGAAATGTTGGGACAATGCGACAGGTTTTGAATAAGGCGAAATGTCGTATGACATATTGATTTTAGGTATTAATTATCGTTCATTACTTATCAGCTCATGTTATCTGAATAATAGTAAATGGGAGTTTTAGATGAAGATATAGCGAAGGAAAACATAAAATGAATAGGTGTCTGGAAGAAGGGCCTACGTTACAAAGTTGTGTTTTTGTTGTTGTTGTTAGAAAAGAACCTATGTGGAATAATAAATGATTATTAAGTGTTAAAAAATTCAATTTTACATTATACAAATTTGTTTACTTTAAATAAAAAAATAAAACAATAAAATAATAATAAAGATGTTATTACTTTCCTTATCCAACTAACGAGCTTTTCATTACTCGCCAATACTCAGCATGAAGCCAAAGTTGAGGGTAATTAAGATGTAGGAAGAAGGGCCTGTGTTGTACTAGGTGCTCAGGACATCACTAATCAATCACATCAATAGCTTTTTTCTCTCCTCATTTCTCAAAATTTTAAATTTGTAACATAGGCCATTCTTCCAGACAGCCATTCAAAAGTTTTCTGTATTTTAGAACACAAGTAAATGCTGTGGATATCTTGACCTCGACGCAACGCAACTGCTTTATCGTTATTCTTGGTTGAAGCTAATGTAATATAGTACAGGGGTCACCGATCTTTTTTTAACTGTTATGGGTGCATTTGAGTTTTATAACCATCTTCTTAGGCACACGCTTACACGTTCGAATAGATACATTCGAATAAGGGATGCACACTTACAGAAACATGCACTATTTTAGGGCCCTTGTTAGGAGGGATGGGAGGGACCCTCCCCCCCAAACGTTCCCGAATGCTGTTACACTTGACAAATTTACAAACTTAATTGGCAAATTTGTTTAAAACTTTAATAAAAACTATAATATACTTTCTATTTCTGATAGACTTGGCAAAAGTTACAAATCTAATTGTGAATATTATTAAACTTTTTACAAATAAGAACTATATTAGATTTTCTAATTGTGGTAACTTGGCAAAATTATAAAACTAGTTGGCAAACTTGTTGAATTGGCGAGAACTATTTATTTTTGCTTCTCAATGAGTTGGCAAATACTGAAATTTGACTTGTCAATTTAGGGCCCTCTCCTCCTCAATAAAAAGTCTTAGCTATGGCCCTGCACAATCTTATATATGTGTGACTTGGAGAGAGAGAGAGAGAGAGAATGAATATAAATGTACATTTATGAAATACATAGAATACTTTGTTATTAATTAAAAAACTTACTTTGTCAAAGAATAATTATAGCCTCTCGTAAATAAAGTCGATTAAAGAACAAAGCAGACATTCAAATCTCAGCACTGAAATGTTGGGACAATGCGACAGGTTTTGAGTAGAACGAAATGTTTTATGATATATTGTGATTATCGTCCATTACTCATCAGTTTATATCATCTGAATGTTGGTAAATGGGAGTTTTTGGCGAATCTATACTGAAGGAAAACATAAAATGAATGCGTGTCTGGAAGAAGAGCCTATGTTACAAATTTTGGAAAGTTGAGTTTTTTGTTGGAAAAGGGCCTATGTGGAATGATTGATAATGTTAAAAATTAAAATTTCATAATATAAAAGTGTGTTTACTTTAAATAAAAAATTAAAACAATAAATTAAAACAACAAATTAAAAATAACATTATTACTTTCCTTATCCACGTAGCTAGTTTTTTATTACGTGTAAATGCTTAGCATGAAAAAAAAAAGTGGAGGTAATTAAGATAAGTAAAAGGGCCTATGTTGCACAAGGTGCTCAGGACATTGCTAATCAATGACATCAATAGCTTTTTCCTCATTTCCCGAAATTTTAAATTTGTAACATTGGCCATTCTTCCAGACATCCATTCAAATGTTTTCTATGTCTTAGAACAGAAGTAAATGGTATGGATGTTTTAACCTCGAAGTAACGTAACTGCTTCATCGTTATACTAAGTTGAAGCAGAGGTCACCAATCGTTTTTAATATCACGAACGCATTCGAATTTTATAAGCATCTTCGTGGGCACACTTCACAAACGCATAACACATTTATTTATATGTGGGAATATGTTAAACATTTCAAAAACACACACAATCTCATATATATGTGAATTAGAGAGAGGGAGATTGAATATATATATATGCATATTTATGAAATAAATAAATTAATAAATGTAATTTGTGAAAATGTTCATATGGAAATGGTAATAAGGCTTCTACACATCCATCAAGCATACAAATAATAAAACAAATTCAAAAATTTCCTTCACGCTGTGCTGTGGATGTCTTGACCTCGACGCAACGTAACTGTTCGATCGTTGTATTAGGTTGAAGCCATATAGAACAAAATGTACAAATCTTTTTTACTATCACAGGCGCATTTGAGCTCTATAACTGTCTACGTGGGCGCAAGCCACACACGTGTAGACATTTATTTATATGTGTGGATGTGGGACACATTGCAGAAACATACACAATATCATTATACATGTGAGTTTGGGAGAGAGAAAGACTGAATATAAATGCATATTTATGAAATACATAAATGCATAAGTGTATATTTATGAAAGATTTCATGTGGAAATGGTAAGGCTTTTATACATCGTCAAAGAATAATTATAGCTTTTTGCAAAGGAAGTAGACTAAAGGACAAATCAGAGATTCAAATCGGCATTTGCCTTCGAATCTACGCATTGAAATGTTGGGACAACGTGACAGGTTTTGAATAGGACGAAATGTTTTATGACATATTGTGTTTACTTTTATAGGCATTAATTATCGTTCATTACTCATCAATTGATGTTATCTGAATGTTAGTAAATGGAAGTTTTAGATGAATCTACAATGAAGGAAAACATAAACAGAATGGATGTCTGGAAGAAGCGGGCCTATGTTTGATATTTTGGAAAGTTTGGTTTTTTGTTAGAAAAGAGCCTATCTGGTATGGTCGATGAATAAAATGAATGTATGTCTGGAAGAAGGGCCTATGTTTCAAACTTTGGAAAGTTGGTTTTTTTGTTAGAAAAGAGCCTATGTGGAATGGTTGAAGAATAAAATGTATGTGTGTCTGGAAGAAGGGTCTGTGTTTTAAATTTTGTAAAGTTGGATATTTTGTTAAAAAAGACCCTATCTGGAATGGTTGAAGAATAAAATGTATGTGTGTCTGGAAGAAGGCGCTATGTTTCTTAGAAAAGAGCCTATCTGGAATGGTCGATGAATAAAATGAATGCATGTCTGAAAGAAGGGCCTATGTTTCAAACTTTGGAAAGTTGGGTTTTTTGTTAGAAAAGAGCCTATGTGGAATGGTTGATGAATAAAATGTATGTGTGTCTGGAAGAAGGGCCTGTGTTTTAAATTTTGTAAAGTTGGATATTTTGTTAAAAAAGAGCCTATCTGGAATGGTTGAAGAATAAAATGTATGTGTGTTTGGAAGAAGGCGCTATGTTTCAAATTTTGGAAAGGGTTTTTTTGTTAGAAAAGAGCCTATGCGGAACGCTTGATGTTTACCAGTGTTAACAATTAAAATTTCATAATATGCAAGTTTTTTTACTTTAAATGGAAAATTAAATCAATAAACAAAAAATTATGTTATCACTTTTCTTACACACTGAACTAGACTTTTGTCACTCGTCAATGCAGACGAAAGTGGAGGGTAATTAAGATCGGAAAAAGGCCTATGTTGTACTCGGTGGTGAAGACGTCGCTAATCAATGAAAATAATAGTTTTTTCCTCATTTCTCGGAATTTTTAAATTAAAAAAATAGGACATCCTTGCAGACACCCATTCAAATGTTTCAGGATGGCTTGGTCAGGGAAAAATACAGTAAAAAAAATTATAATTACCAGTACATTCTTATAGAAAAATTCAAATTGATTATTTGATCGAATAATCAACATAAATTTTTCTATAAGAATATACTGGTGTTTATCACTTTTTTGACTGTATTTTTCCCTGACCACTAGCCCCCCTGTGTTTTCTATATATTTTGAAATAGAAGTAAATTCTGTTGATGTCTTGACATCGACTCAAAGTAACTGTTCGATCATTATACTAGGTTAATGCTGTCTAGTACAGGGGTCACCAACTTTTTTTTACTATCATATGGGCGCACTTGAGTTTTATAGCCATCTTCGTTGGCAAACATCACACACGCATACGTATTTATTTATATGTGAGAGAATGGGATACATTCCATAGGAACATACACAATCTCATATATAATGGGAGTTAGAGAGATAGAGATTGACACTTAGTGCATATTTGTGAAATAAATAAATGAACAAATGTATATTAATGAAAGATTTCATGTGGAAATCTCGAGGATACGAATAGCAAAATAAATTCGGAAGTTTCTTTCATGCAATATGGATGAAAGAAATGTCTTGGCCTCGATGATATATGTCTCTGATGATGATGATATATGCCTTGACCTCTACTCACAGTAACTGCTCGATCATTATACTAGGTTAAAGCTGTTTAGTGCAGGGGTCACCAATCTTTTTTCCCCTCACATTTATTTATCTGTTCAAATATGGGGATACATTGAAGAAACATACACAATATATGGGAGTTAGAGAGAGAGGGGTGGAATACAAATGCATATTTATGAAATAAATAAATGAACAAATGTATATTTATGAAGGATTTCATGTGAAATAGTAACAAGTCTTCTACACAACTATCGAGGATACAAACAATAAAACTAATTCCAAAGTATCTTACATCCAATGTGGATGCCTTAAACTCGACGCAACGTAACTGCTCGATCGTTATACTAAGTTGAAGCTATTTAGTACAGGGGTCGCCAAACGTTTTTTACTATCACGAGCGCATTTGAGTTTTATAAGCATCTTCGTGGGACACTTCACACACGCGTACACATTTATTTATGTGTGCGAATGTGGGATACATTGCAGAAATCTGCACAATCTCATATAGAGAGAGATACATTGAATACAAATGCATATATATGAAATAAATAAATTCCTAAATGTATATATATGAAAGATTTCATGCGGAAATGTTAAGGCCATCGAAGATACAAATAGTAAAACTAATTTCGAAATTACCATCATGTTTAGTGTAAGTGAGGCTTTTAATATTTTGTTTTCGCAACAGATTTTAATTTAAGCGAAATCGTAAAGGTTTATATTTTTTTTATTTTATGTCAAAATTAGTATTTACTATCCATAAGTAAAAAATATGTATTTATACATATAAATTTACAGAGATTTCGTGGTTGCAACGCATCGGTAAATGTATAAGTTCACCCGCGGGTGTTTGGTTGGCGACCCCCTGATGCAGAATTTTTAGGACATTTATCTTAATTTTTTTTTTAATGACAATCATAGGTGCAAATACGTAAAGGTCAGGAGACAGGTGGGCAGAAATATCAGATTACGCGTTAGAGGTAATTTCTCGTCGCTCGATATAGTGAAAAATACTTTTGAAAGAAGCTAATTTGAAAGAAGTTGATAACTATATTATGTCTATGATTTCGACTCGGAATCAAGTTTGATGTGTTTACAATATCAAACGTTTTAGGTAACACACACGCACAAGTGTTCAGTAACTTCAATAAACTTATGAACAAGTCTTAGTTTCTACGGATATATGTGTATCAGATAAATCAGGGTTTATTTAACCTTACGGGTGCATAGGCTGTATAGGGGGGGGGGGGGTATTATCGATAGGGGGTTGGACACATGCAGAAGGACAACAAATATCTAGGCTTCGAAATCAGGTTTAATCTATGTTCATATTATCAAAGGTTTTAAGAAGTGGTAAAGTTACATTAGTAAGCCGGTGAACAGTCTTGGTTTCTACAGACAAACGTTTCCCAGATAAATCAGCTCCTAATTAACCTTTGGGTATATGAGCTGTATAGGGGGGCTATTATTGACAGGTTAGTTGGACACCTACACGGGACAAATTATACGCATCAGTGGGTCGATTGTCACCACTAAATTTTAACAGTATTCTTCGCCTTATTAAATCCCAGAAATCCTGTCATTAAATCATGGGAAGAATACTATTAAAATTTAGCGATGGCAATCGGACCACTGCTGTTCAAGGTTTCAAGTGGCTTCCTTCCTTTACACTGCTTAAAAAAAAAAAAAAAAAAAAAAAAAAAAAGGTTGATTTTACAGTATAATACTGACACCCCAGCTGCCAGTATTATACCGTAAAATTAACAGTAATAAACAGTAATACGCTACCGAGCATGCGCGGCAGCGTATTAGTGCTTATTTTACTGTTTATTATTGTTAATTTTACGGTATAATACTGGCCGCAGGGGTGCCAATAAAATCAACATTTTTTTTTTTCAGTGTAGACAGCAATGTTTTTTAATATAATGTAGCCACATTCTATGTAAACACAACAGCATACTGAAGTGTATACATTTTTTTTTTAAAGAATGATATTGTTTCGATAGGCAATTGTTAATATTTTTCACAAAAAAAAAAAAAAAAAAAAAAAAGAAAGAAAGAAAAAAAAAACAATGAATGATGAGGTTTGAAAATGTTTTATTTGCTCTACACTATAAGAAAAAAAAATCTGTTGATTTTACAGAAGAAAAACTGTCAGCCAAGGCGTCAGTAAAAAACTGTTCATTTAACGTAAATAATCTGTAATTATTACAAAATTGTAGACCATTTTTTTTTTCGAAATAATAGAAGGTTCGTAATAAATCGTAAAATAAAAAGTTTTTTACTGGCTCAATAGATGGCAGTTTTATTTATTTTTTATTTATTTTTTTATTTATTTTTGTGTAAATGCAAAACAGATTTTTAATATGCCCATTTTTTTTTTTTTTTTTTTTTTTTTTTTTTTTTTTACGGTGTCCATCCGAAATTGTGATTATCAAGTACTGTCTGTGTATAGCCCTAATAGCAGGTACTGTAAATAAAAGGGCTTAAAAACTCACTGGCTTAATGTATTGGGTTCATGAGCTTTTTTTAAAAAAAAATTTAAAAATTCAGGCAGCAATAAAACACATTGGCAAAACGTTTATGTTATTTAAAAGAGAATTATTTTCTCTGTAAGATATTGTATTTTGATTTTTATTGGTTTATAGGTCATTAAAATGGAACGGAAAGTGAAAAAAACTGTAGCAAAATGATGTCGAAAATAGGGTCGAAAACGTATTTTCGACACCATTTGCTTTTTGCATTTAATCAAGGTGTTAAGTTAGCCGGAGTTGCTCAATGAGATTTCTGATGCGTAAGGAGACGGAGCAATGCCTCAAAGTACCGCCCACTGTTGGTTTTCACGCTTTTAAAATAGGAATTTTGACCTCAAGGACGGTTCACAAACTGATCGATCAATTGAGATCGATGAAAATCCCCTTCTTCATGAAAGTCTTCGTCAAACGACTAGAGTATTGGTGGAGCAGATGGATTGTGACCAAAAAATTGTGGTGAATCACCTCCACTCAATAGGCAAAGTTCTTAATTTGAAAAAACTCACTCATGAATTAATCTTCAACCCAATATATATTTTTAATATTTCGAAAGTAATTAAAAAAAAAAAAAACATCTTTTTTAACGCAGTTTATTTTTAGAAGAAAAAAAATCAATAATTTATCAAATTCGCCTTTTCCAGCGCTTCTTTGACGATAAATTTGTCTTTCAAATCTTGAAAAGCTATTAGAATCATATAACTATGAATAAATAGGAATTGGCATATGCTCAAAATGGTGGAGTTTCAACAGCAACCGATTCCGCATCGGCTGATTATCACTGGGCAAACTTCGGCCAGTAAATTAGAATAGAGATTTTCTCCTTATTTAAATGCCTTATTTATGCAGAAATTCTGTCGTAATTAAGACAAAAATATCTATTCGCTTTTATTGGGTGAAGTTTTCCCCGGTGGTATTCAGGCCCTACCATGAAGCTAAGGATAGAAGGAGTTATCATAAACGACGTCACTTGAAGCCGTTCCTACCCCCCTCCTGCGTCCGCCATATTTGCCCGCCTCTTGCACTGGAGACTGCTGATCGGAATACTATCGGTCAAAGCTAAACATAACGGACGCAGGAGAGTGGGGGGGAGGGGGAGGGGATGAATTCGTTTACCGGCATCAATACTTTCCAAAAGGAAAGCTTCATATGTCTACTCTTCCCTTTTAATCCTCCTAGGGCCTGCAGATCCCACCATATTGTGACTACATAAACAAACATCCTGTCAATGTCAGTGAAATATTATAATACCGCAAGGGCAAACTTCCACCAGTAAAAATGAATAGAAATTTTTGCCTTTTTTATGACAGAAATTTTGCATGGATAAAGTGGATTTTTCTCTTCAAATTTACTGGTGGAAGTTTGCTCCGGCGGCAATCAGGCCCTGTTGATCAGATGTAAACAGACAACAGTCACCATCTTATGACTACAACCTTAGTTGCTTCACTCGCAACTGGTATAAGGAAAGGGCATGTTTACAAGCAAACAGTTCCATCAACCAATCTACCACTGCATTTTTGTCGCAGCTATCATTACAGGAAACGTCATGGCGACGTAGGCCAATCATATCATAGACCGGTTTAACATAGACCAATCAAATCCCTCCATCTCATGTGTACTGTAGGAGCCGTAAAGAACGAACAGGTTTTTCTCCCAAACCAACAGTAGTTTAAATATGCAAATAAATAGATAAAGAGCGTGATGTTTTTATTCACTTCCAGTACTACAATGGTTTCGATTAAAAGCATGCTTTCTGTTTTTTATTATCCATTCTGCACTGTAACATCAATTTATAGAGGCACAAAAACTGATTAGTGTTCAAAATACCATTTTATTCGTTTAATCTTGGATAAAATAAACATTACAAAAACAATAATATAAAAATTTTAGAATTAAGGAATAAATAATAACAAATAAATAAATATTTTAATCATTTTTTGTTATGAATTTTATTTAAATGAAATCAATGAAAATAGGAATAGGAATACACGCAGCAGATGTACTTTAAAGAGAAATTCTACAAAATATAAAACACATTGTCAGAAAAATTAAAAAACTTTTAAGCAGAAAAAAAAAAAATTAAAAAATAAAATAAACGTCCTATAAGAAACATAAAGTTGTATTATAACACAAATTTATAATTTTTTAAAGCACTTACAAGTAGTGTTATCTCTGAAGCATAGAATAATTGGCATTACACTTAAATATTAGATGAAACCCACTGGAGCTTATAAATACACGCACTGAAACTCATATATTATCATTTCTTTTGCCACCCCCCCCCCCTCCCATCTCCATTTCTTCGCGTTTTTTCCTTACTCCAAAACGGTCTGGGGTCATAGAACTTTTAAAATTTCAAAAATTCGATTTTTTTTTCAAAAAATAAAAATAAATAAATAAAAAATCTGGACATTATAAAACGAACAGTGTTAACAAATTCGTACAATTACTCGACTTATACCCCAAAATGTACAACGCCCGAAATATAAATAAGTTTATTAATGAAATTTTGATGTTAATTTTCTCAAAATGAGGTTTTTGGGCATGACGCGCAGGATAGCTCAAAATGTTTTTCATATTTTTCCTAAAATTTTCAGAAGATATATTTTATGTTAGTCTACATAAATTGAACCTAAATTTTCTGTTTTATTGTTTAAAAGATATATTGTTTTTAGTGGTTATAATGTTGAAAATTTCAAAATTTTGCATAAGCTAAATACAGTTTTGTATTTAAAATATAAAAATGCTTTAAATAGAAATTTATTTAGATTCGGCGTATTTATTACAATCTGGAGTATAATTAGTCACCAAAAGTTTTATTCTAGATGCAAAATTAATTTTTTAATCCTGCGAGTAAGCTGTTCTGCTAATTTTCTGCTTGACAAGTGTCTGTCAGTTTGAAGCTCCATGTAAATATTAGTGCTGAATATTGTAATTTTATAAATATCTGGAATGCAAGAGAATACTCATATCTTTCATCTCTCCAAAAATTGTGTTTTAAAATTATATATATACTAAGATAATAAATGGTAAACATGATCCTTTTTTTTTTCACTTTTTCCGATTTAAAAGTCCTATTATGTCTTATCAAAATATTATCCAATAAAATGTTTGTTAGGTTAATCGTTTTTCCTATTAACAAATTTTAGACAGTATTATATGGTCCGTTCTTGATTAGCAAGTGACCATCACACTGCAAGTCATAGCCAATTATTTGGTTGTTCGGAAAGTTGGTACGTACCGGAAAATTCCATCATTTAATTATTAGACATCATTTCCGATATCTAATATCTAATAATTGACGAGCAGAATTTTCCGATACGAATTGTTTTCTCAAACTGAAGGAACTTTCCAAACAACCCCATACAAAAAAAAAAAGAAGAAGAAGAAGAAGAAGAAGACGAAGAAAAAGATAACAATTCTGATATGTTCGTTCTGTGGAATATAAATTTGCATTAGATTTTATTATATATACGCATATTTTTAAAACATACTAAAATTTTACTTTTGCTAAAGAAAACCTGCTTAATTTTTTCCAAATAATGTATGAAATACCTGCGGGTGGTGGAGAAGGATGAATATTCTACGGTGGTTAACCCTCTGACAGCTTAATTTTTTTTTCAAAATCTTCTCGACCAATATCTTCACTATTATTACATATTCCAAATAATCATGTATTAGAAATATTTAGAAAAATTTCTTTGGTATTTTTTCCCTTTCACTGTGGAATTTTTAAAAACAAAATTGCTTCAAATATTGTGTAGTTTATTATATAATTTTTCTACAAATTTCTTGCTCGTGGAAATTGCGGAATAAGCGGCCAGACATTTAATACTGCAGAATATTGGGGTTTCCTATAAACCAGAAATAATTATAGCTTTTAGAGGGAATCATAAAAAAAAAAGAATTTCATCTCCCTTATTTTTTCTTTCGTTAACTTTCAATTTCACTCAATATTCGATGTCACTCATCATTTGACTTTAGACCAAATGGCAGCTTTTGATTATGTCGATTCATCGGTCATGTTCAACATTAATAACTACCAAAAACCTGAAAAAAAAATCTAGATCATTTTTAAAATAACGTATCAAAATATTTCTTTCAGCGCCATTTAAAAAAAAATATATTAATAAAATTTTTCCGGTTTAATAACCTTCTATCTATCTCTTAAAAGAATATGCTATAAAAGCCTGCCAAAATTTGATAATTTAAACTAAGACTTTAAACTAACTTGTCAAATTGTAACTTTATCTTTGCGATTTTGACAAAAACTTCGTAAATATTTCGATAAATTTCTGTTTTATTTTAAATGATATAAAACCGCTTAACGTTGTTTCTTAAAGGATGTCTCTTTTTTATTTTAGTTATCAAAATATTTTTTAAATAGGTGCTTAATTTATAATTTTACGTTTTAAAATCTTAGCAAAACTGAATAAGATTTTAACACTTCACATAAAATTAAGTATATATTTTAGAAACATTTTGTCAACTAAGATTAAAAGAGACATCTTTTAAGAAGTGTACACAGAGAACAGAAGTTATAAATATTAAATTCCCGAAGGGATACTCTAAATGTACGAATGCATCCTATGCTATCATATACACCGTATAATTTTTTTCTTAGTTATCAAAATATTTCTAAAATATATGCTTAATTTATAATTTTATGTGTTAAAATCTTAGCGAAACTGAATAAGATTTTAGCACTTCATATAAAATTAAGTATATATTTTAGAAACATTTTGTCAACTAAGAAAAAAAGAGACATCCTTTAAGAAGTGTACACAGAAAACAGAAATTAAAAATATTAATTTCCCGAAGAGATACTCTAAATGTACGAATGCATCCAATGCCCATAAGTTTAAAATTAGCGAGGGAAATCGGGAAGTTTAATGACGAGCAACCTTTACAAACGCGTATATATCTGGTTTATCTAATGTAAATTTGTTTTATTTGCTTAATTTTTTTTTATAAAAATATAGAATACACCTGAAATAATAACAGCCTTCAGGAGGAAAGATCTCTCTGAAGAAAAAATAAATAAATAGATGCTACTATCTTCATAATTTTTTTCTTTCACTACTGTTGACATACAATTTCACGCAGTATTCAATGTTCCTCATCTGACCTTGGACCCGGAAAGCAATCATCAAACAAAAAGAACATTTCCTCGTTGTTCTGAGAAGAGAAAATTACTATATTTAAACGGTTTCGTGGTAGAACTAGAATTAAGTAATTAACATCTTAGAAGAATATTTTTTATTCTTTATGATATATAATAGTTATTATAGCCGTATATTATTGTGTAAATAGTAATAGCAGTTTTATAGATTTTTTATTAAATAAACCATTAGCTATGGACATTAGCTAATGCTTGCAAATTTGTTGGGAAGGGTGAAATAATTATTAACGCATTATTCATCTCATAATCAGAAATTTATGATAATAAACAATTTGCATATGTAATATGTTTTATATTTATGAAATAATTTGTTTTGAAAATTTTAATTTACCCAACTCATCCTGATTAAAGTATGGACCAAGTGGGCCCTGGCCCTGAGGCTCCCAAGCTTGGTATGCCATTTTCGTAAAGCTGAACATTTTAAATCTATTGTAAAACTGATTATAATCAATATTTTACATATTCAGAGTACCATAAACTTAAAATCAAAAAGTATATTTATCTAAATATGCATTTATATAATCATATTTATATGTTAAAGCGCATAGAATGTTTTTGTTTTTGTTTTTAGACAACATAAGAAAGGTGACGCAGGTATGATTACTAATCCTCACAGCCGCATAGATTTTGATAATGCTAAAATTAAAATTCCATGTAATAACGTCTTTGAGGGTTTGCGAAAGGAGTCCATTGAAATTATGATTAGGAAAAATGAAGTTTGTAATGATAGCATTTCATTTAATATCCCTAAACTTTGGATGAGCATCTTGAAATAGTCAACTACTCTTTTATTTATTTTAAAATTCTTCATCGATAATACATTTACAGCAGTTAGATTTTTGTCCTTTAGGAGATGCTTCTGCATCGTTTCTACTTGTGGTTGGTACGATGGTTGAGTGTTACCCTTGTTAATTTTTAATTTGTGGACAGCAATAATAATGTGGCAACGGACGGATTGTTTTACGCATTTAAAATTTTAAAAGCAATATAAAATGTTTTTCCTGAAGATGACCATAGAAAGTGGTCGAAACGTCGATATTTTTAATATTAATGTATGTATAAAAGTTTAAATTTGTATACACCATTCAGTAAAAATGTGCGATGTTTTATACTCACTTCTTTAATGTTGTAATGTTTCATGGTGTAATAGTCCAGCATTTATATAAGAAAGGTGGCCCTGAATAAATACTAGCCCCTGGGGCTAACTTTTTCTACATCGGACCCTGGTCGAACCTCTTTTCTTTTCAATTATTCCCGCTTTTTCTACACTGAAAAAAAAAAAAGTTGATTTTACGGTATAATACTAGTACCCAATCTGCTAGTATTATACCGTAAAATATTTTTTTTTCAGCGTAGCATGCGTGTTATATTAATAGACTGCTTATATTGACGCAATACTAGCAAAATTTTGGCCAAATTTCTACGATATTCTGTCATTATAAACACAACTCGCATTTCGTAAATAAAGAGCTAAATATTTTTAATGTGTTATAAGAAAAAAAAAAACATTTACGCGATTTCGCATCGGAACTTACACTGTTAACAATTTTGTGCTGTGTTTTGAACCAGCTTTTGGTGCTGCAGTAACTGCTGATGGGGTAAATTTCGTTCCAACATTTCCAGCTCCGGTTAAATCCTATATCACTGCCCAAAAAAAAAAAAAAAAAAAAAAAAAAAAAGGCTACCGCGCATTTTTACTATTTATTACTGTTGATTTTACGGTATAATACTGGCAGATGGGGTGCGAGTATTATACCGTAAAATCAACATTTTTTTAAGTGTAGCTTCAAATGTTTCTACTGTTTCAACCAAGGACAAACTTTTCAACAGTGCACAATGAAGTAATTAACATCTAAGAAGAACGTTTTAGGCTTTTTGATATATAATATTTTACAGCTTTATATTTTTATGCAAACAGTAATAGCAGCTTTATATTCTTCTTTATTATTACGTATATCATCAGCTAGGACATAACTGATGTTTTCAAATTTGTTAGAAAGGGTGGAATACATGATGCTACCACAGCTTTTTGATTATGAGATTACTGATTCGTAGATTTTAGTTTGCCAAACATCTTTTATTTTTAATTACTCCTGCATTTCCACTCAAAATAGAAAGTTTGCGTTAAAAAACGAAGAAAATTTCGCATAAAATCCCCCGTTATTTATAAGGATTTATTTTTACAGTGTAGGTACTTTGTGTTTATTCATAATGCTAGCGACTAAATAAATGAATATAAAATATGTGGTGAATAAAACGATTTGAAACAATTTTTTAGAACGTAAACAAACTTGTCATAATTAACATGACAACAAGTATAAAATATTTCAATTGATATTTAAAAAAGGGTCTCTTTTATATTTGATCCACCCTCGTATTACAATTGCCTGTAAAATCCATTTCTCCGCAACAACTATAGCAACGCAGGACAGCGGTTTCTAAAAGGAGGTGAATATAGGTTAAATAAGCATTGATTTTCGTCCGCCCGATTAGTTTAAATATATAGTTTTTTATTTATTTATTTATTTATTTAAGCTGTTTTGATTGTGTTAATGGAAAATGTTCAATTTAGTCTCAAAACAAAACAAAAAAAAAATCCGTAAAAGACAGATATTTCACAAAAAATTACTCGTATAAATACGGAATTTTTTTTTACAGTGCGACAATCAACAGAATTTATTTTTTTACACTATTGAATTTCATCTCATCACTACGTTGGAGTCCATTTACAATTATTAGAATGTTCACTATTAGATACAGTTGCTTATGGGCAATATTTTCTGTACTATCCCTATTTTAAGCTTTTCATAATTAATTATAAGTTAAAAAATAATAAAACTTCTTACAGAACTATGATAGCTACAAACACACTTAGATACGTCCGAGTAAAATGGATGATGAAATATGTGAGGAGTGTCAGTTAACCGAGAGTGTCGTATAATCGAGCGTCGGATAAATGGGTGGCTACTTTCCCACATTTCCTTTTTCAAATGATAACATCCAATTTTTTAATACCCACTCAGAATAGTTTTCGAAATGTTGACAAATTTATGGTATAATCCTTATTAATTTTGAGCCTGTATGCAAATGTTTTGAATTAATTTACTTTCCAGTTTACATAAAAAACATCATTGTTCATTACTTATATATATACGGAAATTTTGTTACGGAGTGGCAATTAGTAGAATTTATTTTTTTACTCTGTCGAATTTCATCTCATCACTACGTTGGAATCCATTTACAATTATTAGAATCTTCACTAATATATACAATTTTTTTTTTCAATATTTTCTGGACTTTTCATATTTTCAGCTTTTTATAATTGATTATATGTTAAAAAATAATATTAATAATTTATTTTTTTTACAGAATTATGATAGCCGTAAAACAGATATGTCCGAGCAAGTTGGATGATGAAATATGTGAGGAGAGGTCGGTTAACCGAGAGTGTCGTATAATCTAACGTCGGATAAACGGGAGGCTACTTTACCACATTTCAATTTTCAAATGATAACATCCACTTTTTAATAGCGATTTTTTAATTTTCGAAATGTTAACAAATTTATGGAATACCCTTATTTTGAGCCTGGATGCAAATGATTTGAATCTTTCCAGTTTACATAAAAAGCATCATTGTTCATGTTTTAAAAAACATTTTAAAAAATTCATTTATTCATTTTATGAATAATTGCGCAGTATCTTTGACCTATATAATATCTCCGACGATTTAATACTAATAGAAATTGTCATTTCAGATTGTATTAAACACCTATTTTGTAATTAGAAAAGTCGTTTCGTTCTACTTTCATTTTTTTTTTCTTTTTCCTATTAAGAAAGAATCCTAACTTATTCATTTCCTTTGGCATACCGCTAAAAACGATTAATTTCATAAAAGTACGCCAGAAAACTAATTTTCTTTGAATGAAAGAATCAGTTTGACATTCTTCTTTAACTTTTCTAGCAGGTTTAATCAAACTTTTGAAGGTTAAAATCAAATTTATTCTTAAAAACCTAGAATTTGCGATGGCAAAAGCAATATAGGATTAATCTATTAGGATTAAAGTAAGACAAAAGTTTTTTCTTTTTTTTATGTTTAGTTCATTTTAGTTGAAAAGCGTGTAAAATATTTTCTTTTGGCCTTCCTTATCACGTGTATTTTTCTCAAAAATAAATGCGGCAAAAACTCTTTAGCTTGTTTAAACTGGATCTGTTTCTCTATAGCGACTTTGATTTAAACCGAAATAAAGTTTTATTATGCGCTAGCTAACGGAAAATGAAATATTAAAAGTATATTATATTAATGTTAAACTAGTGGTAGCGTTCAGTTCAAATTTCTCTTTAGCATTTCAATATTTTATTTATTTATTTATTTATTTTGGACAGGATATAACTGAGGTTTAAAGTTTATCTCTAACAGCGCATTTTTTCTTTTTTTTTTTTCGATTTTGGTTGCAGATTTTTTCTATGAGGTCACTTTCTATTTCGGAACCGATTCCGAAAGTAAAAGTATCTCTATATTTAAAAAAAAAAAAAAAAAAAAAAAAAAAAAAATTGCAACTAAAATAAATATCTAGTTAGAAATCTATCTACCTTAGCTATACTATGCATAATAATAATAATAAAAAATCGTTTGCAAATATTGAAATGCAAATGAGAAATTTGAAAATAACGCTGGCGTTGGTTTAACGTTAGCCTGTGAGTGGCTTCCCGTGAGTAACGTAAGTTTTCTGAGGGGGGGGGGGGGAATCAGCTTTATGGAAATTAATTAAAGCATAACTAAAAATTCATTTAAGTATTTAATTTTTAATTTATCATAAATCTTTTTTTAAATGAATCTGTACCAGCACTGTAAGAAAAATCTATTGATTTTACAGAAAAAAACTAATTAACCAGAACGCCAGTAAAAAACTGTTTATTTTACCGATTAATCTGTATTTATTATGAACTTTCTGTTATTTTAACAAATTTTGTTCGCAAATTCGTAATAAACACAGATTATTTGCGTATAAATTTCACTGGAGTCCTGGCTAACAGTTTTTTTTTTCTGTAAAATCAAATGATTTTTTTTTTCTTATACAGTGAGGTTATTAATGAGATTTTTTACTATCGCATATTCTATATGCTAAATGCCTTATATCAGATTCATATTGTACTATTTTCAGTTATATAAACGCAATCTGAGATTGAGATTTAGCAGTCAACGTATACGTTTCTTCAGCAGCAATTTATAAATTCATTTATAAAAAATGTTTAAAAAAATTAAATTTCAAAAAGATAAAAAAACAAAATTTATAGTACAGCTGTCGTTATTATTTTTATTTTAATTAAAGTTTCTTGGACGACATTCTAAATCAAAAATCAACATTTCTTTATATACAAGGTGATTAGAAAAATGTTGGACAACAGGTGGTATAGTAGTACAGCGCCTAAGAATACATAGTGTGTAAAACGGCTACAAAATAGTACGACAAAATTGAATCCCATAAATGTAGAACGATGCTGAAAAGATAACGATCCGATCGTAGCGATATCTTCTAGCAGTGGCATAGACAGGGTGATGGTTTGGATACCACTAATTTTATAAAAATATTTTTGCCTTATCTAATCCGGAGAATTTTCTGCGATATTGAAGGCGTAGAAAACTTTATAATATTACTGGTTTCCAGAGCATTTGAACACTCCCCCCCCCCCCCTCTCTCTCTCTCTGGCTACGCCACTGTCTGCTAGCTCTTTTCAACACGAAAATTGTATAAGAATCGAACTGAGAAAACAGCAGCTGGTGGTAAATATTTTAAATAATTAAATTATACCCTATTTCCTTTGACTTGGATAGTGATTTTCACAAGCTTTGAAAATATGAATGATATTTATAATGGCCAAAAAACGTGATACGCATTCTTTTGTGCCTGGTTGCAGTACTCGATACAAGACAGCAAACTAGAAACTATCCCTATTTAGAATGCCAAAGGATGAATCTCTGCTAGAAGAGTGGAAAAGATTAATTCCCTGATATGATATAAAACTAACTTCAAAATCAGTTGCATCTGAAATATACACTTACAAGAAGATTTTATTAACAGAAATTATGTTCATGTTGTCAATAGTGAAACGGTTATTATTGCTAGAGGTAAATCTATTTTTAAAGCAGATGTCGCTGCGATCGCAATATTATTGTACCGCATCATTGCACGTTTATTGGCTACAATTTTTTAGCACTTTTTAAAGCATTACCAGTTTGGCTTTTCTTTAATTCCGAAATTTCGCATTCATACTAGAAATTCCCTATAATGTTCTTTTGCTTACTTAATGACAGATATTTCGTGACTTCTTAAAGTAAAAATTATTGTTTCAGAATTTCTGGTTTGTATTCGAAAATTTTGAATTAAAAAACGTTAAAACCGTTTTCCACACTATGTATTCTACGCTGTAATAGTAGAAAATAATAAATAATAATAATAATAATAATGATAATTAAAAAAAAGGGGGGGGGGAGCAAGAAACCTGAGTCCATTTATATCCATGATATCCATTTTTTTCCCACTCAAAATTACAGGCTGTTCCACTCTAATCAGGACTGAACTATCGTTCATAATTTAAAATAAAATAAAGATATTTGAATGCGATTTTTAATAGACTTGCATTGATTTGTGTGAAATTCGATGATATCATGCGGAAAGTGATCGAAGTGTACAGCAATTTGGTAAGTCGATTATATTTGAAAATATGGAGTATCCATGCATGTAAAAAAAAAAAAAAAAAAAAAAAAAAAAAAAAAAAAAAAAAAATGCTGTTTATTTTACAGGAAAAAAAACTGTCAACCAGTAACGGCAATAACAAAATTGTTTAATTTATGAAAATATTTCTCACGACTTTACGGCCAAAATCTGTTAAAATAACAGAAAGATCATAATAAATATTGATTATTTCGGTAAAATAAGCCGTATTTTACTGACGTAACTATAGCTGACTTTTTTTTTCTTTTCTTAGTATGAACTTTCTGTTATTTTAACAAATTTTGTTCGCAAATTCGTAATAAACACAGATTATTTGCGTATAGGTTTTCGCTGGAGTCCTGGCTAACAGTTTTTTTTCTGTAAAATCAATTGATTTTTTTTTTTCTTACAGTGAGGTTATTAATGAGATTTTTTACTATCGCATACTCTATATGCTAAATGCCTTATATTAGATTCATATTGTACTATTTTCAGTTATATAAACGCAATCTGAGATTGAGATTTAGCAGTCAACGTATACGTTTCTTCAGCAGCAATTTATAAATTAACAGGTTTTTATAAATTAACATTATAAATTACAGATTATAAATATATAAATTAACATTATAAATTACAGATTATAAATATATAAATATATAAATTGACATTATAAATTACAGATTATAAATATATAAATTAACATTATAAATTACAGATTTATAAATTAACAAAATTAACAGGGTTTTTTTTTCTTTTACAGTGTAGTTTGGGTCTATTTCAAGAAGCATAGTAGCCATTTCTACCTAGTGCTGTATTCGTAAAAAATAATAATAATAATAATAAATAACAGTGCATACGCTATAGGCAAAAAAAAAAAAAAAAAAAAAAAAAATCGTTAATTGTCAGTACAATTTCCATACACTGTAAAATCGTTGGTTGATTTTACAGAAAAAAAAAACTGTCAGCCAAGATGCCAGTAAAAAACTATTTTACGGAAAAATTCCGTATTTGCTACGAACTTTCTGTTATTTTAACAGATTTTGGATTTTGCACGTAAGTTCATAATAAATACAGATTATTTTCATAAAATAAACAGTTTTTTACTGGCGTCCTGACTGACAGTTTTTTTTTTTCCTGTAAAATCAGATTTTGTTTTACTCTGAATTTTTAAGAAATTTTTTTTCTCCATTGAAATTGTACTGTGAGTATGTCAAAAAGTATAGAGAATGTATATTTAAGAATATGCTTTGACAGTTAACGATGCTAAAAGTGCAGTTAATTTGTCATTTTTGCTTGAGACTTTTTGAGATTTTTTTTTTTTTTTTTTTTTTTTTTTTTTTTTTTTTTTTTAATACTATAACAAAAAATTCCGAATTTTGCCTATACAATTTCTTTATTTTTACATTTATTTAATTATTTATTTTAATATGTAATAATAAAAGTGAATCCTAACAGCTTTTAGAGAAACTTAAAATTCAGCATTATCTGTCAAGAATACACTCAAATAAATGTTCGCAATACTTTTTGACTCATGCACTCAATTACTTTAAACTGTAGCGCGGGAGTGGTTGTGGTAGGGGAGGGGGGGGGGGGTCGATAAAAATACCGAAATTTTACTGGCAAACAACCGATTATTTTTCTTTTAAACAGTTAGAGAGCATTCGCTATGTTTTACTTGCAAAACAAGGGGTATTACGAAATTTCTTTTAAAAATCCAGATGTTTGCAGGTGTATATCACAATATAATTTCTACTACACTTAAAAAAAAAAGGGGGGGTTCATTTTACAGAGAAAATTGTCAGCCAGGATACCGGTAAAAAACTGTTTATTTTACGGAAACAATCTGTATTTATAACGAAATTTCTGTTATTTTAACAGAATTTGCCCGTAAGTTCATAATAAATACATATTATTTCCGTAAAATAGACAGTCTTTTACTGGGGTCCTGGTTAACAGCTTTTTTCTGTAAAATCAAGTTTTTTTTTTTTTTTTTACAATGTACAGCATTGTTATGGGTGAAATTTCGGTAACAAAACATGAACTATATGTACATTTTTTATTTGTTTCAAGGTATTATTAATCCCAAAAAATTTCAACAGAGGATCTCGGTTGTACATTTTGCAACAATCTGCAAATATTATTATGCACTTACCGAATCAATTAACATGTTAACTAAAAATAATGCAAATTAAAAACTGTTCAAAATTAATATTTTGTAAATTTTTAATTATTTTAATTATAAGCTTAGTCATAATTTAAAAAATAAATTATAAATAAGATAATAGATTATAATTAATTAGATTTTATAATTACATCGTATAATTTATTAGAGAAATATTTTTAAAGAAGATAAAACAAATAGAACATTTCTTCGGTTAATGAGTTCATGCTATAGCAATAAAAAAATATCTTTATATATATATATATATAAAAGTTTGGCTACAGCAATCATTAACAATAAATTTAACTGAGAAAAAAAACTTAAATATACACGGAATTTAACCTTATAATACAATACATTATCAACAAATAACAATGATGTATCATAGAAAACCATTTAATACTTTGCGTCACGTTTAGGAATGGGTTTTTAGGAATGGGTTTTGCTTCTAGTAAATTTAATACTCGTATACTCAAAATCTGAACTTTCCTATAATATTTCAAATTGTTACTGAAAACTTGTCAGTAAAAATATATAGACGATTCGTTTGCGTTTCATCACAATCATGCTCTCACAGACAGTTTGAAAAAGATATTAAACTGTAATAATGAAAATAATAGTAGTAATAAATAATGATGTTCTCAGCCAGGATGCCAGTAAAAAATTGTTCATTTTACGGACATGATCTTTATTTATTACGTAAATACGGGCAAAATTTGTTAAAATAATTTGTAACAAATACAGATTATTTCCCTAAAATAAACAGTTTTTTTGCTGGCGTTCTGGTGCTACCATAGTTTTTTTTTTTCTGTAAAATCAACAGATATTTTTTTAACAGTGATATATTGAGATAAATATATATATATATTTTTTTTTTATTATGATATTTTTCTTACATGTATTTCAGAATTTATCCACTCTTTATTTTCCAATATTTTCATATAGGGTGTCGCACCTTATCAGACAATTTGATCGCTTACTATATATTCAAACATAAATCATTTGCGACTTATTTATATTGTGGAAAACTTATAAAGTGTTTTACAATATAAGTTTACATTTTCTTTTTGTAATGTTATTACCTTCTGCTTTTGGATTATTTTCTCCTCCTTTTTTTTTTTTTTTTTTTTTTTTTTTTTTTTTTTTTTTTAATCATTATATTTAATATTGGATACATATTTTCTATCATATTCTTTAATTTATATAATGTGTCAATTATCTTGTGATTTAATAGTTATATTAATTACAAAAATAAATTATTACACATATATATCCAGGAACGTTCCCGGGAAATAATGGGAAGACAGTTGCGTAAAATTTTAAAGAAACGTTTCTTGAAAGTATGAGATTTTTTTTTTCATTCACTGTTTTTGTCAACTTTAATCAAGAATGTTTAACCAAAATTTTCCAGTATATTGGTTTTGGGTAATCATTACATCTCAGGAACGTTCTTGGATTATTTTTATACAATCTAAAGTTATGTTTCTATTAAAACCTGTATTACAAATGACAAATATAACGAGCTCCTGCTGCGGACTCGGTATCTATTATTTTACAAAAAATTATGAAAATATCAATTCTCCAAATTTTTGCTTAAAATGAATCTTGACATCCGTAGCATATTTTTACGAAATGCCGATATGATAATTAAAAATATTGGATTATTAAAACATCTTTTTACTGCATTCATTTCTCTTTTAAAGATTCAGAATTGGAATCTAAAATTAAATTTTTCTTCCCTTTGTGTTTTTTTAATGTTATCTGTATGATCAAAATGCTAAAACTTCACTGTAAAATAAAATCTGTTGATTAAAAAAAAATACTGTCACTAGCAAAAAACTGTTTATTTTTCGGACATAATCTGTATTTCTTATTTAAATACGGGCAAAAATCTGTTAAAATAACAGAAAAATTGTAATAAATACCGATTATTTACATAAAATAAACAGCTTTTTACTAGCGTTCTAGCTGAGGTGTTTTATTATTATTATTATTATTATTATTATTATTATTATTATTATTATTATTACAGTGTTTATTGTATACTTTTCAATTGACTCGCTATTTTTTATGAACAACCCTCAAGTATTTCATAAAATTGGGAACAAAATTTACAGTTATATAAAATAGTTTATTTAGAAAAAATTAAAATATGAAGTAAATACGCTGAAAAAAAAAAAAAAAAGCTGTTGATTTTACAGAAAAAAAAAAATTGTCGGCCAAGACGCCAGAAAAAAATTGTATTTTTTACTGAAATAAATCGTATTTACGTACTAACTTTCTGTTATTTTAATAGATTTTTCATGTAAGTTCGCAATAAATACAAATTATTTTCGTAATATAAACAGTTTTGTACTGGTATCCTATCTTGGTTGACAAATTTTTCTGTAAAATCAATATATCTATATAGATTTACTGTAATTATTTTTTACTGTATTTTTACATGTAATGACAGTTAAATTATATCTTTTCTTAAACTTATTAACTTTTTGGAAATCTGTCGTTTTTCCCGTTATAGAGCACATTTGTAAGGAAAAAAATCAATTGTTATACTAGTAAAATTTGAAAAAATGTAATTAAAAAATATAAAATTTTTTTTTAATTACACTGCTTTTTACAATTTTAAAGATCTTTTTTTTTTCGTCATACTTGTAAGATAAGTATGCGAAAAAAGTGTTTCAAAATGTTCAAGAGTAAACGAACTATGATTTTAAAATTTTCTTAATTTTTGTAATTAAATTTTCAAATTTTACTATAAGAATTGCATTTTTTTTAAAAATCTAAATCAGTTTCCTTCATAAAACCATTTAATAATATGTCAAAAAGATATTATAAAATACTCAAATAATAATAATAAAAATAGTTCAAAGGGTAAAGACTTCTCGTGAACTGAATATCGGATGTGGGCCGAAAAATGAAGGACATCAAAAATATAACAAAATGTACTTACTTTTTTTTCATAAAAAAAGGTTCATGTTTTAATAGCGAAATTATCAATTTTTTGAGTATATTTCTAATATTATTACAGAGGAACCAAAGGGTCGATGCAGTTTTTTTTTTTTTTTTTTTTTTTTTTTTTTTTTTTTTTCTTGGGGCCCAATTTCTGAAAAGTAAAAGTTATTTTTGTGAAATGTATTATATTTTTGTGAAAAAAACATTTTTAATGAAAGTTGAAATGCAGTTACTCAAATTCAAAACAAGCCTTTATTAATAATAACTTTTTAAAGTCCTTAATCTAATAAATTTTTTCTTTGTAGTGAACTTGTGTTGTTTACAAATTATGTATTTTAAAACCTAGTAATATTTTGTAACAAAAAAAAATGCAATTGTTATAGTAAAATTTAAAAAATGTAATTTAAAAAAAAAAGAAAATTTTACTGAAATACATAATTTTATAATTCTGAGGAGTTTATTCCAAAACTTTAAATGAAATATTAGAGTAGAAAATCTTAATAGAAATAATACTTCATTTAACCCTTTCCGGAACAACTATTCGTGTCATTGTAAATGTGGAATTCCCATCACAATTTCCGAAAAAATTTTCACGCAAACGGTAAAAGTAAAATTTTATTCTTATTATTCTTATTAACTTCATAATTTTCACATTTTATAAAATTAGTGATCAATTTTTATGTAATATAAATAGTTTCTATTTTTAAATTAAAATTGTTTATTAAATTAGTCTTTTTTACTGCATTTTTACATATGTCATGACAGTTAATTTAAGCTATTAACTTTTGGGAATCGGGTTCTTACATTTATAGAGTATATTTGTAAGACAAAAAATGCAATTGTTATAGTAAAATTTTAAAAATGTAATTTAAAAAATGTAATTAAAAAATTTTAAGAAAATTTTATTGAAATACGTAATTTCATAATTTTTAAATTTCATAAAATTAGCGAACGAATTTTATGTAATATATATTTTTTTTAATGAAAATATTAAGTAGATAGTCCTACAATTTTACTGTTTTTGTACATATATCATGACATTTAATTTAACATTATTAACTTTTGGAAATCGGGTTCTTACATTTATAGAGTACATTTGTAAGGAAAATAAAATGCTATTGTTATAGTAAAATTAAAAAAAATGTAATTAAAAAAAATAACAATAATAATAAGAAAATTTTATTGAAATACATAATTTCATAATTTTTAAATTTCATAAAATTAGCGAACAAACTTTATGTAATATTTTTTCTTTTAAATAAAAATGTTAAGTAAATATTCCTACAATTTTACTGTTTTTGAATATATGTGTCATAACACTTGATGTAACCTTATTAACTTTTGGAAATCCTTTCATTTATAAAGTAAAATTGTAAAAAAAAAAAAAAAAAGGCAATTGTTATATGTAGTAAAATTTTAAAAAAAATGTAACTAAGAAAGTTAAAATATTAAAATTGCACTTATTTTGCAATTTTAAACTTTTTAAAATATATTCCTTGTCTTTCTTTCTTTTTTTTTTTCATACTTATAAGAAAAGTATGAAAAAAGGTTAGTTTCAAAAAGTTCACAGCTGTAAAAAAACGTGTGATTTTAAAATTTTCTAAAAAAAAAATTATTACATTTTTTTTAAAATTTTACTATAAGAATTGCATTTTTGTTAATTAAATCAATTTTCTTCATAAAACATTTAATAATATGTCAGAAAGATATTATAAAATACGCAAATAAAAAAAAATAGTTCAAAGGATTCCGAGACTCCGGAACGAGCGAAAACGGAATACGGTAGCGGGACGGAAAAGCTAATCACAAGAAAAACAGAACAGTACACTATTTTCTTTTTTTTTTTTAAATATAAAAATAGATCTATGTTCCAATTGCGAAATTAAAAATTTTTTAGTATATTCTTTCTGATATATTGTTACATAGAAAATTCATCCCTAATAGATGAAATATTAGAGTAGAGAATCTTAATAAAATTATTACTTCATTTAACACTTTCCATGGTAAGTATTTGTGTTCCTGTAATGTTGAATTCACATCAGAATTTCCGAAAAATATCATTTGGAAATAAATAAATGCAATTTTAAACATTTGTTTCACGCAAACGGTAAAAGGAAAATTTTGTTCAAAATTTCTGGTACAAATTTTAAAAAAGATTAAGTGGTATAAATAATATACCACCAACCCTTCAAGGTGTTAAAAAAAAAAAAAAAACAGTTCTAATATACGTGACTGATTATTTAATTCAATAAAAATTGTTATTTTCACCACAGATATTCAAATGCTCTCTTTACGAGATATTGAATAAAATCTGATAATAAAATACAAATAATTAAAAATAGACTATTCTACCATTAAATCTTCTACCGCATAAATCTTTTTAAAATTGATTCATTGTTTATGTTCCAGATGTTCCCAGTTTATATATTTATCTTTCTAGTTTATTTTTCATTAAAAAAGGGATATTTTTTTGTATTATTATTTTTTTTAATTTCTGATCACTATTATATCATTGCTGCAACCGGCAAACATTTTTGACAATCAGTTCCGCCGGCGGACTGATAACATATGGAACATTAAAACAATGAATCAATTTTAAAAAGATTTGCGATGGAATTACCATGATGCATATCAACCTCTAAACAAAAGGGGGCCTACTGCGCCTAAGTCAGGTTATAAATACACTTTAATAGTAACAGAGACTTTTGACAAGGATTTTTAGGAATTGGGATTAGGATTGACAATAGGAGTAAATTCCAAAAGATTAAATATGGGACATTATTATTAACCCTAAGACCATACATTTTTTTTTATACATAACGGATATCCCATTTTGGGGTCCCGAATACCCCAAGATTTTAAATTCATGCCCTTTGAATATATAGATATATTTTAATAAATTTCAGATGATTCTTTTTTTTAATAACATATATAATAACCTAGACAAAAATTACTATGCACATATATGTATGTGTATAGTAATTTACTAGTTAATTAAATGAAATATGAGCCTTCTTTGTAAAAACCAGATTGAAAAATATCAACAACGTTAAAAATGATGGGTCGAGAAAATTACCTAGAGTGTGGAATACCTCTGAGTGGGGTATGTTGTGTTTATGAAACACACAATATCAAAATATTGCCCTTTGGACAATGACCTTAGAAACAACTGTGGACATTTGCTTCTATAACATATTGCTTGTAATGTTGGTTTATAGGATTTTTTTTTTTTTTTTAAGTGACATGGGTGAAAAAAAATTACTTTTCAAACAACAGGGCATACATTGAAAAGTTGAAAATCATTCAGTGATGAATTCAGGGTTTAGGGAGAGGCTATACTTTTTAATGATATCATACCTTTTAATGATATATACTTTTTAATGATATATAATACTTTTTAATGATCCAGAGACAGAATTACCTCCCTACGGAATTGCTTAATGTCTCTTTGAAAAAAAAAAAAAAAACACCTGAATTCAACACGAAAATTATTTTTCGAAGTAGATATTAAATTGGTCTTACCTGTAATAATCATCCTTGCAGTAGATGTTCCCATCCCGAGCGAAGCACGTGAGCTCTGAATCAAGCTGCACCTTGCATTCGCAACAGATCAGGCAACGAGAATGCCACTGCCTGTCCACGGCCAGTAGATAGTAGCGGTCGGATATCTTGCCCCCACAGCCCCCGCACAGCTGAGGGGCGGGGGGCTCGTAATCCCCCGCACTGATCACGGGCATCGGTCGAAGGGGGTCGGACCTGTCGACCCCCCTGTCCGGATGTTCGGGAACGATGTTTGTCAAGTTCTGGAACGTAATTCGAAGTTTGTCGGACACAATTGACAAATTTCTAAAAGTCGATCAGTCCATGGACTTTGATGCTTAGAATCAACTAGAGAGTTGACAAAACTGAAAAATCCTTGTAAAGTGGTTAGGAATATTTTCGTTGAATGTCGGCAGTTGAAGCACTGTGCGGTAGAAAAACAGCTATGTACAAGCATGCGAGTTGAATTACTAACCTAGCTTCTACGAGTAAATCTCACACTGTAAATTTTACAAGATCGACATGCATAAAAAAAATTCTGTCACTTTATGAAAGATCGTTTCTGCTAAGTTCAGTTACCGTTTTTGTTTTAAAATCAATACATTTGTATGAAAACATATTGAGATGTGATGAGCATTGTTTCGATTTCCTTCTATTTATGCTACTTTGTCTTTTAAAATACTTTTAGAGAGCAAGTACAAAACAGTTGATAAATTCGTTCAGTAAAACTTGCCAGAACTAAACCTAACTCAAAAGATTCTTGTCTTTTAAAATCTTGTTAAAGAGTTGGATATTTAAAGATTTCAAATCTTCTCTTTATGCTTTGCCGCATATGTGAGTTATATCGCTCAAGCTAATGTTACTGATATCGAGATTGCATAATTGTACCTTAATATACATAGGAACCAAAATGCTTTGTTGCAATTCTTCAAGGATTTCTAATCACAAGCGAGTATGCAACACCCTTGGAGAAGAGAAGATTCAAAATACATAGGAACAAAATCCTTTCTCAATATTCTTTTATAATTTCGGAAACAGATGTCGTGAAAAGCAATCTAAGCGCATTTGTGATTTTGGCAAGTTTATTATTTACAGCCCAATAATTCTGGAGATATTTCAGTATTTCGTGAACGTGTGTAGTATGTTACTACCGTAAACCCCTTTGTTTTTGAACTTGTTCGAGAGCCTTCCATCAGTTGATTCTTCAGCACCACTTGAGCTGAAGAGGCAAAGAGAGAGAGGAGCTTCGAAGCGAACAAAATTTGTTCGAGAGGCAGGAGAATCGAACGCAGGTGATAGGAGAGAGGAATTTTTGCACGTATCGGTGATTCTTCACACCTCTCCCTATTTACAAGTGAACATTGGTTTCGGTAACTTGTTATTCGAAATTTGTTCCATGAATTCACTGATGCGTGTATTCTTTTGAAAAGATGGCGCGTGATGTATTTGAAGCAGACGATTCTGTTTTGAATTTAGTTCTTGATGCATGTAAAGTTTGTTGAAGTTTGATTCTGTGAATGGCAATTAGTGAGGAAAACTAATTTTAAGAATTTTGCGGAAGAAAAATCTTTCGCAAAATTTTCTAAAGCAATTTTGTAAGGAAATCCAATAATCATGAACGAAAATCTTGCTAGTTTGAAGCAGGTCAGTATTTAAAAATAATAGGAATTTTGAATATCTATTTTTTATTATTGACAAAAACAATTGCTTACTTTACTTTTTTCAATCGTGGCATAATTCATTTGTCACCGTAATTCAAAAACATTTTTAATAAGCAATTAAGCGTTTGCATTATCCACTTCAAAAAAATTTTCAAGGTACACTTTCAAGGAAGTGTTCTTTAACATGAATGTCAAATATCATACAAATATCTCTATTGTTTTGCATAAAGTTTTTCTCCAGGTTTTTGGCAACATTCTTTCTATAATATACATGTAGACTAATTCGTTTAAAATTTATCATGCACAAGTAAATTTGAGAGAAATTAAAATTATTATTATCTTCTTTAAATGACCTTTTCAAGTTTCAATAGTTTCTTAAAAGTGGTAAATAAAATAATATTAAATTATTATATTACATAGAATTTTCAGTGTTACCTTATTTTTTGCAATGCAAGCTCCGCTTTCCAATCTAACAATTCCAACAAAACATTGTTTTTTCTTTCGGAAGTAAAAAATAGTTATTCCAATAAATGCACGAATTTATGAAGCAATGCTGCAATAATCTTATTTCACAAATTTCATATTCCGACACAGTCGTTATCCCACAAACAAAAACCCAAAACACACACTAACAAACTGACTACCGCGCGCGAGAGCATTGCAGTGGAACCACTTGTTATGAACACTTTCTCAATTCTGTTAGTGGCTGCGCGGGTCCCGACTTCCGTGCTGCCACTCGCCAAATTGTAAACCCGCTCCGCCTTCGACCTATTGTTGCGGCCAATGACCGAAGCGGGGGAGGGGCTGATAAGGTTGATTGACGCGTGCGCGGGTGGCTTGGGAGAGATGATTCCACACGTGACTGGCACGTGCCGGTGGATAGGGACGGGATGCATTTTTCTCCTCTCACTCTGAGCTTTTTTTGCTTCTATTTTTTTAGTTCTTATTGTTAAACCACACGATTTTTTTTTTCGAATATATTTTTTTTTTACTGTTGTTGTTTCATTAAGTACCAGGTGTATGGAAATGAAAGAAAAAAAATCTCACAAATTCTTTTGTATTTTAGATGTAAGCAATTTTTTTCTTCAGTAAATTAGAAGATAATTTTTTTAAGCTTTGCAATGAGTTGTATACTTTTTATTTGGATGCTTCTTCATTAATACAATATGTTATTGGCAGAATTAAGCTGCTTAATCAACTGCTATTTTACCACTCATTTTAAAGCAGAATGTTTGGCATTGTAAAGTTACAGTTTTAATGAAGCATCTTACCCCCCCCCCCCCTCCTACCTCTAGATTATTCCCCCAAGATATGGAATAAGCGTTTAACAATGTGACACGCATTGGGTGGGGATATAACTTCACCCACGTGACTGCTGGATTAAGTTATTGTTAATATTGTTATTTTTATTTCTATTACTGATATTAACCCCTTCGCAACGAGCGTCTTTTACAGAATTTTTAATCTTTTACCACCGGTTTTTCAAAACAGAAATTTTCGTCTAATTCAATCGCAGAAATGCTAAGGTTTAATAAGGCAAAGCTTACAATACAAAATAACTGGTGGGAATAATCGAGGATTCTGAGCAACTTATGCGTCACGTATACGTGTCGCTCGTCCCCAAGGTGTTAACAGAGTAGTTACAGTCATTAGTATTCAAAGAAAGTGGGGAAAACACACTAAGGATGGCATTGTAACTGTCTGTAAGCCGGTTGGCGCCCTCAAAAATGATACAGTTCATTAAATCTGCGTTCTCTAAAAGACATTCCAAACTTTATATAAGTATACTCTCAATACCCTGTATGTGTATGAATTCAAAAGAAGACTTATTTGCCAGTGTTTTACAAGAACGAATTAATTGAGTTGAAATTCGTGAGTTTGGAGTTGAGTTTGATTCATCTTTTGAAAAGAAAGTAATGCGTTAAGTTCTATGAGTTATAATCACAATAATAACTTAAACTCATTCATTTTTTTTCAAGATTTATTGAAAAAATTCCTTGCTTAAAAAGGACATACTAAATTTATAATATAATCTCAATACGCTGTATGTGTATGAATTCAAATGAAGGGCCTTTTTACCAGTGTTGTGCGAGAGCGAATTCACTGAGTGATTATGATTATAATATATAAAATATTTGTTCCTAAAGTAACACGTATAACTCATATGATAGTTACGTTATTAATTTAATAATAACATTATTATTTTTTTATTATTAAATGACCCCTTTTTTACATATATTTAAAAAAATAAGAAATTTCCTGAATTTTAAGAAGTGTTAACTATATTTTTTTAAATGATAAAAAGAATTATTGTTTAAAGCAAAAAGTTGCAGATTTATCGCAACTTTTTATAATATTATAATGAAAAAAAGTAAAAAAAAAGAAGAAGGAAGTTTCATAGTATATCGTAGTGCATACACCCTATGGAAATTCCAAAGCGTCTGCCACAATTTTTTTTATCTGAAAATTTCTATTTTTTATTTTATTTTATTTTTTTAATCAGATTTTGTGACGTTTTTCTGCAATTAAATAAAGCGAAAAATTCAGTTTAAAAATTGTGGTAGAACCGTAACGCACCCTGACAGACACACATATAACTTTTTTTAAAATTATTATTATGAATGAAATGAAAGTATTATTTATTTTTATTATTTTTTTCTGTGAAAGCATTAAAATTGATTGACTGTATCCCTTTCATCTATGTAATAAAAACAGAGTTTTTCGCAAATGTTTCCTTTCCAATCTCTCTTTTTCTGTCTGTCTTTCTTTCTTTTTTTTTTTTTTTTTTTTTTACATATACTGTTGCCAGTGGGCTACTTTTTTTTAATTCAGTTTTCTTGATTACCACCAGTTTTTTGAGAAAGTCAAATTCGGCTTATTTAATGACAGATTAAATAAGCCGAACACAGGGCGAATTATACCATTTCTAAAACGTGGTGCCAATAAAACCATCTAAATTATAAAAAAAAAGTAGCCCACTGGTACTGTATACAGCATGGACATTTTGAAAATATCCTATAACTCATTTATAATTTTGTCGCCTTGAAATTAACTACCCTGAAACATGCTGGTAACACTTATTTATATTAGTGCAATATATTCTAGGAATAGTTCCTGTAAATGTTTAAAAAATACAGCCAGTGAAAGGATCAGAATCAACTATGGATTTAAGATATATTTTCTTTGTCATTTCTTTTTCTTCTTCTTTTTTTTAAAAATAATTACAAATGATAAAAAAATAAATAAATAAATTCCCATATTTTACTTAAATCTATATCAAATATATAAATATACGCACAATTCAGCTACAGAGAAGTATAAAATAATTTTTCAAATCACACATATTTCCAAAGAAACCGATGTTCAAAAATTCATCAAACAGCTGATTTCCCTACAATCTCGAAACCAAAGAAGGAGTATTACCATTTAGACTGATCTCAATTCAAAGACGTTGACAGAAATTGTGAAGCCCGTTACTGTTTATGACTATGCCCCCCTCCCCCTATATACCCAGTACATTAAAACAATTTATATGGTGTCGGACCCTTAAAGGGGCCCCTTTTATGTTAGTGCCCGTTACAATTGTACCTCTTTCCCTTCTCTCATGTACTCAGGTAACTTCATGAGGTACGCAGGATTTTTGTGAGGAATAGGCCAATGAAAATTTTGGAAAACTATGAATATGGAATCTTCAGAAGGGCTCTATATGAATATTCACAATAAATATATGTTATTTCATCAAATATTATCAGCATTATGCCTAATATTGACAATATTAAGCCCCTAATAACACACACACATACATATATGAAACAAGAAAATTAATAACCTACATGAGGTTCAAATAAGTAAATAAATAAATATGCACTTTAAATAGAAATTAGATAAATAAACAATTATTCAACTTAAATATAAATTGGATCATAAAATAATGTGCAAGACTCACAAAAAAGACAAAATTTACTGTAGATTGAAGAAGATTATAAATACTTGACAAACAGCCAGTCATCCTTAACTCAAAATGACTGCTATATCTATGCTCAAACACTGCTTAGAAAAAAAAAATATTATAGAAAATAAATTGTGCACTTCTGTCATCTATCACAGAAAAATATAAGTAAAAGCTGAAATTGTAGAGAAGTTAAATAATAGGTCTAGTGCTGCCATTTATTATGAATGAAGAGAAAATAGATTTTTTTTTGACAAAGCAAATAATATTTGAAATGTGAGCAAACTAAATGAAGTAAAATAAAATTTAACTATTGTGGTAGCGTAAGACGTTGTATATATAATTAATAAATTCCATTTATCGTTTTAAACGAAAAATTTTTTATTTTAAATTAACACATTAAAAAAAGAAAACAAAAGTAAAAATGAAAAATTATGATAAGCATCCATGCCGTAAATTTACATGGTCAGCCAAATTCCGATTCTGACGTCCGCTCAAAGTGGAACCTCACTCTCGAGTATTCCAAATCCAACTGATTCAACATTCAACTCCTTCCACCATCAACTGCCGTCTGCAATTTCACTTCCCAGAGGCTTTCCTTGCATTCCAGGAATTTCCCAGAAAACATTGCATGTCGTAGGGGCCCAGTTCTTTGTATCCACAAGAACAATACCTTACAATTCTTATCTACTCATTCAGATAACATACCATTCAATACAAAGCATGTATTGCAGCTTGGCTTATCTCAAAGTGAAAATGAAATTCACACTATTGATAGAATTTTTGTCAATAAAGATCAATCTGTCAGATTATTTTCATTCCAGAGTATCCTTTTTCCACAAATAAGGGAGGAGTTGAAACATGTCAACTCATCACAACACCTCCCCCTAAGAAAAAATTTCTAGAAGAAATTTGGCATATATATTAATAGAATAAGCTCCTTCAATCAATTTCTAAAGAGGTCAACAAAGTATAAAGGAATTTAGAATAACACATGAAAAATCCCTATAGAATACAAACACATTCCCATACTCAGTATTTGATAGACCACACTGTCAATAGGATTTACTATACTCCCTCACCTACAATACCTAAGTATAATTCCAGGAATAATTTATACAATTGATGCCCTAAGAAACAATTTTGAAATACTTCACATACATATAATACCAAATACAGATTACACTTTACATGATTCTAACAAAAAAAGTAATAATAAAAAAAAAGAAAAAAATCTATATACAACACAATGCCTAAATCGATTCTCTTAAAAACATGCTTAAAAGCCTAAATTTAGACACTTCTACAAACAAAAAGAAAGCATACTAAATTATGCAATTATTAAATTAATGAAGTTTTACTATTACGAAAATAATATTAAGCATTAAATGATAAATAAACACAATACAGATATTACAAAAATGAGCACTCCCAAATTTAGAATAAACTTAATTTAGAGAATTCTCCCGAAAACCAATATCTATATTACTTCTATCAGAAAATCTTTTCGACAATAATTTTCGCCTCACAACTTCATAATCATGATTTACCTTTCAAAATCTTGTTTGATTTCAATAAATCTTTCTTTGTGATCCGTTTTAAAAGAAGAATGCTCCATTCTTTTTAACTTTGATTTCTTATTCACATCTTCTTGGCATTTAGCCCCCCAATTTACTCTATTATTTTCCTTCATCCTAGAGTTAAATTTACTGGCCACAGTCATAGATGAACTCAATTTCTTTCTAATTCTACTTCTAACATGTATAAACCCCATACTACCGACAAAATACCTGGGTATATTTACATCATGCTCAGAATTCTTTTCCCGAAATTGACCTCCAATACCTGACCTTTTATCACCATCCTTTTTAGACGCACCCTCTTTTGTATCGATCAATTTAGACCCTTTTTCCAAATACCTATCAGTCACGTCTTCCAGTGAATTTACCTCTATCTCATTAACAGACTTATTATCTCTTTCACAGATTTCATTCACAACCATTTTTCTAACAACCCTTTGCTCATGATCGCTAGATAATCTGAGGGTTCCCTGCCCATTTAATTCTCTTTGATTCCCCACTTGTTTATACACCGAATTTTGCTTTTCCATATTTCCTAACTTTAATAAGTCATAAACAGCTGGTGTTATAAGGGGCGGAGAATTTAGTTTTCTCACAACTGCAATCACCACATTTTTTTCAACACACTCTTTTTCACCTTCCATCAAAGCAACCGGCACTGACACCAAATCCGCTTTTTGTCTATTTCCGAGGGCCGGTATAAGAAAGACATTTCCCACTTTCTTAGCACTCCACGGAATGTCATTAGCATCAAAAACCGCAATTTGCGCACCTGTGTCCTTAATCGCTTTTACTTTCTTACCATTCACGCATAAATCAACCATAGGTAATTCGGTTTCCACACCTTCCTTATTATTTACACTTTTCCCATCACTAGTAACAATCCAAGCTATGCTTTTATCCTCATAATTAGATTTACTTTTTAACAATTCAGGACAATTTGGTCTGATGTGCCCCACTGCCAAACAATTATAACATTGGACTTGTCTTTGCTTTTCGAAAGCATTGTCCTTCTTAAATTGATCAAATTTCCCACACTCTTTCGTATTCTCAAATTCCGATTTTGGTTTAATTTCCTTTCTACTTTTAGAATTAAAGCTGTCTTTTTGCTTATCCTGAAAAGATTTATTTTCCCACGGTTTTCTATCCGACCTATTAAATTCTCTTCTTATACTCTCAAATTTATCTGATTTTTCCGCGAGTTTAGAAGCAATCTTTATTTCCTCCCAATCATCAATAAATTTTTCTTTTATCTCAAAAGGGACACGTTTTTTCAATTGTTCCGTGAGCATTAGTTCTTTTAAGGATTCAAAATCTCTCACTTCTAATGACTCTAACCAATTATCCAGATAACCCCTTAACTCATAAATCAGATCTACCCATAATTCACCAGATTTTCTTTGATGAGTTTCAAATTTTTGTTTTAAGGCGCCTGTACTTAGCCTAAACCTATCTAACAAAACTTTCTTTATATGCAGAAAATCATCACATTTGTCTGCTGGTTGTTTTACTATAATTTCGGCAATATCAGAAGGTAATAAAGGAATTAATTGACTAACCAAATCTTCCTGAGAAACTTTAGCTTTCTCGGCTTGCCTTTCAAAAATCATAAAGAAAAGAGTTATATCAATTAATTTGGAATCAAAGCGCGGAACCAAATCCTTTAAATTTACCTTAGGAGTTCTATGAAAATCTACATTTGATTCATTAGATGAAACACTAACAACATCCGCAGAATTTTGAATACGCAATTTTTCTAATTCAAATTGCTGTTGTTTCTCAAGTTTTTGTAATTCAAGTTGTTTTTCAAGTTGTTTTTCGAGTTTATCTGCCTCAAGTTGTTTCTCAAGTTTATCTAATTCAAGTTGTTTTTCAAGTTTATCTAACTCAAATTTCCTAAGTTTATCTTTTTCCTCTTGTGCAATCCTATCTAATTCAATTTGCCTCTCTCTTTCTTTACGATCTTTTTCAATTTGTTTTTCCTGTTCTTTCCGCTCTGCCTCCTGTTCAAGAATATATTGCAAGCGAAGTTTTGCGTAACTTTCTTTATAATCCTCAGCATTAACTATAGCCTGAATTATAGCTTGATTTTTACATGTTTTTGACACACTGGTCTCAAATTCCTCTGCTAATAATAGCAAGACGCTTTTATTATATTTTACTAAATAGTCTGCCATATTTTTCCCCAAAATATAATAAATTTCAAAATAACAGATATATTCAATTTACAATAATACAATGAATACAGAAATAGAATTTTCTTCACTATACGTATAACAATGTATTTAAAAACGACACAATTTCAATATAGCAAATTCTCATGCAACAGTGACGTCTTTCAAACTGAGTATATCCCCCAAAATAAATTTTATACCCAACAGTACAGTATAACATCAATTTATTTTGAAACATTAATCATAATCATCCACAGTATACCCATAAAATTAAGCAATAACTTTATTACTGTAATAAATAAAATGTATATAAACAAAACTCTTATTTCCAAAAGTTTTATACAAAATTATGATTAAAATACCCTGATTAATAATCTCAATTAATCAATAACAATTTACTATACCCCAAGTAAATTTTAACATATACATAAGTATATAATTTTCTTAACCCAATATTATACCAAACAGATACCAGAAAATCAACAAACATAAAAATTCTAACTAAAAATTTAAGTACCAAATTAGTAGCTTCCCTAGAATTCTTAAATTTCACATAGAGTTTTGTTCCCAAAAATTAAAATTTATACACAAAATTCAATTTAAAACAGACCTCTATAGAAGATATCATAAAAGAGCTTACCTTCAGATGCAGATATTTCCTCCACACTGATACCAGGCTTCCAAGCACTTTTAAAGATGACACACACAGATGTTTGAAGATTTGAAGACACTAGTTTCGCTGATGAGGCACTAATTTCACCTCAGATCCGTATGTAGACAACTCAGATGGTACGCCGCATATCTTCATTCCACTGGATATATTAAGAAGCACAAACACGTATCACCAAATCTATAGTTGACTGTCCATACACTACACAGCTTTTGTCGATAAAGTTCTTTTACCAGTTCTCTGCTTGCTAGAACTCCGAGAAAAAAACACGACTCCAATTAGACTTCACGAATCCACAACTCTGCTTGTCCGTTTTCCACTGGCTCATCATCTGTTTAATCAGGTTAACATAGATCCGTAATCTAATTTACTCTAGATTACATATCCCATTTGCTGCCACCAATTAATTATATATACTATTGCTGTGGTAGCGTGAGACGTTGTATATATAATTAATAAATTCCATTTATCGTTTTAAACGAAAAAATTTTTATTTTAAATTAACACATTAAAAAAAGAAAACAAAAGTAAAAATGAAAAATTATGATAAGCATCCATGCCGTAAATTTACATGGTCAGCCAAATTCCGATTCTGACGTCCGCTCAAAGTGGAACCTCACTCTCGAGTATTCCAAATCCAACTGATTCAACATTCAACTCCTTCCACCATCAACTGCCGTCTGCAATTTCACTTCCCAGAGGCTTTCCTTGCATTCCAGGAATTTCCCAGAAAACATTGCATGTCGTAGGGGCCCAGTTCTTTGTATCCACAAGAACAATACCTTACAATTCTTATCTACTCATTCAGATAACATACCATTCAATACAAAGCATGTATTGCAGCTTGGCTTATCTCAAAGTGAAAATGAAATTCACACTATTGATAGAATTTTTGTCAATAAAGATCAATCTGTCAGATTATTTTCATTCCAGAGTATCCTTTTTCCACAAATAAGGGAGGAGTTGAAACATGTCAACTCATCACACTATAATAAAAATGAAATGGGAAGACAGGTACAATAATTAGCAATGTATGATGAGACATTGTGTAAGTAAAATGAAGAGTGTATTATTTATGTTGTAAAAATGATTTTGTGATATAAATAAAATAATAAAATGGATAAAACCCGTTTTTTTAAAAAAAGTAAATTTTGTAGTTTTTTTAGCATCCCGCCGCGTCCCTCCCTCCTTAATGGTATTTTCATTTTATAATTTTTTAGGAGGTAAATTTTGTTATTTTATGATTTTTTTGTTAATTAAAAAAAAAAAAAAAAAGCTTTAATAATTTTTTCAAAAATCCACGCCGTCCCTTCTTAATATTGTTTTCAATTTTATAATTTTTATACATATTTAATGCCCGTACTGGTAAAATAAGATGAATGTTTTAATGTTTAATCCATGAAGAAATAAAACCAATGGGATAATTGTAAGACAAAGCTGTATGTTTTAAATGTAACATTACTCCTAATGGAATGAGAGGAGCATAAACGTTTAATACGATTGCACTGCTTTAGAAGAATATTTCTGTAAACTGAAATATGTAGACATGAATGAAATTTAGTAAAATTAATAACATTGAAATAAAAATTATTACGTTTATCATAGATATTGAATGTTAAAGTGTGATTAGAAAGAATAGAGATATTATTTATATATAATTGCAATACCTTTGAATTTCAAATATATATACATATATATTATATAATTATTTTCAAAGATTTTGAGGAGGCGGCCCTTCCCTGCACTTACCTGTGTACTTCCACGCGTGTCTTAACCCCTTGAGGGCGGTGGGGCCTTTCATATCCCACTTAATTTTAATCCACAGATACTACAATGGCACCAGAATTTAGGAATAAAATTAAGCTTTTATAATGTACCAGAAGAAAATAGTTTACTTCTTTTCATATAAATTTGTTCGTAAATCCTGGTGTCATTCAATCATTTCAACATTTTAGCAACAGAAGTCCTTAGTCCCTGAAAGGGTTAAATACATAATGTTTGATATATTCATTAAGTTATTTTCACCCAAAAATGTATAGAACTTTAAGATATTCTTCTTTCACCTCCAGAATTTTCGAATAAAATTTTACTTTTATAATCTACGTGAAGAAAAGTGTTTACTTCTTTTGAAATAAATTTGTTCGTAAATCCTGGTGTAATTCAGTTATTTCAACATTTTAATAACAGACGTTCTTTGACCCTGAAAAGATTAAATACATACATATATATATATATATATATATATTCATCTTGTTATTTTAGTTATAGTTAATTGCGGAGAGCATTACTAGTATAGATTTATCTTTTCATATTACTTTTATCTTTAAAAAACACATTATTTCCTTTTAAAAAATTATTTTATATTGTCAGTAAAAACATATATTATCAGTAATCATTATAAACATTTTCTTTTAAAAAATGTATATCGACACAGTCTGAAGTCTTAAAAAGATATATTCTATACCCAATATCCCAATATATGTGTTTTAAAAGAAATTAACTAATTATGTTTTTAATGATTACTGATAATGTATATTTTTACTGACAATAGAAAAGGATATTTTTGTTAAGGAAATAATGTGTTTTTTAAAGATAAAAATAATATGAAAAGATAAATCTATACTAGTATTGCTCTCCACAATTAATACTGATGCCTGATGATCTGGTATACTAATATAATATATAATTGTAATACGGTATATTACTAGTATAGGTTTATCTTTTCATATTACTTTTATCTTTAAAAAATATATTATTTCCTTTTAAAAAATTATTTTATATTGTCAGTAAAAACATACATTATCAGTAATCATTAAAAGCATATTTAGTTATTTCTTTTAAAACACATATAGACAAAGTCTGAAGTCATAAAAAGATATATTACATACCCAATATCACAATATATGGTGTTTTAAAAGAAATTAACTGATATGTTTTTAATGATTACTGATAATGTATATTTTTACTGACAGGGGTCGATGCAGGTTTTTTTTCTTAGGGCCTATTTTGTGAAAAGTAAAAGTTATTTTTGTGCAAAATAATATTTTGTAACGAAAGTTGAAATTCATACTCAAATTCGAACCACGCATTTATTAACAAAAGCCTTTTTAAATTCTTTTGCTGAGGTTTTCATCTGTGATGGACTTACACATTGTAAAACGTCACAAAATAATATATAATTAATATATAGTAAGTTTTTATGGAATAGAATTTTGTGAAAAGGCTTATTTTATTAAAAGGAATTTTGTGAAGGGACCGGTTTTATTATAAAGAGCTTTGTGAAAGGGCTCTAAATAAGCTCAAAATTTTGCCTGGATCGACACTTGACTGACAATATAAAAGGAATTTTTTTTAAAGGAAATAATGTGTTTTTTAAAGATAAAAATAATATGAAAAGATGAATCTATACTAGTATGGCTCTCCACAATTAATACTAATGCCTGATGATCTGGTACATAATAGATAATTTTAATACGAGCATTACAAAAACAGGGTATTCTGTTTTTAGACTATCTAAAATTTAAGAACACCAACATTCACCTCCCCCCCCTCCCGCACACACACACACACACACACACACACATACATCATACCCTCGCTGTTATGAAACTGGAAATCTTTTTCTTCCGTAATTTCAAAAGTACCCCTTGCCTCTCACGCAATTTCTCTCTCTGTAGCTACGGTGCTTCATTTCTCCCAAGTCTCGCAGCCTGGGCATAATAAAAGTAATCTAAAAAAAGATTTAGAGTTGGCAGCCACGCCCTCTTTTATATGGTTGCAGGGAAGAAAATGCCTGAGGCGACATCGAGAACACCATTGTTGGCTTTTGTGCCGATGATTTATCTTAGTCCATCTTCATCTCATAAGGGGTTCCTGACCTTATGACAACAATGGTGATGATCACAGTTTTTGAAGCGATTCAATGAAAACATTTCAATTAAACGTGTCCTGACTATACATCAATTTATAGATTTTTTTTTTTTTTTTTAATTGTTCTTATAAGAGATGGAGAAATTTGTATGTTTTTATTGAAACGAATCAAATTATGACAGAGAAGGTTAACAAAATTGTTTGGTGTTCATATACAAGAGATCTCAGCAGGGTCCGCTTAAGACTTAGAAGTAGGGGCAGCCCGACGTCACACAGGGCCCCCCCTTTTTCTTTGCCAATTATGATTTAGCAATTTGAATGTTTAACATCAAAATTTCGAGTTACTTTACGAATACACTTTTAATATTAAACTAAAACTAACTACCTATATACACATAAAAAATATTTTATTATATACATAATTATACGTAACAAATTAATTTTGTAAACGAGTTTACAAATATGGGACAGGTGCGAATATTTGAACTGCAAAATATATTTTATGCTTTACAAATTGCAGGATTTGCCAGAGCTAAGAACAATGCAGAAACAACAAATATTTGACGTAAATTTATGCTTGGCTCCAACACAATTTTGCTTCTATTTTATAAACAGAAATTTGGTGTCACCTGAATGCTAATTACTTTCCCTTTTATTTAAATAACCTATTCTCCATATTTTATATCATTTCTTCACTCTCTATGAATATAAACAAAATATAATTATACAGATTAAATTTTCTGTTATTTTTAGCACGTTTGAAATTAAAATGTAAAACATAAGAAAAATTAAAATAAGTTGCATTTAATCGCTGTTTTTATACCACTTATTATATCAACAGAAATAAAATAGAGTATAAATGTGTCAATAATAGTCTGAGGGAAAATTTAGTAACTATAATTAAAGAAAAAAAAATAGATCCCTGACTGATTTTTTCCCCCTAAAATTAGTTTTGAAAAGTAAATTTGGGGGGGGGGGGGGCTTTGTATTTTAGTGGGTAAGCTCGGGCTTCACGGGCCTATTCGGTAAACAGGCCCTGAATTTCAGTGAGACTCAAATTGGCGAAATTTCCCGAATTCTAGGCAAAACTCGAATTATTTTTTGTTATTATCTAAAAACACTCAGAAGGAAGAATTGACTTGCTAATTTTCTGTGTATCAAAATTTTATGAAACAGATTTTACAAAGTACAATCGAAAAATTAAAAAAAGAATGAGAGAACGAACACCCACCCCATATACTTCCATCACAAAATGTTCCAGAAAATATAGAAATAGCCATTCGACTAGAAATACCTTCTTTTAATAAGTTTATGGGGTCGTCTTCACACTAAATTTTCACCAAACTCTGAAAATTTCAGTACGAACACCCAATTTTGACATAATATTTGGATATTTCAGTACAAGCACTTTAGGAGTAATGAAGTTTAATGTTTGAAACTCCTAATGTTAAATTCATTTGCAATCACTGCAAAAAATATTGCAATGCGGGTTGTTTTTTGAGCATAACTCAAAAATTACGTGGCGAAACGAGCTGCATTTTTTGATTCGCATATTTGAAACTTCTATAATTAGAAATAGATCTCATTTTTGTTATTAAAAAAAAAAAAAAAAAAAAAAAAAAAAAAAAAAAAAAACGCATAGGTCACAATTCATACTTTTTTCCAAAATTTATTTTGAAAAAATATATTTATTAAATTAATCTTCGAAAAAAAAAATGAATTGTAACCTATGAATTTTTTAAACAGAAATTGATTTAAAAAACTTCAAATTTCCAAATCATTTACTGTTTTCTGTAATTCTACATTTTTTTTTTACCCCTTTAATTTGTATTTTGCATCGGTAAATATTATATAGAAAACATTTTTCTCTTTCAATGGTTTACTTATCAGACACATGAAAATCTCGGATACGCTAATATTGCTAACATGCTGGAAGCCGTCGATAACTTTATCCAGAAAACTTGTAAGTTATCTCTCTATACTGCTACGCTTGCTGTGGTAAAACCTGTTTTACAGGCATCGACGGTTCACAAAATCCCTTATGAATTTGTCCTTTACCACTTTCTTGATAATTTGACGATTATTATTGTTAAATTATTAACGAACTTTGTTATAAAAACAAGTTTAATTTTAACACAGACTCTTTTCTATCAATTAAAATAGACATAAAACATTAAAAATATATTTAGACGTTTCGGGTGAAAACTCCACCCCTCTTCAATACACTTTACATACAATCACTAAAGATGATAAAAAAAACTTACACATGTGAAACCTGCACCATTACTACTATTGCAGTTAAATTTAAAGTTAACATTATAGAAGAACAGAATATTCAGCTGGAATATTTCTAGCTTCATTAATTGAATTAGTTGCTGAATTCGTATGTCAGGATTTAAGGAAAATTCGACTTCTGTAGACATAACAATTCCGTTCAACAATCGTACGAGGGTCGATCCAGAAGTAAGGTTCCCAAAGAGCTCCAGCTGCACAGAAGGTGCTAGGCGAAATACGGCAACAGCACTGTGTGCGGTTGTTGCCGCACTCCCGATTCCCCCGGCCACGCTTCGCTGTGCTGCTTATTCTTGGCTCAGCAGCCGTCCGAGATGGAAGTTCCCACTGTTGATCCCGCCAAGTGCGAGTTATTGTGTAACACTAAGAAAACTCAGGTGAACTATCCAGAACCGCCGGCGAGGACGACTGACTGCCGGTGTAACACTGCTTCGCGACAACGCCCGACCTCTTGTCTCCTGTCAAACCCAGGAACTTTTGACACTATTTGGGTGGATTGTCATGCCCCACCCACCTTACAGTCCGGACCTCGTACCTAGTGATTATCACTTATTCCCCAAGATAAAGGAACATTTGGGTGTCCAACGCTTCCGGAGCGACGATGACGTCAAAGAAGAGGTGAAACGCTTCCTCAATGAGTTGGCGGCGGAGTTATACGACATTGGGATACAGAAATTTGAACACCGTCTACAAAAGTGCGTAGAAAAAGAAAGCGATTATGTAGAGAAATAGAGAAAACTTTCTTCTTTCCAACGATGTAAATTTCTATGAGAATAAAAAATGTTGTCTATTTGTAAATTTGATGGGAACCTTATTTCAGGATCGACCCTCGTAGTTTTCGCTAAGTCAGGTAAATGGTCCGTTTCTATTGCATGTGAAATGAATTTCGAGTTTCTGTTCTTAGATTTGAATGAATGCTCTCTGATTCGTGTTTGTAGGGTGCGACTAGTTTCACCAATATATACTGCGTCACAGTTTTTACATGGATTCTGTAAACAAGGTCTTTCTGATGTTCAAACGGATATAGCTGTTACTTTACTTGAATTTATACAGAAGATTTCGGAACTGTCTCTGTGGGACAGAAGCTGTTTGTATATTGCATGACTTTAGGTATGCTGAGATTTTTTCTGAAAGGTTTCTGTAATAAGGGATAGATACGTAAGGTTTATTCACCTGACGTTGATATGGAGGAAGGGTCATAGTAGTCGAATGCATCAGCTCGGAAAAAACTAGTTTAATCCATTGGCAAGGTAGACATTTCTCTGTAGATCTGCGAAAATTATTTCTATTTCTCTTATAAATAATTCTTCAGTGCTGCAACGCTTTAAGGCTCTGGCTGCTACGTTTTTAATTACGGTGATTTTATGTGATGCAGGGCATTCTGATGCATAATTTAGGTATTGCCCGGAGTAGGTATAGGTTTACGGTAAACAGAGGTTTTGATATGTTGAATATCGGTATCTTTCGTTCTCTCTAATATAGACATCCAGAAATGGTAAACAGCAATTAGATTCAAATTCAATTGTGAATTGTATGGAGAGACAGACAGAATTAGCAATTTCTAAAATTTTATGAGGATCTTTTTAGGAATAGAGGATCATCTTTCGCAACCAGAAAAACGTCAACATATCTCCTCCACAGTTTTATATCATGCCCCATTTTATGAATGCTTTCGTTTTCAATGTATTGCATCACAAGTTCGGCTATTGTCACTGAGAAGGGGGAACCGATTGCAGTTCCCTTTATCTGACTGAAGAAGGTATCTGACTGTATCATTAAAACTGAAGCAGTTTGAGGACATACAGAAATGTATCAATTCAATGGTGGATCCCTTATCCACTAAATATAAATTAACGCAATAAATTAACTTCCCACGGATCGGGTAACGTAAATATTACCACAAAAACCTCAGATGGAAAAATTCACGATATAACATTAAAAGATGTTCTACTAGTACCAGAGAGAGAAACTAACTTATTTTCGGTAGCTAAAGTTACAAAAAACAGATGCAAAATTATATTCGAAAATTGTAAATGTAGCTTATCATGAGGGATTAATTCGCCTGGAAGGTTTAAGGAAAAATAATTTGTATGAAATCCAACTAATTAAGGAAACCGCAGATACAAATTACGCAAACGTTATACAAAATTGCAAAAATAAAAATTGCATAGAACTGTGGCACAGAAGGTTAGGGCATAAAAATATCGCGTCAATGAAACAGATAATTACAAAAGAATTCAAAATGGAAAGGAATTCAAAAATATTCAAATTTCTAATTTCCTTAAAGAAAACGGAATTAAACGTCAGCTGACCGTTCCGTACTGCCCAAGTCAGAACGGAGTTGCTGAAAGAGGTATAGATCGCTAATTGAAACGCTTAGAAGAATACTCAGCGACTCAAATTTACCGTTATGTTTCTAGGGAGAGGCTATTTGCACCGCTAATCATTTGCAAAATCGATTGCCAACAAAAGCCAATGAAAAAATTCCATATATGTTATGGTCAAACAGGGAGCCAAATCTGAAATATCTCAGAGTATTCGGCTGCAAAGCTTGCGCCTATATGTTAATAAACAAAAAAGGCTAAAACTAGATAATAAAGTAGTAGAAGGAATCTTCGTGGGATACGACAATTATTCAAAGGGATACCGTAATCTACACTATCGGACTAAATATATTTATATCACAATTGCGAGAACCGTGAACTTTTTAGAAAAATATCCCAGAAATTCAAATAAGGAAAAATAAATACAATTAAATTTAAATGAAAACGCTAATGCCGAAAGCGAAAAATCCGATAATCCAAACCTGATAAAAATCGAAATATCTAACACCGGTAATACAACGAGCGAAACAAGATCCAACGGAACCAAGAAGGTCAGACAGAGTAAATAAAGGAGTTCCTCCAGATAGACCAATTTATTTAGTTAAAGACGAAAGCGTTAATGAACCTAAACATTTTGAAGAAATAGTAAACATGGAAAACAAAACTGGATCAAAACAACACAGAACGAGATAGAATCTCACAATCAAAACAAAACTTGGACACTCGTAGACTCCCCCCCCCCTCAGATAGAAAAATAATAGGGTCAAAATGTTGTTCAAAACTAAAATAGATGATGGAAAGTAGTCGGGTATATTATTAATGTCCGTGAACGTCTGTGTGTGTGTGTTTCTGTCTGTGCACGCCACCTTTGTACCCGCAAAGGCTCCAGGACCAGGCGACGCACGGACGGCGGACGCGGACCGAAAAATTCGCAAAAAAGGCGCGACGCTCAAGTTTCGATCGGGTCGGGATTCCGACCCGGACCCGGGGAGTTATTAATGAGCGAAAGTGTTTTAATTACCGACCGAAACCGAAGTTGGAAGAGAAGTCAAAACAGCGAAAAGTTCGCCTCCGCCGAGGGTTGCCGGTACACGTCCGGTCCGGGAAGGAAAAGGCAGGGGGTTCCCAGGGAGCGATTTAAGCCCCAAACCGCAGCGCAGGTTCGACCCCTATCTCCGGAAGTCGGGGGGCCAGAAATTCGTAAGTCGCACGTACGCAACCGAGACGTCGTCAGGTCTCATAAATTCGAAAAATCGTTTCCGTGCGACGATTAGAACCGTAAAAATCCTTTAAAAATCGATCGATAAAAAATTATTTTTCTTTTCTTTCCGAGCTGCGATTCCCAGATCGGAGACGCACGGCCAGACGATTGTCTGGATCGGCATTTTCTTTGACGGAGGTGAGGTCACATGACGTTCAACTGGGGTTTTACAGAGGGGGGGTGGCATCTCTGATTCTAAGAGGCGCAGAAATTCCAAACTTTGACAGGGCGACGCTAAATGGATTCTGCTTTCAGAATATCTAAAAATTATTGTCATATCTTCGTTACGAGCCGATATATTATTTTATTGTATAATTAATCATCGTTATTTGTATAATTACAGCAAAAGAAAGATTTCCATTACAGTGCCGGCTAGATATTACGATTTTAAGAAGTAGGCCGCGTCTGAAAAACTGCATTACGAGTATTTTCAGTTTTTGTTTTAGAGTGGCAACCAGATATTATGATAGGAAAAAGCGGGCTTCGCCCGTTATCGATTTTTTTTTTTTTTTTTTTTTTTTTTTTTTTTTTTTTAAGTTTTTCTACAGCTCACTGTCTTTGAACTAGAACTCAGGTAGTCTACATAAGTTGTTTGAGGAAAAGCAGTGTCATCGCCAACCCCCCCGCCTCCCCCCGCTTTTTATGACAGTGCCGGCTAGATATTAGGATTTTAAGAAGTAGGCCGCGTCTAAAAACTGCATTATTATTTTAAGTTTTAGTATTTTAAGTTTTTGTTTTAGAGTGGCAACCAGATATTATGATAGGAAAAAGCGGGCTTCGCCCGTTATCGATTTTTTTTTTTTTTTTTTTTTAGTTTTAAGTTTTTCTACAGCTCACTGTCTTTGAACTAGAACACAGGTAGTCTACATAAGTTGTTTGAGGAAAACCAGTGTCATCGCCAACCCCCCACCCCCCCCCGCTTTTTTCTTTTAACTGTGGTCCGTTTCTATAACTAAGAAACTATGTTACGGATGTCCACCAAACTGATTCCAAACATCATAATTAAAGTAATAAGGACCCCCTATCCAGATATTATGATAGGGAAAAGCGGGCGTCGCCCGTTATCGATTTTTTTTTTCTTTAAGTTTTAAGTTTTTCTACAGGTCCCTGTCTTTGAACTAGAACTCAGGTAGTCTAAATCAATTCGACTCGACATCGATAGAGCTTACCGATTTTATTTCGTTTTTTCACCACTAGGGGGTGCTTTCCTATCTTCGGTTCTACGGGCATGAAAACGACGGGGTATGGCTCATTCGACTCGACATCGAAAGTCTTAACGATTTCAGTTATGATCATATAAACAGATTGCGCCACCTGGTGGCGGAAGGTGGAACTAACGTATACTGCAGCGCGTGCGCAGCACGACTGCTATACGGTGCCGCAGGCAGCGGGGACCCGAGCCGCAGGTTCGTTCAGTTAGAAGTTTATACTATTCCATGTGCAATTTAAGGGATTATCCAGTGCATGCGTAGCACGACCGACATACGTTGCCGAAGGCAGCGGGGACCAGGGTCGGAACGACTGCTATACGGTGCCGCAGGCAGCGGGGACCCGAGCCGGAGGTTCGTTCAGTTAGAGGTTTATACTATTCTATGTGCAATTTAAGGGATTATCCGGTGCGTGCGCAGCACGACCGGTATACGGTGCCGAAGGCAGCGGGGACCAAAATCACCCACTCGTGGACAGCCACCCGTGAGGTATAGGAACAATAAGTCCACGAGGGGAAAAATAAACGCTACCCGACACCAATAGCACTCATGCGTTCCAACCCCCACCGCAGGAGGCGCCTGTTTATTAGATTTGAAACAATGAATATAATTACATAAGAATAATAAAATATAAAAGGTAAAAAATAACAATTTTTTGCAAATTGAAAGTTAAATATAAAATATTTTCGAAGTACTATAAGTTCATGATGTCCTAAATTTAAGGTATTTTAGTTCAGAAAGTCAATGGTCAGTTCAGTCAATTTTTTTAAAAATTCTTTCGTAATGAAAGAGAAATTTTTATTGAGAATATTATAATTCTCTTTTAACTTTTGAGAGTTTGAAGGATTGAAAATGATATTACGAAAGGCAGCGGGGACCAGGGTCGGAGGTTCGTTCGGTTAGAGGTTTGTACAATTCAATGTGCTAATTAAGGGATTACCCGGTGCGTGCGTAGCACGACCGGTATACGGTGCCGAAGGCAGCGGGGACCCGGGTCGGCGGTTCGTCCGGTTTGAGGTTTTACAAGATTCGAGATTTTCTACAATTCGAGGCACCGATGTAAATTAGGGGCCCGCTGGCGGGCGAAGCCAGCTAGTACAATATTAGGCGCATACATTGAAGTTTTTGCATCAATTAAGAAACCTCTAATATGTGCACTATTGGTTCATTGGTTGCACGTCAGGCTGATAATCGATGACGTTTTCCACTGATGCTCTTTTTCGCCCACTCCTTGCTTTATTCAATACTGAGCCGATCTCTATGAATTTCTTGTGTCATTCATGAATTGAGGGATGCGGGCTCATCAGAATGTAACGAACACGATGGCTTCAAATTGAGTCTCCAAATGACGGTCACATGAGAATCACAAGGTGATTTCATTGTAACGTTATGTCACAAAACAACAGTCACACTGAATTCTCAGTGGAGTGGCCAAATTGCGTTTAGTGGAGAATAATAATGCGACGAATTAAAGCTATCACATTTTAAAATTCACTGTAGTTATGGGACACTTTTGATCATTAGTTTCAGAATATTTCAGAATTAAATAGATTAAAATAAGAAAATTGGGATTATTTATATTTTTTAGAGATTTTTTACGAAATGAATATTTGATTTTAGATTATTATCAATATTTATAATTAATGAGAATATTTGAATTTTATTAATTCTGAAGGAAATGCTACAATTTGTAACAATTTGTAACGTAAAAGTGACGTCACATTGACTGGCTGTGATGTAGGGATAGTACCTATTAGCTACACCTGAGGTTTCTATCACTTTTTTTAATACTAACAAATAACAAAATTAACATTTTGCGTTTGTTGCTTAACTTTTGGACATCTGTGTATTTACGACCAGAACTTACCGTATTGTGATACTTTGAATTTTATGAACTGTCAGACCTTTTCGACACTAAAAGGAGAAAGTCGCGATTTTAAACCGAAAAATGCTGAAAATTTTCATTAGAGATTTCATTGAAGTTTTAAACGAGTGTACAAAGTGTAATTTCATACAAGAATAATAAATTTTTTTTAAATTATTGCTATAAATTTTTTATAAATTATAAACTTTCTAGCTTTTTAACTCTTTTCCTTTATGTTCTTCTGGGTGCTATACTTTTAAAACCTTTTATATGAATCAATTTAATCGAAAAGTTTTGATTTTATTACAATTAAAATAATAATAATAATAACAAGTTGGAAAATTGTACGTTAAACGTGACAAATGAGGTGCATTCATTTCGTGCTATAACTAGTTTTACAATGTAAAAAATCATTGTTATTATTTCAGTGAAATTAATTATATCGTCTGCTATGAACGAAATAAGGATGCCTTTTTTTTTTTCTTATTACGTATGCCATGTTTACAAATGCGAATTTTTTTTTTCGACACCAGACAGAGCTGTAAATTTACCATGGAGATCTTGCTTTGCGAATGATTACTTCCATGGTTAATTTCTATGACTCACCAATGAATGAATATTTTGTTTATTTACTTTAATGTATTGAGATATTCGGCTGTTAACCTAATTTTCACTGAAGTTATCTCAGAATATATACACTTTTTAATGTAACTCATTTCTCACGCAAACAATTTTTTTTGAACGATCTTTCTAAAAATGTAACTTTTACGTAATTTTATTCGGAAAATGAAATTTGAATAAAAATGGACGGTTGGACTATGGATAAAAATGTAGTTAGGCCCGTATTTGTTTTCCTCAGTCACATGTCACATGACTTGCCCTTTTATCATATAGATTACGTATGATAAGATTTAATAAAATAAAAAATAAAAAACTTTTATTAACATCTTTTTAAGTTTTGATTCGATTTTCATAAAATTTGAAATGACTCGTCAAAATTCAGCAACGATTATATATATTAAATTTCAAACTATTCAGTTGGGTAGTTTTTGCGCTGTTATATGGGGACAGACAGACAGACAGACAGACGGACGGACGGACTGGACGATGACTATAGGTGCTACGTATTTATATTACGAACGCACCTGAAAAGGATAAGAAGATTAAAAGAGAGGGGGAAACATGGATACAACCACAGCTACAATATTTGAATTAACAGCTACAATTTATTTTCATAAAATTTCATGGAAGGCATCATCGGTCAAAATTTGTTCAACTTATTATGAATATTAAACCAAACTTGAAAACTTAAGGAGCACTCTCGTTTTCAAAATCCTTCTGTGGTAGCCTTTTCAACTTGTTCCACTCATTTTGTGGACACGGTGCACTGAGCAAAAGTAAGTTTTCCCCGTAGAACAACCGTTTCTTTTGTCGTTAACAAAAGTAAGAGCGATTGAAAACCAAAGCAAAAAGATAATTACATAATCTGGTTTGAACAAAGATGGAAAAAAATGCCCATGAATTCAAAAGGGGAAAAGTGTCTTGACTGCGATCCGTCCTCCATTTTTTTTAATCTATTGTCTAACTTTCCGGGAAGGAATGTTACAACTTCTATACGAAGAATTTTCCATGTTTGTACTGGAAAGGTATAAGGCTTAATAGTAATAATTAGTGTTTGAGGGGTTTTTTTTTTTTAGGAAAATAAACTTTTTTTAGAAAGTAAAATAATTAACATTAAGGCTCTATTTGAAATATTTTTCTCAGACAGTAAATTAAAAAAAAAAAAGTTAGTAAGAAAGATATTTTCAACTACAAATATATTTTAGTGAAGAATAAAAACTGAAATTTGAAAATGATTTCACTAAATTGCATGTTACACCTAAAAATAATATAAATTTTTTTCTTTATTGCTCTCATGTTTCTTTTGTGATATTTCTCTATCAAACTTTGTGTATACGTTCATTGGTTCATTATACCATATTTCATAAAATGCGTGTAGATTTTTGTATGGATTAGAGCTTTAACTTTGTGTAGATTTCATAAAGTAGTTTAACTTTGTAATATATTATATATTTGATTCATTGTAGTTTTGATTCTTATATATACAGAGAGAGAGAAAGAGAAAGAAATAGCTAAGTAGACAGGTCGATATATAGATATAAAAAGAAAGCGGTATACAAATAAACGGAAAAAAGAACAAAAAACACGTCCAATATATTCAAATTACCCACTACAATTTATTTTCATAAAATTTCGGGGAAGTCATCATCGGTCAAAATTTGTTCTACTTATAATGAATAGTAAACCGAATGTGAAAACTTAGGATAACTCTATTTTTCAAAATCCTTCTGTGGTAGTCTTTTCAACTGTTCCACTGTGATTTATGAGAACGGACCACGATGCACTGAGCAAAACTGAGTTCTCCCTATGTAGAACAACCGTTTCTTCTGTAGTTAACTGAAGTATGAGCAAGGAAAAACCAGAACAAAAAGAGAATTACATAATCTGGTTCGAACAAAGATGGAGAAAAAAATGCCCATTAAATCAAAAGGGGAAAAGTGTTTTGACTGTGATCCGTCCTTCATTATTTTTTTCTATTGTCTAACTTTCCGGAAGAAACGTCACAACTTCTATAAGAAAAGTTTTCCATGTGTGTATTGGAAACGTTACTTGACAATAATCATTAGAGTTATGTTATATGGTTCTTTTTCGCAAAAAAAAAGAAAAAAAAAGGAAACTTCTTTGAAAGTAAAATAATTAACATTAAGGTTCTATTTGAAATATTTTCCTTAGGAATTAAATTCAAATAGAGCTTTAGTAAGAAAGATATTTTCAACTACAAATATATTTTAGTGAAGAATAAAAACTGAAACTTGAAAATTATTTCATTAAATTGCACGTTACACCTAAAAATAACATTTTTTTAAAAATTTCTTTATTCAAATTTTTTCTTTATTTTATTTTATTTTATTTTTATTTATTTATTTATTTATTTATTTTGATATATAGAAAGTAAACTAATTAACATTAAGGTTCTATTTTAAATATTTTCCTTTGAAATTAAATTCAAAGACAGCGTTAGGAAGAAAGAAATTTTCAACTGCAATTATATTTTAGTGAAGAATCAAAACTAAAAATTGTAAATGATTTCATTGATTTGCACGTTACACCTAAAAATAACACAAAACATTTTCTTTATTAAAAATTTTTCTTTATTTTTTAGAGAAAAATAAACTTATTTTTTTAGAAAGTACACCACTTAACATTACGGCTCTATTTGAAATATTTTCTTGGAAATTAAATTCGAAGAGAGCGTTAGTAAAAGAAATTTTCAGCTGCGATTATATTTTAGTGAAGAATAAAAATGAATTTTAAAAATTATTTCATTAAATTGCACATTACACCTAAAATAACATAACATTTTTTGTTTATTGCTCTCATGATTTTTTATATATATTTCACTATCAAATTTTGTGTTAATGCATTCATTGAAATATATTTAATAAAATGCCTATGGATTTTCGTATAGATAAGTTTTTGACTTTGTGCTGACTTCATAAAGCAGTTTTCATTTATAATATATTATACATTTGATTCAATGTAGTTTGGATTCTTATATGTACACAGAGGGAAAGAGAGTAATAAGCTAAGTATACAGATCGATATATAAGATATATAAAGAGAGAGGTAGAGACATAAATGAAAAAACGAAAGAAAACCACGTCCAATATATTCAAATTAACCTCTACAACTGATTTTCCTTAAATTTCACGGAAGACTTCAACGGCCAAAATTTGCTCATCTTATGATGAACATAAAACCAAACGTGAAAATTTAAGGATCACTCTTGTTTTTAAAATCCTTTAGAATCAAGCTTTCCAACTTATTCTACTCATTTATGTGAATGGACACTGAACAAAAGTAAGTTCTTCTTTTACGATAACCGTTTCCTTTGCCGTTGACCAAAGTACGAGAGAATGAAATAAAACAAAAATTAATTGCATAATCTTATATGAAAAAAATATATGGACAAATGCTCCTGAAATCAAAAGTGAAAAAGTGTTTTGACTGCGATTCATCTTTTATTTTTTAAATCTATTGTCTAACTTCCCAGAAGGAACGTCCCAACTTTATGTAAGGAAGGATTTTCTATGTGGTGTATTGAAAAGTTTACTTGATAGCAATCATTAGTGTATATGTAATGAGATTTTTTATTTATTTATTTATTTTTTTTTTTTTTGAGAAAAGGAAAACTTTTTCATAAGGTAAGATAATTAACATTAAGGCTCTATTTCCTTAGGAATTAAATTCAAAGAGAGAGCGTTAGTAAGAAATAATATCAACTGCAATTATATTTTAGTGAAAAATCAAAATTGAAACTTAAAAATTATTTCGTCAAATTGCACGTTACACCTATAAATAACATAATTTTTCTCTATTGCTCTCATGATTTTTTTTTTTTTATTTTTTTTTTTTATTTTTATTTTTTTTTAGATATTCATACTTTGAAATATATTTCTTCAAATGCCTATGGATTTTTGTACTGCTAAGATCTTTGACTTTGTGTAAATTTCATAAAGCAGTTTTAATTTCTAATACATTAAACATTTCATCCAATGTAGTTTTGAACTTTATATATACAGAGAGAGAGAGATAGAGATAAATAGTTAAGTTTATAGATCGATATATAAGATATATAAAGAGAGAGGTAGATACATAAATGAAAAAACGAAAGAAAACCACATCCAACATATTCAAATTAACCACTACAGCTGATTTTCCTTCAATTTCATGGAAAACTTTAACGGCCAAAATTTGCTCACCTTATAATGAACATGAAACCAAACGTGAAAATTTAAGGATCATTCTCGTTTTCAAAACTCTTTAGAATCAAGCTTTTCAAACTTATTCCACTCATTTATGTGAATGGACCCTGAGCAAAAAATGAGTTCTTCCTTTAGGGCAACCGTTTCTTTTGTCGTTAACCGAAGTACGAGAGAATGAAATAGAACAAAAATGAATTACATAATTTTATATGAAAAAATATAGGGAAAATGACCATGAAATCAAAAGAAGAAAAGTGTTTTGACTGCGATCTACCCTCCATTTTTTTTATCTATTGTGTAAATTTGCAATTCTGTAGCATTTTCAATGTGTGTATTGGAAAGGTTACTTGATAGCAATAATTAGTGTATGTAATGAAGATTTTTTCCTAGTGTGTTTTAGTGACAGTTTTTTTTTTTAGAATGTAAACTAATTCACATTACCCCTTGGGTACATTTGGCGACTGACACTCGTCATCAGTATTGTCCACGGATTTTTTTTTTTTTTTAATTCAGAAATTTTGAATTTATATCAGAAAATTCAAACAGTACTTCTCGCTTCTTTTTAATCAGGAAGTATCTGTCAACAAATACAGAAAAAACACTATTCCAAATTTCTGGTGTGTCTGTTCTGTATGTTTTTTTTTTTTTTTTTTTTTTTGCAAATAAATCAGTACCCAAAGGTTAAGGCTCTATTTGAAATATTTTCTTCAGGAATTAAATTCAAAGAAAGCGTTAGTAAAAATAAATTTTCAACTGTTTATTTATATTTTTCTGTGAAGAATCAAAACTGAAATTTGAGAATGGCTTCATTAAATTGCACGTTACGCCTGAAAGTAACATAACAATTTTTCTTTATTGCTCTCCAGATTTTTTATAGATATTATTTCCTTATCAAATTTTGTGTATACATTGAAGCATATTTCATTAAATGCCTATGGATTTTTGCAAAGCTCAGATCTTTTTGTATATTTCACAAAACAATTTTGATTTATAATAATATACGAGTGTTATTCATTGGATGCAATGTAGTTTTGATTCTTATGTATGCACACAGAGATAAAGAGAGAGAAATAGCTAAGTAGACAGGCCGATATATAGATATAGAAACATATAGGTAGAAAAGATAATAGAAAAAGGGAAAGAAAAACACGTCCAACATACTCAAATTAATCACTTACAACTGATTTCCATCCAATTTCACGGAATACTTCAACGGACGAAACTTGCTCACCTTATAATGAAAATGAAAATTTAAGGATCACTCACTAAAACCTTTTAGTATGAGCATTTTCAACTTGTTCTGCTCATTTTGTGAATGGGCACTAAACAAAAGTGAGTTAGTTCTTCCTTTAGGGCAACCGTTTATTTTCTTGTTAACTGAAGTACGAGAGAATGAAATAAAACAAAAAAGAATTACAAAATCTTGTATGTAAAAAGGTAGAGAGAAAATGGCAATGAAATCAACAGAAAATAGTGAAAAGTGTTTTGACTGTGATTTTTCGCCCGTTTTGTTTTTTCAATCTTATTCCTAACTTTTGGACGGATCGTCGCATATTTTCTATGCATTAGAAAGGGTATTTGGCACTGTATATGATTAAATTTCTTTCTTTTTTTTTTTTTTTTTTCAGAAAAAATTAACATTTTTAGAAACAATTTAAGGTTCTATTTAAAATATTTCTTTTAGGAGTTGAATTCAATGGGAACTTTATTAAGATATTTTCAGCTGTTTTATATTTTAGTGCAGGTTCAAAACTGAAATTTGAAAAAAAAAAAAACTTCGTTAAATTAAATGTTAAATTGAATGTTTGAACTAAATGTAATAATAACATGAAAATTGGAAGTTTGCTTTTTTATATGAATAACCTAATTCCAGAATTTGCATATAGATTAAATTAAAAATACTTCTCAACAGTTCAGGGTTTTCTGGATGGTTCAGTGCTTCGTCTAAACATAAATTTTTGAATAACTTGTATAATTAAAAGTAGAAAACATTAAAGATCCTAGAATTAAAAAAAATTTTGGAAATAAATTTTGTGGGAAAAAATTCTTGGCAGTGTCACCTTAGATAAATACAGATAAGTAATTAAAGTTCGCTTACCTTCATTTTTCAGCCAAGTACAGAGGTCATCAAAAATATCTAATTCATAGAGCACATAAATTAATGCGTGGTGAGGTAATAATCCATTTTTAAGAACGTACGCTTGTTTCTACTTTAACGCAAAAAGATAATTTTACCGTTAATTAAGTATTAAAGAATGAAGATAATGAATTTTTACTTAATTATTTAATTTTAACTTTAAAGATTACAAATTACATTTAAGTTTAATTAAAGAGGTTATAAGTTTTTCTTTTTAACATTATAGGAGCGTACATTTTTCGCTCCTCTCAGAATGAAAACATAATTTAGATAGAAGTAATATTAAAGAGTCTTTCAGTTCATAAAATGTTCTATACGTCATCAGAAAAAACGATGATTGCATGTCCTGCATCTCAGAGAAAACGTATTTTCTGTTCAGAGTCGAATTCAGTTCAAAGTCCTTTCTCTTTTTCTAATACTTCGCTTGTAAAGGATGATTTGATGAGATTACATCGGTTTTTTTCAAAAAAAATTTAATTTGGGGAATAACATATGGATGCCAAATACATCCTGAAGGTCAGATACAAAAATGCCAGGGGGTGAAGGGATGATTAGCATTTTTCACGCTTCAAATTCTGAAAAATGACGAAGTGGAGGAAAGGGAAGGAGAAAGTCCCCTTTGAAAGTTCAATTCTGAGAAATAACTTTTCACAACTTTTTTTTGGAGATAGTTACCAGTTCTTTGTTAGTCAGTCTTCTGTAAAATCTCTAACATTATTGTGATTCTGCAAGAAACTAAGCTGGCAAATGCACTGTAACTAATGCGTAGTACACATTCTTTTCAAGTCACACACTTGAAAAAAGAAAAAAAGAAAGAAAAGAAACAACAAAAAGAAGAATAATAATAAAATAGTTTGTTTTAAATTCTAACATGTTTCATTCATTTAAAAATGAAAAAAAAAATAATAATTATTATTAAGGATTTATTAATACACAATATATGATTTTTCTTTATTTCACACCGTTCACCCTTTTAAATTTCGAATTTTTAAGAAACTTTTTTGTCGGAGTATTTACGTCTTAAAAGTAACAGTCGCGTCAAATTCCAATCTTCTATCCCTAACAATTCCATATAAATTGTGTTGTAGAATCGTTTTCCGCGATTTTAACCTTTTAAATTTTGACTTTTTTAGAAACTGTTCTTAGCGAGTATTTATATCTTGTAAGTAACCACAATGCCAAATATCAAGTTTCTAGCCCGAACAGTATATCACAGAAATTGTAATTTTAGAACGTTTATTTTTCCTGCATCCTTTTAAATTTCGATTTTTTTAAAATTGTTCATGGGAAGTGGGAGAGGGGATTTATGTTTTAAAAAAACCAGCCATGTCAAATTTTCAGGTCTTATCCTTAACATTTTTACATGTAATTCGTTATTTAGAAGATATATAGAACGTTTAGTGAAAAATCGCATTTTATAAGTAATCACCATACCAAATTTCAAGTTTCTAGCCCCAACAATATTACAGAAATCGAAGTTTAATTTCTTTTTATCTTGCATCCTTTTAAATTTCGAATTCAAATACACTGTTCTGTTCGAGCATTTATGTCTGTGAAGTTCCATGTCAAATTTCAAGTTACTATCCTTAACATTTCCATAAAAATTGTAATTTAAAACGTTTTCAGAACGTTACTCACTCATTTCACCCTTTTAAATTTCGATTTTTTTAGAAAACATACTTCGGGAGCATTTACATTTTAAATATAACCACCATGCCAAATTTCGGGTTTGTAGCCCTTTCAGTATCACAAAAATCGCAATTTTAGAACGCATTTTGCTCCTACATCTCTTTGGGGTAGTAATGCCGACTTAAAATATAGCCTATGATGGAACAGAGACTGTTACGACCATTTTACCACCATTACTTTCGAAATCGGTTCGGTAGTTACAGAGATGACCCCTACAAACAAACACACAAGCGAACGTTTCTTCTTTATACAATTAGTATAGATATACTATAGGGGACTCTGTCCCCATGTGCCCTTCTTGCGCCAACACGCGAATTTTTTGACTGTCCAAATGCTGTCCAATGGCTGACTGTCTCTCTTCATATACATCTCTATTTCCTTCTATCTCTCTACCTCAATCTCCTCTATCTCTCCCTCTGCCTTTCTGTCTTCCTCTATTTATCTTCCTCTGTCTATGTTTCTCTCTATCTTCCTTCTCTCTCAATTTCCTCTATGTCCATCCCTCTACCTCTCTTTCTCTATCTCTTCTACCGGTCTAGCTTCCTTTATACCCTCTATCTTCCTCTATCTCACTATCTCCTTTTCTATATCTATCGCTCTATCTCCCTCTATTTCCTCTATCTCATCTAACCCTTTATCTCACTCTATCTCTGTATCACCCTATACCTCTGTCTACCTTTATTTCTTTTTCTCCCTCTTCCTCTCTATCTCTCTATTTCTCTATCTTCCTCCATCTCCCTATCTCTCTATCTCCCTCTATCTATATTTCTATCTCTCTCTATCTCTATCTCTCTATCTCCCTCTATCACTCTGTCTATCTATCTCCTTCTATTTCTCTAACTCTGTCTATCTCTCTATCGCTATCTCTTTATCTCTGTCTATCTCTCGATCTCTCCACCGCTATTTCTCTAACTCAACCTATCTCTCTATGTTCCTCTATTTTTCTATTTCTTTATAACTTTCTACATCTATATATCGCACTATCTATCTACACTGTAAAAAAAAAAAACTCGGAAACATTACTCAGTCTGGTGGGGCAGCAATGTGGCCCATCGGTTCTGTTATGTTTCCGCATATTTCGGTCAGATGTTCGTAAAAGTTTCCGCATATTTCGGTCAGATGTTCGTAAAAGTTTTCGCGCATTTCGGAAACGTTTCTTTATATTTCAGTCAGATGTTCAGTAACGATTCTGCATATATCGGAAATGTTTTTGTATACATCGGATAGGTTTCTGCATATATTGGAAATGTTTTTGTATACATAGGAAAGGTTTTTGTATACAACGGAAATGTTTATGTGTGTTTTGGAAATGTTTCTGTATATTTCTGTTTTATAATTTCTTTTATTTGAGAGAACAATATGCTTTAAAAAAAATAATATTACATTCGCTCGAGGCGAAACCCCACTCCACATCATCGTGGTTGGGTTTTCTGCGAAGTTCGGTGAGCGAACTCGCTAATCATACTATAGAAATGATCCTATGAAGTATGATCTTGTAGATGACTTGAACTTGAACTTGTGATAGGTTCAATGGGCTTCCAAGTTGCGAAGCAACTGCACACCCTGGCTTTGAGTAGGTGTATATCAAATCCTGAGAGAGCCATATGAAATGTCTAGCCGTAGTCCAATTGACTACATAAAATAGGATATTGTTAAGTATATCTATAAAATAATGAAAATTTACTAGTTAAAGTATAAAAGTAAAAATAGTTCATAGTTCAAAAAAAACAAAAATATGCCAGACGAGGTAAAGTAAAGATGTTAAGAGAAGTTTAGGAGAAAAGTCAATATAAAATTATCAGTAAATATATATGTATTTTTTTTTAAATTAAAGAGAAAAATTTTGAGGTAAGAATTATAGCTCGGAAGGACTATTCATCAAGAATAGTGGAGTACCTTGGTTTTTTCCGGTTGGATGGACTGCAAGCATCGTAGTCAGGTAGCTCATAAATGAGTTCATTTGGAATGTGATTAATGTCATTGTAGAATTTTTTCGCAAGGTGTTTAATGCGATGTTTGAGTGAAGTCGTTTTCAGATCCTTGAGGATTGTGGAGTTTTTGAGGTATCTAGACCCGTTCCTGATGTAACGGAGCTGTTTGTAATGGGTACTAGAGAGGCTGTTCATACTGGTTTTGCAAGTGAAGCCCCAGATTGGACATGCATATGTGATAACAGAGAGAATGCAAGCATTATATATTAAGAGTTTGTTGTGTATGGAGAGTGAGTGACTGCGAAGAAGGGGGGCGAGGGTTTTGGAAATTCCGGCGACTTTACCGCGGATATTAAGAATATGCTTTTTAAAGGTAATGCGTTTGTCAATGGTAACTCCCAGGTACTTGGCATCGTCAGACCAGGGAATGGTAGTGTTATTGATGGTTAATCTATTAGGAGTGGAGAAGGTTCTAGAGAAGTAAACAGCAGTAGTTTTAGATTCGTTTATCTGAATGCGCCATTGATCACACCATTCCATGAAGATGTTGAGGTGGTGTTGTAGATTTTTGTAAAGATTGTATGGGTGATGTGCAGTGCCATAGAGAACAGTGTCGTCCGCATAGAGTGCGAGTGATGTGAAGAGTGTGCGTGGAATGTCATTAAAGTATATTATGAATAAAATAGGGCCAATGACTGAACCCTGAATAATACCACAGAGTATTATGTGTAGTAGAGAAAGTGAGTTGTTTACACGGACATAGAAGTCACGATCACTAAGGTAAGAGTGTATTAAATGGATAAGTCCAGACGGGAACTTAAGCCGAATTAATTTGTAAATGAGGCCCGCGTGCCAGACTTTGTCAAAGGCCTTGGCGACATCAAGAAATATGGCAGCAGTAGGCTTCTTCTCGTTGAAGTTTTCAGTTAAGAATTCCACAAATCGAAGAAGTTGGTGTTGGGTGGAGTGCTTGGCTCTGAAGCCGAATTGTTCAGGCATAAGAATGTTGTTGTTGTGAAGGAAGTCATTGAGCTGTGATCTAATGACGCGTTCGATGACTTTACTTAGACAGGAGAGAAGACTGATGGGACGGAAATTAGTTGGGTCATTAAGATTGCAGGATGGTTTAGGAATAGGAGAAATGATAGAGGTTTTCCAGGGTTTAGGAAAATAACAGTGTTTGAGGATAGAATTAGTGAGCTTCGTAATGTAGAGAATACAGTTGATAGGAAGTTGTTTAAGAGTATAGTTGGAAATTTTATCGTACCCAGGAGATTTTTTATTATTAAGTTTTTGAATAATATTGTGGATCATGATGGGTTGAATTTCGGGGAGAGGGATAGGAGGGGTTGAGAGGAAGTCATTAACAGTATCATTGACATTGTTAAAGTGTGCTTGACTTGCGAGGAAGGGATTCGGAGAGAATTGCCTTTCATATGAGCTAGCGAGGCATTCTGCCTTGTCCTCGTCAGTATACGCAGTTTGATTATTGGCAGTAAGGGGAGGAATAGGGGTATAATTATTATTGAGTTTCTTTTTGATTTGCCAAAGAGATTTATCCTCGCAAGTAAGACTTTCGAGAAATTTAGACCAGTTTTTTTGCTTATCTTTCTGAATAAGGGTTTTAATTTTATTGTTGAGCCTGTTGACAGCTGTTTTAAGGGTGGGATCTCTGGTATTTTGGTAGAGTCGACGGAGTGTGTTGCGTTGTTTACAGATATTATGTATGTAAGTGGGTAAGATGTAAGAGTTATTATTTTTGAATTTGGTGTAAGTGGCATCTTTTTGAGCTTTGTAAATGATGTTGTTGAGTTTATTAACTGCGTTATCAATGTCAGTAGTGTTGTTGATTGTGGGGTAGGTAAGGTCGGTGTTGTTGATGTAATTTTGGAATTTATTCCAGTCAATAGCTACTGAAGGAGGAGGAGAGATAGGGTTGATAAGATCAATTTTGAAGAAGACAGGAAGGTGGTCAGAGCTTAGGTCATTAATAACAGAAGTGTTGATAGGGAAGGTAAGATTTTTGGTGATGGCGAAGTCAATAATAGAGGGGTGCTGGTTGCGAGCAACAGGAATGTGTGTTGGTGTAGTAGGTGCGTGGAGACTGAGATTGAAATGGCTAACCAAGTTGTGAAGAGATCTACCTCTGGTAGTGGTGGAATGACAGTTCCACTGCCTGCTATGTGCATTGAAGTCACCAGCGATAAATGCGTGTTGGTGTTGTGTAATGATGTGTGTCAGGTCATTTATGGGGTATCGTCGCCCGTGTCGTGCGTAAAAAGATGTGAAGTTGATTTTGGCATGGGGCAAGTTGACGACAATACTGGTGTAGTCAATGCCTGGGAGTGGAATATTTTGAGTTGTGTGATGTGGGATATAATTTTTGATGTAGATGGCTGTGCCACCCCAGTGAGAGTTGGCACGTGGTGTATGATGGAGTTTGTAACCTGGGATGGTGATACTGCAGGAAGGGTTAAGTGTTTCTTGGATTAAGAGTATATCAATTTGTGGATTAATGGAAATAAAGGAGCGGAGTTCATTAATCCTGGGTTGCAATGATTGGCAATTCCAGGAGAAAATAAGAAGAGAAGAGAAATTTTTGTTATTGTAATTATTCATAATTGGTAATGTTGAGCTCCGTAGAAAAGGCGTCTAATTCTTCTATTATGATATACATTTTGTCGAATGGGTTGTTGCAATTTTTTGATTTGATGGCGATGTTTTTTAAATGTTTTAGGAGTTTGGTAATTTGGAGAAGTTCCTTCATGTCTTTGAAGGTGTCAAACATATCTTTGAATGTGTTTGTATAATTATTTTGTATAACAGGTGGTGTTTTATTTTGTTTGGTGTAACTGGAAGTGTCCTCAACTGGGGCTTCCTGGATATCATTATTCACGTCAATAGTGGTCTCACTGTTGTTGATATCGTTTGTTTTATCATGAATGGTGTAATTGTAGGGTTTGAAAATGTCTGCGATGTCAGCAATTATATTTGGTTTTTGGTGTTGCGGTTTTTTTTTGGTGTTGGGTGTTGGGGTATTTTTTTTCTTAATGTTGTTTGGATTTTTTGGGCAACCTCTGTATGAGGCCGGATGGGCACCGTTACAATTGGAACATTTTGGAATTATTTTACCTGTCTTGGGGCAGTTATCAGTGAGGTGCTCTTCTGAGCATTTAAGACATTTTGGTGTTAGGCTGCACGTCTCGGAGGCGTGTCCGAACCGTTGGCAGCGGTAACATTGTTTTGGGTTATTGTTGTTTCTGAAGTATTCAATACGATGTAGATGAATTATACTCTAGAATTAGCAATATTATAAACTTTCTGTAATTTCTGGTGTGAAACATATATTTTTCTGAACTCGTTTTATTATTCTCCTTTTATTATTAGATTGCTACTCAAGATATCACTTTAAAGTTATTTATGCAGGCGAAATAAACTTTGAAAAAACTTAATTCTATGACAAATACTTCTGTCATTTTAAAATAACTCCAAATTTGAGAGTATGTCCTTCTACTGAAGAGAGGCTTCCAAATTTTCCTTTGTAGGAACAGAGTTAAGTCGTCCAGAAACTTCTTTAGTTTACCTACTACAAGTTTACAAGTACAACAAGTTTAGAAGTTGTTGTATACACAGTTAAATAACTCGTTCGATAGTTTCTTTATACCCTTGTTCCATGAATCTATAATAAATATTAGATATTTGATTGATGAATAATAAAATAGTACTAGTATTAATGAAGTACAGATAGCACCGTATATACGTCTTTAATATCTTTTCGTTTTGAGAACGGTTCCATTTCATAACTTTTCTAATGATGAAATGTATCGTCTATATGTGAGAAAAAATTTCTAATGTCACTTATACTATACGTTTTTCACTCAGTTTTTATGAATCAGATATTTGTAAATAAATAACGTTGAAAATTTGATTTATTTTATTTTTAATTATTTTAAATTTGATTTAATTTGAAAAACAGACTTACTCCGCGCCGGAAAGGGTTAAATGCAGCCTCATGAGTTCCATCCTCTAAATAGATACTCAATGAAAATATTTAATTTCCCTATACTTATAAATAGATAGATTTTAGTAATACCTTTCAACATTTTTTTTAATCTTGTAAATAGTTATACTATTCGAAAATATTTTATATCTGTGGTAATTGTTTTATTTTCACGAATTGTATACTTATAAATAAATAGATATATTGATAAAAATGTTTTGTCTGTTTGTAAATATTTTTAATATAGTGTTTTACAACTATCATGCTTCTAAATATATTCATTTAAAGGTATTATTTTATTCGTATAACTTGAGAAGTGCTGAGATAACCTGAGAAAATAAATATATTTTATAAGTATACAGTTCATAAAATAAAATAATTATTTACAGATACGAAATCTTTTGACATAATATCTATACTTACAAGATTAAAAAAATATATTTATTTAACGGTATTAAAAATAATACATCTATTTTGGGAAATAAAGCACTTTCATAAAGCATATGTATCTGTTTACAGCATGGAATTCACGAGACCGGATTTAAAAAAAGTATTATTTATAGATTTATAAATCAAATTTTCAATTATATTTATTTATAAATATCTGATTCATAAAAAATGAGTATAGTATAAGTGAAATTAGGAATTTGTTCTGTCATATAAACGATACATTTCATCATTTGAAAAGTTATGAAACGGAACCGATCTCAAAACGTAAAGACGTATATACGGTGCTATCTGTACTTCATTAATACTAGTACTACATCATTATTCATCAATCAAATATCTAATATTTATTATAGATTCATGGAACAAGATTATAAAGAAACTATCGAACGAGTTATTTAACTTTGTGTATACAACAAAAGATTAACTGCAAATTTAATATTAATATGCAATAAAATAGAATCTGATAATATTATTTTTTTTAAAGCATATTGTTCTCTCAAATAAAAGAAATTATAAAACAGAATACTTACAGCTCATATAAATACGTTGCATCTGCATCTGTTTTAAACTGTCTTTCCTCTCAAGAACAATACAAATCACGTGATAATGACATGTGCAGTAGGTCGAAGTAGATGAGCATGCGCAAATATTACTTCATTTCGAATTCCATTTTTAAACTTTACACGGAATGAGTGTAACATTTCCGAATGTTTCGGTAACCATCATTTTACACTACCTATTCGAAAACATTTCCGCTATGGAATGTAATGTTTCTGACTTCTTCAGAGTATTCGCCGCTTTGAATATTTTTCCGAAAATACGTGTAACGATTCCAAAATAACAAGTAACTGTGGAGAACACAAAGTTTACTATAAATTTCCGGAAACCTTTCCGCCTTGTGCCGAATTGCTTCTGATTTTTTTTACAGTGTATATGTATATCTCCCTCTTTCTCTCTATCTTCCAGCATCTCCCACTAGTTCTCGATATCTCTACCTCCCATTCTCGATTTATCTATCTATTTCCCTCTATCTCTCTATATTCCTCTATATCTCTATCTCCCTCTATCTCTTTCTATCTCCTTCTATCTCTATAGATCTATATATAGAGATAGAAGTATCTCTATAGAGATAGAGATTTTATTCTCCACACATTTTATTCTTTCTTTTATTCTCTCTTATTTATATTCTCATACTTTATTCTCTCACAATTTTATTCTCTAGCTATAGAGATAGAGAATAAAATTGTGTCTAACTCTGCAACTTAATTTATTCGCATACTCACAGTTTTACATCTCCTTTTTTAAGTCAGTGATAATTTTAGTCCTCGCTTATATATCTCCTCCAATTTCTGTATCGCTTTATCTTCTTATCTCTCTATCCCTTTTTCTCCTTTTATGTATCTACCTCCTTCTATTTCTTCCTCTATCTCACTATATCCCTCTATCTTTTTCTATCTCTCTAGATTCCTCTATCTCTCTATCTCCTTCTATCTCCCTTTCTCTCTACTTCCCTCTATTTCTCCATCTCTCTCTATCTTCCGATGTCTCTATCTCACTCTATAGCTCTCTATCTATCTTCATCTGTCTCTCTCTCTCTCTCTCTCTCTTTTTCTCTCTACCTCCCTCTATTCCTCCATCTCTCTATATCACCCGAGGTCTCTATCTCGTGCTATCTCTCTATCTCTCTGTCTATCTTCTGTATTCCTCTATCTCTTTATCTCACTACATCCTCTATATATCTCCCTCTATCTTTCTATCTCCCTCCCTCTGTCTATCTCTTTCTGTTTTTCAATATATCAATCAAAAATATCTTATTTACCTCTATCTTCTTGTCTCTTTATCTCTCTATCTCCCACTATCTCTCTATATCCCTCTATCACACAAACTCCCTCTATCCAGTCTATATATATATATATCTCTCTCTGTATCTTTCTAGCTCCCTTTATCTATCCCTCTATCTCTATCTCTCTATCTCTCTCTATCAATCAATCTGTCTGCATCACTCTATTTCTCTATCGCTCTATGTCCCTCTATCTCTCTATTTCTCTATCCCCTCTATATATCTATATCCCACTATCTCTCTATATCTCTATCTCTCTATCTCCATCTGTCATATCTAAATCTCCCTATCTCATTTTCTCCCTCTCTATCTATATTTACATCTCTCGCTCTCTGTGTCTATCTTCTGATTTCTCTCTACCCATTTCTCTATTTCTCTGTCTCCCTCTATATCTGTATCTCCCTCAATCACTCTATCTCTGTATCTCACTATCTCCCTATCCCCCTCTATATCTGTATCTCCCTCAATCACTCTATCTCTCTATTTCACTATCTCCATATTTCGCTATCTTCCTCTATTTTTCTATATATTTATTCCTCTATCTCCCACTATCCCTCTATCCCCTCTACCTCCCTATCTCTTAGTTCCCTTTATCTCATTTTATCTCTCTATCTATCTCTCACTATCTCCCTCTCTCTCTATATATATATATATATCTCCCATTCTCGCTCTATATATCAATTCCCTGTCTCTGCCACTATCTCTCTATATATCTATCTCGCTCTCTCTATCTATCTCCTATCTTTCACCTCTTTCTATCTTCCTTTTCTTTCTATCTTCTTTTATCTCTTACTTCTTTCTATATTCCTTTTCTTTCTATCTCCTTCTATCTGTATATGTCCCTCTATCTCTCCCACCTCTCCCTATCTTCCTTTTCTTTCTATCTCCTTCTATCTGTATATGTCCCTCTATCTCTCCCACCTCTCTCTATCTCCTTCATCTCACTATCGCCTTCTATCTCTATAATTCCCCCAGTCCCTATATCCCTTATCTTCCTAATCCCTTATCTTCCTCCATCTCTCTGTATCCCTCTATGTATCTATCCCCTCTATTTCTCTGTCGGTCTATCTCTCTATATCCGCTTATCTCTCTCCATCTCCCTCTACTTCTCTGTCTTTCTCTATCTCTCTATCTCCCTCTATTTCTCTATCTCCTTATTTCTGTTTATCTATCATAATATCATCTTTACCTCTACATATCTCCTTCTATCTCTCTATCTCCCTCTATTTTCCATCTCTCTATATAGGTTTAAGGATTAATATATTACAATTACACAGAGCATTTCATTCACAGCTCTGTTCTGTAGTCTACAGTTTTTAGAAGTGAGTAAATTTTTTTTTATCAGTCCTTGATAGAGAGAGAATTCATTCCGTCAATGCCACGAAAAAGTCCCATGACGTCAAATGTTTCGCTTTTTGCATAGGTTTCTCCCTTGTGTTTTCCATTTATATTCTTTACCGTGCATTACTTAGATGATGATAAGAAATTCTCTTACTCTTCTATAATTAAAATAATGTTTTTGAGTTTATTTCCACTAAATGAGATTATTGCTGTGGTTTTTCCGACAGATTATTTCCGTAAAATAAAGTTTTTATTGACGTCCTGGCTGACATATTGACGTCCTGGATGACATATTGACGTCCTGGCTGACATATTGACGTGGCTGGCTTTTATTGACGTCCTGGAGTTTTTCTATGTAAAATCCACATAATTTTTTTAAGTGTGGTTATATGTGAAAACATCAATTACGAAAATTTAACTGGATTTTTCCCGTTTTCTCTCAATTGAAAAAGAACATTTTCGTATTTTGGAAGGAACATTTCCGCTTTTAACATTCAAGGAGTAAAGGATAGAAAAAAAAATGTCTGTTTATTCCTGGAAAATTTATGATTTCCACTCGAAATAGAAAGTTTCCATTAAAAAACAGAACTTTCACATAAAATCATCCGTATTTATACGAAAGTTTTTTACAATGTGCAAATGATAGGGGTGTTGCCAGTTTGGTTTCCAGTATATAAAAGGCACATGCAGGTCAGTGAGAAATATGATTTTAAGATTTCCTGCACTCTGAAGTAGATTTACTGAACCTTTTCCGAGTTTAATTATCAGAGTAAGATGATTGAATGTAATCTTTGAATAAAAATTCATTCTCAGCCCACTGAATTGATATAGTTTTTAGATAAAAGTAATTTGTCTAGTTTTAAAAGCAGTTTAATTACAGAAGTAGAACGTTTGTCAGTTTATTTAAAATTGAGGAAGTTTTGTGAACTTTTTTGGTTTAGAGTCAAATTATATAGCAGTATCAAGATATTTTACAAAATTGTTGTTAATGAACTTTAAAAAAAAGAAAAAAAAAACATTAGAGAGTTTGTTTCCCCCGTACTCAAATGAGGGAGTCGGAGCAAGAGAGTGCTAAGCCACATCTTTGAACTTCTGAGATATTTCAATTTGAAATTTGGATCAAATACTCAAATCAAGATATATAACATAAAGTTTTTTCACCAATGTCTTATAGACCGGAAGGCGGCAGCACAGACAATCACCTCATCGAGTTCAAGGCTGAAATTCCAGAATTAGTTAAAACTCGATTCGCATATTAAAACGCAATCGGTCTGCCCAGTCATATCTTGGTGTAAAACACCTTAAAACCCGATTTTAGCGGTTGACTCGTAGGTTTACCATTGTGTTTTCCTGCACCCAAAGGTATGAAAACATGGAGGACTGGGAGCAGGAACACATAATGGTAAACCTATGAGCCAACCACTAAAATCCGGTTTTCGGGTGTTTTCCACCAAAATATGACTTGGCAGACCGATTGCGTTTTAATATGCGAATCGAGTTTTAACTAATTCTGGAATTTCAGCCGTGAACTCCATGAGGTGATTGTCTGTGCGGCCGCCTCCCGGTCTATTAGTAACATTTGAGATATTCTGAGTAACAATATGGAATTACTTTAATGATATTACTATTACGTTCTTTGTAAATTAGCTATCTTCATTGGGGGCATAAACGTCTGGGGCAAAAACAAAACCTGGGACATATGCTGCACCAAGTGACATTAGAAACAAATTATATGTAGGATATTATAATTTACAATATTAAGCAACAGATTGCAGTGTTAGATTTTTTTCACCAAAAATGTGGCTTGGCACTTTCTTGCCCCGACCCCCTCAAATGTATGTCAGTTGACTTTTATCGTTTAAACTACTTTTACACAATGCATAAAAAACATATTTTTAATTCAAAAACTTTGCTTTTACTTTACTTCAAATCCTTTCATTTAATTATATATAATGATCATGTTAATGCTCCAGAGGTGTATTTACAATGCAATTAAGACTTTTTCTTAATTTTACATGACACTATTTTTACATTACATTTTATTAAGTACAAATATTTGGTATCAACTTTGTTAGTGTTATTAAAAATTAAGTAAAAACTGACATTTACCGAAACATTGTGGATCAGCATTCGCCCAAAAAATATTTCATTGAGCAATATCACTCTCTTTAAAACTTTTTAGGAGTAACAGATGTTAGGAGCCAATTTTTAAAACTTTTTCTTTCTTTCTTTTTTTTTTTTCTTATTTATATACAATATTAGAAAAAAAAATATTAATCACATTGAAAAGCAAATTATTGAAAAGGCAAAAAGTACAAATATTTTTATGGTCTGTAAAAAATCCACAACAAAATTTATAGTAGTATTCAGAATATTAAAAAAAGTCCTCCGTGATTAAAAAAAAAAAAAAAAAAAAAAAAAGTATGTTTACATGATTGTGATCAAGACGTGCGATTTCTTTTAAATTAAATCTTCATTCTATTTTGAGTTTAAAAGCTTCTCTGTTATGGTGTAGTTAGAAAGAGGTAATGTCAGTCCCACGATAATAAGTCTCATGTAATTCTAGAAATATAAATGATGCATTGTTCTCAATTTGCTTACTGTCAAATACAAATTTCCAAAAGGTTATCAAAGACAATTTTTTATATTTAATAAGTAATTCTTTTATTCGTGAAAGTATTTTATGAAATGGTCTTGTTCCGGCATTAACGAGGTGAAGTATTTTGAATTTTTCCCAAAATATTGATACATAATTTCACTCCGTGATAGCTTCTCAAAGGGCGAAAACAATTCTAATGGCGTAAAATACTCATCTACGAGAATAATGATACACATTGCTATAAGCCTCATTGTTAACATACAGTATTTTTTTTTTTAAATCACAACTGCATTTCCATTGCTAAAAAAAAAGATAACACTATATGGCTAATAACAAACATAAATAAATAAAAAATAAATTATTAAAAGAAAGAAACAAACGCTTTTCTTTAGTGAACATTTATTCTATTGTGTAATAAAAGATCAAACAAGGAAGAACTAAATTTGCGGGATCGATCCTTATTCAGATATCTCAACAAGCGATCTCACAACAATGAGTATCAGTAAGGATATTTACAACTTCCAAAATATTAACATGTTATCACCATCAGAACACGCGAGATTCCCAAGAGAAAGAAACTACCTGGCATTCATCGGACGATCTATTATCACATTGGAATTAGAAAAAAAAAAGTTTTTGTAATCTTTTACGGGCGCGAAAGACAAAGTGAATGAAGCACGAGAGGTGTGGAGAAAATAGTGAATTAAAGAATGATCACAGAATCACGCATTCTGAAACTGTGAGGTCGTTCACTCCTTTGATATTGATTTAATGTTGTTATAAAGTATAGCAAAATCTTCAATGTTAGCAATGTGTTCCAACTGCTAAAAACGTTAAACAGTTGGATTTCAAAATATTTTTAACCCCTGCCAATAAAACTCATTCTCCCCAAGCTAAACCACTCTGAGTATAAATATTTCTAATTGTATCTATAGTATCATTTTTAAGAGTGGTTTTTCTCATATTGGCCAAATAAACGTAACTTAAAATTTCGACTACAAGAGGATTTTTCTTATATTTTCTTCCATTTTTTTTAAGTAATCATGACCCATCATTGCTTTTGTGGAACATCATTTTATAACACACGCTCTTCCTTATCGTTCAACCCCGATTATAATAGTTGTAAGTGAATCTAATCAATTGATTTTATAGAAAACTGTTCCTTCATAGAGTACGAGAAATTACATTGTGTGTATTTGTCTTATGTCCTAAATCCGATTAAAAACGAAAAAAAAAAGAAAAACAATGTCACAGCAACATCACTACAAGGTGAAATCAACTTCACGGTAAGTCATAAACTAACATTTGTGTTGTCTGTCACCTTCTTGCGGCTGCGATATCCCAATACTGTATGGGAAATTTCTTCTAAAATTAAGATAGACATACCATCGAATAAAAGGTGACGATAGAAATCCAAAAGTAGTTTCTTTTTATTCTTTTACCTTTTCCCTTTAGCTGCGGTTTCTTATAATGTCTTATATGACTTATACAGAGTGTCCCAAAAGTTCGTTCACAAACTTAACGTGCTTGTCTGTCAAACAAAGAGAGCAAATTTACATAAGAAGACGTGTCCAGAAATCAAACCATGCGGGGCTATAACAGCGAGACAGACATGCAAAGAAAGGATGTCGATAGCGGTATTAACATAGCAAAACCTGACCTAATAGTTCATAGCTAGAGAATGAAACGTGGTTAAATCACAGAAGATGTTCAAAATTCCTTCCTTCCGGCGCAGTTCATACGTCGACGCATATATTCACGGATTGGTTCAAATAGAATCGGTGTGTCATGGACATATGTCACCGCTTCCACGATTCTGGCGACAAGATCCACGTCCGATATTATGGTCGTCTCGTATACTATGAACTTCAAGTATCCCCACAGAAAGAAATACATGGGGGTGATATGGTGGTTCGCGGAAACTATGCTATTAGTCCATCCCTACAATTCCAGTGATAAGTATTAGGCCCTTTTAGTCCCTGGTCCCACGCATTACTGCTGAAATTTTAGGGGCTCCAACATGCTGAAGCCATACGTGTAGCCGTGTAGCTGGTGGAACGTTAACCATCAAATAACAGCATCATCGCTTCTAAAAAAAACGCGATAGATATTCCCATCGAGACGTTGAAGTAGTTGGTAAGAACCAATTATAAAGTCACTGATAATACCAGACCAAACGTTCATTGTGAAGCGCTGTTGACTTGCGCAGCACTCCTTGGGTTGTCATGTGCCCACATGTGCATGTTGTGCAGGTTCAGGACACCACCCCATGTAATAACAGCTTCTTCGGTAAACATAATCTATAAGATGGAAATTTTGGCTGTGCGAAACGTTCATGCAAATACCAATGTGCGATTGCAGCACGTTGGGCATAATCATCATCGTACAATGCCTGCAATTTTTGAATGTAGTAGGGGTATGGCGCGTTCTCGTACCTTATGCACATAACGGTAGAGCGAGGCACATCTAAGAGTCACGTTCAATAACACGGAGATTTGTCCGCGGGTTCGTCTCAATTTTCCATGTTTGTTCGTGGTCATTTCATCAATCAGGAATATATACACTGTGGATATATGAATTACTGAACGAAGTGGCCACATACTTGGAAAACTCACATAATCTGTGTGACGGGGATTATATAAGAGAGCAATTGATGGGAATATTAATGTGTGAGCAATAACCCAATGCAAAAAATTGCATGACGTTCTTTAGGTCGAAAGTCTTAAGAAGAGAAACAATCATAATAATAAAATGAATTAAACGGTCTTACTTGAGTGAAATAATAGATGCAGACTATAAATAATGAATACTTCGCAAGAGTTGGATCCATAAAATCTTTATTGTAATTCTTGAGGAAGGAGGAAGGATGAGAATAAAATCAGCTGCACATCATTGCTTTATGAAGTTCTGGCTCAATCATCATGAAATTCGAAGAATCTCTAAAATATTCCTTCTGGCCGAATTAATTAAATTACCAGTTGATTTAAAACTTTTAAAATATTAAATTTAAAATTTACAACAGCATTTTTATAGAATAATTAAAAACTGAAAACGCGAACTTGATCTCCAAAGAATCCGCGCATGGCGATTCTAGGATACGAGCGCCGGCACAGGCCAGGCCTCAGACCATACGACGTTTAGCATAAAATTACAGCATCATTTTCATTAAAATTCTGTTGGAAAAATGCGCAACATTAGTATAAATACCCAGAAAAGGGGTGCACAAATGTGACAGCAAGATTAATTTAAACTAATTTGTTGATTAGGAATTACGTGAAAATTAAAATAACAAATCAGAAACTCATTAACATTTAATAATTAAAATAACCATTCTAATTTGTATTTGAAAGACACGCCCCTTTCGCATGCAGCGCCAAAACAAAACAGCTCCCGAAAACACAGGGAACAAGAGCGACGGTGACGCATGCGCACAACACAGGAGCGGGGAAGAGCCGCCGAATGACGATGACGTCACAGCTCAGCGGCGATTGAAGCGAACTCAGAGAACGGGAGGGATGAAGTAACGCCGTGAAAACACTGCTGAAAAAGCAACGTACAAGGAGCGCGATCGCTGGTAAAAAGGCATTTTAAAAGAACAGCAATTAAACTGGAAAGGCTATAAAATAGAAATACGTTGAGCTGAAATATAAATAATTAAAAAAGATAAAACTGTGATATATCTTTATCACAATACCCCCAATCACCGACAAAAATTTTGACTGACCAGAAGGAGAAAAAGGGTTAAAAACAGTAAAAGCCTTTTTCGACAAAGGGAAGACAAAATTTTTAAATGCCAAAGTAAAAATGACATAAATACTTAAATTTAGAGCCAAGAAAAGTAAATTAATTATTAATTAATGAAATTTGATGTGATGTGCAGCAACCAAAAAGAAAAAAGAGAAAGAATATACATCATTGTAGTACATTCAAAAATCTCATCACAAATTATACAAAATGTATACAATATAACATAGTATACAAAAGCCCCATTGCATTTTTTAGCAAAGAAAGGCATACCTTCCATTAATCTTGATCTCTAAACAAATATCATCATGTATATAAAAAAAAAACAAGCTAATATTTTCTTTAAATTAGCAATGAGATCATATCAAAATAGTTGCAATAGTAAAGCAACATAAAAAGAGTCGGTAATTTCTTTCTTCTTCCGACTTGTCTAGACATAAATATTTAAATTATAATAAGTTGTAACTTTAAAGCAACAAAAAGTCAAGAATACTTTAAATTCTGACTGATGCCTAGGACTTTTAAAAATAGAGCATATAAAATTAAATCTAAATAACATATATGTGCACAAAAAATAATCCATTGTAAGGATTTAAATTCATTCAAAGGCCTTACATTAGTAATAATTCAAATCATATAAAATTAAGCAATCAATATAATGCACAAAATACTGATATCAATTCTAAACAAGTATATATAAGTGCATAACAATTATTACCCAAAATCTATATGAAAATTGCATAAAATTATGTTGCAACAAAATTTAAATTCATTTGTCATAAATAAGTAAAATCATCAAAATAGTTGGATTTAGTAAAAACTTTTCAAAATATAACAAAATAATGAATAAGTTTTAACAAACAATAAATGACACATTTCTTCAGTAAAATACTCCATACTTAATGTACTCAATAAAATTTTTCTGTAAATATTCAGTAGAAATAATTTTTCATGAAATACTCAAATTCTTTCTGAAATATTCAACAAAATTCTTTCAAATATACTCGATATATTTTTCTCTAGTATACACAATAAATTTTCTTTTCATACACAATAAATTTTCTTTTAATATACCATGGTTTTTTTTTTGCAAAAATGAGAGAAAAAAAATAAGAGAAGGTGAGAAAAGGTGAGGATCCTCAAAAAAAAAAATTAACCATTAACTTTCATAATGAAAGACAAGTTAAAAAACAAATGACACATTTTATGAGAGTATAAAAACAAACACAGTGCACCATTATGTAAAGCATGTTATAATCATAAATTTATATAACATTAATGAAAAGGATAATATATTCTATAGAAAAATCAGCTATTGACAATATGTGAATTATTTGGGTGATATTTACAACACTTACCAAAAGTGGTAATAGCCTCCCTTCGGTCATGAGACCATTATCAAATCAGTAAATCAAATAAATATAAACTGTTAATATGTATTCATTACAATTCACAAAACACCAATAGCAATTCCCTTTAAAACGATTAGCAGATCCGTAAATTGAACAAACACAAAAACTTACAAGACTGTCAAAGGCGATCTCCAGAACCGATGACGAATCTGTAAATCAAATAAGCATAAAACATAATATAAATTCATCAAAACTTACAAAAATGCTAATAGCGATCCGTTAAACCATTAGCAAGTATGTAAACCAGACAAAAATATACAACATTCTTGTTAAAACTATTGTAAATAAACAGATGAATATTGCTAATAAAATGGTTGAAGGAAGAAAAAAAAAATTGTTTGCTTACAGATGAAGGATATAAACGTTCTGCTTTTACATAACAAATGATCAGATGTAATACTTTTAAAGAGTTCTAAAATCAGTCTGATTTTAAAAAGATGATTACACTGAGAAAAAAAAAATGTAACAACTTGCTAAAAAGTTTGCAAATTAAGTGGCATACTGGTTGGTTGATTGACACTAGGGCAGTGTAGCAGCAAATTGGCCTTTTTGCCTGAAACACATACCACTAAAAGAAGAATTGAAGACTTTATATGGATATTTTTAGCACTAAAAAAATTAGCACTTAATGACATCTTAAATGAGCATTTGAAGACACAGCAGGTAAGAGCATTTGAAGACACAGCAGGTAATTAGCAGAGACTAAATCATGAACTGTGGTTCCATGATGTTGAGGAATAATATGACGAAGTGGCACTTAGAATAAAATAACACAAAGAGCACAAGGACTCTTGTTGAGAGGCGCTGGTAAGTCTAAGTTGCCTATATACATTTTTTGTATAGGTGTATTCAAGCAGGCAGAAATTGCAGATTTGTAGACAATACAACACTACTTGCACACTTTAGAGACATAATTGGGATTGGTGACGTTTGAAGAAAGTCACAAAGACTATAAAAACACTTTAGATTCTTAGAAAAAAATAAAATATTCACCAAGATCATTAACATGGAAGAATATTTCTTTATAATGCGCTGGAAAGTTCTAAGAATATGTGTTGCTTTGCATGTAACTTTGCAATATAATTTAATGGTGCAACAAAAAAATTTCTTCATTTATAAATTTTCTTCATTTATAAAACAATTTTCTTCATTTATAAAATAATTTTCTTTAAGTGAGGCATATGGTAAAAATCATTTAGAAAACATTGGGTTATGAAATAATACTAGAATAACAAGGCACTATAATTTAAGCATACTAAAAATTTTCAAATAATCATAATAATTTTTCCAAATTTGAGAAGTTCCATTTGAGGAAGCAGCAATTTCTAAATGCTGTGACTGAACTTTAAAATAAATGACGGTACACTTCCATAATCGAGTCTTGCAACAGAGGGTAGAAAAAGATAGAAAACTATTGCAAATAGGCACAGCTGTATATTTGTAATACTTTAGATCCATAAAAATGAGTAATATTGATGAGGGAGAAACAAGATCCACAAGATGAAGAGGACTGACGAGGAGTAATCACACGGATATATCTGCCTTATATGAATGGCGACCATCAACAGTCACTTCAACTCGCAAAAGAGTGCAGGTAAGTAATTGTACTATCAGGAACCATCATATTTGCAAACAGCAGAGAAAATCACCAACAATGGATATAACACATTCTGAAGATTTTTCCACCAGGTAAGCAAAGTCAGATGATAAAAATAACCAGTTTATTGAAGTTGTCAGTATATATTCAGATTGTAGAATGTTAAAACAAAGTACACAGTAACTATTTCAGGAACAAGAATATGCAGCAGTTAGTAATGGCTAAAACTTCTCAAAAAAGAAAAAAATAATAATACCAGTCTCCTTTTTGTGATTATGGTATGAGAATTTCAATAAAAAGATGCAGATGCTGTGTAATATAAAATTTATATTAGGATGAAGCAACAAATCTTTGAAAAAAAAAAAAAAAAAAAAAAAAAAAAAAAAAAAAACAGAGTTCTCAAAATGTAGAACAGAAAATGCAAAATATTGTGTAATATTTTCAAAATATAAATAAAGTTGTTGAATTTTAATTTCTGGAAAGAACACAGACTGCTTGCACACTATAATCATTACAAACATTTGTAGGAAAATGGCGAGAGTCAATGAACTTGGAGTGATATTGCAATAAGTAATTTAACTTTTGTAGAAGCAACCAAGAACTCAAAAAATTTATGTATGATAAAACAACTACAAAATCACATGAAAACTTGAGCTTCTATGAAGGCAATTCATTCATATTGAGAATAAGTGCAGCAAAATTAGTAATATGATGAGAACATAAACTTCAATAATTTAATTCCAATAAAATTTTCTTCAATAAAATTTTTTAATATTCATAAAATATATCAATTTCATTTAAAAGTGCCAATAAATTACCAAAAATTAACCCAAAATAAAAATAAGAACAACCATAGCCTCTTTAAATTTTGTTCTCAAAACTTAGAACAAGAACAATTTTCACATTTTTCAAAAAATATTTGAATTCACATGAATTATATATATTTTTAACTTTATATATATAAAAAAGCACCATAATTTCATTTGTTAAAAAAATAATAAATTCATTTTTTTTTTTTTTAATTCTTCAGTAAAATTTGCATAAAATATTCAATAAATCTCATAGAAAAATACCAGAATAAAAATTAATTTCTGTTAAAATATCATTTTTCAATTATAAATAAATTATTAAATATATGCAAGCCTGTTGAGAACAAAAGTTCCGAAATTAACGATGTATTGCAAACATCGATCTTCTGTGGAGCACAAGAATATTTTTTAAGCTTCTAAAAATTTAATAAAAATCAGCAAATCTTCAAATTATATTCCATTTTTAATATAAATTAATTAATAGAGAATCAAATCTTCAAATATATTCTATTTTATAAGTTTCAAATTTTCAGAATAACTTTTAAGAACAAAAAATTTTCAACTTTTCTCTTCATAAAAGAATAAACGGCGCCAAATGTGACGGGGATTATATAAGAGAGCAATTGATGGGAATATTAATGTGTGAGCAATAACCCAATGCAAAAAATTGCATGACGTTCTTTAGGTCGAAAGTCTTAAGAAGAGAAACAATCATAATAATAAAATGAATTAAACGGTCTTACTTGAGTGAAATAATAGATGCAGACTATAAATGATGAATACTTCGCAAGAGTTGGATCCATAAAATCTTTATTGTAATTCTTGAGGAAGGAGAAAGGATGAGAATAAAATCAGCTGCACATCATTGCTTTATAAAATTCTGGCTCAATCATCATGAAATTCGAAGAATCTCTAAAATATTCCTTCTGGCCGAATTAATTAAATTACCAGTTGATTTAAAACTTTTAAAATATTAAATTTTAAATTTACAACAGCATTTTTATAGAATAATTAAAAACTGAAAACGCGAACTTGATCTCCAAAGAATCCGCGCATGGCGATTCTAGGATACGAGCGCCGGCACAGGCCAGGCCTCAGACCATACGACGTTTAGCATAAAATTACAGCATCATTTTTATTAAAATTCTGTTGGAAAAATGCGCAACATTAGTATAAATACCCAGAAAAGGGGTGCACAAATGTGACAGCAAGGTTAATTTAAACTAATTTGTTGATTAGGAATTACGTGAAAATTAAAATAACAAATCAGAAACTCATTAACATTTAATAATTAAAATAACCATTCTAATTTGTATTTGAAAGACACGCCCCTTTCGCATGCAGCGCCAAAACAAAACAGCTCCCGAAAACACAGGGAACAAGAGCGACGGTGACGCATGCGCACAACACACGAGCGGGGAAGAGCCGCCGAATGACGATGACGTCACAGCTCAGCGCCGATTGAAGCGAACTCAGAGAACGGGAGGGATGAAGTAACGCCGTGAAAACACTGCTGAAAAAGCAACGTACAAGGAGCGCGATCGCTGGTAAAAAGGCATTTTAAAAGAACAGCAATTAAACTGCAAAGGCTATAAAATAGAAATACGTTGAGCTGAAATATAAAATAATTAAAAAAGATAAAACTGTGATATATCTTTATCACAATCTGCGGTGCAATTGTCAAAATAATGGATAATTCAGCTGACGTCTTTTTGGGAAGCGTTCTTGTTACATGCGTATCGCGGCTTGTTTAATTTTCATCGGCGGCATCATAAACGTAACGTATACCTGACAATTCTGCGTTCGTGAATCAATTTATGCGAGCTCATCGTCGGTTACGTTTCCGGACACAACTTCCTATGCAAATCTTATTCATCATGGTCTAAAAGACCAGCACGTTAAGTTTGCAAACGACTGTTTGGACACCCTGATATATCCTAATCTATATTTTCGTCCGCTTTCGAGTCATTATTGCCAGTCAGCACTTTTCTGCAGCACTGCATTTTATAAGACCCTCGCTTGTTTACGTCCAGCTGCAATGATAATACCTGCAATCAAATCTTCATCTTCAAATGATTTGATTTCTGTCAGAAAACTGTTCTCTCAAGTAGTATGACATCAGTAGCGTCATTTGAGCTTTTGTTTGGATAGGACAAAATTCTTCCGTTTTATATTTAAATCCAAACTTTCTATCCACTTAAAATGTATTATTTTTTTTCATTCGTGCATCATACATATTTTCAATGCAATTATAATTTGTTTACATGCAATTGCTGATAGAATGGTAAAAAAAAAAAAAAAAAAACATTCGACGTAAAATAAGAAAACAAAAAAAAACAGACAATGATTTTTTTTAAGTCTGAAGTTCAGAGTATCTACCCTGTCTTCCCTAAATGAAACCCCTGTATTCGATGTTCACCATAAAATTGTATGTGTTATCTGATATCACAAGTCAAATTAAAAAATAATAAAACAACATAGCAACCACGTCGCTGCACCATAATGTCCACTTTACGCGATGTCACATAATGTCACAAACTCACATTTTGATGTCGCAATGGTATAGGCAAGACGTCAAAATTGTGTTAATTATTTGCCTATTTTGAAAATAATGCATTTTATTTTTATTTTTATTTTTTTGTTGTGCCAGAGTATTATACTTTTAGTTCAACAACAATAATAATAATGCAAAAATAAAACGGTGTTGTCCGAAAACATGCCATGCTTAGAATAATGAAGAGAACCTACAAAACATCAATGAAGGTTTTAATTTTCAATCTCAGTATGAGAATGGCACAATAATGGTAAATATATAATTAACTAAGCGAAATAAATTATTCCACTAAAGATAAAAGTTTCCTCTAAAAATAAAATAGGCACGGATGAATAAAAGAGTGAAATCCAAAAGCAATCCTCCTCTACGTTTCCTCCTTTTGTCACATCTTTTCTGCGGTTTCTAATGTCTTACATAGTTTGACTGCATTTTCTTGCACTTCCGAGTCATAATGTCAGATTGCCACTTTTTTTCTGTAACACAACATTTTGTAAACTTCTCACTCGCTATCGTAAAGTTGAATCTTTTTCGCTTCTCTAGTGCTTTGATTTCTACTGAAAACTGTTCACTCAAGCTATATGAAATGTTCGCTTGTGTTGGGGCTTTCTTACATTAGTGCAAAATTGCCAACCATTAGAATAAATCCTGTTAACACGCATATTACTAGCATACTTTAACATTTTAAAACAAATCTAAAAGGTGAGAGCTAAGAAATTTAAATAAGAGAAATTAAGGAAGTCAACACAAAGTAAATTTAAATAATTAAATTCAACAAAACAATGAAATTAAATTTTCGAAAAAAAGTTAACAAAATTCTAAAATTTGCACAAAATCCAAGTTTTTCAACAAACAGCTTACTGAGCTTAAGCTCTACCATAATATTAAAAAAAAAAGGAAATTTTTCAAAAGTATGCATAAATTTGATAAGAATTTTTTTTTTTAAAGGCACCTGAAATCTTCCAATGTGGAAAGCACATAAAAAAGAAACTGTCTAGATTAATGACAGAAGGGGTAAATTAAGAATTTTGAAAATACCATAATATTACTTAAACACAACAGAACTGTGACAGTGATTGTATAGTGGTAAATTTGAATAAACTATAAACTGAAAAAATATATATCCTCTTTAAATTCCTTAAAGTAGTGAATTGTTTTATCATTTAATGATTTTCATATTGTTTTGAATTTAATAACTACACTTGATAGTTTCATTAGATTAAATCACTCATTTAATCCATAATAATAATAAAAAATTGTATCTAATAAAATCTACGTTAAATTGAGAGAAATGAATATTTCAGTTTGTCTACTATCACAAATTAACAAAGAAGAAAAATCACGAGTCAAGCATAGATTATGAAACATTTTCCAGCACATTCAAAATGCTGTAGCGAAATTTGATCGTTAAGTAGGGAAAGATGATATGTAAGTAAACAGGCAAAGATACCAGCAATAAGTGGGTATTATTTGTTTTTTCGTATTTGGATGCAGAAAGCAGATGTAGCAGTTTCAAAATGCGAGGAAAAACGGAAAGTTTTTCCACTATTCGCTTCTTTCTGCTTGAATAAAATTTGGGAAGACGGTTCTGAGTCAGACAACTGCTACAGTGTGCCATTTTACCATGTCCATTAGGATTTTTAATTAATATCGCGAATAATTATTTAAAAAAAAAATGCACAGTATCAACATCACGTGCACTCGGATTCAACTTCATCTATCCTTATCCAAATTTTCAGACCTCTAGATGAGGTACATTTTCTTAGACATCACGAACACACACACACACATGCACAAATATTCCCTTTATTAGTATAGATTATTAAATAATATATCTTAGGTGGACTGTCTTAACAGTACAAGTCCGAAATTACAATTATAGAGGAAAATGAAAAAACTGTGTATGCCTGTTTTTGGTTTCACTGGGTACAGGCTGTTTTGGTTTAATATCAATGTATTTAATCGTGAAATGCTTTTCGATAGTGTAAAAATAATTGTTACTGTTTAGTTTTGTGCCGTGACTACTGTAATATATGTATAATAGCGGACATTTATTTCTTGTATTGTTATGATCACTAGCTAAAACAGTTCGTTAACTTCCATCTTGACTTATACTATTTTAACCGTCCACATACACTATATTTTGACCGTGAAATATGCAAGTATACTGATTTGACCCAAGGGGTAGGTCATGGGGGTCATAGCCCTCCTCTAAAAAAAGAACATTTGTATAGAACAATACATTTTTTAAATATTAATCTGTATTAACCCCTTAAGCACCAAGACGTACCTGCGTACGTCATGAACTCTTCTATTTGAAATACCAGGACGTATGGGCGTACGTCCTCATTTTAGGTCCAGACTGCAATGTTCTAAGCATCTGTTTTTTTTGCGTCGATGATTGCTGCTGTGATTGATTTTGTACCCGCTTTATAGCAATGATTGTTTTCGCACCCAATAGATGGCGTTACGTGTCCAAAAAAACCTCTTCTCGCTGCTTTGTTTCTTTCTTCGTCCTTCATTTGTTTATGCGTTGGTCATTCTGTTCAGTTGTCTTTCGTAATTTGTAGTGTTTCACTTTCGATTTTATTTGTATATCTGATAGTGATTTTATAGAATAATTATGTCAGACACGGATAGTAATTCCTAATTTTGATGATCACAAATCACATAGAAGACGATAGTGATGATACCTTTGAATCAAGCGGTGAAGATTGGAACTCCGAACCTTATTTCTGTTTGTGTAATATGAGTAATATAAATAAACTTTTATTTCATTTCCTTACATTACATGTAATTAAATTATTCACCATGTAATAAAAAGTAATGACATAAACTACTTTTGATGAAATTTAATGTATCTGGTATTCAGCACACTAAATTGAATATGGTGATTAAGGGGTTAAAAGTGTTTTTTTTTTTTTTTTTTTTTTTAACTTAATAATGCTTATTTTTCTACAGAAATGTATGAAAACTGTAGACATTTTTGTTTAAACACTAAAGAATCGAAGAAAGTTTTTAAAATTTCTTATAAATGTGGATCATCTAGAATTGTATTATATTGCTCCTTCAAGACGGCATTTTCATATTTGTCGAGGACCGAAAGTCGGCTTATAATGCGAACTTTGAGATCATTTTCTGTAAGATTCTTTGCTCTTAAAAGGAAATAGGAAATTCAGAACGAAGTATCTTACCAAGTATCTGTTCTTGGTATCAGAACAGAACCTCCAAATTTTATACATTTACGAATACAGGGTAGTTATAATATAAGTATCTCTATTTGGAGTTATCTGTAGCCCGAAGGAATAACCGGAATGAAACCAAAATCTGTACACTTACTATTCGAGAAGGGGGAAAGGAGAATGGAACAATAAAAAATAATAATAATTGCAATGATCACCGACAGATGGCACTACTGAGTGTGAAATGTAATGTGTAATACAAGAACAAAGAATTAAGGCGTCAAACCGGATGACACACATAATTAATTGAAAAATGTCACAGTGAATGCGGTTAAGCTTTCGCATGGGGGTGCCGATCCTGTTCATGTTCCACATGGCCACTGTCCTGGAGGACACAATCCAGGCGGTGCACGACGTGCTCAGCTGCAGAATGTAATGCATCAGGAGTGATGTTTCGCCCATGTTGTGATATGCGGTAAAAGTAAGCTGCGTCGCCAGGCGCCAGAGTGGCGCTCGGCGCGTAGGCAACCACCGAACCCAAGTCCTGAGGGACTTTTATCGCACAAGTAGGATCTGCCTCCCACGGAGCTTTGGCCGGCCAGAGTACAGCAACCTGCGAACCCTCCAACCTTAAACCCACGTGTCGACGACGTAAGTCGTTGCGATACGCGGTGATACCCAGTAGGGGAGTCACCACGAGGCACTTGGGGACGGGCCGGCGTCCCCCAACAGCTTCGGAGCTGGACACCCAGAAGGGAACTAGGCCCTAGGCATTAAGTCGTGTTTTTCCGACACGTACTTGCTTTACCAGAACTCGAGGTATGTGAAAACCTACAAAGGTAGTCACAGTTCCCTCTCGTAGTGGACCGTGATATGCGGTAAAGTGATTGAGGTTTGCGACACCTCCATGGTTCATAATATTACACATTACATTTCACACTCTAAAGCGCCATCTGTCGCTATTATTGCAATTATTTTTTTTTTGTTGTTCTATTCTTCTTCCCCCTTCTCGAATAGTAAGTGTACCGTTTTAGCTTTCATTCCGGTCATTCCTTCAAGCTACAGAAATCTCCAAATAAAGATACTTATATTATAACCACTCGGTATATTGAAAAGTTCAAGCATTTACGAATGGAAATAAATTCGGGTATATGTCAGAAAATAGTCAATTTGAATTTTAAAATTAAAATTTGCCAATAAAGACAACATGTATCCACCCCCTCAGAAAAGGAGACATAACCCCTCTCTAAACGCAAAACTGAATCCGCCTCTGATTTGACCAAAAACTGACTTGTACACACCCAAGTTATTATTAATTGAAAGAAAAGGAATTGCTCTTCTAAAATAAAATAGATGTGATTCAATATTCAATAAACTATCGAAAACCAAAAGAAGCTTTTCTCATCCTTTCTCTTTTCTTAAGCTGTGATCTTTACTATCTTTAACATTTTAATCCTGCATTTTCTTCCACTTCCGAGTCATTATGACTTAATCGCCACTTTTCTGCAATACAGCATTTATGCCGTCCTTCGTTATCGTCCATCCGCGATTATGATACCTGCAGCCGCCTCTGATTTGACCAAAAACTGACTTGTACACACCTAAGTTATTGTTAATTGAAAGAAAACGAATTGCTCTTCTAAAATAAAATAGATGTGATTCAATATTCCATAAACTATCGAAAAACAAAAGAAGCTTTTCTCATCCTTTCTCTTTTCTTAAGCTGTGATCTTTACTATCTTTACCATTCTAATCCTGCATTTTCTTCCACTTCCGAGTCATTATGACTTGATCGCCACTTTTCTGCAATACAGCATTTATGCCGTCCTTCGTTATCGTCCATCCGCGATTATGATACCTGCAGCCGGATCTCTTTCCTCTCTCTAATGACTTGCACTGGAAACGATTACATTGCAAAATCGCGTTGGTTACATTGTGAAAGCGACGACAATGTCGGACGCGAGCGCAACTTATTTATGCAAAAGAAGAAAAAATTACACTGAACCCATCATCTTATTACGAGGTTTGTCTCGTACCAATAATGATTGTTGTCATGCGATATTTGTTATGAAATCGGCAGTCTGATATTTTATGACTTTATTGTCGTTGCGTGAGCACATTCGTAATTGGTCGCTTTTTAAAGAAAGAAATAACTATGAGAATGATGATATCAGGTGTGTGAGTGCATCTGAAACGTTCATTTTTTGTGTCGATATTGAAAATAACATTGTTCTTTTTTTTTTTCAGTTGATTTATTATAAAAGTATTGTAAATTTTTTGCACGAAAAATTCTAAAGAAATTGTTAAGCTTATGCAAACTTTTGTTTTATGTATAAATTTTTATAAACTACAAATAAATTTTAAATAAAAATAATAATTTTAATATTAAATAAATTTTATATAAAGTATTAATTTTAACATAAATATTTTTTTAAAGTAATAATAATTTTAACATAAATAAATTTTAAATAAAAATAATAATTTTAATATAAATAAATTTTAAATAAAAATAATAATTTTAATATAATTTTTTTAAAATAATAAAAATTTTAACATAAATAAATTTTAAATAAAAATAATAATTTTAATACAAATAAATTTTAAATAAAAATAATAATTTTAATATAAATAAATTTTAAATAAAAATAATAATTTTAATATAAATAAATTTTTAAAAAATAATAACAATTTTAACATAAATAAATTTTAAATAAAAATAATTTTAATGTAAAGAAATTTTTTAATTAAAAATAATAATATTTTTATTATTAACTATTAAGATTTAAATTCTTGGAGCGATTGTAAACCAAGATAATAATAATAATTTAAAAAAAAAAGAACACATTTTACTTAATAATAACTTATTTAACACTAAACCAACAGGCGGTCTAACGTTAAAAACAAATCAGAAATAAATTCAAAACTTTAATCAATAAAATTCCTCTTTTTCTCCCAAAATACACCGATGAACAAATTAAGGAGTTAAGAGTAATACATGAAATTCCTTTCCGAAAAATGCCTTTCACTTCGTGCAATCTTTATGCTACAAGAGTAAATCTTTTGTAAACCTCTTAACTTCTTAACACCAATATTCTACTATTACATCATTCAATAAAAATAAGTTCCCTCCAGTTTGTATTATTTTTATTACATTCACTCCCCCCTCCCCCTTCGTATATCATAATTATCATCATCAACCGTTTTCAATCCACTGCTGGATGTAGGTCTCCCCCAGATTTTCCCATTGTTTCCTGTCTAGGGCTTGAGTCATCCAATTAACACCGACCACTTTTCTGATTTCGTCACTCCATTTTACTTGAGGTCGCCTTCTTTGTCGTTTTACATCTCTGAGATACCACTGTAGGGTTTTTGTGCTCTATCTATTATCTTGTCTTCTTGAAATGTGCACAGCCCATTTCCGTTTTAGCCGTTTAATTTTCTCAATAATGTCAAAAACTTTCGTCTGACTTCTTATCCAGGTTATTCTCTTTCTGTCTCTTCTGGTTAAGCCTAGCATACATCTTTCCATACTTCGCTGTGTTGTTTGTTAGCTGTGTACCATTTATTTTGATAGCGTCCATGTTTCTGCTCCATAAGATTGTTCAGGTAAAACACATTGGTTAAATACCTTTCTTTTCAAACAAAGAAGCATGTTACTCTTCAGAATAATATTGTTTTTCCCAAAAGCACTCCATCCATTTCTTATTCTACTATTGATTCCATTTATGATACTGTTATCCGATGATATTTCCTGTCCAACAGGACCGTGCGAAGAGAAAACTGCGCCCGGGGCAGAGTTTCAATTTTGCACCCCCCCTCTTCTTTTTGTGACAGGTGTCACAAAACTGATTAAGTACAGAAACAGGAATAAATTCTATTGAATAAACATTTCGCTTTTATTTTGCTACTTTAAAAGCTTTAATTTTTATTCAGAAATTACAAATAACTAAATAACACAAGAGAAAATTGCACTTATTTGTTGGAGAAATTATGATATGTTGGACAGAAAAAAAAAAAAAAAAAAAGAATGATGAAGAGAGAAAAAGAAATTCCCCAGAAAATGATCGATGGCCAAAAAATGAACAAATATATAAATTAAACCGTGGTTGGTAGTATAAATTTGGCGCCCGCGCCCCCTCAATTTTCGCGCTCGGGGCGAAAGCCCCCTTTGCCCCTTCTTCGCACGGCCCTGCTGTCCAATATATATGATCATCAAAAAGTGTGTAGATGCCAATTTGATAATCCCCCTATTGATTTTGTTGAACAAAGTGCTACACACATTTTGACGGTCATTACTGGACAGGAAATATCATCGGACAACAGTATATCATGAATGAAATCAATAGAAGAATAAGAAAGAAGTGCCTTTGGGAAGAACAATTTTTTGGACTTTGTTCAAACAAGTCCAAAAAATTGTTTCACAGGAAAATATTTGTGTATTTCTATATGAATGAATATATACCATACTTGCCAACCTACAACTACTCTTCCGTAAAATGTGATTGAATTTAATTCAGGTTAAACACGTTTCGAATAAGAAAATTTATTTAATGTATCTTTATTTAACTAATGTTATGTTGCTTCGCGAAACTTATTTGTATTTACAGTGGAGTCTCGTTAATGCGTCTCCGCTTAAGACGTATCTCCGGTTAAGAGGCTACTTCACTCACGCGAAAACACCTGCTCGCTAATGATAATCCTATCGGGAAAATATTTTAAGATATCGCGTTCGCATTTCAATATTTTAAAATGATTTCTGGGTTCCGTAATTAAAAAGTAACAAGAACGAAAAATCATGCTTCAAGCATAGATTATGTAGCACTTTCCAACGCTTCCAAAATAATTTTACAAAACATACCGTTTAATATAAGCTAAAAGATAACATCTAAGTAAACAATTTGGAAAACGCATAACATATTTAAAAACATAATTTCAGGAATTTCCAAGAGATACAATATTCGGAAAAATATCCGAATACTTTTATTCAGCCCTGTATAGGTGCTAAATTTTAGTTTGTTAGGAAACGCGTACCACAGTTTAAAATTATCCTTCTGGAGTTTCTGTCAGTAAACGGAAATGTGTTCGCGAACTTTTGTGCTGCCCTGTATAGGATCTACAGAATTTATACACACCACATAATAGACAAAAAGCGAGTTAAAATTAAAATCGCGTTCAGTAACTTAAAACGCAGTTCCAGGAATTATTGTTAACAGACAGTAAATAATTCTTTTGTGTGTCCCTGTAAATTAATCTAAATTAAAAATAGTGTTAATTGAAGACTAAATTTGACAGTCATACATTTAGTGCCCCCCAAAAAGCCAGACAAGAGCCGCAAATGGTGACAGTGCAGAAAAGAAAAAAAATGCTGGTTTGAGACAACAATCGCTTATAACTGAAGTTGTAATCCATTTATAGGAAAATGAAAGAGGACACATTTTTTTTGTTACACAATATCATACAAATCACTTCACTAATCATGCCTGCAAGTATCTTGTCTTTATTTTTAAAAATGTCAGAAAATGTGTCAGAAAATTTCCCATTGTTGAACGTGAAAAACAAAAAAAAATGTTTTTTGAGAACTGCTTTAAAATGAAATGTTTGAGTCCCCAACCCGAGCAGAACTTGATTCTTCGGTACTAAAAACAGCATGATTGGCGCTAAAAATAAATCAGAAATAAAATCAAAATTCTAAACAATAAAACTCCTCTTTTATTCCAAAATACACTGATGTAATTGTGAAGAGCTACAATTCAAGAGTACTAAATCAAATTTACTTCCTAAAAGTGCTTTATCGCTTCGTGCAATCTTTACGCTACCAGAGTAAATCTTTTGTAACAACCTCTTAACACCAATACTTCTACCACCTGACTCAATAAACATGGTTTCGATCCAATTTTTATTCTCCCCGCTCACATTTTTTTCTGGTATATATGACCCTCATTATGTGGGTACTTGCCAATTTGATAACCCCTGCCGTTCACAGGGGAGTACTAAGTAAACCCCCAAACCTTGCCTTAATTGGCACAAAATGCCCGCCGGGGAAGTTTGATTTAAGGCGGGTGGCACCGGTCAAACCCCCGCACGTAATGATTTTGCCGAAATTCAGTTTCATTTTCTGTGTGCCTTGAAATACTAATTTTAAATTTATAGACTTAGGTATGCGTAGAAATCAATATTTGATATTAAGTTGCAGAAAAACTGATTCAGATAATTTTAGTTCCTTATCATTACAGTATAGTTTTACTAAACTTTCGATTTGTACTTTCTGATTGATTTTTCTAAAATTTAAAATATAAGAATTCGATTTCAGTTTCATTTTCTGTTGTTCCTTGAAGTACTAATTATAATTTTATAGATTTAAGTATATGTGTAGATCAATATTTGATATCAAATTGCAACTAAAATTTCGTGAAAGTAATATTAATTCTTTAATATATAGTATAATTTAAATATCGTGTTTTTTCAATTAACATCTCAATTTTTTTATTGACTTCCATAAAATGAAAAAAAAAGATCCGATTTCTGTATTTTCTGTAGTCTTTGAAGCACAAATTTTAAATTTATAGACTTAAGTATGCGCAGAAATCAATATTTGATATTAAGTTGCAGAGAAAAACTGGTTCAGATAATTTTAGTTCCTTATCGTAGAGTATAGTTTTATTTACTTTCGATTTTTAACTTTCTGATTGATTTTTCTAAAATCTAAAGTTGATTTTAGTTTGATTTTAGTTTCAATTTCTGTTATTACTTCCAGTACTAATTATAAATTTATAGATTTAAGTGTGTGTATAAATCAATATTTTGTATCAAATTGCAAACAAACAATTTGTGAAAGTATTATTAATTCCTTATCATAGTATAATTTTATAAACTATCGTTTTCATTTTAATTAACATATCAATTTTTAGATTTTTTATTGACTTCCCTAAAATGAAAAAAAAAATAATCTTCTGTGGTCCTTAAAGTACAAATTTAAAATTTATAGATTTAAGTATATAGCATAACTTTATAAACTATCGTGTTTTTTTGTTGTTTTTGTTTTCTTTTAAATAAAATCCCAATTTTTAGATTGGTGATTGACTTCTCTAAAACGCAAAAAATCCGATTTTTGTATTTTCTGTGGTCTTTGAAGTACAGATTTTCAATTTATAGACTTAAGTATGGCGTAGAAATCAATATTTGATATTAAGTTGCAGAGGAAACTGCTCCAGATAATTTTAGTTCTTTATCATGCAGTATAGTTTTACTAAACGATCGATTTTTAATTTTCTGATTGATTATTCTAAAAAATAAAGTATAAAGATTCAATTTTAGCTTCATTTTCTGTTGTTCCTTAAAGTACTGATTATAAATTTATAGATTTAAGTATGTGTATCAATCGGTATTTGATATCAAATTGCAACGAATTATAATATTGTATAATTTTATAAACTATCGTGTTTTTTTTTTTAATTATTATTAACTTATCAATTTTTAGATTTTTTATTGACTGCCATAAGATGAAAAAAAATTCATTTTCTGTGTGGTACTTGAAGTACAAATTTAAAATTTATAGATTTAAGTATATAGCATAATTTTGTAAACTATATATTTTTTCCTTTTAAATTAAAATTTCAATTTTTAGATTGTTGATCGAAATCTCTAAAATACAAAATATCCGATTTTTGTATTTTCTGTGGTCTTGGAACTTGGAAGTACAAATTTTAAATGTCTAGATTTAAGTTTACGTACAGATTAAGTATTTAATATTAAGTTGTAGAGAAAAACTCTGGTGTAGTTAATTTTAGTTCTTTTTCATACAATATTACAGTTTAGTTTTACTAAACTTTTGATTTCAAATTTTCTGATTTATTTTTCTAAAATCTAATGTATATTGATTCAATTTCTGTTTCATTTTGTGTTGTTCTTTGAAGTACTAATTATAAATTTATAGATTTAAGTATGTGTATATGGATCAATATTTGATATCAAATAGTAATAAGTATTATTGATTTCTTATCATATTAATTCCTTATCATTTTATAAACTATCGAGGTCGTTTTAATAACATCTCAATTTTTAGATTTTTGATTGACTTCTATGAAGTGAAAAAAAAATCCGAATTCTGTTACATTTTCTGTAATTTGTGAAGTACAAATTTTAAATTTATAGATTTAAGTATGTGTATATTGATCAATATTTGATATCAAATATTAGTAAGTATTATAAATTCCTTATCATTTTATAAACTATCCAGGTTGTTTTAATAAAATCTCAATTTTTAGATTTTTGATTGACTTCCTTGAAGTGACAAAAAAAATCCGATTTATGTTACATTTTCTGTAATTTGTGAAGTATAAATTTCAAATTTACAGATTTAAGTATATGTGTATTGATCAATATTTGATATCATATATTAATAAGTATTATTAATTACTTATCATATTAATTCGTTATCATTTTATAAACTATCGAGGTTGTTTTAATAACATCTCAGTTTTTAGATTTTTGATTGACTTCCCTGAAGTGAAAAAAATCTGATTTTTGTTATATTTTCTGTAATCTGTGAAGTACGAATTTTAAATTTATAGATATGACTGCCCGAGAGGGACTACTCAGACTAGAAATCCAAGTTTGTAGACCACAGATTTCTATCCAGGCCCCCCTTTATTAAAGCCTTAAAATAAAATACAAAATTCAGCGAGGAAGTGAACAATAGATAAATGAATATAACGAAAACAATATTTATGAAAAAGACAATAATACAAATGTGTAAGTCAATATTTTATGTTAAATTGGAAAGAACAATTGGTTTGATATTAAACTGCAACGAATAAGTGTCAAATTGTCAGCAAACTGCGCCTTACATGGCTATAATCTGGTAAATACAGCGAAATTTATCTCTAAAATTAAATTTATTTTCTCATTAACAGGCCAATTTATGGAAACTTCCTTGGAAATAGAGAGATTACGAAATCTCTTTGAAATATGGAATTATATTTGTGTGATTTATCTTCCAACCTTGGGGAGGGTACCGTCTTTCACTATTAAATTTAATTGAATAAAAGTAACAGCAAAATGAAAAATATTTTCAGAACGTGATATCCAGTAATAAATGACTGAAATTATTTCACTGACGTAAAATTGGGATGTGAATTGAATTTTCTATCGATGTAACTTCCAGTGGGTGTGTTTCGGCGATAAAGTATCTTAGAGAAAATCACACAAACGCTAGTGTAGTATTGTTGACCTAGAGTTATATACAAAAATATTCTGGGAGTTTGAAGGTGCTTATTACCTGTGTTTAAAAGCCAGAAAGTTATATTTTACATGTCTGCAATTGAATCAAATCTGCGTTTACCTTGAATTAAGCCACCGCGCTTGCTGCATTGAGTAAGAATGCAAATCATTTAAGTTTTCTGCTATACCGGAGGTTTTCTTTAATAAAAGTGAGAACTAGTTGAATTAAAAAATAGAATTTGCATTAAAAGTAAAACACTGACCGTAAAAACTTTTTGAATAATAATAATAATAATAATAACAATAATTTAATATTCCTGACTTTTCATACACGGCAAAGGAGAGAAGGATGCTGCAAATTATATTTAAATATCTTCAAAAATTTCACAGAAAAATTATTCTTCAAAAAATAGGCTATAATTTAGCAAATTGTAACCAAAAGTCACTTTTGAGAGCAGTGAATTTTATCAGGGTAGCCACCGGCCAGGGAAAATGTCAATATTTTTTTATAGAAAATATTTTTATATTTAACACTTGATTGCTATCCTTGTATCTGTAAGATGCAGTGACATTTTTTCTGACTGCAAAGACGTCTTTGGAAAAGCCAATTTGGCATTTTTTGTTTGTTTCTTTTTGTGGCTAAAAACAAAAGAGCATGCATTTTTAATTGAATACTATGTTAGCCCTTTTCCTTTTATTATGGGATTTCATTTTATTTATTTCCTTTCATTACGGAGAAAAAAGCTTTTACTTATTTTTAAATAATTTGGTTCGTAAATTCTGGTCTCATTCAATCATTTCAACATTTTAGCAATAGAAGTGCTTTGTCCCTGAAAAGGTTAATTAATGTAACACCGAAAACAAAATTATTTTCCTAAACTCAATATCAAATATGGAAGCTAATTAACTTTCGTATTGTTAATTTTTACCATGGCTGTCATTTTCGAATTGTTCAGATATCGTGAAATACATATAACTCATGTATTTTTATTTAACGTATTCTTTCATGTTTGCTGTTCATTTTCGTGTAACACATGCATCCAGATTTTTAATATTTCATTTAGAGGGGAAAACTCTGTTAAAAATAGGAGAAAATCATTTCAAACAGACTTTATTCTGTTAAAATCAAACAGTATGTAACCATTTTCTATAAAAACGGTCAAATGACTGGACAGTTTGCTGCAAATTTTTAACAGTGTATTCACAATATATCGTTTCGTGATTTCATAAATTTAAATGAAAATTAACGCCGAGCAATTTTATGCAGTGACCAATGATTATATAATACAGATGCCATTTAAAACCCTAATGACATCTATTTAATGATGTATGACTCGTAACCGATTTTTTAATAAATGTTGGGAGAAAACACGCGTGGCACACACACACACACACACACACACACACAAAATTGTATTTATTCATGTAAATTTTCAAGAAGTAACCGACAATAAAGTTGAATTTCCAAACATTTTTGTAATAAGTATAAAATGAAAAGCGCAAAAACATGCAAGTCAAAAAAGGGGGTGAAATTCTGTTAAAAAATATTGTGTTAATAATACAGGGTGTTCCAAAGTTTTCTTTACAATTCTGATCCTCCATAAAACAGTAGGTGCAGGAGAAGGTACAACACCCTGTGTATATCGTTCTGGAGAGTCGTACGAGTGGACATCATTGAACTGCGTTCGAAACTTAATCGAAAACGCTCCGTACCCTCTTGACTTGTGTTTAGCCGGCCAGGGCCCTTATTATACAGCACACTACCAGTCTACAATAAACTTCTTGTGCCACTCGTGTATTGAGGGTCTGGATTAGAGTTGCCACTGCCAGGTGTCCCGATTAACGTGGGACGTCTCGATTTTCAGGAGCTTCAACACCTGTCCCGCGTAATCATTGGGTGGGGCGCCCGTTTTTTCATGATGCACAAATTCTGTTAAATTTTTTTTCGTATTATGCTATTTATTAGTCTGCATCAAGGTAAACTTAATACGATAAAACCTGTTGTCTAAAACGGAAAATTTGTATAGTCCCTTCGAAAGAAACACTTTACAAATCTACCTGCCTAGATGGAAGCCTGTCTAAAACGGAATTTTTTGCGGCTCGTAGCGATTCTGATTTCACAAGTTTTGTTGTAATTTGTTCAGTAAATAATATAAATAAATTTATAACGTAAATCTGTTTTAAAAGTCAAAAATTACTTGTCTCAGCAATTCCGCTTTCACAGGTTTTACTGTTGTGTTTATTTAGTACAGTAAAACCTGTTAAGATGGAATCGCAAGGGACCAGTGAAAAATTCCGTTCCATTCTAAACAAGTTTTCATATTATGTGATATAATTGTATGGTATTCTTACCGTAGGGTCAAATGAAGTTTTTAAGTTTAAAACAAGATTCCATTATAGACAGGTTTCGTTTTAATGGTGTATACTGTATTTTTATGGCCCGATTTAGAAGCCGTTGTCCCACATTTTTCGTCTCTCTGTCACACTTCTTGTGCCAATAGACTTTACAACACAAGTCTGGATGGTGGGTCACGCCCGTATTTTGTTCCTACTACGTCTCTATGAAGCAGGCCATACACTGTGCCTTTTCCTATTGGAGTACCATCACCAGTTTTGGGTTTTACTGGGTCGTATCTGAAAGTAACAAACAACATTTTAGTACAAATAAAACTTTATGAGTCGCTGTTACATACACATAAATCGAACTTCTCTATCTTATTTCGTTTAGGTTTTAGTAGGGTAAGAATACCGTTATGAAGACACGGGGTGCAGGGTGCAAATGGAGGTGTGGAGAAAGTCGAGGTTTGTCCTTCCACATTTCATACCTCTGGGTGGTGGAGATTTCCCGAAATGTGGAAGTGACGTGATCACGAGTGGGGGGGGGGGGGGGGGTAAGAGTTGCTCCATTCTCCTCTTGTTAGATAAGAGTGGGGAGATTAAAAATTGCCGTGTTCGCACAACGGTATTCTTACCCTACTTGGTCTTCGATTCAAATGAGATGAGATTTTATTTTTTAAAGTGTTTTAATTTAGTTTTGAATTTATTTTATTTTTAGTGGCGCCATCTATGGTATTTTTAAAAAGTAATTGATATTAAAAAAAATTTTTTTTTCACTGTTTGCTGAGCTGCAAAATTTTGTAAAAGAAATTTTGGAACACACTGTTCTTTATTTAATATTTTTTTGAAATCCAAGATAATGGAAAGCTTCTTTTTGGCATTGAACATTCATGTATTTAATAAGCATCATAAAAAGTGTTATGGTTAAATTTGTCAAAACTCTGGAAAGAAAAAAGAAAATCTCCTGAAAATTTCTGATTTGAAATCGGGAAGATTTTTATATGCTTAATGTTGAATTGAAACACAATCTTAACTTAACCGAAATACTATTTATCATTTGAACTTGAAAAGTATGTCAGACTTTTAAGATTTGAAAAATACTGCACAACTACGACACAACAATTTGATAAAAATAGATTTAATACTAAAAGAAAATGGGTGATTTGAAATCACTTTTAAATTATGAATCGTCCGGTTGTATAAGGAACGAGTGAAATCTTCAGATTTGTTTCACTTAGCAGAAAATCCCCCGGTAATCTTTCTTTTCAAGCAGAAGGATTCGAGCAGAGAGACAGTGTGATACCCCCTTAAGCTGGGAAGGAGGGGGGGGGGGGATAAAGAACGAGCGATTCCTGTGGGGGGAAAGGAATTGGAGAAAACTCCGTTCCGGCCACTTTGTTGGAACTGCGGGTTCATCATTAGAGAGTACCTATGTTCTATAGTGGAAAGAAGCCCCCTTTCCCTACCCAATTATTGCTAATGGTCGGCGACGACAGTGAAAGCTTTGGAAGACCCTTTCCACCCTCTACCACCTACACCCTTCTTTCGAATGAAAAGCTCGAGCTCAGCTCATCCCCTTCCCCCTTCCCTTGCCCCTCCCCTGTCTTTCTACAATTCTGAACTTTTTTAAAGCAAAAGAAGAAAAAAATACAGCTATAAAAAAAAAAAAAAAAAGTGAAGCGTATGTGGAAGAAATATTTTGAGAAGGGATTTTGATTTTAAAATTTCTGTTTGGTGTCCCTATCTCTAGGAGGTTAGAGAGTTTTTTCTGGTAGGAAAAGCGGACAAGAGAATCGCATTTACTGGAAAATGTCGTTTTCTAGCAATACGAGTAGTTTTCGATATAAGAGAAGATCCTGGTTTTTAGCAGTCGTCAATGGAATACTCACTGAAGATAGAGATAGGGCCTTAGTATATCTGGGGTAGGATTAAGATACGGAATTCATATATCTGCATTATTTATCTATTTCATATTATTTAAGAAGCTTTAATTAGCAAAGATGAGACTTCGGAATTTTTGGACTTGAAAGTATAATATTTTGTCTTTTCTTCCAAATCCAAAACTGAATATCCGACGAAATTTTCACTGTTAATTTATGTGAAAATTGAAATGTTAGGCTTTTCTCTATGAGTCAAAAGAGTTTTTTCTTGTAGGAAAAGTGGACAAGAGAATCGCATTTACTGGAAATTGTCGTTTTCTAGCAATACGAGTATAGTTTTCGATATAAGAGACAGACGGTCCTGGTTTTTAGCAGTCGTCAATGGAATACTGACTGAAGATAGGGATAAGGCCTTAGTATATCTCGGGTAGGATTAAGATAAGAAATCTATACTTCTGTATTATTTTGTAACTTTATATTATTTAAGAAACTTTAATTAGTAAAGGATATGATTTCAGAATCTTTAGACTCAAAGTGTTATGATATATATATTTTGTGCAAATCCACGCGATATCTGATTTATGAAGTTTTGACAGTTAATTTAGACAAAAATTGTAATTTTGGTCTTTTCTCTATGAGGAAAAATAATTTTTTCGGGTAGGAAAAGAGGTCAACAGAATCGCATTTACTGGAAAATGTCGTTTTTTAGCGATATGGGTAGCTTTCGATATAAGAGAAGGGCCTATGCTTTTTAGCAGTCGTCAATGAAATACTGACTGAACATAGAAATAGGGCCTTAATATATATCGGGTAGAATTACGATACAAATTCTATATTTCTGCCTTATTTTTCAGCTTCACACTATTTAAGAAACTTTAATTAGCAAAGGATATATCTTCAGAATCTTTAGACTTAAAGTGTTATGATAGATATATATATTTGCAAATCCATGAGATATCTGACTTATGAAGTTTTGACTATTAATTTAGACAAAAATTTGAATTTTGGCCATTTCTCTATGAGGCAATGTTTTTCTCTCGTAGGAAAAGCAGACAAGAGAATTGCATTTATAAAAAATGTCGTTTTCTAGCAATACGGATTGTTTTCGGTGTAAGAGAAGGGCCTGTGGTTTTTAGCAGTCGTCAATGGAATACTGACTGAAAATAGAAATAGTGCCTTAATATATATCGGGTAGAATTAAAATACGAAATCTATATTTCTGCCTTATTTTTCAACTTCATACTATTTAAGAAACTTTAATTAGAAAAGGATATGACTTTAGAATCTTTTTATCAAAAGTGATATGATATATTTATTTTTTGCAAATCATTATGAAGTTTTCACCGTTAATTTAGACAAAAATTAAAATTTTGGTCTTTTTCCTATGTGAAGCAAGATAATTTTTTTCTGGTAGGAAAAGCGGACAAGAGAATTGAATTTACTGGAAAATGTCGAGAAATACGAGTAGTTTTCGATACTAGAGAAGGGTTTAGTTTTTAGCAATCGTTAATGGAATACTTACTAAATATAGAGATAGAGCCACAGTATATCTCAGATGGAACTAAGATATGCGAAATCTGTATCTTTATGCCATATTTTTCAGCTTCATACTATTTAAAAAATTTTACTTAGCAAAGGCTGGGGACTTCTTTGGACTTAAAGAATAATATTTTTTCTTTTCTTCCAAATCTATGAGATATCCGACGAAATTTTCACTGTTAATTTATATGAAAATGGAAATTTTTGGCTTTATGTATGAGGTGAGAATTTTTTTTTTTCTGATAGAAAAGGCAGACAAGATAATTGCATTTACTGGAAAATGCCGTTTTCTAACAATAAATGATTTTTTGATAGAAAAGAAAAGGGATTAGTTCTGAGCAATTCGCAATGGAATACTGTCTGAAAATGCAGCTAGAGCCATAGTATATCTTTGATAGAATTAAGATACGAAATCCATAATTTCTGCATTATTTTTTGACTTCATAAGAAACTTTAATTAGCAAAGGATAAGACTTCAGAATATTTACATTAAAGCGTTATGATATATTTGCATACGTATATATATTTCCAAATCCATGGGATATCCGAGTTACGAAGTTTTCATGGTTAATTTATATGAAAATTGAAAATTTTTGACTTTTTTCTAAGAGTTAAGATATAATGTTTTCTGATTGGAGAAGCGAACAAGAGAATCGCTTTTAAAAGAAAATGTCACTTTATAGCAATAATTGAGGAGGTCGGGGCAAGAAAGTGCAATCTGTTGCTTAATATTGTAAATTATAATATTCTACATATAATTTGTTTTAATGTCACTTGGCGGCAGCATATGTCCCAGGTTTCGTTTTTGCCCCAGACGTTTATGCCCCAATGAAGATAGCTAATTTACAAAGAACGTAATAGCAATATCATCAAAGTAATGTCAATCAATCAGAATATCTCAAATGTTAGTAAGACACTGGCGAGAAAACGTTATGTTATGTATCTTGATTTGAGTATTGAATCAAAATTTCAAATTGAAATATCTCAGAAGTTCAAAAATGTGACTTACCATACTCCCTTGCCCCGAACTCCTCAATTGTACTTTCGAAAGAAGAGAAAGACTAGTTCTTAGAATTCGTCAATGGAATATTGACTGAAGATAGAGCTAGGGACATAATATATCTCTGATAGATTTATGATATGAAATCTATATTTCTGCATTATTTTTCAACTTCCTACTATCTAAGAAACTTTAATTAGCAAAAGCTAAGACTTCAAAATATGTAAACTTAAAGTGTTATGATATAATTTTTTTCAAATCCATGAGATATTCGATTTACAAAGTTGTCACTGTCAATTTGTATGAAAATTGAAATTTTTGGCTTTTCTTTATGACGTAAGGTAATTTTTTCCCGTAAAAAAGCGGACAAGAGAGTAGCAGTTACTGAAAAATCCTGATTTCTTAGCAACTGGGATAGCTTTCCAGATGGGGGTTGATTTTAGAGAAGAGAGGGGGCTAATTTTTAACTGAGATTGGAGATTGAACTTGGGCTTTAGTATATCTCGGATAGAATTAAGATACTAAATCTATATTTCTGCATTATTTTTCAACTACATACTGTTTAAGAAGTTTTAATTAGCAAAGAATAAGACTTCATAATCTGCAGAATTAAAACGTTATGATTTTTTTTTTTTTTTTTTAATGAGGTATACGATTTCCGACGTTTTCTCTGCTATTTTATATGGAAATTGAATTTTTTTGCTTTTTTGTATGAGACGAGAAAAAAAATGATAAGAAAAGCATCACTCGTTCTGTGTGGAATAAATAGATAAAGTATGAAAAAAGAAAAAAAAATAAATTTTGAGAAAATTGAGGTATTTATTTTAATGTTTTACAAACTCTTATACCACTTTACATAAACATACATGGGAATCATTAAACATTTTAGCAATATGTGAAAAACAATAGCCAAATTTATCGCGAAAATGATCTGTTAAACAATTGCAATGAACCTAAATGTTATCATATATTGAATAGGTATAATAAACAATAAAAAATATAATAAACTTTCATGTTCACCTTAAAAAGAGGTCCCTTTCATAGCCAATTCAAACCTAATATTTTTCTTTATTCAGGGAGAGGAGGGTCACGACCCTTTTTCCAACTCCTAGGATCTGCCCTTGTGCAGTGTAATATGCTAATTTCCGGAATGCCATGAAAATGTGCCATCCACAACTTGAATTGCACCCATCATCTATGCTTGTAAATGTAGTTTTTTAACAGAGAAGATTTCGATTTTAACAGAGAAGGTTTCGAATTAGAGTAAAAAGACACTTTTGATACTCTCTTTTGGATATATTTCTTGCTTCAATAAAATTCATTTTTACTTTCGTGCTTTTGTTATCAACATATTTTTAAGACCAACAAAGTACTTTTTTAAGGTATACACTGCTGTAAAAGAATCTGCTGATTTTACAGAAATTGTTTTAGACAAACAGTAAAGAAGATTATTTTAGAGGAAAAAATGTATTGTTTTCTTCTTTCTTTTTTGACAGTCGTGATAGGTTCGATGACGTTCGACTCTTAAAAAAACAAAATGTTTGTTGGTAAACGCATTTACTGTAAAAAAAATAATAATAAATCAATATTAAAATATATAAAACAATCAAAATTGCATTAATTATTTAACTTGTAAATGTAGTTTTTCAACAGAGAAGATTTCGAAGTAGAGTAAAAAGACTTTTGATAGTATCTTTTAATTATCTTCCATTCTTTGAATAATTTTTGCTTTTGTTATCAGCATATTCTTAAGACTACAATGTACTCTTTTATTTTTAAGTATGTAGTGTTGGAAACGAATACGCTGATTTTAGAGAAAATACCAGTAAAGAAGTTTATTTTAAAGGGAAAAAAAATGTTGTTTTCTTCTCTCTTTTTTGACAATTCAGTGCAGCATTCAACTATTAAAAAACATAATGTTAGTAAAGAAACACATTTACTGTAAAGTAAAAAAAAATCTATAAAAAATCAATATTAAAAATCTATACGAATTCAATATTCAAATTCAACAAAAATTCAATATTAAAAAAAACAATAAAAATCAATATTAAAAAAAAATGTAGAAATTTTCATGTTCACTTCATAAAGAGACCACTTTTATAGACGTATCAAACATAATCTGTTTTATTTGTTCAGGTAGAGGGGGGTCGAGACCCTTTCCCCAACTCCTAAGGATCTGACCTTGTGCAGTGTAATATGCCAACTTCTGAAATGTTTTTAAAGTGTGCATCCAAAACTTAAATCGCACCCCTCATTTTAGCCTGTAAATGTAGTTTTTCAACAGAAGTGGTTTCGAAGCTTAGTAAAAGGGCACTCTTGATAGTTTTTTGCTTATTTTCCATTGTTTCTATAAAATGAATATTTATTTTTTCTGCTTTTGTTATCAACAAATTTTCAACAGTACATTGTAATTTTTTTTTTTTTTTAATATACACTACTGTAAAAGAATGTTCTGATTTTATAGAAATACTTTACTTAAAAAAAATATTGATAAACAAGATTGTTTCAAAGGTAAATATGCATTGTTTTCTTTTTTTCTATTTTGACAATCCAGCGCAGCATTCGGCTATTAAAAAGTAGAATATTAGTAAAGAAACGCATTTACTGTAAAGAAAAAAAAATCCATAAAAGAATCAATATTAATAATGCATAACAAATAAATATTAAAATAAAATACAATAAAAAATCCATATTTAAAAAAAAAATGTAGAAACTCTCATGCTCAGTTTAGAAAGAGATCGCTTCATAGACGTATCAAACCTAATCTTTCTTCTTTGTTCAGTAATTAATAACAATGCAATGTTATGAAAAATTGCCATCCACAAGTTGAAATCCATCCATCCTTTTAGCTTGTAAATGTAGTTTTTTAACAGAGGAGGTTTTGAAGCAGGGAAAAAAGACACCTTGGTAATCTCTTTTGACTGTCTTCCCTTACTTCAATAAAATGAATTTTTATTATTTCTTATTTTGTTATTAACCTACTTTCAAGATCTCAAGGTACTTTTTTTTTCTGAAGGTACTTTTTTTTTATAAGTATACACTGCTGTAAAAGAATATGCTAATTCGATAGAAATATAGTGTTTTGACAAAACACCAATAAAGAAGATTCTTTTAAAGGGAAAAATACATTATTTTCTTTTCTCTTTTTTGACAGTCCAGCACAGCATTCGACTAATAACAACAGAATGTTTGTAAAGAACAGCATTTACTGTAAAATAAAAATTCCATAAAAAATCAATATTAAAAATTAATAACAAATCAATATTAAAAAACAACAAAAAGTCAATATTAAAAAATAAAAAAAATAAAAATCAATATTTAAAAAAAAATGTAGAAACTTTCATGTTCATTTTATAAAGAAACCACTTTCATAGACGTATCAAACCTAGTATGTTTTCCTTGTCCAGGGAAAGGAGGGTCACGACCATATCTTCAACTCCTAAGACCTGCTCTTGTGCAGCTGATATGCCAACTTCCGCAATTCTATGAAAATTTGCTATCCACAACTTTAATTACATGCTCATTTTAGCCTGCGAATATAGTTTTTCAATAGAGGTTGTTTCGAAGCATAATAAAAATATACTTTTAGTACTCTATTTCAAAGTGTTCCTTTATTTCAATAAAATATGTTTATTTTTTCTGCTTTTTTAATCAACATATTTTCAAGACCATAAGGTACTTTTTTTATACTGGATATGTTAATTTTACAGATATTTTTTTAAAACAATACACCAGTAAAGAAGATTATGTCAAAGGGGAAAATGCATTATTTCTCTTTTCTCTTTTTTTTAGCAATCCAGTGCAATATTTCAGTTTAAAAAAAACAGAATGTTTCATTTACCGAAAGAAAAAAAAATTCCATGAAAATTCAATATTAAAGATAAATAAAATTATTATTATATGTTATTATTATATATTAAAAAAAAAAAACAATAAAAATAAATATTTAAAAAAAAAATCTAGAAATTTACAATCTAGATTTTTTTTCATTATATACATTTTCACTTTAGAAAGTGACCACTTTCATAGATGTATCAAACCTAATATTTTTTCTTTGCTCAGGGAGAGGAGGGTCACGACCCTTAAACCAACTTCTAGGATCTGTCCTTCTGCAGTGTAATATGACAACTTCCGCAATGCTATGAAAATTTGCCATCCACAACTTGAATTGGATGCATTAGTTTTGCCTGTAAATGTAGTTTTTCAACAGAGAAAGTTTCGTTGCAGAGTAAAAAAGACACTTTTGATACTCTGCTTTGATTACCTTCCATTATTTCAATAAAGTGAATTTTTATTCTTCTTTTGTTATCAGCATATTTTCAAGATCACAAGGTACTTTTTTTTGTAAGTATACACTGCTGTAAAAGAATATTAGGATTTTACAGGAAAGTTTTGTTTGGAGAAAACACTAATAAAGATGATTATTTTAAAAGGAAAAATGCACTGTTTTCTTTTCCCTTTTTTGACAATCCAGTGCCACATTCGACTATTAAAAAATAAAATGTTTGTAAGTAAACACATTTAATGTAAAAAAAAAATAATAATAAAAACTCAGTATGAAAAATCCATATTAAAAATAATAATAATAATAATAATAATAAAATAAATATTTAACAAAAATGTAGAAATTTTCATATTTACTTTACAAAGAGACCCTTTTTATAGACGTATCAAACTTATTTTTGTTGTTGTTGTTGTACAGGGAGAAGAGGATCTCGAAACTTTCTCCAACTCCTAGGATTTATCCTTGTGCAGTGTAATATGGCAACTTCCGCAGTGCTTTGAAAATTTGTCCTACACAATTTGAATCGCATGCATTATTTTTGCCTGTAAATGTAGTTTTTCAACGGAGAATATTTCGAAGCAGAGGAAAAACAGAAACTTTTACTACTTTCTATTGATTTTCTTGTATTATTTCCATAAAATGAATTTTTATTTTTCTGCTTTTGTAATCAACATATTTTCAAGACCACATAGTACGTATTTTATAAGTATACACTGCTGTAAAAGAATATGCTTATTCTATAGAAATATTTTGTTTTGACAAAACACCAATACAGAAGATTATTTTAAAGAGAAAAATACATTATTTTATTTTCTCTTTCTTGACAGTCCTGCGCAGCATTCGACTATTGAAAACAGGATGTTTGTAAAGAAAGCATTTGCTGTAAAATAAACATTCCATAAAAAAAAAATCAATATTAAAAATGAATAAAAAATCAATATTAAAATAAAAAACATTAAAAAATCAATATTTTAAGAAATATATAGAAATTTTCATGTTTAATTTTTAATATATATTTATTATGATATATTTTAATTTAATGTATATTATTTTTATATAATGTATACTATTTATTTTAATGTATATTATTATAATATATTATTATATTTATTATAAGATATTTTAATTTAATATAAATCATTATATTATATTATAATATAGCATATAATATATATATATATTTAAAAATGTAGAAACTTTCATGTTCACTTTAGAAAGTTATCACTTTCATAGACCTACCAAATTTGATCTTTTTCTTTGTTCAGGGAGAGGAGGGTTGCGACCCTTTTTCCAGCTCCTAGGATCTGTCCTTATGCAGCGAAATAATGCCAACATCCGCAATGCTTTGAAAATTTGCCATCCTCGATTTTAATCCCATGCATTAATTTTGCCTTTAAATCCAGTTTTCAAGAGAGAAAATTTTGAAGCAGACAAAAAAGACACTTTTGGCACTCTGTATTGATTATCTTCCATTGTTTCAATAAAATGAACTTTTATTCTGCTTTTGTTATAAGCATATTTTCAAGATCACAAATTATTTATTATTATTATTATTATCATTTAAGTATACACTGCTGTAAAAGAATCTGGTGATTTTACAGGAATTTTTTTTAATACAACAAACCGATAAAGGGAAAAATGCATTATTTTCTTTTCTCTTTTTTTGACAATCTGGCGCAGAATTCGACCATTAAAAAGCAGAATATTTGAAAAAAAAAATTATTTACTTTTTAAATAAATAAATAAGTAAATAAATAAATAAAGGCCTGTAAATGTAGATCTATAACAGAGAAAGTTTCGAAGCTGAGAAAAAATACACTTTTGATACTCTCTATTATCTTCCATTATTTCAATAAAATGAATTTATATTTTTTTCTGCTTTTGCTATCAACATATTTTCAAGATTACAAAGTAATTATTATTATTATTTAAATATACATTGCTGTAAAGGAATCTAGTGATTTTCCAGGAATTTGTTTTTATACAAAATACCCGTAAAGGAAAAAATGCATTATTTTTTTTAACGCTTTTTTGACATCCGATGCAGGATTCGACTATTAAAAAGCAGAATGTTTGAAAAAAAGTATTTAATGTTTAAATAAATAAATAAATAAATAAATAAAGGCCTGTAAATGTAGATTTTTAACAGAGAGAGAGTTTCGAAGCTGAGAAAAGACACTTTTGGTACTCTCTATTATCTGCCATTGTTTCAATAAAATGAATTATTATTTTTTTCTGCTTTTGTTATCAACATATTTTCAAGCTCACAAAGTATTTTTCTGCTGTTGTTGTTATTATTATTTAAGTATACACTGCTGTAAAAGAATCTAGTGATTTTACAGGAATTTGTTTTTATACAAAATACCGGTAAAGGGGAAAATGTATTATTTTCTTTTCTCTTTTTTTGATATCCGTCGCGGGATTCGACTATTAAAAAGCAGAATGTTTTAAAAAACACAAAAACAGAGAGAGTTTCAAAGCTGAGAAAAAAGACACTTTTGGTACTCTCTATTATCTTCCATTGTTTCAATAAAAAGATTTTTTTTCTGCTTTTGTTATCAACATATTTTCAAGATCACAAAGTATTTTTTTTCTTGTTGTTGTTATTTAAGTATACACTGTTGTAAAAGAATCTGGTGATTTTACAGGAATTTGTTTTTATAGAAAACACCGATAAAGGGAAACATGCATTATTTTCTCTTCTCTTTTTTGACAATCTGGCTCAGAATTCGACTATTAAAAAACAGAATGTTTGTACACATTTAATGAAAAAAAAAACCGGTCTTTTCCAGGAAAGGTTTTTTTGAAAGTTTTATCTGTAAAGTCATCAGTGTTTTTTTTTTTTTTTTTTTTTTTTTTTTTTATAGCGTATGCTTTAAAATTAATTCAAACTGGGGGGGGAGTAACAACATTATTTATAAATATTTTTTAAAAAAAACTTTAACAACATTAAAAAGAAAAAGTAACAAAAATGACCTATTAAAAATAATCTAAATAAAGGGGGTTAGTTATTAAATTCAAGTAAAATTTCATCCACTAAAAAATATTTTTTTCTTTTTCTTACGTTTTAATTATAAGATTATTTATCAGTTTGTTAAGCTAAATTTTGAAGAATTTAGCAAGCATTTTACAACTTATCAAAACTTTATATATCACCCAGTGAAAAATGATGTTACATTAGAAAATTTATTACATTTATACTTTGCATTTCTTACTTTTTATAATATATACGATTATATTTACTTTGTTATTCGGAGAGCAAAATCTTTAAAGGCGAACATGACAAAAGTCGTTATTACATATACATGCATATATATTTTTTTAATGTAACATAGGCGACTGCAGTAATTGGTACAGTCCTTTACCAGGTCCAGTTCGCATCCAATACCATGAAAATTGCTTTATAAAAAAACTGTTAAGATAATAATAATTGATCTTGCTATTTAACCCTTTATGCTCTGACGATACTTTTAAGCACCATTAAAGAAAATTCAATATATTTGTATAAACTGCCTATTAATAAAATTAGATTTTACTTTTCATACAAAATACTTTGCTTGATCACATTTACACTCTAAAAGCGACATTTTCAAAACTGAGCAAAAAATACTCAAATCTGAGTATGTCGCAAAGTCAAAATGACTCCGAATCAAAATTACTCAAGTTTGACATATGTATAGACTCATTTCTGAAAACATGCACACACTCAAGATTAAAACATCATGTGCTCATATTTGAGTATGTCCATGTTTCAAAAATGAGTATGAACTGATTTCTATGGGCTCATTTTTGAGTATGTCCATGTTTCAAAAATGAGTTTGAAGTGATTCTAATCCTTTTTGAGTATGTCCATGTTTCAAAAATGAGTATGAACTGACCTCTATGTACTCAGTTTTGAATATGTCCATGTTTCAATACTCTGAGTATTTCTACTATTTCAGAAATGAAAGTATTGTGTCGTCCTATTTGAAACAAAAAGTTTCATAATAAAATGAAAACGATTTACTTAGATTTGAAAGTGTCATTTACCTCAGTGTAGAAAGCACAGAGTAACAGTCGAAGCTAAACATTGTTTAAAGCGATTATTGTTTCAATCATTTACATAAGTGTGTAGCTTTTTTCTAAAAAAAAAATTATATGAAAAATTTCCAACTACAAAAATCCTTCCATTTACAGGGGGTAGGGTCACAATCATGAACATAGCTCATGATTACGAGCAACATGAACATATATCATGGTATGAGCACCATGAATATTTTCTGAAAAATCAGCTACTTTTCCCGAAAAACGGAAAAACAGTTCGATAACATAATCTCTTAATAAGAGCACCTGTCCAGTTTGATACGTTTGCGAACAAAAATGAATTAAAAAAAGTGTCAGAAAGTAGTCCGTTTGGCTTTGAGAACAGACTTATGAAATCTTGTGTTTTAGAGATGGCTAATTTTATTTCCCGGTACTGTATCAAAAATATAAACCAACCATTATTTTTGTATCTAACAGTAAGAATTATAATATGATAAAATAAAAATTGCTGATTTTTAAAGCTTACTGTTCTTTTAACTTGAGCATCATTGTTATCTGATAAAAGACTCTAAAGGAGTTAATATAGAATTGCCATTGCGGCAACTGATTCCAGCTATAATTTCTCCATGTTCCTAACTCCCCTCATTTTTTTTTTACCAGACTTATGAAATCTTATGTTTTAGCGATGACTAATTTTATTTCCCAGTACTGTATCAAAAACATAAACCAACCATTATTTTTACATCTTACAGTAAGAACTATAATATGATAAATAAAAATTGCTGATTTTTAAAGCTTACTTTTCTTTTAACTTGAGCATCATTGTTATCTGATAAAAGACTCTAAAGGATTTAATATAGAATTACCATTGCGGCAACTGATTCCAGCTATAATTTCTCCATGTTACCAACTCCCCCCATATTTTTTTCTGTATCGATCGCTTTTTAACAAGCTGCGCGTTTCTTATTTCGAACCTGCCACAGCCGGCTTGCAACTCACCTCGCCTCGGAAGACATTTTTCTTTTTACCCGGATGTCGGAAAAGAAAAGGAATAAGAAGATCTTTCTAGTGGTTCCCGTCTTCTCTTTTTTTCCCTGGAGTTGAACTGTCTCCAGGGAGTTGATATTCCTTTTTCCTGTCCCCCTCCCCCATTTTTTCCATGTTATTTTTTTTTCTTTTTCACTACGAAAACATGTATTCCATTCAGATACAGAAGTGACGGTAGATGATGGGATATATATTCTATGGAAAGTCGTAACTATGTGAATATGTATAATGTATCAAGTATGCTTTTATATATAGTTGTAGCAAGCGGCAGTCGCGAATTTTTAAAGGTTCTCGGGTATTTTCTGTATCATACACATAGGATGTGAAAAATACATCGTTTGGTTTTAAAAATAAATAAAAAGGGAGTTCAATATGTTATTGGAAATCCTGTATTTCTACTTGAAAAATATGTAAAAATGTGAGCTTCTTTTGTTATGGCAATTTTTTTAATCATTTTTATTTAGTATAAGATATCAATTTTATTTATTTTAAGATTATTTTTATTATGAAATAGATCTTCTAAATACGTTATCCGAATCTATCCAAAGTCGGGCCAAAATTAGCTCTTTTTAGGGTTTCGTTCACCTCTCGAAACCCTATTCGCCCCCCTTCTCTGTCTGTCCGTCGCAGAGCCGGTTCTCAGAAACTGTATAACTTACAGACTTGAAATTTTGTGTACTTGCAGCTGAATATCTACTGTTACGCTGAAAATCATAAAATTTTTAAAAAATCGTATTATTTTAATATATAGAGATAAAAAAAAAATCTAACAGCCTTTTCCTATTAAATTTAAACATTTTTCGTTATAGCAGTTGCCAACAATTAAAAATCCACAATAAAATTCTTTCTACAATAATTAATTTTCTATTGAAAGATTTCCACGTGAAAAATAAAAATGAAATAAAAAGTTTCACCAATTTAAAAAAAAAAAAAAAAAAAAAAAAAAAAAAAGATTAATATGACGTCATATTGGTAATAAAGCGGAAAATTTCAAACATTTCTCTATAATACAAGGAGTATGACTATGTGTAAATACAGAAAGCAGCTTAATATGACGTCATTAGAGAATTCAAAAGAAAATTAATCTGACGTCATAACGGATTTTTCAAATGTTTGAGAATAATACAAAGAGAGTATCAATATGAGTAATAGATAATAGTAAATATGTTTGAGGAATGTATTGAATCATGATAAAAACCCGATTATGGAAATATTTGCATATTTTAACATTTTGAAGGTCTCTATACAACATGTTTAATTTTGAAATTGATTTTTTTTTTTATAATATCGCATTTAGTCCACACATGGTAGATATTATTATGACAGAGTATAACAGCGGGCTTCGCAGGCTATCTGGCCGGTTCAGATATTCGAAAAAATGAGAAAAACAGACCGGTAAACTTTTACTTTATGAAAAACATGACTTTTTTTTTCTGGAAAATGAAATTTATTTGGATTTATTAAAGAAAGGATAAAGTATTTTGAAAGGAATATTAAACGAAACCCTTTGTGCGATTTTCGATCACACTTACCCACTTGTGTTTTTATAGGTGTAGTCGTGGCTGTAACCTTCAAATGTTTGACTCGAAAGTAGCTGAATATGGATTATTCCTGGACCTAAGTCGAGAAAAGAAAAGAAACATGAACGAAAAATCATGCACACGACATAGATTAGGTAGTTTTTTCCAACACTAACAGAACAAAAAAAAAAAAAAAAGTCTAAAAATCTAAAAGTAGGTTTGTTCCAACTTTTTTTCTTCAATTATTATCTTTTTATTTAGCGCTTCCCTCCTGTCTTAACCCCCATTTAAGATAATTTTTAAACACATGAACGTAAGAAAAAAAAATGTCTTCCACAGAGGATTTCTGAGGTCCCCCCTGACGTAAAATCTTTAACCATCGCAGGATATGTAGCTTAACTTTTATCAGAATCCTGATTATAGAACAATTATCTGTATAAATTATCAAGGGCGCCGCATAACGAAATCCAGGGAGGGGAAAAATATTCTGTAACAGATGTGCCTGTAGTTTGCCAATTAAGCAAACAAAATAAGATAAATTAAGTTTTTTTTTTGTTGTTGTTCAGAACATTCCGTGCCAAACAATTTCTATACACATGAACAACCAAAAGTTAAAAAAAAAAATACAAAAGTGAACTTCCGCCAATTTTTTTCCCTTCAACTGATTTCTTTTTAATCAGGAAGACCCCTCCCACTTCTGAACTTCGTATTTACGATAATTTTTAAACATTTGTACAAAAAAAAAAATACAGGGTATTTAAAAGGTTTTTCTGTCGTAAAATCTTTAATTCTTTTTGATAAAAGTGTTTAATTATTTAAAGTCTCTCGTAAAGAAAAAAATTGCATTTAAAAAAAAGTATTAAAGGAAAATTTAGTGAATTTAAATAAAAATCCAGGGAAGGACACCCCCCCCCCCCCCCACACACACACGCACACTTGCCAGTGCCCATGTAAATTATTAAAATGACAAAATAAATCTAAATATCTGTTATAACCCGTTAAAACATACATTTTCAAAACTTCTTTTGAGTTAAAAAAAAAATAATAAATGAATAAAATAGAGAAATAATCGATTTTTTTTATTCAACAAAATATCATGACCTAATTCAAATATACATAAGAAGCTTGATCTTAGCCCAAAACTTTTTATAAAAGCATTTTAAAATAAGAATTTAAAAAAGAAAAACTTTGGAATTTCTTTTTTAGCATTTAATAAAGCGCTAATACTTAGACGTTTTTTGAATACATGCTTCGATGAATTAAAACTTTTAGTTTTCGGAACTAGAAAAATAGATATCGAAGATAAGTATCGAATTTTGAAGAGTACCTCTTTACAATGTAGGATAGAAAAGTAGCGAAATAGTGAAAGTCAGATAGTGAAATAATAATTTCAGTTCAGTATAGAATGACGACAATTGCTTAGTAGTGCATAGTATCAAAGAAAGTGATACAAGAAGTATTTAAACTCTGTTTTTTTTTTCTAAGAGAAAACAGATTTGTCTTTAACTAATGAAATAAAAAGTCATTAATAAATTTCTACATTGCAAATATTTTAATTAAGTAATATTATCAGTGTAAAATATACATTGTACTAAAAAAAAAATGTTTCTTAATCTAAGAAAATATATAACCACAAACGAAAATATACAATAACCTCTCCCGAGTTACTAACGATTCCGAAAAAGGTACTTTATCATTAGGAACCTCATTAACTAATATATTTTCAAAATTTAAAGATGCATTTAAAAAAAAATATATTTTGCTTCCACTGATTTTTGGAAACGTTTCCGAGTCGTTTTTACCGTACACTGTAAAAAATGACCAATGTTTCTTATTTTATCAAAATATGCTATAACCACGAATGAAAATATAATATAATCTTCTGAGTTATCCGACAGTCCGAAAAGCGTGTTACATTGTCTTTTGAATCCCCAGAAAGCAATACATTTCCAAAATTTAAAGAATTATTTATAAAAACAAAATTTCTGTAGCTGCCCGTATTTTTCAGAAACGTTTCCGAATAGTTTTTATAGTGTATTAATCAGTTTCTTCAGCCTGGAATACCTATTTATGGAATGTCATCCATTCTCAAGTAAACGTTATCAGTTGCATAAGTTAATTTATATATGAAAGAGTAAAGAAATAATCTTAATTTTAATGTTAATGTTAACGCTGTTAATTTCGCATGTTTTTCTGTTAAACATATTTGTTGAACATGAAAATGTTTACTTGAGAATGGATAGCATCGGAAAAAACTATATTCTGGGCTTAGAAAACTGATTAATACACTTTAAAAGCTACTCGTAAACATTTCCGAAAATTTCGGGCAGCTAGAAAAATTTTGTTTTTCTAAATGATTCTTTAAATCTCGAAATGCCATTTATGTCTGAGGTTTCTAAAGATAAAGAAACACTGTTCAGAATCATGGTTAACAAGGATGAGATTATATTATAAATTTATTATATATTTATATTATATATTTTCGTACATTCAGAAACATTCGTCATTTTTTACAGTGTATGTCAACCCCTTCTCAACCCAGAATATAGGTTTTCCGGATGCTATCAGTTCTCAAATAAGCATTTTCATGCTCAACAAACGTGTTTTACAGATAAACATGTTGAATTAACAAGCATTAACGTTAACTTTAAAATTAATATTATTTTGTTACTATTGCATGTATAAATTCAGTTAAGCAGCTGAAATTTAATCGAAAGTTGATAGTATCTTAACAACCAACATTCGGTTTGAAAAAACTCATTAATACATTATGAAACTACATAGAAACGTTCTGTGGAATTTATACGCACCAAATAATATTCAAAAAGTTAGTGAATTTTTTAAACACATACCACAATCGAAAACTCACTTTCAGTTAACTTTCAGTCAATCAGAGTTATAGAGAGCTAACTGCGCATTCTGTTCTATTTCATTTTACGATTCTTTATTATATACTAGTATTTATAATTCTCAGCCACTCTAAGCACGATAAATAAAAACTGCCAATAAAGAGAATTTTTATCTGCAAATGCACCTTAAAAACTTAAGTTACGTAAAAGCGCTTTTCCTTTCTTTTTGGTCGACACACACACAAACATACACACCCATACAAATAAAAGATACATTGGAAATGAGTGATATATAAGGGGGAAATGCAATGAGAAGGATATAACGAAAAACTACTGTCATAGGTTATCGACCAAGTATAGTCAGAGATGCATTAATTTTTTTGGAAAAAAAGGGGGGTGTTTGCGGTTTTAGGACTGAATATGTGAAAATGTAATGCGTATAGAGTTGAAAATTATGTTGAAGTTATGTTTAGAAAATGAAAGAGAAATAAAATTTTCGAGAAAACTTTGAAGACACATATGAATGTTTTAAAATTTATTTTTACAGTGCAATTTCTGATTAATTTCTAAGACATAAAGTGCAACATCTCTTTCCGAAAAATGAAAAACTGATTTCATATAAGGCTCATTATATGCGGTTTCTATGTAGATTTTTCATCCAAGATAACTTAGATACACCTATGATCTAAGGAAGGAAAGAAAAGTTCTCTCTCTTTCCTGTGTCCGGGATCCGACACAAAAGAACTCGGGAATCGATGCAGTAAAAGGACAGGAAGGAATATCAGTGACATATTCCCTCCGACCAACTTATCCATGCAGAAATGTCTCCGCAGCAGTTGCACTGTATTTCGTTGTAAGAAAGATGAAGAATAGAGAGTGGATGGGCTGGAGAAAAATAAAGGAAGGGATAAAAAATATGCAAAAAGCTGTTAATTAAATTTGCATTTTTTAAAAATCTGCTAATTAATATAAAAGTTGAATGGGGTTTATCTGTACAAAGTTTAAATAAAATCTGAAAGAAATAAGAAAGTCAAATTTTATCTTTTAAATGTATTTTGCAATGCATAAAGTTTTCTTGTAAAATTTCTAAAAACAGAATGTCATAAACATTGCACTTTTCGAAAAATATCCATCTTGTTTTTCATTTGTTCTTTATAGGAGGATACACCGTGGATACTTAATCAAAGATAAATAGGATACACCTATACTCAGAGGAAGCAACGAAAAGTTCTCTCTCTTTTTCTCTCCTGGATTTGGAATCCGACACAAAGGAATCGCTGCAGTGAAAGGAGATGAAGAAAGATCAGTGATACATTCCCTCCGTTCAACTTATACATGCAGAAATGCCTCTGCAGCAGTTATATCGTCGTTCGCTGTAAGAATAAAGTTGAAATTTAGAGAGTGCATGAAACGGAGAAAAACAAAGGAAAAATTAAAAAAAAAAAATTGTAAAAAGCGATTCGTTAAATTTGCGTATTCTTTATATCTGCTCATTAATATAGAGGATGAATGAGATTTATTTTCACAAAGTTTGGCATTAAATAAAATCTGAAAGAAATAAGTTTTGTGTCTTGTAGATGTTAGTAGCAATTCCTAAAGTTTCACTTGTAAACTTTCTACAAAACGGAATGTCACATATAAACATTGCTTGCTCTTTCCAAAAAATAAACGTACTTATTTTCATCTGCTCTTTATATGCGTATCTTCTGCGAATTTTTCATCCAAGATAATTAGGATATACCTATATGGTCAGAGGAAGGAAAGAAAACGTCTCTCTCTCTCTCTCCTGGATTTGGAATCCGACACAAAAGAATCGGTGCGACGGGAAGAAAGATCAGTGACACATTCACTCCGTCCAACTTATCCATGCAGAAATGTCTCTGCAACAGTTATATCGCCTTTCTTTGTATGAACAAAGATGAAATACAGAAAGCGGATGAACAGGAGAAAAATAAAAGAAAGGATAAAAAATATGCAAAAAGCTTTTCGTTAAATATGCTTATTTTTTTAATCTGCTCATTAATATACAGGCTTAATGAGATTTATGTTAATAAAATTTGACACCCAATAACATCTCAAAGAAATAAGACCGTCAAGTTTTATGTCTTTTACATGTAGTAGCAATCCATAAAGTTTCACTTGTAAACTTTCTAAAAAAACAGAATGTCACATATGAACATTGCTTGATTTTTTAGAAAAATTAGACACCTATTTCCATCTGCTCTTTATACGCGGATTCTCTGTGGATTCTCCATCCAAGATAAATAGGATACACCTATGATCAGAGGAAGAAAAGAAAATGTCTTTCTCTCTCTCTTTCCCCGCATATGGAATCCGGCACAATGGAATCGGTGCAGTAAAGGGACAGGAAAAAGATCAGTGATAATTTCCTTCTGTCCAACTTATCCATGCAAAAATATCTCCGCAGAAGTTGTACAGTCTTGCTCTGTAAGAATAAAGATGAAATAGAGTGGATGAATAGGAGAAAAATAAAAGAAGGAATAAAAAATATTAAAAAAGCCGTTCATTAAATTTACATTTTTTTTAATCTGCTCATTAATATACAGTGTTAGTGAGATTTATGTTTACAAAATTTGACACCCAATAACATCTCAAAGAAATAAGATCGTCAAGTTTTATGTCTTTTACATGTAGTAGCAATCCATAAAGTTTCACTTGGAGACCACTGACCAGGCCCCTACCTACCGGGATTCGACCCAGTTTGACGGGTTTGAGTGCCTGGTCATTGGGGCGAAATTCGCCTGATCGCCCTATTGGGGCGGTCCACAAAGACAAGTACCCAGTTCGGCCAATCAACTGAGTACGGATTTTTCTGTGTTGTTCACTCCTAAATTTAAATGTTCTGAGATCTGACGCCGCACACCACGTACTCGTCATGACAGTTGAAATGGGGCTGGACAATTTAGTGCCGAAACGTTGGTACTGAACTTAGCTTGAAAAAGGGGAGAGAATTTTGAGGGAAACTAAATAAAGAAATTAACTAGATAATGAAACCACTGAAATGAAAATATAATCAGCCAATAGCTAAGTCGTACCATCGGGGAAAATTTTTGGGCCGAGTTGCAAGGCAGACGAAAACGCTGCGGGGGCTGACGGGACTGCGCCTTTCTACCGTACCCCACCTGGTAAAAACTGGCTCCGTGGGCTGTCCCATTAGAGCGGGTCCGGTAGCTTTTGCGGACAATGTCCAATTGCACCTAATAAAGAGGCGAACAGTCAAAAATAAAATGAATAAAAAAACTGCTGCTAAAAAAAAAACCCTTGTGCTACCAGTTGGGGCCGGCCATTGGCTCGTCCCAACCGGCAGCACGAGGAACTGCAAGGGGAACCTGGAAGAGAAGAATGTTACATTTTAAACTGAACTTATTCTGAATTACACTTTAACTACATTATTGAAATTAATTTACTTTTATTGTGCTAATTGACTTGGCTACCCGTCCATTGGGCCCATGAAAGGTTGTTAAATAATTAACAATTTGTAATTTAAAATATGTACTATTGCCGTTAACTGACTAAACCATAATGGGTTGTTGTTGTTGTTGTTGGTTTGGCCCAAGAGCCCGGTTTTGCAGCTTTTTATTTCTATATAGCTGACATGATCCATATAACTGTGAAACTAGTCTCCTAATTTTGAACCAATTCCAGATGAGAGACCTGCATCTGGATTGGCACCCCCAGAGGTAGCGCTTATATAGAACTTGGAGGACATTAGAGCCACGAACAGATTTAACGTGCACCAGCTCCCATTAACGTACACGGTCTACTTTCCATACTTATCCTTTATACTTATCACCTCTTTCCTTCCAGTTCTTCTTCTTCTTCTTTCTCATCTGTCTTCTTCCCCTTCTTTTTATAATATTTTTTAACACAAGGACGGACAAACAGTGCCGGGGGCTATTATAAGCTTCTTACTGTGTCATGGTGCACAACTTGCTGGACCGTTGATGACATGCGTCGTGCTGGTAATACTGTGATTACGGGGCTCTTGTTTCGGGCCGTGGTGCCAGCTGATATTGTGCGACTACCGCACACTGCTACTAGGACAAAACACATAACTTTCTAAGAAAACAGAATGTGACATATAAACATTGCTTGCTCTTTTCGAAAAATGAAACACTTACTTCCATCTGCTCTTTATATGTGGATCTTCTGTGGATTTTACATCTAAGATAAAAAGGATACACCTATGATCAGAGCAAGGAAAATAAGACTATCTTTCTCTCTATCTCCTATATTTGGAATCCGACACAAAGGAATTGATGAACTAAAAGGACATAAAGGAACCATTTCCTCCGTCATATTTATCCATGCAGAAATGTCTCCGCAGCAGTTGTATAATCTTTCTCTGTAAGAACAAAGATGAAATATAGAGAGCGGATGAACATAATAAAAAATATGTAAAAAAGCTGTTTCTTAAATATGCCTTTTTTTATCTGCTCATTAATATACAGGGTTAATGAGATTTATGTTTACAAAATTTGACACCAAATAACATCTCAAAGAAATAAGACAGGTAAGTTTTTTATCTTTTAGATGTAGTAACAATACACAAAGATTCACTTGTAAACTTTCGAAAAAAAAACAGAATGTCACATAAATATTGCTTCCTCTTTCCGAAAACTGAAACACTGTCTTCCATTTGCTCTTTATCTGCGGATCCTGTGTGGATTCTTCATCCAGGATAAATATATAGGATAAACCTATCATCAGAGGAAGGAAAGAAAACTTATCTTCCTCTCTCTCTCTCTCTCTCTCTCTTCTCTCTCCCCTCTCTCCCCCCCCCTCTCTCTTCTCCCCCTCTCTCTCTCCCTCCCTCTCTCTCTTCCCCCCCTCTCTCTCTCTCTCTCTCTCTTCTATCTCTTCTATCTCTCTCTTCTATCTCTCTTCTATCTCTCTCTTCTATCTCTTCTATCTCTCTCTTCTATCTCTCTTCTATCTCTCTCTTTCTCTCTCTCTCCTACATTTGGAATCCGACACAAAGGAAATGGTTAAGTAAAAGGACAAAAAGAACCCATTCCATCCGTCCAACTTATCCATGCAGAAATGTCTCCGCAGCAGTTGTATCACTTTTCTCTGTCAGAATAAAAATGAAATATAGAGAGTGGATGAAAAGGAGAAAAATAAAGGAATGAATAAAAATTATGCAAAAAACTGCTCATTAAATTTCTATTTTTTCTATCTGCTCATTAATATACAGAGTTAATGAGATTTATGTTTACAAAATTTGACACCCAATGAAATCTGAAAGACATAAGATCGTCAAGTTTTATATCTTTTAGATGTAGTAGCAATCCATAAAGTTTCCCTTGTAAACTTTCTAAGAAACAGAGTGTCACATAAAAACATTGTTTGCTCTTTTCGAAAAATGAAACACTTACTTCCCTCTACTCTTTATATGCGGATCCTCTGTGGATTCTCCATCCAAGATAAATAGGATACACCTATGGACAGAAGGAAAGAAAAGTTATCTCCCTCTTTCTCCTACATTTGGGATCCGACACAAAGGAGTTGGTGAAGTAAAAGAACAGGAAGGACCCATTTCTTCCGTTCAACTTATCTATGCAAAAATTTCTCCGCAGCAGTTGTATCATCTTTCTCTGAAAGAATAAAGATGAAATATAGAGAGTGGATGAAAAGGAGAAAAATAAAGGAAGGAATAAAAAGTATGCAGAAAGCTGTTCGTGAAATTTGCATTTTTTTCTTATCTGCTCATTAATATACAGCGTGAATGAGATTAATCTTCACGAAGATTGACACTCAATGAAATCTGGAAAAAATAAGACTAAATTTTTTTAATAGTTTACATGTATTAACAATACACAAATATTCACTTGTAAACGTTCTAGAAAACGGAATGTCACATATAAACATTGCTTGCTCTTTCTCAAAAATGAAGCGCCGACTTCCATCTATACTGTTTACATGAGAATTTTCCGTGTATTCTACATCCAAGATACCTATAGGATACATCTATGCTCATAGGAAGGAAAAAAAAGTTATCTTCTTCACTCTTTCCTAGATTATTGATCCGGCATAAAAGAATTCGAGTATACTAAAAGGACAGGAAGGAAGTTCAGTGACGTATTCCCTCCGCCCGATTTATCTAAGATTTACGAAGCAGTTGCAGCATCTTTCTTTGAAGAAATAAAGATGAAATATAGAGAGTGGATAACCAAGAAGGGGAAAAAAGAAAAAAATATCAAAAACGATAAAAAAAAAATTAGTTAAAAGTCACATATATAATAAAACAAAAAATTAATTTCTTGCATGTTTAACTGTCTTAGTTTCATTAGTTCTTGTATTGAACTAACGGCACATTATATTCTATTTTACTTTAAACGTCTTTATTAATCTTAGAATTTATAATTAGAGTTAAACCAGATTTATTCTCAAAACATTTGTTTTACTGCCAAAACCCAGTTTATTCCCTAAAAGATTAGTTTTTTCCCCCAAGTTTGAACCAAGTTTTTTTTCATCTTTTAAAATTCTATTTATAATTCTTTTTATATCCCCCCCCCAATCCCTTCAATATATATATATATATATATATATATATATATATATATATATATATATATATATATATATATATATATATATATATATATATATATATGTAATAATAAAAAAATTTCGCCCTATTTCTTTAGTTAAATTATTCCAAATTCTTCAATTCTTTTTTCCCTCTCTTTTTAAAATATCTCTTAAATCTATTTTGTATTTTATTCCATAACTTAATCAAAATATTCTGTTATTTATCATTCTAAAAATCTTAATCTGTTAAAAGCTACACGTATTTATTAAAACCTTATTCTCTTAAATTGCAACACTGCCTCTAAACGCACCTGCCTAGTTTCTTCTTTTGAGACATTTAATTTTTATTCTTTGGAACTTTTATAATACCATTTTTATTTCTATTTAATTCATTCGGCATCCCATGATTCCAAGCGGTTTTCGCGCCCAAAGGCCTTTTTACCTTTTTAATTTGCCGCTTCTGTTAAAGAGTTTTAATCATACGTCAGAGACACGTCTTCGTGGCCTCATTTTTTCATCCATTAGCGAGAAAGCTCCGCCCTCTTTATCCCCCTAGCGCCCTCCGAACATGGATGCGAGTGGACCAGCTTGTTCGCGCGTTTTGTACCTTTGGGCCAAATTTTGAAGTATTTATACGGTTACACTGGCTTTGGAGACAGATTTTACACGAATTAGTGGTTGTCATCTAATTGCCGTCACTGGGGAGTCTACACTAATGCATCGGTAATATGTTCTTCAAGCTCTGCTAATTCTTCAAGATCTTCAAATGTGTTCAGTTTTAATGAAACGAAAGTTGGTGGAGTTGCTTTCATCTCTGTGATCACAATAAAGCCACTGCTCATCTATTAAGTTATTAAGTCTTCTTTTTAATGTTTTTGGGAAATTTCTTCTGGATTTCACTGCCTCTGCTCAATTTTTACGACTGCAAATACCTTACGATTTCCGATGTGATATACTTCGAGATTTGTCTTCATGGTGAGTGACTCGAAGTGATGCCCTGTCCGGGTGTCATGACTACATTTCAACGATCTCGACTGCGGCTACCTCGATATGATTATCAGGTAATTTTAGTGGTTTCGGACTGAGATGTTCCGATTGTCTGGTGAAAAGAACGTTCAAGTCGCCAGCAATAGCGATCGTCTATAATGTGCCAATTTTCGACAGGAATGTATCATATATATATATATATATATATATATATATATATGTGTGTGTGTGTGTGTGTGTGAATGCTGCATATATATTTATACATATATATTTTTTTACGCCTGACTCAAAACAAGAAACAATTTTATACATGGTAACGTTAACAATATTGTCACAATTACATTAGAAAAAAATTACTAAAATAGCTTTATCGAGAAAAAAAAATAATAAAGTTTAGAGAAAGCCTGGAATAGATTTATGAATTCTTGCTGATTTTTATTATTATTATTTATTACTGCAGTGGAATCTTTATCATTTTTCAAAGAAACTGAATGCCATACATAACCACCACTTTTCCTTCCAGAAAAAAAAAAAATGACTTCTATCAGCTCTTTATATGCGGTTTCTGTTTCGATTCCTGATACAGAATAAATAGGATAGCACCTATGATCCGAGGAAGGAAGGAAAAGTTCTCTCTTTCCTCCATTCGAGATCCGGCACAAAAGAGTCGATGCAGTAAAAAGGACAAGAAGGAAGATCAGTGACATATTCCCTCCGTCCAACTTATCCATGTAGAACTGTGTCCGCACCAGTTGCACCGACTTTCTTTGTAAGAATGAAGAGGAAATGTTAAGAGTAGATGGGCAGGAGCAATTAAAAAAAGAACTATTTGAAAAAGAAAACGAAAAATTATTTCAAATATCCATATAGGAGAAAAAATGAATTGAAGAAATTTAGAACGGTTATCCTGTAATTATTGAGGGGCTACTTTACTCAGTCGAAAACAACCGTTCACTAATGTTAATCCTATGGGGGAAATATTTTAAGATATCTCGTTCGCATTTCAATATTCTTAAATGATTTATTTATTTATTTATTTATTTATTTTTTTTTTTGGGGGGGGGGGGGGGATTGGATAGCTAAGGTTTTGATTACTTTATCTGATAATGGTTACTTTAGAAACTGGGTTTTGAAAGTAAAAATATCCTCAATTAAAAAAAAAAAAAAAAAAAAAAATTGCAACCAAAATCGAAAAAGTACAAAAGGGCATGCATAGAGATTGTCCTCAGCTATCCAATGCAAAATAATAATAACTAACAAATAATGAAATGCGAACGAGATATCGTAAAATATTTCCCTCGCAGGATTAAAATTAACGAGCGGGTGTTTCCGACTGAGTGAAGTAACCTCTTAAGTCTCGTAAAGATTGGTTGGTTGAGGGTGATTTTGTCATTTTTTTGCAAACAGACCAGGACCTAGATTCAGAATTGAATCCGACCCACTACACACATCCATGCCGGGTTGGTATTCAATCTCGGCACCTCTTAACCATTAGCTAACGCTCGAAAACTAGACAAATCGGTACGTATCTTGTAAAAAACTAACTAAGGTGTTCCGTTCTATTTTAATTTCTTTATTAATATTAGTATTAAAAACTGTTATCAGTCTAGCGCGTAAATAAAATTTACCAATAAAGCATTTTTTATGGGCAGCTGCAATTATTTTAAAAACTTTTGTTACTTAAAAGGGCTTTTCCTACCTTTTAGGTAAACACACGCACACACACACACACATACAAAAAAGAGAGAGAGAAGAAGAAGAAGAAGAAACATAAGAAGAAAAAAGTTACATCGGATGGAGAGCCGTATGGTGTAAGAATGAAGTGATGATATAACGAAAATCTACTGTCATTAGGTTATCGATCAAGTATAGTAACAGTTGTATTAAATTCGTAATGAAAAGAAACAAGTTGGAAAAGCAGTAAAGGAACAGGAACGAAGATCAGTGACATATTCCCTCTGTCCAGCTTATCCATGTAGAACTGTGTCCACACCAGTTGCACCGACTTTCTTTGTAAGAATGAAGATGAAATATAAAGAGTAGATGGGTAGGGTCAGTTAAAAAAGAGCAAAAAAGAACTATTTGAAATAGAAAAAGGAAAATTACTTCGAATAGTAGAAAAAATATGAATTAAAAAAATTTAAAACGGTTAACCTTCAAGTCTCCTAAAGATAGGTTGGTTGTGAGTGCTTCGGTCATTTTTTGAACACGAGGATTAAACAGACCGGGACGTCCGTTTCGAGTGGAATCCAACTCACTACCCACATAATATCGGGTTGGTATTTGAATTGGGCACCTCTTAACCATTAGCCATCGCTCTAACCACTATAGACAAACCAGCAGGTCAAGGAACTAACTAAGGTGTTCCGTTCTATTTTAATTTCTTTATTAATCTTAGTATTAAAAACTGTTATCAGTCTAGCACGTAAATAGAATTTGCCAATAAATTATTTTTTCTTTATGTGCAGCTGCAATTATTACAAAAAACTTGTTACTTACAAGGGCTTTTCATACCTTTTAGTTAGACAAGCACACGCACAATAAATTAAAATAAAATAAAATAAAATAAAATAAAAGAAGAAGAAAAATTACATCGGATAGCGCACCGTGTGGTGTAAGAATGAAGTGATGATAGAACGAAAATCTACTGTCATAGGTTATTGATCAAGTATAGTAACAGTTATATTAAATTCGTAATGAAAAGAAAAAAATGCATTTATTTTTTATACCAGACTCAAAATCAGGGACAATTCCATGCGTGTAGCGTTAACAACGGTGCTACAATTACATTAGAAAAAAATTATTAAAAAAATCTTTATCAAGAAACAAAAAATAAAGTTTAGAGTAAGCCTTGAATACATTTATGAATTATTGCTGATTTATTTTCTTTTAAATTTATTACTACAGTGGAATCTTTATGTTCTTTCAAAGAAACTGAATGCCGCACATAACCACCACTTGCTCTTCCAGAAAAATGAAAAAAATGACTCCAATCAGCTCTTTATATGCGGTTCCTCTTTCGATTCCTGGTCCAGAATAAATAGGATAGCACCTATGATCCGAGGAAGGAAGGAAGAGTTCTCTCTCTCCTGCATTCGGGATCTGGTACAAAAGAATCGGTGCAGTAAAGGGACAGGAAGGAAGATTAGTGACATATTCCCTCCGTCCAACTTATCCAGGCAGAAAGAAATCTGTCCGCAGCAGTAGCGACGTCTTTCTTTGTAGAAATGAATATGAAATATAGAGAGTAGATGAATATAAGAAAAAAAATTGAAGGAATGAAAGAAAAATATAAAAAATTCTGTCATACATATTTAAATATACACAGTTGTGTATAAATTAATTGGGGCAAAATGCATAAACATTTGATATTCTCATTATTTATGAATATAGCTTTAGATAAAACATATATATATATATATATATATATATATATATATATATATATATATATATATATATATATTGCTTTATAGTAGTATTATATATAAAGTTTTATTATTGTACAACCAAACTGATCTTAGCAAAATTAGTTTTGCCACGATTTTGAAGTGCAGGTTCCATATTTTTGAATCATCATTTCTTCTTTACAGTGCTTATTACGTTGTGTCTTGATTATAACTGAAAAACAAACCAAAAGTTGTAAAAAAAAAAATTATAAAATGTAACAAAAAATTCAAAATCTGTAAAAACTGATTTTATTTTATGTTAGAACTTAAAAAAAAAATGTTTTTGGTTGTTTGTTTTTTATGTTGTAAGAAATTAAATTTCCTTTATTTTTTGGGGAAAAAAATAATTCTGTTAACGTTTTAGAAAGCTATCGTAACAAAACCGTTAAAAAACAGTATTTCGAGATAATTGAATTTAAAATTTTGTTGGTACTTTTCCGTTATACGGACACCATGCCAAAATGTATGCTAATGCATAATGTATGTAAATGTATGTAAATGTATATAAATGTATGTAAACGTATGTATGTAAATGTAGGTATTAAATGTATGCAAATGTATGCTTCGCGACAATGGTGTCTCTATAACGGAAAAGTACCATTTTGTCTTCGCAGGTATCTAAGGTCTGCGTGGCTTAACGTTTATAGCCGTACGACCGTAATCATAGGGATTTTCTTACTGGACCAACAGTACAACATTCCTAAAAGTTCAAACATTATAACAAGTAATAATAATAATAAAAAAACAGTAATAATAAAAAAAATTCCGTCATTTTAAACTTTCCTGGTACCGTTAAAACAGCTATACACAACTGTAAAAAATGACCAACATTTCTTATTTTATGAAAATATACTATAACCACGAACGAAAATATAATATAATCTTCTGAGTTATCCGAAATTCCGAATAGCGTGTTCCATTGTCTTTTGAATCCCCAGAAACCAATACATTTCCAAAAGTTAAAGAATTATTTATAAAAACAAAGTATTTTTAGCTGCCCGTATTTTTCAGAAACGTTTCCGAAGGGTTTTTATAATGTATTAATGAGTGTCCTCAGCCTGGAATTAAGATTATTTCTTTACTCTTTCATGTATAAATTAACTTATGCGGCTGAAAACGTTTACTTGAGAATGACATTCAAAAAACAGGTATTCCAGGCTGAGGACACTAATTAATACACTATAAAAACCCTTCGGAAACGTTTCTGAAAAATACGGGCAGCTAAAAATACTTTGTTTTTATAAATAATTCTTTAACTTTTGGAAATGTATTGGTTTCTGGCGATTCAAAAGACAATGGAACACGCTATTCGGAATTTCGGATAACTCAGAAGATTATATTATATTTTCGTTCGTGGTTATAGTATATTTTCATAAAATAAGAAATGTTGGTCATTTTTTACAGAGTGTACTCAACCTGAGGCCTGCAGACCGCATACGGCCCGCGCCTGGTGAGCTTTAATGTAGGGCCCGAAATACACAATCAATAATCCATATCTATAAAAAAAAATTGTGTTTAAAAGGTATTTCGGACTTTCACTGTTGTTTTATATATTTTTTGAGAAGAAAAATCTGTTTTTATATTTAGATTTAATTTAAAATTATGCTAAAACATCCTATACATTTGCTACTTCAAAAGTTCTTTTTACATGTAAGAACTATTTGGATTACGGTGAAGTACATATTTTTTAATATTTAAGACTAATCAAACGTCAGTAGTAGAAGAATAAGAGTTAGACCCCAGCAGGAGCCGTGAGCGTGGTGGAGGTGGTGCTCCTGGAGGTGGAATCGGAAGTGATGGAAGATAAGACAGGAAGTGATGGAAGATAAGACAGGAAGTGAAAGAAGATAAGACAGGAAGTGAACCGGAAGTGTTGGAAGATAAGAGAGGAAGTGAAGTAGGGGAGGGCTTATTTTTAGGGGGCTTAATTTTTTTTGTGAAAAATAAAGGGTTTTAATCAGATTCTTTCTTGTCAGGGAATTTTTTTTTTTTTTTTTTTTTTTTTTTTTTTTTTAAATACGAAGTTTAGATGTAAGATATTTAAGAAATATAAACTACAACTTGGAGTACTTTTTGAAATTTTCTTATTTTTAGGGGGTCTTTTAGGTAGGGGAGGGCTTATTTTTAGGGGGCTTAATTTTTTTGCAGGAAAATAAAGGGAGATGAAAGGATTGGACCGACCTATAGGTGAACTGCGATTGAACAAAATGCACATCATTTTTTGTAAATAATATGTGTAACCTTTTCGAGTAGAGTTGAGGGGTAGGAACCCTGCTGTAAAAATAATAATATTAATAGAATATACAATTTTTTTTCATAAAAGTTTCTTATGGTTGGTGGGAAATGTTAAAGTAACAAAAGGTCAACAGTGCTAGTGGAGTTGAGGGGTAGGAACCCTGCTATAAAAATAATACCTGTAAAAGAAATATTTATGTGCTACCTTTCGCGCTCGTCGACCTAACTGTTCAGAGTTTAACATGAGATTTACTTATAATTCACCTGTAAAAGAATTTTTTTTTTTTCATTCTTTAAACATTAACTTAAATGTGAATGAGATTAAAATAGATGCGAGGGCTAAATTTTTAGAGAGTTAAAATGAAAATCCACTGAGGGTTGTGTTAAATAAAAGGAGATGATCGACTTTGACAGCATTTTTCTAAAAGTTTATTTATCGAAAAGGGAATCATACGTTTCGATTATATTTGTTAACTATTATAGTTTAACATTAAAAAGCAGGTAGACATTCACATCTTTAGCGCTCGTCGACCTAACTGTTCGGAATATTTTTCGAACCCATTATGTTTGACTTTATAAAAGTTTCATGTAAAAAATTATTCTTTAAGTTTTAACTGAAATGAGATTGAAATAGATGTAATGGCTAAATTTTTAGAGAGTTAAAATGAAAATCCACTGAGGGTTGTGTTAAATAAAAGGAGATGATCGACTTTGACAGCATTTTTCTAAAAGTTTATTTATCGAAAAAGGAATCATACGTTTCGATTATATTTGTTAACTATTATAGTTTAACATTAAAAAGCATGTAGACATTTACCTTTCGTGTTCGGAATTTTCTTCGAACCCATTATTTTTGACTTTATAAAAGTTTCATATAAAAAATTATTCTTTAAGTATTAACTGAAATGAGATTAAAATAGATGTAATGGACAAATTTTTAAGGATTTAAAATGAAAATTGTGATAGCCATGTAAATGAAAGTAATGCGATTACTTTGCTTCATAAAAACCTAACACGAAAAAAGCTGGTAGACGTTTACCTTTCGCACTCGTCGACCTAACCGTTCGGAATTTTGTTTAAACTTCTCTCGAGTTCGTCGACATAACCGTTCAGAGTTTTCGTCGAAATCCGTATATAGATTAACTTACAATAGCTAACTTTTTTAAGGGAAGTTTAAATAACATATTTCCCAAAGTGTCTTACAAACATTTAAGAATTTATACACACATAAGCACCTCACCTATAGGTGCAAGGTTCTGACTTTAAAGCTACTAGATGTTGAAATTTAAACTTCTTGCGCTCGGCGACCTAACCGTTCAGAGTTTTTTTTTAAAACCTTGTGTCAATACGTGTTAGGAACCCTTAGAAAGACCTACATGGAGGCACTTATCCCTAATATAGATAATCAACCCTAAACTAACCAGTTACAACACACACAAGACATAATCATTACATTCAGTTAATAAGTGATTTGACATGCAAAATATTAGATATAAAAACATACAATATGATATATACAAAACAATTTTAAAGATTTTTTTCCCTTTCATATGAACAATTTTTAGCAATAATTTAACTTGAGAGCAGGTATTTGTTTAGAGTTATACGATTATAATAAATTTTCATTAGATTTGACATTATACAACCAACATTTAAAAAAAGAGAACGACATCTAGTTTTTTAACGTCACATATTTGAATTATTAACCTATTTTAGTTAAAAGTATGATACTTAAGTGATTTTATTTGAAAAATCAATACAACATTTTAAAAGCAGTCGAAAGATTTTTGCTTTTGAAAAATAACTAACATAATTTTAATTTTTTAAAGCAGTTAGGTAGATGACACTAACTTTAAATAAAATACATATTTTTTATTATTATTAAAGAAATATAAACTACTCACACATTATTATTATGCTGCATTTTAACATAACAACATTCACAGTAATAGACATGCGATTAAGACCATTGGAATTCTACAACTTTTCTGCTGACATGTGGTCACAGAGGAAATCTTTTCATATAGAAGGCAAAATAAGATAATGATAAACATGATTCGTTATGCATATGTTGAAACAGGAAATTATTTAAGACGTGTGATTAAGACCATTTTACATGGTATTACAGAATAAATCTTTTCATAGGATGCAAGATAATATCACATAAGGTATTGATAAACGCGATTCGTTATGCATATTTTAAAACAGGAAATACATCCGTCAGATAACATTACTTTGTTTATATGAAGTGACCAAATACAAATTTTGCTGATTTAATTAATTTTATTTTGAATTTGAAAATAGTATTGACAGAACATTCAAATTTTACTTTTGCACAATATTTAAATAAGGGAAATTGTATACAATATTTAAAAAAAATTAATTAGGAATGTTAGAAAAGGAGAGTGCTTTAAGGAAAATACGTTACGATTTTAAAACTTTTTTTTTAATACATTTCTAAGTTTTATAAACTTTATCGAAAAAAAGAAAAGAAACTTTTTGCATGTGACTTTTTTTAACCAATAAAATGCTAGTACAGTAAATTCTGTCTAAGGCGGAATCAATCGGGACCGAGAAAATTTTCCGCCGTAGACAATATTCCGCCTTATGCAAAATAGCCAAAATAAATAAAATACACAAGTGCAAGCCATATTTTTACGTTCGTAATCTTTAGTACAGTTTTTTAAATGAAATTATACGTCTTATTAAATTTATTATAAATCTCAAAAGTATTATATGAATAATAAAAATAAATAGTAGTACCAATGATAAATTTCTTCCATTATAAAAGTTAATGAAAATCATTTACCTTAACAACTACTTCATATTTCACATAGTAGCATAGTACTTTTTAAACAGTCGAAAAATAATCTTTTATCGATGCTTGTTTTGTCTTTCTTTTTACCAAACATTTTTCAGTAGCACATCCGTTATGAGCAAGTCCGTTATTATGGGTATCAATTCTTCATTTTTTTGAGCAAGAAATTTTTTTTTTCGAGATACCTAATGCTTCTCAAGGCGTCTTGATACGTTTGAATTCCTCCATTGTCTTCATGGTTTTCATAATCATGCTCATCTTCATTTTCACTAGCACTTTCCAAATCTTGATATCACTGAATCAAAATGTCCACAGAAGTATTAGCTTCAGTAGTACACACTATATTGTCAGCTGATACGTATTCTTCTTCATTAATTTTTTCATTGCTGTGAATACATTTTAAGTCATCTATTAGATTTTGTAACTCATTTCTCTCCAACTGGTCAACTGATTCATGGCCATTTTCTGAAACCTTTTCTAAAACAATGAACAATTTTTTCAGGCGACATTTCTGAACAGGATTTGGCAATCCATTTGACAGTATCTAAAACACTTATATTTTTTGCAATTTCGGTGGCAGAAGAGCAGTTATCTAAAGACGCAATAATGGACAGTAAGAGATATTTTTTGTAGTGGGTTTTTATCATTTTTATAACTCCTTGATCCATAGGCTGTGTTACTGCAGTTGTATTTGCGGGAAGAAATTGTAATTATATATTCGATAGTTCGAAATTGGCATGACAAGGTACATTGTCGAGAAATAACAAAAATTTTCGATTTTCTTTAATCATACGATTATTGAATTCAGTGAGCCATCCCTCCATTATGGCAGTCAACAGCCATGGGTTTTTTTAGATCTCCAAATCACAGACAATTTATCAATGTTCACATTCTTAAATCATCGCGGATTTTGCGATTTTCCTATCACTAAGGACTTTTCTAAACTGCCCTCAATATTCGCGCAAAACAAAACAGTGACACGCTCTTTGGGGTTTTTACCACCGTGGCACTCACTTCTTCTTTTTGCAAGGGACTTAGTGGGCAACACACGATAAAATAGTCCCGTTTCGTCGCAATTCGATATGTCCTTAGCTTGATATCCTTCAATCAGTGGAGGAAAATTTATTTTCCATTCCTTAATTTCTTGGTCTTTGACGTCTTTTGACTCTTCGCAAACTTGTTTCATGACAATATTGTGTCGATTAAGGAAACTCATTAACCATCCAGTAGAAGCCTTGAAATTCGTTTTACCTAATTTTTTGGCTATCTCTTTCGCCTTTCCAGGCAACAGTGTTCCAGGTATGGGCAAATTTTTAGCTCTAGCGTTAGAAAACCATTCAAGTGTTAATGCATCAATGTCTTCATTTTTCACAGTACCTTTCCGCTTTCTGCTGGATGATTTGCTTTCCAATTCCTTTTCCAACTTTGTTCTTCTTTTTACAGCATCATAAATTTGTGTTTTACCGCATTTAAATTTAATACAAAGATCTTTTACAGAATTTTCTTCTTTTAATTTAATGACTTCTATTTTATCCCGCAGAGATAGCGTATTAAGTTTAGATTTTGAAGCCATTTTTTACTATCACTTAGTAATATCAGTAGACAATATAAAATGAGGAAGAACGAATAACACGTGCAACAACCTCGTTTTCTGACCATGTGATTTATTGAAATAAAACATACGTCACTTCGAATTCATCTTTCATCCCCTTCTCCCTCTGAAACCATAACCAGCGCCTCATACAGAATGTAAATGATTGTAGCTTCCCTTACCCTCTCACATTAGACAAAGAGTTGTGGCGACCAAATGACTGATTGCCATAAACAATAATCAGAACCCAAAATCCGAAGCAAGCAAAAAAAGTGATATTCTTTCGCTGATACAATGAAAAAGAGGGAATTGTTAATGTATAGGGATTTTTTTTATCAATTTCTTTTTTTGAATAATTAATTGAGATAAATGTAATAAATGTACTTGGTATGATGTTTTTTCTTTCTTTTTTTAAGAGGAAAAACATTTTGCTTATATATGAGAAATAATGGAATAAAAAATTATTCCTTAAATATTTAAATATTTTCCGTTCTGATGAATCAACTTTATTAATCTATTACGAAATTTAATTAAAATGTTGAGCATTTGATCTATGCATATCAGTTTTGAAGTTTCATAAACCAAATGCCTTTAATTTTTTAATTTTTGTTCCGTCTTATGCAAAATTTTGATTTCGATGGGACTTTAAGAACATTTCCGTTTCCGCGTTAGGCAAATTCCGGCTTATGGAGCATGAATTAATGTTATTTCCTATGTGTTTGCCGGGACTTGAAAATTTTTCCGCGTTAGACAAAATTCCGGCTTACACAGAGTCCGCCTTAGACAGAATTTACTGTATTTTGAAACAAGCACCCCCTACATGAGAATGTTATTTTACGAACAAAGTGTTTAATGCTATACAATACTTTGTATGATTGATGTAAAAGGTTGTGATTTTCGTCTAAGTATTAAAGTTGATATGGAACGATTCATGCAGTCTTGTGAAGGTGATAAAACCATGTCACCGTTAACAATTAAAAAGGTACCCTATTTGTGCAAGTCATGTAACAAAACATTTCCTCGAAAAGTTAACTTAGTGTTTCACATGAAAAATCATCTAAAGGAAAAGTGTTTTCGCTGTGAGGTGTGTGGTGAAGTTTTTTCGCAAAAGATTCACAAATCGCCCAAACAATTCAAGTGTAGTGATTGCAACGAATTGTTTTCAAGAAAGACAGACTTATTGAAAGATAAGAAAACTCACAACTTAGCAAAACAACATTCATGTACAAAGTGTTGTGAAATATTTAATTGTGAATCTGATTTTTTACAACATTGTGATACATTTCATAAAGCTTTACCTAACATTGCGAAATCACCCTGTTTGAAAGATTTGTTATTTGAACTGATAGTGAAGCTTATAGATTAGTTCGAACTTATAGTGAATTAAAAGACAAAATGATATGCGAAATATGTGAAGTGGAATTAACAGATCAAAACGTGCATGTATAGAATGCCTTTTACAAGTTGTTTAACTGATTTTAAGATTTCACTGAACGAGTGACTTATTGGACATTACAAAAATTTTGAAATTAGAATTGTATACATCTTAATATGACAGAATTATTTGATGTGTGTTATTTTAAATGATGAATAAAATAGTTTGATTGCGAAAAAAGTGTTTTCTTTAACCCACGCTGTTAAAACTGATGTTGTGTATTTTGAATGACTTAGACAAAATGTTAATTTAAAAAAAGATTTTAACATGAGATAAGAGTTTTATAATAAAAATTGACTCACCTAAATTTTTTTCAAGATAGTCTATCTACGTTTCCAATCTAAACTTGTTATCAGCTTGCTATATGCATGTTTGAGTGACTCATTTTTACCTGTGTCGAACTGTCTGTTGGGAAAATGATTGCCATTTTTAACACGTGTAGACGATTTTTACCCGGAAGCTGTTTGAACTATTAAATTTCAGATATCACCCATTTTTCTACAACATTTAAATATTTTAATGTATTTTCACTTGTATATTGGAAACTTGGGATTATCACCTTTATATCGGAACATGGAAGATAGAAAAAATAATAACTTTACACTGAGACAATATTTTAATCTAACAAAAATAGACTTAACACATTGTTAGAGGTTTTGGAAAAATATATAGTTGGTTAAAAATTTTAGAAAATTTAACATAAAGTAACAAATTTTAGAAAATAAACATTTCGATAAATGAAAAAAATTAAATTTTGGTAAACTTTACACTTAGACAATACTTCAAACTAGGAAAAAATAATAACTTTACACTGAGACAATATTTTAAACTAAGGAAAAATTAGACATAACACATTGTTAGAGTTTTTTTTTTAAACTATCTAGTTGGTTATAAATTTTAGAAAATTAGCAACAAATAAACATTTCATTAGATTGACAAAAGAAAATAATTAAATTTAAGTAAACTTTACACTTAGACAATGTTTCAAACTAAGAAAAATAATAACTTTACACTTATACAATATTTTAAACTAAGGAAAATTAATAACTTACACATTGTTAAAGTTTTTTTTTAAAACAACACAACACTTTCAAAGCAGTGGAAATAGTATACCTGTAAAAAATTCAACTTAGTGGAATTTAATAGTGAAATTTTTTAACCTCACTCATTTAAAAAATAAAACTTTATAAAATTTTAAGTAAGCAACTGTTAAACATTTTGAATGTCTTAGACAAAGTAGGAATAAATTTGTTGAAATTCTATAAAACATGAAAAATTTCATAACTTTTAAAGGAAATTTTATTTATGATGAAATAAACTCGAGGTATTTATTATATGTTACTTAAACTACAAGAGAATTGATTGAAAATGTGCTACTTTTAATCACTCACAAGATAAGACATGATGTTAGACATTATAGATAGGTTTTTCTCCCACACATGACGTCACTGATAACATATTTACTGACCAAGTCATAAAATTATAGTTTAGGGTAGGTTTTTCTACACGAAGTTGAGTTGAGATTTAAGATATTTGAGATATAAAAACTACAACTTTGATTACTTTTTGAAATTTCCCCCTACATAAGAAAAATAACATAGAAAAATAAAATGAAAAGTCGTATTTGAATGGAATCGAATTATTATCCTTTCACTTAACAGTTGAATGCGTCGGCAATTACATCACAAAGATACTGATTGAATATATTGTGTTTCTTTTTTTAAGGTTAAATTGATTTAATATTCAAGTTATTTCTTAATGATACACTTAAAAACAATAAACTTAATTAGCATTCAAAAAGCAAACGATCACATTATTGTGTAAAACAATCAAATGTTTTAAAAGTCACGAGTTAAAATTTGAAATGACTTATAGTTTAATTGGAATTTAGATGTGAACGTTTTAAAATGAAATAATATATATATTTTTTTTGTATCGCTCTCTATCGGTGGGTAATAGAATTAAGAGATAATTAAAAGTTTTAACTTGAATTCGAACCCACAACCAAAATTATTTTTCGGTTTTATAATTTAGGATAGGTTTAACTGAGCAAGCCATGATATAACAGTATTTATAGACGATTTAAGATATTCGATAAAGGAAATCATCTAAATTTCTAATTTAATTGAAGGGTTTACTGCTTAAAGTACTACAAAATGAGTACAACACGATGCATAGTTTTTTAATTAATTATATTTTTCGAAAGGTTAAATTGAATTATTGATAAACTTAGGATTTATGTTTAAAGTGAATAAATTTGATATGTTAGGTTCACTTAATAACAGAGGGTTGAATAAGTTATTTTTAATAAAAATAAAGTTTACTAAAAGTTTTTAAAGTTAAAAAAAATGTAAGTTACGTTAAAAAAGTTAACAAAAATATAGTTTTAAAAAATTTAAAGTTTACAAAAAGTTTAAAAATCTTTAAGTAAATCAAAATTAATTTTTTAATTTTAACTAATGAGAGACTATAATCTAACTGTTTATCCTTGTAACCAACTGGTGCATATCAACTATCTGCACATGTGCAGTAAAAACATACACTAACTTGAGTCCGATTTTAAATTATTTGCTAATTTTTATACAGCTCGGTTACCTTTCAGAAACAAAACAGAATGAAATACTTACCAAAAAACACGTCAACGTCTTATACTTGCTTTCACTTAACTAATCTTTCTACATTAGCTTTGCTAGGGGGCGCTGCAATCGCCGCTAGAGGCGCTACCAGTTTCCGGTTTGTGACGTAGTTTCCGGTTTGCGATAAGAACAAGGTTAAAATAAAACCCACGTGCATTCAGTTGGTGTTGTTTACCTGTACCTTGTTATAAGCCGTTTGCCTTCTCTTGGTCACTCGCTTGTCCAGACTTGTTTATGTGCTGCACGCCTGTTTTGCTGACTCATCTCTTGCTTTAACTGTTTGGACTTGCCTGATGTCAACTATCTCAGGTCTTTTGTCATAGCTTGAATGTACTTTATGTCAATCACTTTAATATAAAAGTTATGTCCCAACTTACTTAAACTTTGATAAAAATATTATTTATTTATAAATTATATCAAATTCTTATTTTTCTAACACATTTACTAAGTCACTTTCGTTCAAAAATATGGTAAAGCCCGATTTTAAATTGAAGTTTAGGATAAATTCCCCAAATTTTGTAACATTTTAGCACTAATAAGAAATATTGTAAACACCCTGTACATAAAAAATAATATTAAATTCCCAAATTCAAAAATATGGTAAAGCCCGATTTTAAATTGAAGTTTAGGATAAATTCCCCAAATTTTGTAACATTTTAGCACTAATAAGAAATATTGTAAACACCCTGTATATAAAAAATAATATTAAATTCCCAAATTTTGTAACATTTTAGCACTAATAATAAATATTGTAAACACCCTGTACATACAAGTTTTGTAAAAATAATATTACTTATAGCTAACTCGTTTAGTCGCATGATAAGAACCTTCAATATCGCTAAAATCAGTGTTAAACGAAAATGCAACCATAGGTTTTACCGTCTAATTACATGTCTTTACATATTATTTTAAAATGTAAAGCATTATATCTGAACGAATGATATAAGAAAAAGTTAGAATAGATCACATATTTTTGTTATTAAAAAAACTTATATGCAAACACACACTTACAAGGTTACAAGACTCGACAAACGATTCACCATGTTTTTTAAACTTAGTAAAATATTTTAAATTTATAAATTTAAATTAAAATACTTTAAAAATTCTTAAATATTCTTATTTAAAAATATTTTATTTTTAATTTAAATTTATAAATTTAAAATATTTTACTAAGTTTAAAAAACATGGTGAATCGTTTGTCGAGTCTTGTAACCTTGTAAGTGTGTGTTTGCATATAAGTTTTTTTAATAACAAAAATATGTGATCTATTCTAACTTTTTCTTATATCATTCGTTCAGATATAGTTCGGATGTTTTTACTGCACATGTGCAGATAGTTGATATGCACCAGTTGGTTACAAGGATAAACAGTTAGATTATAGTCTCTCATTAGTTAAAATTAAAAAATTAATTTTGATTTACTTAAAGATTTTTAAACTTTTTGTAAACTTTAAATTTTTTAAAACTATATTTTTGTTAACTTTTTTAACGTAACTTACATTTTTTTTAACTTTAAAAACTTTTAGTAAACTTTATTTTTATTAAAAATAACTTATTCAACCCTCTGTTATTAAGTGAACCTAACATATCAAATTTATTCACTTTAAACATAAATCCTAAGTTTATCAATAATTCAATTTAACCTTTCGAAAAATATAATTAATTAAAAAACTATGCATCGTGTTGTACTCATTTTGTAGTACTTTAAGCAGTAAACCCTTCAATTAAATTAGAAATTTAGATGATTTCCTTTATCGAATATCTTAAATCGTCTATAAATACTGTTATATCATGGCTTGCTCAGTTAAACCTATCCTAAATTATAAAACCGAAAAATAATTTTGGTTGTGGGTTCGAATTCAAGTTAAAACTTTTAATTATCTCTTAATTCTATTACCCACCGATAGAGAGCGATACAAAAAAAATATATATATTATTTCATTTTAAAACGTTCACATCTAAATTCCAATTAAACTATAAGTCATTTCAAATTTTAACTCGTGACTTTTAAAACATTTGATTGTTTTACACAATAATGTGATCGTTTGCTTTTTGAATGCTAATTAAGTTTATTGTTTTTAAGTGTATCATTAAGAAATAACTTGAATATTAAATCAATTTAACCTTAAAAAAAGAAACACAATATATTCAATCAGTATCTTTGTGATGTAATTGCCGACGCATTCAACTGTTAAGTGAAAGGATAATAATTCGATTCCATTCAAATACGACTTTTCATTTTATTTTTCTATGTTATTTTTCTTATGTAGGGGGAAATTTCAAAAAGTAATCAAAGTTGTAGTTTTTATATCTCAAATATCTTAAATCTCAACTCAACTTCGTGTAGAAAAACCTACCCTAAACTATAATTTTATGACTTGGTCAGTAAATATGTTATCAGTGACGTCATGTGTGGGAGAAAAACCTATCTATAATGTCTAACATCATGTCTTATCTTGTGAGTGATTAAAAGTAGCACATTTTCAATCAATTCTCTTGTAGTTTAAGTAACATATAATAAATACCTCGAGTTTATTTCATCATAAATAAAATTTCCTTTAAAAGTTATGAAATTTTTCATGTTTTATAGAATTTCAACAAATTTATTCCTACTTTGTCTAAGACATTCAAAATGTTTAACAGTTGCTTACTTAAAATTTTATAAAGTTTTATTTTTTAAATGAGTGAGGTTAAAAAATTTCACTATTAAATTCCACTAAGTTGAATTTTTTACAGGTATACTATTTCCACTGCTTTGAAAGTGTTGTGTTGTTTTAAAAAAAAACTTTAACAATGTGTAAGTTATTAATTTTCCTTAGTTTAAAATATTGTATAAGTGTAAAGTTATTATTTTTCTTAGTTTGAAACATTGTCTAAGTGTAAAGTTTACTTAAATTTAATTATTTTCTTTTGTCAATCTAATGAAATGTTTATTTGTTGCTAATTTTCTAAAATTTATAACCAACTAGATAGTTTAAAAAAAAAACTCTAACAATGTGTTATGTCTAATTTTTCCTTAGTTTAAAATATTGTCTCAGTGTAAAGTTATTATTTTTTCCTAGTTTGAAGTATTGTCTAAGTGTAAAGTTTACCAAAATTTAATTTTTTTCATTTATCGAAATGTTTATTTTCTAAAATTTGTTACTTTATGTTAAATTTTCTAAAATTTTTAACCAACTATATATTTTTCCAAAACCTCTAACAATGTGTTAAGTCTATTTTTGTTAGATTAAAATATTGTCTCAGTGTAAAGTTATTATTTTTTCTATCTTCCATGTTCCGATATAAAGGTGATAATCCCAAGTTTCCAATATACAAGTGAAAATACATTAAAATATTTAAATGTTGTAGAAAAATGGGTGATATCTGAAATTTAATAGTTCAAACAGCTTCCGGGTAAAAATCGTCTACACGTGTTAAAAATGGCAATCATTTTCCCAACAGACAGTTCGACACAGGTAAAAATGAGTCACTCAAACATGCATATAGCAAGCTGATAACAAGTTTAGATTGGAAACGTAGATAGACTATCTTGAAAAAAATTTAGGTGAGTCAATTTTTATTATAAAACTCTTATCTCATGTTAAAATCTTTTTTTAAATTAACATTTTGTCTAAGTCATTCAAAATACACAACATCAGTTTTAACAGCGTGGGTTAAAGAAAACACTTTTTTCGCAATCAAACTATTTTATTCATCATTTAAAATAACACACATCAAATAATTCTGTCATATTAAGATGTATACAATTCTAATTTCAAAATTTTTGTAATGTCCAATAAGTCACTCGTTCAGTGAAATCTTAAAATCAGTTAAACAACTTGTAAAAGGCATTCTATACATGCACGTTTTGATCTGTTAATTCCACTTCACATATTTCGCATATCATTTTGTCTTTTAATTCACTATAAGTTCGAACTAATCTATAAGCTTCACTATCAGTTCAAATAACAAATCTTTCAAACAGGGTGATTTCGCAATGTTAGGTAAAGCTTTATGAAATGTATCACAATGTTGTAAAAAATCAGATTCACAATTAAATATTTCACAACACTTTGTACATGAATGTTGTTTTGCTAAGTTGTGAGTTTTCTTATCTTTCAATAAGTCTGTCTTTCTTGAAAACAATTCGTTGCAATCACTACACTTGAATTGTTTGGGCGATTTGTGAATCTTTTGCGAAAAAACTTCACCACACACCTCACAGCGAAAACACTTTTCCTTTAGATGATTTTTCATGTGAAACACTAAGTTAACTTTTCGAGGAAATGTTTTGTTACATGACTTGCACAAATAGGGTACCTTTTTAATTGTTAACGGTGACATGGTTTTATCACCTTCACAAGACTGCATGAATCGTTCCATATCAACTTTAATACTTAGACGAAAATCACAACCTTTTACATCAATCATACAAAGTATTGTATAGCATTAAACACTTTGTTCGTAAAATAACATTCTCATGTAGGGGGTGCTTGTTTCAAAATACTAGCATTTTATTGGTTAAAAAAAGTCACATGCAAAAAGTTTCTTTTCTTTTTTTCGATAAAGTTTATAAAACTTAGAAATGTATTAAAAAAAAAGTTTTAAAATCGTAACGTATTTTCCTTAAAGCACTCTCCTTTTCTAACATTCCTAATTAATTTTTTTTAAATATTGTATACAATTTCCCTTATTTAAATATTGTGCAAAAGTAAAATTTGAATGTTCTGTCAATACTATTTTCAAATTCAAAATAAAATTAATTAAATCAGCAAAATTTGTATTTGGTCACTTCATATAAACAAAGTAATGTTATCTGACGGATGTATTTCCTGTTTTAAAATATGCATAACGAATCGCGTTTATCAATACCTTATGTGATATTATCTTGCATCCTATGAAAAGATTTATTCTGTAATACCATGTAAAATGGTCTTAATCACACGTCTTAAATAATTTCCTGTTTCAACATATGCATAACGAATCATGTTTATCATTATCTTATTTTGCCTTCTATATGAAAAGATTTCCTCTGTGACCACATGTCAGCAGAAAAGTTGTAGAATTCCAATGGTCTTAATCGCATGTCTATTACTGTGAATGTTGTTATGTTAAAATGCAGCATAATAATAATGTGTGAGTAGTTTATATTTCTTTAATAATAATAAAAAATATGTATTTTATTTAAAGTTAGTGTCATCTACCTAACTGCTTTAAAAAATTAAAATTATGTTAGTTATTTTTCAAAAGCAAAAATCTTTCGACTGCTTTTAAAATGTTGTATTGATTTTTCAAATAAAATCACTTAAGTATCATACTTTTAACTAAAATAGGTTAATAATTCAAATATGTGACGTTAAAAAACTAGATGTCGTTCTCTTTTTTTAAATGTTGGTTGTATAATGTCAAATCTAATGAAAATTTATTATAATCGTATAACTCTAAACAAATACCTGCTCTCAAGTTAAATTATTGCTAAAAATTGTTCATATGAAAGGGAAAAAAATCTTTAAAATTGTTTTGTATATATCATATTGTATGTTTTTATATCTAATATTTTGCATGTCAAATCACTTATTAACTGAATGTAATGATTATGTCTTGTGTGTGTTGTAACTGGTTAGTTTAGGGTTGATTATCTATATTAGGGATAAGTGCCTCCATGTAGGTCTTTCTAAGGGTTCCTAACACGTATTGACACAAGGTTTTAAAAAAAAACTCTGAACGGTTAGGTCGCCGAGCGCAAGAAGTTTAAATTTCAACATCTAGTAGCTTTAAAGTCAGAACCTTGCACCTATAGGTGAGGTGCTTATGTGTGTATAAATTCTTAAATGTTTGTAAGACACTTTGGGAAATATGTTATTTAAACTTCCCTTAAAAAAGTTAGCTATTGTAAGTTAATCTATATACGGATTTCGACGAAAACTCTGAACGGTTATGTCGACGAACTCGAGAGAAGTTTAAACAAAATTCCGAACGGTTAGGTCGACGAGTGCGAAAGGTAAACGTCTACCAGCTTTTTTCGTGTTAGGTTTTTATGAAGCAAAGTAATCGCATTACTTTCATTTACATGGCTATCACAATTTTCATTTTAAATCCTTAAAAATTTGTCCATTACATCTATTTTAATCTCATTTCAGTTAATACTTAAAGAATAATTTTTTATATGAAACTTTTATAAAGTCAAAAATAATGGGTTCGAAGAAAATTCCGAACACGAAAGGTAAATGTCTACATGCTTTTTAATGTTAAACTATAATAGTTAACAAATATAATCGAAACGTATGATTCCTTTTTCGATAAATAAACTTTTAGAAAAATGCTGTCAAAGTCGATCATCTCCTTTTATTTAACACAACCCTCAGTGGATTTTCATTTTAACTCTCTAAAAATTTAGCCATTACATCTATTTCAATCTCATTTCAGTTAAAACTTAAAGAATAATTTTTTACATGAAACTTTTATAAAGTCAAACATAATGGGTTCGAAAAATATTCCGAACAGTTAGGTCGACGAGCGCTAAAGATGTGAATGTCTACCTGCTTTTTAATGTTAAACTATAATAGTTAACAAATATAATCGAAACGTATGATTCCCTTTTCGATAAATAAACTTTTAGAAAAATGCTGTCAAAGTCGATCATCTCCTTTTATTTAACACAACCCTCAGTGGATTTTCATTTTAACTCTCTAAAAATTTAGCCCTCGCATCTATTTTAATCTCATTCACATTTAAGTTAATGTTTAAAGAATGAAAAAAAAAAAATTCTTTTACAGGTGAATTATAAGTAAATCTCATGTTAAACTCTGAACAGTTAGGTCGACGAGCGCGAAAGGTAGCACATAAATATTTCTTTTACAGGTATTATTTTTATAGCAGGGTTCCTACCCCTCAACTCCACTAGCACTGTTGACCTTTTGTTACTTTAACATTTCCCACCAACCATAAGAAACTTTTATGAAAAAAAATTGTATATTCTATTAATATTATTATTTTTACAGCAGGGTTCCTACCCCTCAACTCTACTCGAAAAGGTTACACATATTATTTACAAAAAATGATGTGCATTTTGTTCAATCGCAGTTCACCTATAGGTCGGTCCAATCCTTTCATCTCCCTTTATTTTCCTGCAAAAAAATTAAGCCCCCTAAAAATAAGCCCTCCCCTACCTAAAAGACCCCCTAAAAATAAGAAAATTTCAAAAAGTACTCCAAGTTGTAGTTTATATTTCTTAAATATCTTACATCTAAACTTCGTATTTAAAAAAAAAAAAAAAAAAAAAAAAAAAAAAAAAAAAAAATTCCCTGACAAGAAAGAATCTGATTAAAACCCTTTATTTTTCACAAAAAAAATTAAGCCCCCTAAAAATAAGCCCTCCCCTACTTCACTTCCTCTCTTATCTTCCAACACTTCCGGTTCACTTCCTGTCTTATCTTCTTTCACTTCCTGTCTTATCTTCCATCACTTCCTGTCTTATCTTCCATCACTTCCGATTCCACCTCCAGGAGCACCACCTCCACCACGCTCACGGCTCCTGCTGGGGTCTAACTCTTATTCTTCTACTACTAACGTCATTTAAAGCTAATCAAATCTGTAGTATATGTTTTCAGATTTTAAAAAGGTAAACTGTGTTTGCATTCAGCAAAATCTGATTTATTATAGAAAATCACCGAATTTTATTACCTTTTGAACTTGAAAATTCTTCATTATCATATTATTATGTTTTATATTTATTATACAATTTGTATTAATTTTGTTAGATTGCTTTGTTACACTTCTTTCGTTATCTTGCTATTTTAATTACTTCTTAAAAAATATATAAGTATTGTGTGTTGTGGCACACTTAAGGCTGTTAGTCAATCCCCTCGCTAATGATAAAGCAGTGGGCTTGAAATGCATTCGTATATTTAAAATATATCTTCAGGAAATTAATATTTTTAACTTCTTTTTTCTGTGTATTGTTCTTAAAGGATGTCTCTTTTTTTTTCTTAGTAACCAAAATATTAAAAATATATATATATAATTGTTTTAAGTTTTAAAATCTTACTCACAACTCGTCAGCTTTATTCACACAAAATATTAAATTAAGCGTGTATTTTAGAAATATTTTGACAACTAAGAAAAAAAGAGACATCCTTTAAGAAGAGTACAAAGAAAAAAGAAGTTAAACATGTTAATTTACATAGGAGATATTTTAAACATACGAATGCATTCTACGCCCATAGGTTTAACTTTAGCGAAGGAAATTGGGAAGTTGACTCGAATAAGTGTCACAAATGACAATTGGAATAAAATATGCTTTTAAAAACTTTCACATAAACATCTCATTTAAATGAATTAATGTTATCTACGTAAAATGTAGAATGTATTTTAATGTGCGCATTCATTTTTAACGCTTTCCAACATAGTTGAAAAGTATTTATGACATCGGTTCATCTTTCTGTCCATCTGTCTTGCTTTAACATTCGTAAATGATCCAAGAAAGGAAATAAAAATTAGCGCTATGACGAACACGGAGAGAGCTGGTTTTGATTTGACTACGCTGCTAATGATCCATGTCACAATTGACAATTGAAATAAAATAGGATTTTAAAAATTTCGACATTAAAAAAAATAATTAACTAAGTAAGGTTCTCTACGTAAAATGTAGAATGTATTTTAATGTGCGCATTCATTTTTAACGCTTTTCAACATAGTTGAAAAGCATTTATAACATCGGTTCATCTTTCTGTCCATCTGTCTTGCTTTAAGATTCGTAAATGATCCGAGAAAGGAAGTAAAAATTCGCGCTATGACGAACACGAAGAGAGCTGGTTTTGCTTTGACTACGCTGCAAGTGATCTATGTCACAATTGACAAGTGAAATAAAGTGCGATTTTAAAAATTTCCACATTAAAAAAATTAATTGACTAAGTAAGGTTGTCTACGTAAAATGTAGAATGTATTGTAATGTGCGCATTCATTTTTATCGCTTTCCAACATAGTTGAAAAGTATTTATAACATCGGTTCATCTTTCTGTCCATCTGTCTTGCTTTAACATTCGTAAATGATCTGAGAAAGGAAGTAAAAATTCGCGCTATGACGAACACGGAGAGAGCTGGTTTTGCTTTGACTACGCTGCAAGTGATCCATGTCACAATTGACAATTGAAATAAAATGGGATTTTAAAAATTTCCACATTAAAAAAAATAATTAACTAAGTAAGGTTATCTACGTAAAATGTAGAATGTATTTTAATGTGCGCATTCATTTTTAACGCTTTCCAACATAGTTGAAAAGTATTTATAACATCGGTTCATCTTTCTGTCCATTTGTCTTCCTTTAACCCTTTCAGGGGCAGTGGTATGTTTATGAAACCATAATTAATACCTTATTCGCGCCATACCTTAATTTTAATACCCAAACGCCACAATGGCACCAGAAATTTGCTAAAATCTTTCCCATTTAATATGTATGCGATTTTTTGCCTTTTCTTATTTCCAAATATATTTCTACGATAATTCCGGTGCCAGTCATTTATTTCAACATTGTAATACTAAAAGTACTTTGCCCCTGAAAGGTTTAACATTCGTAAATGATCCGAGAAAGGAAGTAAAAATTCGCGCTATGACGAACACGTAGATAGCTGGTTTTGCTTTGACTACGCTGCAAGTGATCCAGGTCACAGCTGACAATTGAAATAAAATGTTATTTTAAAAATTTCCACATTAAAAAAATTAAGTAAGTAAGTAATTAAGTTTATCTACGTAAAATGTATAATGTACAGGGTGATCAGAAAATGAGTATACATTTGAAAAATTAATAATTCACGGAATAATGTAGGTAGAGAGGTAAAAATTGACACACATGCTTGGAATGACATGGGGTTTTATTGTATCCACAAAAAAGTTCACAAAATGGCCGGCAGATGGCGCTTCGTGTGACAAGAAAAGCAATAATTAGCGTAACAAATTATGACAAAGCAAAGACGATGTTCTTCAGAACGAATGCTCAGCATGTCCACTGTCATCCCGCAACAATAGCTGTAGCCGAGGGACAATGTTGTGCACATCACTGTGCAGCATATCTGTAGTTATGGTGAGAAATTGGCGTTGGATGTTGTCTTTTAGCATGCCTATTGATGTCGGTCGATCGCAGTAGATTCCCCATTTTGATAGTAGAGCTTCACTAACATTGCCTTTTCTGGTAACGTCAACATGCTGCGATTGCTGGTGCATCTGATTCTCTCTCTCGTAACAGCTCCTTTTATACACGATTCTCAGGCAGAGTCATTGACGTTTTGCTGTTCAGTTCCATCTGTCGGCCCTTTTTTTTTTAATCTTTTTCTGTGTGGTTACAATAAAACCCCATGTCATTCCAAGCATGTGTGTCAATTTTTACCTCTGTACCTACATTATTCCGTGAATTATTAATTTTTCAAATGTATACTCATTTTCTAATCACCCTGTATTTTAATGAGTGCATTCAATTTTAACGCTTTCTAACATAGTTAAAAAGTGTTTATAACATTGGTTCATCTTTCTGTCCATCTGTCTTGCTTTAACATTCCTAAATGATCCGAGAAAGGAAGTAAAAATTCGCGATATGGCGAATACGGAGAGAGCTGGTTTTGTTGTGACTACGCTGCAAGTGATTCATGTCACAGCTGACAATTGAAATAAAATGTTATTTTAAAAATTTCCACATTAATAAAATTAAGTAGGTAAGTAATTAAGGTTATCTACGTAAAATGTAGAATGTATTTTAATAAATGCATTCATTTTTAACGTTTTTCAACATCGTTGAAAAGTGTTTATAACATTGGTTCATCTTTCTGCTCTAACATTCGCAAATGATCCGTGGAAGGAAGTAAAAATTCGCGCCATGACGATTATGGTAAGAGCAAGTTTTGTTGTGACTACGCTGCAAGTGATCCATGTCACAATTGACAACTGAAATAAAATGTAATTTTAAAAATTTCCACATTAAATAAAAAATAATAATTAAGTAAGTAAGGTTATCTACGTAAAATGTAGAATGCAATTTAAACTGTGCATTCATTTTTAGCACTTACCAATATAGTTGTAAAACATTTATAACAAACAGCCTTAATAACAAGCTTAAGTTTGTGACCTGAGGAATAAAAATTTTGAGTATGGTTACCTAAAACTAAACGTTTATGTTTATACTATGTACATTTTCTCGCATTTCCGGAAAAGCAAGACGCAAATATTTTCTTCGTCTTTACATTCTTTTGTTTTCTTCTTTCTCATCCATCAAAAATTCCATTTGTGAGGCTCCCCATCCAGCAGATCCAGACCCTCATTCTACAATGAGTCTTATTGAGTCTTCGTTCTTGATGCGCGCGTGTGGCCCGAATTCTACAAAGTTAATGCTTCGTATCCGACCATTAAATGCTACTTAGTACAGAAAAACGGCTTCTTTCAAAACATTCTCATTATTTATCTCATCGTGTAATCTTTTGACAAATTAATCACCGAGTAAGAGCCGTTAATGTTATCTATACAGGGTGTTTCAGAAAAGATGGGGCAAATTTTAAGAGGTAGTAAGTACGTAGCAAAACAAATATTTTTTTTTGTACAGAAAACAAGTGTCGCAATTCAATTATACATCTTAAAATACAGGATGCATCATGGGATTTTGTTATGCACCAACCAGTTTTGGCCATGTTGTTGCTAATGTGATAGGGTTGCCAGATTCACTGCAAATTTCCAGCACCCATTGAGAACACATTTGTAACACTTTGATTCAAAAAAAGTGTTCCAGTTACCTTAATGTGTACTAACATATGTTCCGAATATGATCCGCTATAATAGCAAGTGTTCCGAAAGTTTTTTGCTCAGGATATTTGTTAAATCTAAACTTGGGAACACATTTAAGAACAGACTATGGGAGCACATTTGGACACACGCATGTGAAATCATCGCTTTCAAAAAGTGCGCTAGAAAGTGTGCTAAACAAAAGAAGTGTTCTCAGAAGTATTCTAAAAACTGTTTAAAAAACACGCTTCAAAGTGTACTAAAAAAGGTGACAAAATAAGTGTTCTAAAAAGCGTATAAAGATTTGCAGTGTTTTTTTGGCAAATTATTAACGAACTTTTTCTATTTTTTTATTTTCTTACTAATATTTTTTAAATATTTGAGTTTATTAGGGTTTAAAATGTTCATTTAAAACTTGTTAATAAAACTGTCATAAAGTAAATTAAGTAAGATAATTCGCTTACTTTGTGTTCTTCAGGAAATTTCTCTTTTCATCGACGGCTTAATCCAAATAAATAACCCAATATGGGCATTCGCTTTAATCAGTGTATCCTTTTGTCACACATATGTTATTTATTACTTTTACACATTTTCTAAATAAGTTGAAGAACTTTTTCTTTGAAATATATATTTAATATGAATTAGTTACTATTACATTATAAATTATATTAACGTTAGAAATAATATTTTACTTGTGGCCATAGAGTATTATTACAGAGTATATCTATACATCACGAGTTACAACGCTATAGTGCATGCTTACAGAAAAAAATCCGTATTTAGAGCTCTTAAGATCCACACACCTATCCGCACACCTTCGGAGGTATAATTTTTTGAAATTTTCTCTTTATACCGATTTTTTCTAATGACATTTAAGTTAAAACTTTGAAAAAATATAAACATTTTGGAAATTACACAGAAATAATTTTTTAAATTGAAAAATAGTCAAAATTATGTGAAACATTGACATTTGTGCAAAACATAATAACTCAAAATCAAATCAATGCATTCACATTTTGTAAATTGAATAATAAAGAGATTAAACTTTCTCTAGGACATAGACTAGGTGCATTATAATAGCATCTCTATCGCAGAAGCTATGGCACTTGAAGTATTAATGTAATCAAAAATTCGTAAAATTTATTGAAACTTTTTAACTTATACCAGTGTAAATATAAAACTAATTAATATATCATCATAATTGCAGTCTATTCCCTCAATGAACATTTGTAAAATAAGTAAAATAAATTCAAGGCATTTCATGCATAATTTTTTGCTAAAGGATGTTTTGCGTACAGTAAAAATCTGAAAAACTTAATTTTGAGAAAAAGCTAAAAATAACTTTTAAAGGAGATTCTTGCTATAAAAATAATTATTATTCTTTAAATGTTTAATTATATACGCCACTTATTTTCTTGAACATATAATCATATTTAAATGCTAAATCTCGAAAAAGAAGAATGTAAACATACATTTCAGCTTACTTCCGGTTTGCAGAACGATATTTTTGGTTGTAAAATTCTTCGGCAAGCTGTAATAGATGTAAATTTAAACGGCTGTAACTCGTGTTCTAATTCAGATACAGACACAATTAAAGCAAAATTCGATAGATAAAATATCAGATTTTAATATGAATGCAAAAACGAAAAATCGATATTTTTATCGAAAATGACGTTTTAAAGGTGTGCGGATACCTTAAAATATTAGATGTGGAAAAACCGATCATTATATAATAATCATTACTTTCACTACAAGAGTTCTTTATTAAATTTTTTAGTTTTTATTACTGGTATTCCCGGTAAATGATTTCTCTTGAGTTAGATAATTATGATATTTGCTTTTAGTAGTTGAAAGATATACACTGTTAAACAATTTGTGCTGTGTTGAACCAAATGTTCGTGCTACACTAGCTACAATCATTCGATAATGAAATCTCGTTCCAACATTTGGAGCTCCAGTTGAACCATAGCAACAAATGTTGGTATGAGATTTCACCATCTTATGGTTGCAGCTACTGCAGCACCAAAAGATGGTTCAACACAGCACAAAATTTTTAACAGTGTATGTGAAAGCGATGGTTTTTCCTTGTTTATGTAATCGTCCTTAAATAATCTATTTGATTAATGAATTGTTTATTTCTATGTAATTATGATATTGCTTTTAGTCGGTGAAATATATACACTGTTAAAAAGTTTGTGCTGTGTTGAATGAACTGTTCGTGCTATACTAGCTGCAACCATTCGATAATGAAATCTCGTTGCAACATTTGAAGCTCTAGTTGAGCCATAGCAACAAATGTTAATATGAGATTTCACCATATTATGGTTGCAGCTACTGCAGCATAAAATGATGGTTCAACACAGCACAAAATTTTTAACGGTGAAGATGAAAGAGATGGTTTTCCCTTGTTTGTGTAATCGTCCTTAAATAATCTAGTTGATTAATGGATTGTTTATATCTCAATATTAGAATTTCAAGGCTCATAATTTCCTACAGTTGCTATGGTAGGGTTGCCAACATCTCTGAAGGGGAAAGATAAAACGGAAATTTATTTTGACAGTAATTTGTTTTGGAATTATCTAATACCTTATATATTCCATATCTATGCTGAATGTGCAATAATAAGAATTTTCCTCAAAAGCTCATCATTAACTAATAGTTACAATTATAATTGTTATTTTCCAATTGTATTTGCATTACATTATTCTAAAAATACAAATTAATTTTTCGGTCACATTTTTGTGGCAAAAAGTGCATCAAAAGTGAAATTTTTGAAGGAAATTGAAAAGTTAATTGATAAATCTATATATCTATATTTCTCTTACATGGCGTGGAAATAAGGCTGAATTTCTAGTCTATCGTTTGGCAAAAACCGTAGTTTCCAGAGCTCTGCCTCCAATATGGCAGCCAATGTGAGAGAAAGCAGTGAATCTCAAACTACCAATTATTAAAAATAAAATAACATGTACGTAATCCAAAACGTTTTAGATGATTCCTCATTTTAATTATGCGTAACATCGTTAATTTGAAATGAATTCTCAACTTTTATTTAGAATTTATTTGCGAATTTCACTCACACAAAAATCGGAGAGAATAAAACTATCAACTGTCTAGATTGCACCTGCTGCCATCTGTTGCTGTCTTGATGAAGTAAAAAATAATTTCTTTTGCAAAAATCTGTAATCAATTAGAACACTAAAATGTCGAACGAAATTTAAACAATGATTGATGATATATATAAACTATCTTCTTATTACATAGTGTCTTTTTTTAATGAATTTATTGTAGGTGCAATGAGTTTTAAACTGATTGTGTTTCCAAGATCCTTTTTTCATACTATTTAAATGATTTATGCCCATTGGTAGCACCAATATAAATGCATTTTTAATTGTGTTTTCAACGAAGTGTTCAATTCCTTTTTTTACATTAAAAAAAATTGTCAATTTCATATGTTAAAAGGATTTATAGTAGTACTCATCCCGGTTACAATTGTTGCAAAAACAGAAAGGGGTCAGCGAGCAAAGCGAACCAGGACCACGTAGCGGTCTTTATCTGAATTGCTTTGCAATTCACAGGGGTTAGCGAGCGTTAGCGAGTAGAGGGCTGAGCCCCCTAGTATCCTTAAAATTATAAAAGTTACACATGTAAAAAAAAGAGAAAGAAATTGTTGTACGGAAATGGTAAAGGCGTACAACGTACAATAAGCCCGAAAAATGCACACCTTATGGGGAAAACGTACAATTTGGCACCCATACGCTATGAGGGTGAAGTGTCTTCAGGGAAGATTTTTGAAGGGAAAGTGATACGAATTATCGTTGACGTACAAGAAAACCCCTGAAAATCCTGCACCGTCACCCCATCGCATCGCGATGATATCGAACCCGAGAACATCGACTCAAGCTTCTCATTTTTAATCTAAGAACCTAACACACTTGACAAACTGACGATATTCATTTCAATTTCCGAAAACACACTGTTAGGCATCAGTAAACATGACGATATTCCAAGAATGGATTGCATTTCGTGAACTCCAAGAACATTAATTAAAAGTACGTCTGAAATTAATTAAAAGTACGCCCTTTTGTCATAAATACTCCTTTCCTAAAAATGAATGGTCGAGTTCTAGGAGTTACGGACGGACTGCTCACTGGTAATGTTATTATCACACGCTGGTCAGTGCGCTGTAAAAAAAAAATAAAAAGGGACATGTTCTTGCCATGAGAAAAATGACACTTTCAAATCTGAGTAAATTGATGTTTTCATTTTGTTATGAAACTTTTGTTTCAAATTGGACGACCCACTGCTTTCAATTCTGAAATACCAGAAATACTCAGAATATTGAAACAAGGACATACTCAAAACTGAACACATAGAGGTCAGTTCATATTCATTTTTGAAACCTGTACATTACTCAACAAGAACGAAAAATCATGCGTCAAGCATAGATTATGTAACACTTTCCAACGCTTCCAAAATAATTTTACAAATCATACCGTTTAATAAGCTGAGAGATAACATCTAAGTAAACAATTTGAAAAACGCATAACCTATCTAAAAACATAATTTCAGGAATTTCCAACGTATACAATATTCGGAAAAATATCCGAATACTTTTATTCAGCCCTGTATATGATCTATAGATTTGTATATATACTACATAGGATGCCAAATTTTAGTTCAGTTAAGAAACGCGTAGCACAATTTAAAATTCTCCTTCTGGAGTTTCTGTCAATAAACGGAAATGTGTTCGCGAACTTTTGTATTTCCCTGTATATGATCTACAGAATTTATACACACCACGTAATAAACAAAAAGTGAGTTAAATTTAAAATCGCGTTCAGCAACTTAAAACGCACTTCCAGGAGTTATTGTTAGCAGACAGTAGAGAATTCTTTTGTGTGTCCCTGTAAATGAACGATGACTGCTGTACACACACTATTCTGTAGTAAGCCTCTTGTAACGCACCTTAGTGATATATATAAATTTCAATGCGTTTAAAATAGTGAAAAATTATTTAAATAAACCGCAGACGATTTTTCTCCATAGACGTAATGTAACGGAATTCTTTTGACTGTCCCTGTAAAGTAACTATAAGTGCTATGCACACCCTATTAAATACTAAGCTTCTTGTAATGAACCTTAGTGATATATATCAATTACAATGTGTTTGCAATTGTGTAACATCGTTAAAATAAATCGCAATTGATTTTTCCCCATATACCGTAATGTAACGGAATTCTTTTGAGTGTCCCTGTAAAAAAACTATAAGTGCTACACACTTCCGTTGAAATAGGGAACGTGCTATAGATAACGACAATAACATATAAAAATTGCAAGACAATCCGAGCATATTTACGGGAATTAGAGCACGGACAGACGGCAGACGGCAGACGGCTGACGGCCAGACAAACCGAAGTCATAAACACTTTTGAACTAGGTTGGAAAGTGTTAAAAATGATTAGAATCAGTTCAAATTCATTTTTGAAACATGGGAATACTCAAAAATGAGCACACATAAGTCAGTTCATACTCATTTTTGAAACATGGACAAGGACATACTCAAATAGGAGTACATGATGTTTTATTCTTGAGTGTGTGCATGTTTCCAGAAGTGATACATTTTTCAAACTTGAGTCATTTTGATTCGGAGCCATTTTGACTATGCGACATACTCAGATTTGAGTATTTTTTGCTCAGTTTTGAAAATGTCGTTTTTAGAGTCTGTCTATGCAAGGAAGTTTATGAAAATATTATATCATTTCTTCCAAGTTATCCACGATTAGGAAAAGCTTTGATTTATTTTTCGAAAACCTCACAAACAAATAGATTTCCGAGATTTAAATAGGCATTTCCGAAACAACAATCTCCTTTTTGTGTAAATTTCGAAAACGTTACAATGATGTAGTTTTTACAGTGTAATAATTAGTTTTCGCAATCCGGTATCGACATGAAATATCGTTTTTTTTCTATGCTATCAATTCTCAAATAAACATTTTTATGTTCAACTGACAAAAATTCTAAACAAACAGCGTAAAATAAACCTTATTTTGCTGCTTGCATGTACAAATTCTTTAATGCAGGAGAAAATATTTGCTTAAGAGCCTACATTCGTGAGCATATGACATTTGCTAGCTAATGTTAAAGCATTGGAAGCATTCTCTACAAATTTCTCGTTTGCATTTCAATATTTTTAAAGAATTCTTTTTGAATAGGATATTCGTGGTCAAAAGCTAAGTTAAGAATTTTGTACTTCTTCGATTTCTTTTGCAGCAGTTTCTTTCTGAGCCAGTCATCTTCATCCGTTCCGCAGTTGAAAACGTACTCTGAATTATGCAATAAAAATCGAAGAAGTGCAGAAATGTGGACTTTACGACAGATTTCGATTTCAGATTGCCCATTCAAAAGAATCATTGAAATGCAAACGAGAAATTGTCATACAATGTGTCATACATTGTCATACAGTGATGTTGAAAGCTCACGAGTGTCAGATCTTAACAATAGCTTTCTCTGTCCCAAAGGGAAATTTACAGAAAAGTCTAATATAATTTTTATATGACTAAAAGAATTCTTATTTATCAAAGAACATTAAATAAGCTGTATAATCTTTTACTAACCTAGCACCAACTACACCTGAAACTGACTATACATTGATTCCAATTTTCTGAAAGCACAATGTCAGACAATCTGAATACTCGGTGACATTCCGCGAATGAATTCCATCTCTAAACTCCACGAACAACGGATTTATTCGAATGTGTCCCTACCTGGAACAGTGTCAGAACTCTTGTTCTATCGCTTGAATCAACGTCCCTGAAATCCTTTATAGACGTCGAGTCGCGACATCATGGGAGGTTCTGCCTCTTTCACATAACTGGTGCTTTCAGACCAGCTCGTCAAGTCAGCACGATGTCTAAAAGCGATATACAGCGCCGGATATATCGGCAGAACTATTTGCAAGTCGCTTATCTCGATGAATTGGTATGAGCGCTTCATGAAAGACAGCTTTTCAACAGAGCAAGGATTTCCGACAGAGTCGTTAACGAGATGAAACGGAGCAGAGGAACTAGGAGTTTAAGGATAGGGCGTCCTCCTCTTTATTGCAGCAACCAGACAGACGTCGTGTTGGAGAGAGGAAAAAAAATAAGCTTTGCGGAACATTGCGATTACGTCGTTTTAATATGGGAGGATTTCTGTTTAGCAGACTATGTCGTAATAGTTTGTGAAGATGTGTTTCTTGGGCTAACTGTTTTTGTGAATAGCTCGTAGGCATAGAGTTGTATCGGTTCATGGGGTTCATTCACCATAAATAATTTCTAAAGTGGACTCTTTTCCCTCTAATTGAAATAAAAAAGCTCTCAAACGTTTGACTTTATAATATTTTATAAAACTTTTAGTGTTTCACTGTTCGACAATTTCTTTTTCTCGAATTTTACAATTTTTTTGTTCTAATTTTACATAGAAAAACACGACATAAGAGAATATTTTCCCTTTGTGTGTTATTAAAATGTTAAAGTTTGGATTTTAACCCTCTGACCGCCGAACCTGTAATGTTGGGCAAAATTTAGCAAATTTTAATGGCAAAATTGGAGCAAAATTGTTAATGGCAAAATTGTAATGTTGTATACTCTGTAATTTTTTTAAAAAGCTAAAAAAACCTGATATTTCAAACATGATATAAAAAATTAATTAAGCATATGAATATAACCCTTGAGAATATAAATCATTACTTTATAAACTACGTTATATTTGTAGAGTTATATGAATTTAAATAATGCTAATATTGCAGTGAAACCTACAGCATAGTGAACGGATATATTAGTTCATGGCGGTGAGAAGGTTTCAAAAGGCTGATAGATACATATGTATGTATATATAAACGAAAAAAAATCTATATTATGGAAGACGACATTATTTCAAATGAACTTTGGTTGTGAATTCCTTATAAACGAGTTGGGGATAACAGTGATCGTATCTTTTCTTCTTTTTTTTTTATAAACAATCGATATTCAGATTGTTTAAATGTTTCATATTTATATAGTACATTAAATTGTTGTTTATTTAAATATATACTCTTATTTTCAACTTCAGTAAAAGAGGGTTTAAAAAACAATATTAAATTTACAATCGATCTCTATTACACATACATAAACACCCTGACATGTGTGTAAAAGTTGTATTAGAGTTGATCCTTACCTATAGTTTTCAGAAGTCTAGTCCTATGATAGTTACACTGCAAATCTTTATACACTTTCAGAACACTTATTTTGTCACCTTTTTTAGGAAACTTTGAAGAGCACTTTTTGAAACAGTTTTTACAATACTTCTGAGAACATTTTTCTTCAGAACTTTTGTTCAGCACACTTTCTAGCGCACTTTTTGAAAGCGATAATTTCAAAAGTGTGCCCAAATGTGCTCCCAATCCGTTCTCAAATGTGTTACCAAGTTTAGATTTAACAGATATCCTGAGCAGAACACTTTCAAAACACCTTCTTTATAGCGGACATATTCAGAACACATTAAGGGAACACATTCAGTACACATTAAGGTAACTGGAACACTTTTTTTGAAGCAAAGCGTTCAAAATGTGTTCCCAATGCGTGCTAGGAATTTGCAGTGTATTAGTAAATTTAAGGGAAGAGAAATATTAAGAGAGTTATTTTATAAGCCGGTAATTGTGGGAAAGGGGGGTTGTGGAGGGCTCTCCATCTGGATTTTTAAAACTTATATAAATTTCTTTATATTTCAAAATTTGGGAAAACGAAAAAAATATTTCTTTTCCAGAGGGCTTAATGTCATAGATTTTAAAGTATTGTGCAAAAAATAACTAAAATTATAACAACTAGAATTAGTAATAATAAAATGATTGTGAGTAATAGTGTTTTTATTTAATATAATAAGTTTCGGTGTATCACAAATTTCATAATCTGAAAGTATTTCTTTTTAGCAGACTATGTGATAATACAAGATTAATTTTAACACAATTATTCAAATTGGTAAAAAAATCATACGAGTTATAAATTTCCAACTGGACGAAAAATGTCCGGGGCCAGGATTTGAGCCCTGAGATATCTTGGCTGAAGCTGCCATGCCGTACCAACTGAGCCACCGCGGTCGAATCTGGAGGACCTAATTCATCCAGTTAACCTTATTGATCATAGCATCTGGTCTGATATCTGAATCAGCTCAGCAGAATAAATCGCAGGTAATTTGGAACTTCAGTAAACGCTGGATACGTGATTACACAAGATTAATAAATCATCAAGATTAATAAATTAAGATTAATAAATAATTTTATCTTGTGTAATCACGTATCCAGCGTTTGCTGGAGTTCCAAATTTTATTCTGTTGAGCTGATTCAGGTATAAGACCAGATGCTATGATCAATAAGGTTAACAGGATGAGTTAGGTACTCCAGATTCGACCTGGATAGCTCAGTTGGTAGAACATGGCAGCTTCAGCCAATAGATCACAGGTTCGAATCCTGGCCCGGACATTTTTCGTCCAGTTGGAAAATTACAACTCGTATGTGATAATAGTTTGTGAAGATGTGCTTCTTGGCCAACTGTTTTTGTGAATAGCTCTTAGCAAATAGAAGGGCAGTTAATGATTAAAATCATAAGCGCCAACAGTTGTGTGCAAGGAGGGTGTGAGGGCAAGTGGTGCTCCCTCGGGATTTTTAAACCTTATACAAATTTGTTCATATTTCACAATTTTTGTAAAGAAAATATATTTATTTTATAGATGGCTTAAATTCATTAATTTTAAATATTAGGTAAAAAAAAAGAAACTATAATAGTAATAATGGAATTATACAGAGTAATATTGTTTTATTTAATATAATAAGTTTTGACGCATCACAAAAATCCCGATCAGAAATTAAAAAAAAAACTTTTTTTGTTGTATTTTATTCCATTTAATAGCTGTTTTTGTTTTTTAATCCTGTATAACAAGCGATCGGGCAGAGAGAAACACAATTTTTAGCATAAAGCTAGTGTTTTTTTTTGTTTTTTTTATAGAAATCGATTGTTGTTCATTGCTTATATTTGTAAATCCTCTGCCCTTGATGAAGTGATTTACAATACAAGCTTTCATCTGTGTTTATACTCTTGTTTCTCATATGAATTTATCATATTTCATTTCTTAGGACTACAACATATAATTTGTAATATGACTCTGCTATTTGGTATGGTGATTTCATTGTATTTGGTCAATATCTTATGTTTCAATGGATTAAATATATATATATATATATATATATATATATATATATATATATAATCTGGCTACCTCGCCCTGAATTTTGTTCTGCCAGTGCCGTTGTAACAAAAGATAGAGTACCGAGGCCTCCACATAAAAAGGCTGGGCCTGACAAGATCTACTGATTAGGATGGGCTTCCTTTTTTCTTAGAGCACCAGACAGACGTCATGTTAGCAGAAAAAAAAATCTGTCGAACATTACGATTACGTCGTTAAACTGGGACGATTTCTGGTTATCAGTCTATGCGGTAATAGCCTGTGAAGATGTGTTTCTTGATTAACTGTTTTTGTAAATTTCATAGGCAAACACCAAGGAAGAAAAAGAAAAAAACGAAAGAGGAAAGTTCATATATGAAAAAGAGAGTAACTAGAGATAAAGTCTCGAAGACACCCCATCTACAATTTTCATATTTGTTTTTTCAAAGTATTCTTTTAATAATAACTTAGGACATCCAACCCGGGCTTCCCGGGATAGACAATATATGTGAAAACCATCTTTTTAATTATTGAAAACTCTAATAGATTTTTTTACATTTAATATTTTTTTTTTTTTAGATTGCCCCCTTACAACACCAAAGAACATTTTTATATGAAATATGTCAATTATATAGTCAAATAAAATTTTGAAGTGGTAATTTCGTTTTGCCCTCGCCAGAAGTTAATAGCCGAAGAAATCTCTAAAAATTCTGTTATCTACGACAGTTTTTTTTTTTTTTTTTTTTTTTAATTCTGATAATTTCAAGGGTTTTAAGCGCTTATTTCAATTACATGTCTGTTAAATTTGTGTTTTATTTATACTATTTCAGTTTTTGCTTAATGAAATTTTAATATCGTTATTGAATATTAGCCGGAAACAAATGCTGAAAATTTTATTTTGCTTTAAGAGCAAACGGATTAATATTTTGTAATCGTCTGCAAATGGTAAAGATAGATTTTAAAAAAAAAATCATGCTTGAAATTTATTTTAAAAGCCATAATAAATCAGTCAATTAAGACATAGTTTTCAAACAAATTGCATTTGAAAGTACTTCTTTGTCCCTATATGACAGTGTAAAAATTTAAAATGTGCGATGTTTAGAAGTTTAAAAAAAAAATACAGAAGCAAAAATTGGAAAACCGAAATCTCATCCTCAAGTGTTGCCATTCGCAAAATGACGTCAGCGTTACGCACGGACACGTTTGTCCTTTATAATATATAGATAATAATAAATTGAATAAAGGGATATTAGAAAATTTTGTGTTTAGAATGAAAATAAGTAATATAATTTTAAGTATTAATTAACCCTTACAAGTAAAGGTACTGTAGTCTGTGGCGGCGAATTTCGATTTTTATAGCTCATTCGATTCGTCTAATCGAGTTTAGTAATTTTAAACCTCACATATCGGCTATTGAGTTTTTATAATGACAGGGGGCCGGGTCAAAGCTCAAAATTTCGTTCACTGACAAACAGATGCCTTCAAAGAAATAAGTGCGATTTAAGTTTATTAATTGGTTTTACAGTGCCATACATTGCCAATAACTACTATAAGGTTATATTATTGCTAATATTGTAAGAATTTGTAATTGCAGATAAAATATTCGTACGCTACATAACAGGCAGGTTTTCGCAAGTTATGATGTCTTCGTCTATAGTTTTGTTTACCCTGTCAATACTTTTTCCGAATTACGAGCAAAAAATCTTACAATAATAATAGCAATAATATAACTTTATAGTAGTTATTGGGAATGTATGGCACTGTAAAAACAATTAGTAAACTTAAATCGCACTTATTTTTTTCAAGGCATCTTTTTTTCACTGAACGAAATTGTGAACTTTGACCCTGCCTCCTGTCATTATAAAAACTCAATAACCGATATGCGAGGTATAAAATTACTAAGTTCGATGAGACGAATCGAATGAGCAATAAAAATCGAAATTCGCTGCCACAGACTATATTACCTTTACTTGTTAGACATAAGATGAAGCAGTGACGCGGAAACTAGATTTTAGGAGGGACTTCCTCTTTATTACAGCACAATACAAACACCGTATTAGCAATTTAAAAAGAAAAAAGTTCGTAGAGCATTACGATTACGTCGTTTTAATATGTGAGGATTTCTGTTTAGCAGAGTATGTGGAATTAGGTTATGAAGATGGGTTTTCTCGATTACTCTTTTTTATGAATATCTATACTATTATTTATAAGGGGTTATCAGACATAAGGAAAGAAGAGAAAAAATAAAAATCGTATTTGATAAAAGAGAATTGGCGTAGGCAGTTGTGTGGAAGGGGTTGCCATGCCTTTCCGCTTAGATTTTTAAAAGTCATATATATATATATATATATAATCCAGCAAAAACATGATTTTGGCCTGAACTAGCACCACCCCCCTCACCAGAAACAAGAAAACACTGTAGAAAATATATGTAAAAATAAACAGAAACAAGCTGCGGCCTCATCAGCAGTGGGTAAAATCAAAGGCAGCCAAGCATCCGAATAAAAAGATTAACAATTAGTGGCAGTGGGTTTCGGCCAGAGCGCTGCGTAGCAAAAAATTCAAAATGTACAGAAACATATTTGAATACTACTTAACAGACGCTCCCCCCACCGTACCCTACGCCACAATATAAGCAAATGCTGTACCAATATCACAATACTGAATCACCATAGTTGAAACAAATGTCTCTTCGAAAATACACACAACCAATTCAGCCACGTTGCCACAACTAAAAAAGTAAAACACGACAAACAAACCAAATCCGTTATTCTTATAACTACTCTCCGTTATTATACTCTCCGTTTTTTCTTATTTGTCTTGTTTCTGCAACGAGTATATTCGCTCGATAAAAATATTCATAAATATGTTACGAATAACAAATAAAATAATTATGGTTTTGGAAAAATGTAATGATAAAAGGTGTAAAACTTGACCTAATGGAGATTTGTCTGCTAATACATACACTCATAGTATGGTTAACTTAAATTTTCAGCTCTGAAAAATTACACATGTCATATACCTTTTAACCTGTACCATTTGTAATCAGAAATATGTAGGTGAAACATCAGGTGAGCTTCATATGAGAATGAACAATCACAGATCTTCATCTAGTAAAGATGATCCTAATTCGTCTTTTGAAATTAGACACTTTCATATACATGGCTTTATTAATGTTAAAATTCACGTTTTAGAACAAGTTATAGATGATCCTTTCAGATTAAGGAGTGAAAGTTTTTACATACTTCGTTTAAGAACTTTATATCCGTATGGACTGAATACAAAGTTAAGTTATCAAACTGGACATTCTACATGTATATATAGTCTTTTTTCATCAATATTTATACCTTCGTTTCTTTATAATAGAGGTAGACGTGGAAGTCACAATAATAAATTATTACAGAGAAAATATTCTGACATAAACTCCTCTATTATTTTACAGGATCTTTGTAATGTATTTAGCAATAGTTATAATATCAAGGAACTTAAAACCATTTCATTTAGTTTAAAACTTAAAATTCTTAAAAAATTACAGCATAAGTTAAAAAGCTTTAAATGTGCTAATTCGCATTTTATAGATTTGGTTACTGATATTTTGCTGTATAAAGTTGGCGTATACAAACCTTCAAGCACTGATAGAGTTTATTTTGTATCTACATTTCAACAGAAAAGTTTTAATCATTTACAGTTGAGTAAAATTATTTCTCATTATAATAGCATATTTCCACTTAGAAATATTACAATTATTTCAACCTATAAATATACTAAAACGTTAGGCAGTACGCTTTTTAATTACAGAAATGTCTCTCAAAATCTTGACTCTTACCTTAATTTAGATTGCCATTGTAAAGATTATGAAAATTTAACTTACTTGGATAGCAATAGTCAGCACATTGTAACTGGAAATCTAAACATTATTGCTAACGTATATCTCCGTAATTTAATGAATTTTGGTACTAAGTATCGTATTAATAAAATATTAAATCAAAAGAGATCATTGGAAATATTTAAAGCTGAATTGAACACTTTTATTTTAAATTTAAGTTACAAATATAATAAACCAATCCCCCTTTTTACTGATTGGAAACTTCATATTTTAAATGATTTTAAATCTTTTCAAAATAGTTTTATTAATAATTCTGCTTATACATATCATAATCTCAATGCGGAAATTAGAAATGAAATAACAAAGTTGAAAGAAATTTTTGTTTTTTGTCCAGTCGATAAGGCTGCTGGCAATTTTGCAACTATTTGTAAAAAATATTATGCTGAAATGCTCAATGCAGAGCTGAATAATAGTTTAACCTACAAAATGTATAACTCTTCAGTACAAACACTTATTAAAAAGCATCTGGCATTTTCTAAACAAACTAAAATTCCTTTTCCTTGCAATAAAAACTAATCATTTCCATTTTTATTCATTTCCCCCAAATTTCATAAAATACCTATTAAATACAGGTTTATATGCAGTAGTGTCAATAGTATTAGTAATAACTTCAATAAGAAATTCGAAGAGCTGCTTAAAAAAGTTTTAAACATGTTAAAATACAAATACAAAGATACTAACTGCTTTTGGATAATTTCGAATAGTTATGAAATAGCAAGGAAAATAAAAAGTGATAATATACATTCCATCCAAACTTATGATTTCGAAAATTTATTTACAAATATCCCTATTAATAGCTTAAAGGAAGCACTTTTAAAGACAGCTGAGTTGGTTTTAGATGTCATGGATTTTAACTCTACTTTATTTTTCAAATTATGTCATTTCTGTCTTTATAACAATTATGTTTATACAGGTTCCAAAATATACTCTCAAATCAATGGTATCGGGATGGGTACGAGTTATTCATCTACGGCCGCTAATTTATTTTTATTTTATTATGAGTTTCAATACAATATCAATACAGCTGATGTTCGATTTATTGCATACAGATACATAGATGATTTAATTGTTTTAAATTTCGAAGGGGATTTTGGTGTGATTTCTCAAGAAATTTACCCTGACTCTTTAATATTAAAGAAAACTAATGATGATAACAAGCTCGCTAATTATCTTGATCTAAAAATTTTGATTAAAAATGGTTTACAAATTTCAGTTTTTGATAAACGTACCAGTTTTCCGTTTACTGTGAATCAATTAATTCATTGGTCTTCAAATATTCACAAACGTATATATATAAATATTATAATTGGTCAAATTTACCGTTTTTACAGAATTTGTTCAAATAAAAACCTGTTTAATAAGGAACTATTTTATTTTATCAGTCATTTATATTATAAAAACAATATTCCTCTAAAATTTATCAAAAAATATTCAGATTTTGCAGACTGCCTCCATTATTGATAGATTGCTTACATTCAACAGTAAATGACTCGTAATTCCTAAAGCTTGAAAAGGACGGTTTTATGATGATGGCTGTGTTTGTTGGCATCCGACGTGGAATGAATCTGGATTGTGTACTGAATAACGGATTTGGTTTGTTTATCGTGTTTTACTTTTTTATTTGTGGCAACGTGGCTGAATTGGTTGTGTGTATTTTCGAAGAGACATTTGTTTCAACTATGGTGATTCAGTATTGTGATATTGGTACAGCATTTGCTTATATTGTGGCGTAGGGTACGGTGGGGGGAGCGTCTGTTAAGTAGTATTCAAATATGTTTCTGTACATTTTGAATTTTTTGCTACGCAGCGCTCTGGCCGAAACCCACTGCCACTAATTGTTAATCTTTTTATTCGGATGCTTGGCTGCCTTTGATTTTACCCACTGCTGATGAGGCCGCAGCTTGTTTCTGTTTATTTTTACATATATTTTCTACAGTGTTTTCTCGTGTTTTCTTGTTTCTGGTGAGGGGGGTGGTGCTAGTTCAGGCCAAAATCATGTTTTTGCTGGATTATATTGAATTTGTGTGTTCTAATATGCAGCTTCTGGCGCTGTTCACACGAATATATAGCTGTTTTGTTTGTGATGTGATGGTTACTGCTTATATATATATATATATATATATATATACATATATATATTTGATAATTTTGAGAGGGATAAATACGATTTCTTTTCCATATGATTGAAATTCATTCATTAAACATTAAGCAACAAATAAATAAATAAATACACAGAAACGTTATTTTCATAATAGTAATATAAAATGACTGAGAGTAATATATTTTATAAATATAATAAAGTTTGGTTTATCACAAAAATTCCCCTTTCTGTCGCCCTCCCTAAAATATCTTGTCCTTCATCTCGCCCTGGATTTTGTTCTGCCAGCAGCGTTGATGTAACAGAAGATCTACTACTGAAGCATTTCCACGTAAGAAAGACACGACAGGAGTTTGAGATGGATGTCTTCTTTATTAGAGTACCAGACAGATGTCGTATTAGATAGACAAAAAAGTTTGGGGAACATTATAATTACGTTGCCTTAATCAGTGGAAGGATTTCTGTTTAGTAGATTACATGGTAAATGGTAATAGGTTGGGAAGATGTGTTCCTCCATTAACTGTTTTTCGTAAATTTCATTAGTACACTGAAAAAAAAAAAATTATACTGTAAAATCAACACTTTTTATTTATTTTTTATTTATTTTTTTATTTTTTTTTGCAGTGTAGACATAAAGAGATCATAATTTATTTTATTTTATTTTGTTTTATTCATTGAGTTATTTATTTATTTATTCTGCTGGGTTATTATTTTCTGATACAGCCATGAAGTCTTTTTTTTTTTCGTATAAATGCATCAAAATTTCAGACATTACTATTTAGTAGCCTAATAATCGAATAATACATTTTCATTTTTAAGTAAATGGGATAAATCTTAAATTTTTTCGATAGCTTTCAAATGACGATCTTTCCAAACTGCCAAGTTCCAAACGCCAACTTTGAAAGAAACAAGAACGAAAAATCATGCATCAAGCATAGATTGTGTAACACTTTCCAACGCTTCCAAAATAATTTTACAAATCATTACCGTTTAATAAACTGAAATATAACATCTAAGTAAACAATTTGGAAAACGCATAACATATTAAAAAGCATAATTTCCAGAATTTCCAACATATTCAATATTCGGAAAAATATCCGAATACTTTTATTCGGCCCTGTATATGATCTACAGATTTGTATATATACTACATAGGATGCTATTTTAGTTCAGTTAGGAAACGCGTAGCACAGTTTAAAATTCTTCTTCTGGAGTTTCTGTCAATAAACGGAAATGTGTTCGCGAATTTTTCGGCTGCCCTGTATATGATCTACAGAGTTTATATACACCAAGTAATCCACAAAAAGTGAGTTAAATTTAAAATCGCATTCAGCAACTTAAAAAACGCACTTCCAGGAATTATTGTTAACAAACAGTAGAGAATTCTTTTGTGTGTCCCTGTAAATGAACGATGACTGCTATACACACAATATTCTGTAGTAAGCCTCTTGTAATGCACCTTAGTGATATATATAAATTTCAATGCGTTTAAAATAGTGAAATATTATATAAATAAACCGCAAATGATTTTTCTCCATAGACGTAATGTAACGAAATTCTTTTGACTGACCCTGTAAAGTAACTATAAGTGCTATGCAAACCCTATTCCATATTAAGCTTCTTGTAAGGCATCTTAGTGATATATATCAATTACAATGTATTTGAAATTGTGTAACATCATTAAAATAAACCGCAAATGATTTTTCCCCATACACCGTAATGTAACGGAATTCTTTTGAGTGTCCCTGTAAAAAAACTATAAGTGCTATACACTTCAGTTGAAATAGGGAATATGGTATAGATAACGACAATAACATACAAAAATTTCAGGGCAATCCGAGCATATTTACAGGAGTTAGAGCACGGCCAGACAAACCGAAGTCATAAATACTTTTCAACTAGGTTGGAAAGTGTTAAAAAGTCCTTTCCATTACAAGAGAATGGATACTTTAGATCAATTTACTGATCTGAATAAGAAAAAATGCAAATTTTTAGACATTTAAGAATACTAATGATTTTATGAATGTGCCAGAAAGTAGTTATTATAATTTTGAGAGTATCCATAAAAGTAGAAGCTGAAAGTTTAGAACCGTATTTAAATAGGTATAAAAATATTATTATTATTACTAATATTATTATTTTAAACCACTCTTTTATAAGTAATTCAATGTTTATCTTAAAAATCCCGTGTAATTTTCCAATTCCAATTCATGTTAAATATAAGTTACAAATTGCTTATTTGACGTAAGCTCTGTTTACGAAAAAGTCACCACTTTGATTTACGCTTGGTAGAAAGTGCGAACTAATGAATTTTTTTTTTTTTTAAATATTGTTTTTACTCTGTTTCTTTTTTAAGAAATTCAAACAGGAAAAAAAAAGCAATATTTAAACTATATATTAGGGATTTCTATTTTTTTTTCTTTATGCATAATCATTAATTATTAATCTAATGTGAACAACTTGGACTTTTTCATAAAATAATAATGACTTTTTTATTACATATTTAATTTTCAACAGTTAAAAAGAGCAAATTAGAAACACTTTCTTTATTTTGTTCTTCTTCGGTGTAATACCTATAAAATATATGTTAATTAAAGTTAAACCATGCACTTAGCAAATTATAATCTTATTTAGAATTCCTAATAAGGCAACTTTAAAGTATATTGTGTTTTGAACTCTGTTGGACAACATTCAACAGCGACAAGAGTATGAATGATTTAATACTGTAAAAATATGTATAAATATTTCATCCACAGACACATTTTATTGTGATCTGAAACTTTGACGTGGCCTTATTTGGCACACGTACCTTAGTGGTAGATATTTTGAATAAAAAATTCCCCAACTTGGCAGCACTGAATCAGATGGTGGTCCCATTATGAAACTCTATCTGACCAGAAACTCTGTCCCTTCCTTACGAAAGAGTATTGCAGCGAAGCTACAAGTGATGGCTGGACGCTATCTTCTTCCGGGGCATCCGCATTCCTAAACTTTCTCTCTCTCCATCCTTTTTATCTCCTCGTCCTCATCTCCCCCTCATCTTTATTACTACTTATTCAGACTACTAATCTTCACTTTATTTAATCACGGAATGTCTTTCATTAAACAATGGGAAGATTTTTATTCTGAAATAGTGGTAGACATTTAAAACAAAATAATTCCCCAACTTGACAACACTGAATCAGACCATGGTCCCGTTATAAAACTCTATCTGACTAGAACCTCTGTCCCTTTCTTACGAGAGAATACTGCAGCGAAGCCATAAGTAATGGCTGAAGGCTATCTTCTTCCGAGACAATCCGCATCACTAAACTTTCTCTCTCTCCGTTCTTTTTACCTCCCCATCCTCTCCTCCCCCCCTTCATCTTTATACTACTTATTAGGAATAGTAATCTTCGTTATTTAATCACAAAATGTCTGTCATTAAGCAATGCGAAGATTTTTATTCTGAAATAGTGGTAGATATTTAAAACAAAATAATTCCCCAATTTTGCAACACTGAATCAGACCATGGTCCCGTTATAAAACTCTATCTGACCAGAAACTCTGTCCCTTCCTTACGAAAGAGTATTGCAGCGAAGCTACAAGTGATGGCTGAACGCTATCTTCTTCCGGGGCATCCGCATCCTTAAACTTTCTCTCTCTCCATTCTTTTTATCTCCTCGTCCTCTCCTCCCCCCTCATCTTTATTACTACTTATTCAGACTACTAATCTTCACTTTATTTAATCACGGAATGTCTTTCATTAAACAATGGGAAGATTTTTATTCTGAAATAGGGGTAGATATTTAAAACAAAATAATTCCCCAATTTTGCAACACTGAATCAGACCATGGTCCCGTTATAAAACTCTATCTGACTAGAACCTCTGCCCCATCCTTACGAGAGAATACTGCAGCGAAGCCATAAGTGATGGCTGAAGGCTATTTTCTTCCGAGGCATCCGCATCACTAAACTTTCTCTCTCTCCATTCTTTTTACCTCCCCGTCCTCTCCTCCCCCCTCATCTTTATACTACTTATTAGGAATAGTAATCTTCGTTATTTAATCACAAAATGTCTGTCATTAAACAATGCGAAGATTTGTATTCTGAAATAGTGGTAGATATTTAAAACAAAATAATTCCCCAATTTTGCAACACTGAATCAGACCATGGTCCCGTAATAAAACTCTATCTGACCAGAACCTCTGCCCCTTCCTTACGAGAGAGTATTGCAGCGAAGCCACAAGTGATGGCTGAACGCTATCTTCTTCCGGGGCATCCGCATCCCTAAACACACTCTCTCTCCATCCTCTTTATCTCTTGGTCCTCTCCTCCCCCCTCATCTCTCCATACCATGGAAGGATGCTCTGCAGTGGCGGGGGTGGGCGGGAATTGAGGCGTGCCACGTGCGTGGGTCAGAGTATCTCTTATTGGCAGAACGCCGATCTTTTGTTGTGCGCAGCGAACAATAAAATTGTCACGTGCTGTGTGGAGGGGGGGAGTAAAGAGCCACGTGACATTCCTCTTTTTGGTGTCACCGCGACAGTTATATTTTATATTAGACGGATTTTTTTTATATTTTTTCAACGGAGGGAGGGACGTTTTGTGGAATATATATTTTTTTCTGAGATAGGTATTTATGAATGTCTTTATGTTTTCTTTTTCTTTTTTCTTTTTTCTTTTTTATATGCAAGGAGCATTTACGGAAAATGCCATTCTTGAACCGAGCTTCCTGCTTCATGTTGTTATTATATCAAAACCAAGAGTTCTTATAAAAGCATTGTAGAGTTCAGACATCGGCTGTATCGAGAGAAAAGAAGATCGATTAGAAAAATTAGAATAAGTTTAGAATTTAAACAAAAAAAAAAAGAAAGAAAGTAAAAAAGAAAGAAAAGAAAAGAAAAAGAAAGAAAGAAAAAAGAAAAAAGAAAAGAGAGAGAGATCTGGTAGATTTTGAAATTTAAATTTTTATTTTTCGAATAGAGGAAGTCTCTTAGAAAATTATACCTTGGAACGACAAGGTTCTAATTCCTTCGACCACTCTTTTGAAAAAAAGAAGATAAAAGTTTCATTTCTCCAATGCGGTATGCAATCGACAAAATAAATAAATAAATAGTAAATACTATAAAAGAACACCAAAGACCAATTAAGAATGTCCAGGGCCCAAGGTCCAGCAATTTTTTAGAGCCCTCAAACCAAAATAGTAGCTAAAAAGGTTTTTAATTTAAGTATTCAGAAATTTTCCTGCATTTTATAAAATTGCTCATGAAACTGAGGTTACTCTAAATTGTCTTTTGCTGTTTGGTATTACAATACTTTAAATGTCTCTTCATCTTAAATATTTCTTTAAAAAAATTTCCCATAAAATTTTTTTTGTCTACAGCATTCCGAATTTAAGCTGTTTTTAGAGAAGAGAAAAGGAGAGGCAAGGCGTTTATACAGGTATAGGTTTCTTAGATATCGAAGATTGAAATAAAAAAATTTCTAGGTGAAATTTTTTTCTTAATAATTTTGTTCATTTTGGGGCCTCTTGTGTGGTAATCAGGCTCTGAAGAACACCCCATATTAACGCTGCCACAAATCATCGTATAAAAATGTGAATATAGTACAAGAAAAATCGATCACAAATTGAGTAATAGATGACAACTGGCGTCCATTCAATAAAATTTGGGAAGAACTTCGTTTTGATCCGACGAGTTACCAAAAATAAAGTTAATTTACCATGTTTTGGGTGGGGGGCAAAGGGGGCCTTTTTAATCAGGATGTACAGGGGGATGAACTCAACTTCTTTTAAGTAGGTCAAGTGGGGTATCGTTTATTATGTTTTTTCTTTCTTTTTTTAAAATTCTGAATCAAATGTCACCATCCGCAAATTGATGCCACCATTTGTTACAACGTTACGGCAGGTTTTATGAATAAAAAGTCGAAAATTATACTTTAGTACAAGTAAAATAAGGTTTTACAGCAACAACTGATGGGCATTTACAAAAATTTGGGAAAAACTTCGTTTTGGCACTAGAAATGAAGATATGAAGAGTCCCTAAAAAATTAAGTTGTTTTACCAATTTTTTTGCGGGTGGAAAGGGGGCATTTTAACTCAGGGGGGCGGGGGGGGGACTCAACTTTTTTTAAATAGGCTAAGTGGGGAATTGTTTGGTATGTATTTTTAAATTCTGAATCGAGTGGCATTATCCGCACGTCGATAGAGTCGTTTGTTAGAAAGTTACGACAGGTTTTATGAATAAAAAGTCGTAAATTATACTTTATGAGCGAGCACAACTTTATTACGCTTATTTTATGTTCAAAACATGTTCTTTATAGCATATTGTATAATCTTAAACTTATTAAATATCCTCAAAATAGCAATAATCAAACTCAATGTAATCTAAGTCCTATGCAAGATCATTGAAGTTATCGACGTAAAATGAGTGTAATAAAGTTGTGCTCTATCATAAAGTATAATTTACGACTTTTTATTCATAAAACCTGCCGTAACTTTCTAATAAGTGATTGTATCGACTTGCGAATGGTGACATTTTATTCAGAACTAAATATACATGATAACCATTACTCCATTTGACCTATATTTAAAAAAAAAATGATTTCATCACCCCTTGAATTAAAATGCCCCCCCCCCTTCTTTTTTGCCCTTTAAACCATACTTTATTTTGGTGGGGATTCATCGGATCTTCATGTCTAGTGCCAAAACAAAGTTTTTCCCAAATTTTGGCGAATGGCCACCAGTTTTTGCTGTAAAACCCTACTTTACTTGCCCTACTGGTACCAATTGGCAATAACGTCTACTAATTAGTGCTATACTTTTTTTTTTTTTTTTTTTTTTTTTTTTAGGTGTCGTCAACATTTAGACAATTGTTCCAAACTCGAAAAATTCCAATACTTACACCTTATTTTGACATCATATTTGGATTCTTTGGTAAATGTTATTTTACTATACCAAACGGCAAGTCATTCAATCAGGTAGCTATATCAGGCGGAAATATGCAGGTTTAATGTTTAGAACTCCTAACTCTAAAATTATTTTTAACCGTTGCAAAACATACTGCAATGCCGGTAGTTTTGTAATACACTGTAAAATAAAAATCTGTCGATTTTACAGAAAAAACTGTCAACCAGAACGTCAGTAAAAAACTTTATTTTACGGAAATAATTTGTATTTACCACGAAATTTCTGTTATTTTGACATATTTTGTCCGGGAGTTCATAATAAATACAGATTATTTTCGTAAAATAAACAGTTTTTTACTGGCGTCCAGGTTGACAGTGTTTTTCATTATCAACATAATTTTTTTTTTCTTTTTACAGTGTAGCTCAAAAAGTAGATGGTGGAATCAGCTATAATTCTGGGTTCACATATTTGAAGTTTCTAGAAATCGATTTCTATTAAAAATTTACAATTAACGTTTTTCTCGAAAAATAATCTCAAATTATACAGTAAAACTCGGATGTAACGCCAACCGCTTAAAACGCTTTCCCGCTTTTTAAGCTCATTTGTCCCGGTCCCTTGAACCATACCCATAAGAACAATGTAAAAATTCCTTGCTTTTAACGATCCCGCTTTTAACGCTTTCCCGCTTTTAACGTTTTCCCGCTTTTAACGCTTTCCCGCTTTTAACGCGCTTTTTATTGGTCCTTTGAACCAAGAAATCCCGGATATTACGCTTTGGTACTTTGGTTTACATCCGGAGATCTCATTTTCTCGACCTTACAAAGAGAGAGAGGATACGTGGAATTGGCAGTCAGCCAACGCCCAAAAACTATGTAAAAAAAAAAAAAAAAAAAAAAAAAAAAGCCGGCGCGGCGGTTTTTTTTCATTGGTCTCTTTTTAAGCAGGGATCAAAGAACACAAGAATTTATACCAACCATCTCAACAGCACTTGTCTGTCTCTTACTTCACACAAACTGTTTTCACTTTATTCATTTAGACATAAGTAAGTAGTGTGGCTGGCTGCCGACTCCAAATTGGGTGCAACATCCGAACTAAGAGTGTGAAAAGAAAGACGCTGACACTTTCGAAAAAATTAGAAATTCTAAAGAAATATGATAAAAAATCACCTATTCTGAGCCAAAAAGATTTTGCGTTATCTAGGATATCGCACCGTCGTCTCTTTGGACTCTTCTTCAAAACAGAAAATATATTGAAAAAAAAATGCTGCGATTGGTGGCTCAAAGAAAAAGAGAGTGAAAACAGGAAAATATGAAGATTTAGATAAAGTTATGTACGGGTGGATTCTTGAGTCAAGACACTGTAACATACCTATCAGCGGATCTATATAGTTAAAGAAAATGCTGCAGAAGTAGCCCAAAAGCTAACAATTGAAGATTTTACTCCATATAATGGGGCCCCACCAGTGGCTGAGAGGTTCTGCTCTCGAAGCTGGTAGACGGGAGGTGCTGGGTTCAAACCCCTGTCGCGCTCGTCGACTTAACCGTTCGGAGTTTTCCGGGGTTTTCTTCGAACCTTGCGTTAATACGGGTTAGGATCCCTTAAAAAGACCCCCACGGAGGGCACTCCCCCCTAGGGGCTATATCCCTCGTGTTGATAATTGGCCGTCATAAATCAACCCATATAATGGGTGTCGATTTCGAACCCGCCACGCATTGTGTACAAGATGATTTGCGGAGAATCCGCTGCCGTGAACCTAGAAGATACAGAATTTTGGAAAACGAACAGTCTTCCAAGGCTTATCAAAAACTATGCCAGTTGTGATGTTTATAACGCCGACGAATTTGGCTTATTTTTTAATGGGATGTCTGATAAATCCTTAACGTTAAAAGATGAGCAGTCTCATGGAGGTAAGCTCAGTAAAGAACGTATGACTGTGCTTGCTTGTTCCAACGCCGACGGAAGCGACAAACGCAAGCCTCTGGTTATTGGAAAATCGGCCAAACCTCGGTTTTTCAAGAACGTCAAACGACTGCCCTGTGACTATGCATATCAACGTAAAGCTTGGATGACGGGTCCCCAGTTCATTAAACATATTTCTGATTTTGATGTCGAGATGAGGAAGCAAAATAGACGTGTCATACTATTCGTAGACAATTGCGCAGGGCATGACCCAAGAAATACCAGATATTTCAAACGCCTGTCTGGAATTTTTACCTGCCAACACCGCACAAGCGTACTTCAACCGATGGATCAAGGGATCATAAAGGTTTTAAAACAACATTATCGCAAACGTTTAGTGAAACGATTTCTACATGAAAAATGAAATGGAAATTAAAAGTAGTCGATCTTCTGTAACTCTTCTCGACGCCATGAACTACCTTTAGCGCTGCTTATGGGATGCAATCGAACCTAAAATAATTCAAAACTGCTTTAAAAAGGCAGGCTTCATAACGGACGCCGACAGTGATATGGATGCGGCTAAAGAGGGATCGAATCCTTATATAGACGATGAGGACTGGCAAACTGTTTGCGAGCATCGTGCAGAAAACACAGACAGCTTTCAGAACTATCTTAACATTGATAAAGACGTTATCACAAAGCAACGGTAGGAGCATTGACGACATCATAGGGGACACTATACAGGATGCCGCAGAAGAAGACCCTGATGAAGTTGCTGACGGCGATGTTCAAGAGCGCATCCCAACAATAGCTGAAGTAATGGAAGTTTTAGCACTACCCGCCTATACACCGCTTCAGTAGATACCGCCGCTTCACATGAAGATATATTAATACACATAAACAAAGCAGAAAATGCTCTTTTATGTGGTCGTTCGTCCACCCCGTCAGACGAAACTCGAAGAGTTTTTCTCTAAAACAGAATAAACTTTATAAGTGACAGTTTATAGTCCTCATAGTGGTGCTCAAGAATACAAATGTTACATTTTTTTTAATACAAAATATTATTATTAGTTTCTTTCATAATTTTATTTTATGTTTAATATAAGGATAAAGGTTCCTATTAGAAATGTTAAATATATTTTGTATCTTTTGCTTTAATGCTAATCATTCTTTTACTTATTCTGATTTGAAATAATAATACACTCTGTAAACACTATATTTATGTAAATTTGTAATATTTTAAATGAAGGAAACGTTTTTGTACTTATGCTGTGGAATTTCTATTTTAAATAATACACAAAAATGATTACCCGCATTTTTTAAAGCAGATAATCTAATATTCTAAATTTTAAAATGTCGAAAATCTTCTCCCGCATTTAACGCTTTCCCGCTTTTAACGCTCTTCTAGCCCAATCCCCCGGAAGAGCGTTATATCTGGGTTTTACTGTAATTTCAAAATTATAATTTGGCGGGCCGCCAAAAGTCCCGATTTTTCATGAAGCACAAATTCTTTTAAATTTCTTTTAGTACCATTCTATTCGTTAGCCTGCATCGAGTGAAACTTAATACGGTAAAACCTGTCAAAATACAACTTTCCTAAAAATGAATTTTTTTATGATTTCACCGAAAGGAATACTGTACACACCTACCTGCTGAGACAGAAAACTGTCCAAGACAAAATATTTTTCCGGACCCTTGCTATTCTGTTTTTACGAGATTTACTGTTCTTTGTTTTGTAAAATCTGTGTTAACAGAACCTGTTTATAACGGAATGCTATCTTAAACGTAAAAATTTCACCGACCCTATGAAACAAATTGTATACAATTATAACTGCACAATCGAAAACTTCCCCAAAACGGAATTTTGTTTCGGTCCCTAGTGATTCAGCTTTTAAAGATTTTGCTGTACAAATTACTGTTTTCATTTAGTACAGTAAACCTGCTAAGACGGAAAGTCTAGTGACAGGAGACATATTTCGATTTAGACAGGTTTTCGTCTCAACAGGTATAATCACATGACAGACGTTCCGTAGGGACTATGGATCCTATGGATCTTTTGCATTTAAGACAGAATTCCGCTATAGACAGGTCCCTTTTTTATAGGATTTATTGTATTTTCATGTCTCGATTTAGAATGCGCTGTTTCACTTTTTTCGTCTACCAGTTCCACTTTTTTTTACAGTTGGACATGGCACAACTGAAGTCTCGAATCACTAGAGGGCGATTTTTGACTGTGGTCAATGATGTGTTAAGGCTGTTCTCAAAAAAATATATTTTCCCCACTTATCAACGCGAAACTTTCGAATACATTTTCTGACTCATTTTTAAACGTAAAACTACGATACTTGCAGGGATTATCTATATCTATAATAATATTATAAAGTAGTAAAGATTGTTTTTTTTTTATTATTATTATTTGTTTCTAGGGGATAATTTCTGGAACTGCTGAAGCTATTTCAAAAGTGATGGTGGAAAATTGATGGTGACAATCCCTGCTCCAACATAGGCTATATTTTATGTCGGTGCCACTACCCTCAGGGGGGTGCAAGAGCGAAAAACGTTCTAAAATTTCGATTTTTTTTTAAACTGAAGGAGCTAGAAGCATGAAATTTGGCATGGTAGTGACTTATAAGATGTAAATGCTCTCTAAGAACAAAATCTAGAAAAAAAATTCGAAATTTAAAAGGGTGAGATGAGCGAAAAACGTTCTAAAATTTCGATTTTTTTTTTTTTTTTAACTGAAGGAGCTAGAAGCATGAAATTTGGCATGATAGTGACTTATAAGATGTAAATGCTCTCTAAGAACAAAATCTAAAAAAAAATTCGAAATTTAAAAGGGTGAGATGAGCGAAAAGCGTTCTAAAAACATTCTAAATTACAATTTCTATGGAATCTCTGAAACTACAGAACCATTTTCAAAAGTGATGGTAACAGTCCCTGCTGTAACATGGGCTATATTTTATATCGGTGACACTACCACAGGGGGAGGGGGGGGGGTGAAAGAGCGAAAAACGTTCTAAATTTTCGATTTTTTTTTGGACAGTAGTGTGGCTTAATTAGTAATTTCTGAATTATCTGTGGCAGTAAAATTTCCTCTAATGAAAATAGGCCAACGAATGCCACTTGGCATTTTTCAAGAATTACGCGAGCAAAGTTGCGGGTTTTGCTAGTTAGTATAAATATAAAGCGATTTTTAATCGATCATTTTTTTTCCGATAAATAAATTGACAATAATAATTGAGTTATTATTGTCTCAGGATGGCAGTTTTTTTCCCTTTTTTTGTGCACTAACGCGTTCGTAAAAAGGCCAACATTGACAGAATTTTCGAAAAAATCTTCCTTTACCGAAAAATAGAAAAAACAGTTTGATTAGCTGGTTTCTTAATAAGAGCACTTGCCAATTTCCTACATTTCCAAACAAAAATGAATTAAAAAATATTTTAGAAAGTTTCCAGTTTGGATTTAAGAACAACTTAAAAAAATTCCAGCAAATGATAGGTATATATATATTTTTTTTTAATGTAAAACTGTTAGCAAAGAAAAACTTAAATTGAAAAATAAAGCATATGAAAATGCAAATAACAACAATAACAGAAGTGTGATCGAAGATCGCAAAATCAGGTTTCGTTTAATTATCTTTTTAGCGGAAGTTTAAACTAAGATTAACGGAAATTTCAAATTTCAAAATTTCTCCAAAAAGAATTTTTTAATTAAAAAAATAATTGATAAAAAAAATTTCAAAAACTTTTAGGCCATTATGGCGTAAGAAAAAATAATAAAGAAATCTATAAATTGAAACGTTAGCTGAACAAACCATGTTGAAATATTTGTATTGCTTAAAAGACGAGTAGTGTTACCACAGTTTGGGAAATCCGAAAAACATATTTAATCACAAGAATTTAATAGCTAAAAAAGAGGAAAAAAAAAGAACGAAACAAAAATATGGCATAAATTACGGTTGTTTTTAACAAAAAAAATTACGAAAGTTCTGTGAAATTGAATTTATTAGACAATGAAATTTGTACCGGGGGGAGGATTTTGAAAACTTCAAACTCCAATGCGGGGCCTCGATCCAAAGACCTTTCGAATAGAAAGCAAACACGCTACCACTGATCCACCTAGCCTATGCAAAGAAGACTGAAATTAAGGTTCTGTTTCAAAATCTAAAAATCGCAGAAATAGTCGGATGGCACTAAATTAGTTCATTTAATTAAAATAATGTAAGACTTTTTCAAAATTTCATGATTTTTCGTGTGACAGGAGGTATTTAGCTAGAAGTATGCAAAATTTCAAGTATCTACTTATACAATTTCCGAGAAAGAATTCTGTGACAGACACAGGAGCGAGAGGAATAAAGTTTTGGCAGATAAACGACCCCCCCCCCCCACCACCACCACACACAAAAAAGAAGAAGAAGAAACAGACAGAAAAGTTTTATTTAGGTTTAATTAAAATAATCTCTTAAGGAGTGCGCATAATAATGTCATTCTCAAAAACAGAAAGTGTGTTTTCAGTGCAAACGTTCAAATTTCATAAAATTTAAAAACCTGTACTCGGTAAATTATTGTAGTAAAATAATGGGAATTTTTTAAATATCTTTCTTAGACGCAAGGGAACATTTCCCCAAGCATAACTTATAGAAAAAGGGGACCGGATAAAAAAAAAAAAAAAAAAAAATTCGTATTTCAATATGTATACAGCAATTGTAAACCAAATGCCATATCTGAAAGCTAAATTTGATTTATATGCCGCTTGTCATTAAAAATACGTGTCTACCAGATGTAATTTAAGATAAATTCACATCTTTACGTCTACTTTGAATCGCTCGGTATATATATATATATATATATATATATATATAATAAATAAAAAAATTTTCCTTAATTAATTTTATCCAAATTCTTACAATTCTACTTTTTTCCCTGTCTTTTAATTATATCTTAAATCTAAATTATATTTTTATTCCATATCTTTAATTAATATATTCTTTCAATTCTTATTCTAAAAATCTTAATCTGTTAAAAGCTACACGTATTTGTAAAAATCCTTAATTTATTTCTTCTTTTGAAACATTACATTTTTATTTCTTTAGAGCGTCTCTTATCGTCTCTTATCTCCTATCATTTTTATTTTTATTACTATTATCATTCGATATCTCACAATTCATTTCGGCTCGCGCGTCTCTTGCTCACCTCAAAATTATGCCGAACATAGTAATAAATTCCACAGCTTTGTAAGCATCTTATTGGCAATTCTTTACCTGTATTAGCGAAAATATTCATACGCCTCGATACTTTTAAAACACGATTACACAGGCTCGGAGCTCAGAATTTGTATGTATTTCCGTAGCCTACGATGATGCACGTCGCTGTACAGCCTATCATTTTCGACTCAAAAGTAGGGGACAGGGAGTGGGAATTTTTCCCGGGACGAGCGCCATCTACTGGCAAACCATGATTATAGAAATTCCCCCAATCTTTTCTAAGCGGATGGCAGGAATTTAGATTATTGTTCATTTTTTTATTGATACTACATAATTATACAGAATTTTTTTCTGTGTGAAAGGGAAAAGGGGGGGGGGGGTCACCAAATTTTTGGATAGTTGACGAAATTAAGATGATTTTTTTATTGTTATAATAAAGTAATAAATAGCAGCAGAAAACTTTTAAGAATTTTTTTTTTTTTTTTTTTGGGGGGGGGGGGGGTGGTAAATGCTTGACAATTTATTAATTTGTTTTACATTAGAATGAAATGCAAAACAATTTATTATAAATAATTTACAAAATTTATGTACAACTAGGACTTTTCAAGAAAACTTATTAAAAATGTTACCTACTTAAAATGTGTAGTACACTTAGTAAGAATTATCAGTGACTATAAGTCACGCATAATTATGTTTTTGAAAAAAGAGCAGAAATGTGTGTTTAATAAATAAGTAATAAATGCAATAAAAATCATTGAATATTGTTTATCGCAATCTTCTCTAAAACTACCAAGTGCAATATTTAAAGCTAATGACTTTCTGGTTTTTACCAGTACCAGTTTATCCGGAAAGTGGATTTTTTAAAGGGTTCTTGGGCATTCGCTCTTAAAAACTACAACAAAATATTAAAAAACAAATTTATGTAAAAGGCTGTTGCACTTAGCCACAGAGACTCTTTGATCTGACACTGGAAAAATTAAACTGATGTATTAAAAAAAAAAAAAAAAAAAAAAAAAAAAGAAAACTTCGCCAAGATGCCCCACTCTCCCTTACACAAAGACCGAACAGTAAAGGAGTTTCGTTTTTTCATGTAATAACAGGTCATAATGTTTTTTATTTTATTTAGATACTTTTTGAGATATTTAATGAGATAATGTAACTAATAGTTTTCAACTAGATATAATATTTCTGCTCTCCCACCCCCGTCCCTCAACACAATATTCAAAGTTATGAAATTTCTAACAATTATTTTAAATTAAAGCATGTAGTATTTTAAGACATTTAAGAGTAAAAATTCTAATATTATTACACAGAGCAAGCAATTACCTGTACCTTGTACCTATAAAATTTCTGTTCATTATAAATCAATTTAAAATAAATGTCTTTTAAAATATATGATAAATGTGCCAGTAATGGATACCCTCCTAAGTTTTTGGTTTATAAATAAATAATCAATATAAACAGTTAACCAGTGAATCTCCAAACTAATCAGGGAAGCACCTTACCACAATGAACCTATATACAAAATTTGAAGAAAATAGGATAATTCTGCATGAAAACCCCATTTATCAAAATTGAGGAGGGGGAGTTAGCCCCCCGTTTCCTCTCTTTATACTTAACTAATGGACCCCCAAAACTAATCAGGAAAGCTCCTTACCACAATGAACCTATATACAAAATTTAAAGGAAATCGGAAAATTCTGCATGAAAAACCCATTTATCTAAATTAAGGGGGAGTTACCCCCCGTTTCCCCCCTTTATACTTGATTATGAGATATCATGTGTTTTTCATTTTGTACTTTTCTAAGCTATCAAATCGTTCTATCACAACAGTATTCTCATTATAAAAATTAAATTAAAAAATTTAGAGATTGTTTTCATTGATTACATTACAATTCTATAGTTATACTGGAGATTGACAATTTTAAATGCGAATATTAATCCATGACGAAGTAAAGTGTATATATCTTACTGAAATGCTTAACATATTTAAACCTTAACACTGGAATAGATGTTTTATTAAACTTATTATCTACAACTAAAAATTAGAAAAATAAATTGAAGCAGAAAATTTTGTAAAATTATAAAATTCTTCAGAGCAGACGTCATAAAGTTAATCAATGGCTTTATATATCGATGTCAAAATTTCTCTATTAGTAATATATACTTTGCATTAGTAAAATATGTCGGTTTTAATTAGATATAATAATCATTAACAAAAATATAGCTAATTAAAGCATCACACAATGCTAAAACGAACTCCAAGTAATGTAATTTCAACGTTTGTTTTCCCCGGGAATGACGCCCTCTACCAAATTATATTTAAACTATTTTCTTGACCCGTTTTCGTTTACAGAAATCGTTCAAAATGACAGGCTTTACAGCGCCGCGCATCATCGTAGGCTACGGTATTTCCAACTGCCAAATAAATCCACGTCACTTGGAGGAGAACTTTTTTCGAATTGGTGTAATTTCTCTAATATTTTTAACATCTTTATGCCGTTCCTATGGCGTAACACCACTTACAAGGAGACCGCCAAACATGATGCGCGCAGATTTTGATGATTTTAAAGTATGTTGTAGGGATCATACCCCTAACTATTCAGGTCAAAGGTTTCCTTCAAATGGGCTTTAGTTTTCGAGAAATTTCGGGTTAAAGTTCAGCATGCATTTCAAATGCCATTACTTCGCTATCCGAGACACGGTCTCGTGGTGCCGTGGTAGCGTTCGCGATTTGAGAGCCGCAGATGGGTGTTCTGTCCTCTCCGGTGGCTTTTACCTTTTTTTAACAAATTTTATATATTTGTCGCGTTATAAGTTGTATACAGAATTATGAATTCTGCATCTTTGAACTTTTTGATATTTTCCTAATAAATTCGATTTACATTTTCGAATATTGCGTGAAAATTTATAGTTTTTGCGCAATTTTTATTCGAATATTTCTGCTGACGAAAATCCAAACTAATTTATGTCTTGATATCTCATCTTTTTAAAATGATTATTGTTTACATTTATGTATATTTACTTATTTATTTATTGTATTTATGAAATAATACATTTTTTTTTAAATTTACATTTTCTATTTTAAAAAAAATTTAAATGATTAAGAAAAAATGAACAAAATAATATATCCTTTTAATATTTGATTTGTTCTAAATATATTGAAATATGTTAACTGCTGAAATACTAAAATATTTATCATCACCGACATCGACATTTTTAGTTTATTAAATATGGAACTAATTGTGTTATACCTACCGCAAAAATATTCTAAACAAATTTCGCATTAAAAATCGCCTGTAAATAATTGTTTTAACAATATTGGAAGAATGTATAAATTAGCATATATATATTCTTTAAATACTTAAATTGTGATAAATATATTTAAAAATGCATTAAATTTGAAAAAGAAATTATTTCAAACGTGGTATTTGTCTGCAAAGGAAGCAAAACGAAATTGATAAAAAGAAAATTTTATTTATTCTGATATTACCGTAAAAGTCGTTGCAGACGATTTTTTTTTCAGATATTTTTTATATGTATTGTAATTTACAAACGATTTTTCATTTGTAGTTGAATTTTTCTGTATGGCATCGACTTGTTAGACTGAAAAAAAAATTAATTGTAATACATTATTTTTAATTTGTGCAAATCAAAAATGACGGTGAGTTTAAACTTTACAGTTAAATGTATTTAAATAATATAAAAAATATATATATAACTGGCTAAAACTTGGATATAATCGTTATTGCTTTAATATTTTAATACTCCTTTCAAGATATGTTTTTGGAATTAGTTAGTTTGGAATTTCGTCAATAGAAATATTAATTTCAAAACTGCACCAAAAAAAAAAAAAAAAAAAAAAAACGTAAATTTTTAGTTTATTAGGAAAATATCAAAAAGTTCAAAGATGCAGAATTCATTTTATAACGCGACAAATATATAAAATTTGTTTAAAAAGGTAAAAGTCACAGGAGCGGACAGAACACTCATCTGCGGCTCTCAAAACGCGAACGCTACCACGGAACCACTGAGACCTTGTCTGGAATCGCGAAGTAATGGCATTTGAAATGCATGCTTAACTTTAAAATGAAATTTCTCAAAAACTAAAGCCCATTTGAAGGAAACCTTTGACCTGAATAGTTAGGGGTATGATCCCTACAACATACTTTAAAATCATCAAAATCTGTGCGCATCATGTTTGGCGGTCTCCTTGTTAGATATGATTCCTGAACTTGCTCTTTAGTGGAATTGCCTTTAATTAGTATAGTGTCAATAAAAGAATTGATAGTGATCCATCCTCTTGTTATTTCTACGGGATACTCGTGATGTTTTTCTGAACCATCGTCTTGCATTTGGAACCTTCGACTGCTAAACCTATGTTGTTTACAAGATACAAAATTTAGTCAAAATCGTTTCAGCCGTTTTTTACATAAAATTAGCTTGACCCTGACTCGTAGTGACCCAAAATGACCCACCAGTAGAATTTTCTCGAATATGTGACCTAGTCCAATGGTCCTCTCGTGCCCGAAAATGGTAGGATACAAAATTTCGTTAAAATCGTCAGAACCGCTTTTAAGATAAAATTTGGAAAGTATCCAGTTTGGATTTAAGAACAACTTAAGAAAATTTCAGCAAACGATAGGTATATTATTATTTTTTTTAATGTAAAACTGTTAGCAAAGAAAAACTTAAATTGAAAAATAAAGGTTGTGAAAATGCAAATAACAACAATAACAGTAACAAAACAAGTGGGTAAGTGTGATCGAAGATCGCAAAATCAGGTTTCGTTTAATTATCTTTTTAGCGGAAGATTAGCGAAAATTTCAAATTTCAAAATTTCTCAAATAAATAAATAAATAAATAAATAAATTGAATTAAAAAAAATTGATAAAAAATGTTTCAAAAACTTTTAGGCCATTATGGCGTAAGAAAAAATAATAAAGAAATCTATAAATATAAACGTTAGCTGAACGAACCATGTTGAAACATTTTTATTGCTTAAAAGACAACCGAGTAAAGTTGCCATAGTTTGGGAAATCCGAAAAACATATTCAATCACAAGAATTTAATAGCTAAAAAAGAGGAAAAAAAGAACGAAACAAAAATTATGGCATAAATTACGGTTGTTTTTAACAAAAAAATTACGAAAGTTCTGTGAAATTGAATTTATTAGACAATGAAATTTATACCGGGGGGAGGAGGGGGGGATTTTGAAAACTTCAAACTCCAATGCGGGGCCTCGATCCAAAGACCTTTGGAATAGAAAGCAAACACGCTACCACTGATCCACCTAGCCTATGCAAAGAAGACTGAAATTAAGGTTCTGTTTCAAAATCTAAAAATCACAGAAATAGTCGGATGGCACTAAATTAGTTCATTTAATTAAAATAATGTAAGACTTTTTCAAAATTTCATGATTTTTCGTGTGACAGGAGGTATTTAGCTAGAAGTATGCAAAATTTCAAGTATCTACTTATACAATTTCCGAGAAAGAATTCTGTGACAGACACAGGAGCGAGAGGAATAAAGTTTTGGCAGATAAACGACCCCCCCCCCCCCACACACACACACACACCAAAAAAAAAAGAAGAAACAGACAGAAAAGTTTTATTTAGGTTTAATTAAAAGAATCTTTTAAGGAGTGCGCATAATAATGTCATTCTCAAAAACAGAAAGTGTGTTTTCAGTGCAAACGTTAAAATTTCATAAAATTTAAAGACCTGTACTCGGTAAATTATTGTAGTAAAATAATGGGAATTTTTTAAATATCTTTCTTAGACGCAAGGGAACATTTTCCCAAGCATAACTTATAGAAAAAGGGGACCGGATAAAAAAAAAAAATCGTATTTCAATATATAAACAGCAATTGTAAACCAAATGCCATATCTGAAAGCTAAACTAGATTTATATGCCGCTTGTAATTAAAAATACGCGTCTACCAGATGTAATTTAAGATAAATTCACATTTTTACCTCTACTTTGAATCGCTCGGTATATATATATATATATATATATAAAATATATATATATATATATATATATATATATATATATATATATATATATATATATATATATATATATATATATATATATATATATATAATATAATATATAATATTTATAATATATATATATATATATATATATATATAAACTTATTGCAAAAATTAACCATTGAAACAGAAATAACTGACCAAATGCAATGAAATTATTATCCCAAATAGCTATGTCAAATTACACATTATAAAACATAGTCCTAACAAATGAAGTATTTATTCAAAAAGTGAAACATAAGTAAAAAAAACACAAATGTAAGCTTATAATGTAATTTACTTTTTCAAGGGCTGGGAAACCACATTATAAGCAAAGAATGATTGTTTTCTGTAACTGTCACAAGCTTTAAGTTTGTGACAGCCAAAATTTTGTGACAATTCCAAGCCCTAACAATCATTGGAAAGAAATTGGAAAAAAAAAAAAAAAAGGATACCATTGAAAATAGAACACTACAAATCAAACGGAAGAAAATAAATCCATTTATAAACAAATAAATACAAAGGAAGACAAAGAAAATCTATACATTACAACATAAATTTGTCCAGAATCCGAAGCCAAAAATGTTTTGTGCTAAGCACATGGTAAAGTGAATAAGTGAATTCAAACGTACAAGTTAAAATTACAGTTAATTTTCTAAAAGTAGCAGTTATTAATTTAACCATTGTGATTTTAACTATTTCTAATTTAAAATATAAAAATACAAATAAATAATATAAAAACTATAAATTCATTTACTAAAAATATTTTTTAACTTAAATAATTTTAATATATATATTATATTATTGGAATATTTAAAAATTTCACTTGTATTCCAAGTTTTCAGTTAAAAGAGAAAAAAAAAATTGTGAAAATTTATATGGTGCTGCCATCTGGTTTTATAATAAACAATAACTAAAAAATAATACTAAAGAATAATAGTAATAGTTTTTTTAAAATCATTATATGGTGCTGCCATCTAGTTAAAGATTAAAACAATATCTAAATAACTATTAATTATTTTGATTAAGTAAATTTTCAGTATAAAATTATTTTATCTATTTATTTTTACATATGTCAACATTTAAATAATTTCAAAACATAAATAAACCCATAAATCTAAAATATTATTGTAGAAGTCAAATTAAATTTTCATTTTATAAATAATTATATGCAAGCTTAAAAGATTTACCAATATGACTACATGCACTTATTGGAACTAACATCTTGCAAAATTTTATTAACCCTGAAAAATAAAATTAGATTTTCATTTTATAAATAACAATGCAAGTTTAAAAGAAATACCAAAATGGCTACACACACTTAATGGAACTAACATCTTGCTAAATATTATTTATTCTGAAAAATAAAATTAGATTTCACACACTGATAGCTAAAAATAACCAAACATTTCCAATATGTTAACCTCACGTATTGAATCTATATATATAATAAATAAAAAATTTCGCAATTTTTCCTTAATTAATTTTTTCCAAATTCTTACAATTCTACTTTTTTCCCTGCCTTTTAATTATATCTTAAATCTAAATTATATTTTTATTCTATATCTTTAATCAATATATTATTTCAATTCTTATTCTAAAAATCTTAATCTGTTAAAAGCTACACGTATTTGTAAAAATCCTTAATTTATTTCTTCTTTTGAAACATTACATTTTTATTTCTTTAGAGCGTCGCTTATCGTCTCTTATTTCCTATCATTTTTATTTTTATTACTATTATCATTCGATATCTCACAATTCATTTCGGCTCGCGCGTCTCTTGCTCACCTCAAAATTATGCCGAACATAATAATAAGTTCCACAGCTTTGTAAGCATTTTATTGGCAATTCTTTACCTGTATTAGCGAAAATATTCATAGGCCTCGATACTTTTAAAACACGATTACACAGGCTCGGAGCTCAGAATTTGTATGTATTTCCAACTGCCAAACAAACCCACGTCACTTGGAGGAGAATTTTTTTCGAATTGGTGTGATTTCTCTAATAATTTTAACATCTTTATGCTGTTCCTATGACGTAACACCACTTAGATAGGATTCCTGAACTTGCTCTTTAGAGGAATTGCCTTTAATTAGTATAGTGTCAATAAAAGAATTGATAGTGATCCATCATCTTGTTATTTCTACGGGAAACTCGTGATGTTTTTCTGAACCACCGTCTTGCATTTGGAACCTTCGACTGCTAAACCTATGTTGTTTACGAGATACAAAATTTAGTCAAAATCGTTTCAGCCGTTTTTTACATAAAATTAGCTTGACCCTGACTCGTAGTGACCCAAAATGACCCACCAGTAGAATTTTCTCGAATATGTGACCTAGTCCAATGGTCCTCTCGTGCCCGAAAATGGTAGGATACAAAATTTCGTTAAAATCGTCAGAACCGCTTTTAAGATAAAATTTGCATGCACACACAGAGACAGATAGACAGATAACATTTGCTCATAACATAACATATATTTTTCGTTTTCTCCATTTTCGTTTTTCTGTCTTGAACCGGACGATTTTGTTTTTAACATTCAACAAATAAGAATAAAAATGAACTTTTCTGTTCATTCCAGATAAATGTACGATTTCCACTGAGAATAAAAAGTTTCCATTAAATTGACACAAACTTCATATAAAATCTCTCGTATAAATACGGGAATTTTTTTACAGTGTATACCACTAAAATTAATGGTTTAAGAATTAGCTATTAAGCGGCGATAAAAGAGAACACCCTGTATATGCTGCAAATGTCATATGGTTTTAGATAAAGCAGTGTGTTGGGTAGTTGCTGTAATCTGGAAAAAAAAATCTGAAATTTTTCTTTTTTTATATATTTTGAAAGAAATTTTTTCGTACTTTATATATAACGAATTTATAGTTAAAATTATCCAGCTCACGAATAAATAAATGACAAAATTTATTATAACGTTTTTTCAATTAACTTAATAATTAATGCCTTCAAGACTGTGTGGCCAAGAAAGTAAGAATTTTTCATAATTATTTAACTTAAACCCTAATAAAAAAATTGAGTATTTGTACAGGGTTCGTACGCTTTTACCACAGTTTTTAATATAATTTTTGCCTTATTTAAATGCAGAAAAGTATTACGAGTCCTGCAATTAAACTTGGCGTCCTCAGTTTTTACTATTTCAATATTAAATCGAAAAATTCTATTAAAAATTGTGGTAAAATCGTACGAACCCTGTTGTATATCATTCACTTATTTTAAACCTTTCAATTTGTTATTGTGGGAATTTAGGGTATTGATAATTAAATTGATATTTTAAGGGGTCTAGTAATTTTAGATTCACATTTGTGTGAACTTATTTAAACGAACGAATTTATTATTACTGAACAAATTTAAACTCCTATCTCTTGGCATTTAAACAGAACATAGAATGTACAAATTTTATACATTTACCAGGGTTACTACGGCTCATGGAATTTTTCAGAGGAAATTGCAGTATTTTCTTACAGAAATTTTTAAATAATTTAATCGCACTCAAAAAAAGCGATTTTTTTAATAAGAAAATACTGGTATTTTCCTTAAAAATTTACCTGACCCGTAGCAACACTGATTTACGAAATATACTGCAAATTTCATGCATTTACGAATGAAAATGAATTCAGGTATACATACATCTATACATATCAGGTATATATATATATATATATATATATATATATATACTCGTGTAAATGCAACTTAAAAAAATAACTAAACCTTCAAAATTTTAAAACTTTAAAAAATTTCCGTACAGATAATAACGTAGCAAGACACAACCAAAAGTTTAAAGACCTTCTACTTAACGCCTAGAGATATTTAAAATTAGACACGTAACTGATTTTAAATTCATATTCCTTTAAAAAAAAATTATTGCTACTTCCAAACTTATATTTTCCGCTTGTTCCCTTTAGAGAACGGAACTATAATAATAATAACAATAATGAAGATGATGAAGGCGATTTGCAAAAACTTTTAACAGAGGTCCATTTGTTTTTCCATTGTCCGATGACCTGTGTCCATGTTTTTTTTTTCTTGCGCTCCCCTATCGGGAGGGACATTGACCTTGCATGTCCCATTGTGGATGATCGGTGAACCGTGGGACGTAAGGGTTAAGTGGCGACGCGTGAGGCCGAGGCGTTGTCCAGCGGAATTAAGATCGGCTTCTTCAGACGATGTAAACAGAAAGTCCGTGTAGAGAGTCGCATCTGTTCGTTTATGATACATAAAAGGATGATGCGAGATATAAATACACTGTTAAAGGGGACTTGGTACCAAAAAATATTTCTTTTTTTTGTAAATAACACCTATATTCAGTTTTTGGATCATGTTTCAATAAAGAAAAATCCTTGCAGATGATAAAAAGCCTTAAATTGTTAATCAAAAATTAAAATATTTTTTAAAAAATATATTTTTTTTAAATGATTTTTTTTTTGTCTTTTTTTTTTTTTTTTTTTTTTTCAATTTTTGTATTTCAAACTAGATTTTTTTTTTTTTTAAATCTTTTACTCAGGATTTTTTTTATTCTACAAAGTTATGTATCGGATTTTTGATACAAAGGTTAGATCCGAAGGGGAAAAAATAATAATGGGATGTAATGGAATAACTTATAAGAGTCGCATCTGTTCGTTTATGATACACAAAAGGATGATGCGAGATATAAATACACTGTTAAAGGGGACTTGGTACCATAATATAATTATATATATATATATATATATATATATATATGTGTGTGTGTGTGTGTGTGTGTGTAAATAACACCTATATTCAGTTTTTGGATCATGTTTCAATAAAGAAAAATCCTTGCAGATGATCAAGAGATTAAATTGTTAATCAATTAAAAAAAAAAATAATAATAATAATATTTTTTTTTCTCCTTTTTCAATTTTTGTATTTCAAACTAAATTGTTTTTTTTCGTTTTTTTTAATCTTTTACTCAGGATTCTTTGTTCTACAAAGTTATGTATCTGATTTTTGATACAAAGATTAGATCAGAAGGGGGGGGGGATTAATAATGAGATGCATATGGAACCTATAAGAGTCGTATCTGTTCGTTTATGATACACAAAAGGATGATGCGAGATATAAATACACTGTTAAAGGGGACTTGGTACCATAATATAATTATATATATATATATGTGTGTGTGTGTGTGTGTGTGTGTGTGTGTGTGTGTGTGTGTGTGTGTAAATAACACCTATATTCAGTTTTTGGATCATGTTTCAATAAAGAAAAATCCTTGCAGATGATAAAGAGATTAAATTGTTAATCAATTAAAAAATAATAATAATAATAATAATAATAATAATATTTTTTCTCCTTTTTCAATTTTTGTATTTCAAACTAAATTGTTTTTTTTCGTTTTTTTTAATCTTTTACTCAGGATTCTTTGTTCTACAAAGTTATGTATCTGATTTTTGATACAAAGATTAGATCAGAAGGGGGGGGGGGATTAATAATGAGATGCATATGGAACCTATAAGAGTCGTATCTGTTCGTTTATGATACACAAAAGGATGATGCGAGATATAAATACACTGTTTAAGGGGACTTGGTAACACTCCCCCCCCCCCTCCCAAAAAAAAAAAAAATTGTAAATAACACCTATATTTAGCTTTTGAATCATGTTTCAATGAAGAAAAATCATTACAGATGATAAAAAGATTTAAAATGTTAATCAATTAATAAAATTAAAAAAAATGATTTTTTTAATTTAATTTTTTTCCTCCTTTTTTTAATTTTTTAATTTTAATCTTAATTTTTTAATTTAATTATATTTATTTTTATTTTTTTGTAAATAACACCTACATTCAGTTTTTTTAAAATCATGTTTCAATAAAGAAAAACCATTGCAGATGTTAAAAAGTCTTAAATTGTTAATCAACTAATATTTTTTTAATTGAATTTTTTTTCTCCTTTTTCAATTTTTGTATAGTAAAGCACCGTTTATACGTTTCTCATTTAAATTTCCTTGAAAAATTCGACTTTTTTATGATTTCCGCAACCGGAAGGGGTCAAAAATTCAGGAATTTCACTAATTTAAAGCGACAGAAAGGCAGCTAGGGACTATATATTTATATAAATAGATACATTATACGTCGTTTCAGTGCGGTCCCGATTCCTCCCTATGTATTTCAATGATGTCATGTTTCCTTTATACGACGCCTAACTTCAGTTATACATCGTTTCTTTCATGCCTTAACCGATTATCTCAGAATCTCTCCCCCCCCCTCCCCCTAGCATCGTTATTTTGTTCCTTTTTTTCGTTCATCTCACGAAACCCTATCACTCCCGCTCCGTTGTCTGTCTGTCACAGAGCTATTCTCAGAAACTATGTAACTTACAGAGTTGAAACTTTGTGTATATAGCTGAATACCAGCTGTAAAGAGTTCAAAATATTAAAATTTGAAAAATTCGTATTATTTTAATAAATAGAGATAAAAAATCAAAATTCTAACAGCCTTTTCCTATTAAATTTAAACATTTTTCGTTGTAGTAGATGCCAAAAATTAAAAATCCACGATGAAATTCTTTCTGCAATAATTAATTTTCTATCAGACGATTTCCATGTGAAAAATGAAAATGAAATAAAAAGTTTCACCAATTGAAAAAAAGATAAATAGGCAATAAAATTGATTGACGCCATAGTGGTAATAAAAAAGAAAATTTCTAAGATTTCTCAATAATACAAGGAGCATAAGTATGTGTATGTACACAAAGCAGACTAATATCACGTCATTAGAGAATTAAAAAGAAAATCTAACGTCCTATTGGAAGAAGTTGGTTTAGATATTCGAAAAAACGAAAAAAAAAATTAGACCGGTAAATTTTTACTTTATAAAAAAAACATGATTTTTTTTTTTTTTTTTTTTTTTTTTTTTTTTTTTTTTTTTTTGTTGCTAAATAAAATTTATTTGGATTTATTAAAGAAAGGATAAAGTGTTTTGAAAGAAATGTTAAATGAAACCCTTTTAGCGATCTTCAATCACACTTACGCACTTGTTAAAGTTATGTATCAGATTTTTTATACAAAGATTAGATGAGAAGGACAAAAATTGATAATGGGAGGCATATGGAATAACCTATAAGAATCGCATATATTTAAGATAACCCTTTTTTTAAACAAACATCTGAAAAATTCGTTGAATTTCCAATAGGACGTCAGATTTTCTTTTTAATTCTCTAATGACGTGATATTAATCTGCTTTGTGTACATACACATACTCATACTCCTTTTATTATTGAGAAATTTTTGAAAATTTCCGTTTTATTACCACTATGCCGTCAATCATTTTTAATTCATATTAATATTTTTTTCAATTGGTGAAACTTTTTATTTCATTTTCATTTTTCACGTGGAAATCGTCTGATAGAAAATTAATTATTGTAGAAAGAATTTCTTCGTGGTTTTTTAATTTTTGGCATCTACTATAACGAAAAATGTTTAAATTTAATAGGAAAAGGCTGTTAGAATTTTGGTTTTTTATCTCTATTTATTAAAATAATACGAATTTTTCAAATTTTAATATTTTGAGCTCTTCATAGTTGATATTCAGCTATATACACAAAGTTTCAACTCTGTAAGTTACATAGTTTCTGAGAAAGCTTTGTGACAGACAGCCAACGGAGCGGGAGTAATAGGGTTTCGTGAGATGGACGAAACCCTAATAAAAATGAAAAAAATAAATAAAAAAGTTTTAATTCCTTCTATTCGAACAAGCACCTCCTACTTTCATGGGTTCTGACTTTACCTTCAGATAATACAATTTAAGAAACATGTTTAAAACAGTTTTTCTGCTAATTAAAACTGTTTCATTGATTAATTTTTAAATTAGGTCTTTCTTTACAAATTTAAATTCTTCCCCATATTAATGTACTAATTACATGTGCTGACTAATTACATTCTGGAAAACTGGTTGTATCATAAGCAGCGTGTGCGTATTTCAGACAGTTTGCTATAACAAACATTTCTAGTAACGACAACAACAACAACAACAAAGCTTTTACAGTCTCAGCGATCTTCTGTAGTCGAGTTTCCATTCATTTAAATTAATTGTTTTAAGTAAGACGTTTTAAATGTATCGTTTTCAATATGACGTAATTTTCACCAAACTTTTCTTTCTCTTTTTAACACTTTCCAACCTAGTTGAAAAGTGTTTATGACTTCGGTTTGTCTGGCCGTATGGCCGTCTGCCGTCTGTCCGTGCTCTAACTCCCGTAAATATGCTCGGATTGCCTTGCAATTTTTATATGTTATTGTCGTTATCTATAGCACGTTCCCTATTTGAATTGAAGTGTGTAGCACTTATAGCTTTTTTACAGGGACACTCAAAAGAATTCCGTTACATTACGGTCTATGGGGAAAAATTATTTGCGGTTTATTTTAATGATGTTACACAATTGCAAACACATTGTAATTGATATATATCACTAAGTTATATTATAAGAAGCTTAATATGGAATAGGGTGTGGATAGCACTTATAGTTAATTTACAGGGACAGTCAAAAGAATTCCGTTACATTACGTCTATGGAGAAAATCGTCTGCGGTTTATTCAAATAATGTTTCACTATTTTAAACGCATTGAAATTTATATATATCACTAAGGTGCATTACAAGAGGCTTACTACAGAATATTGTGTATAGCAGTCATCGTTCATTTACAGGGACACACAAAAGGATTCTCTAACTGTCTGTTAACAATAATTCCTGGAAGTGCGTTTTAAGTTACTGAACGCGATTTTAAATTTAACTCACTTTTTGTTTATTACGTGCTGTGTATAAATTCTGTAGATCATATACAGGGAAGCACAAAAGTTCGCGAACACATTTCCGTTTATTGACAGAAACTCCAGAAGGAGAATTTTAAACTGTGCTACACGCTTCTTAACTGAACTAAAATTTAGCATCATATGTAGTATATTTACAAATCTATAGATCATATATAGGGCTGAATAAAAGTATTCGGATATTTTTCCGAATATTGTATACGTTGGAAATTCCTGAAATTATGTTTTTAAATATATCATTTTTCAAATTGTTTACTTAGATGTTATCTTTCAGCTTATTAAACGGTATGATTTGTAAAATTATTTTGGAAGCGTTGGAAAGTGTTACATAATCTATGCTTAACGCATGATTTTTCGTTCTTGCTAATATTAACTTGAAAATACAGTTTTTGATTGAAATGAAATATTATTCTCTGCGCTGCTTCAAAAATTGCAACAATAAATAAAAAGAGTTTTTTGAAATAAATAAATATCTCGAGTAAATACATTTTTGAATTGAAACTGTTCGGAAATATTATTATTTGAGCATTTAAAATATGACGTAATTTTTCCCATTTACTGCTTTTAACACGTAATAATTTAATTATTACTTTAAAGTTTTATCTCGCTTTTTACTCACGTGCAAGTATATTTTTTATGAATTAATTTTCCACTTTTACTGCTTTTAACACATGATTATTTAATTATTATGCTAAAGTTTTATTTTTGTCTTTAATAGTCACGTGTAAATACATTTTTAATTGAAAGGGAACATTATTCTTTGCGCTGTTTTAAAAATTTATAACAGTATAAACAAGTGGGTAAGTGTGATCGAAGATCGCACAAAGAGTTTCGTTTAATATTCCTTTCAAAACACTTTATCCTTTCTTTAATAAATCCATTTAAATTTAATTTTCAAAAAAAAAAGTTGTTTTTTATAAAGTAAACATTTACAGGACTATTTTTCTCGTTTTTTCGAAATTCTGAACAGGCCCGAAATCGGACGAAGCACGCTATTATACTCTGTCTTAATAATATCTGTAATGTGGAGTAAATGCGATATTAAAAAAAAATAAAAATCAATTTCAAAATTAAACATGTTGTATAGAGGCCTTCAAAATGTTAAAATATGCCAATATTTCCATAATCGGGTTTTTATCATGATTCAATACGTTCCTTAAACTCATATGACATTATAATCACTTGCTGAAGTCATATCTATTTGCTTTCTCTTATTACTCATATTGATGCTCTCTTTGTATTATTCTCAAACATTTGAAAAAGTCCGTTAAACTTCTAATATGACGTCAGATTAGTTTTCTTTTTAATTCTCTAATGACTTCATATTAACCTGCTTTCTGTACTTACACATACTCATACTCCTTGTATTATTGATAAATGTTTGAAAATTTTCCGTTTTATTACCAATATGATGTCATATTTATCCTTTTTTTTTCAATTGGTGAAACTTTTTATTTCATTTTCATTTTTCACGTGGAAATCTTTCAATAGAAAATTAATTATTGTAGAAAGAATTTTATTGTGGATTTTTAATTGTTGGCAACTGCTATAACGGAAAATGTTTAAATTTAATAGGAAAAGGCTGTTAGATTTTTAGTTTTTTATCTCTCTATATTAAAATAATACGATTTTTTTTAATTTTATGATCTTCAGCTTCATAGTAGGTATTCAGCTGTAAGTACACAAAATTTCATGTGTGTAAGTTATGCAGTTTCTGAGAACCGGCTCTGTGACGAACAGACAACGAAGCGGGGCTAATAGGGTTTCGTGAGATGAACGAAACCCTAAAAATGGCCTTTTCGAAATAGGAAATAAATCTCAATTAAAATGATGAAATTTTCAATAAAAATTAAAAAAAAAAAAAAACCCTCAAAAGATTAACCAAATTAAAAAAATAATAATTACACACTGCACATCGCAAGCTAATCAACTATATCTCAGGAATATATGATTAAATTCATATGCATAGTTTTTTTTTTTTCATAAACAGCAGCACACTCTGCCGATGTCTAGTTGCTTTTCCAAGCTGAATTTAAAACTTTCCAAGTTTCATCAGTTAAAAATTTTGAGTTTTTTGAGCATTATAAAGAAAGATTATTTTTATAAGAGATAACTTATTTTTCTCTTGGAAACTTCTAGTAATTAATCATAATTTTTACAATTATAGTAAATTTAAAATAAATTTGCAATGCCTCTTGTATGTTTGCTTAAAATGAAGATCTAGAGCTCTGATGGGCAAAAATCACCCTCCCCCCCCAAAGCCTAAACGAGGGATTTTAAATTAACTTAAACTATATAGACCAATTTCAGACTGTGCCCTAATCACATTTATACTGTTTTTCAAAATTTTAAATAATTCAGAGCAAAGAGTTAACAAAACAGTCAGAGGGTTCAGTTCAACAACAGTTAAAGGTTTAAGGGTAGTTAATATGACCTGGCCCGGATAAGTACTGGCAATTCTATCATTACAAAATATTAATATTTTTTATTTTCAGAAATACATTAAAATTTAATGATATAAAAATATCTATAATGATCTACATAAAAAAATTTTAAAACCAGGACATCACCGTACTTGCTCATATAGAGGATGTCAATGTCCTTACGAAATGTGGAATAGCAAAGGGTATGAACATAACTAGTCAACCAAATTAAAACCAAAGTATATCCAAAGAATTTTGAGCTTTCAATTACATCAATCAAAATACTCTTCGCAAATAAATTACAAACTTGTATTTGCTACCTCCAATAATGCTCAAAATCAAAATTAAATATTTGTGTTTGCTGCCTCCAATATCTTCTATTGTATATATACTGTATCAATGAATATAATACATTCATATCTATGCTATATCATATTATATAGTTATTGTTATATAAATATTTCTGCCACTGTTCTTAATGTGGCAATTATATAATATTAACTATGTAGTTAAAATGGAGAAAGCCAAAAAATAAGGGTTACTGTATAATTGAGTATTTCGGTGCCATTTTTGGCGTAGTTAATATGACCTGTCCCGGATAAATATTAGCAATTCTGTCCTACAAATTATTTATTTATTTATTTCCAGAAATACATTAAAATCTAACGATATAAAAATATCTATCATGATCTACAGAAAAAATGTTAAAACCAGGACATCACCGTACTTGCTCATATTGAGGATGTCAATGTCCTTACGAAATGTGGAATAGCAAAGGATATGAAAATAACTAGTCAACCAAATTAAAACCAAAGTATCCAAAGAATTTTGAACTTTCAGTTACATCAATCAAAATCATCTTCGCAAATAAATTACAGACTTGTATTTGTTACCTCCAATAATGTTCAAAATCAAAATTATAGACTTATGTTTGCTGCCTCCAATAATCTTCTATATTATATAATAATGCGAATCATGCGCACACTATTACTAAAAACTATCTATAAAATGAATTAAAGTCGGCATAATTTTCAGATCAAAAGATCATCCTGCGTTGAAAGTTGAAGCTTCCTTTTACTATTATTATTATTATTTTTCGACGAAAATACCCATTTGGCTGTATTATTTTCTGAAAAATAATTATTTTAAAATTCTACCAGAACTTTAACATTAATTTTCTGATGCCAACATATAATTTGTATGTGAAAAGTTTTATAAAATAGAAGTTATTCGTATACAATGAGAAAGAAAAAGGAAAAAAACTTCTCAACTTTATACCCATCTCAAACAAATATTTGCTGAAATAAAGAAGGTTAAGCCAAAAACTAAAAAGAATTTTAAACTCATAGCTTATATAGCATATCGCAAGAACACCAATAATCATTATATTCTCTAAAAACAAACTGTGACCGTAGCAGATATATATTCTAAAATAAATTCATGGGGGATATTATTAAAATCACTCACGAAAATTACATGCTTATGAAAATTCTAAAATTACACAGTTCCAAAAGCCTTGAAACAGAACTTCTCATTTTTTACATTAAAAAAAAAAGAACTTTTCTGGCTCACATTATAGTCTGGAAATTTCTCATTTTTGGAATGGCATCAAGTCTTGAGCATTAATTTTCAATTCTGGCGCTGAGTTATAATTTGGAGTGAAAAGGAGTGCATAAAATAGAACTGAGAGAGCAAGAGAGATGCGGACACCGAGCTTCAAAAAATAAATAAATTGAATAAATAAAGTTACGACCGTAAATCGAAACCTCTGCGGACTTTTGAAACTCAGTCTCGTGTTTTTCGGGTATTTAATGAGGGAAAATTCATCGCGGATTTTAAAGGGGGACGGGTAGATATCCAAACTGAATCTTTGTAGGATACGTTACGTAATACAAAAGTATAGTGATAGCTTTTATTTTAACCCTTTTTAATTCCTTGCACTCTTTTATTTAACTTAAATTGCGCCATGTATGTAAAGATTGGATTTTCTACATGATTTTTCTCTTTTTACTTACCCATCATACGTTAGTATAGAATAAGCCTTGTAATCGTTTTAAAAATCGTTTAAATTGTTTTTTTTTTTTTACGGATTAACACGTTTCAGACACTGGAGATTCCGAAAAACATATTTTAAAAAAAAAATGCCTTCCGTCTGTCTGTGTGTGTGTCTGTAAACGCTCTATCTCCCAAGCAAATTGAGACAGAGACTTGAAATTTCACATGTACTTAGTATGTAATAATGAGAAGAAGATTATTGGATTTCAGTAACCTCGATTATCCGGAACTATTTTTTTCGGACTCTCGAAATATTCGTTCTGATAAAAGGTATATAAAATTTTTCGAAATTGTTTATTTTAAGGAGTAAATATAAAAGACAATAAAAAAGCATAAATTTTGCATAAAGAATGAAATCGATCGAATAATGAGTTGCCGAGATATTTGTAATCCTATTTTCTACACTCTTCGATTTTTCATGACACTGTATTTCATTCAGATTTCAATTCAAAGATATATTTTAATTGGAAATGAGACGCTTAATCCGACGCAGTAAACTATTAGTTAATATGATTCTCATTTTTGGAGTTATAAGGATGTTTCTTTAACGCAATTCAGTAACAGAGCATTTAAAGTTTATGACGTCATCAAACCACGATTTTAAACACTCTATCTAACGAACAAATTGAGTTTTCATATTTTATATTATGGATATCCATGATGGGTAAGTATTACGGTGGCCCTCAACGACTAGTTTCATGATATGCTAGAATCATACAAATTATGTACACATGTGTATTTCCAATAACAATACAACATTTAAAAAAATTTTTTTATCTTTTTTTTTGTTTTATTATCTCTCTCACTTTTTTTTTTTCTTTCTTTTTTTTTTTTTTTTGGGGTTAGCTGATTGCATGTGGTAAATCGCTAAATATCCTGTATGGCTACAACTGTATACGAGTTACAACAACAATACTATGTTAATTATGTGCCAAACCAAAACATGCTAAAATAAGCCAACTGGTTGTGAAACAGCAACAATGATATACTTTAAACACTAAAATATAGAAAATAAAATGTAAATAAAAAATAAAGAGTCTAATAATTCTTTTAAGAAATATACGTTTTTATTAAAAATAAATAAATAAATAAATAGAACCGATAAAACTATGAAAAAGGCCTCTTTCATAATGACGTACATAAAACTTTCTTCTAAAATTTGTTGTTCTATTTTTTTAAATTATTTATTATATTTATTAAATATTATATAATACCAATGGAAACAAACATGTTTTACAGACAAATATGATGAATAAACAGCATTTACATTCACATTAAAATCAATATTACATTTTAATCTTGTATGTATATAAATTCAATTACGCAGCTAAAACTGTTTAATTGAGAATGGATAACATCCTCAAAACTCATATTCCCGGTTTGAGAAAACTGATTAACGCACTATAAAACTACTCAGAACCGTTTCTGAAAATCTGTGACAGCAAAAGAAACTTTGTTTTTATAAATGCTCCTTAAATACAAACAATATATTGCTTTCTGAAGATAACGAATATTGAGTAACATACAAGTGGAATTTTCATTGCTAAACTGAGCATATTAAGTCGACAGAGTGAAAAATGTCCCAAGCTGGGAATTGAACCCGGGACCCCAGAATAGCACTCTGAGACTCTACCACTGAGCTACAAGGAACGAAACTGAAGGAGAAACCTTTTTTATGCAGTTAATTAATCTCCACGTGCAGCGAACGATTGAAAAACATGTTAAAAACCAGACCCCAATTAACTATAAGTACTTTAAGTGACAACCGCAGATGCAAAACAGTGAATAAAACCAGAGACTGTCGAAACTAACTGGAGAAATACTGCAGATCTCCCTCCTTCAAACTACAGCTGTTTATCCCGCGCGTGTGCACAGAACTCAAATAACAATCTCCCTTCAGTTTCCAAAATGTATCCGAGCAGTTAAGACGCTCTTGTATATATATGATGTAAATATATTTAATATAATGTAAAATTGGAGCACTTATACGCAGCCTCCAAAACGCGATTTTAAACATGTACATCTAGCCAAGAATTATATTATTATATTCAAAGGAAAATGAATCTTCTGCTCATTTCACACAATTGTTATTTTCTACTAATACTATTTCTTATTACTCGAATATAAGTGAATCAATGGATAAGATAAATATCGCTACAACACTTTGGATTACTGTGGATATCACTTGGCGCAAAAAAGGAAAATTTCAGGTAAGCTGAACAAACTTCTTTAACACATCAAAAGATGAAAATGTATATTAAATTTGAAGACTGATTTAACTATTTATAAAAATAAGAAAATTTATTACGCTACCGACGGTTCCCCCAACAGAAACCCCCACTCGGCATCTTTCACTCTTATATATGTCAGATAGGCTGAACCCGCAGCACAAGATGGAAATTGTCATCTAGCGAGCACACAAACCCTGTGGCAAATTTTAGACGACATTTTTTTCACAAGTCCAGCGAGTTCGGATATCGTTTCTTGTAGCTCAGTGGTAGAGCCTCAGAGCGCTATTCTGGGGTTCCGGGTTCGATTCCCGGCTTGGAACATTTTTCACTCTGTCGACTTAACGCTCAGTTTAGTAATGCAAAATCCACTTGTATGTTACTCATTAGTTTCGGACAAATTTCACTCATGAAAAATTAATTGGATAATTAATTGGAATTTACTCACAACGAACATTTTTCGGAATCATGGGTAACTCGGAAGGGGGTTATTGAATATTTTTATTCGTGGTTATATTATATTTTCGTAGATTAAAAACATTTTCCATTTTTACTTACCCATCATACGTAGTATACGGTAAGTCTTGTAATCGTTTTGAAAATCGAAAAAAAAAATTGACGGATTTACACGTTTCAGACACTGGAGATTCCGAAAAACATATTTTTAGAAAAAAAAATTTGCCGTCCGTCTGTGTGTCTGTGTGTCTGTATGTCTGTGTGTCTGTGTGTCTGTAAACGCTCCATCTCCCGAAAAAATTGAGATAGAGACTTGCAATTTGGTATGTACTTAGTATGTAATAATGGGAAGAAGCCAATTTCATTTCAATAACCTCGATTAACCGGAACTATTTGTTTCGGACTCTCGAAATATTCGTTCTCATAAAAGGTATATCAAAATTTTCGAACTTGTTTATTAAGAAAATTTATTAAGAAATATTTATAATTTACTAATTAATATTGTATTAATTGTATTAATTAATAAGAGAATATTTATTAAGAAATGAATATAAAAGACAATAAAAAAACAAATTTTGCATACAACATGAAGTCGATTGGATAATTAGTTGCCGAGATATTTGGAATCCTATTTTCCAGACTCTTCGATTTTTCATGACCCTATATTTCATCCAAATTTCACTTCAAAGATATATTTTAATTAAAAATTTGACGCTTAATCAGATGCAATAAACTGCTAGTTAATAGGATTATTATTTTTGGAGTTATAAGGAGGTTTCTTTCAAGCAATTCAGTAATCGAGCCCTTAAAGTTTATGACGTCATCAAACCACAGTTTTATTTGAATTGCAATGCATTTTATGGGTAGTTTACACATTTTTATTTTAATATTTTACATTATGCATATCAGTGATGGGTAAGTATTACGGTGGCCCCCAACGACTAGTTTATAATGTATTCTTCATCAAAGTTGCACATATGTCACCATGATTACCATTCCTATCTTATACGTAAGTATACGTAAGTCTGCGTATACTTTTCTTCAAAACATTTGCAAATTGTAATTTGCCAGCTTTTGTGTAACATTTGCATTATTTGGTGCGAAGTGGTGTTCATTTAACGGAAAAGTGCCGTTTTACTTACCCATCGTACGTAGTATGGGGTAAAGTCTTGTAATCGTTTTAAAAATCGAAGAAAAAAAAATTGACGGATTTACACTGGAGAGAACGACACTGGAGATTTCGAAAAACATATTTAAAAAAAAAAAAAGGCCGTCCGTCTGTCTGTGGTGTGTGTCTGTAAACGCTCTACCTCCCGAACAAATTGAGCTGGAGGCTTGAAATTTGGAATGTACGTAGTATGTAATAATGAGAAGAAACTTATTAAATTTCAGTAACCTCGATTATCCGGAACTATTTTTTCGGACTCTCCAAATATTCGTTCTGATAAAAAGTTTATAAAAATTTTCGAAATTGTTTATTTTAAGGAGTGACTATAAAAGACAATAAAAAAATATAAATTTTGTTTAAAGAATGAAATCGATCCCATAATTAATTACCGAGATATTTGTAATCCTATTTTCCACACTCTTCGATTTTTCATAACCCTGTATTTCATTCAAATTTCAATTCAAAGATATATTTTAATTGGAAATGAGACGCTTCATCCGACGAAGTAAACTCTTAGTTAATATTATTCTTATTTTTGGAGTTATAAGGATGTTTCTTTTACGCATTTCAGTAATAGAGCCTTTAAAGTTTAGGACGTCATCAAGCCAGGATTTTATTCGAATTGCAATGCATTTTATAAATAGTTTACACATTGATTTATTTTCATATTTTATATTATGCATATCCATGATGGGTAAATATTACGGTAGCCCCAACGACTATATTTTAAACTCGGTTGAAAAGCCTATCTAAAAACCGTTAGAATTGTAACAAATGTTGTTTAATCCGCGAAATCCACGCTAGTGCTTATCCGCACCCACTAAAATTTCAAATCCTCTGCATTATTTGAAAACATGTTTTCATTCATTTGAATTTTTCATTCGCAAAAATTTTTGATAAAAATAAATGCCACAGCTCTATTCTCATTAAATTCCTTATAGGAATCATGTGTTATATTCCATTATCACTATATTGCCAACAAAGTTATACACTGTTGAAGTTAGGGACTCCCAAATCGCATTACTGTGGAGTGTGCAAGTGCTGAACCGAAGTGTAGAATCTACTGGTTATTATTAGTGATTTTTTTAAAATTAAAATATTACACCCATTTTAAACATACACTTGTGATGAGTTGACATGTTTCAACTCCTCCCTTATTTGTGGAAAAAGGATAATCTCTCTGGAATGAAAATAATCTGACAGATTGATCTCTATTGACAAAAATTCTATCAATAGTGTGAATTTCATTTTCACTTTGAGATAAGCCAAGCTGCAATACATGCTTTGTATTGAATGATATGTTATCTGAATGGGTGGATAAGAAATGTGAATGGCATTTTTTTGGATACAATGGATCTAGCCCATATGAGTTGGAAATTCTAACTGGATAAGTATGGGATTAAGATAGCTGTCACTCATAGGAAGGCCAGAGGGCGTTTCTTTCCTTATGGAGAAAAAAATACCAGTTTTGCCGGAGATGAAGGAATGCGAGGAGAGATACGAAAGACGGCAGTTGAAGGTGGAAGGAGTTGAATGTTGAATCAATTGGATTTGGAATACTCGAGAGTGAGGTTCCACTTTGAGCGGACGTCAGACTCAGAGTTTGGCTGACCATGGAAATTTACAGCATGGATGCTTATCATAATTTTTCATTTTTACTTTTGTTTTCTTTTTTTAATGTGTTAATTTAAAATAAAGTTTTTTCGTTTCAAACGATAAATGGAATTTATTAATTATATATACAACGTCTCACGCTACCACAGCAATAGTATATATAATTAATTGGTGGCAGCAAATGGGATATGTAATCTAGAATAAATTAGATTACGGATCTATGTTAACCTGATTAAACAGATGAAGAGCCAGTGGAAAACGGATAAGCAGAATTGTGGAGTTTTGAAGTATAATTGGAGTCGTGGTTTTTTCTCGGAGTTCTAGCAAGCAGAGAACTGGTAAAAAAACTTTATCGACAAAAGCTATGTAGTGTATGAACAGTCAACTATAGATTTGGTGATACGTGTTTGTGCTTCTTAATATATCCAGTGGAATGAAGATATGCGGTGTACCATCTGAGTTGTCTACATATGGATCTAAGCCAATTTAGTGCCTCATCAGTGTCTTCAATTCTTTAAAAATCTGTGTGTGTCATCTTTAAAAGTGCTTGGAAGCCTGGTATCAGTGTGGAGGAAATATCTGCATCTGGAGGTAAGCTCTTTTATGATATCTTCTATAGAGGTCTGTTTTAAATTGAATTTTGTGTATAAATTTTAATTTTGGGGAACAAAACTCTATGTGAAATTTAAGAATTCTAGGGAAGCTATTAATTTGGTATTTAAATTTTAGTTAGAATTTTTATGTTTGTTGATTTTCTGGTATCTGTTTGGTATAATATTGGGTTAAGAAAATTATATACTTATGTATATGTTAAAATTTACTTGGGGTATAGTAAATTGTTATTGATTAATTGAGATTATTAATCAGGGTATTTTAATCATAATTTTGTATAAAACTTTTGAAAATAAGAGTTTTGTTTATATACATTTTATTTCTTACAGTAATAAAGTTATAGCTTAATTTTATGGGTATACTGTGGATGATTATGATTAATGTTTCAAAATAAATTGATGTTATACTGTACTGTTGGGTATAAAATTTATTTTGGGGGATATACTCAGTTTGAAAGACGTCACTGTTGCATGAGAATTTGCTATATTAAAATTGTGTCGTTTTTGAATACATTATTATACGTATAGTGAAGAAAATTCTATTTCTGTATTTATTGTATTATTGTAAATTGAATATATCTGATATTTTGAAATTTATTATATTTTGGGGGAAAATATGGCAGAATATTTAGGAAAATATAATAAAAGTGTCTTGCTGTTATTAGCAGAGGAATTTGAGACCAGTGTGTCAAAAACGTGTAAAAATAAAGCTATAATTCAGGCTATCGTAGATGCAGAGGATTATGATGAAAGTTTCGCTAAAATTCGATTGCAATATTTTCTTGAACAGGAGGCGGAGCGGAAAGAGCAGGAAAAACAAATCGAAAAAGATCGTAAAGAAAGAGAGAGGCAAATTGAATTAGATAGGATTGCGCAAGAGGAAAAAGATAAGCTTAGGAAATTTGAGTTAGATAAACTTGAAAAACAACTTGAGGTAGATAAACTTGAAAAACAACTTGAGGCAGATAAACTTGAAAAACAACTTGAGGCAGATAAACTCGAAAAACAGCAACAACTTGAATTACAAAAACTTGAAAAAGAACAGCAATTTGAATTAGAAAAATTGCGTATTCAAAATTCTGCGGATGTTGTTAGTGTTTCATATAATGAATCAAATGTAGATTTTCATAGAACTCCTAAGGTAAATTTAAAGGATTTAGTTCCGCGCTTTGATTCTAAATTAATTGATATAACTCTTTTCTTTATGATTTTTGAAAGGCAAGCCGAGAAAGCTAAAATTTCTCAGGAAGATTTGGTCAGTCAATTAATTCCTTTGTTACCTTCTGATATTGCCGAAATTATTGTAAAACAACCAGCAGATAAATGTGATGATTTTCAACATGTAAAGAAAGTTTTGTTAGATAGGTTTAGGCTAAGTACAGGCGCCTTAAAACAAAAATTTGAAACTCATCAAAGAAAATCTGGTGAATTATGGGTGGATCTGATTTATGAGTTAAGGGGTTATCTGGATAATTGGTTAGAGTCATTAGAAGTGAGAGATTTTGAATCCTTAAAAGAACTAATGCTCACGGAACAATTGAAAAAACGTGTCCCTTTTGAGATAAAAGAAAAATTTATTGATGATTGGGAGGAAATAAAGATTGCTTCTAAACTCGCAGAAAAATCAGATAAATTTGAGAGTATAAGAAGAGAATTTAATAGGTCGGATAGAAAACCGTGGGAAAATAAATCTTTTCAGGATAAGCAAAAAGACAGCTTTAATTCTAAAAGTAGAAAGGAAATTAAACCAAAATCGGAATTTGAGAATACGAAAGAGTGTGGGAAATTTGATCAATTTAAGAAGGACAATGCTTTCGAAAAGCAAAAACAAGTCCAATGTTATAATTGTTTGGCAGTGGGGCACATCAGACTGAATTGTTAAAAAGTAAATCTAATTATGAGGATAAAAGCATAGCTTGGATTGTTACTAGTGATGGGAAAAGTGTAAATAATAAGGAAGGTGTGGAAACCGAATTACCTATGGTTGATTTATGCGTGAATGGTAAGAAAGTAAAAGCGATTAAGGACACAGGTGCGCAAATTGCGGTTTTTGATGCTAATGACATTCCGTGGAGTGCTAAGAAAGTGGGAAATGTTTTTCTTATACCGGCCCTCGGAAATAGACAAAAAGCGGATTTGGTGTCAGTGCCGGTTGCTTTGATGGAAGGTGAAAAAGAGTGTGTTGAAAAAAATGTGGTGGTTGCAGTTGTGAGAAAACTAAATTCTCCGCCCCTTATAACACCAGCTGTTTATGACTTATTAAAGTTAGGAAATATGGAAAAGCAAAATTCGGTGTATAAACAAGTGGGGAATCAAAGAGAATTAAATGGGCAGGGAACCCTCAGATTATCTAGCGATCATGAGCAAAGGGTTGTTAGAAAAATGGTTGTGAATGAAATCTGTGAATGGGATAATAAGTCTGTTAATGAGATAGAGGTAAATTCACTGGAAGACGTGACTGATAGGTATTTGGAAAAAGGGTCTAAATTGATCGATACAAAAGAGGGTGCGTCTAAAAAGGATGGTGATAAAAGGTCAGGTATTGGAGGTCAATTTCGGGAAAAGAATTCTGAGCATGATGTAAATATACCCAGGTATTTTGTCGGTAGTATGGGATTTATACATGTTAGAAATAGAATTAGAAAGAAATTGAGTTCATCTATGACTGTGGCCAGTAAATTTAACTCTAGGATGAAGGAAAATAATAGAGTAAATTGGGGGGCTAAATGCCAAGAAGATGTGAATAAGAAATCAAAGTTAAAAAGAATGGAGCATTCTTCTTTTAAAACGGATCACAAAGAAAGATTTATTGAAATCAAACAAGATTTTGAAAGGAAAAATCATGATTATGAAGTTGTGAGGCGAAAATTATTGTCGAAAAGATTTTCTGATAGAAGTAATATAGATATTGGTTTTCGGGAGAATTCTCTAAATTAAGTTTATTCTAAATTTGGGAGTGCTCATTTTCGTAATAGTAAAACTTCATTAATTTAATAATTGGATAATTTAGTATGCTTTCTTTTTGTTTGTAGAAGTGTCTAAATTTAGGCTTTTAAGCATGTCTTTAAGAGAATCGGTTTAGGCATTGTGTTGTATATAAATTTTTTTCTTTTTTTTTATTATTACTTTTTTTTGTTAGAATCATGTAAAGTGTAATCTGTATTTGGTATTATATGTATGTGAAGTAGTTCAAAATTGTTTCTTAGGGCATCAATTGTATAAATTATTCCTGGAATTATACTTGGGTATTGTAGGTGAGGGAGTATAGTAAATCCTATTGACAGTGTGGTCTATCAAATACTGAGTATGGGAATGTGTTTGTATTCTATAGGGATTTTTCATGTGTTATTCTAAATTCCTTTATACTTTGTTGACCTCTCTAGAAATTGATTGAAGGAGCTTATTCTATTAATATATATGCCAAATTTCTTCTAGAAATTTTTTCTTAGGGGGAGGTGTTGTGATGAGTTGACATGTTTCAACTCCTCCCTTATTTGTGGAAAAAGGATAATCTCTCTGGAATGAAAATAATCTGACAGATTGATCTCTATTGACAAAAATTCTATCAATAGTGTGAATTTCATTTTCACTTTGAGATAAGCCAAGCTGCAATACATGCTTTGTATTGAATGATATGTTATCTGAATGGGTGGATAAGAAATGTGAATGGCATTTTTTTGGATACAATGGATCTAGCCCATATGAGTTGGAAATTCTAACTGGATAAGTATGGGATTAAGATAGCTGTCACTCATAGGAAGGCCAGAGGGCGTTTCTTTCCTTATGGAGAAAAAAATACCAGTTTTGCCGGAGATGAAGGAATGCGAGGAGAGATACGAAAGACGGCAGTTGAAGGTGGAAGGAGTTGAATGTTGAATCAATTGGATTTGGAATACTCGAGAGTGAGGTTCCACTTTGAGCGGACGTCAGACTCAGAGTTTGGCTGACCATGGAAATTTACAGCATGGATGCTTATCATAATTTTTCATTTTTACTTTTGTTTTCTTTTTTTAATGTGTTAATTTAAAATAAAGTTTTTTCGTTTCAAACGATAAATGGAATTTATTAATTATATATACAACGTCTCACGCTACCACACACTGTAAAAAAATAAATAAAAATAAAATAAATTAACTGGAGGAACGTTCATGGAAAATAATATGCAGTTGATCGCTGAAAAATAATTTCCTGCAAAATTCTGGTTTCACTTTTTTAAACCGCGAAATCCAAGCCAGTACGAATCCACACCCACCAAAATTTCAAATCGTCGGCATTTTTTGAAAACATGCTTTCATTAATTTGAATTTTTCATTAGCAAAATTTTTGATAAAAATAAACGCCACAGTTCGATTCCTCATTAAATTTCTTATAGGAATCATGTCTTATATTTCATTATCAGTTATCACTATATTTCCAACAAAGTTATACAGATTTGAAGTTACGGACTCCCAAATTGCACTATTGTGGAGTGCGTGGGTACTAAACCGTGTAGAATCTACGGGTTATTATCAGCGATTTTTTTAATTAAAATATTACACCCATTTTAAACATACACTGTAAAAAACTAAATAAAAATTAAATAAAATAAATAGAGGAACGTTCATGGAAAATAATATGCAGCTGATCACTGAAAAATAATTGCTTGTAAATTTCTGGTTTCACTTGTTTAATCCGCGAAATCCACGCTAGTGCTTATCCGCACCCACCAAAATTTCAAATCGTCGGCATTTTTGAAAACATGCTTTCATTAATTTGAATTTTTCATTAGCAAAATTTTTGATAAAAATAAATGCCACAGTTCGATTCCTCATTAAATTCCTTATAGGAATCATGCGTTGTATTTCATTATCACTATATTGCCAACAAAGTTATACACAGTTGAAGTTATCGACTACCAAATCGCACTAGTATGTGGTGTGCGTGGGATCTGAACCGAAGTGTGTAGTCTACAGGTTATTATTAGTGATTTTTTTTTCAATTAAAATATTACACCAATTTTAAACATACACTGTAAAAAAATTAATAATAAAAATAAAATAAAATAAAATAAATAGAGGAACGTTCATGGAAAATAATATGCAGCTGATCGCTCAAAAACAATTTCGTGTAAAATTCTGGTTTCACTGTTCAACAAGTTTATTGTAAAGCAGTCGGCTATTTTTATATTTTAGGGAATGCTGTAAAAGCATACAGCATTAAAGTTCCCACCATCCACAGTAGCAATATAACATATGAATTTTGCCAGTTGAATTTAATAATAGGAATAAAATAAGTGAGTAAAAAGATCCCACACATAGCTGAAAAACAAGAATAAATGTTGAAAGTTACAGTGTTAATTATTTTTTAGAAAAAAAAAAGAGAAATTTTATGAGGGTGGATCCAAAAAAAAAAGGTTACCAGCAGCATCATTTGAAAAGTAATTATTGTGGGAGGAATATTTTCCCCCAGAATGGAGACAGATGGAGCTAAGTTGTCTTACAGCGGTTGTGTGGGTAGGTAGTGTAAGTTCGCAGACACGTCAGGGCGATTGAAATGACAAGAAGTTTAGAAAAGTGGTCTCCCTTGGAGGTGCGAGCCATGATTCGTTTCTTATGGGCAGAGAATGTGTATCATGTTGAGTGATGGTGTCATTTTCCGCATGACAATGCTAGGACCCATACCGCTGGGCAAACTCAAGAATTGCTTCAAAAGTGAAAGTGGAAAGTCTGGACCCCCGACCCCCATACAGTCCAGATTTGGCTCCCAGTGACTATTTCCTTCTTCCGAAATTGAAGGAACACTTATCTGGAACAAGGTTTTCTTTTGACAGTGAGATACATGATAATGATGTGAAAACAGCTGCCGAGAACTGGCTAAATGGGCAGAGACACGATTTCTACCAAGCCGGGTTAAACAAGCTGGTCCTGCGGTCCGATAAATGCCCAAATAGATTTCGCGATTATGTGGAAAAGTGATCGGCAGGTATGCCTCTTAATTCTCTTATGTATTTTCTGTCTGTTGTTAATAATTTTTTTTTTCCCTTGTAACGTTTTTTTTTTTTTTTTTTTTTTTTTTTTTTGGATTCATCTTCGTATAAATAATTATAAATGAAATTCAGAAGGAAAATTCATAAAGATCTGTAAAGAAAATTATCAAAGTAAAATTTGTTTCTGCTATCTTATTACATATTCTATTAAAGTAACAAAAAATTACAAAATTGAAAAGTTTATTATTTAGAAAAGTAAAAATAATCTTATAAAAAAAATACTGAAGTAAAATTTATTTCTACCCTCTTTTTATATATATTCTATTGAAGTGACAATAAGGATATAATGTTGAAACGCTATAATATTAAATATTTTATATAAAAATTAAAGAAAAATTTTATAAACATAAATGAAATTTAGTATGAAAATTCATAAAAGTCTGTAGCATATACTTTTTTTTTATAAAGGTAGTTTATGGTCGAGTCAGGTTTGAGTTTATGCGTTTGGACGTGGTGTCTTGAATTCTAACATTTGCTCGTGAATGAGCTAACCTTCTGTGATTTCTTTAAGTTTCGCAAAGTGTTTCGCATCTTTTTTTTGTCTGAATATACGAGAATATCCTATGGAAGAAATATTTTAAGATATCTCGTTCGCATTTCAATATTTTTAAATGATTTTTTTTTTTTTTTTTTTTTTTTACCATTGAATAGCTGAGGTCAATCTCTATGCACGCTCCTTTGAATGTTTTCGATTTTGATTACAAGTTTTTTTTATTAAGATACTTTCACTTTCAGAACCGGTTTTGAAAGTGAAAGTATCCTCAATAAAAACAAGTTGGAAATTGTACGTCAAACGTGACAAATGAGGTGCGTTCGTACTATAGCTAGTTATATAAATATTCAGATCTTGATGATTTTTAATTCTGTGAAATGAATTATATCGTCTGCAGATTAATTATCGCACTATTAACCTGACAATATAATAAATTATAACACCTTGTAATAATATATTTCTTTTAAATTGCTAAAAAGTGTAAATTAACAACATAATATACAGTAAAATAACTATTATTAGGTTGTTGACATGCTTCGTAATATTAGTAAAATTGCTTGTAATAATGGTTTTAAGGTATACCAGATTAATAAATTAATCGTGGATATCGCCAATAATAAGAAACCAGAAAACAAAGTTGATTCGGAATAATACAAACTTTATACTCTTCAATATTATCCAAGCCTTTTTGAAAAATTAAAATACACCCTTAAACGGTTCAATATCTGCTTAATAGCCGAAAACCAACAAAAATTAAAGAAAATCATTTGCAGTAAAATTGACCCGATTAATTGTGAGAATTATTCAGGAGTATATGAAATACCTTTTATTAACCCCTTAATTCTCACTCCCGTCATATTCACGGGCTGCGTATTCTACTTTTTTTTAATTCTGATTCTTTGATTCCCACCAGTGTTTTAAAATAGTGAAATTAGCTTTATTCTCGCATCATTTTATCAGGCATTAAATAAGTGAATATTTCTACTTCAAAAAAGTGGTGGCAATCAAACAATTTGAAATTTTTAAAAAGTAGCCTACACAAAAATATAGCGACGCTGAAGGGGTTAAAGGAGACGGATCTAAGAATTACTATATTGGCATGACAAGCAGGAAATTTATTTACAGAAAAAAGGAGCATATAGCTGATTTTTAGCCTACACAAAAATATAGCGACGCTGAAAGGGTTAAAGGAGACGGATCTAAGAATTACTATATTGGCATGACAAGCAGGAAATTTATTTACAGAAAAAAGGAGCATATAGCTGGTTTTTAAGTATAATAGAAAAACCACAGCCCTTTCAAGATTATATCAAGAAGAAACCATCCAAAAAAAATTCAATGAAAGTAAAATCCCTCCAGTCTATACTATCCATCCATAATAAGAGATACCGTAGAGATAGTAACACGCAAAAATACAATATGTAACGATGCAGCATCTTTCAACTTACCGAAATTGTGGCTCGAGTTACACCATGGTTATAAATATGGAAATAAACATCCAAGTAAAAAATAAAAGATAACGTGCGTAATTTTTTTAAAAAAGTACATGAAAATTAAATTGATAGCATTTCAAATACTAATAACTTCAAAGACCGTACAATTACAGAATATTCTCTCTTTAAAAAAAAAAAAAAAAAAAAATGGCTCGGAGTGAGCCGAAACATGTCAACAACATAATAAAAATTATTTTACTGTATAATATGTTGTTAATTTACTGTATTTATGTTGTTAATATGTTGTTAATTATTTTAGCAATTTAAAATAAATATACTATTAACATTTTTTTTACTACTAGTACGGTTTAGTACTACTAGTACGGACTAATTTTTTTTTAAAGCAGTTAAAAATACAAATTAGTTAATAATAAGAATAAAATATTGAAAAAGTTTAAAAATTCCTTCAAGAACATATAAATTTTATTTAAAAAAAAAAAAAAAAAAAAAAAAAAAAAAAAAAAAAAAAACAATGCTATAAATCCAATTTAGGTGGTATGAAATCGACTTTTTCCGTTACCGTAGAATTTTTTCTGGCAATCCGGGATTCATGGTCGTCTGCTGTGTATGAGTAAACAGTAGTTTGGATTCGTTGCATTCTATGTGGCGACTTAATTCGCTCTTCACCTGGGAAATTAACAATTAAAAATTCATTACTTTACAATTAAATGTATACAAAAATATATATAATATGATTCTTACTGAGAAATTTTGTCGGTTCTCTAACTTTGGCCAACAGAACTACAAAATACACCAGGTCTCAACGCTAGGTACGAGCTTCATCAAAAGTGGTTCCCTTGCCCAGTTACTTGAACGGAATGCAAGCTGAATTGGATCATCTGACAAGTTGTTCATATTTGACATTTTTGTATAATTTATTTCCGAAAATAATGACTCGCAGGCATAGGTAGAGGGGGAAATTGTCAAAACGGCAAATTTCATACCAAGTCGCTATAATTTCATCATTGGCATTTTTGGTTATATTGCCTGATGATCATTCTTTTTATATTATCCGGGTAATTTCAACTCATAAAAATATAATTTGAACCAGAAAAATATTTAAAGAAGCGTTTCGTATTTCTATGCGATTATTTAATGATTGCTTTTATTAAATATAGTTTCTGGTTAAATTTGGTTTAAAAAAAACGGAAGGTTAGCAGATATTAATTTGATAAATTTTTGAGACCACATTGAATTAGATTGGAATTCACTAAGTTGCATTTCATTTTCTTTAATTTCAGAAAATTTTAAAAACAAAAAAGAAAAGAAAAGCTCAGCTTGTTTAAATTCGTGTATATTGTTTAATTTTATTCTATTTTGTAAAACCTCAATCAACGTTGTAGCAAAAGCCTTCTGTAGTTTTAAATATTGTTACTGGGAATCCATCAATTTCCTGGGTTGTTAATACTTTAAGATAGCATTGTGGTGAAGATTTTATTTGATACAGGTGCTGAGCGTTTCTTTATTTCTTTTTCAATTTATAAGTATTGTAGATGTAGAAAGTTTAGATATTCAAGTCTTATGGCTCAGTCTGATCACGGTTCAGTATGGGCGATAGATTTGTATGCAGAAATTTGTTCTGTTAAAACTGTATGGAAATTTCAGGTGAGGGAAGAATTAAGTGCACATTGTATAGTAGGTGTTGATTATATGGGGTATGATGACATTTTTGAGAAAACTTTGGCGGTTATCGGGATGAGAATACTCCTAAAATCCAGTCATTATCCGTTTCTGTTGATTTAGAAGAGACTGGGTCCTGAGGGCGAGAAAGCGTAATTTATGTAGTTTTTGGATGAGTTTAGGGCAGTTTTTTCTGATAATCCGGCGCTCACTCGTGTCTCTTGACATGAGATTGATCGGGTTATGCCGTGCCTTGGCTAGCAAACGGTATATAAGCATGAACAGTTTAAGCTGAATATTATAAATAATCCTATTAATAAAATGTTAGAAGACGATATTATAATACCTATTGATTACTCTCTTTTTATCGCCAATAGTGTTGAGTAGTAAGAATAACGGAAATAGTTCTGATGATCCTGAGGCTTGGAGATTTGTAATAGATTACCATACGTTGGATGCTATTACGCAGTATCCTCAATTTCAAATTCCTATGATGGATGAGATTTTGTCTAATATAACAAATGCTAATTTTATGACCACCATATATTTAACTTCGGGTATTTTCAAGTTGAAAGGAAGCTCGAGGATGTAGTTAACACGGCTGTTATTACAAAGAATATGGTTGTTTCGCCTTTAAGAGGATGAGTTTTGATATATCTGGGGCACCATCCACATTTTAGGAGGACATGAATAAAATCCTTCGCGCTTTGTTAGGTATGGGAGTTTTAGACTATCTGGACCAGCCGTACTCAACATTTTTTTCTCACGGGCCGCAAACATATATTTGCGACGTTAGGCGAGTCGCAACACATTCTATAATAATGTAAAAAAATATATAAATTTCTATTGCAAATGCCGCAAAGATTGTTGTTTTGAAACAGTGGTATAAAACTTTTTGCTGCCATTTTTTTCTGCGACAAATATTTAACCCTAATAAGCCTTATTAGCTATATATGATAAGTATGAAATGTAGCAATATAATAATTCCAAATTCTCAACAAAAATAATAATAATAATAATAATAAAATAAAAATAAAATAAAATAAAATAAGGGATCTTTTTCTAATAAGTCAGTTTTTTTTTCTCAATGCAAAAACTTTTTTTTGATGTAGAAATATATAGTGCTAATTAAATTAATTTGGAATAATGTTTGTTTAGTGTTTAATATTAAGAAATGTATATACTACTACAGTACAAGTAAAACTACATTTAAAAAGAACTTTGACTAAGGAAACGTCATTTAAGATATTTTAAGGCAATTTTAAATTAGTAATTATAAATAACAGGAATTTGCCTTCTCATTAAAATATACAAAAGAGCAGTGAAAATATTAAAAACTTTTTACTATCTCAATTAACTTTACAAATAGGGATTACTGATTATGTGTCTCGGGCCGCACATAGAAGGTTGCTGGGCCGCAGGTTGAGAATGGCTGATCTGGACGATACTATTGTCATTGCGGCTACGTTTGACGGACATTCAAAGTTGCTGAGGGAAGATTTTACCCTCTTACGTAATGCTGGTTTAACAGCAAAATTGGAGGACTATAAGTTTTTAAGGCGGAAAATAGAGTATTTAGGTGTATTACGATTACTCATAGGATGGAATTAAAACTGACTCCGAGAAAATCAAGGCTCCTACATGTCCCCTCCCTAAGAATTGGAACCAAGTTGCAACGTTCTTATGCATGGTTTCATGGTTTTCAAACTTTATTCCCCATTTTTGTAAGTTGTGTGAACCGTCGTATGTATTGAAAAGAAAAACAATGAAGTTTGTGTGGTCAGTGGCAGCTCAGAAATCTTATGAGCCTTTAAAAGAAGCTTTAATTCTACCCACGTCTTGGCCCATCCAAATTATCTGGTGCGTATTGGGGGGTGTTTGGGGAAGTGTATGTGGAAGCTAAATCTGTTGATGTTGGTACAGTGTTAGCCTAGCAAGGTGAACTTATAACTATACAGCTAGGATTTTAATTCAGCAGAGCGAAATTATTCGATTACGGAAAGAGAGTGTCTTGCAAATGCGCATTTGAGCATTTGAGCGTTGAACAAATTTCGTTGTTATTTTAATGAAATATCTGTGAAGATGATTACGGATCATTCGACTTTGACTTAGTTAACGAATGATAAAGGTTTGTCGTCGAGAGTGATTCGTTAGAGTTTGAAGTTAAAAGAATATAATTTGAATATTGAATATAGGATTGGAAAGAAAAATACCGTTGCTGATGTTTTGTCTAGTAACCCACAAGGATGTATGGACATGGTTGAGAAGGTAAAGGTTTCTGTTTTATCGTCGTTAGTATTGAGATAGAGTGAGCATAGTTAATTCAAGAGGAGAACTAAGATCCAGAGTTTGGTGGTTTGTATCGTTATTTGCAGGATCCAGATGGGATTATTAGTTTAAATGCAGTAATTTTTTAAAAGTACTCCCAGTCGTTTCAATTGATTGATGACTTTCTTTTCTATTCTAAGACTGTTAATTCATGAAGAGAACTTCGATTTTTTATTTCCGCTGGTTTTCGTAAGACCATTCTTAAGGAATTTCACAATAATCTACTAGTTGGATACTTACGTAATGGTAAAACGTATTCCCGAATTTGCAATTCCTGCTACTTCCCTAAAATGAGGGAAATTGTTCGCGAGTATGTCTCCAGCTGCTGTACCTGCCACAGATTTAATTATGGTAATGTACGTCCAGATAAAAAATTAATATCAATTAAAGTAACGTACCTCCAGAGTAGGAGAATCTAACGCAAAGCCCGCGGGTCACAGTTGGCCCACCAAGTGTATTTTAGTGGCCCGCCATGTCATTTAAAAATTAGAACTTTCTTGCAAAAGCGAAAAATATATGTACAATGATCTTTCACTTATACGGGATGTACAATCGTTATTTTTATTACTATTATTTAGAACCCATACGTATAATTGTTAGGTAAAAAAACGGATAAGCATAATCAAAATTCTCTCTAGTGTTGTTAGTAAAAGTTTCCGACTTTTTCTTTTATTTCTTCTGTGTGTACATAAATATCGAAATAACCCCAGAATTTTGCCCTTTCTGATGGAAATAAAGAGAGGTTCTTTATCTATATTTTAAAAGACAACAGTACCTCAAGTTGTAAAATATTTAAAAATATTTTTTAAGTTTTATGAAACTCTGAGCTAAAAAACGGAAACTAGAAAATCCGCGTTTATTTCAAGAAAAGTGATCTTCTCTTTTTGTTAAAATAAACACAAGAATAAAGCAGTTTGCCTTATTTTCAAAGAGGTAACGGTAATGAAGGAATACAACATTAGTAGGCATTATAAAACTAAGGTTAATGATAAATAGTCTACATTGGTTGGATATTTTCGTTGTGATAAACTTGTATGAACTAAAATCGGAGATGAATTATTAGCAATCTTCAGTAAAACACTGTATAAAACATCGCACCTTCATGTTCATAAACGCCTTCTTATTCACAAATGTGAACAAGTGTGGGGTGAGGGAGCAAAAGCTCCAAACAAAAAAGAGTGTATTAATACAAGAAAAATAAAACAACCTCTTCGCATTTATGCACAATTTCATATTCATGCTAAAAAAAACTAAAAACTGCGTGAGGAGCAATGCTTCAAACAAGTGAATAGAGCAAAACCCAAGAAAACCCTAAAAGGGTACCTTCACACTCATAAACACCTTCACACTCACGAACGTGGACAGCTACCGAGGGGAAAGGAGAAAAGACTCCAACCAAAACATAGTACTAAGACAAGAGAAAATTAAAAACATCTTCGCATTCATGTACAGTTATACTCGCACTAAAAAAAAACAGAAACGAGGGAGAACAATGCTTCACACAAAGAGATCCAAACAAACCCAAGAGCCAAGAGAAAACTAAATGGGCACCTTCACGTTCATAAACATCTTCACATTCATGAATGTGGATAAGTACCGAAGGAGGGCAAAAGCTCCACCAAAAAGAGTGTACTAATACAAGATAACATTAAAAATACATCTTCGCATTCATGTACATTTTCGTATTCATACTAGGAAAACTAAAAACGGGGTGATGAGCTATGTTTCAAACTAAGAGAGTAAAACTCAAAAGCTAAGAGAAAACTAAATGGGCACGTTCACGTTCATAAACACCTTCACATTCGTGAACGTGAATAAGTACAGAGGAAACGGGGAAAGTTCCAACCAACCAAACTAATGCAAGGGAAAATTAAAAGAACATCTTCGCATTCATGCACATTTTTATATTTATATTAAGAAAAACAGAAACGGGGTAGAGTAAGGCTCGAAACGAAGAGAGGAAAACCCAAGAGAATACTAAATGGTCATCTTCACGTTCATAAACAGCTTCGCATTCACTGATGTGGATAAGTGCCGGGCGATGGGAGAGGGAAAAGCTCTTACCAAAGAAAGCTTTTCTAATACAATTAAAAATTAAAAGAGAACATCTTCGCATTCATGTATGTTTTCATATTCATGCTGAGAAAATAAGAAACGAGGAAGCAATGCCGCATACAAAGAGATCAAAACCCAAGAGAAAACTAAAATATCACCTTTACGTTCATAAACACCTTCACATGAAATTAGATATCAGTATAAAATAATATCAAAAGAATATAATTTGTACTTATTGAACAAGTGCTGGGAGACAGAAGGTAAAAAAGATAAAACTAAAAAGGTATCATATCAAAAACAAGGGGGGGGGGCAGATGATCAAATAATAAAAGCAATAAAAATGGCCTGTCATTTGGGGAAAAATAAAGAGCTAAATAGAAAAAATCGGTATCGTGTTTACTTTTAAGATACAGTGTATAAACAGTTGATTAAAAATTCGAAATTTATGAGCTGAAAACGTTTTCAATTGTGGTTTCTTTGTTAGGGATAGAAATTGTTTCAGAATTGTTAGGGATAGAAACTTGAAATTGGTTATGTTTAAGATGTAAACACACAGAACAGTTTTTACAAAATTCGAAGTTTAAAAGTGTTCAGAAGTAAAAAACGTTCTAAAATTACGATTTTTGTGATACTGCTGAGCTGGAAAATGGAAATTTAGAATGGTGGTTACTTTTCAGTTGTAAGTACAGGTTAAAAACGATGTCTAAAAAAATCGAATTTTAAAAGGGTGAAATGAGCAGGAAGCATTCTAAAAACCTTCTAAATTATGATTTATCTGAAATTGCTTAGAATAGAAACTTCAACTTTAACATGGCTCTTACTTCAGAGACATAAATTCATCCAAAGAACAACGAAACGAATCGAAAATAAGTAGAAGCAAAAGAAAATTTGTTTTTATAAATATTTCTTTAAACCTTGGAAATATATTGGTTTCTTAGGTTTCTAAAGATATAGAACGTTTTTTAGAATCGTGGGTTAATCGGAAGAGGTTATTGTATATTTTCGGTCGTGGTTATATTATATTTTCTTAGATTAAGAAACATCTGTATTTTTTATAGTGTACTATCACATATACAACAAAACTACTAACATAGTAGTAACACACCTAAAACAAAAATTTTGAAATTTTGTTTCGTATGTATTATTGATTTATATATTTCGTATTAAATAAAAATTCATCCAACAGATTTCTGAGATAGTTTTATTAATACAAACAGATCTATCTTTGTTGTCAAAAAAATTGTATGCATTTGTTGTAAAAAAAAAAAAAAAAAGACAAATTTATGTTATTTTTATACAATTTCACTGTTTAATAAGGTAAAGAAGATACCTAAGTAAACAATCTAAAAAAAACGCATAGCACATTTGAAAACGAGATATCAGCATAACGAAAAAAGGAACTAGAAATGCTTTTGTGCAGCCCTGTATATGATCTATAGATTTGTTATTTTAAACTGCGTTACAATTTAGTTTTGTTAGAAAATTTGTAAAACAGCAATTTTTGCCAATAGAAGGAAATGTACTTGAACTCTTTTGTTCAGTCCTGCATATTATCCACAGATTTTTATACACCCCGCATATTAAGTTAAAATTTCATTCAGACAAATACGCTGAAAACTACTAAAATCAAACTTCCAGAAATTACCATCTACAGACGACAATGTATGCAGTTCCTTGCGTAGCCCTCCTTATGAATTTATTTATAATTCTACAAACGCATCTTAGTGTACTAAATGTAAATATAGTGTATATTTTAAATGCTTAACTCAATTAAAAAACATCTTTAAGCAATTCACGTCCATACTCAGTAATGTTTACGAATTCTTTTGTGCATCCCTGTATATTATCTATAGAATTTATACACACCACGTAGTATGCAAAAAGGATCAGGGTCCATAAGCCATGTTTTTGGCCTATGAAATAAGACTAAAATTCGATTTTGTTATACTGACTTAATTATTTCACTTTTTAATATTACAAGCTTTATCCTGTACAATTTCAAGAATACTTTTTGCATTTTGTTCAGATTTATTGACTTACACAAGCTCAAAGTTCGTATTATTCGTAGTTTTTGATGAAAAATACACAATTTCTCCTAATTTTACCTCAATTATTTATATGAGCGCAATCGTGCATTACTTTATTCTTTGCATATATTATAAAATACATCAAAATGTACAATATATGTAAAAATAAAAGTGTTGCAAAGCTGCGCTCATAGTAAAATATTAAAAAATATATTAAAAATTGAGTTAAAATTAGGAGAAATTGTGTATTTTTCATCAAAAACTACGAATAATACGAACTTTGAGCTTGTGTAAGTTATGTAAATCCGAACAAAATGCACAAAATATTGTTGAAATCGTAGAGGATAAACCTTGACCCTGATCCTTTACCAGTCTATTTTTCTCATTTTTTCGAAAATCTGGAACGGTCCGATAGCGGGCGAAGCCCGCTATTATACTCTGTCATAATAATACCTGTCATGTGGACTAAATCCGATATTAAAAAAAATTAATTTCAAAATTAAACATGTTGTATAGAGACCTTCAAGATGTTAGATGTCAGATTAATTTTCTTTTTAATTCTCTAATGACGTCATATTAAGCTGCTTCTGTATTTACACATGCTCATATTCCTTGTATTATTGGAAAATGTTAAAAAAAGTTTCCTCATATTACCAATAGGACGTCATATTAATATTTTTTTTTCAATTGGTGAAACTTTTTAATTCATTTTTCATGTGGAAATCCTTCAATAGAAAAGTCTTGTAAAAAGAATTTTATTGTCGATTTTTAATTGTTGGCAACTGCTATAATGAAAAATGTTTAAATTTAATAGGAAAAGGCTGTTAGACTTTTGGTTTTTTATCTCTATATATTAAAAATAATACGATTTTTTCGAATTTTATGATTTTGAGCTTCATAATAGGTATTTAGCTATAAGTACACAAATTTTCATGACTGTAAGTTATATAGTTTCTGAGATCCGACTCTGTGACGGACAGACAACGAAGCGGGAGTAATAGGGTGCCCTGAGATGAACGAAACGCTAAAAATGATAATTTGTAGTTTAAATTACAGTCGGACCTCTATTTAATGAACCTCTATTTTGCGAATTCCTCTATTTTACGAACTTTTCCTCGGAACGGAAAACATTTTACAAAATTTTCTTGTAAAATAACGTCCAAATAGCGAAGTTCAGTCTCCTTTTAACGAACTTTTTATTGTGATCTAAATTGTTTTAATATCTATTTCGAAAAATACTTCTGGACATTTCAAACTTATTCTGTATTTTTTACATCTTCTGTAAAATACGGTATTTTAGATAACGTCATAGAAAGTAATTCAATAATTTTAGATGTAAAATTATTTTCTTAAACTAAAAATACAGTGTATTTCTGGACAGTAATGCATTTCTTATGCTATTTTTGTTTTTTTCTACAAATGCATTTTTTTTTTATTATGAATAAAATAACTAAAACAAATGGATAGAATTTTATTTTAAATGTAACTATTTAGTTTTTATATAATATTTAGTGATTACTAATTAAAACTTTGTATTTATGTAAGTTAAAACATTTGTAAAGCTGTATCTCTATTTAACGAATTCTCTATATAACGAACTTTTCTGATGGATTTAGCGATTTCTTTAAATGGAGGTCCGACTGTACTTACAGTGTGCAAATCTGCCTTTGCTTTAAATAGAGATCCTAAACTTATCTAATTGTAAATTTCTTGCATAAATGCATATGAAATATTTCGAAATAACATTTCAGAAATTTTCTATAGAATGTACATAAATAATTATATAAAATAAATATGTAAAATTCTATTATTTCCCCTCACTTTTAATCTAAATTTATAATTTATTTTACATTAAAAAAAAAAAAAAAAAAATTAGTTTCCAAATTCTCAAGTTTTTCAAAAATAATCAAGGTGTTTTATTTAAAAATTTTCAGGAATGCTAATAAAAAAAATTGTTGAAGCGAAGGAAAAAGAATAATTAGCACTTTTTGGCGCGTTCTATTCGCAAAATGAATGCTGGTGGTGTGGAGTGTGGAGTTACTCGAAATAATTACGTTGTATCCATGAAATGGTAGTTAAATGTTATGGTGGCGACATCTACATATATTAACTGACACTAAATCTGTTCCTCACATCCGAACTACCTACTTTCTGACACATTTTAAAATGCATATTTGTTCGCAAAATGGATCGACTGGATGACTTAAACGAGGAAAAAAAGAAAGAAAGAAAATAAACCGAAATTTTCGTTTTTAAAAAGGCCAAAATGGCATATTCTAAATGGTAAAAGCTCTCTGTTACTTTCTTGTTTTAGAATCCAAAACAACCAAGAAACTGCGAAAAAGTTTCAATTTGGAAAAATAAAATGCATTTATCTAGGAAATCTACTGAAAATACATTTAAAGTGAAGTGAAAAATGATAGTTTGCATGTTTTCCCACGTATTATTTTTAAAGTGAATTAAGAGTGAAAACTTATAAGCTGTAAAAAGGTTGTTGATCGTTTTAGTGGCGACATCTTTATTACCTGACTGAAATTAAAAGATCCCCTAATTATTAAAGTGGAAAATTGTAGAAGTAGACCATTTTATCTGTACCTAGCGCCTGTTTACCGAATAGGCCCGTGAAGCCCGAGCTTACCCACTGAAATACAAAGGGCCCCCAAAAATTTACTTTTCAAAACTAATTTTTAGGGAAAAACAAATTCAGTCGGGGTAAAAAATGTTTTTTTTTTCCTTAATTGTAGCTACTAAATTTTTCCTCAGACTATTACTGACACTATATTTTTTCTTTTTCTGTTGATATAATAAATGGTATAAAAACAGTGATTAAATGAAACTTATTTTCATTTTTTTATGATTTACATTTTAATTTAAAACGTGCTAAAAATAACAGAAAATTTAATCTGTATAATTATATTTTGTGCATATTTATAAAGAGCGAAGAAATCATATAAAATATGGAGAATAGGTTATTTAAATAAAGGGGAAAGTAATTAGAATTCAGGTGATACTGAATTTCTGTTTATAAAATAGAATCAAAATTGTGTTGCAGCCAAGCATAATTTTACGTCAACTATTTGTTGTCCCTGCACTGTTCTTAGCACTGGCAAATCCTGCAATTTGTAAAGCACAAAATATATTTTGAAGTTCAAATATTCGCACCTGTTCCATATTTGCAAATTCATTTGCAAAAGTAATTTTTTATGTATAATTATGTATATAATAAAATATTTTTTATGTGTATATAGGTAGTTAGTTTTAGTTTAATATTAAAAGTGTTGTTTACTCGAAATTTTGAAGGTAAAAATTCACATTGTTCAAAAATAATTGGCAGAGTAAAAGGGGGAGGGGCCCTATGTGACGTCGGGCTTCCCCTACTTCTAAGTCTTAAGAAGCTACTTCACTCAGACGAAAACACCCACTCGCTAATGTTAATCCTATGGAGGACATTTTTGAAGATATCTCGTTCGCATTTCGGTATTTTTAAATGATTTTTTTTTTTTTTTTTTTTTTTTTTTTTTTTTTTTTTTTGCATTGGATAGCTGAGGTTAATCTCTATGCACGCTCCTTTCTACTTTTTCGATTTTTGTTGCAGTTTTTTTTATTGAGGATACTTTCACTTTCAAAACCGGTTCCGAAAGTGAAAGTATCTTAATAAAAAAAAACTTGTAATCAAAATCGAAAAAGTAGAAAAGAGCGTGCATAGAGATTGACTTCAGCTATCCAATGCAAAAAAAATCATTTAAAAATATTGAAATGCGAATGAGATATCTTCAAAAATTTCCTCCATAGGATTAACATTAGCGAGCGGGAGTTAGAGGCTACTTCACTCAGACGAAAACACTCGCTCGCTAATGTTAATCCTATGGTGGAATTTTTTGGAGATATCTCGTTCGCATTTCAATATTTTTAAATGATTTTTTTTTTGCATTGGGTAGCTGAGGTCAATCTCTATGCACGCTCCTTTCTACTTTTTCGATTTTTGTTGCAGTTTTTTCTATTGAGGATACTTTCACTTTCAAAACCGGTTCCGAAAGTGAAAGTATCTTAATAAAAAAAACTTGTAATCAAAATCGAAAAAGTACAGAGGAGCATGCATAGAGATTGACCTCAGCTATCCAATGCAAAAAAAAATCATTTAAAAATATTGAAATGCGAACAAGATATCTTCAAAAATTGCCTCCATAGGATTAACATTATAGCGAGCGGGTGTTTTCGTCTGAGTGAAGTAGCCTCTTCTGTACCAGAGTTAGTTTTACTCAATTTTCTCTCAGTTATAACACTTTACATTGAAATTTAGCTGTTAACTTTTAGGGTGAAGTTGACAAATTCAGCTAAATATGAGGTAATTTTTAATTTACATTAAAGATCTTAAGGCATGCAACGTTCAAACGAGACTTCCGACTTTTTCTTCTTCCCAATCTATCAAATTATCTTTCTTATCAAATTATCTTTCTTATCAAATACATTGATAAAAACGTATTGCTTTTCGTCCTTTTTAAACGTACCCAGAAATTTTAGGAAATTTACAGAAGATATTGAGCTACACAGTTAAAAGTTAATTCATTATTACCAAAAATAGTGAGGATTTATAAAAAATAAGATTTTTTAAAAGCTTTCAAAAGAAATCTTTATTGAGCAAGAAACATGCTTGTTATAATGAAAAGTAAGAAATTCTAGATATATTTTTAAGCGAAAACAGTTTTCCAAGTTACACAAACACATCTTATTGGTTTTTTCGTTTAATTTAGGTCTTTAAAATTCTAATTGAATATTATAAAATGCTGTCTTGCAATCTCAGAAGTTATTTTACTCTTTTTTAAACTAAATCGTTAAAAAAAAAACTCAGTATTGTAACTAAAATGATTCTTATTAAAATCCAGACCAGATTATCTAAAACAACTGTATTTTACATCTGCTCGAGTCAACTGCCTATTCTGAGTACTATTTCTGAAATATTAAAAGATAGTATTCGTATTCATGTAGACAACAATGAATTTTACTAAACTCTATATGTGTAAACAGAGTAATTGTTCTATATAAGTTCACATGATTTCAAGTAAAAGTTCAAGGAAAATAAAACTAACAGTGAATATCAATACTTAGAATATGCGTTTAGGTGAAATTTTACATAGTGGTATTTCTGTGATAGAAAAAAAAAAAATCTTATCATGGAAAATATTGAAAGTTAATTAATATAAAATCGCTAATTAGTATATAAAACTAAAAATATAAAATTCATGTAAAACATGGTAAAATCATTGGAATTGAGTAAAAATTACTAAGTACAAGCTAAGATTGGTTATTTATCCCATATATCGTTATTTTTATATGTAAATCAGTGATGTAAACAGGAATTCATGTAATTAACATTAAAAGTTCGGGTAAAAGTAATTTAAAAGTGAATATTTTCACTATTTCTCTCAAATAATATATAATACATCTGCGTCCCCCCCCCTTTTTTTTTGTTCAAATCAAACCTCAAGTTCAAGCATTGTACTTACAAAACAAGTGATGTTATCTTAGAATAGGGTTGGCGTAGAGTAGGGGTGAACTTTCCCTTCAAAGTTCGTTTATATGTTTGAGGGGAAAAATGCTTTTTGTAAGGTTTAATAATAAAGAAAAAAAAATGGGTAAATCAAAGTAAAAATCCAGACTAAATAACATAAAATTACGATTAAAACATAGGAAAACATAGGAAAATAAATTAAGGGTGTACTCAAATCCAAACTGCTTATTGTGTGACTTATTAGGTGCGTTCGTAATTATATAAATACGTAGCACCTATAGTCGTCGCTTGGTCCGTCCGTCTGTCCGTCCGTCTGTCTGTCTGTCTGTCCGTCCGTCTGTCTGTCTGTCTGTCCGTCCGTCTGTCTGTCTGTCCGCATATAACAACGCAAAAACTAACCAACCAAATGGTTTGCAATTTAAAATATATTATCTTTGCAGAATTTTGTCGAGACATTTCAAATTTTATTAAAATCGAATCAAAACTTTAGGAGATATTAATAAAAATATTTATTAAGAAATTTGAATTTTTTTTTTGAATCGGTGCTTTTTTGTTATAGGAGCTTCCGATGGATGTTAAATCGTCAAGCGACCGAGATACTTATTTTGTTGCAGAAATTAATCTGCAGACGATATAATTCATTTCGCAGAATTAAAAATCATCAAGATCTGAATATTTATATAACTAGCTGATACATATATATCTGAATATTTATATAACTAGTTAAGATATTTGTATGAACAGTGTCATAAAATATATACTTAACTAGCTGTTTAACCCGTTCTACGCACGGGATATCATGAATTTAATTCTAAAACGTGCGTACGAACGCACCTCGTTTGTAACGTTTGACGTACAATTTCCAACTTGTTTTTAAATTCATTTTTGCTCTAAAATGCATCCAATTGGCCGGTTCTCTTATTCAGAAACTTTATAATGTCCGTATTGGTCGATTTTTTGATAAAGCCAGAATATATTTCAAAAATTGCTGTCAAAGTGGACATTTTGAACCGAATTTCCCGAAGGGATAGCGCTGGAAAGAAAGAAAATTATCGTACTATGAAAATAATTGTTTGTAAATCAATTTCTAATTAATTGAACGAAAAATAAAAACACATGTCACTTATAAATCGCTTCATAAACTACGTTGCCAAGTTTCACGTTTTTACTTTTAAAAATGAGTCTGAAAATGTGTCAGAAAATTTTGAGTTGTTGAGCGTGGAAAAATATTTTTTTGAATACCGCCTTAATTCACTAAAATATCCCATTGATATTTCCCTTTGTTTTGTTTAATTATTAATACAAGTTAAGGTGATGGTCGTAAAATATCTCATTGATATTTCAGTTTGTTTTGTTTAATTATTAAAACAAGTTAAGATGATTTTTGTTCAAAAAATAAAATATAAGTTTAAAATACAAATTATAACTTGATTACTCTGTATTGCAGTTGAAAAATTCATTTAAAATCATCTTTTTTCCTTAAAAATTTATATTTTCCTTTGTTTTGCCCAATTATTAATACTCATTAAGGCGTTGGTTGTTCAAAACTAAAATATAAGTTTAAATTTCATCTTCATAACTTCCTCTTACAGTATACAAATCATTGAAAAATCAGAATTTTTACTGATAAATCAATATTTTTTTTTGTTTTGTTTAATTATTAATACTTATTAAGGTGTTGGTTGTTCGAAACTAAAATATAAGTTTAATCTCCATCTTATCGTCTGACAACCTCATCTTATAGTTGAAAAATTCATCTAAAATCAGCTTTTTTCCTTAAAAATCGATATTTTCAATTTGTTTTGCATAATTATTAATACTCATTAAGGTGTTCATTGTTCAAAATTCAAATATAAATTTAAACTTCATCTTAGAGCATGATCCACCCTGTATTATAGTTGAAAAATTCTTAAGGAATCAAATTATTTCCTTAAAAATCGATATTTTTAATTTGTTTAGCTTAATTATTAATACTCATTAAGGTGTTGGGTTGTTCAAAATTGAAATATAAATTTAATATTCGTCTTATAGTATGATAACCTCATCTTATACCCCCTCTTACAGCTGAAAATCCCTTATTTCGTTAAAAACGTCATTTTTTTCACTAAGGGGTGTGTGCATGGGAGGCGGAGGTGACGTAGCGGGATGGTAGGAGGTGGAGTCACTCCGCACCTCCGCCTCCTCCTGTCACTGAACTCTCTTTTTCCTACTACTACTACTACTACTACTACTACTACTACTAGTAGTCGTAGTATATATATATATATATATATATATATATGTAGCATTTTGACGAGGTTGAGATATTACGATGAATAATATTCGATGAAAAGATGGCAGTCCTTCAACGATATAGCAAGTTGCAGTCGATATTAGCGAGTATGGCGAAGTAGAAGGCAATGAAATGAGTCCACCAAAGTTTTCCAATAAATCCAGCCAATCTCCAGACGAATAACACAGAAACAATTCCCAAAGGTCTAAAACTTATAGCCCTCGGGCTAACGTTGCTTCACTTCATTGAATTAAGATGTGACTGGGCCAGTTGAATATTCTACGGACATAAAAACACCAGACACATATTTGTTTAGACTTCCAAAAGCGTCAAAAATCTAGTGCTCCGACCGATGCGACCTGGTTTTCTTCCTTCAGTGGAGACATACAGTAATTTACGTCACGAGCGTACAAACCAATGAGTGAGAGGCTAGCTCCAGCCCAGCAAATGAGGTGCGAAGGAGGAGCTAAGACGGTAAAGAATTCTGAACCTGGTAGCGGATTAATTTTGGAGTGAAACTACCTCAGCGCGCGAAAAATTTAGCATAATAATAATAATAAAAAAAAGAAAATGGCTTTTAAAAAACATTCGAAATGAGAACGCGTCTCAGAATTTTATAGATTGGGGAACTGATAAAAGTTACGAATGATCTTAAATTTTAGATTAAGATTTGGAATAAAATAATTATTAATATACGGATATTTACTTTTAAAAGGACTTTAAATAGGAATAGATATTATTAAGAATTAAGGAAATACTGACTATGACAGAAGTTAGATTAATTTTAAAATATTAATGCGAATAAAATGGAAGGATACGAAGGAAATAAATTTTTATATAACATTTATATAACATTGCTTTTATAATAAACGAAAATAAAAAATTGATACTCCCTTGCTTATAATACAAATTTCTAATTGCGTAACGTTATTTTAATAGATATTGGTTTCAAAATGATATACATTGTAATCACACTAGTGCAAGTTTAAGTAAGAAGTTAAAACGAATCATTCTAGTGAAGAATTGCACATCTCTTTGATTTTAACAAGTTCAGTATAAAATAAATATTTATAATGATTCTACAAATCAAAATGACAACATCCGCTAAAATAACATTTATTTATTTATTTATTTATTTGTAAAAAGATCTTTACAATCAGGTAATTCTCTTCATTATATGAAATAGAAGTGAAAAAAAAAAAGCCTACTACATCATATGTTTTCAGAAAAATGCAATATTTTATTTAAAAAAAAAAATAATAAAAATAAATGGAAATCATTTTGCCTGTTTTGAAGTTAGATGCAAATAATACATTAAAAGGAAAATACAGAATAATAATAATAATAACAATACCCTGCCCTATTGGCAAATTTTATTTAAATTCTCAAGAAGGAGTAAAATTAATAAATACTTTTTAATTTTTCACGTACTATTTCTGTTGCGAATGTTGTTGAAACCTAACCACGAAATTAATTCTTTGGAGATACTGGCATTAAAAAAAACAGACCATGATAGCACTGCATAATAATATTTTTATTGATATAATTTGAAAAACAAAACGAAAAATCATGCGTCAATTATAGATTATGAAACACTTTCCAACACATCCAGAATTTTTTAACAAAACTTCACCGTTTAATAAGATGAAAGTTGACAATTTGCAAGTCAATTTGACAAGTAAACAATTTGGAAAACGCATAGCACATTTGAAAACCCAATTTCACGAAATACCACCAATAATCGGAGAAATACCGAAATATTTTGTGCAGCCCTGTATATGATTTATAGATTTGTATATATACTACATAGTATGCTAAAATTTAGTTCAGTTAGGAAAACGCATAGCACAGTTGTAAATCCCCCTTCAGCAATTTCCGTTAATAAACGCAAATGTACTCGAGAATCTTTTGTGCTGCCCTATATCATCTATATAATTTATGCACATCAAGTAATAGACAAATAATTAGTTTAATTTAAAAACGCGTACCACAACTTAAAATCCACTTCCAGCAATTATTGTTCTTATAGAGTACTGTAACCGAATCCTTTTGTGTGTTCCTGTAAATGAACCATGAGTTCTATGCACACCATATTCTGCATTAAACTTCTTGTAGTGCAAGTCAGTGACATATATCAATTTAAACATGTTTGGAATAGTGTAACATCATTAAAATATACCGCGAACGATTTTGCCCCATAGACCGTAATGTAATGGAATTCTTTTGAGTGTCCCAGAGAACCGAACATAGTAAACCTCCTTAACATATATCAATTGCATGGCAATCCGACTATATTTACGTGATTTAGAGCACGGGCAGACAGACAGATAGACGTTAGAACAGTGGTGTAATTTTATGAAAAAAAGTGTGGGGGGGGGGACGCTCATAGTCCCGAACATAAGGTTTGAATAGTAGAACGATTCAGACAGTAACTTCACGCACACAAGACTCAATGACTTGCACTACAAGAAGCTTAATGCAGAGTATGGTGTACCTAGAACTCATGGTTCATTTACAGGGACACACAAAAGGATTCGGTTACAGTACTGTATAAGAACAATAATTGCTGGAAGTGCGTTTTAAGTTGTGGTACGCGATTTTGAATTAAACTAATTATTTAATAAGTAATCTACAATATTGCTAATTCACGCAACGAGATTTTCGTTAAAATTTGTTTTGAAATTTACGTAAGCTAGAGTAAGAAGCAATAGACACAGGGTTGGCTTGATTTTGCCCAACCCGAAAAAACCCGGGTGGGTTTTTTCGAAAAAACCCACTTGAAAAAACCCTTGAAAAAACCCAAGTGGGTTTTATCAAAATCTTTATTTAAAATTCCACTTATCTAACTAATAATAAATATATCAATTTAAACCAAACATAATATACATTTTATATGTCACAGATATAGTTTTCAGAAAATTCTAAATGGGCATAATTGCTGTATCTGAAACAAACTTGGAAAATTCACAGAGAAAATAAAAATCCTCAAAACCCTGAAAAAACCCGAAAAAAGCCTGAAAAACTCCCAAAAACCCCCAAAACCCTGAAAAACCCCAAAAACCCTGAAAAAACCCGAAAAAACCCCAAAAACCCTGAAAAAACCCACTGGGTTGGGTTTTTTCTGAAAAAACCCGGGTTTTTGCCAACCCTGATAGACAGACGAGATGATTCGAAATCATACACACCTTTCAACTTTCTTGAAAAATATTAAAAATCGGTGATTTATTTCTTAAAATTGTTATTTTTTAGCTGCTTATCCTTAAAAAAATAATACGTTTCAAAAACTCTACGTCCTCCCGTGTCTCCAGCATTCCCCTGAAAATAAAAAGTTGGTGGATGTTTGAGATGCAATAAAAAAGTGGGGGGACGCCGTCCTCCCGCGCACCCCCTCGACTACATCACTGTGTTCGACAGACAGACAGACGGCAGACAGGCAAACCGAATTCATAAACCCTTTTCAACGTAATAGTTTATTTAAGAAAATAAAACGAAACTGTAAGTATTGCACATAAAGTTTTAATGTTAACTTGGAGTGTAATAATTTCAAGAAAATATTACACTGAATTGATTCAACAAATCAGAATAATATTACTTGACAAAATATTAGTATTATTTTTTTGTTGCAAAGACGATCCCCAGAACGGATTAATTCTTCTTGCTTAAACAAAATGCAAGTAAAAATCTCATTACCACAGCATCTTTCTGGGAAAAATTATCCAATTGAAAAAAAAAAAACGTCATCTTTTTCTTTTATTTATACAGTTACATGATATTAATTCTTCATGTAGAGATTTTTTTTTTTCAAATATGAAACTGTAGTCAATGGAAGAATGGCGTTTTTTAAAAGGAACTTTATGCTAATGATAATTGCGACATTGTCCGTGGTCTCAGGTAAAATAAAATTAATTAATTAATTTTATAAGTTATAAGATACATGCTTTTAAAATTTCAATTTGTTCAAAATATTGATTCATTATCAATGCCTTGATATCTCAAACTTGAAGAAAACTACACTGAAAAAAAAAATGTTGATTTTACGATAATAAACAGTAAAATAAGCAGTAATACGCTACTGCGCATGCGTGACAGTGTATTACTGCTTATTTTACTGATTATTACTGTTAATTTTACGCTATAATACTGGCAGATGGTAACTGCCAGTATCAGGATACCGTAAACGATTTATTTTTTTTACTATTTTTTTTTTCAGTGTAGAAATAAAAATTTGACATATCGAAAATTCGAGTTGTTGAAAAACGTTATACTTTTAGCATCTTAGTCAAAATATTAGCATGTTAGAATTTAAAGAAATTTCTAGAATATTCTGGAGTACGCATTTGCCTCAAGAATTGAAGTACAATAAGATCTAGTTATTTATTTTGACACTCTAAACTTACGATTTATATAATACAGTTTACTGGATATTTTTCGTTTTTTAAATGTAACATGGCTTTAAATGTTACTGCCTCTTTACGTGGAGGCAAGGGATAGGTCATAAAATTTATCTAAGAAAATAATTTAAAGAAAACTTTTTAAACTTTTGAAATTTTTTTAAAGTTTTCGAAAACTAAGAAATTTATTTTTCTGATTGAGAAAATATATAAAGATATCGAGTATTAGAGAGTATTAAAGTGAAATAAATTCGGCTAAAAGGGATTTGGTTTTTCTATTAGTGGTACTGGGCTACCAACCCGGGCTTCCTAGGATAGAGAATATATGTGAAAAACATATTTTATTTTTTATTGAAAACTCTAATAATTTTTTTACATTTAATAATTTTATTAGATTGCCCCTTAACTACACCAAAGAGCATTTTTATATTAAATATGTCAATTATATAGTCAAATAAAATTTTGAAATTTATTAGACGCGGAAATTTTTTATTGGCCGAAGAAAACGCTAAAAGTTTCTTTATCTACAGCAGTTTGTTTTTGTTCTGATAACTTCAGCGGTATTAACCCTTTCCGGTGCGGAGTAAGTCTGTTTTTAATTGTTGAAATCTCTGTTGAAATTATGGACTGACACCAGAATTTACCAAAGAATTTATTAGAAAATAAAAATTTGTCTATTTTCCCGTACTTTATAAAATGAAAAATTTAATTAAATATTCTTGGTGCCGTTTGTCAGTTTTGGAATTAAAATTAGGTGTCCTTTTTCATGCGGCCACCGCCCGCTAAAGGGTTAAGTTCTTATTTCAATTACATGTGTGTTAAAATTCTGTTTTATTTATACTGTTTAATTGACTGCTTAATGAAGTTTTAATTTCGTTATTTAATATTAGCTGGAAATAAATGCTGAACTTTTTATATTGTTTAAAGTGCAAACGGATTAATATTTTGCAACCGTCTGCAAGCGATGAGATACGTAGATTAAAATAAAAACCATGCTTTAATTTAAATACTATAATAAATGAGTAAATTGCGATACAGTTTTCAACTAAATTGCATTTGAAAGTAGGTTTTTTCTTCTATATAACGGTTTAAAATTAAAAAAATATGCGATGTTTAGAAATTAAAAAAATTGCATTAGCAAAAATCGCAAAACCGAAATTTCTTCGTCAAGTGTTGCCATTCGCAAAATGACGCCAGCGTTACGCATGGTAACGCTTAAGGACACGTTTGCCCTTTATAATAAAGATAGCAAATGCGTAGAGAAATCAGATTATTTGAGATACCGAAAATTCGTGATATCAAAGTTCGATTTAACGAGAGTAGATTGTATTTTACTTTGCATCAAACTTTAACACGTGCGCAACTGACATAAACATTGCGCTATTACCGGCAGGGTAAACTAAGCACTTGCCTATGGCCTACAGATTTCAGAAGCCCTCAGTTTTACTGGTCTTCATTAATAATTTTATTGATAAAAACCTTATTGCATACCTCACATGAAACTGTTTTATTTGATCGAAATAAAATTGTTACGAGCAAGAAATTTTGCATAATAAATGAAATTAAATATGTGCTACGTAAACTGAAAAAAACATTTTATTAAATAAATTATCTGGTTCAAAAAATGTTTATTTGACTTGAATCAAACTGTGACTTTACGTGAAGTTGAGAAGTACGTTATTGTAATAAAATTTAAAATATGCTGCACCCATTACTAGACTTATGTAAAAGAATGTACATTAAAAAGTATTAACTGTATGAAAACTGCTGCAATGAACATTTAAAAGAACGTTTTACTTTTTATATAAATGACATTTATGACTTATAAAATTTCGAATTACAATTTTTACATAAAAGCATGAGTTTAATATTCTATGCGGATTTTTTTTTTATTCAATGAGTTTAAATTTTTTTTCTGCATATTAGAAACATCGAGTTACTTATAGAGTCCAAATAAATTCCAATTTCTTTGTATTGTAGATGGTTTTAAATTTTACACGGATGTTTGAATTTTATGATTATTTCTTTTTTGTAGAATTCGCAGTTTCTTCCTCATACACAGGTTTTTCAAGATTGGATAAAATTAATTCATGTTTATATTCACTAAGAAAAATGACACTTTCAAATCTGAGTAAATCAATGTTTTCATTTTGTTATGAAACTTTTTGTTTCAAATAGGACGATCCAATGCTTTCAAGTCTGAAATACCAGAAATACTCAGAATATTGAAACAGGGGCATACTCAAAAATGAGCACATAGAAGTCAGTTCATATTCATTTTAGAAACATGGACATACTCAAAAAATGATTAGGATCAGTTCATACTCATTTTTGAAACATGGACATACTCAAATAGGAGCACATGATGTTTTGTTCTTGAGTGTGTGCATGTTTTCAGAAATGCGTATATATACATGTTTTAAACTTGAGTCATTTTGATTCGGAGCCATTGTCACTATGCGACCTTCTCAGATTTGAGTATTTTTTGCTGTGTTTTGAAAATGTCGTTTTTAGAGTGTTACTACATTATATTTGACTCTGACGAATTCTAGGGTCGCGAAGACTATGAAAGTGCTTATTTTCAACGGTAAACATAGAATTTTCGTCTAATTTTTTTTTTTTTATTCCCCCCCCCCCTTTTTTTCTTTCTTTCTTTCTTTTTTTTTTTTTGTGTGTGTGTGAGGGGGGGGGGGGGGAGTACAAACTTGTCTACTTTTACATTTTTGCTGTGTTATCATTATTAATATTTTATTTTGTTTTACAATTTATGTATTTCTTTTTTAATAGACAAACTAAACAAGTAATATAATTTTTTTTAAAGTCAATTCCTACTTTTTAATCATAAATATATAAAATAAATCCAGGCAGCATTAATGTCCCAAGTTATCTTTATTGAACATTATTTTATAATCGTTGCGGTATTTTATTTCTGTAGCATCACTCATTTGAGATAAATCTTTCATTTCATTTATGAAAACAATGGGAGGATTTTTTTCTCCCATTTAAAACTAAAATTAATTAATTAAATTGAATTAATGAATTAATATTTGAAGAAACTGTATTAACATAAAGTGTCATCCACTACAAGTTAAAAAATATTTATTTGAACTTGAGTGGATGAATAGAAAATATTTTATTAACGATTGAAAATTTGAACAAGATATATGTATAGAGAGAGTGAGCTAATAGTAGGAATTTAATTAGTACAGTAATTCGCCCATACTTAAAGAAATGAAAATAAAATAAAACATTTAACAAATATAATTTGTCTATTGTTTCCATTTTATCTATTAGAGAAGGGAGGTACTATTTTCATTTTGATATATGTTAATGCTTATCAAAATACTCTGGTGCAGTCGTAAAAAAAAAAAAAAAAAAAAAAAAAAAAAAAAAACGAAACCCACCATTCGATTGTGGGAATCAGGTTTTCTTTCTATTTACGTAAAAAGAAAAAAAAAAAATAAGGGCCGTCTCCAAATAGAAATAGTAACAAACTGTGAAATTTTCAGTATAGTAAAGTAAAGTAGATTTAGTATAGTAAAAAAAATTTTAAAACAACTAAAGATTTTTTTTATGTATTTGAATCAAGTATATAATTTCAATATAAAATGTAATTTTCTTGGAATATTTTCATTATATGTATATGGTACTGGGAAAAATGTTATCACGCCTATTGACTCTGCCAAAAACCCTCGTATAAAAATTTGACTGAAACCAATCGATTAGAAATCACGTCTACTAATGAATAGTGTAATTAAAAATTTGCTTAGACGGTCCCCCATATGTAGAAAATGCCCAAATTCTAAAATTTTCAATACTAACGCTTTAGTCAACTAAACCTAGTTTTGAGAAAATTGAAAAAAAAAAAACATTGTTGTTTTAAAAATATTAAATCAATCAAAATAATTTTTTCCCCTTTATAGACAAAAATTATACTAATCAAATACCGTAAAAAATAATAAAAAAAATGTTTTAAAAATATTAAATCAATCAAAATGAATTTTTTCCCCTTTATAGACAAAAATTATACTAATCAAATACCGTAAAAAAAATTAAATATTAAATCAAACAAAATGAATTTTTTCCCCTTTATAGACAAAAATTATACTAATCAAACACCGTAAAAAAAATGTTTTAACAATATTAAATCAATCAAAATGAATTTTTTCCCCTTTATAGACAAAAATTATACTACAAAAACAAAAAAATGTTTTAGACAGTAATGGCTACAATTTTTTTTAATAGTGGACTGAAGCCCTTTTTGTAAGTAAATAAAAATTGAAGCCCTTTATGAATATAATTTTATTTTTTTGCCTGTTTTTTGTGGTTTTTTAACACTTATATTGTATTAAGATTCTTTTGAACAATTTTAAAAGCTGTAGGTATAAAAATTAATTCAAAATGAAAATAAAAAAGATATTTATTGATTACAACTATTATTATATGCATTTTATTGAATTATTTAATTACAGGTTTTGCTCTTCTCAATTAAAAATTACTAAGCAATAATTGCTGGAAGTGAGCTTTTAGTTAGGTATGAGTTTTTAAGTTTAACTAAATTTTTGCATACGATGTGGTGTGTATAAATGCTATAGATCATATACAGGACTACACAAAAGAATTCGAATACGTTACTGTGTATCAGCGTAAATTTCTTAAAAGGGGGTTTTAGACTAGTTATGAATTCTGAATGTGAATTACGTATGGAAAGAATACTAAGAAATGTTTGTAGAATATAAATAAAATCATATACAGGGCCACTCAAAGAACTGGATACTTGGCCGCCTGTGTCTGATAATTTCTGGAAGTGTGACATTAGTAGTTTTCTGCCTAAATTAAACTATATTTTAATATGTGGCGTGTATAAAAATCTTATAGTTATATACAGGACTGTACAAAATAATTAAATATGTTTCTGTCTATTGGTAGGAACTTCTGAAAGGGAATATTCAAGTGTGTTATGTGTTTTATTTCTAAACTAAATTGTAGCGTACTATATAGAGTATATACAAATATATAAATTATATACAGTGCTACACAAAAGAATTGGAGTAATTTTCAGGCTGTGAACAGTAATTGTTGAAATCTGGTTTTGAACTGTGTTATGTGTTTTCTAAACTGATTACTTAGGTACCTTATTTACCTTATTAAATAACGAAGTTTTGTTAAAGTATTCTGGAAGTGTTGGAAAGTGTTTCATAATTTATGCTTGATGCATGCTTTTTCTTTCTTGTTTTACATTGTACCAACAGTTTAAATCATTTATTTCTTGTTAGGTGCGTTCGTAATTATATAAATACGTAGCACCTATAGTCGTCGTCTGGTCCATCCGTCTGTCCGTATGTAACAGCGCAAAAACTACCCAACCGAATGGTTTGAAATTCAATGTACTAGCTGACCCGCCCGGCGTTGCCCGGGCAGACTGTCATTGAAAAATATAACAGTGGAGTGGACTTCATAAAAAAAAGACTGAATAACATTTATTTATACTAAAAGCTTGTAAAAAATTAAATAAGAACTAAAATTTCAAAATTATGACAGTTGCATTTAAAAAATGAAACGGCCAGGGAAAATTATTACACTTACTTTTCCCTTTTTACTAAAAATCCCTTTTTAATTTTATATTGCTAATTGTATTTTTTAAATTTTATATAGTAAATACTTACAAAAATCAATATTTCAAATGAAAATGTATAAAAATATATCTATTTAATTGTTAATGTTGACAAATTATAATTACAATTTATTTGTACTATAATCAATAAATTATTGTTTGTTTCGCTTTTATTCCTGTAGATGGCAGTACCAACCAATGAGATGCGTTTCATTCGGGCATTTCTATTAAACAATTAACAAATAATCGCGATTTTTGTGCCACGTACGATAGCGTAATATATATATAGATATAACCGTTGCAGAATTTTGTCCCGTCATTTCAAATTTCATGAAAATCGAATCAAAACTTAAAAAGATATTAATAAAATTTTTATTACGTGATTTGGATCTTTTAAAAATTGGTACTTCCTTGTTATAGCAGCTTCCAAGGATTAATCGCCAAGCGACAGAGATGTACCGCCAAGTTATCTGACATGTATGACGTTATAGTCATATATGACGTGTATGAGATTTTACAACCTCTATGACCAAGTTATAGTCACATTCTTCCTTCTATTAAATCCAATCATACGTAATTAATTCAATGATATCCCATGATAAGTAATAATTCTAAGGTTGCAATGGTGATTACGTCCTATTTAAGATGGAGTCATATTATCCCGTATTACGAATTTAAAAACTGAATTTGTATACTAAAATTGTTTAATTATAGTAATCCTATAATCTACCGACAGTCTTTTGGATAGATGTTTCCGGAGAAATAGATATTAAATGGAAAAATAGTCAAACTATGGATTTCAAGTTCTGAAATTTTCAAAGCTAGGCGTAAGTTTCCCATTGGAATTTTCAGTCAATGTCAACAAAAGATAAAATGTTGCCAACTTAAAATGTATTTATTTTATTACGTAAATTAATCATATCATAATAACAGACGATATAATTCATTTCACTGAAATAACAGTACGAACGCACATCATTTGTCGCGTTTGACGTACAATTTCCAACTTGTTGTAATTTAGAAACATAATTCTTATTTGCAGATATAGCTGTTTCGGAATCTACGACGAAATGTGCCGAAGATTGCATACTGAAAAAAATGTTCAAAGGTAAACCAATATTTTTTTTCCTTGCGTGATTACGTAATTAGCTTAAGGGTACAAAACGTTTTAGGTTAACGTTCAAAATGAAAATTTAATTTTCTTAGTTTGTAGCGTACTTTTGCACTTCAGACATAATTATAACTCAGATGTAAAAAAAAAATTGTTTATAATACACAATAAGGCAAATGATCACGTTCCAGGTTTTAAAGGTAAAATCCAAACTGCCTACTTTCTGACGCATTTTTTTTATTCAGTATTGTTCGCATTGTTATATATATTTTATTACACTCGTAAGATATTTTAAATACTTACATTGTCTCTCGATCATGAAAGTGACTCTGAAGTAAAGTAAAAATTGTTTATAATATATAATAAGGCAAATGATCACGTTCCAGGTTTTAAAAGTAAAATCCAAACTGCCTACTTTCTGACGCATTTTTTTATTCAGTATTGTTCGCATTGTTATATATATTTTATTACACTCGTAAGATATTTTAAATAATTACATTGTCTCTCGATCATGAAAGTGACTCTGAAGAATCTGGTTTGATAACTTCAAGCAGATCATCCAACGTTTCACCGTTCCGCTTGCCATTGGAAGAAATAGTGTCCAAGCAAGACCACGTTGTCTACATATTCTGGGAATCAACATTCAAAGATGATTTTCTAGGGGAACAGTGGATCTTGCACATAACATATGAAATGTGATGTCATACCGATTACTCTGGAGCTGAGATGAATGTTTCGATTTACGACTTCTGTCGTCAAAGATTTTACAATTCGTCTTTTAAAATTGATTGTAACACGTGTTAATTTCAAACGTTTAGACAAGTTTATACACACTTTGAACTTATGAATGTTTTATCTTATAACTTTCAAAGCCTAATGTTGATATGACAATAAAAACGCTTGCCATTAGAAGAAGTACTGTCCAAGCAAGACGACGTTGTCTATATATTCTGGGAATCAACATTCAAAGATGATTGTCGAGGGGAACAATGGATCATGCACATAATGTATGAAATGTGATGTCATACCAAGTGCTGTAGAGTTGAGATGAGTGTTTCAATTTACGACTTCTATCGTCAAAGATTTAAAAATTCGTCTTTTAAAAATGATTGTAACACGTGTTAATTTCAAACGTTTAGAGAGGTTTATACACACTTTGAACTTATGAATGTTTATTTTATAACTTTCGAAGCCTAATGTTGATATGACATTAAAAACGCTTGCCATTAGAAGAAGTACTGTCCAAGCAAGATGACGCTGTCTATATATTCTGGGAATCAACATTCAAAGATGATTGCTGAGGGGAACAATGGATCATGCACATAATGTATGAAATGTGAAGTCATACCAAGTGCTGTAGAGTTGAGATGAGTGTTTCAATTTACGACTTCTATCGTCAAAGATTTAACAATTCGTCTTTTAAAAAGGGTTGTAACACATGTTAATTTCAACCTTAAAGACAGGATTATAGACAATTTGAACTTATGAATGTTTTTTTTTTATAATTTTCAAAGCTTAATGTTGATACGACAATAAAAACGCTTGTCATTGTTAGAAGTAGTGTCCAAGCAAGGCGACGCTGTCTACATATTCTGGGAATCAACATTCAAAGATCATTTCCTTGGAGAACAGTAGATCTAGAACATAATGTACGAAATTTGATGTCATACCGAGTACTTTGGAGCTGAGATGAATGTTTCAATTTACGACTTCTATCGTAAAACATTTTACAATTCGTCTTTTAAAAATAACACTTGTTAATTTCAAGCTTTTTGTCATTTTGTACACATGTTGCATTTATAAATGTTTCTTATAACTTTCAAAGCTTATTGTTGATATGACAATAAATATTTTCATTTTTTATATCAACATTTTCTGAATATATAACAAATTCTAACACCCTGTAATAATATACTACTTTTATTTGCTAAAAGGTGCAAAATAAAAACTTTAAAAACAGTAAAAAAGGGTTTTAACAAACTGTTTACATGTGTCGACTTCATCGAAGTCATTATAAAAAAATAACAATATTCTAGAATTACACAATATATGATGTGATGAGTTGAAACGCCATCATTTAATTTTTCACGTACTCATTCCGATTGCGCACGTTATTTTGAATTTTTACTTTGATGTTTATTTGCATATTCGTAACCCTGGAGAAGTAACTCAATCCATAAATTTGGTAAGTTACATCATACTGAATCGTTACATATGGAAGTTTTACATCTAACAATTTCTATGGTTTCTCTTGTAATGAATATTAAGTATAAATTGGAGCAATCAGATTGAGGTAACTAATCCATCCGAAAGGTGTTTTTGCGATTCCAAACGCAAAAATACTTTTCGATGATTGCTTAGTTATTCTATGAATAATTCTGCGGTTTTTTATATCAATTAATCCAAATCTATTAAACTATTAATCTAAAATGCAGTAAAAAAATCTGCATGTAAAATAAGGCGAACCACTTTCGCTATTACAAAAGTCCATTTTAGCGGTTTCTGTAAACCATGATCTAGACATCTATAGTAAATTTACATGTACCAATATATTAATATTTTACAACCATTAGCAGCATACCAGGATAGTTGTGTATCTAGTATTTCATGTAGTAAAGGGTTTCTAGGAAATGTATTAACAGCTGCGCCAGTATCTACGAGATATCAGAACCCAAATTTCCGATTTGCTAAAAAAAGAAGAGTCGCACATTTGCGGTTATCCTCCATAACAGAGAAAGTTTTATCAGCGAGTTATTTTCAGAAATTGCAGAAACCGACACATTTTTTCAGCTCTTTTACCAAAACGAATGTTGTATCTACAAAAAATCTTGTTCCGAGATATTCAAGAACTACTGTTTGAACGATTACGTGTAGGAAATTTAAAATAATTATTGATACATAGTGGCGAAGTAAAAGAAGGGAGATAACACACTGCGTATATGAAAATTAACAACTTTTATTTTACTTCAGAAGCAATGTTAAAACCAAAAAACACAATGTTTTTTCTGAGCTTCGTACTGGAAATGTTAATGTTATATAAATGCTTAAATACGAGTGCTTGAAACCGCTGCCATTCATAAAAAAAAGAAACTACAGGCTGTATCAGATTAGTTAGATTTTGCATCTCGTAAAATCTCTGTATCTAGTAACTGAAAAGTTCATCTCGATGACCTACGGCATCGAAATTGGTGTCGAATATTTGTCCGTTGAAATCACCAGTAAAGTGATATAAAGCTCAAATTTATAGTAGCCTAAGATAATGCAAAGTTGTCCACAGAAGATGCAACTAAAGCGCCTTAACTAATGCGTAGCCACACAACTATCAAATTGCAGTAGAGAAAACCGGTATTTGTAAATACTACAATTAGCTTCATTTAAAAGACGTTATGCATGATTGTAAACAATCTTTCAAATTAATTTTAAAGAAAAAATTAATACAAATATTCTTTAAACAAACAATTATTTGTTTGAATACATATTGACTTATGAGCCTATTTTTCAGCTTTCACTGAAGAAGTGATTCTAGAACACTTTAAATATTTGCATGTTATCTTACTAACTCTAAAATTTCTTTTATCTAGGAATTAATAATATATGAAGTATTCACTTTTGCTTTTATGCACTGGTTGTATTTAAAAAAATATATATTTGGATATAATTGTATATAAATAGTATTTAAGATCATTTCGCTTCTTGTTTATTTCACTCCATGTGTTGAAGGACCAGAAAGAACATCAGTACCAACAACAACTTCAGAACCAACAAAAACTCCAGAGCCAGCAACAACTCCAGAACTAACAACAAATCCAGAACCAACAACAACTCCAGAAACAACAACAACTCCAGAACCAACAACAACTGCAGAACCAACAACAACTGCAGAACCGACAACAACTCCAGAACCAACAACAACTCCAGAACCAACAACCACTCCAGAGTCAACAACCACTCCAGAACCAACAACTCCAGAACCAACAACTCTAGAATCAACAACACCAAAATCAACAACTACTACAGAACCAACAATAACTCCAGAGTCAACAACAACTCCAGAAGCAACAACAACTCCAGAACCAACAACAACTGCAGAACCAACAACAACTGCAGAACCAACAACTACAGAGCCAACAACAACTCCAGAGCCAACAACCACTCCAGAGTCAACAACCACTCCAGAGCCAACAACAACCCCAGAACCAACAACAACTCCAGAATCAACAACTACTCCAGAACCAACAATAACTCCAGAGTCAACAACAACTCCAGAACCAACAACAACTAAAAAGTCAATATTTGTAGAAGAAATACTAGACAATAAAGACCCAACAGGTGAAATATCAGTATCAGCGAATTTTTTAGAGAAATTACAGAATTGGCCATATTTGTTTAGCTCTTTTACCAAAACGAAAGTGGCACCTACAAACTTTTTTATTCAGAGACACTCAAGAACTACTATTTGAATGATTATGTGTAGTAAATTTATCCCGACTCCGACTACGATTTCGCGTAGTAGGCCGACTGTAATTATTCAAAGGTTTATTGAATAACTCAATTTGATGCTTTAATTTCAGAGGGAAATATAAGACTTTTTAACTTCAGTTTGTAAAAAGTCATAGTCAAACCAGGTATATCGCAGATCTTTTCGGCTATTTTTGCTAAGTCGTACGCTATCTTTACTAATAGTCAAAATCTGCTCAACACAAACCGGCTAACGCTGTAGCCAAAGCGTGTACAAAACCTCATCAGCTGTTGTATCAGCAGCGAGAGTTTTCATTTCGTGTCGTAATTGCGAGGGATGTTTATCGCTTAAATGCAAATCTTGCAAAAGCGTCCTAAATCGAACACTTTTGACCCGGAAATTGATCAGTTATTCGAGATTCTCCCATTTCATATGCATTCATAGTAGGGGGTACGAATTAAACCTCGTACATAAGATAAAACCTAGACATCTAATGCAGCACTACGTAATGAAATTTTGTATCATTATTAGTAATTCCTGCCGTGACAAATCCTGATTCTACTTTCAGAAACACAAGTCTATATCGGATTTCAAATTGTGGGTGGGGGGAGGGGGGTGCACGAAATGTAATACGTGAAATCTCTTCAGTCATATTGATAAAATTGTGAAAAAAGTGAAAAAGCATTTGTTGCCATATTAAAGACTTAATCTTGAAATATGTGGAACATACTGACAAAACAGACGTAGCTGTTGTCAATGATTCCCGAACTGCAAGCCTATAATGTCATGCTTAACATGATTTCTTGGAACAACCTTCTGCAACATCAGAGAGATGTAAAATCAACATTAAAAAGTTTTATTTTTTTATGCAAATCTATTTCAATGCAAGCAATCGCGTATGGATCACCACTTACTGTAGAGAAGAAGGGATCATGTATATCAAGACGTTATCCCGAAAATATTCTCTAAAAAATAATTACTGGTGCTTAATGGCGAAGTAAAAGAAGAATTAAAGATAACATACTGCATATATCAAAATTAACAAATTTTATTTTACCTAAGAAGCAATGTTAAAACCAAAAAACATAATGTTTCTACTGAGCTTCGCACTGGAAGTGTTAACTGAAAATTACAGTTTTTCCTGAAAGTACTGAATAAACAAATATCATTGCTTAAATACGAGTGCTTGAAACCGCTGCCATTCATCAATCGAAACTACAGGTTGTATCAGATTAGTAATATCTTATATCTAGTAAAATCTCCGTATCCAGCAACGTGAAAGTTTACATCGATGCCCAACGACATCGAAATTGATGTCGAATAGTTGTTCGCTGAAACCACCAGTAAAGTGCCTTAATACTTAAATTTATAGTAACCTGAGATACTTCAAAGTTGTCCATAGAAGATACAATTAAATCGCCTTGACTAGTAGCCACACAAGAGTGCTTGGCGTAATCGGTTACTTTTGTTATCAGATTAATAATCATAATTAAAGTAATCGTCATTTCAAGTTGTAATGATTATATAGATTTCAAGATTCTGAAATGAAAAATTTGTGGATTTTTAATTACCGTTTCTTATAATACGGAATACGGACTATGGAGGGTAACGCTTTTTTAAAAAGTCATTAAGTAGCTCTAGGGTGCCTCGATATAAAAGTGGTGACATACGGGATATAAAATTAGATTGGTTGAGACGATTCTACACAAAAGATAATCGCCAAGCATCTTGATGATCCTGCCATTATCGCCAATATAATGCTTTTTAACTTGTCTCACTCGTATAATCGAACTCGTCTAGGCGAGTATTGCCAAGTTTTGGAATAGAAAATGCCTAGGTTTGCCAAAGTTTGGACAAACGCGTCCGTATGAGAACAATCTGAGCACAATATGTCATCATTCTCATATAGAGGCACGCTAAGTAGCCCTATCCAGCAAACAATGTCTGTCGAAACAAAATTTGTTTGAATTGAAAGTGAGACTTGTTGAAAGCTATTGAAATCGAAATTCATTGTAGCTGGCAATTTTTTTTCAAGATTTTTTTTTAATACATTTGAAATTTTTTAGGTTTACTTAATATCTGGTACATCAGTTTGGACTAGGAGTAGAGTACTATTCTCACTCAAACCACGCATTCGTAACTTGCCAAATATCAGTTACTTATCCCTTGAAGGGCGATTGGATATAAAATATCACACTTAATTCCCAAACGCCACAATGACACCGGAATTCTTTAATCAAATTTACTTTTATAATATACGTGTAGAAAAGCTTTTGCTTACTTTGATATTAATTTGTTGTTAAATTCCGGTGTGATTCACCGATTTCAACATTTTAGAAACATAAGTACTTTGCCCCTGAAAGGATTAAAGCTTCATGGCTCACCCAACACTACCTACAGATAATACCTCAGGACTGGCAATACTGGATTGAATGACGTATTTGTGGATCGGTTTTTTTGAGGGGAGTAATCATGTGTTCAAGCGACAACGTGTTTCGGAATAGGAATGACTTTTGTCTTCTAATGGGAATTAATATTATTTCGATTAAAGATTGGATTGCTTTCAATTATAGACCGGGAGGCGGCAGCACAGACAATCACCTCATCGAGTTCACGGCTGAAATTCCAGAATTAGTTAAAACTCGATTCACATATTAAAACGCAATCGGTCTGCCAAGTCATATCTTGGTGGAAAACACGTGAAAACCTGATTGTAGCGGTTGACTCGTAGGTTTACCATTGTGTTTTCCTGCACCCAGTTCTCCATGTTTTCATACTTTTGGGTGCAGGAAAACACAATGGTAAACCTACGAGTCAACCGCTAAAATCGAGTTTTCACGTGTTTTCCACCAAGATATGAGTTGGCAGACCGATTGCGTTTTAATATGCGAATCCAGTTTTAACGAATTCTGGAATTTCAGCCGTAAACTCGATGAGGTGATTGTCCGTGCTGCCGCCTCCCGGTCTATTAAGGTAAGTACTTATTTACAGTATATATATACATTTTTATGAATATTAACAATGTTAATAATTATCTATTAAACTATGTTTACTTTGCCCTTGTTGCACGAGTAAGCTTAATCCCACAGCTTTGTCGAAACTGGTGATGTAAAAAATATGGTATTACTTTTGCACTATTTATTTATTTAGTAAATAATTAACGTCTCGCGCAACAATTTTTGTATTCAATTTGAATTTGCTTTATTTGTAAAAATGTAATACCCTTTAGTTAAAAACTACCTTTCTTTTCATGCATATCAATAGAAAGTTGTGCATAAATATTTCATAAGTATTTCATATTTGTTCGCTTTGGATAGCTTTCATATTTTTCAATGCAATTCTTTTTAAAGACTTAGCACGATTTATGCAAATATTTTTAATACTGCTATGAATTTAAATCAAATTTTGTTTCAAGAAACAGTTGTTTCTCATACAAAAAAAAAAATGTAAACTTTATTTATAAAAATAAGTTTTGAGAAATTCACGTTTGCTTCCTTCTGATGCTCATACCCCCACTCCTTTTTCTCCCATGTTTAATTAATTTCTTTTATCGTTAAAATATTGGTATCTTTTTCATACAGAGATTAAATTATAAATTTACTATCATGAAAATATTAACTTAATAAAATTCTTCTCCTGTGACTAATTCGTATGCAAAATTATATCAGTTAGTCAAAAGTATAAGATGAGAATTTAACATAACGTACTATCTGTCATTTGATAATTACATATTTGATTTATTTTGCCATATATGCATTTTTTTTTATAATAACCAATAAAAATCACCAGAAGTATTTTACTATTATTAGAAAATATTAAAGGTATATTTTTAGTAATGTTCAACTGAAATTATTACGGCTAGTAATTAAATCTGCCTTTGCCTCAAATATACTACGCTTACAAAAAAAAATTTTTTTTTTAATAATTATTTGTTATATAAATGCATGTTACTAAACTTTTCGAAAAAAAAAATGTAATCATTAAATATTACATACGTGTGTGTGTGTGTGTGTATATAAAATGCAGAAATCTAGCAAATTTTGTAGAGCTATCATTTAAAATTTGTAATTGCTTTTTATGTTAAAAATAATCAAAAAACTAATTAAAAGTTAGTTTTTATATTCTCAAGTTTTGCATAGCAAAAACAAAATATTTAAACATAAACCAAAACAAAATTATACCTTTTCAATCGCACATAACTGAAAATAATATATGTAATATTTTCTAATAATAATAAACTACCACTGGTGATTTTGATTGGTGATTATAAAAAAAAAGATGCTTGTATGGTAAAATAAATTAAATTTGTAATTATTAGATGCAAATATTCAATCAAGTATTCAGCAGCGACAAAGTATACATTTTTTAATAGATAATGATTAGCATGGTTAATATTGAAGAAAATGCACGTAGTATATACTGTAAATAAGTGCTTACTTCAATTGAAAGCAATCCAGTCTTTAATCGAAATATTATTAATTTTCATGAAAATATGCTAGAACCCAAATATGAACTTTCATTTGCACATTAACCAAAATAAAGCTGTTAATGAATTCTCTTAAAAAGATAGCTTTTATTTTTCAATAAAAATAATTATTTTGTATTTCAAATTTTGTTGTACAAAATTTTCTTGATACTAAATCCTAGAGTTTTTTTTTTTTTTGCGAATGTAAAAAGCAAATTGCGTCTGTTTTGAATTATTTGATCTTCAATTTTATTATGGAAGTTAAAAAAAAAAGTTATTTGGAATTTTGTTTTATTGTGGTTGTAGGAATGGTTCGATGTAACCAGTTGAAACATTAGCCGATCTATCGTGACGTCAAAATTGAGCTCTTAGGCATTATGTATAGGTGGTGTTGGCTCACCTCTCCCAACACGGTATGACCACTCGGCTGAGATTACAAACAAACACTTTGTGAGATCTAAATAAGGTAGTTTTGGTGACATAATTTTAACTTTAATCACTTAAAATTTTAGTGTTATTGTAAGTTGTGCTCTTTTTGGTCAATTAAAGTCTAATCCATTAAATAAGTGGGATGACTGCAAAAATAAGATGCGAATCGTATGGAATTTTAAATAGATCGCGAAATATTAAAAGATTTAATAAACGAATGTGAGGGAGCTAATTGACATCTTGGCAAACAAGCCTGCTAAAGCGAAAATTGCTTTAAATACACAGGATAATCAGTTGATACCTATAAAACATAAGGAAGCAGCAAAAGGTATGTGGAATTCCTTACGTGAAGTTTCTGAACAAGGTTCTGAGCATTTAAATACAAAACTTTTCTTGCAAAGAAAGTTATACAGTATGAAATATGATGAGACATTAAATATGAAAGATTAAATGTATTAGAAATTATCAAAATGTATTAGAAATTGTTGATCAACTAATAGGTCTAGTTAAAGTAATTCCAAATGATGATATTGTTACAATTTTACTATGTGGTGTTCCAGACAGTTATGGTTCTTTAATTACATGTTTAGAAGTTTGACCTTCTCAGCATTTTTCATTAGAATACGTAAAAAGTTAATTTATTGCAACTTATGAGCGTCGCTTAGAAACATCTAAATTAAATGATGAAACAGCTATGAAAATATTTAAAGGTCCAAAGATACCAAAGAAAAAAAGGAAATTTAGAGTTAACTCTGAGAACAAATAAAAACAATTTTGCCATTACTGTAAAAAGCTAAGACATATTAAGAAATTTTGTTATTTATGGAAAGCTTAGCAGCATAAAATAATGTAACACAAAGTTAAAATAATTACAGATAATGTGGAGTTTAAAACGTAAAATAAGATTTTCTTGTCTTAAAGCTTCTAATAAATTTTGTAATGTTGATTGGTGTATTGACTATGCTGCAAATGACAAATGATAAAAACTCCCATAACAAATGATAAAAATATATATTGTATATTGAAATAAAACTAAAACAAGGCCAAGTACAAGTTGCTAGTGGTCGGTTACTCGAAATTAAAGGTATTAGTGACGGTTTAATTAAATTCAGAGGAACAGACAATTAAATAACAAACATAAAACTTTGTGGTGTTTTAAATGTTCTAGATCTTGATAGCAATTTATTATCAGTAAAGCGACTTGATGAAAACGATTGTTTTGTACACTTTGGAAACAGGAAATGTACAATAATGAAAAATTATAAAAGTTATAATTGAAGGAAAATTAGAAAATGGTGTCTATATACAAATTAAACTGCAATGACAGGAAAGACTTTAATTAAAACTCTTTTTTATGCAATGTATTGTTTGCAGCAGAATATATATCAGTTTAACAGCGGTGCAAAACTGCATTCTTTGTTAATATGAAATGTATAGTAATGGAATGTTTTAGAGCTATTGATGGTTCACTTTAATTAGTGTACTGTATGCTAACACCTACCTAAATCGTTCTCCTGAATAAGTTAACAAAATTAAAGGGGTTTTATTTATGCCAAAATTAGCATGAGTGGTTCGAGAAGTGGTGATACTTTAAATAATGTTGATATGGAAGTGACTGGCAGTTTAAATTCTCTATTAACTGCATAGAGAAAGTATGATGATTTATCGGAAAATGAGGGAGTAAAAGAATGATTTACCATGTTACGTTGAAGGTAAGTTTTAAAAATATGTTACATCTGTTTCAACTGGAAGGTTGCAATTGGAATATCATGCACACCGAAAGAAGTGAAAACGTGTGGTTTTAATAATTTCACGTCAAATTTTGTTACACATCTGAAGAACCTCTCAGCACCTTAGAAGAGTATCAGAATTATTTAAAAAGCGCAAAAGATATTAAAAGGATAGCACAATCGGAAAAATCAAATTTGTCAATTGTGTCATTTAACAGTTTAATTGAAAAAAATTCACAATCTCAATTTAATGAAAATATAGTAAAATATTCCATACATTCATGATACCATTACAAACTGTAGATTAACCATACTTTACATTTTTTTTGAAGATATAGAAATCACTAAGAAAGGTTTAAAACACACGAAGACAAGATCTTTAGGGCGATTGACCGATGATTCCGAAAGAAGTGAAAACGTGTGGTTTTAATAATTTCACGTCAAATTTTGTTACACATCTGAAGAACCTCTCAGCACCTTAGAAGAGTATCAGAATTATTTAAAAAGCGCAAAAGATATTAAAAGGATAGCACAATCGGAAAAATCAAATTTGTCAATTGTGTCATTTAACAGTTTAATTGAAAAAAATTCACAATCTCAATTTAATGAAAATATAGTAAAATATTCCATACATTCATGATACCATTACAAACTGTAGATTAACCATACTTTACATTTTTTTTTGAAGATATAGAAATCACTAAGAAAGGTTTAAAACACACGAAGACAAGATCTTTAGGGCGATTGACCGATGATTCCGAAAGAAGTGAAAACGTGTGGTTTTAATAATTTCACGTCAAATTTTGTTACACATCTGAAGAACCTCTCAGCACCTTAGAAGAGTATCAGAATTATTTAAAAAGCGCAAAAGATATTAAAAGGATAGCACAATCGGAAAAATCAAATTTGTCAATTGTGTCATTTAACAGTTTAATTGAAAAAAATTCACAATCTCAATTTAATGAAAATATAGTAAAATATTCCATACATTCATGATACCATTACAAACTGTAGATTAACCATACTTTACATTTTTTTTTGAAGATATAGAAATCACTAAGAAAGGTTTAAAACACACGAAGACAAGATCTTTAGGGCGATTGACCGATGATTCCGAAAGAAGTGAAAACGTGTGGTTTTAATAATTTCACGTCAAATTTTGTTACACATCTGAAGAACCTCTCAGCACCTTAGAAGAGTATCAGAATTATTTAAAAAGCGCAAAAGATATTAAAAGGATAGCACAATCGGAAAAATCAAATTTGTCAATTGTGTCATTTAACAGTTTAATTGAAAAAAATTCACAATCTCAATTTAATGAAAATATAGTAAAATATTCCATACATTCATGATACCATTACAAACTGTAGATTAACCATACTTTACATTTTTTTTGAAGATATAGAAATCACTAAGAAAGGTTTAAAACACACGAAGACAAGATCTTTAGGGCGATTGACCGATGATTCCGAAAGAAGTGAAAACGTGTGGTTTTAATAATTTCACGTCAAATTTTTTTACACATCTTAAGAACCTCTCAGCACCTTAGAAGAGTATCAGAATTATTTAAAAACCGCAAAAGATATTAAAAGGATAGCACAATCGGAAAATTCGAATTTGTCAATTGTGTTAGTTAACAGTTTAATTGAAAAAAAATCACAATCTCAATTTAATGAAAATATAGTAAAATATTCCATACATTCATGATACCATTACAAACTGTAGATTAACCATACTTTACATTTTTTTTGAAGATATAGAAATCACTAAGAAAGGTTTAAAACACACGAAGACAAGATCTTTAGGGCGATTGACCGATGATTCCGAAAGAAGTGAAAACGTGTGGTTTTAATAATTTCACGTCAAATTTTTTTACACATCTTAAGAACCTCTCAGCACCTTAGAAGAGTATCAGAATTATTTAAAAACCGCAAAAGATATTAAAAGGATAGTACAATCGGAAAATTCGAATTTGTCAATTGTGTTAGTTAACAGTTTAATTGAAAAAAAATCACAATCTCAATTTAATAAAAATATAGTAAAATATTTAATACATTCATGATACCATTACAAACCCTGGATGACCCATACTTTAAAATTTTTTTTTGATGATATAGAAATCACTAATAAAGGCTTAAAACTCATGAAGATAAGATCTTTAGGGCGATTGACCGATGATTATTATATTTAAAAAAGTACCAGTGTCAAAGAACAATTGAAAACTATAAAATGTTTATGTGCAACAGCAGACATTTGGTCGAAAAAAAATGAAGGTTCACGGGTGTTACAGTTCATTGGATTGACGGGAATTTAAAACAAAAATCGATGACATTGGCGTGTTGAAGATTTACAAGTCCACATACGTATGACAGAATAGCAAATCGTCTTGAAATCATTAATGCAGATTTTAGACTCGATTATGATAAAGTTCTAGCTACAATGACGGATAATAGAAGTAATTTTGTTGAGGCTTTTAAAAAATTTGGCTAGGGAATTGAAATCTGTGACTTAACAACTAACGAAAATGAAAACTCGGATATTGGAACAAACACTGAAGTCGACGAAAATTCAAACTGTGAAATCTGCACGATTTCGTACATCGATGTCATAAATGAAACTGGTGTTTTACCATATGAAACTGTTAATATTCCACAAGAAAATTTCTAAAAAATTCACTTGTCGTCTCATTGGAGATGCTGTGCCCATACACTTAATTTATACGCTACTAGTGATTTCAATTAATTTTTTACAAAGCATGAAAAAGTAATAATACAGAGAAATAAGCTGTGGAATGCTGCCCTGCCTATCGGTCCATGTATGCGAAAATTATACAAGACGTCATCAGATATACACATAGTAGACTAGGCGACACAAGATCGAATAGTATGTATGACTCGCTGAAACAGATCAATGCAATGCAAAACAAAAGTACTCAGTTACATGTTACGTTGGTTCTGAAATCGGTTCTGCGTGACAATGAATATCATTACATAGATGAGTACCTAAAGTGTTCAAAGCCAATTCCAGAAGCCTGCGTTATCCTACAAGGTGAAAAAGATATGCTTCATGGCTTGCTTATTATACCTTGTTTGTTGTCTCTATGCAGAAAGTTGTAAAAAACTGACGAAAAAAAAATTACTTACTGCAAAATATTAGCAAGAACACATCTCGAAAACTTAGAAAAGAAATTTGAAGATTTTTTCTAGTTTTTCACACCGGCGGCTAATAATGCAGCGACTGCAGCTGTTTCATACCCAAGATATAAAGATAAATGGCTCACAAGTGTTGAACCAACATATTATGATAGAATAAGAAGCATTTTTAAGCAAGCAGACGCCGAAGAAGTTCTGAATACGACCAACGCCATGTAGGAAGGCACATGTAACAAAAATGATGAAGACAGTTTTTTTCGAGTTTGAGACGGATACTTTGGATGCCGAATCAGAACGTATACATTGTATTCAAAGATTAAAAGCAGCCATCGTAATCTCCCATTATTTAATGAAAGAAAATAGCATTTCTCTGCTCAGTAGGTATCCGGAAATAAAAAAGGTCTTCATCAAGTACAACACACTTCTTCCAACTTCTGGTCAAGTCGAGGGACTTTTTCTTTTTTTCTACTATTACGAATCTGTCAAAGTTTCATAAGCTTTCAGATGAAATATTTGAAAAGAGATTTGTACTCAAATCAAACTTAAACTATATAGATCGCCCAAATGAAAGTGGCACTACAGTCTGTTTGAGAAATGGTTTATTAATGGTATTAATATAAATTAGTATGCAAAAGAAAGAAGTAATACAGACGTAACAGATAGGCTAGACAAACTCACCTTGTCACCACATCTGCAACTGCTTCTTTGGTGATATCCACATGCGCTTGACCAGGTCGTGACCTGCTTCTTCCACTACGAAAATCCCTACACCATCAGTATAGCGATCTGCGTGACATACACTCTGTGCCATACACATTTTGCATTCGACGATAGATTTCACTAGCACTTACATTTTCCGCTGTTAAAAATTGCAGGACCGCGCGTTGACACCGTTTGGAGGCATCCATGATGCGAACGATGCCTTTTTACGTGCTCCTACGATATCACACACGCATCAGGCGGGAATCTGACGATATCGCATGCATTTCCAGCACTCTGCGCCCTTTATAAGAGCATGTGCAGTCATCTTTCTCTTCAAATGGCGGAGTTATTACAGCAATGCTACTTTCATTTGGGCGAACCTTATACAATAAAAACTAAGTAAACGTTTTCAAGTTAATTTATGTTTAATATATTAATTTCTGTGATTTTTATAGACTAATGCGTGAGATTTACTAAAATAGAAGTCTGTCTAATCGTATGTATTTACACTTTTATACCGCCTAAACTTCCACATTGATTTATTATGTAAGCTGTTAAAGTAGTGGTTTTGCTGTGATTTATGACTGATGGAAGAAGAAAATAAAAACGTAAAAAAAAAAAAAGAAGAAGAAGAAGAAGAACGAAAGTGTCCTATATTTTCTGAAAACATAATGTAATCCTCCTTCTTTTTTTTTTTTTAATACAAAAGTTACGTTTTTAATCTCCTTCCTCTTCCTTGAAAAACACATTACTCATCATCAGCTATTCCACACGACACTCTTAAAAAATCAGGCTGAATATATATACATTTTACTTTATAACCTCTTAATGATCGCACATTTTATCTTAAATATTTGTGAAATATCTTTCTCTACACCAATTATTATTTAAATATAGTTAATATAAATATTTAAGCGAAAGTTCATGTGAAATTTTGCTTAAAAACTGCACTTTTTTACAAGAAATTCAATTTTATTTATGTCCCTCCATTATTTTGTTCATATCTCAGGTTATCAAAGAGAAAGGACGAGGTTATTTCCCGAACTTTTCAGTAATCATTTATAACGTAATTAAGAAATCATGATTGTGATTACAGCTTATTAATCTATAATCATTTAAAAGGATTTCTTTTTTGATTAATTTTTTAATGTGTAATTTTGATTAACGATTACAAAATATAATCGTAATTTGTAATTGTTAATCTGATTACTTTTTCCCAAGACTGCCCCACAACTATCGAAAATACAATAGAGGAAAACTGCTTTTGCAAATAAAGCAATTGGCTTTATTTAAAAGGCGTTATACACATCATTGTAAACAATATTTCAAGTTAATTTAAAAGAAAACTAGTCGTTGGGGGCCACCGTAATACTTGCCCATCATGGATATGCATAATGTAAAATATTAAAATAAAAAATGTGTAAACTACTTATAAAATGCATTGCAATTCGAATAAAATCCTGCCTTGATGACGTCCTAAACTTTAAAGGCTCGATTACTGAATTGCTTAAAAGAATCATCCTTATAACCCCAAAAACAATAATCCTATTAACTAGCGGTTTATTGCATCTGATTAAGCGTCTCATTTCCAATTAAAATATATCTTTGAATTGAAATTTGGATGAAATACAGGGTCATGAAAAATCGAAGAGTGTGGAAAAATAGGATTACTAATATCTCGGCAACTCATTATCCGATCGACTTCATGCTTCATGCAATTTTTTTTTTAATTGTCTTTTATATTCACTCCTTAAAATAAACAATTTCGAAAATTTTTATATACCTTTTATCAGAACGAATATTTCGAGAGTCCGAAAAAAATAGTTCCGGTTAATCGAGGTTACTGAAATTCAAAAGGCTTCTTCCCATTATTACATACTAAGTACATACCAAATTTCAAGTCTCTATCTCAATTTTTTTGGGAGATAGAGCGTTTACAGACACACAGACACACAGACGGACGGCAAATTTTTTTTTCTAAAAATATTTTTTCGGAATCTCCAGTGTCTGAAACGTGTAAATCCGTCAAAATTTTTTTTCGATTTTCAAAACGATTACAAGACTTACCCTATACTACGTATGATGGGTAAGTACAATGAATGAAAATATTCAATAAACAAACAAGTTTTTATTTGTTTGAACCGGTTTTCACATTTGAGCCTATTTTTCAACCATCTGTGAAGAAGGGATTCTAGAACAATTGATATATTTGCATGTTATCTTATTAATTTTCAAACTTCTTTTATCTAGGAATTAATTATATATGAAGTATTCATTTTTGCTTTTATGCACTGATTGTATTTAATAAGTAAATATATTTGAATATAACTGTACATAAATTGTACTAAAGATAATTTTGCTTCTTGCTTTTTTCCCCTTCTGTGTTGAAGAGGGTTCAGCAACTCCAGAACCGACAACAAATCCAGAACCAACAGCTCCAGAATCAACAATTTCAAAGCGAAAACTAGACCCAAAAACCCCAAAGCCGACAGGTGAAATATTTAAAATTTTATGAACTACAACTTTGTAATATGTATTCTGTAGTGTTTTGTTTAGTATTCTGAGTGGAAATCAGATATTAAAAATCGATAACTAGTAGTCAAATTTTTGAATAATGTTAATTTATTAATAAAAGCTCTTAACTATATCTCTCATCAAAACAGTTCTTCTATTATATACAGGGTGATTTTTTTTTTAAAGTTGTGAAAGTAAAACCCTGTAACAAAAGAACCACTGATCCAAATTACCTGAAATTTCACCAGTATGCTTCCAAAGCAATGGGCATTTTTTAGGCGTGGTTAAAAAAGCACTTAAAATAGCACCGGCAGATGGTGCCGAATATGCAGCAAAGTCGGGAGACGAGCTTGCAAACGACACATACACAGTGGATACTCTTCGCTGTGTTGTGGAATATGTGGTTTCACGTTTCTAACTCGTAGCTGAAAACGGTGGACAGCACGTTTTCAGAAATTTCAGGTCATTTGGATCAGTGGTTCTTTTGTTATAGAGTTTTACTTTCACAACTTTAAAAAAAATCACCCTGTACATTGAAAGAAATGCAGAAAGTATTGTATAATTATAAAACTGAAAATTATCATTGAAAATACATACAAGGTGCGTCAGAAAAATATATACACACTTTGAATGATTATAACGCCAGTTTTTATTCACATGCAATTAATATTTTATCGCAAAAGAATCTACATAAAATGTATAACTACTATTATTGAAAATACATTGAAAATACATACAAGATGCGTCAAAAAAATGTATACACACTTTGAATGATTATAACGACAGTTTTTATTCACATGCAATTAATATTTTATCGCAAAAGAATCTACATAAAATGTATAACTACTAATTGTACTAAATGTACTAAATGTACTAAATGTACTAAATATACTAAAATGTATAACTACTATTATTGAAAATACATTGAAAATACATATAAGGTGCGTCAGAAATATGTATACACACTTTGAATTATTATAACGCCAGTTTTTATTCACATGCAATTAATATTTTATCGCAAAAGAATCTACATAAAATGTATAACTACTAATTGTACTAAATGTACTAAATGTACTAAATGTACTAAAATGTACTAAAATGTATAACTACTATTATTGAAAATACATTGAAAATACATACAAGATGCGTCAGAAAAATGTATACACACTTTGAATGATTATAACGACAGTTTTTATTCACATGCAATTAATATTTTATCGCAAAAGAATCTACATAAAATGTATAACTACTAATTGTACTAAATGTACTAAATGTACTAAATGTACTAAAATGTATAACTACTATTATTGAAAATACATTGAAAATACATATAAGGTGCGTCAGAAATATGTATACACACTTTGAATTATTATAACGCCAGTTTTTATTCACATGCAATTAATATTTTATCGCAAAAGAATCTACATAAAATGTATAACTACTAATTGTACTAAATGTACTAAATGTACTAAATGTACTAAATGTACTAAATGTACTAAAATGTATAACTACTATTATTGAAAATACATTGAAAATACATATAAGGTGCGTCAGAAATATGTATACACACTTTGAATTATTATAACGCCAGTTTTTATTCACATGCAATTAATATTTTATCGCAAAAAAATCTACATAAAATGTATAACTTATCCTCCAACCGCAGATTTTCAAAATTACTACCGTTCTGGTCAATACACTGCTTATAACGATGGGCTATTGATTCATAAACTTCAACGAACATTTCATTTGGTGTTGTTGTTCATTCTTACTCAATTGCGGTTCCGGAACGTTGTTTATGAACATTGACTCGTTTCACACTTATCTTTTATCTGACGAATTGTAAGTCGCATAGATGGATCTGACTAAAACTCCCTACGATACTGTTTTTTTTTACTTCTGCTACATTTTCATACTTACAATTGTATTTTAAAATAAATTTTCTCTTTTCAAAAGTTAATCTTGATCAACTCATTATTTCCAATAAATTACACTTTGAAGAGAAAGAAAAAAACAGAAAGTTATGAACCGTAAAACAGTTTATGTATACATTTTTTCTGACGCACCCTGTATAATGAAAATATTGCAACATATAATTATTGAAGTTATATACAGGGTATACCTGAAGTGATGGTTAGAATTGTAAGGGAGGATAAAACTTGTCAAGTCAAACCGTTTTTGTATAAGAAACCAAGGTCGCAATCCAGCTATTCGTTTAAAAATACAAAGTATCTTAGACCAAGTCGGAAACCGGATATTTGTCCATAACTGTAACAACAAAGAAGATGGGCCCCACCAGTGGCTGAGAGGTACTTCTCTCAAAGCTGGTAGACAAGAGGTGCTGGGTTCAAACCCCTGTCGCGCTCGTTGATCTAACCGTTCAGATTTTTCCATGGTTTTCTTCGAACCATGGAATATACGTGTTATAATCCCTTATAATCCATAAATACGTGTTAGGATCCCTTAGAAAGACCCCCACGGAGGGCATTCCCCCTAGGGCCTATAACCTTCGTGTAGATAATCGGCCGTCATAAAATCAATCAACCAATCAAAGATGGTTTAGCGAAACATTCAACGGGATAACTTTACTGTCTGTGGAATGTCATGACATAAAAATAAGTGCTGGAATTCCACTATAATTTAGTCAGTGACACAGCTTGTACTGTCCGAATTTTGAAGCGAACAGCTTGGTGTTGTTTGAACACGGATGATGGGCATTGCAAACACCTTATGATTTCACCACACTTCCCAAAAAGCAAAGTACCATACTTTCTGGTGCATAAGTCGACTTTTACAACCGCCAAAATGCAAAGAAAATTCAAGGGTCGACTGATACCGAATTAAACACCGTATATAAAATGCAACATCCGAAGATCGCGGTGTGACATGCCCATATGATGTTGAACTGTTCTGTAGAAGTTGTTCCACTCTTGAAGTGTATTCTTTTATATTGGCACTTCTATCGTATATTTTTCTACAAATATTTTCAATACCTCGTCCTAATATGTTAAGTTCATGTTTATGCATGAAGTTGATATTGTACAGAGTTTCACATGTGCTACTTCCTACCTCGATAAACTTGACTAAATATTTACGTATACTTGGTGTAGCATTTGATTATGCACCATTAGCTACATATCAAATTACTGTCGACACTTGTTTGTGGTGATTGATATGTTGAGAATACAATTGCAAATTAGTATCCTTGACTCATCCTTTATTGCAGAACAGTTTGATCCATTTTATTACATGGTTTATTTTTTAATACACTTTTCAAATAATGATCGTGTATTTCCTTATTTGGAAATTTTTGCAGTTAATGTTGCATCAACAACACCAAAGAAATTCCTGTTATGTGGCGTTCCTATGTGTTTCTAATAATTCTTAGTAGATTAAGAAACAACCCACTTTAGAATATAGCATAAAAACTAGTTGTGTCTTAACATCAACCAAAACTCTCCGAATTATGATATTTTGAATTTTATGAAATTTTGGAGCTTTCCGGTACTAAAAACGAATAGACGATTTTTTGGAGCAGGAAAGAAAAAAAGGTTAAGTGTTCCACTGATTTAGTGAATGTGCCAAAAAGTAGCTGGTTTGGATTTGAGAGCAAACTTAATAATCTGGAAGGCAGCGTCACAATTTTCAAACCATTTTAGCATCAATGATTGTGGAATATTTAATAGATTAGGTGGTATAGATAACGAAACTGCCAGTCACCTTGCACACCAGTGTAATGATTGGCGGGCGGAAGGGGCATTGCCATAGCAATATTGAACAGCTAGCTGCAATGTGATATGAATGACAATCCGATTACTTATGTTACTCCGACTTGGGGTGCCAACAGTAATCAGACTGCCATTCATTTTGCATTATAGCAAGCTATTCGATGTTGCTATTGCAACAATTCACCACTTCCTTCCCCCCTGGTGCGCCAACTAACTATCAGTTTCGTTATCTGCACCATCTAATCCATCATATGCATCAAAATCGTCGACGCTGACATTGATTGCCAAACTGTTTCGCAGCCTTCCGAACTGTTGGAAATGCCATTCAAAATAATATTTAACTGAAAATGGATTTTAAAAAACACTGCTTTTTAAACTTTGCAACATAGTTGAAAAGTGTTTATGAATTCGGTTAGTCTGTTTGTCTGTCTGCCGTCTGTACTTGTACCTCGCGTAAATATACTCGGATTGTAATGAAATTGATGTATGTTATTAGTATTTACTATTAGACCGGGAGGCGGCAGCACAGACAATCACCTCATCGAGTTCACGGCTGAAATTCCAGAATTAGTTAAAACTCGATTCGCATATTAAAACGCAATCGGTCTTCCAAGTCATATCTTGGTGGAAAACACGTGAAAACTCGATTTTATCGGTTGACTCGTAGGTTTACCATTGTGTTTTCCTGCACCCAAAAGTATGAAAACATGGAGAACTGGGTGCAGGAAAACACAATGGTAAATCTACGAGTCAACCGATAAAATCGGATTTTTACGTGTTTTCCACCAAGATATGACTTGGCAGACCGATTGCGTTTTAATATGCGCATCGGGTTTTAACTAATTCTGGAATTTCAGCCGTGAACTCGATGAGGTGATTGTCTGTGCTGCCGTCTCCCGGTCTATATGGCATATTTGTTATTAAATATGAAGTGTGTAGCAGTCATCGTTTGTTTACAGAGACACTCAAAAGAATTCTGTTATATTACGGCCTATGAGGAAAATTTGTTTGCGGCGTATTTTAATGGTGTTATACTATTTTAAACATATTAAAATTGATACATATAACTGAGATGCACTACAAGGCGCTTACTGTAGAATATGACGAGAATAGAACGTATCGTTCATTTACAGTGACACTCGAAATAATTTGGTTATAGTACTGCCTATGAACAAAAATTGCTGGTAGCTCGTTTTCAGTTGTGGTACGAGATTTTAAATGTAACTAATTTTTTGCATATCAATTAGTGCATATAAATTCTATAGATCATATACACAGGGCTGTTCAAAATATCTCGCTTGCATTTCCGTTTATTGACGAAAATTCCTGAAGGGGAATTTTCAATTGCTCTATGTATTTCCTAACTGAAGTAAATTTTAGCATACTGTGTTGGGTAGTAAACGTACAAATCTATAAATAATATACAAGGCTGCACAAAAGAATTGAAATATTTTGTTGGACTATTTGTAGTAATAGCTAAAATGGGTTTTCAAATGTGTTATGCGTTTTCTAAATTTGCATTTTTGGAATTATGTATTTTCAGAATTTGTATTTCAGCATTACATAGTATAATTATTGCTCAATATCCCAAAGTATAATTTAGTAATGCTCAGTATAATTATGTAAACAAAACTGCTGGGCGAGGCTAGTTAAGCTTAAGCCGAAAAGTAGGCTTCCCCGACCGGTTTGACCTTGACCTTGTTTACTTAGTATTAAACTGTGAAGTTTTGTTATAGTATTCTCAATGTGTTGGAAAGTATCTCATAATCTATCCTTGACCTCATAACAGGTTGAGAAAGAAGATTAAGAACACTTATAATCTTCCATACTTTTGCATTTTATACTTTAGAAATAACCGGATGATGTAGCTCTTAAGCAACTAGTTCTGTATATAATACATAGGAAACTTTTTAAACTTACAACTACACTGATAATTTATTTTACTTTCTATATTTTATCTGCTTCCTTGCAGAACAAACAGAAGAAGAACCTGAAGAACCTGAAGAACCACAGGAACCTCAAACTGAAAATCCTGTAAAAACTGTATCAACACGTATGTACATCTATCTATAATCTATATTATAAATAAAAAAATATATGTCCGTGGAGTAACGCTGACTCGTACCGAGACAGGCAACGATCGGAACAATCAATTTATTTATTTATAATTATTATTATTATTATTATTATTTTGTAAATTTATTAGTTTTTAAGCATAGCACAATTTCCATCTGTACACGTTCGAACTGGAAAGAAGATGTACTTTCGAATACAGATTGTCGGAAAACTGTATATCAACTTACTAATTTTTTAAGGTCCTTAGAATACACTGTAAAAAAAAAAAAAAAAAAAAAAAAAAAAAAAAAAAAAAAAACGGAAATTGTACTGGCGTCTTGCCAGTACTATTTCCATATTTTAACGGATAAAAATTCCGTAAATGCCATGAAAATTTCCGTGATTTCTGAAATACCCGTTTTTAAATTTCCGTTTTATAACAGATATCTTCCGTGTTTTTCGAATTTTTTATGTTGCTAAAATAAAATTTATAGGACCAAAAAAAAAAGTTACAGCGCAAAGCCAACATTATAAGGGACAGATACATTTCTGCTTTTTTTTCATTCCTGAGGGAATGTACAGTAAATAACCAACTCTTGCCACGAGCGGAATCGAACCCGGAATCTTCCGTTTACTAAACTAACGGTCTAGACCACTGCGCTATGACTTGTCTCGCCGCTTTCTCAAATGTTGTTGCTTATTTTAGTTGTTGATGCTTTTTATGATGCAAAAACTTGAGATTTCATCGGTAGATGGATTTTTTCAGTGTTCCAATGTTTTTAATATTTTCTTTTCATTATTTTCAATATTTTACTGTATTATTTGCTGCCTTATAACAGATAAATTTTAATTTATTATGTATTATATACGCAAAACATTGTATTAAGAGTATTTTGCGATAGCACCAACATTTCCTTTTTTCCAACATATACCGTTTTAAAATTATTTGCCTGATTACCTATTTATCAATTCCAATAAAAACAACAATTATCTTAAGCAGCGCGTTTATTAATATTTTGCTTTTAAAATATTTTTTAATCTCTTATTTTAAAAAAATTACGGAAATAAACAATTTTATAATAAATTAATTTATTATATTTCAGCTTTGCTGAGAGCTTTTGCATACGGTTCTGTTAAACTGAATAGTTTTAAAATTATTAATACAAAAAATATATAGATTTTTAGACAAAATTTTGAAAATACTGACTTCGGGATAGGCAAGTTAAAATCTGGACTTATTAGTTTAATTTAAATTAATTTAGTTTAATTTATAAAAATATAAACTAACGAAACAAATTAAAAACTTAATTTCTATAAAAGTAAAAAATATATATATTAACTAATTTTATAAATTAAAAAAAATTATAAACTTTGTAAAATTATAATTTATAAAATAATAAATTTTAGTGTAATTCATAAATTTATAAGCCAAATCAGTTTAGTTTAATATCAATTTGCATAGCGATAATTTGCAGAGATATTATGTTATAAAACCTTTAAATAATCCAATATTGACTTACATTAAAATAAAATAAATTAAAAAAAAATTGGTGAAAAAAAATCATAATTTTGAAGCATTGTACAAAAAAATAGATTAAAAAAATACTTTTCTGTAATTTATAAAAATAATATAAATTTCTAAATATTTCATTAAAAAATATAAATATTACTATTCTTTTCACAAAAAAATGACATGTTATCTCTGTTAGAATGGGCCAGCGGGTGGAAGCGAGCCAGGCCTGTATCCTAGAAGAATTCAGTAAATATAACAATCTTTATTCGCATTTCAAAGAAGGCGATTACTGTATGCAACCTTTAAACGTCATTTACGGAAATTGCACAGTTTTGGAAGAAATACGGACATTGTGTTTTTTTTTTTTGAAAAAAATACGGAAAAAATACATTAAATTTACAGAAAACTTTCTGTATATTTACGGATTTGAAATGAATACGGAACTAATGTCATTTACGGAAATTGTATTGAAGTTTTGAAAAAAATGAAAATTCTCCGTAAAATTTTACGGAAAATATCTTGTATTTTCACGGATTTTTCTTACAGTGTAATTTTCACGCATGATTTTAAAATTAAAATTAAAATCTATCTCTATCGCATTAAGTTCGATTACAGTATTAGCCCCTTTGCACATAAAACAATATACAAATGGTTCAGTAGTTGTTTCCGGCTCATATTCCCATAACGAAATTAACACTTCTCCAGCACAAATAAAAAATAACGAAACACAAGTTTAATAGATAAACAAAAAACAGTCAAACTACGCTTTTAAAGACTGAAATAATCAGAATAAAAAAAGGCTGCTGTAAATAGTGAAATCTTTGGCGTTTTCTTTGACTAATAACTCGGAGTATACGGCTAATAAAGAAGTACGGTTTTTAATAACCAGTGGATCCGTGCGAGGATTTCGCCCTGCAGTCTAATAATTTTTAGCAATATCTAATGTTTTGTAGATGCAGGTTTAAACTTCTAAAGAAAAATTAAGGATAAAAGCATCTGCAAACAACATTAGTCAAGCGAGAATATCATTTCATTTATTCCTAAAAATAAAATCTCATCGAAGGTAGAAAAAGGCACGCGCGAGGGGAAAAAAATTAACAATTGTATTTTAACTGCATTAGAGGATGACGTCACCTTCTTCGGGAAAAATACGGGGAAAAAGAAAAATAAATTGAAATACACTTAAGTTACAATTAAATATAATATAATCATACCTTTTATGCTACACGTGTAAAATACCACTGATTCGATCCATCAATAATATTTTTTTTCTAAACGTTTAGATTTCAATTTTGCTTTTTAATCATAAATATAAAATAAACCCGTGAGAAAACGTCACATTTTATTTATTTTGTACTATTTATTATTTTTTATTTTTTATAATCATTGTTGAGCATCATATAATGCGGTATTTGATTTTTTGTGGTAACACTGATTTGAAAAAAGCTCGCATTTCATTTATGAAAACAATGCTGATTTAATTTTTAATTAACAGCAATTTTTAATCAAAAAACATGTTTTAAACATGTTTGTTAGTGTACTATTTCAAAATCCTTTCAAATGATATCTCATTCGTTGTTGTGCGTTTCGTAAAATCATAGAAAAAAATATGATAATATATATGATAGTAAACAGAAAATCGTATGACAGAAATAATATGTTTTCAAAACTTTATTTGAATAGATGATTGATAGCTTTCCTATTTTGCATCGTTAGTCGACAATCTAAATATTTATATAGATATTAAGTGTAAAAAATCGATTGAGATTTTTAACACGTTGACGGACACTTGCGGCTATAGCCGCAAAAGCGAAGTTCACAATGTGGCATGACGGCTATAGCAGTCCAAAACGAAACGGTCGTTTTTAGACACTACGGCTATAGCAGCACAAATGTGCATTTACCGGCGTACAAGTAGAAGCCCAGTGTCATGTTTTGGAAACAATTATTTAGGTTGAAGTTCGTTTTCCACCTGTTATACGAGTTGCAGCTTCAGTATGCACGTGCAGGGCGGCTAGTGGTTAGGGAAAAATACAGTAAAAAATTTTTTTATTACCAGTATATTCTTATAGAAAAATTCAAATTGATTATTTGATCGAATAATCAACATACATTTTTCTTTAAGAATATACTGGTGTTTATCACTTTTTTTGACTGCATTTTTCCCTGACCACTAGCCACCCTGACGTGGTTGTGAAGGGAGTAGTGCAACCTAATTAAAGGCACTGAATTAATCAAAATTAAGTTTATTTAAGCAGAAAGAGTAAAACTATACTTCTAATATTCTAAAAATTACAAAAACGTATAGTGTCACTTGTTCCTACTGTCCGTCAATGTGTTAATCAAAAGTGCTCTTTACCTATTTTCTGTACATCAGGCAGTGGGTTTTATTACCCGTGAAGCCCGGGTTGGATTCCATGGTATTTATAATACCCGGAAATCCACAAGTTATAGAAGAAATAAAAAATCAGTAATTGGAAATGTATAAACAGCAGCACGATTTGGTTTTCAAAAAAATGTGCAAAAGGACATGGGATAGTTTTTATCCATATCTTATTTCCTTATCTTATATCATCCTTCTCCCATATTTTGATTCACCGTAGTGACTGTGACACTTGTAACCACGAGGAAAACGAAAAAGACAGGCTACCGCGGTGCATTCCACTTATCTTTTTTTACAGACCGCTAGAGTGACGTGATGCTCTTTTCGTACACCTGCATTGGTGCATTCGAGCATCACGTGACTCCGGCGGTCTGTAAAAAAAGATACGCGTAAAGCACCGCGGTAGCCTTTCTTTTTCGTTGGCCTCGTTGTAACCATGTGTGACGTCAAACAGATGTCACATCGACTGGATGTGCTGTTAGGGTAGTACCTGTTTTCTATGCTTGCTGTTTATAGAATTTCCTTTTGTGTATTCACGTGTTCAGAAAGTAGTATTTTGTGTTTGTTGCTAAAGTTTTGCACATTAGTGTATATATTAAATTTAAAAATTCTATTAGTTTTCAATTAAAATGTTTTTCCCCTAATATGTTCTCTACACCAGGCAGTATGTTCTATAACCCGGGAAGTACGAGTTGTATTATAATACCGGGAGATTTACAAGTTATAGAAGAAATAAAAATTCGAAAAGCACAAAGAGCAGCACGATGTGATTTTCATAGAAATGTGCAGAAAGAGAATTTTTTTATTTTTTAATAACGAAAAATTTATTATCAGTAAAATCCAGTTTAAATCGAACAAGGGGCGTTTCAGTTGTGTCAACAGTTTGTCGTGGCGCGCAGCACAGTTTTCAACGCAACTTGGGTTTAGAAATGTTCAATTTGAGAATTCTGGCAAGGAAGGTCTCGTTAAAGCGCATATTCAGATTATTTAAAAAAAAAATGCTGATGATTCTCAAATTTCTCAAGTCGTTCTTGGTCTATCTCTCCTTCGTCTCCCTTTCTGGCTTCATCCTAAAAACATTTTTGGAAGGCACTCTTCTTTCATTCTGCGAACATGTCCATGCGCGATCTAAGCTTATTATGTTGAATAGTCTGTACAACATCCTGTTTGACTTACATGATACACGTACTCTTGAATTTTCACCTTATTCCAGCCTTCACTGCAAGAAAAAACGGCAAAATATACAGCAAAATGTTCTGTAAATTTATGAACCCAAATTGCCAGCATTATTTACTATAAATTAACAGCACAATGTGCCTTAAAAACTTTTGTTTTTGGAATTTTGCAGTAAAATCTCTGCGGTTATTCTAGTTTTTTTTTGTGCAAATGACTGTAATCGTGTTAAATTTTACAGGAAAAAATGCTGGAAATTTGGGTGCATAAAATGACAGCAAATTTTGCCGTAATTTTTGCCGTTTTTTCTTACAGTGTTGATGTTCTTACAGATCTGAGTCAGAAGTCCATTTAGGTATAGAGAGGAGTTTCTTCATCAGAGAGAGATTTGTGGTCCTGTTTCCGAACAATACAGTAAAATGCTTTACGCGATTATAAACTAATCGTTTAGTTTTTGGGGAGAATATATGTAATTACCTTGAGTAATTAGTGCTGTTAATTGAGGACTAGCTTTTGTAGAAATATTACGGTTCTAATATCTGGAGTAAGGCATGAATTCTATTTACAGGACATACAAATTATATACAGGACATATACAAATTATATACAGGTTTTAAGGGGAAAAGAGGGGGACTTCTACCGCAATTTATCGGCCGTTAATGTATCGGCTATATCAGAGCTTGGCTGGACCGTCTGTCCAGACCAACTTGAAAAGGAAATCTGAAGAGAATTTTAGCATTCCTCTCTCAAAATCACTAAGTCATCAAGTTTATTGTGTGTCGAGTTTTGCTAGCCTTGTTAATTCTCATGAGAAAGTTCTGCGCCTCTCTTGTTGTTATGGGAAATTAAAAACTACACCCCATTCACATATATACTACTCAAAAGAACAGTATGCAGCATTGCAATTGCTTTTCTGCCTTCACCGATTCTCTTTAATTATAAAAACTGTTGAGGAATTCAAATACCTTGGTTCCATCTTTTATCAAGATGGATCATGCAATAGAAGTGTTAATTGTTCGACTCAATAATTTATAGTAATAAAAGAAAGGTGTTTGTCTCTGTGTGTATGTGTGTGTGTGTGTATCTGTTGGCGGTGGCTAGCGAAATCTACCGTACATAGAAGTCTGAAAATTTGGTGCGGATAGTTCAAGACAGGTCCCGATGCACCTGAGGCTCAGATTTTTTATTTTTAAGTCCAGGACCCCCTGCGCCTCTTTAAGTTTTTGTGCCCTAAATTGTTAATAATTTGCCCCGTTTTATCCGATTTTCTTTGTTTTTGGGGCCTTTTCTTCATTTAGTTATTCCCCCATTTCTACATTCCAGTTATAACCTTGCCCATTGGGGCCCGGTAGGGGGCTCCTTCAAGTTTTTGTTCCCTAAATTGTTAAAAACTTGCCCCTTTTAATCCGATCTTCTTTGTTTTTGGGGCCTTTTCTCCATTCAGTTCTTCCCCATTTTTACATTCCACTTAAGACCCTGGACCCCTGTGTCCCGTCCGGTGTCCTTTGATTTTTTTGTACGCCATGCATTTTTCACGTGCCTAATTGTGTCACCCTCTCAATGCTTAACTTTCAAATTAAGTCTTGGACTCCTCTCTCCGGGCCACCACCCGAATATTTTTATTGGGACCCCAGAGCCCTTTTTAAGCATTTCCCCTATTTTTGGCACATTTCTTTAAAATTTCTGTACGTTTTCATTTTATACTGTAGCAATAACCGAATTATGTTGTTTTTACGAAGCTTATTCTCTATATAATACATAAAAAAAAATTTCAATTTACAACTAAACTGATAATTTATTTTTCTTTCTATATTTTATCTGCTTCCTCGCAGAAAAACCAGAAAAACCCGAAGAACCAGAAAAACCTGAAGAACCACAAAAACCTCAAATTAAAAATCCTGTAACACCTGTATCACCAGGTATGTGCTTCCAAAGCTAGATATACTATATATTCAACTTTGTGTGCTTCTATCTATATTATAAAGTAAAAATAATATGTCCGTGTGTAACGCTAACTCGCATCGACTCAGGCAGTCATCTGAACAAATAATTTTTCTTTTTTGTACATTTATTAATTTTTTAGCATCGCACAATTTTAGTATTTACTAGTGTTTACATTTCTTTTAAAAAGGTCAGGGCGGATTTGTTGAAAAGGGCACTTATATTGAGTAAAGGGGCACATTTTGATTGAGTGAAAGGACACTTCTCATTGGATTTATCATTTGTCAGTTCTGAGGAGTGGGAATTTCGACTTTAAAACAATAAAAAGTATTAAGTCCTAAATTTTCTGGAGAGCATTTCAGGGGGGGGGGGAGGGGCGGAAATCCGCCCTCTGGATTCACTGGCATACATTATCAAGGTAAGCTGAAATTGTGCTGTATTTTTAAGAATCTCATAAAATATAAAATAACTCAACTTTTCAAATATTCCACTTATGGAAACATGTACCATTCTGGGACGATTTTGAAATGGAAAATGAATTACAGTTTGAAAACACAATACAATATCCAGTTGCTGCATTTTTTTTTTTTTTTTACATTGATTTAGAATTTACAACACGTGGGTTAATCAGAGCAACAGAACTTCTGTTTTCAAAAGTCCATGTGATTTCTGGGAGGAAAGGTGGGTGGGACAGTAGGAGAGGAAAAAACCAAATATTTTGAAAAAAAAAATAGAGGACGCAAAGAAGCTACTAGGAAAAGGGGAAGGGTGCTTTTACCATGTCTAAAAAGAACAGAGTGCATCGGCAGTTTAAACGAAAAGAACAGGGCGTAGGGTCCTCTGAAAAACATCAAATGGGAACACTAATTTTTACACGTTCGAACTGTAAAGAAAATGCACTTTCAAGTAAAATTTGTTTGAAAACTGCATCTTAACTTACTAACTTTTTATGGTTCTTAAAATAATTTTCAACCATGATTTAAAAAAAAATAATAAAATCTATCTCTATTGCATTAAGTTCGATTACAGTATTAACCTCTTTGCACATAAAACTATATACAAATGGTTTAGCAATTGTTTACGGCTAATATTCCATAATGTAATAAACCCTTCCCCAAAATAAATGATAAAACACGAGTTTAACAAACAAACAAAAACAGTCAAACTACGCGTTTAAAGACTGAAATAATGAAAATAAAAAAGATTGTGGTAAAGAGTGAACTTTTTGGCTATTTCTTTGACTATTAACTCCAGACATGAGATACATTGAGCTCCGCGCATTGAGGAAAAAAATTAAGAACACTTTTGTCTTTCTATATATTTTCATTTTATGCTGTAGTATAACCAGTTTATATTGTTTTATTTTTTTAAGAAGCTTATTGCCTAAACGTCAGTGTAGGCTCACTGTGGAGACGCGAAAAGTTTTTGGTTTCCTTCTGTTTGTTTGTCTGTTCCGTGATAACTGCCGTAAAAAGAGCCCGATTAGGTTGATTTTTGGTGGGTATGTTGGTGAGGTACCCGGAATTAGCTGTATAGTTTTTAGTTGCATTTGGTTCAGTCGTTCGAAAAATATAGAACATTTCTGTTTAGGTTATAATGCTTTCCTATGGGAACGCAGACGATTTTCAAATTTAATTTTTAACTGAAATGAAAATCACATATTTGAATAATGGATTTAAACGTAAATTACGGATACTAAATTTTCGATATGGAGGTCTTAAATATATGCAATAGCCTTGAAAATATGCCGAAACATCTATTAGAATTTAGAAATTAATTGTTTTAATTATTGGAAAAAATTTTGCAACTGTTCGGGAAATATAAAACATTTTATTTTCCTGTTTTTTACAAATTTTAAAATGCATTTCTTTTCTTTTCCTCTTTATTTTATTAGTTGCTTAGCAACCCTATTTCATAGAATATCAAAATAAGAAACTCATTTTTTTTATCTAAACAATTAAGAGAATAAGAAGTTCATAAGAATTTCAGAATATCATTGCATAAATCGTGTTTCATTTAACGCTTCTAATTTCTGAAACCTCCGAAGTATTTTATATGCCTATAAATATGTATGCAACATAAAAAAAAAAAATTAAATTGCGAATTGTAAGATGCTAAATAATATGAAAAGTGAAATTAGAAAACAATGACTTTCAGAGCTGATGTTGAGGCTCCTGATCTACAGATTTACTAGTTATATAATGCCCCACCGGGAAGACCGAGCTATGCTCAGTTAAAATTAGCTTCGTCTTCAACTTGATATAACAATAAATTATCGCTGTACTATTGCTATAAAGCATTTTATTTTATAACATTATTATTATGAGAAACAAGCATTATTAAAACTATGTACATAGTTTTATGTTGAGTCATGTATCTCGGCTTCTATTGGGAATTTCTATAAAATTTCTTTAGATTCTGAAAGCCAAAATTGTCGCCAGATGTTGCCAAAATTCTGCAAAAAATCACAAACTTGGAGACATTTTTTCATTTGGCGCCAAGCATGTGTTTTGGCATTGGAAATCTTAAAAGCCTATTTACCCACCAAATCTCGCCAATGTCGCCAATATTTCGCCAAATTTCACGCAAAGTTCTGCCACTTTTGCGACTTTGTTCACTATTCAATATCTTAATAACTGTTTTAACCTTCATTCCCATTGAAATGCATTGTCCCGCATCAACCCCAAAATGACCCACTAACGGAATTTTCTTGAACATGTGATCTAGCCCAATGGCCTTCTCGTACCCCCAAACGGTAGGATACAAAATTCAGTCAAAATCGTTAGAGCCGCTTTTTAGATGAAATCTGCATAAATATATATACACACACAAGATTTGCTCGTATTATAATATATGATAAAAAGCTTTTTTTAATTTACAAAGACATTGATATATATTTCTGTGTTTCATCTGATTTCTCCCAGACTTACCTGAAAAACCTGAAGAAGAAACTGAAGAACCAGAAGAACCTCAAACAAAAAATCCTGTAAAACCTGTATCACCAAGTATGTACATCTACCTATATTGAGACTGTGCATATATAACGTTATCAGTTATGGGGGGAGGGGAGTTCTGACACTTGATATCGTAAGATTTCTCTAGGGGAAGGGGGTGGTTGTTTTTTATATCGTTATCATTTTTGATTTAACCAAATTTTATTTATTTATTTATTTATTATTTTTTACATTAAAATGATGTTTTTTTTTTCTTATCTATTTTTATGAAAACACAAAGTTATTAATAAAGCCATTAAATGATTATAAAATTATTTCATTACAAAATATGGACTACCCCACAGTTCGGCTTTCCTGTTCTGCCGTATGGTAATATAATTCGCTGTTAGAGAAACCAGGTGCGAAGTATGTTTGAAATGTTAATTGTTGTTAGTTCAATAAAAAGTTAAAATTTCAGTGCAAATTCACCTTGTTCAATAACTAAAATTCATTAAGATACAACTAAATGTAAATATGTTGCTTGAAGGTGCGTAAAAACATACATAAAACATTTAAAAGCACATTAAAGTCCTTTTAAAAAGTTCCAAAAGTTTTCAACCGAACTACTCGGTCATCCAATCATCGGTCATCGGTCAAATTATATTACGCACAAATAATCACCAGGAAGCTATCATAAGAGAGTCTCTAGAAATAATGTCTAAAAAAGAAATAGTCTGTAACGATGTATTATCATATGATATCCACGCAGTCTGGAATGAATTAATGCATCATTGATTACCTTTCCCATCACACCTTATATTCCAAACCCTTGAAGTAAAATAGTTTATTCCGGGCAAGCAAGAAAACGCGAAGAGATAACAACTCAACTCAACAATTAGTTTTTCCACTGATAATGACCGAGTAGTTCTGTTGAAAACGTTTTGGAACTTTTTAAAAGGACTTTAATGTGCTTTTAAATGTTTTATGTATGTTTTTACGCACCTTCATGCAATATATTTACATTTAGTTCTATCTTAATGAATTTTAGTTAATTGCTGTGTTTACTAGTAAAGATAAAATAAATAATGTTGTCCACTTGTTTTGTTGATGAGTAGTTCTGTTTTCACCATCCCCGTTCAGGGGACACGTGCAAGAAGACAATATTACTATGGAATGCATTAGGAAACAATAAACTATTATTAAATAAATTTAAATAGTAGCAATCTCTTTAAGATGCTAATTTATATAAAGTTATTTCATAGATAATAGGGATATGATATCGACTTTTTCTCTTCATGTGAATCCAGAAAGTGTGCTAATAATAAATGCATTAGAATAAGAATATCTGTATAGCAATAAAAACTTTTTTTTTTTTTTTTTTTTAAATGTAGAAATAAAAATAATTTTAGACATTGATAATGATATCATTAAAGAAGGGGGGAGTCGATTAATGGTAACGTATGACATCGTAAGGGTAAATCCAAAGTAAGGGGGTATCCAAAAGGACATGATTCCAAAGGGGTGTCCAAGATTACCAAAATGTTAATAACGATGTATATGTACTAGGGTGGTGCGAAAAAAATCAAGTTGCTATTTCCGAGTCGCTATAGTGCAGAAAAGTTACGATTGGTAAATACAAGAAAAAAAATCTTCAGATCCGTATGAAATTTGCATATATTGTTAAATAAAAGATGCTGAGTAAAAATACCAAATGCAAATTAGTGGCGCTGCAATCGCATTGCGTCATCTGTTAGGAATACAAAGATGCACGTTAGAGAGTAAGGCTGCAGTTGTCTGGGATAGCCAATTCATTACAATAACCTCGAGGCATCCAAAACTGCGATTTAGAGTTATTGGGGGATTGGAGGCAGGATAAAGTCAGACAGAGGTAGCTAGATGCCTAAATGTGAATCCTTCTGTGGTTCATAAGCTTCGGCAACAATTTGAAATCACTGATTCGGACTCAAGAAGGTTCAGCCAAGGACGGCCAAGAATTTCGACAAGCGCCGATGAGCGATATTTGCTGTTATGTGTACGAATGAATAGAACCGCAACCCCATCTTAGATCCTCCCTTGCTGCAGCCACTAGAAGGTTGGTGTCAATGTCTACTGTGAGTAGAAGGTTTCACAAAAGTGGACTTTACGCGAGGCGACCAGCAATTTGTGTCCCGCGCACCTCACGTCACCGGAGGGAACGTTTGATGTGGGCACGTCAACATGTCCACTGGACGGCTGATCAATGAAGGCGTGTTTTCGTCACGAATGAGTGACGGTTTAACCTCCAAAGCGATAGTAGGCGCTGTTTAAATTGGAGAGAACAGGGAACACGTTATCATCCATCAAATATTCGTGAAAGAGATTCATACGGAGGAGGCAGTGTCTGCGTTTGGGGTGGTACATCTTTGTGTGGACGCACAGACCTCCATGTCTTTCCACGTGGAATCGTGAATGCTTGCGTCTATATAGATGATATCCTTGATGCTTATGTGAGCCCTTATGCCCGTGCAATAGGTAATGATTTCCTGTTACAGGACGACAACGCATGACCGCACAGTGCTCACATCGTGGACGATTATCTTCAGCACCAGACAATTCAACGCATGGAATTCCCAGCTCGATCACCGGACTTGAATCCCATTGAGCATGTTTGGGATGTTTTAGGAAGACGTGTTGCTGATCTCAATCCCCCTCCTCAGACCCTTGCCACGCTTACAACTGTTTTGCAAGAGTAATGGTTCGCACTTCCCAGCGAACTCACCGACCGCATAACTGAGAGGATGACACATCGCTGTATGTGCTGTATTGCTACTAGGGGTGATCATACGGCATATTAAAGGTACTTTTCCTATACCAAACTGACAAATGGGTTTTGTTAATTTTATAATTATGCTATTTTTTGAAACACCATAACTGTCTGGTAATTTCTTTTGATGTTATTTTATACTTTACTATGTGTTGTATATTGTGGCTGAGTTTCATTAAAATCTACACGTAATATTTTGAGTTATCGCAATTTTTGTGATTTTTTTCTTAATTTTTGGAAGTCAGTGTATATATTAGATTTCAAACCATTCTGTTGGGTAGTTTTTGCCCTGTTATATGCGGGCAGACGGACAGATGGACGGACGGATAGATCACACGACGACTATAGGTGCTACGTATTTATATAATTACGAACGCACCTAAAAATGCTGGAAAGCTCTTATGTCTATTTAAAACTGCTGTAACACGAGTTTTTTACAAGCGTCTTCAAAAATTCTCCCATAGCATATTGCCATATTCATAGTATTGTTAAAAATTTTGTGCTGAATCGAACCAATTTTTGGTGCTGCAGTAGCTGCAACGACAAGTTGGTGAAATATCGTTCCTACACTTGTAGCTCCAAATATTGGAACAAGATTGCACCATCTGATAGTTGCAGCTAATGCAGCACCAAAAGTTGGTTCAACACAGCACATTTTTAACAGTGCAAAAAAAAATAATTGCATTTGTTAGATTTTAGTAAATGACATATTCGTTAATTTGCACTAACCATTAATCTTTATCATTTGGATAGCTACTTTTAATTTGATAAACCTTAAAGTATATTTTCATCAAAATTAAACAGAAAAAAAAATCGGGCACGGAAGGGTTAAATATAACTGACATCGTATATGTGTCAGAAAATAGCTAGTTTGGATTGATAGTTCAGCTTTAATAGTCCGGGAGGCAGCGTCACATTTTTAAAAACACTTGTAGCATCAATGCTTTTTGAATATATAATAGATTAGTTGGTACAGATAAAGAAACTGACAGTCAACTGGTGCAACAACGGGAGAGGAGGGTTTACCAAAGCAACATCGCACGACCCGCTTCAATATGAAATAGAAGGCAGTAGGGTTACTGATGTTAATGTCCAAACAGACAGCGATCTAACTTGGCGCATTCTCTGAAATGGTAAAGCTGTCCTTTTCATCTTTTATGACTTTCTTAGCATATGTAAAGGTCAGAGTTCAAGAACAGGAGCCGTTGACAGTAGGAGAAACCCCCTTTTCTTTTGTTGAAACTTCCCTTTCTTTTGTCGATAAGCACAAAATGATTCGAGAAGAACGCGAAGACAAAAGATTAATACCATCTCAGGTCGACTTGTTCAGAATCGCTTCTAAAGGCAGCCTTAATCCTACTCGACGAATCATCAGTAATCGGGTTTCCATCCTTTTAAAACTGCAGAAGTCTGTACTACGTTGCTATGACAACACCCTCCGCTAGTGTACAAGCTGAATTGCATTTTGGTTATCTAAACCATCTAGTCAAATCTATCATATGCACTAAAATCATAGACTTTGAAATTGGTTGCAAAAGTTTGCCGCTGTCTTCCGGGCTATAAGAGATATAATTCACAATGATATTTAATCAAAAACCAATTTTAAAACACTGATTTTTAGGTGCGTTCGTAATTATATAAATATGAGCACCTATAGTTGTCGTTTGGACCGTCCGCCCGTCTGTCTGTCCGCATATAACAGCGCAAAAACTACCCAACCGAATGGTTTGAAATTTAATATATATTATCGTTGCAGAATTTTGTTGAGTCATTTCAAACTTTATGAAAATCGAATCAAAACTTAAAAATATGTTAATAAAAGTTTTCTTTATTCTAGTAAATCCTGTCGTACGTAATCAATATAATAATCCTGTGACTGAGGAAAACAAATGCGGGCTAACCACATGTTTTTCCATATGCCAAGCGGCCATTTTTATTCAAAATTATTTTTTCGAATAAAATTGCATAAAAGTTACATTTTCAGAAAGATCGTTCAAAAAAATTGTTTGCTTGAGAGATGAGTTACATTCAACAATGTATAGATTCTGAAATAACTTCTGTGAAAATTAGGTTAACAGAATATATCTCAATCCTTTAGAGAAAATAAACACAGGAGATTCGTTCATTATGAGTCACAAAAATATTAAACCACGGAGGTAATCATTCGCAAAGCAAGATCTCCATGGTAAAAAAAGAAAAAATCGCATTTGTAAACATGACATACGTAATAAGAAAAAAAGGGCATGCTTATTTCGGTCCTAGCAGACGACATATTTCATTTCGCTGAAATAATGAGGATGATTTTTTAAAAATTGTGAAACTAGTTATAAAACGAACGCACTTCATATGTCATGTTGAACGTACAATTTCCAACTTGTTATCATTTACTAGTATATAACCCCCGTCAAAAATGACGGATTGTTGATCTGCGTTTCATTTTCATAAGACTTCATACAAACAAACAGCATGAAGATTTTATTATTGCCGGTAGATGGCGCCAAAACAATATTTAAAACAGAAGCGTAATACTGGATTGATCACCGCAAAGCCTCCCTACGAAAGAAATCACCACTATTTCTGAAAAAAAAGTGTTTACCAGAAAAAATTGTTTACAAAATACATGTTTTATATGATATTATAGTATATAAACCTCGCCAAAAATGACGGATTGTTGATCTGCGTTCCATTTTCATAAGACTTCATACAAACAAATAGTATGAAAATTTTATTACTGAAAGGTTTGTATTGTAGAAAAGTATATTTTAAAGCCGGTAGATGGCACAAAAACAATATTTAAAACAGAAGCGTAATACTGGATCGATCACTGCAAGCCTCTCTACGGAAGAAATCACCGCAATTTTTGAAAAAAATGTGTTTACAGGAAAAATTGTTTACAGAATACATGCTTTATACGAAATTATACTATATATCATCCCTTCCGTCAAAAATGAAAGATAGTTGATCTGCGCTGCATTTTCATATGACTTCATACAAACAAACAGCATAAAGATTTTGTTATTGAAAGATATATATTGTAGAAAAGTACATTTTGAAAATGGCAATTGATTTCTGCAGATACAAATGATGAGGATTTTTTTTATTTATTTTTATTATTTTTTTACTTAATATTAAATTTTTGAAATAGTTCAACGATTGGACAAAACATTCAGATTAAATATTAAAAAATAATCCATGTGCGAAAGTTTTTGTAAATAATGTTATCAATGAGAAGAACTTGACTCACCACATAGCTCATTTTTTGATTATATAAACAAAATTAAATGGAAATTACTCGGTACTATTTATTATTCCTTATATTTTAATTACGTTTCATAAGAAAAAATCATTTTATTTACGATGGAAACAAAATTACAAAATTTGTTTGTATCAGGCATGAAAGTGAACAGGAAAATATATGGTAATTTTTTTCCATCTATATAATGGTGCTAAACTCTTATAATTTAGACACATTTTAACAGTTATTTATACAATAAAATTCAATATAACTGTACATATGATTGTTATATTTTTCCATAACCTAGACAGTACTAAAAACAAATTTAAACTAACAATAAATGCATAGCATAATTGCATCAAAATATAAAACTGAATACAGTTTGCTAAAGGTGTAAATCCAAATATATCTGATAAGCTTATGTGCAGTGATTAATTTTTTTAAAACAAATATTATTCTGGATGATTTGGCAGTTCAAGATTTTCCCCTTTCTTCCAAAAAAAAAAAAAAAAAAAAAAAAATTCTCTATGCTAAATATTTACACGTCAAATCAATCTTTGCTCCAGAAATAAATCTCCAAAAATGCATCAGTGAAATAATCCAAAACTGTTGTATAAATAAGACAATGTATTCTATTAAGAAGGAGAACCTTATGAAAACTTCCTTTAAAAGAAATTTCACTCTGCAAAGACACTTTGAACAACTTCATTTATATACATGACTTTCAGATACTTATAATATAAGCTCGCCTTTCACTTGATGGCTCTTTTGCACAACAATTCAAAAACAAACTCCAAGGATTTGAGTAGACGAAATGTCTGATTATTAAATTTTTCTGACCCCCCCCCCCCCTACAAATTTTCTTTGCCTTTTTGCATCAGTCCAGAGAATGTACAAAATGGCTTTAAAAAAGATGGCCATTTATTAAAAAAGATGGAATTCCTCCTTTAGAAGGAACTCATTCATGCCTGTTGTGTTATCTGCCGGTAGATGACGCCAGATTATTTAAAAAGAAACCGCAATATAGTACTGGATAACAGTGTTCGTTTGTCTATATCTGGGATTTCGATGTTTAATCTGGATTTTTATTTAAGAACTTAAAACATTATAATAGGATATGATATACATGTTTTATAGGAAAATATGCTGAACAGACATGATTTCAAGTAGATGATATTATCTCATTTAGCGGTAGCTAGCATAGGTTTTTCATTAAACGCAACATGGCGTTTAACTACCGTCGATTCGCAGACCAGAGTGGTCGAGCCCGGAATGGTTACAGACACTTTCTTGCCTTCGGATTTTATTATAAATAGATGTTAGAAGCCTTATATGAGATTCAGTTCAGAAAGAAGATTAAGAACAATTCTGTCTTTAGGTATATTTGCATATTAAGCTGTAGAAAAAACTGATACATAATAACAACAAAGACAACAAATAATAAGACAGTATTATGCTGTTTTTAAGAAGCTTGTTCTTCAGATAAACTTTTTTTTTTTTACTTACAAAACATTGATAATTTATTTTTCTTTTTATGTCTGATTCTACGCAGAAAAACCAGAAAAACCAGAAGAACCGCAAAAACCTCAAACAGAAAATCCTGCAATATCTAAACCATCAGGTATGTACACCTACCTAAACAATATACAAATGGTTCAGTAATTGTTTCCGATTAATATTTCTTAACGTAGTTAAATCTTCTCGAAAATAAATTAATTAATTAAGAAAACGCTCAACAGATAAACAAAAATAGTTAAAATACAGACGCTTAAAGACAGAAACAAACAGAACCAAAAAGGCTGCGGTAAAGAGTTGGCGATTTATTTGACTGTTAACTTCGAACATACGGTTAATACGAAAGTATCATTTTTAGTTTTGCACACTAGTATATATATATATATATATATATGTACATATATATACTAGCTGACCCGCCCGGCGTTGCCCGAGTCCGGGTAATAAACTCAAATCTTTTAAAAAACGAAATTCTGGCCAAGGTCTTCAATGGCTTCGACACCGTATACTGGGCACGCTCGCACGCTCCGAAAAATCTTTTATTTCCCCCTTCCGATACCAAAATGTATAAGAAAATAGATCAAAATGAATTGTTGAAATTCAAAATGAAAAGATATCATAATATAAAAACATCATAAATGACTTACATTCATAATTATATGCGCATATGCAGCATAATAATTTGAATGCTAATATATAACCATTAATGAAACATTACCGAAACACCAACAAAAACTGTGAAATTATGAATAAGTATGTAATAATTAATTGAAAACGATAGTGTTCCCCAACACTCTGAATATACATACCATATACTTATTTAAAAGAAGAAAAAATTAAATTAAAAATTGAAAAAATGAAATTTGTGGATTTTAGACAGAATTTTCAGGTCCCAAATGCCCAAATACCACAAATAAAATGTTTGGTTTTCTCATCATATTAGCCATAACATTGCTAAGGAATATGATTTTGGGACTACCACACCATAATAGAGAAAAAAAATCTGTGAAAAATCATAAAGTTCAGAAAATAAAAACAATATTAAAAAGAAAGAAACCTTACCTATAAAAAAGAGAAAAAAAAAACAGTGAAATTTCATCATGAAGTTCAAAATACAACTGGATCAAAAAGGATATAGGGATATATATATATATATATATTAAATTAAAAAATTCTATTGGTTTTCAATTAAAATGTTTTTCCCCTATTTTCTGTACACCAGGCAGTATATTCTATAACCCGAGAAACCCGAGTTGTATTATAATACCGAGGGATTCACAAATTATAGAATAAATAAAAATTGAGTAATTCGAAAAGCATAAACAGCAGCACGATGTTGTTTTCACATAAATGTGTAGACATGACAGAATTATGGTGTTTTTAAGAAGCTTGTTCTTCATATAATATATAAAAAATATATATATGTATTTTTTTTTTTTTTTGCAAAGACATTTATAATTTATTTTTCTTTTTATGTCTCATTCCACACAGAAAAACCAGAAGAACCAGGAGAACCGCAAAAACCTCAAACAGAAATTCCTGTAACACCTATACCACCAGGTATGTACACCTATCTAAACAATGTACAAATGGTTCAGTAATTTTTTCCGATTAATATTTCATCGGAATTAAATCTTCCCGAAAATTAATTAATTAATTAATTAAACACAAGTTCAGCAGATAAACAAAAACAGTTAAACTACAGACGCTTAAAGAGTGAAATAATAAGAATAAAAAAGGCTGCTGTAAAAAAGTGAAATCTTTGGTGATTTTTTTACTATTAACTCCGGACATACTGTTTATACAACAGTACTATTTTTAATAATTTTCAAAATTTTATATGATTACATGATTGATTTTTTTCATATAAAATTGCCTTTTGATATTGGTAGTGGACAATCTCAATGTATTTTTATATACTAGTGTGCAAAACTTTAACAGCAAACACAAAATGCTAATTTCCGAACACGTGAGTACTCAAAAGGAAATTCTATAAAGCGCAAGTGTTGAAAATAGATACTATCCTAACAGCACAGCCAGTCGATGTGAAGTCTTCTTGACATCACAAATGGTTACAATTGTCACAGCCACTAATGAACATAAATGTGATATCTTTCATTACTGTCATTTATACTCTGATTTGGTCCTCCACTGAAATATGATCCAATGACTGCTGCTTTCTGACGAGTCAACAGGTGACTTTACAATGAAGTCACCTTGTGACTCTAGTATGACTGTCATTTTGACACACCATTGTAACGTCATCATGATAGCTGTTTTGTAATGTGTTCCCAAGCGACAGAAAATGAAATTATCTGGTGACTTTTCACAAAGGAGTGCAATGGTGACTTTACAGTACAGTGTCAATCACCTGAAAATCACCATGCGACTTCACTGCGACATTATTTGGTGACTCGTCACAATACGAAGAGCACAATGACTTCAAAGTTGAGTCTTCAAGTGACACTCACGGGAGAATCAAAAGTTGACTTCATTGTAATGTCACCTAGTGACCCATCACAAAGTAACAGTCACTGTGACATTTCAATGATAACAATCGTTTGAGAATAATAATGAGACGAGTGAGAAATCCCATATTTTGATTCATTGTAGTGACTGTGACACTTGTAACCATGTGTAACGCCAAGGAGAATTCACATCGACTGGCTGTGCTGTTAGGGTAGTACCTATTTTCTACACTTGCTGTTTATAGATTTATATATATATATATATATATACAGTATGCCCACTAAAGTCCCTTGCCACCCTCTTAACTTCGGAACGGCTGCTACTATATTCATAAAAGTGGTGTCTAGGTATAGTAAAGTAGCCATGTGCTACACAATGATACCGCCTAAGGCGCCACCTGGTGAAATACTGCGGAGTTAGCATTCCTATCTCGAAAGCGGAAAGAGATAGAGAAAAAAAGTGATTTAGGGAGTTGTAGAATATCATCGATTTAGTACGAAAAGACACATTGTGGACATTAATGCGACGAATAGAATGGTTAAAACGCGAATTTGTTATTTTTTGTGATTTCCTACACTATGACGTGACAAAACGATCTTAGAAAGAAAGAAAACAACAGATATGAAACAGCAGGTGTGTGCGACCCCTCCACATACATTGCAGTACATTAAACGACGTTTTTACGGACGCTTGTGCCAACATGTCACAATCTATGCTCCAACTTGTGCAACGTGCAATTCAAGCAAGCATCCAAATATGCATTGCAGCTGACGGTAAGAAGTTTGAACATCTAAAATAAAGGTATATTATTATAACTAGTTGTTTTTTTCTATCTAAGATCGTTTTTTCACGTCACAGTGTAGGAAATCACGAAAAGACAAATGCGTGTTTTAACCGTTCTATTCTTCGCATTAATAATGTCCACAATGTATCTTTTCGTACTAAATCGATGATGCTCTACAACTTCGTAAATCACTTTTTTCTCTATCACTTTCCGTTTTCGAGATAGGAATGCTAACTCCGCAACATTCCACCAGGTGGTGCCGTATGCGGTTTCATTGAGTAGCGCATGGCTACTTTACTATACCTAGACACTACTTTTATGAATAATGCAGCAGCCGTTCCGAAGTTAAGAGGGTGACAAGGGACTTTCGTGTGGGCATACTGTATATATTAAATTTAAAAGTTCTATTGATTTTCAATTAAAATGTTTTAAGGTTTTCCCCCTATTTCAGTATATTCAATAACCCGAGAAGCCTGAGTTGTATTATAATACCGAAGGATTCACAAATTATAGAAGAAATAAAAATTCAGTAATTCGAAAAGCATAAACAGCAGTACGATGTGGTTTTCACAGAAATGTGTAGAAATGGCTGAATTATGCTCTTTTTAAGAATCTTGTTCTTCATATAATAGATAAAATATATATTTTTAATTTACAAAGACACTGATAATTCATTTTTCTTTCTATATCTGATTCCTCACAGAAAAACCAGAAGGACCAGAAGAACCGCAAAAACCTCAAACAGAAAATCCTGTAAAACCTAAACCACCAGGTATGTACATCTATCTAAACAATATACAACTGGTGCAGTGATTGTTTCCGATTAATATTCCATAACGGAATTAAATCTTCTCGAAAATAAATAAATTAATTAATTAAACACAAGTTCAGCAGATAAACAAAAACAGTTAAACCACAGACGCTTAAAGGTTGAAATAATAAGAATCAAAAAGGCTGCTGTAAAGAGTGAAATCTTTAGCGATTTATCTGACTATTAACTCCGGATATACGGTTAATACGAAAGTACCATTTTTAATAATTTTCAAAATTTTGTATGAATAAATGATTGATTTTTTTCATATAAAAATGCCTTTTTATATTGTTATTGGACAATCTAACAATATATATGTATATATATATATATATATATATATATATATATATATTATATTCTAATACGAGCAAATCTTGTGTGTGGTTATATATATATATATATATATATATATGCAAATTTTATCTTAAAAACGGCTCTAACGATTTTCACGAAATTTCGTATCCTACCGTTTTGGGGCACCAGAAAACCATTGGGCTAGGTCACATGTTCGAGAAAATTCGATTAGTGGGTCATTTTGGGTCATTTTGGGTCATGGTCTAGCTAATTGTATCTAAAAAACGGTTCAAACGATTTTGACGAAATTTTGTATCCGACCATTTTCGGGCACGAGAAGACTATTGGGCTGAGTCACATGTTCGAGAACTTTCGATTAGTGGGTCATTTTTGTGTCAACGCGGGTCAAATTAATTTTATCTAAAAAACGGCTCTAACGATTTTGATTAAATTTTGTGTCCTACGAGTTTCGAACACAATAAAATAATTGGGCTAGGTCACATGTCCGAGAAAATTCGATTAGTGGGTCATTTTTGGGTCATTGTGGGTCAAGATCTAAAAAACGGCTCAATTTACACTAAATTTTGCATCCAATGGTTTTCGGACACGAGAAGACTGTTGGACTAGGTCACATGTTCGAGAAAATTCAATTAGTGGGTCATTTTGGGTCATTTTAGGTCATGGTCAAGCTAATTGTATCTAAAAAACGGTTCAAACGATTTTGACGAAATTTTGTATCCGACTATTTTCGGGCACGAGAAGACTATTGGGCTGGGTCACATGTTCGAGAACTTTCGATTAGTGGGTCATTTTTTGGTCAAAGCGGGTCAAATTAATTTTATCTAAAAAACGGCTCTAACGATTTTGATTAAATTTTGTATCCTACGAGTTTCGGGCACGCGAAAATCATTGGGCTAGGTCACATGTTCGAGAAAATTTGATTAGAGGGGGTCATTTCTGGGTCATTGTGGGTCAAGATCTAAAAAGCAGCTCAATTTACACTAAATTTTGCTTCCAATGGTTTTCGGGCACGAGAAGACTACTGGGCTGGGTCACATGTTCGAGAACTTTCGATAAGTGGGTCATTTTTGGGTCAACGCGGGTCAAATTAATTTTATCTAAAAACGGCTCTAACGATTTTGATTAAATTTTGTGTCCTACGAGTTTCGAGCACGATAAAATCATTGGGCTAGGTCACATGTCCGAGAAAATTCGATTAGTGGGTCATTTCTGGGTCATTGTGGGTCAAGATCTAAAAAAGCGGCTCAATTTACACTAAATTTTGCATGCAATGGTTTTCGGGCACGAAAAGACTGTTGGGCTAGGTCAGATGTTCGAGAAAATTAAATTAGTGGGTCATTTTGGGTCATGGTCAAGCTACTTGTATCTGAAAAACGGTTCAAACGATTTTGACGAAATTTTATATCCAACTATTTTCGGGAACGAGAAGACTATTGGTCTGGGTCACATATTCGAGAACGTTCGATTAGTGGGTCATTTTTGGATCAAAGCGGGTCAAATTAATTTTATCTAAAAAACGGCTCTAACGTTTTTGATTAAATTTTGTATCCTACGAGTTTCGGGTACGCGAAAAGCGGCTTCGAGAAAATTCGATTAGTGGGTCAATTCTGCGTCATTGTGGGTCAAGATCTAAAACGGCTCAATTTACACTAATTTCTGCATCCAATGGTTTTCGGGCACGAAAAGACTGTTGGGCTAAGTCACATGTTCGAGAAAATTCAATTTGTGGTCATTTTGGTCATGGATCATGATATTTGAACTCAAATTTAATTTTGACCGAGCATAGCTCGGTCTTCCCTGCTCGTATATATATATATACTAGTGTGCAAAACTTACCAACAAACACAAAATGCTATTTTCTGAACACGTGAGCACTCAAAAAGAAATTCTATAAAGAGCAAGTGTAGAAAGTAGATACTATCCTGACAGCACAGCCAGTCGATGTGAAGTCTCCTTGACATCACAATTGTCATTTATACTTTGATTTGGTCACTCCACTGAGAAGTCACCGTGACTGCTGCTTTTTGACAAGTCAGCAGGTGACTTTACAATGAAGTCACCTTGTGATTCTAGTATGACTGTCATTTTGATACACCATTGTAACGTCATCATGATAGCTGTTTTGTAATGTATTCCCAAGCGACAGAAAATGAAATATCAAAAGATCTTGTGACTTTTCACAAAGAAGTGCATTGGTGACTTTATAGTACATTGTCAATCACCTGAAAATCAGCATGCGACTTCACTGCGGCATTATTTGGTGACTCGTCACAATACAAAGCTCACAATGACTTCAAAGTTGAGTCTTCAAATGACACTCACGTGAGAATCAAAAGTTGACTTCATTGTAATGTCACCTAGTGATCCATGCCAAAGTAACAGTCACAGTGACAATAAAGTGATAACAATCATTGGAGAGTAATAATGAGACGAATGAAAAATCCAATATTTTGATTCATCGTAGTGACTGTGACACTTGTAACCATGTGTGACGTCAAGGGGACTTTACATCGATTGGCCGTGACCGACTGGGTAGTACTAAGTCTCCTATAAGGGGAGCTGACGCATATCCATTCTGTGGCCAAAAATAACCGCCATATTGTGACCTAGCTCAGCATTAAGAAACCGCCTGAGCAGGTGTTCGCCGTCCCCGTTACTGTCACTCGCCGTCCACTAGTACGGTAAGCTAACCGGTTTTAGCTTGGTTTTTGGTCCGCTGGGTTATTAAATGGCGGTATGATTCAGCCTGTATTATAGGAGCTCTAGGTAGTACCTCTTTTCTACACTTGCTCTTTATAGAATTTCCTTTTGAGTACTCACGTGTTCAGAAATTAGCGTTTTGTGTTTGTTGCTTGTGTTTTGCACGCTAGTTTCAATTAACATGTTTTCCCTTATTTGCTGTACACCAGGCAGTATGTTCTATAACCCGGGAAGTTCGAGTTGTATTATAATACCGGGAGATTCACAAGTTATAGAAGGAATAAAAATTAAGTAATTCGAAAAGCACAAACAGCAGCACAATGTAGTTTTCACAGAAATGTGCGGAAAGACATTTCTTTTTTAATAACCTAAATTTTATTCGCAGGATAATTCCATATAACACCAACAAGCTGATTTTTTTTTTCTTTTTTTTTTGTGTCAGCAGTTTATAAAAGTGCACATTACTGTTCTCAAGGCAACTGGAGAAAAGAAGAGGTTCAATTAGAAAGGTTCAATTTGTGGGATGTTATTAATGACAAAGAAGGTCTCGTTAAAGGTCATATTCAGAATATTTTGAAAAAAAAATGCTGATAATTTGCTATTTTCACCTAATATAAGTGAAACTTAGGTCTCAATAAAAATGTATTAAAATAAATATATAAATAAATTAACTATCGAGATTTTACCCCAAAATGGATTTTTCGCCATACGATTTGGCGAAAAAGACGGCTGTTCGCCAAACGCATGTAATTAGAATTCCAATTCTGAATTTAAATTTAAACAATGAAATATTTTACAATTTTTTTTTTTTTTGTATAACGTTATACTATAATACATGCGAGTTGTGTATATGATTTTAGTTGTTTTATCGTAGAAAAAAACTTTTCATATATTTTATTTTGAAAACTGTAAATATTTATTTTAACGAGTGGTCAAGTTAACACTTTAGACCTTACTTTCTAATTTGAAAATTAAATCGTTATGCGGATTATTTTTAATGGCTATATAAATAGTTCAGCTTGTACCTTAAAATGAATATATATATTGGATGCAATGAGTAACAAACAAGTGGTTTTTTCATTGTTAAACTGAGCGTAAAGCCGACAAAGTGAAAAATGTCCCAATCCTGGAATCGAACCTGGGCCCCTAGAATAGCGCTCTGAGGCTCTACCACTGAGCTACAAAGAACGATATCCCAACTCGGCATTTCTTACTCTTATGTCGGACTCTTATGTCACATATATGTCGGACAAGTTGCAACCGCAGTACAAAATTGAAACTGTCATACAGAGGACACAAACCCTGTGGCAAATATTAGACGACATTTTTAAAGCCACACCAAGTCCGGCATAGATTAACACATACAAGTAAATTTCCCGGCTTGGGACATTTTTCACTCTGTCGGCTTTACGCTCAGTTTAGCAATAAAAAACCACTTGTTTGTGACTCATTAGTTTCGGGCAAATTTCACTCCTGAAAAATTAATTGGAATTTACTTGTATATTGGGTGCATTTCACTGAATCACGATCCGCAGAATGGAAAGTCACTGATCAGAAAACAGCATTTTTGTATTTTTCATTGTATTGCCAATCAGCGATGAATCGCTAAAAAACGAAATTATCATTATCTTTTTACGGGCATATAATTGAGTTTCCGAATGTTTTCTTTTTATAAACAGGTAATATTAACATGAGATGAACATTCCCAATTTTATTGAAGTTTTTAGTACCCGCTTATGGAAACCCTCCTCGTGAGACTAGCTCTTAGACGTAGCAATATACAGACATGTGCTAATTAATTAGGACATTGGAGACAAATTGTAAAAAAATTCGATATCAGACATTTTTACAAATTTCTTAAAAAGTACCAGACGAATTATTCTTCAACTTCGGTTATGTAAAGGACTTTCTGTAATTTGCGCTTTCAATTGAAAATTCAGTCTCGAATGTATTTAAAGAGTTAGCACCAAATTTAATAGCAAAGTGTTTTAGAAAGTAACTTGAAATTCAATTAGCTATAACACTGAAATCGTTCAGAATTTTAAATTATATTTAACTAGATTATTTATATGAACTGCCTTACACTGTTGCTTACAAAGTTGCGAACGGATAAAAGAGTTATCTTTTACGCATGTGCAGTTAAATATATTTTTCTATAATTTCTCATATACTGAATAATCAATGGTACCATTGCAAATTTCAGTAAACATTTTTTCTTGCAAGTTGTCAAGTTTTCGCAAAGTTTAGTAAAATTTAGCTGATGACATGAGCGAAAAATCTAAAGTGACTCCACTAGACTCTACGAAAGTATGAAAAATATGCGTGCAAATAAATAGTGATATAAAAATAAATACAAACTTAGGTCTTACTTTTACAAAAGAGGGAAATATTTCCACTGATGAAAATATCCTAATCTATATACTAATTAGTTTTTCAGCAAAGATGAAATAACGCTGTAAATTAATGAAATACAAAAGTGTGAATTATCACTTTACTAAACAGCGTACAGCCAATAGAGTGAAAAATAGAGCCCCCGTTTTGGACATTTTTTCACTCTATTGGCAGTACGCTGTTTAGTAAAGTGATAATTCACACCTTTGTATTTCATATCCTAATCTTCTAAAAAAAAATCGCGCATTTTCTTTCACAAATCTGAAATATTTTCTGAAATAATGACGTAATTTTCAATGACGTTTTATTCCGTCAGTGCTGAGATTAAGGCGTGTAAATGAAAATAAATATTGAAATTAAAGTTACATAGTCATGCTTATGAGATTTTAAGCTGTTAAATGTAGATATTTCACCATTTTCTGCAATAAAGTGCAATAGTTAAATTTAAATTATCTTTTACCACACCTCACTGTAAATATTTTTTTCTTTAATTTAAAAAAAAAAAAAAAAAAAATGTTTTACTAAATTAGTTTACGTTCTGATGAAACACAATTGTTGTATAGATTGAAATTAAGCATGAACAGTAAAAATATTTAAGGCGGTTCTCAAAAACATATTTTCCCTCGCTGAACAAAACGAAAATTTCTGACACATTTTTTGATTCATTTTTAAACATAAAATCATGATACTTGCAGGCATGATTATTAAAGGGTTTTGTACTCAAACACCTTTATCATATAAAATAATTAAATCTTGAGTAAAAAGCGATTGTTGTTTCAGAAGACAGTTTTTTTCCTTTCCAACGCCGTCGAGTCTGAAAATTCGGTTCAAAACTCCCAACTTGACAGCATTTTCTGGAAAATCTTCTGCCTTTACCGAGAAACGGAAGAACAATTCAATTACATATTTTTGAAAAAGAGCATCTTCCAACTTGATACGTTTGAGGACAAAAATAAATTAAAAATATGTCAGAAAGCAGCCAATTTGAATTTGAGAATGGCGTTAATTGAAAATGTAATTGTTCTGTAATAATGTAATTTCTTTGTAATTTCTAACATGCCCATTTTTTCTCAAATCACTGAACAATCTCTAATAGAAGCTAAAATCCACCGGAAATTCTGCATTATAATCGAAAATTAGCCAGAAATTCGCCAAATTTATTCGCAGAAATTCCGTGAAATCACGCAAGATTTGGGCAACTTTGGCTAACCGTTTTTCGAAAAAAGGTTTTTTTCCCCTTTTTTACTGTTTTACTGTTTATACTTTTCAAATTATTGATTTTTTATTTTTTCTGTGACTTCTGGATTACCCTTTACTTTAGAATGTTCACTCTCAAAACGACATTTTCAAAACTGAGCAAAAAATACTCAAATCTATGTATGTCGCAGAGTCAAAATGGCTCCGAATCAAAATGACTCAAGTTTGAAACATGTATATACTCATTTCTGAAAACATGCGCACACTCAAGAATAAAACATCGTGTGCTCCTATTTGAGTATGTCCATGTTTCAAAAATGAGTATGAATTGATTTCTATGTGCTCATTTTTGAGTATTTCCATGTTTCAAGAATGAGCTTGAACTGATTTTAATCATTTTTGAGTAAGTCCATGTTTCAGAACTGAGCTCTGTGTGCTCAGTTTTGAGTATGTCCATGTTTCAATATTCTGAGTATTTCTGGTATTTCAGAATTGAAAGCATTGGGTCGTCATATTGGAAACAAAAAGTTTCATAACAAAATGAAAACATCGATTTACTCAGATTTGAAAGTGTCATTTTTCTCAGTGTTATTTGATTTACAAAAATTACACTGACAATTTTGCATTTTTGTATTTTTCATTGTATTGCCAATCAGCGATGAATCGCTAAAAAACGAAATTATCATTATCTTTTTACGGGCATATAATTGAGTTTCCGAATGTTTTCTTTTTATAAACAGGTAATATTAACATGAGATGAACATTCCCAATTTTATTGAAGTTTTTAGTACCCGCTTATGGAAACCCTCCTCGTGAGACTAGCTCTTAGACGTAGCAATATACAGACATGTGCTAATTAATTAGGACATTGGAGACAAATTGTAAAAAAATTCGATATCAGACATTTTTACAAATTTCTTAAAAAGTACCAGACGAATTATTCTTCAACTTCGGTTATGTAAAGGACTTTCTGTAATTTACGCTTTCAATTGAAAATTCAGTCTCGAATGTATTTAAAGAGTTAGCACCAAATTTAATAGCAAAGTGTTTTAGAAAGTAACTTGAAATTCAATTAGCTATAACACTGAAATCGTTCAGAATTTTAAATTATATTTAACTAGATTATTTATATGAACTGCCTTACACTGTTGCTTACAAAGTTGCGAACGGATAAAAGAGTTATCTTTTACGCATGTGCAGTTAAATATATTTTTCTATAATTTCTCATATACTGAATAATCAATGGTACCATTGCAAATTTCAGTAAACATTTTTTCTTGCAAGTTGTCAAGTTTTCGCAAAGTTTAGTAAAATTTAGCTGATGACATGAGCAAAAAATCTAAAGTGACTCCACTAGACTTTACGAAAGTATGAAAAATATGCGTGCAAATAAATAGTGATATAAAAATAAATACAAACTTAGGTCTTACTTTTACAAAAGAGGGAAATATTTCCACTGATGAAAATATCCTAATCTATATACTAATTAGTTTTTCAGCAAAGATGAAATAACGCTGTAAATTAATGAAATACAAAAGTGTGAATTATCACTTTACTAAACAGCGTACAGCCAATAGAGTGAAAAATAGAGCCCCCGTTTTGGACATTTTTTCACTCTATTGGCAGTACGCTGTTTAGTAAAGTGATAATTCACACCTTTGTATTTCATATCCTAATCTTCTAAAAAAAAATCGCGCATTTTCTTTCACAAATCTGAAATATTTTCTGAAATAATGACGTAATTTTCAATGACGTTTTATTCCGTCAGTGCTGAGATTAAGGCGTGTAAATGAAAATAAATATTGAAATTAAAGTTACATAGTCATGCTTATGAGATTTTAAGCTGTTAAATGTAGATATTTCACCATTTTCTGCAATAAAGTGCAATAGTTAAATTTAAATTATCTTTTACCACACCAATAAAACTCACTGTAAATATTTTTTTCTTTAATTTAAAAAAAAAAAAATAAAAAAAAATTTAAAAGAAAAATGTTTTACTAAATTAGTTTACGTTCTGATGAAACACAATTGTTGTATAGATTGAAATTAAGCATGAACAGTAAAAATATTTAAGGCGGTTCTCAAAAACATATTTTCCCTCGCTGAACAAAACGAAAATTTCTGACACATTTTTTGATTCATTTTTAAACATAAAATCATGATACTTGCAGGCATGATTATTAAAGGGTTTTGTACTCAAACACCTTTATCATACAAAATAATTAAATCTTAGGTAAAAAGCGATTGTTGTTTAAGAAGACAGTTTTTTTCCTTTCCTACGCCGTCGAGTCTGAAAATTCGGTTCAAAACTCCCAACTTGACAGCATTTTCTGGAAAATCTTCTGCCTTTACCGAGAAACGGAAGAACAATTCAATTACATATTTTTGAAAAAGAGCATCTTCCAACTTGATACGTTTGAGGACAAAAATAAATTAAAAATATGTCAGAAAGCAGCCAATTTGAATTTGAGAATGGCGTTAATTGAAAATGTAATTGTTCTGTAATAATGTAATTTCTTTGTAATTTCTAACATGCCCATTTTTTCTCAAATCACTGAACAATCTCTAATAGAAGCTAAAATCCACCGGAAATTCTACATTATAATCGAAAATTAGCCAGAAATTCGCCAAATTTATTCGCAGAAATTCCGTGAAATCACGCAAGATTTGGGCAACTTTGGCTAACCGTTTTTCGAAAAAAGGTTTTTTTCCCCTTTTTTACTGTTTTACTGTTTATACTTTTCAAATTATTGATTTTTTATTTTTTCTGTGACTTCTGGATTACCCTTTACTTTAGAATGTTCACTCTCAAAACGACATTTTCAAAACTGAGCAAAAAATACTCAAATCTAAGTATGTCGCCGAGTCAAAATGGCTCCGAATCAAAATGACTCAAGTTTGAAACATGTATATACTCATTTCTGAAAACATGCGCACACTCAAGAATAAAACATCGTGTGCTCCTATTTGAGTATGTCCATGTTTCAAAAATGAGTATGAATTGATTTCTATGTGCTCATTTTTGAGTATTTCCATGTTTCAAGAATGAGCTTGAACTGATTTTAATCATTTTTGAGTAAGTCCATGTTTCAGAACTGACCTCTGTGTGCTCAGTTTTGAGTATATCCATGTTTCAGAACTGAGCTCTGTGTGCTCAGTTTTGAGTATGTCCATGTTTCAATATTCTGAGTATTTCTGGTATTTCAGAATTGAAAGCATCGGGTCGTCCTATTTGAAAAAGAAGTTTCATAACAAAATGAAAACATCGATTTACTCAGATTTGAAAGTGTCATTTTTCTCAGTGTTATTTGATTTACAAAAATTACACTGACAATTTGTTTTCTGTATTTTATCGTAGTTACTGCTCCTCCAGACGTTGTTTCGAAACCCCGCCCACCACCGTGCCAACCAAATGAAGAGTATAAAGAATGCGACTACATCTGCCAGCCCTCTTGCAGCCGACCAAAGATACCAAAGACCTGCCCGTACATTTGTAAAGGGAGATGCTTATGTAAAAAAACATTCGTGAGACGAGAATCAGATAACAAATGCATCCCTCTACGTAGCTGCCCCGAGCGTCCTGTCCCATTCAAGAAAAAAGCACCGTGCCAGCCAAATGAAGAGTATAAAATGTGCGGCTTCGTCTGCGAGGCTTCATGCAGCCGACCAAGTATACCAGCGACCTGCCCGTTCATTTGTGAAGGGAGATGCTTATGTAAAGACAAATTCGTTAGACGAGAATCAGATCACAAATGCATCCCTCTACGCAGCTGTCACGAAACCCCTCTCCCATTCGTGGAAAAACCTGAAAAACCTCATCACAAAAGTTAGTATTTTGTTTGTTGTTAGTGTTGTTTTTTTGTTTTTGTGGTACAAATTTCCATAATCAAAAATCACCTTATTTACACTTTGAAAAATTTTGCCACTTAATATATAGCGGAATGCATCGCCAAGTGATATGGCCTACAAAACACATACAACAATATATATGGTGACCACAACGTCTTTTCAAGCTTTTATTACAAAAATATAAATGACCAGATGTATTGTATGGGATGTAGTACAATATTAGAGCATACATTGAAGCTTTTTTGCATCAATTAATAAACCTCTATATGTGCACTATTAGTTGCATGAAGCACGTCAAGGAGGTAATCGATCTATGCTGTCGCTTTCCTCCGATACTCTTTTTCGTACACTCCTTGCTTTATCCAGCCGGTCGGCATGAAGTTCTTGTGCCTACGTCCATCAGTTCGTGAATGGCACTAGAAATTCATAGGATACCAAATACCTGCCCGTACATTTGTAAGGGTAGGTGTTTATGTAAAAAACCTTTCGTGAGACGAGAATCAAACAACAAATACCTACCTTAACAAATAGCTACAGCCTCAAATACTTACAACCTACAATACCTGTAATACCTGCAATACCTCAAATACCCACAATCTACAATACCTACAACCTCAAATACCTATAAATACTTACAACCTTAAATACCTACCTCAACAAATAGCTACCAACAACAAATACCTCTACGCAGTTGTCCCAAGTTCCTGTCCCATACGGGAAAAAACCTGAAAGGCCTGATCACAAAAGTTAATATTTTTTGGTTGTTGCTGTTTGTTTGTTTTTGTGGCACGAATACCCATAACTAAAAACCACCTTTCTTTCTTAAACATTAAATAATTCCAGTACTTATTATGAATGAAACAAAGGATGAATTGCCAAGTGATATGACGTATTTAAAACACACACAATATATATAAGGTATCCACAAAGTATCTTTATAATTTAAATCTTTTATCACAAACACAAAAGAACAGATACATGTAGGGAGAATAGTACAATATCAGGAGTATATCTTGAAGCTTTTTTTTTTTTTTTTTGCATCAATTAATAAACCTCTATATGTGCACCATTGGTTGCACGAAACACATCAAGGCGATAATCGTCGACGTTTTCTTTTGATAAGGGTCGAAACTATTATTATTTTTTCTGACGGAACAAGCATAAATTTTGGCGCTCGCACCCCCTGCTTTCCAAAATAAACATATAAAGAAAAGTTTTCAATCCATTCTCTTAATTTTTATTATAAATGTGAAATAATTGTTAGGATATATTATTCTTAAGATATTTAGGTTGATTTCTTTAGAAATATATCTAATGTAATCAGTTCGTTTTTAATATATATCTATTTATATATATTGCAAATCTTGTCATCACGATAATGTCCGAAATAATGAACCAATTTGAACCTAATTGTATTGATCTTTCAATTGTCTTGGATGAATTCGTTAATCATGTATTGTTCTGCCGCCCCTAAATGGCAGAACAATACTTGATGAAATACATGATACCTAATGAAAGAACTGTCCGTGTCCAATGCAAATTTAATTAACAAATACATCTTTACTTTAAGTTATCCGATTCCGCGACATTTTTGACTAAATTTCGTTATTTGCTTTTTTGTACCTAATGTAACTTTATATATGTGAGTACATTGTATTTAACTATATAGATATTTATTACATATATTTACAAGTCGCGATAAAGCGAACCGCTGCAAAGAGCATTCATTTTTACACTCCGTATCGTATTCCTGACTCTCTTGCAAGGGTTAACAAATGAGCCTGTTTAGTGGCGCCATCTCAGGTTACAGATTAATATTAATCTTTCACAATCTTTCATTGAGATATAACAGTACCGTATGACAAACCAAATGTTTTTTTGGTGCTCCCTTCTACTCTTGCTCCTGAGCAATATGCCCCGTTTGCTCCCGCCTAATTGCGGACCTCGTCTGATACTCTCTTCCGTCCACTCCTTCCTTTATCCAATACTGAGCCGATCTCCTTGAATTTTTTGTGCAATTCACGAATTGGTGGACGTGGATACAAGAAGTTCATTTTGACTGGCTCAGTATTGGATAAAGCAAGCAGCGAACGAAAAAAAAAATATCAGAACGTCGACGATTATCGCGGCGTGCTTCATGCAACGAATGGTGCACATATAGAGATTTATTAATTTATGCAAAATAACCTTCAATATATACCCCTAATACTGTATAACTTTATATACATATATCTGTACAATATACGTAATGGACTGCTTTATTAAAGTGTAAGCCCATGTGATCAAGGAATATTTATTTCATATGTCAGAGACACAGGATTGCCTACATGTAGTTTGCATTAGAAATTTTGCCTTTAACTATTCCTCGAATTTCAAAAATCAGGCCACGTTATTACCACTATCTTGCTATTAAAATCTACATTTGTGCTAAATTACATTTAATTGCTTAAGTGGGTTATCATCACCAAAATCGGATGATTAGGTGTAGATTTATAATTTCTCCCGCTGGTAATTTATCGAGGTAAGTTATCGTTGTAATTTATCGAACCATTGTCGAGGAATCGAGATCATTTCATTATTAGATTGAAGTGGATGCATAGAAAGCGTTGTTCGCCTTCGGCTCGATGCACTTCAAAACTGTATATGACTTACAAAATGTAAATAGAACGTGTATATGATATAGCGTTTATATGAGCGTATGACGTATTAAGTTTGGCCAGAGAGTTTAGCGAAGAACTTGGCGAAATCGCAACTGGACCTTTGCATAATCATAAATGTGGGGCCGCTATAAGAAGGAAATAACAAAATTTCGGTAAAAACACAGAAAAGAAACATGGATTTTTGTTAAATTTATGCTAGTTCTCTGTTAAAAGCACTAGCAGTTATTGCACCAGATAAGGACAAGATAGGGGCGAAATTCCTCTTTTCGTTTTTGTTTGAAAATGCATCAAATTTTGGATTAAGGGAATGTTACGCAATTTTTAAAGATATTTTTCTTGTTAAGAAATTGTACTTTATATAATACATAAGAATTTTATTTACAAATGTGGCATTAATAATTTATTTCTCTTTTTTATGTTTTAACTGCCTCTTCCTCCATGGATTATAGAGAAACCTCCACCGCCAGGTTTGTACATTTTTATATTGTACACTATACTTCAAAATTCTGTACTGCATGTGGTAATGAGAAATTGAATTAAATTATAATGACTACATGAACCGTCTTGCTCAGAAATTGTTTTCTTATGAATTTTTATTTGAATTGACATAAGTATTATACTATTCAAGATTTTGTAGAAAAAATGATACTAAAATTTTGCACATAAGTTTATTATCGATGATAAATTCATGTAGTTCATATAGTAGCCGTACCTCATCAAGGACATGCTCCAAAGACAGAAATATTCTTTTACGTCTGTTACGTTCGATTGAGTCGTTCGATACGTCAAAATTTGGACTTAAGTTCACTATCGATGACAATGCAAAATTCGATCTGTTTTAAGGACTTAAAAACGGCGAAATTCTCTTTTTATTTTTTTTTTGTTTAAAATCACATCAATTTTTAGATTAAAGGAGAGTTGCGTAATATTTTAAGTTATTTTTCTTGTTAAGAAATTGTACTTTATAAAATACACAAGGATTTTATTTACAAATGCATTAATAATCAATTTCTCCTTTTATGTTTTAACTGCCTCTTCCTCCATGGACTATAGAAGCACGTCCACCGCCAGGTTGGTACATTTTTATAATCTACACTATATTTCAATATTCTGTACTTTAGGTTGTAAGGAGAAATTTATTTAAATTATAATGACTACATGAACCGTCTTGCTCAGATATGTTTCTCTTGTGAATCTTTCTTTGAATTGACATATTTATTCTATTATTTAAGATTGTGTAGAAAAAATCGATGCTAAAATTTTGCACAAAATTTACTATCGATGACAAATTCATGTAGTTTCATGGTAGTACCTCATCAAAGGCATACTCCAAAGACAAAAACATTCTTTTAAGTTTTTGATTGAGATCAAATATCTAACGAGCTGATTTCGCTCAAAAATTGGACTTAAGTTCACTATCGATGACAATGCAAAATTCAATCAGTTTTAAAAACAGAAAAACGACGAAATTATCTTTTTTATTTTTTTGTTTAAAATCACATCAATCTTTAGATTAAAGGAGAATTGCGTAATATTTTAAGTTGTTTTTCTTGTTAAGAAATTGTACTTTATAAAATACACAAGGATTTTATTTACTAATGCATTAATAATTTATTTCTCCTTTTATGTTTCACCTGCCTCTTCCTCCATGGATTATAGAAATACGTCCACCGCCAGGTTGGTACATTTTTATAATCTATACGATATTTCAATATTCTGTACTTTAGGTTGTAAGGAGAAATTTATTTAAATTATAATGACTACATGAACCGTCTTGCTCAGATATATTTCTCTCGTGAATCTTTCTTTGAATTGACATATTTATTGTACTATTTAAGATTGTGTAGGAAAAATCGATGCTAAAATTTTGCACATAAGTTTACGCCTTTTGACAATTAAAAAGTGGTTTATATTTGAGTCTTTTATATAATTTATTTCGGAAAATAATGGCAAGTTAAATAAACGAGTGAATACCAAGATACTTTGCGAAAGCAACATAACTAGGCGAACTATGAGAAAATTTTCTAGAAGACTTATCTAATGTAATTTTTTATTATTATTATAATTTTCCAAACGGTCAATTTATACTTTAGCTATTGCCGAAACTAAAGCATTGAAGTTTCAAAAACACAAACACATGTAACATCTGAATACTTAATTAACACGTTAAAATTGATAAAACTTCAGACATTTAATAACATATTAAAATACAATGTAAATACAATAAAAATCAGAAGTTTCGGATTCAAATCTGAATCCCTTATCAGTATACATCATTACAGATGCACAAAAAGAGCCGAAGTCAAACAGTTAAAACTTTAGTCAGAGTAAAATTATATTTAGTTGTCCGGGAAGTTCGTGCCGGTTGGGAAAATCAATTCGCACCGGAAAATTCTGCCCGTTAATTATTATACATTAGCTATCGGCTTTAGTGTATAATAATTAAATCATAGAATTTTCCGGTACGAATTGATTTTCCCAACCAGCACGTATTTTCTGAACAGCTTAATATATTCATGCGGAATCTGTGCTGCTTCGTTCATGGGCGATTTAGCCAATTTTGTAAGCCATCCCTCTAGAAAAATGCAAAAGAATTGTGGAAGATTACCTGTAAAATATTGCATTTAAACTGACATCAGTCATCACTAAACTGAAATCAGTCATCGCTAAACTGAAATCTGCCAGTGAAAAGACAGATTTTCATTTTATGATGGATATAAAAATTAATATCAAGTTAAATTGATTGGTTAAAAGATGTGTTGCATCAGAATATGCTCGAAATTGTATTTTTTTATCTTACATTATTTTGTTTTTATTTTGTTTTATTTTACTCGTTACAGTCCAAAAAGTCCCCAAAAATTGCAACTCTCCACCGGAGCATGGTCCATGCACTTTAAGACTTCACAGATGGTTTTATAACCCAGGCACAGGCAGATGTAATAAATTCACATGGGGTGGGTGCAAACCCAACGGAAATAACTACAGGACAAAGAAAGAATGCGAACAAAACTGCGGTTGTAAGTAGGAATTTGAAACTTTTTGGACATTCTGTATGAACAGGTCAGGCATGTCATACAGCTGGCTCGCAATGGTCTTATCTGTTGGCTAGCTAAATCTTCGGCATTTTACCTATGTTTTATTCAATTGTTCAAACACGCATGCAGAAAATACATTTTGCACGAAAACGCTTGAACACTTCGTGGTTATAAAGATGACAGATAAGGAAAGGGCATGTATATAAACAAACACTTTCGTCAAACAATCTACCTACTACATTTTTGCTTTAGCGATCATTGCAGCAATCATCATGCTAGCGTAGACCAATCATATCGCAGACGAGTTAATCGTAGACCAATCAGATCGTAGATGACTTATTCGTAGACCAATCAGATCGTGTGCGCAGTAGGAGTAATAAAGAGAGACAGCTAATTTAATCCAAAATGACGTCGTCTGCCCTTTCGTTATATTAGGAAGTACGTGTATATAGACGATCTGACTCAACTTTAAATTCCAGCTCCTAGAGATTTTGGATGCAAAGATAACCAGTCGGAACGAAACTAATCGCGAGATCTCGAATCTGAAGATTCAAAGAATTATAAAATTTTAAAAGTATTTTTCTCACGAATTGTTATATGTTGCATATTGAAATTAATTTTTGTGGGTTGTCGCGTTGCACTTGAATACGAACTTGTATAGATAGCATACGAAGTCGTACTCCTATGAGACGAAACCTTCCGACGATATTAATCCATAAAGGACAGAATTGTTTTTCTTTAAAATGCAAAAATTGCATTTCGTACCAATTTTTCAGAAAAGCAACTTTTGTCCCATTTTATCGCTCAATTTCTGTCATCAAATAAAGCAAATATTTCTCTTAAAAAGTATTGATACTCAAACAGCAAATTGATTGGTACCTATTCAAATACCACATGGTACCACTAGGCGTTAATGGGATAAGGCGGGAACAAATTACACTCTCACACAAATTTCATCAAAAAACGTAAAAAGTACAGGCCGAAAGTTTTCAGAACACCCTTGTGATTGGAAGTGATTTTTTTCTATTATTTGAAGAATTTTCCGTCTTTTAACTGTAGAATTTCAGGAAGTTTTGAGCTTAGGTTTGCGAATTTTTCGTGTTTTGATAGAAAAAGGAAGTTACACGGCATACAAAGTAAAAATTCCGTTTCTAAAAAAGAAAAAAAAATTCTAAGCAGCACATTTTTCAGAACACCCCAGTAAATTGACGAAAATGCAGTTTTAGATTGCAGGATTTCGGGTAATTTCCACGTTAGATTGGGGAAATTTCTGCATTCTGGGGTGGGATGAACAAAACAAAGCGAATATTTCCGTGTTTTAATAATATACAGGGTGTTCACTCTCAACTGTATCCAATGGCTAATTCCTATATCGCATAGACGTATCGTTCCAGTTGCAAAAATGTTTTAAATGAGGTAAAGAAATATTTTAAAAGCGATTTGGGTCAATAAAAACATTTCTTAAAAAGTTACTAAATTTAAATTGTTATACGCCCCCCACCTCCCCGTCCTATAAGTTATATTTAGTAAATGTTCCTATATGCTAAGAAGTAAGACAAAAAAAAAAGTCCCATTCTTCCACGAGTAAAATTGACCGAGTAATAGCTGTTTAAAGTTGAAACATCTTTTTTGGTGCAAAATAGGGGGTCATTCACAAATTTACTAGAAATATATAAAATCATCAGATATAAACAAAAAAATAATGGTTGAGAGTAAAATTAACATTACGATATAAATTTGAAATCTATTTTCATTCTGACATATTAAAGAAAAATATACAACTTGTACTAAAAATATAAGTGAAAAAATAACAGATTTTTTTTTTTATGAAATGATGAAAAGCAACAGTCTCAATTTTTAAAAAAATGATAGATATTTTAAAATGCTATTAGATTATCTAATCAAAAAGTTAACTGATAAAAATTAAAGTTACCTTAAAACTTACTAGACGTGACTTTAAAGTTAAAGCATTTTTTTTTCTTTTTTGCTGCGAAATAGAGATAATTCACAAATTTATTTCAGAAATTTACTGACAATTCACAAATTTACCGCACTTCCTTCGGCTGCAATGCAGAAATGTACACGTGAAATAAATCCTTCTCATACTTTAAGCACTTTGTATACGATCCCTCGAAACATGGCCCAACTCATCTGTGTTTAGATGCAGAAAATTGGTATAAATTATGCAATTCAAAGATCCATAACACGCTCAATTTTAGTGTTAGATGAATGGGACATTTTTGTCTTACTTGTTAGTGTAATAGGAAATTTTTACTAAATATCACTTGTAGGACAGGAGAACCATGCAAAGATTAAATTTCGTAACATTTTAAGAAATGTTTTTATTGTTCAAAATGACTTTTAAAATAATTGTTTACCTCATTTAAAACATTTTTGTAATTGGAACTACATGTATATGACTAACGGTTTCGATGAGTTAGCCATTGGACAACGTTGAGCGTGGACACCGTGTAATAACCAATTGAAAAATTCATTCAATTCATTCAAGTTGTTTATTGTATCACAAAACAGGAGAACATGTCGTTTGTAATTCAATAATTTAAAATGTTTATAAATTTGTAAGAAGTGTTTATAATTAATTCTAATGTTAATTAGAGAAAAGTACTCAGATTGATTTCAAAGGATGTTCTTTTATGATTTTTGTATATTTTTTAATATGCTCATTTTTTATGTAAATAAATTAGTTATTTGTTTTTCGAAAAAGATGTTGTCATAATTTAAGTGTTTAGTGATTAATTTTAAAACCTAAATATTTTTCAGAGTTTATTTAGTTAAGTATTAAAGTTTTAGTTTAAGATTATCTTTGGGGTTGTTTTGTTAAACTGGGAATCCTTTACACGCTTATCAAAACAAAGGCTAAATGTTAGATACTCATCTAATACACAACGCGATGTATTTATTATTATTATTATTTCTTTATTATTTTAGAACTTTAGTATCTAATTAAGCAATGATCACAAGTCTTCTGTAACCAGAAGCCCCTTTAAGAGCCTACGCTAGTCACGCGAAAACATGCTGAAGCTAATGTTAAGTCTATGGAAAGGTTCTTGCGCGATTTCTCGCTCGCATTTTAATATTTTTAAATGATTTTTTTTGCATAGGATAGCTGAGATCGATCTCTAACGTTGTTAGTTTTTACTTTTTTGATTTTGGTTCCAGTTCTTTTATAAGAGGACATTTTCAATTTTGGAACCGGTTGGAACCGGTTCTGAAAGTGAAAGTACCCTTATATAAAAAAGCTGGAACCGAAATCGAAAAAGTAAAAACTAACAGCGTTAGAGATCGATCTCAGCTATCCTATGCAAAAAGAATCATTTAAAAATATTAAAATGCGAGCGAGAAATCGCGCAAGAACCTTCCCATAGACTTAACATTAGCGTACTTGTTTTTCGCATGACTGATGTACGCTCTTAAGATAATTTCTGAGTTAAGGTAAAGGTGCATCCAACACCTTATTATCTCTATGTGTGGTGACTTGTTGATTATGGACAGCTGTAAACGGCCTTTAGTAGGCTATGTCTAGAGCTTATCAGCAGTAGCTTTTTAAGAAATGTTTTTATTGGTCCAAACGACTTTTTAAAATAATTGTTTACTTCATTTAAAACATTTTAATAATTGGAAATGTAAGTCTATGACTAACGGTTTGGACGAATTAGCCATTGGACACCGTTGAGAATGGACACTGTGTATAACCAACGGAAAATTTCGTTCAATTCACAGATTTTTCTGAGATTATCAAAAGAATGGAGACTTCGCAGCCGAAGTAGTTGTGTCTGAACTTTACTTTTTACTGAGAAACGATTAAGTATGAGATGTGCTTTAGTGTTGAACTATACGCAGGGTCTGGTTATCACTGGGGCACACAGGGTTGTGGCCCAGGTCCACATTGTCCAGGGGCCCCAAAATGCATTTTGTCCATTCTCGGAAGATACAAATTAATGCAAAATGACATTTATAGTTCATAGAAAAAGTGAATTTTTTCCATTCATCTAAACTAAACCACATCCGTGTTCTTCACAAACGCCAATGAAATGCAATGTAAATTACGAAATTCCGAGAAGAACGGATTTTACGTGAAACATGTTTAATTTAGTCATTTAGTTTTAGAGTTTTATTCGCTATAAATAGCAAAATTTTACGAATTTTACCGAATTTTACGAAATTTTAGCGAAGGTAAATAGAAAATTTTACCTTCTCATAATTGTTTAATGCATTTTTACATCTCTCTATACTATATTCTTTTTTCATAAAACTATAATTTAAATTTTTAAATGTTTAAAATGCAACTTTCTTGAGAAAGGGGACCGCAACATGTGGCCCGGGTCCCCGAAACCCTTTGTGCCCCGGGTCTAACATAGAGTTGATCAGGTCCTGACTATACGATGTACAATGAATGGTTTTGTTTATGTTCATCTCAACTACCATCAGTAGAATAAGTGTTTTTTATAAGTTTCTGTGTTTTGTCTCATCCTCCTGTGTTTGTTCTAAGCTAGTAAAAGTGTCTGCTAATAATTACTGGAATATTTCCTGAACTTTCCTATACATTTTATTTTACAATTCTTTTCTGTTTTACATCACATTACATAATACTGTCTGAACTTTTCCATTTACTAAGAAACGATTAAGTATGAGATGTGCTTTAGAGTTGAACTATACGATGTACAATGAATGTTTTTGTTTATGTTCATCTCAACTACCATCAGTAGAATAAGTGTTTTTTATAAGTTTCTGCATTTTTCTCATCCTCCTGTGCTTGTTCTAAGCTAATAAAAGTCTCTGCTAATAATTACTGGAGTATTTCCTGAACTTTCCTATACATTTTATTTTACAATTCTTTTCGGTTTTACATCACATTACATAATACTGTCTGAACTTTTCCATTTACTAAGAAACGATTAACTATGAAATGTGCTTTAGAGATGAACTATACGATGTACAATGAATGGTTTTGTTTATGTTCATCTCAACTACCATCAGTAGAATAAGTGTTTTTTATACGTTGCTTTGTTCTATTCCGTCTTCCTGTGCTTGATCTAAGCTAAAAGATGTGTCCGCTAATAATTAATGGAGTATTTCCTGAACTTTCCTATACATTTCATTTTACAATCCTTTTCGGTTTTACATTACATTACATAATACTGTCTTAACTTTTCCATTTACTAAGAAACGATTAATTATGAGATGTGCTTTAGAGTTGAACTATACGATGTACAATGCATGGTTTTGTTTATGTTCCTCTCAACTACCATCAGTAGAATAAGTGTTTTTTATACGTTGCTTTGTTCTATTCCTTCTTCCTGTGCTTGATCTAAGCTAAAAGATGTGTCCGCTAATAATTAATGGAGTATTTCCTGAGCTTTCCTATACATTTTATTTTACAATCCTTTTCGGTTTTACATCACAGTACATAATACTGTTTTAACTTTTCCATTTACTAAGAAACGATTAAGTATGAGATGTGCTTTAGAGTTGAACTATACGATGTACAATGAATGTTTTTATTTATGTTCATCTCAACTACCATCAGTAGAATAAGTGTTTTTTATAAGTTTCTGTGTTTTGTCTCATCCTCCTGTGCTTGTTCTAAGCTAATAAACGTGTCTGCTAATAATTACTGGAATATTTCCTGAATTTTCCGATACATTTTATTTTACTATTATTTTCGATTTTACATTACATAATAATGTGCAATATTTATTAAATAATAATAAAAAAAAAATCAATTGAAAGATTAACAAATTCCAGTGCTCATTTAGAATAGTCAAGTTAAAGAACAGCACTCATTAAACTGAAATCTGTCAGTGGAAATTCGGGTTGTATCAAAATCGTAATTGTGTTTATTTTTTTATTTTTTTTAATCTTTCATTATTTTACTTTTATTTTGTATTATTTTACTCTTTACAGTCCAAAGACGTCCCAAAAATTGCAACTCTCCACCGGATCATGGTCCATGCGCTGAAAGATTACACAGATGGTTTTATAACCAAAGAGCAGGAGGTTGTAAGAAATTCATATGGGGTGGATGTAAACCCAACGGGAATAACTTCAGAACAGAGGAAGAATGCGAACAAAATTGCGGTAGAAAGAAGATTTCTAAGAGTATGTATAGAACTAGATTATTAAACATAAACCAGTGTTACATCGCAGATAATTATTCGACTGTATAAGATTTCGAATTAAAAACAAATATATATATGCTTATATACCGGGTGTTCTAAAATGTACTGATTTTAAATTTCAATAACTTCCAAACGGTGACAGATATTTAAAAAAAATTTGCAGGAGAGTAATGCAAGATGTCAGCAGTTTTTTTACTGAGATTCCAGATTTTAGTTCGAATTACCAGCAATAGATGGCGCTATGAGCGATTGGAGTGAAATCCAGGCCAAAACTAAAATCACCCAGCATTGATGCAAAAGAAGGAGGTTCAATACATGGAGTGGGTCTCATTCATCAATAAAATCTTATTCAGAACCGGCCCTAAGAACAAAATTGTAACAGCAAATAAGACTCACTCCATGTATTGAACCTCCTTCTTTTGCATCAATGCTGGATTATTTTAGTTTTGTCCTGGATTGCACTCCTATCGCTCATAGCGCCATCTATTGCTGGTAATTCGAACTAAAATCTGGAATCTCAGTAAAAAACTCCCGCCATCTTTCATTGCTCCTGCATTACTCCTGCAAGAATTTTTTAAATATATGTCACCGTTTGAAAGTTATTGAATTTTAAAATAAGTCAGTCAATTTTATTACACCCGGTATATATATTATATAAGAAAGTTATATAAACAGTTTAAAATAGAAAATGAAATTGAAATGACCACTGAAACAGTTGATGAATATATTACAAGCAATGTTATTAAATTAAACAAGTAAAACTACTCTGGGAAATTCTGAGACTAAAAGACTAAAATTTTAATAGTAAAAGCATTTTTATTTCTTTTTGAATTATAATACGAAATGAAAAAAAAAAAAAAATATTTTAGTGTACATAAATATAAAAAAAAGGTTTAATATTTTATATTTTCTGAGAAAATATAGCTGCAAGAATAGCTTTTATTTGTAAACAATAAATTTTCCCCACATTTCCAATTTTTCCACAAAAAAAAAAAAAAAAAAAAAAAAAAAAAAAAAAAAAAAAAAAAAGTTTTTTTTTTTTTTACACTTCACGATTTCCGGAAAATTTATATCTCTTGCATCACATCTTAAGAACTACATATGTAGAATATAGAAGAATGTTCTTATTCTGAGGAATATTTCTAAGTAATGCATATTTGCTAATATAACTTGTGTTGCATTAAAAAATTAAATGTATTCCATAAAATTTTACAAAGAATATGTGTTTGCATACCTTCAGTAAATTATGACATATTGTATTCGGGTGTTTCGTACCGCCACGCCGCATTATAAAAGAAGCGAACAATTTTTCGTAAAAAAACGCAAGAGATTTATTTTATCAAAATATAGAACAATGGCACAGTGTAAAACTGTTAATGGACTTCCTAGTTGCTCAGCAACTTTACATCCAGGCGACGCGACGTGTAAGCAAGCGACTTGCAGATACATAAAGGGAGACATTAAAGAAATTAAAAAAGAAAAGTTAAAGCAATTATTTAAAGAAAAGTTTAACTGTAGTAAAATCTACATGAATGAAAGTATAAAAAGAGAAATTTAAAATAAATTTATGTTTATAAAAAATAAAACAAATGAATTAAATAATATAAAAAATGAAAGGAAAACTGTTAAACTAGTCGTTGGGGGCCACCGTAATACTTACCCGTCATGGATATGCTTAATATAAAATGTGAAAACAAAACATGTGTAAACTATTTATAAAATGCATTGCAATTCCAAAATAAAATCGGACTAAGCGTCTCATTTCCAATTAAAATATGTCTTTGAAGTGAAATTTGAATGAAATACAGGGTCATGCAAAATCGAAGAGAGTAGAAAATAGGATTACAAATATCTAGGCAACTAATTATCCGATCAACTACATTCTCTATGCAAAATTTGTTTTTTTTATTGTCTTAAATAAGCAATTTCGAAAATGTTTATATACCTTTTATCTGAACTAATATTTCGAAAGTCCGAAAAAAATACTTCCGGATAATCGAGGTGACTGAAATTCAATAGGCTTCTTCTCATTATTACATACTAAATACAAACCAAATTTCAAGTCTGTATCTCAATTTGCTCGGGCGATAGAGCGTTTACAGACGGACGGCAATTTTTTTTTCGGAATTTCTAGTGTCTGAAACGTGTAAATCCGTCAATTTTTTTTTTTCGATTTTTAATAGGATTACAAGAATTGCCCTATACTAGGTATGATAGGTAAGTAAACTGAAAAAAAAAACAGATTCTATTAGTTCTTAAACTGGCGAAAAAGTAACCGAAGACTAGTCCTAACATCTCTTTAAGAAAATACACTTTTCAGTGACCATACATTTAAATTAAAGGTAAATAAAAAAAATACAAGAGTTACAAACGGGCAATATATTATCAAAATATTTAATTAATTATTTATTTTTATTATTTTTATCTCTGAAAATTTCTCATCTCTCTCTGTACGAAATTTCCGGTGAAATCCATAATTTATTCCATTAATTTATATATAAAAACAAACTACTGATAGACTATCTTGATCGAGTGATTTTAACCTAATACTATAGTATAATATACAGAGACTCCCTGTTCCTTTTCTGTGTATTTACAGAAATATTTAACAGTGTACCTGATTTCTTTAAATTTTATTTTCTCTTTTCTAGAGAGAAAAGCCTGCAAAAAACCGAACGAAGTTTTTTCAAAATGTAAACGTGATTCCGAAGCTACGTGTCAGAAACCGAAGCCTAGATGTTACCCTGGATGCGTATGCAAGAAACCCCTCGTGAGGGGACCCAACGGCAAATGTGTCCGATTGTCGCAGTGTAACAGTAGAAATACGAAAATGGGGTAAAACTGTGGTGAAAGTCATCGTACAAGTTCTCGTAATACGATATATATTGATATTATTATTTGTTGAACTGGAAATAAGAAGGGAATCTGAATTTTTCTTTGGGGAATGTGATGTTTCACATGGTGAATTTACTCTGTATAAATCATGTATTTTCAATAAATTCGATGAATTATTTGTGTGTCAATCAAAATATATCAACTCGAATTCATATGTATCAACATTTATACATTCTTTTCAAGATCAAACAAGAAAGAAAAATCATGCGTCAAGAACTGACAACAAAACTCTTTCCACACTCTAAAAACGACATTTTCAAAACTGAGCAAAATATACTCAAATCTGAGTATGTCGCAAAGTCAAAATGGCTCCGAATCAAAATTACTCAAGTTTGAAACATGTATATAGTTATTTTGAAAACATGCACCCTCTCAAGAATAAAACATCAGGTGCTCCTATTTGAGTATGTGCATGTTTCAAAAATGAGTATGAACTGACTTCTATGTGCTCATTTTTGAGTATTTCCATGTTTCAAAAATGAGTTTGAACTGATTTTAATCATTTTTGAGTATGTCCATGTTTCAAAAATGAGTGTGAACTGACCTCTATGTGCTCAGTTTTGAGCTAGGTCCATGTTTCAATATTCTGAGTATTTCTGGTATTTAAGAATTGAAAGTATTGGGTCGTCCTATTTGAAACAAAAAGTGTCATAACAAAATGAAAACACCGATTTACTCAGATTTGAAAGTTTCATTTTTCTCAGTGCAACACTTTCAGAATAAGAAAACTTCACCACTTAAAAAGATGAAACCAGATTTCAGCAATTATCGTTTTATAGCCGGAATGGTACTCGAAGTATTTCGTGCATCCCTGTGTATGAACTATAAATATGTATATACACTACATAATGTGCTAAAATTTAGCTTAGTTATAAAACGCATAACACAGTTTAAAATTCACCTTCAGCAATTTCCAGCGAAAACTGAAAATGCATTCGAATAATTTTATAATACAGCCCTCTATATTAGCAACATATTTTTATACACTGCGCATAATGACTAAAATTTAGTTCAGAAATAAAACGCACAACGCAACTGAAAACATACTTTCAGAAATTACTATCCATAGACGGCAATGTACTCGGTTCTTTGCGTAGCCCTGTAGGTTAACCCTAGAATAGATGGTCATACTTTTTAAAGATTGAAATAAAAATTCTTCGAACGCAAATACAAGAAATATTTATCCATATTTAAAATCCTTATACATATACTCATCATGTTTTGGGCAAAAAATAATTAAATGTTGAGGATAAAAAGTTGGAAACAAAATTGGAATTAGAATGTCAGATGGCCATCTCTTCTTCAAGTAGAGGACAGATGGTCTTCTAATACAAGAAAGAAAAGGTGAAGTTAAAATAGCAAAAAAAATAGCACATTTCTTATAGTTAATTATGAAAAACATATAGCAATTTGCAAAGTGCCTTAAAAGTCCGTATAGTAAAAAGCAGTGTAACGTACGTACTGGCAAAACATTAAGATACCTAACTCAACAAAAATATTCAACCACTAAATTAAATAAACATTAAAATTTCGCTTACTTTTTATAATCGAAAAACACAGCTGCACGTCACAATGAATGAACTCATTGAACAATTCCCTACGAACAAAGATAATGCTGCGATCTATAATCAAGTTTTGGAAATATTTAGACTAGACTGGTCATCTCCTCTATGGCCATATATCCTAGAGTTACCCTATATGAATTTATTTATAATTTGCAAAAGTCTCTTAGTATACGAAATATAGTTCAGCTGGGATATTCGTAACTGAATAAAAAAAAAACATTTATAAGCAATTGACGCTCATACGCAGGAATGCTTACCAATTATTTTGTGTAACCTCGTACATGATCTATAGAATTTACACACACTATACCACGTAGTATGCAAAAAGTTAGTTAATCACAAAAACCCATACCATATTGGAAAACGCGCTTCCAGCTTTTATGTCTCATAGAGTACTAAAACCGAAATATTCTAAGTGTCCCTGTAAACGAACGATAACTGTTATGCCCTTCATATTCTTACAATAAGTATCTTCTAGTGCACCTCAATAATATTAAAAAAATCATTATGTTTGAAATAGTGTATCATTGATAAAATACGCTGCAAACAATTTCCCCTTTTGACTATTATATAACCGAATTCTTTTGAGTGACCCAGTAAATTAAAGATAAATGCTTTGTATATCATATTATACAAAGAGCATGCTCTAGTGCACTTCTTAAATGCACATAAATTTCATTATATTTGAAATAGTGTAATATGATTAAAATACGCCGCAAATGATTTTTCTCCATTGACCACAATTTAACGCGATTCTTTTGAGTGTCCCTGTAAACGATCGATAAATGCTTACACACGTCATTTTCAATAGAAAATATGTCATAGTAAACTCCAATAACATATGTCAATTGATTAATTATAACACAATTATTCTGATTGGTAAATAAATCACTAAAATTGTAATTTTCCAACTGAGTGGAAATATCTCCAGGCCAGGATTCGAACCAGGAATATTTCGACTTAAGCTGCCAATGCTCTGCAGACTCAGTTATCCTGGACGAATCTGGTGCACACAATGCACCTGGTCTATTATCTGAAACAGCTCAACAGAATAAACCGCAGGTAATGGAACTCCTGTAAAGACTGGATACGTAAGTACACTTGATTAATTTTAACATGATTATTCAAAAATGATTTATTTCTGGGTTGAGTTACTTTGTCATAGTGAATCCTCTACAACCAACCAACCGACTTAATCAGATTGGAGGAGTTTCTCGGTGTGTTGTTGTTTTTCATTTGGGTTTTTAGATTCATTTTCATGTCTTTGGGGGGATACAATAGGGTTTAAGTTTATTTACACTGAGGAAATGAGTCCAGGATACTCATGAAACGTGCGTCTGTTTATTACACGATGTTATTGTGTGTCAAACGTTGATATTTTTAGTATGATTATTCTAATTGATAAATTCATACTTTTTCACTCTGTTGGAAAATTACAACTCATATGATTGATTTACCAATTTGAATTATTGTCTTAAAATTAATCAATGTAATTAAGTATCTAGCGTATCCAGCTAACCTTATAGATACCTGGTCTGTTATCTGAAACAGCTCAACAGAATGAACCACAGCTAATGGAACTCCTGTAAACACTGGACACGTATGTACACTTGATTAATTTTAACACTATTCTATTAAACTGAATTTTAACCGAAAATTTTGTTGAACCAAACAAAATTTTCTTGGATCCCGCATCATGGAACAAAAATATTGTTGATCTAACAAAAATTCATTTGCTCAAGACAAATTTCTGTTTAAATAGGATTTAACAGGATTTTTTTACATCAACAATACTTTTTTCTGTTTTTTTTTTCCTTCGTTTTTATTACCAACATATGTAAAGCTTCTTTTCTGAAAATTACACCTGAGAAACAGCTCTGCAATAAAATAATTCAAAGACAAATATGCACGCTGTGAAAGCTAACAGCATTATACAACATAATGCAACCTATGCTAATATTATAAAGAAGAAACGTTTCTTTGTTTGTTTTTGGTGGTAATTTCTGGAAGCAGCAAACCAATTTCAAAAATAATGTTTGCAAAATGGCTGTGATCGTCTCTACTACTTAGGCTATATTTTATGTCGGTGTAATTATCCTCAAAGACATATGCAGGAACGAAAGCGTTCTAAAAATACGATTTCTGTGATACTGTTGCGACTAGAAACTTGAAATTTGGTAGGGTGGTTACTTTTTAGATGTAAATGTGCGCTAAGAACAATTTTTTATAAAAAAAAAAAAAAAAAATCAAAATTTAAAAGGGAAAAATGTGAGGAAAAATTCTGAAAATGTTCTAAATTACGATATATTTTGAAATGTGTGCGCTAGAAACTGGAAATTTGACATGGCTGTTACTTTTAAGACGTAAATATTCGCGAAGAACAGTTTCTAAAACTAGTCGGATGTGCCAATCCCAAAACTTTCTTCTATCTCACACAGGTTTCGCATACACTAAAAAGAATCAGCACCAATTTATATCAAGGTCTAACTGAATCTAAAGTTTTATTAAATTCCGCGCATTAGTTTTTGAGATATGACTATTGCTAAACTCGTATAAATCCTGCAAAATGTAGCATAGCAGCGCCACCTGTTGGGAGATTTAGACCAAATCCTAATCACCAACAACTTATGTCAACGTCTAACTGAATCTGAAGTTTGATGAAAATCCGTGCATTAGTTCTTGAGATATAGTTATAGTGATAATAATGAAAAAAATAGCATAGCAGCGCCACTTGTTGGGCTATTTACACCAAAACGTAAGCAGCATTTATTTATGGTCCATTATTCTGTCATGGTTTAATAGAATATGAAGTTTGATGAAATTTCGTGCATTCGTTCTTGAGATATAGCTATCGTAAAAATCATGAAAAAAGTGGGTAAGTGTGATCGAAGATCGCTCAAAGGCTTTCGTTTAATATTCCTTTCAAAACACTTTATCCTTTCTTTAATAAATCCAAATAAATTTCATTTATCAAAACAAAAAATAAGTAATGTTTTTTATAAAGTAAATATTTACCTGTCTATTTTTCCGTTTTTTCGAATATCTAAACCAGCCCGATAGCGGGCGAAGCCCGCTATTATATTCTGTCATAATAATATCTGCCATGCGGACTAAATGCGATATATAAAAAATAATAATAATTTCAAAATTAAACATGTTGTACACCTTCAAAATGTTAAAATATGCGAATATTTCCATAACGGATTTTTATCACGATTCAATATGTTTCTCAAACTCATATATTTACTATTCTCTATTACTCACATTGATACTCGCTTTGTATTATTCTCAAACATCTGAAAAATTCGTTAGACTTCCAATATGACGTCAGATTTTTTTTTTATTTCTCTAATGACGTGATATTAATCTGCTTTGTGTACATACACATACTCATACTCCTTGTATTATTGAAAAATCTTAGACATTTTCCGTTTTATTACCACTATGACGTCACTCAATTTTATTTCATATTTATCTTTTTTTCAATGGGTGAAACCTTTTATTTCATTTTCATTTTTCACGTGGAAATCGTCTGATAGAAAATTAATTATTGTGGAAAGAATTTCATCGTGGATTTTTAATTTTTGGCATCTGCTATAACGAAAAATGTTTAAATTTAATAAGAAAAGGCTGTTAGAATTTTGGTTTTTTATCTCTATTTATTAAAATAATACGAATTTTTCAATTTTTAATATTTTGAGCTCTTCATAGCTTTTATTCTGCTATATACACAAAGTTTCAACTCTGTAAGTTGTATAGTTTTTGAGAATGGCTCTGTGACAGACAGACAACGGAGCGGGAGTAATAGGGTTTCGTGAGATGAACGAAACCCTAAAAAGTGGTACAGCAGCACCACCTGTTGGGATATATACACCAAAACGTAATCAGCATCTATTTATGTCAAGGCCTAAGGAAATGTGAAGTTTGATGAAAATAAATACATTAGTTCTTGAGCTAAAGCTATTGCGGGAATCGCGAAAAATGCAGCATACAGCGCCACCAATTGGGAGATTTTCACCAAAAACTAATCAACACCAATTTATATCAAGGACTAACTGAATATAACGTTTTATTAAATTTTGTGCATTAGTTCTTGAGATACAACGCCACAAATTTTTTGTCACATACAGACAGACAGAGTTGCAGACTCACAGAGAGACATTTTCTAAAAACAGTCAAATCATGTTCAGGACCTTCTAAATAAATTCGTCGAAAAACGGAAGTCGAAAATTTTCAGGAATCCAATACTTTCTTCTTGTAAAGATAGAAGAAAGTAAAAATCAAAATTTAAAAGGATGCTTTTCTAAGAAACTACAAATACTACTCGGCATATTTCAAATTTCAACAACCACGCGTGGAAAGCCACGTGTTTTGTTAGTATAAAATAAATGCATTATTTGTTGAATTGGCATAAAGAAGGGCATTCAAATTTTTATTGGAGAGTATAAAATTTCTTTTAAAATATTTCACAAGGCAAAATTATTCTGCGAACCTCATATATATTCAATATATTCGACGAATTATTTCTGACTTAATCAAGCTGCATCTACTTAAAATCATATGAATTTATATATTTTCTCAGACTTAAAATTGGAAAGATAGTTGTATAGCATGGAACCGGCCTACGTCACATTTCAAATGGTCGTAATAACAATACTTACAGGAAAATAAGTACTATTGAAACTATCTATAAACTTGCACACGAGAAAAAGTAATGTTGATCCAACAAAAACATTTAAATAGAATATGTTGTAGAGTAAGATTTTATTTGGATAAACAATATTTTTGTTCCATCATTGTTGGTCCAAGAAATATTTGTTTGGCCCAACCAAATTTTCTTTTAAATATGGTCCCATAGAAATTTTGTTGGATCAACAATACTTTTTTCTTGGTGTGTCCTAGTGTGTTTTTATTACCTACATGTTTGTTTTCTGAAAATTACACCAGCTAGACAGCTCTAATTATAAGAAGAGAATTGCACGATAAAAATGTATGATTTCTGTATGCAAAACAAGAACAGGCTGGTAAAATTGTGACGAAAGATATTGAATAACTATATGAAATACATGTATTATTTGTTGAATTGTAAATACACTGCTGGACAATTGCTAAGGACGGATCACAAATTGTAATGTAGCATAACATTAAGCGAGATATGAGGCCTAGTAGGATAAAATTTGTTGCCACACTTTTCAGACATTAGAATAAAATACATTTATTGTTCTGGAAAAACACAAAAGGCTATGAAATATCTGAAAAAAGAAAATGTTCATGTGATTCTGCATACGGAGAAATGGAACAATGCATATGAAAGTCAGCAGGCACTTTGAAGAAAGGTGTCAGTACGGGACATGTCCACCGTGGAGTGTGATGCAACATTCTACACGTCGTACCATACTCTGAACAATACTATCCAGCAGCTGTTGAGGCAATTTATCCCATTCCTCTGTCAGTGCACGGATGAGGGTGTTCTTGTTTGTTGGAGGATAGTTTCGACTAGCAAGTTGCCTCCCCAAAGCATCCCAAACATTGTCAATGAGGTTTAGATCTGGAGAACGCGCTTGCCATACGAGGCGTTGAATACACTCGCTGTCTGGACAATCCTGAACAGCGAGTGTTCGATGACATGGTGCGTTGTCGTCCATGAAAACAAATTTATCACCGACAGCACCACGGAAAAGGAGAAAATGGGGAAGTAGAACTTCATAGATGTATCGTTGGCCCGTCATAGTCCCAGTCACAACCACATGTAAGCGCGTGCGGCCATTGATCATGATGCCGGCCCATGCCATGACACTGCATGTCGGATATCGGTCCCTTTCCTGGATATTTTCTGGACGATAAGCAGGACCACTCTCACCCCAGATCATTTGGCGTCTACAATCCGATGACAGACTGAACCTACTCTCCTCTGAGAATAGTACGCATGCCCAGTCCTGTTCAGTCCAGTTGCGATGCTCACGACACCATTGCAAACGGGCAGTAAGCTGCTGTCTGGTCAATGGGACACACACAACAGGTCTGCGGGAGTATAATCCTCCGTCCCTCAAACGTCTGGCTACAGTTTTTAGGGCGATCTGCTTTCCTGTGGCAGCAAGAAACTGATTTGCCACCTGCTGAGCTGTGGTGCGTCGGTTCCTTTTTGCCGATAGTTCAATGTATTTATGTCCTGCAGGCGTCGTACTTCTAACACGACCACCCCCGTGACGCCTGCTACACATTCCAGTAGTTTTAAATGATTTCCACAGCCATGAAACAATGCTGTGGACGATGTCGAACTCCCTGGCAACATCTGTTATTTTTCGCCCTTCATCGATCTTTCCAATAATTCGGCCACGCATAATATCGGGAAGACATGCCGAAAATTTCAAGTTCGTCAATTAAGTCTTTCCTGTAAAACTTGGAACAACAGCTGTACACACGCGTCAAATCCTTTAAAGCTCTTATCAGCGCTATCACGTGATGAGCAGACGTGGAAAAGAAAATTTGCATACGCACACCTCTTCTTACTATATCTCGCACTTATTCTAATTTTCCACATTTTGCTTCCTTTCATTTTGTGGTTGCTATGGGTGATAGTGTTATCCGTCCTTAGCAATTGTCCAGAAGTGTAAGTAGGGGATTCAAATTTATACTTTAGAGTATGAAAGTTCTTTTTTGATAGTTCACAAGATGAAATTATTCTGTAAAAGTCATATATTTTCAATAAATTTGATGAATTATTTCTGAGTTAATCAAACTACTTCTATTCGAAATATGATGTATCAGTATTTATATTTTGTTTTTCACAATTAAATACGGAAAAATGATCGGATATCTTGAATCCGACCACCACATTTCAAACTGTCGGGATTAAAATACTTATAAACATACACAGAGAAAGAAAAGGGTACTTTTGATTCAACAAAATCATTGTTAGATCTTCAAACATTCCTATTTAATTCTTTTTAAACAGAAAATTTTGTTGATTCAAACGAATTTTTCTTAAACCAATAATTATGGAACCGAAATATTGTTGATCCATCAAAATTTCAGTGAAAATCCATCATGTTGACTCAACAAAGTTTTTTGTTTAAGTAAGCTCCAAATTCGCTGGATCAGCAATATTTTTTGAAGGTGTGCCCGAGTGTGTCTTCATTATATGTACATATATATATTAAAAGCTTTCTTTTCAAAAAAATTGCATCAAATAGACGGCTTTGCTTAGAAAAAAAAAGAATCCGATTACAACTATGTTCAATTTTTGCTAACAAAATAATTAATGTTTCACAAGGTGAAATTACTCTGTAAAAATGATGGTTTCTCAATAGGTTTGACGAATTATTCAGTGATAATTAAAATATATCTTCTCGAATTTAAATGCATCAGTATTTATGCAATTTTTTGGAATTAAAAATGGTAAATTTATAAGACACTGTGGAGCCGACTGTCACATTTGAAATGGTCATAAAAAAACACTTATAAGAAAAGAATTACTAATGAAATTATATAGAAGCACTTACAGAAGAAAAAATATCGTTGGTTCAACAAAATATTGTTAAGTCACCAGACATTCCTATTGGTCTATATTTGGATCAACAATTATGAAAAAAAGTATTGTTGATCCAACAAAAGTTTGTTTGGATCAAGAAAATATATTGTTTAAATTTGGTCCAATCGACATTTTGTTGGATCAACAATGCATTTTCTGTGGTGTGTTTTGTGTGTTTATATTGCCTACACATTAAGAGTTGTTTTTAAAAAAATACATCAGATAAGTATTAAAAAAGAGAACTAATTACTAATTATTCAGATATTATTTATTAAAAAGAACCCGACGACAAATATGTTGGATTTTCGCTGTGAAAAATCAGTAAACACTGGTGAAATTGTGGTGAATCTCATTATAAAATCTAACACAATATGAAATGCGTGTGTTAGTTATTCAACTGGAAGTAAGCAGGTAATTCAAATTTTTAATGGTGTGATTTTTTTTTTCAGAAGACAAAAATACTCTGTAAAAATCACATATTATCAATAAATTTTATGAATTATTTACATGTTAATGAAAATCTATTTACTCGAATTCATATATATAATTGCTTATACATATTTTCAGAATTTAAAATAAAAAAAATTGTTGGTTAGCATAGAACCGAACGTCACTTTTTTAATGGTTTGTAATTAAATACTTAGAAAAAAAAGTAACGAAATTATTCATAAGCACACATAGAGAAAAAATATTGTTGATCCAACCAAAATATTGTTTGCATCAATAACATTCCTAATAACTATATGTAAATAGAAAATTTTGCTGAACCAAACAAATTTTCCTTAGACCAAGAAAGGTGAAAAAAAAAATATTATTGATCCAACAGAAGTGTGTTCAAATATGGCTCAATAGATATTTATTGGATGAACAATTCTTTTTCGGGGTGCGTCCGAGTGCGTTTTTATTATTTACACATTAAAAGGTTTTTTTTTTTTAAATAAAAAAATACATGAGATAGAGGATAGATAGATTTAGAGAAATTAACATCAAATGTGTCCTATTTTCGCTGTGCAAAACCATAAACACTGGTGAAATTGTGGTGAACAACTTAACACAACATGAAATACATCTCTTATTTATTGAAATGGAAATAAAGGATTCCAATTTTTATTTGAGAGTGAGAAATTCCTTTTCATTGTTTTAAAAGGTGAAATTAATCTGTAGAAATTTGAATTTTCTAAAAAATTCAATGCGTTTTATCTTTTAAATTAACTAAGGAATCCAATCCGATCTTCCCGGATGGACATAGGTAAAAATCCTTTTTGTTTGAAAACTCTAATAGATTTTTTTTTTTTTTTTTTTTTTTACATTTAACATATTTTTTTATATTAACCACTAACAGCAATCAAAAAGCAATTTTATATGAAAAACATCAATAATGTATTCAAATAAAGTGTTGACATTTATTAAAAATTGTACTTTCGTATTTGCCTCATGCCAATGATTAATAGAGAAAACAAATGTCGAAGATTTGACTAATTACAGCAACCTCTTTTATTCTGATTATTTCAGTGTTAGTTCGATTATGCACCTCTTAAACTTATGTATTATTTACTTATTTATTTTGGTGAAGTTTTAATCTCGTTATGGAATATTGTAATTAGTGTGCACGTGATAGAGATATATATATATTTAAAATCATACATGAAACTCATTTTAAATACCATAAACAATCAGTAAATTAAGGTACAGTTTTCAAAAAAATTGCATTTGTAGGTAAGTACACCTTTCTTTTCTTTAATCAACGTTGTAAGAATTGAAATTTTGCAATGTTTAGAAGTTAATAAATTTGCAAAAAGTTGAAATATATTATTTATTTATTCGTTGTAATGACGTCAATATGACGTCAGCGTTACTCATGGACAGGTTTTTGCTTTATAATAAAGGGTGATTCCAAATTCATAGTAAAAACTTTAAGTGTTGATACAGAATACTGTAACTATCATTTATTGTATAGGAATGTATAAGCGCAAGTGACGATTGAGGCAAAAAGAAAGAAATTGAGATTGAAAAGAAAAAAGATTGAAAAAGATTTGAAAAAGATTGAAAAGAAAGAAATATTATTTAATTGTGAAAACTATTATAGAATTAAAGACATGAGTCAAAGATTTGCAACGTTAAAACACACAAATTCAACTATCACAAAATTCAACAACATAGGTCATTTCGAGGATACCAACGATCCCCTTCATCAGTGTAAAATAAAAATAAATAAATAAATAAAATAAAATAAAAAGATTAAAAAGGGGTTCAAAGAACCCGCTCGGCTATAGCCCCGAGTTCTGGCAGTTCCATGAACGGACCAAAAATGGCAAATGCAACAGTTTATGTACTAGATAAAGTACCTTACAGCGAAACACCGAAAAACTAGTATAACTGCACATAATCTGTTTACAGAGGGGAGGACCAAAGAATTTGTATATTATTTACCTATCAGACGAAGTATAGGGTAAGTCTTGTAATCGTTTTAAACATCGAAATTTTTTTTTTTTTTTTACGGATTTACATGTTTCAGACACCGGAGATTCCGAAAAACATATTTTTAGAAAAAGACAAGTTACCGTCCGTCTGTCTGTGTGTGTGTCTGTAGACGCTCTATCTCCCGAACAAATTGAGATAGAGACTTGAAATTTCGTATGTACTTAGTATGTAATAATGGGAAGAAGCTTATTGAATTTCAGTAACCTCGATTATCCGGAACTATTTTTTTCGGACGCTAGAAATATTCGTTCTGATAAAAGGTACATAAAACTTTTCGAAATTGTTTATTTTAAGAAATGAATATAAAAGACAATATAAAACATAAATTTTGCGTAAAGAATGAAGTCGATCGGATAATGAGTTGCCGAGATATTTGTAATCACATTTTCCACACTCTTCGATTTTTCATGACCCTATATTTTATTCAAATTTCAATTAAAAGATATATTTTAATTGGAAAAGAGACGCTTAATCTGACGCACTAAACTCTTAGTTAATAGTATTATCATTTTTGGAGTTATAAGGATGTTTATTTTACGCAATTCAATAATACAGCATTTAAAGTTTATGACGTCATCAAGCCAGGATTTTATTCAAATTTCAATGCATTTTATAAATAGTTGACACATGTTTTATTTTCATATTTTATCTTATGCATATCCATGATGCGTAAGTATTACGGTGGCCCCCAACGAATAGTTTATGGATATGATAAGTCTCGTAAAAGTCCAGATCAAATACCGAATTATATTTTTGAATAATTTTAGCCCCGGAAAAGTTGAACTAATGGTTGGGAATAAGGTATTAAGGAAGGTACAATATATAATTCTGGAGAATATTGAGAAAAATATTTCTAATAGATTTTCAGTAAAACTTTAAACGTGTTTTCTGAAAAACATGTTTTCATGAACAATCAGCTACAAAAAACATTATATTTCTGGAAATTATGATTATAATTATATGAAACCTATTATTTACAATTTATATATTGTTGCAAGTATAATAAACTATATTCGTTTAAATGTTTGATAATTTATTGAAATTTTATCATTATGTTTATAAGTTAACTAGCTGTTACTCGTGACTTCGTTCACGTAACATTAAAAGAAAGATAAATGCATTAATTAAGCAAAATATTTCACACCCGCTAATTAAAAACGTAAATAATTAACTAAATCTTTATCATATTTTATAGAAGACAATAAGGTATTCTTTGTTATATGGGCTTTGACACAACTCACTTTTTAAAAAGCTACATTTTGTGCCAAATAATCGCGAAAATGAAAACTGCAACCAATGGGAAAAGGAGGGTCGAATAAATCGTAGAAATCGACGAATTGGGTAAAAAATAATGTCAGTTTTACCTGATAAACCATTTTACTTTTAACGCCTTTGTGAAACGTTTTAACAGCCACCCTTGAAAAATAATTAATTGGAAATAGTATATACTTTTTCTTTAAATTGAATTCTTGTGAAAAGGGAACAATAATTCTATACCTAGATGCAAGGAGCTTAAATTTGCCTCCTTGCTTTTATCCACAGCTGAAATAAAACTTGATTTCTAAATGACAATATGTTGACAGACGATTTTTGTTCTCCAGAATAAACTGATTCATAAAGTTTGAAAATGTGAAAATATGTTTTTATTTTTTCGAAAATTTTACTGCAGTTAAGATTTTTTTTTTCACCATCTATTCAAATTGAAAATAAATAGTGTTTTCAGTTTTAATGAGAAAATGGTGTAAAAAAATACATTAATCCGTTTTATTTCTTCTTTTCTAGCTACAAAAACGGAGTAATTTAGTTGCCGTTTTTAGAGAAACTTCAGTAAAATGTACCAATATAAAATTAATATCACAGTATCTAAATCAATTTTTTAAATTCTGAGAGTTTATATGACATCCTCGGATTAATGACAACCGGTACTAAGTAAATTGCATTGCGTTCTATAATCTAAGAGGAGTAGTTGCGAAATACAAACAGACGGTCACATTTTAATATATAAATAGATTCGTGTTTATTTTCCTTTTCCTAGTAATTCTGGTGTGATTTTTGACAGAAAACTCTCATCTGTATATAACTGATATTCATGCTTATAAAATATTTAAATTTTTCGTTTTAAATACGGCGTAAAACTCATCTACTTTCTATACTTACTTATCTTTGTATTCTTAATGTATGAAATTGATTCATGCTTCTTTTAAAACATATTTCAAAATTCCCGTTTTATTTCATGTATAACGTTACTTTTTCCTCAGATCAAATCTCTTTTAAATGATATAATTCTTGTTAATTTTCTTTTTCTGGCAATCATGACGTAAATTTTCGCACAAATTTCACATCTGTATGTAACTGATATTCAATCTTATTATTAATCAGTATCGATAAAAAATATTTCAGTTTTTCATCTTAACTATGGCGTTTATTATCTATCTACTTTCATTATACACTGATATTTATGCTCTTTGTATTATTACGAATATTTGAAAATACATGTTTTATTTATGACGTCATATTTGTCCAAGCCAAGTAGGATACTTTTCATAATTCCATGGTTCAAGCGAATTATTTTCTTAATATTATAATTATAGTTCATTTTTCCTTCTAATTATAACGCAGTTTTTGACAGAAAATCTCTTCTGAACGTAACCGATTTTCATACTTCATGTATAACAAATACTCCATATTTTTGTTTCAAGTATCATAGAAATTCAACTTCTTTTGAATTCTGTTTGATTTTCATTTTTCACGTTTAAATCGTTCAATTGAAAATTAATTGTTGGGAAAAATATTGTTCTGGATCTTTATTTATGGACAACAAAAAAGAAAAATGTGGTTAAATTTTATAGAAAAAATGTTTATTGATTCCCTATGAAAATAATGAAATTTGCAATTATTAAGGAAAATATTTGAAAAAAATAAATAAAATCTAGCCTAATGTTAATTTCTGGGTCCATCAATATGCAAAGATACAGGGCCAGTAAATCCTCCATTTTACTTACCCATCATAGGTAGTATAGGGTAAGTCTTGTAATCGTTTTAAAAATCGAAAAAGTTTTTTGGACGGATTTACACGTTTCAGACACTGGAGATTCCGAAAAACATATTTTTAGAAAAAAAAAATTGCCGTCGGTTTGTGTGTCTGTATGTCTGTAAATGCTCTATCTCCCGAAAAAATTGGGATAGAGACTTGACATTTGGTATGTACCTAGTATGTAATAATGGGAAGAAGCCTATTGAATTTCAATAACATCGATTATCCGGAACTATTTTTTTCGGACTCTCGAAATATTCGTTCTGATAAAAGGTATATAAAATTTTTCGAAATTGTTTATTTTAAGGAGTGAATATAAAAGACAATAAAAAAACATAAATTTTGCATAAAGCATGAAGTCGATCGGATAATGAGTTGCCGAGATATTTGTAATCCTATTTTCCACACTCTTCGATTTTTCATGACCCTGTATTTCAACCAAATTTCAATTCAAAGATATATTTTAATTGGAAATGAGACGCTTAATCAGATGTAATAAACCGCTAGTTAATAGGATTATTATTTCTGGAGTTATAAGGATGTTTCTTTTAAGCAATTCAGTAATCGAGCCTTTAAAGTTTATGACATCATCAAGCCACGATTTTATTCGAATTGCAATGCATTTTATAAGTAGTTTACACAATTCTTATTTTAATATTTTATATTATGCATATCCATGATGGGTAAGTATTACGGAGGCCCCCAACGACTAGTTTACATTTACTTCAGCTAAACATTAACACACACAATCGCTTTATAATATTATTAGGATACACAGAAAATGCAGCAAAAATCCCCAAATTGATAATTAGGATATCTATAAGTATACATCTAAGGAAGTTTTATTTTATGGCGGATTGTCGTATTCTTCGTTATATGTTTTGAAAGAAAATTAAAATGAACAACATTTTTGTCGTGAGAATATTTTTTGGTAAGTAAAAAATATTGCAATTATTTTTCTTAAAATTTAAACAATAAAAAAGATATTATATCAAAATAATCTATATTATAAAACTAAAACACGCGTCAGAGTATTGCTGACGTCATATTGGGGGTGGCAACACGATATAAATATCGAATAAATATTGCTTTTATTGCATTTTTTTAAACTTCTAAACATCGCACAATTTCAATTTTTACACCTTGGATTAAAGTTTAAAAAAATTTCCTTCAAATGCAGTTTGTTTGAAAATTATATCTCAATTCAGAGATTTTTTATGGCTGTGATTTTCAAGTATAATTTTTTTTCAAAATCTATATATATTGCATGAAAGGTAAACCCGTTTGAACGTAAAACAAAAGAAGTAAGAAATTGTACGTCAGACGTGACAAATGCGATTCGTTCGTACTATAACTAGTTTTATAAGTATTCAGATCTTGGTGCAATAGCTGTTGTACTCTCATGTAAATATGCATGAATACAAAATTTATTTTATGTGCAGATTTTCATATTATAGATATTAATTTCATTTTATAAAATTAGGTTTAAATACACTTTTACAGATAATTAATTACATCACTGTTACATTAAAATTATACTATGCGCAAATATCTAATACAAGACAATGCAAAAAAAAATCATAATTATTATTTCACTGAAAAAAATGATTTAAGTTCCGTAATAAAATAAGTACATTTTAAGTTGGCAACATTTTATCTTTTGTTGACATTTACTGAAAATTCAAATGGAAAACTTAAACCTATATTTGAAAACTTCAGAACTTGAAATCCAGATTTAGACTCTTTTTCCATTTAATATCTGTTTTGCCGGAAACATCTATCCAAAAAACTGTCGGTAGATTATGGGATCGCTATAAGTAAGCAATTTTAGTATACGATTTCTTTTTTTAAATTCAGTAATACGGAAACAAAATGACCCCATCTTAAATGTGATGTGATCACCATGGCAACCTAGAATGATTACCTGTCATGGGATATCATTGGATTAATTACGGATGATAGGATTTAATAGACTGAAGAAAACTTTTATTGATATATTTTTAAGTTTTTATTCGATTTTAATCAAATTTTAAATGACTCGACAAAATTCTGCAACGATGATATATATTAAATTTCCAACCATTCGGTTGAGTAGTTTTTGCGCTGTTATATGCGGACAGACGGACAGACAAGACGACGACAATAGGTGCTGCGTATTTATATAATTACGAACGCACCTAATAAATAGTTCAGAATTTGTTTCCGGCTGATATTCCCATAACGAAATTAAAACTTTATCGTTAAATAAATAAAATAAATGTTAAATCAAACACAAATTTAATAGATATGTAATCGATTTATGCGTTGAAACACTGCAATAATCAAAAGAAAAAAATAAAACTGCCCAGTTAAACTGAGGGCATTGAGCCCACAGGTTATTTACACTAAGTGTATATTATACTCTTATTTGAAAGAATTTGAAATAAGCCCCTCGAAAAAAAAAATCGATAGTATATTAAGGGAGGCTCATCCCCCGCTCCCCCCCCTAATAATTAACCATTGAACTTCCATAGCTAATAAGAGAAGTGCTTAATTGCAATGAACATATATACAAAATTTGAAGAAAATTGGATAATTCTACATGGAAAAACCATTTATATAAATTAAGGGGGGGGGGTAATAGCCCCCGTATCCTCCTTTATACTTAACCAATGAACCCCCAACACTAATCTGAGAAGCGCCTTATCACAATTAACCTATGTACAAAATTTGAAGACAATCGGATAATTCTGCACGAAAAACCCATTTATCTAAATTAAGGGGGGGGGGGATTAGCACCTAGTTACTTAACCAATGAACCACCAAAACTAATCAGGGGAACGCCTTATTACAATGAACCTACATACAAAATTTGAAGAAAATCGGATAATTCTGCATGAAAAACCCATTTATCTAAATTAAGGTGGTGTTAGCCTCCATTCTCCCCTTTTTACTTAACCAATGAACCCTCAAAATTAATCAGGGAAGCGCCTTTTCACAATGAACCTATAAACAAAATTTGAAGCAGAACGGTTATTTCTGTCAAGAGTTATCGTGTTACGTATACACGTGCATACGTACATACATACGTACATGCAGAACCGGCGGGCACATTAGCTCTCAGGCTTTGATAGCCTGTGAGCTAAAAAAGAGCTTTTGCGATTTCTTCAACTATTTACTTTTGGCATGTGGTTAATACAAAAGTATCGTTTTTAACAAATTTCAGAACTGTATCTGAATAATTGATATTTTTCACTTAAAAATGCTTTTTGTTTCTGTTAGTGCGTAATCTAAAAAAATATATTAAATGTAAAAAATGTATTAGAATTTTTAATACAGAAATATATTTTCACATATATTAAATAAGCCGGGAGGCCCGAATTGAATCTTCTTGTTTATTTAACAGATACAATTTTATTTTCTTATACGAATTTATTTCAAACAATTAATATCCCACTTATTTTTCCTTTATACGAAACAAGTTAGATGTGTTAATCCCAAAACTTTCTTCTGTTTCATATAGTTTAATACCTCAAAATTCGCTAGCACAGCGCCAATAAAATCAATATTTTTCATCATTCTGTTGTACATCAGTTGCTTGCGAATCGCCGTGTTATATCGGACGCGAAGCACTCTTCGCTGCACGAGCAGCCGATGTACAATACAACTACGAAAAATCAAGAAAATCATACAAAAATCGCTATCACAACGCCCTCTTCCGGCTGAATGGCTCCATATTCAGCTGGGACCTGCTGGTCATAGCCGAAAACATATAAATGAAATTTGGTTCAATTCTATGCATAACTTCATACACTTTTCGATGATACAATAATGAAAATGCAACAATAATCGCTATCACTGCGCCCCGTTCCGGCGGAATATCTCTAAATTCAACTGGGACCTGCTGACCATAGACAAGAACATATAAATGAAATTTGGTTCAATTCTAAGCATAACTTTATACACTTTTCGATGATACAATAATGAAAATGCAACAATAATCGCTATCACAGCGTCCCCTTCCGGCGGAATATCTCTAAATTCAGCAAGGACCTGCTGACCACAGAGAAGAACATATAAATGAAATTTGGTACAATTCTATGCATAACTTTATACACTTTTCGATGATATAATAATGAAAATGGAACAAAAATCACTATCATAGCGCCCCCTTCTGGCGGAATATCTCCAAATTCAACCGGGACCTTAACAACCGGATTCAACAAGACCCGGGGGGGGGGGGGCTTTTTTGAAAACAGAAAAAACCCATAATTTCTTAATTATGATACGTATCGAATCCGTTTAAAGTTATTATTACTTCTATAAAAAGGGGCGAAAACGTATGTATAACAGATTTTTGATATCATTAAAAATGGCCCCAAGGGGGTGAAAAAAGGGGGGTTTTAGAAGAAAAAAAATCATAGCTTCGTCAATTCACAAGATATCAAATCTGCTTAAATTTATTATAAATCCTCTTAATATTATCTAAAACTTTTATATTGACAAGTTTTTTATTAGGACCAACCCTTATAGCAAAAAAAAAAAAAAAAAAAAATTAAAAAAAAAAAAAATCCCTGCTGACTCCGCCTGCAAACAAGTTAGGTTTCGAAATGGGCGTTCCCAAATACCGCATCATGGCAAAAAGGTAATTTCTTCCGCAATTCCCAACAAACAGGCGCCCCACGGTTTGTGTCTTCGAAATCTACCTGTGTCTGTAGGCCGAGCCGTCAGGGATTTTTTTAATTGCAGTATACTGTTACTACTGTTCTTGAAGTGAAACAAGTCCTTTGGCATCCTCGAATTTCAAGGATAATTTCAGTAGATATTGGAGAAACCGTGTAAAAAGCGAAATTCCCTTAATTTTTGAACAGCAGTGTATTATAGATTCAAGAAAGTAAAAATGTATGTCGAACGTAGTGGGATACTTTAAAAGGATAAATTGTTGCATTAAGGGTGTATTCAAATCCAAACTGCTTATTTTGAGACACATTTTAAAATTCATTTTTGCTCTAAAATGCACCCAATTGGCAGGTTCTCTTATTCAGAAACTTTATAATGTCCCTATTGTCTCAATTTTTTGATAAAGGCAGAATATATTTCAAAAAATGCTGTCAAAGTGGACATTTTGAACCGAATTTCCCGCAGCGATAGCGCTGGAAACAACAAAAAAAAAATTATCGTACTGTGAAAATAATTGTTTGTAAATCAATTTCTAATTAATTGAACGACAAATAAAAACATAGGTCCCTTATAAATCTCTTCATAAATCACGCCGCCAAGTTTCATGTTTTTACTTTTAAAAATGAGTCTGAAAATGTGTCTCAAAATTTTGAGTTGTTGAGCTCGGAAAAATATATATATTTTTTTTAATACCGCCTTAAATTTCTAACCAGGACAGAAAAAGCTATTATTAATTCAGAATAATGCTCTGAGCTTATGATTCACCTATTAGTCGTTTTTTAGGTGGAGAAATGGGGTGAGGGAACGTTATTAAAAGGACTTTTATCCTTTTACATATCGTCGCTGCCATGTCAAACTATCGAATGTGAAAAATGCATTTTGTATTACGTTTAAAAATTGGCCGATTGTCACCACTAAATTTTATTAGAATTATTCGTAAGAATATTCATAAAATTTCAGTGAAGAACAGGGTTGCCAATTTGCTCTACTTTCTTATTCAGGGATGCCGAATTCATACCGGAAAGTTTGAGAAAAAAAATTATATTTTATGTAGTTGTGAAATGTTTGTCATTAAATAAAGCAAAAATTTCTATTTAAAATTTCTGGTATGGATTCCGAATTTCGGAATGGAAAAGGAAGACAAACTAGTAAGGAAGGTGAAGAATACTATTAAAATTTAGTGGTGACAATCGGCTCATTTTTAAAAGTAATGAAAAATGCATTGTTTCACATTCGATAGTTTGACATGTGGTAGCGACGATATACTTAATTTTCATTTAATAATTACTTAAACTTAAATATAAATTTAACTTGTATGGATTTATAAATTAATAAAATTGAAACGAAATGTCAAAGTGTCATTAGCTCTGTTATTTCCTTCAAAATATGCAATCCCTTTGTGAAAAATTATTACGTGGAAGAAAAAATGGATTTCATTTTTGGAATCAGCATTGAAATAGTGCAAATAACAGTCATCAAAATTATTTTTTCAGATTATAGTTATTCTCCTGTAGTGTAACTATTTCAGGAAATATTTCATATCCATATTCGTTCTGTAAATTAAAAAGACATTGTTATCATTATTTGACAAAATATTATTATTGCAAGAAGATCCCTAGAATAGAACAATTCTTTCCAATAAGTATAATAGAAATGGAACATTACATAGTCGCAATGTGTTTCTTTGAAAACAATATGAAATTTTAAAATTGCGATATTTTTGTCATTGATATATATATATATGTAACGAATGTGAATAATATTTCACTATTTATTTTGTCAGTGAGAAGATGCAATTGATTGAAAGATGGCTGCTCTTACAAGATGCTCTATACTGATAATTGGTATTCTGATCATTGGCACAGGTAAAACAAAAAATATTTTTTTAAATTATAATATCCTACATATAATTTGTTTCTAATGTCACTAGGTGGTAACATATGTCCAAGGTTTCGTTTCTGCCCCACATGTTTCTAGAACTTTTTTACCAGAGAAAGTGTATATCATTAAAGTAATGCCCTAATGTTATTCAGAATACCTCAAATGTTATTAAGAAATCGGCAAAAAAACTTTAAGTTATGTACTTTTTGATTTGAGCATTTGATCTAACTTTTAAACAGATATATCTTAGAAGTTCAAAAATGTAGTTCTCCCTCCATTCATTTGTGGGTCATTCTCGCCGAAAAGGCACATTTAGAAACAGGCTTGCCAGTTCACTACTTGTTTTTACTTACCCATCATACGTAGTATAGGGTAAGTCTTGTAATCGTTTTGAAAATCGAAAACATTTTTTTAACGGATTTACACGTTTCAGACACTGGAGATTCCGAAAATCATATTTTTAGAAAAAAAAAATTGCCGTCCGTCTGTGTGTCTGTAAAAGCTCTATCTCCCAAAAAAATTGAGATAGAGGCTTGAAATTTGGTATGTACTTAGTATGTAATAATGGGAAGAAGCTTATTGAATTTCAGTAACCTCGATTATCCGGAACTATTTTTTTCGGACTCTCGAAATATTCGTTCTGATAAAAGGTATATAAAAATTTTCGAAATTGTTTATTTTAAGGAGTGAATATAAAAGACAATAAAAAAACATAAATTTTGCATAAAGCATGAAGTCGATCGGATAATGAGTTGCCGAGATATTCGTAATCCTATTTTCCACACTCTTCGATTTTTCATGACCCTGTATTTCATCCAAATTTCAATTCAAAGATATATTTTAATTGGAAATGAGACGCTTAATCAGATGCAATAAACCGCTAGTGAACAGGATTTTTGAATTGCAATGCATTTTATAAGTAGTTTACACATTTTTTATTTTAATATTTTACATTATGCATATCCATGACGGGTAAGTATTACGGTGGCCCCCAACGACTAGTTTTAATTCATATTGCTTGTTTGCCACCAGATTTTTAAAATAGCATAATTTGCTCTATTTTCGAATTATTTAATCTTTCATAAAGGTAGTTTTCAAATGACTTGCTCAACGACGCGAAACTTTCTGATACGTTTTATGACTCATTTTGCAGTGATGGAACAGTGGCGCAGCAGTTGGACGATTCTCACCACTAAATTGTAATAGTGTTCTTCGCCTTAAAAAATCTTTGAAACTCTCTGTCCTTGAAACTCTCTGTCTCTTTGTCCTTAAATAAGACAAAGATTACAATTTAAATTTAACGGTGTCAATTGATTCTCTGTTGCGCCACTGTTCCATCACTGATTTTGAAACGCAAAGGCACAGAATTGCAGGCCTGACTATGGAAGCGATTTGGAATCAAAATGAGTTTTCCATTTTTTGATCAATGCATTACTTATCGAGTTATAAGCGATTCCTGTCACGTGACACGTTTTTAATCCTTTACGTTCTGCGGCGTCGGAAATTCGGTTCAAAACGACGACTTTGACAGTATTTTTTGAAAAATCTTCTGCCTTTACCAAAAAAATGGAAAACGTCTTTTGATTACAAAATTTTTTAATGAGAAAACCTACCAATTTCATGTATTTGCTCCTAAACAGGAGCAAAAATGAATTTTAAAAATATGTCATGAAGTACCCAGTTTGGATTTGAGAACAGCCTTAAATAACGCGAACATTTCTACTTCAAAAAAGTGGCCACAATCAAGAAATCTGAATTAAAAAAAGTAATGTGACTGGCAACACTGATTAGAAAAAGTTAGTTAGTTAAAAATAATAGTTTTTAACTGTTGATAGAATGTTGAATGAATGAACTGTTTATAGAATGTAATTTTCTGAAAAACAATGCGCATCAGGATTTCATTACTTTTAAAATTTCTGTTTGTGTTTGAGATTGTCCTATACTGCACGCATTGTTTGACAAGTGACTGAAAAACTAGACAATCTATCTATATATATATATTATAAAGGACAAACGTGTCCGTGCGTAACGCTGACGTCATTTTGCGAATGGCAACACTAGACGATAAAATTTCGGTTTTGCGAATTTTGTTACTGAATTTTTTTTTTTATTTCTAAGCATCGCATATTTTTAATTTTTACACCGTTATTATAGGAAATAAAATCTACTTTCAAAAGCAATTTGTTTGAAAACTGTATCACAATTCACTCATTTAAATTAAATTAAATTTCAAGCATGATTTTAAAAAAATCTATCTCGATCGTTTGCAGACGATTACAAAATATTAATCCGTTTGCACTTTAAGCAAAGTAAAAAGCTCAGCATTTGTTTCCAGCTACTATTCCATGACGAAATTAAAACTTCATTACGCAATCAATTAAACAGTAATAATAAAACACAAATTTAACAGACATGTAATTGAAACAAGCGCTTAAAGCCGCTGAAATTAGAATAAAAGAAAAATGCTGTAGATAACGAAATTTTCAGCGATTTCTTCAGCTATTACCTTCTGGCACGAGGTCAATACGAAATTACCGCTTTTGATAAATTTCAAAGTTTTATTTGACTGTATAATTGACCTATTTCATATAAAAATGCTCTTTGGTGTTTTAGGGGGCAATCTGAAAAAAATTATTAAATGTAAGAAATCTATTAGAGTTTCAAATAAAAAAAAATAATGATTTTCAGATATATTCTCTATCCCGGAAAGCCCGGGTTGGATGCCCTGTATCAGTAAAAATGGATATGCCAAGTCCACGCACTCTGAAAAAAGACAAATGTTTTTTTAACAGCGTTTGAGCGTTTTTCTGTACTTTCATAAGTATGCTTGTAAACCCCAGGATATATATATATATATTACAATCACAGTTTAATGCTATAATATCTTTTATATCACCTCATTCTAGATACAGTTCAAAAAAGAATTGTGTTAAAAAAATTTTGTGTAGTAAACGGAAAAAACATGGGCCTAACGCTTAAAAGCCTACATCAGTCATGCGTAAAAACGTGTAAGCTAATGTTAAGTCTATGGAAAGGTTATTGGCAGATTTCTCGCTCGCATTTTAGTATTTTTAAATGATGTTTTTTGCAATTGCTGAGGTCGATCTTTAGCGTTGTTAGTTTTTACTTTTTCAATTTTGGTTTCAGTTTTTTTTTTTTTTATATAAGGGTATTTTCACTTTCAGAACCGGTTCCAACCTGTTCCAAAATTTAGAATTTCCGCTTATAAAAAAACTGTAACCAAAATCAAAAAAGTAAAAACTAACAACGTTAGAGATCGGCCTCAGCTATCCTATGCAAAAAAAAAAAAAAAAAAAAAAAATCATTTAAAAATATTAAAATGCGAGAAATCTGCCAAGAACCTTCCAATAGACTTAACATTAGCTTGAGCGTTTCTTCGCGTGACAAGCGTAGGCTCTTAAAGGGTTAATGTATGAAAATATAATATAACCACGGACGAAAACATACAATCACCTATTCCATGTTACTCACGATTCCAAAAAGCGCTCTTTTTCTTTAGAAATCAATATATTTTTGTGATTTAAAAAATCATTTATAAAAACAAAGGTTCTTTTTCTGCTACTGATTTTCGGAAACGTTTGCGGGTGGTTTTTATACTGTATTAATCTGTTTTCTTAAACCAGAATATCTGTTTTTAGATTGCTATCAATTCCCGGTTAAACATTTTCAGCAGCGTAATTGAATTTATACATGCAAGAGTTACAAAATAATATTATTACTTTCTTCTATCTTTACAAGAAGAAAGTATTGGATTCATGAAAATTTTCGACTTCCGATTTTCGAGGGATTTATACGTTTTAGAAAGTCCTGAACACGATTTGACTGTTTTTAGAAAATGTCTGTTTGTGAGTCTGTGACTCTGTCTGTCTGTCTGTATGTATATATGTATGTGACAAAAATTTTGTGGGCGCTCTATCTCAAAAGCTAATGCACAAAATTTAATAAAACTTTATATTCAGTTAGTTCCTTATATAAATTGGTGCTGATTAAATTATGGTGAAAATCGCCCAATAGGTAGTGCTGGTATGCTGCATTTTTCGCGATTTCCGCAATAGCTCTATCTCAAGAATGAATGCACGAAATTTCATACAACTTAATATTCTGTTAGACCTTGATATAAATAGATACTGCTTACGTTTTGGTGTAAATAGCCCAACAGGTGGCGCTGCTATGCTAATTTTTCATTATTAACACGATAACTATATCTCATGAACTAATGCACGGATTTTCATCAAACCTCAGATAACTTTCATCAAACTTCAGTTAGACGTTAACATAAGTTGTTGTTGATTAGGTTTTGGCCTAAATCTCCCAACAGGTGGCGCTGTTATGCTACATTTTGCAGGATTTACACGATTTTAGCGATCGTCATATCTCAAGAATTAATGCACGGAATTTAATAAAACTTTAGATTCAGTTAGACCTTGATATAAATTGGTGCTGATTCTTTTTAGTGTATGCGAAACGTGTGTGATATAGAAAAAAGTTTTGGGATTGGCACATCCGACTAGTTTTTAATGTTAATGTTAATGCTGTTTATGTATCATGTTTGTCTGTAAAACTTGTTTATTGAAATTTGAGAATGGATACCATCTGAAAGAAAACTGGTTAATATTCTATAAAAATAACACTAAAACATTTCCGAAAATCAGTGGCAACGAAAGAATTCGTTTAAATGTAAATGCTTCTTTAAATCTGGAAAATATATTGATTCATGATGTTTCTAAAGATAAGTGACACTTTTCGGATTAGTAAGTAAACTAGAAGAGGTATATTTTCCTAGATTAACCCTTTAGCGGGCGGTGTCCACAAAAAAGGACACCTAATTTTAATTCGAAAACTGACAAATGGCACCAAGAATATTTAATAAAATTTCCCCTTTTATTAAGTACGGTAATATAAGCAGGTTTTTATTAACTAATGAATTCTTTTATAAATTCTGGTGTTGGTCCATTATTTCATCATTTTAAAAACAGACTTACTCCACGCCGGAAAGGGTTAAGGAACATTTTATATTTTCGTTTTTGGTTGTATATGTTTGCTGGATTAAGAAGCAACTTTTCCCTTGCAGTCGTTAAAATAAATAAAATAAACAACAATAAAAAGTCGTTGAGATTGCCAAATACATCTGGTTATTTCTGATTTATTGCTTGATATTAGGAGGCTGTCACGTTACAAATAGCAATAAGTTTCACACATAGTAAAATGTTGCCACATTATCGATATGTTTCAAATAATAAATAAGTTTAAATTATCTATAAAGTTTAATTTTTCTAGTTATTATATTTAATTATTATTTTTTCTATACATATGGGTCATTGTTGATTCACTAGGGAAGGTATTCTACTATTGGTTCTGGATTTCGCCAAGGGGGTATCGTTGAAAATGTCTTGTCATAAGGGTCCAGAAAAATATAGGAACGACCCGCCCGAATACAACCGTTCCACAGTGTGGTATTTCACTGAAAAAGCTGGCCAAAAGTCAAAATTTCAAATCTCATATTTAGTTGTTCATTTTCTGATTGATATAAGTGCAGTATCCTGTGCATATGATAACGAGTTCATTTCGTTCTATAGCCTCTCCAATAGTCTGGTATTCCACTTGGAATTCTTTTCTTGTGCAAGTCTCATTTTATGCTTTTGGTCCATGTATCATTTTATCGAAATTCTAAAATACTATTTTTAGTCGAATTTCAGAAACATTTTACGGTTTTTAAAGACGAAGGTGTATACTTCCTTTTACATAAATAGTTTTGAAAATAAAATGCATTTTCATTATAATATTCACATTTGAAACCATAGTTTTTAGGTTAAATATTTTAGATAAAAAGGGAATTCTAATAGGGAGATAAACAGAGTTCAATAAGAACTCTTGTGTTTTCATAATGTATATACTGGCTAATTAAAATATATTAAATAAAATCTACCCTATTTTGCCCCCCTTTTATTTTATAACTAAAAGAAAATTTAAAAAAAAAAAGAAAAAAAAAATTGTTTAGTTTATTAAACTTTTTTATTTATTAAACTGTTTGCATTTAATATATGCAGTAGTTTCTTACTCCCTACTGAAGACTCTTTAGTTCGTAGACCTAAAATATGCAAATTGAAGTGAAAAAAACTTTTGTTTATTATTTAAGTTATTCGATGTGTTCTTTTTAAGTAAGAAATGTTTTGATCGTATCATGATAACGTTCACTGAATGATTCTCTGTAAATAATGTTACATTTTCGCTTTGTACCAAGTGTTCGTATTAAGTAAATTTTGTTGTGTTTTGTCTAAAATGGCGTTGTCATTTTGAAAAATATATTTTAGATCAAACATGCGGAATGGTGTTTTTTTACTCCCTAATGAAGTAAGAGAGTTTTATATTATTAAGAAGAAATGTACTAGATATAGATATGATATTTTTTTATTCAATATGGAAACAATAATAAAAAATATCAAGAAAATATATGTGTGATGTAATAAAGCAGCGCGACAAAAGAAAAATAAACAAGAAATTTGGGTTTCTAGAAAATACACTTATCCAAATTACGAAATGTCCAGAAAATGAAATACACGTCCCCGTTACAAATTAAAATCTTTCAAACATCATTATAAACAGAAATGGGCTTCATCGCGATTCACTGTGCAACGTTTTCGAGAAAAAATGAGGACTGGCTGAAAGAAGCGCTTCATTTACCTACCTGGACAGTTGAGAAACCCGATCGTCCAGCAAAATAATTTAAATATTGTAGTGGCAGAAGTAAGAGGCATAAAATCGAACAATTAAGATCTGAAATAAGCCACGAACAATTGACATATGCAACTCAAATAAGCGAAAGAACTGCTCGACATGCAGATGGCGCAAAAATTATTAAAGACTTTACAGCCATCCTAACTAGGGCAACAAAATATCGAAAATTTTTAACTTTGGCTGAGACAACAATCCTAAGTACATTGAAGTTAACACCGACTGAGGCTTTGACCATGTTTGTTGCAGCAGATGTCACATACAATCAATATAATATCATCTGAACTCCTAATAAAAATATATACCGTTGCTATTCACTTCTTCAGAGAACTAAAGAGCAATGTTACCCAAGAGATATTACAAGTACTGAAAACATGGCGGACGTAAAACTTCACACTACACAAAGACTGTGTAAATAGTACATAGAACATGTTTTCACATCTGCGAGTGGTGTAGAATTGAAAAATTTAGAACTCTTCTACAAATGGGGTTGTGACGACTCCCAACAACATATGTTCAAACAAAAGTTTGAAAACTCCTTTGACAGTGACTCAAACATTTTCCAAAGCTCTTTAGTTCCTTTGAGATTAATAAGTAACATAAGCAAATTACAGAAAGTGTGGTCGCAGAACCCTGTACCTTTATATCTACGTTTTTGTCGTCCTATACGAATAAGATTCATTTATGAAGATAAAGACATACTCCAAGAGGAAGTAAAATGCATTGAAGAGCAGGCACGAAATTTAATAAACACAGAGATACTCACAGCTTATGGCATACTACAAGTTCAGTACAAATTAAGTCAGTCGATGCTGAACTTTGCAATGCTATTATCAGCACCAATTCCACGATGCGATACTATATTTGTAAACAATCATCCAAAGATTTTATTAAGTTAAAAATAGTTTAAAATAATGACCCTGATTCTTTGAAATTCAGTCTCTCTATGGTAGGATCAAATTTTTCGAGTCAATTCTACATCTTGCTTATAAGCTTCCAATAAAAAAATTGCAAATAAGAAGTGATAAGGAGAAATAGATTGTCAGTAAAAGAAAAAAATCAATAGACGAGAAGTTTAAAATGGAGATGGAATTATTGGTATACATTGAGAAAGCCGATTTCGTAAACACCAATGACAGAAAAAACTCAAGAAGGTTTTTCTCAGATAAGAAACATCGGATAAAATTACAGGAACTGACATAAAAATAATCCGAATCTTAAAAACTATTCTAGAATTGTTATCTAGTAATTATAAAACAGATACAACAAAATTTTAAGAATTTGCGAAAGATACCTCTAACCATTATATAAATCATTACGGTTGGCCCCCAATGTCACACACATTATACAAAATTTTGAGTAATGGAGCTACCATGACAGGTCATACATTGCTCCCAATCGGGCAGTTATAAGAGGTAGAGACTGAAGCCCGCAACAAAGAGTTTCGTTATTATAGGCAAAACATTTCAAGAAAAGTCTTGCACATAGAATGTAATTAAGATGTGCTCAATCGCCTACTTTTGAGTTCCGATCCTTATTTAAGTTGTAGTATGCGAAAAAACTTCATAAAAAGTAAAAATTTTTCTGCGGAAGCATTAATTGCTAGAATATAGTATTTCAAGTGATTCTGAAGAGGATAATGTGGAAGACTATGATCAAAAGAATGCCTGTCAGTAGGACATTACTTTGTTACACATATTTGCGTAAATTCTACGAAAAGTGCTTTGTTTTCAACGTAATAAAATATTTTACGTTTTCTTAAACCATGTTATCTGCAATAGAATGCATAAAAGTTTTGAAATAATTTTGGCCAGGTTTTTCAGCAAAATACCACACTGTGCGTCCGCGAGATATGGGCCACCTTCTGTTACGTTATACATAAAGAAGGAAAAAAGCAAGAAGCTTTATTAGGAATTATTGGTAGACATCGAGAAAGCCGATTTCGTAAACACCAATGACAGAAAAAACTCAAGAAGGTTTTCTCAGATAAGAAACATCGGATAAAATTACAGGAACTGACATGCTCAAGACAGACTCAGAAGCCAGCGGTCTCTTTTAATCGCTCTAGGATAATCTTTAATTGGAGCTAAAATTTCGTTAACTATGGGAGAATTTTCCAACGATACCACTTTTGACGATAGCGGGTTTTTTTTTCTTTCTGTATGACGTCACAGAAGAAAGGTCTGTATTTCCTGAACGATTGGATTCAGGCGAGTTTTCTTGATCCTCGAGACAAGATCTTTCCAACAGTACCACCCTTGACAAAATCGGATCTTTTTTTTAGGTGCGTTCGCAATTATATAAATACGTAGCACCTATAGTCGTCGTCTAGTCCGTACGTCTATCTGTCCGTCTGTCCACATATAACAGCGCAAAAACTACCCAACCGAAAGGTTTGAAATTTAATATATATTATCGTTGTAGGAGTTTGTCGATCATTTCAAATTTTATGAAAATTGAATCAAAACTTTAAAAAAAGATATTAATAAAAGTTTTCTCTATTCTGTTAAATCCTATCGTACGTATTCTATATTATAAAAGCGCAAGTCATGTGACTGAGGGAAACAAATACTGGCAAACCACTTCTTTTTTTCATATGCCAGGCGGCCATTTTTATTCAAAATTATTTTTTCGCATAAAATTGCATAAAAGTTGCATTTTTAGAAAGATCGTTGAAAAAAAAATTGTTTGTTTGAGAGATGAGTTATATTAAAAAAATGTATAGATTCTGAGATAACTTGAATTAAAATTAGGTTAACAGCCGAATATCTCAATCCATTAGCGCAGGCATGTCAAACTCGTTTATTACCGCGGGCCAAATTAAGCATTTTATACAAAGCCGCGGCCCACATAAAAACAAAAAGTAGATAATGTTATTATCATTGCACTGAATAAAATTTGCACGTACAAAACACAGCTATGTTCAAAATATATTCAAAGTTATTATTATTCATAGTTTATTTTACTTTATTTTTTGAAAAAAATAGTTGACATTACTTTTTATGAACCAAATCTACTAAATTTAATGGAATTTTCAAATTTGTATTTATTTTTAAAATTGATTGTACACGCTGGTCTGTTAATCTTTATGTAGCAAAGGCATGGCTGCCAATCTTCTGGATTTTTTCAAGTAGAAAAAAAAAATTCAATCAGACAATTCATTTAATAAATTGTGTCTTGTATCTATGCGCTACTTATTTGATTTCATTTATTAAATACCTTTTTTGTTTCACATTAAGTGTTGGGGTTTCATTTGACTTGAAAAATAACAAAAGGTTGGCAGCTACTCAAATATGTCGTACAAAAGCTACCGAACATACACTGCAAAAAATAATTGTTGATTTTACAGTATAAAACTGGCACCCAGCTTCCAGTATTATACCGTAAAATTAACAGTATTAAACAGTAAAATAAGCAGTAATACGCTGCTGTGCAAGCAGTAATACGCTACCGCGCAGTGTAGCTAAAACATACCTAATAGCATGCTTTAAAAAATTAGAGAAATTTGCAAATCCCATACCTATATATTTTGCTCTAATACGAAATCACAAGGAACTTTGATTAACTGCAGCAATAAATTCTAAACAACAATTTTAACACTAATCATTAGAGGTGAAGTAAATAGATTAAACTAATTTTTATATTTCTTGAAATTCAAAAATCTTCTTTTGAATTGATTTTTTAATTGCTATTTAGTATATTCTAAAAATTTCCACTCCGATGATTTTTGTAATAATACCTGACATAAATCTTGTGATGTATGAGAGTATGTCAATAAAATGTTTGTATATCAATAAAAAAAATAAAAAACTGAAATTACGATCACGCAAGATTCATTAACAATGTTACATTTACTAACCGAAGTAATCAAAATAATTAATGAACTTAAATCCAAAATTCATATGTTCGGCTAAAACAAAAGTGAAGAAACTGGATGACGTAATCCGGGGGTTTTGTGTCAAGCACAAGTGATAATTTGTGTCACTTTCAAAGCAATTCATTAAAAATTTATTTAATTTTGTATTTTGATTTTTTAAACATTTGACTTTTCTTAATTAGCGCCGAATTTTATTAATTTTACATTACAACTCTTGTTTAATGAATACGGCATCCGAAAAATCAAAAAGAGTGGTAAAATAAAGTATTGGTTTCGGCATAAATACCATAAACATTATAAGAAAAATACTGTCAAATTGTATAAATCTTTAAATTTTTATACCCAAGATCCCACGCTATGTTACATTCCGGTTTGTTATCTCTCGAAGCTAAAATTTAAAATTCAGTTATATCTGTCTATATACATCAGTGTTGCCAGTAGAACGGATTTTTTTTTTTTATTCAGAAGGCTAGCACATTAAGAAGAGAAATATTCCCCTTATTTAATGATAGAATAAATAAGACAATTACTACTATTGAAAAATAGTGGTAGCATTCTGAACTTTAAAAAAGGTCCGCCTAACTGGCAACATTGATATACATATGTTTCCGATGTTTGCTACCTGTAACAACATGGTTGGTAGTGTGTTCGTGCAAAGTATATTTTCAGCATGCCTGTTCGAAAAACTGATTTAAACACAGGTAAATGTCAAAGGCTTGGCGGGCCACATAGAAGTTGTCGGCGGGCCAAGTGTTTAACATGCCTTCATTAGAGTAAATAAACACAGGAGATTCGTTCATTATGAGTCATAGAAATATTTAAACCATGGGCGTAATCATTCGCAAAGGAAGATTTCCATTGTGAATTTTACAGTGCTGTCTGGTGTTGAAAAAAAATCGCATTTGTAAACGTGGCATACGTAATAATAAAAAAAAGGCATGCTCATTTCGCTCATAGCAGACGATATAATTCATTTCACTGAAACGATAAGGATGATTTTTTTCACATTTTCAAACTAGTTATAAAACAAACGCACTTCCTATGTTACGTTTAACGTACAATTTCCAACTTTTTTTACTTTTCTGTATGTATGACGGCACAGAAGAGTTCGGCTCTTATCTCGTGAAAGGTTGGATTCGGGAGAAAAAGTTCCTATATTTTTCTTGATCCTTAGGACTAAAGGACTAAATCACCTGCAGGAGCATCAACCGTGAAGCAGAGGTGATAAAATCTCCTGCAAAAATTCCCTGCCTACTTACAGCAAAACCTCCCTCCGGAACGGGCCTGGAATCATCGAACAAATATTGAACCATGTTCACAGAGCTATTGTATATACATAATGAATACACCAATGCATAAAAAGAAAATAAAAATCAATAAATTAACAGGATTTAAGGACCAGATTATAACCACAAGTCCATTAACATATACTAACTATAAATTTAAAAATAAAACAACTTTAAAGACCATTAAAGTTAGAAAGGTTTAACTTGCCTATAATAAAACTAACTAAAACTAATGAAATTTTAACAATACAGTAATACAGGGCCTTAAATATCAAAGAAAATTACATAAATAAATGTCTTTTATAAAACTTTACATTGAGACAGCAACACAAGTAATGCAGAGTAGCAGAGTCAGTACCAGTTCTCATACCAAAATGTTAATACTGGAAACCACAATACACACTTAAGGCACAGGTCAAAAACTGTATCCAGGAAGTCAAAATTTTTATTAATATGTATTTGATGTTACCAGAAATTAGTAAAATGATGAAACTCAATTATAGGTTCTTATACACAATAATAGAGCAATACCATATTCCATCACCACAGCAATGTATCCTCTAAAATAATTGTTCTGATGATAGATAACATAAACTGCCAATGAAGGGTTCAACATATTTAAAAACACTGTTCATGATGCATATAGACTGGATATTTTAAAATAAGAGTTTATGATGAATCTTCTGATAAATAAACAAAATATCACCTATAATTCAAATCAGAAACTAAAGTCAGTGTTCAGGATAAAATAAGAGTTCATGATGAATTTTCCGATAATAAACAAATCAAGTATTCAAGATAAAATAAGAGTTCATGATGAAACATGTGATAAATAAACAAAATATCACTTATAATTCTACTCAACAACTAAAATCAAGTTTTCAGGATACGTAAAAGACAAGACAACTACCAATTGTAATAAACTGCAAGAAACAAGATCCTAAAATTTATACTTAATAAATGAAAACATTTTGTTCAGTTCATTATATATAATCACATAATTTTCTATAGTTTTCTTTTTTTAAAAGAACACTTATCGTATTTTCACGAAGAGATTTGTTTCTATCAAAATTGAAGAAATATTGAATTAAAGGACAACGCCCTAAAAGATAGTGTGTCACGGATCCCAACTCGCCACAATCACATCTATCCGATGTTCTTTTTTAGCACTTTCCAACCTAGTTGAAAAGTGCTTATGACTTCGGTTTGTCTGGCCGGATGGCCGTCTGGCCGTCTGGCCGTCTGTCCGTGCTCTAACTCCCGTAAATATGCTCGGATTGCTCTGCAATTTTTATATGTTATTGTCGTTATCTATGGCACGTTCCCTATTTCAACTGAAGTGTGCAGCACTTATAGTTTTTTTACAGGGACACTCAAAAGAATTCCGTTACATTGCGGTCTATGGGGAAAAATCATTTGCGGTTTATTTTAAAAATGTTTCACTATTGTAAACGCATTGAAATTTATATAGATCACTAAGATGCATTAGAAGAAGCTTAATATGGAATAGTAGGTGTATAGCACTTAGAGTTACTTTACAGGGACAGTCAAAAGAATTCCGTTACATTACGTCTATGGAGAAAAATCGTCTGCGGCTTATTTAAATAATGTTCCACTATTTTAAACGCATTGAAGTTTATATATATTACTAAGGTGCATTACAAGAGGCTTACTACAGAATAGTGTGTGTATAGCAGTCATCGTTCATTTACAGGGACACACAAAAGAATTCTCTACTGTCTGTTAACAATAATTCCTGGAAGTGCGTTTTAAGTTACTAAACGCGATTTTAATCTTAACTAGCTTTTTGTCTATTACGTGGTGTGTATAAATTCTGTAGATCCTATACAGGGCAGCACAAAAGTTCGCGAACACATTTCCGTTTATTGACAGAAACTCCAGAAGGAGAATTTAAACGGTGCTACGCGATTCCTAACTAAACTAAAATTTAGCATCCTATGTATATATACAAATTTATAGATCATATACAGGGCTACATAAAAGTATTCGGATATTTTTCCGAATATTGTATATATTGAAAATTCCTGAAATTATGTTTTTAAATATGTTATGCGTTTTCCAAATTGTTTACTTAGATGTCATCTTTCAGCTTATTAAACGGTAATGATTTGTAAAATTATTTTAGAAGCGTTGGAAAGTGCTACATAATCTATGCTTCACGCATGATTTTTCGTTCTTGTTTATCTTCTTAAGGAACACCGGAAAACTTCCGTGCGCTGACAGAAAATACGTTATAATTTTACTGCTGCTGATGTTTACTTTATTCAAATAGCGATATGTGTCTCTGCCCTTTTCCGAAACATTCCAGTTTTGCTGCCATTCTTTTAGTATAATTGCATCTTTATTTAATTATCCATAATGGATCTTGGATATGGTATAGCCAAAGAAATATCTGCCTCTTGCATCTGTGTTGCAGCCTTTGCAAGTGAATCCGCCCGCTCGTTCCCAGCATGACCCACATGGGCTTTAATCAAAGTGAGCGTAAAAATTTTATCAGGATATTCAAGCAATTAAATATATCTAATATAACAGGATTAGATGGAAAGATCCTGCTAAGTGCATGCAATGATGAAAGACTGTCTGTCATTAGTAAGATTTTATTATATTATGACTGTATAAACCAATTTACTACTTCTCTAATTGCAACCAACTCAGCTTGATAAATAGAGTTTAATTTTCGCAAGTTAATTTTATCATCGTAAACAAATTCATCTCTTATACAAATAGTAAATGCTCTTCCAGTACCCATTTCCATTCGAGATCCATCTGCATATGCCACAATCTCATCCTACTTTGGTTCCCTATTCTCTGACACCGGGATCACTTGAAGGTTATTCAGATCATAATATTCTGGAAATTCATAAGATTTGACCTTTGGCCAAATATCTGTACCTGAAATTGAATCCTCCATAGTAACAGAAAGTTCATTCTGGAGTACCTTGTTCTTCATATTTCTATATTTGAGATCCAATTCAATTGGCGGGATACCACATAAAATGCAAAGTGCTTCTGTTGATATTGAGCGGTACGGCCTGATCACTGATAGCAAACCCATACGTTGGCATGATGACAATCTTTTCAGCGCATTCACTCTTAAATCATCATACCATACCTCATATCCATATGTTATTTGCTTCTCTATTATTGACAAGTACCATATTTTCAACAAAAATGAGGGAGTTTCAAGATCTCTACAATTTGTTTTGCTTAGATTCATGGTAAATGATGAACCTTTATCCCTGACCGCATCTAAGTGGTCCAACCAATTGAACCTAGAGTCAGCCATAAATCCAAGATACACTATATTTGACTTTACTGGGACAGATATTCCGTTCAATTTGAAGATTGGCCTGCGGTTATCTAGAGCAGCGGTTCCCAACCTGGGGTATGCGTACCCCTGGGGGTACGTGGTGGGACAGTTGGTGGTACTTTAAAATTGCATTGGTAATGGCGGATAACGCAAAATATTATAATGAAAGGAGGTAAACAAAAATCTAAATTTTTCGTTTACTAATAGAGACTTATGTAAAAGTAAAATAGGCTATTCGCTATGAAGGAAAATGCACAAACTTGGTTGATCATTTGTTGCCATTATATCTGCCCACTCCTAATAACGTCTTGCGAGTTCGTATGTGTCAATCCTTTTCCATTGTTGTTCTTTTCTTTCTAATAATTCTAGCAATATCTAGAAAAAACATGAATCGTATCGGGGTTTCTGATTTCGAGGATTTCATTTAAAACCCATATGAAAGCAGGTCATTATTTTAGTGTTTGACTGGTGAGCATTAGCATAAACTCATTAACATGTATTAATGGGTTTAGCTTCATCCTTTCTTTGTCAGTGCTTAATTTAAAATCTTTAGCTAATATTTAGTGTTTTGAGTGACTTTATAGTTGATATTGTGTTGTGGATCAAAATGAATAGGTGGTTGAAAATTGGAATTCTTAAGAGAACTGCATCTAACATTGGTATGTAGCATAAGAACATTACTAATGAACGTAAACAAAATATTTAGAACGAATTAATATGAGAAGGGGTACGCATAAATGGAAAGTCTAAGCAAGGGGTACGTGAGAGAAAAAAGGTTGGGAACCGCTGATCTAGAGTAAAACGGCCAAACAGCATCGCCTCGGATTTCTTAGCACTCACAGTCAGTTTTAGGTCAGTACAAATTTTCATAAAAAATTCCAAATAGTGGTTTAATTTCTGTTCCAAACTCAACCGAGTCTCCGCGCCACCGAAAATAACAAAATCATCTGCATAAGAAGTAATATTCATATCCATAGAGCCATATATTTTCAGAATTCTATCAGCTACAATCAGCCACAGAAGTGGCCCCAAACAAGAACCCTGTGGTAAACCCAAGAACATAGTAAATCATTTTATGCCATCAGTAGTTCTGAACCCTATTTCTCTCTCTGATATATAGCTGTTCATAACTGATTTTAAATAGCCATCAATTGGCAGATTTTCAATGATTAACGAAAGAATATCCCAAGACATCGCGTCGAACGCACCCTCAATATCTAAAGATATCATAGTACAATATTTATTACATGATAGTATATTACGTACAGTATTCCTCATCTGTTTCATTGCAGACACCGTGCTTCTGCCTTCTCTAAATCCGAATTGTCTGTCATGAAGGTATCCAGAGCTTTCCAACTTCGTTACTATTCTCATTTTTAGCAGTCTCTCAAACACCTTCCCCATTATAGGTAACAATGTTATAGGTCTGTATGACTGAGGTAATTTAGAGTCTCTGTCTCTTTTCTTGAAAAATATAGCTAAACCTTTCTTCCAAATCTTTGGAAAGTACCCGAGATAGTAACATTTATTAAACAAATCAAGCATAATTTCTGAGTACCTATGACAAAGGTTTTTAACAATGAGTGCATCAAAATCATCAAAACCTGGAGCCTTATTATTACCCTGCTGACTCAATGCAAAATTAAGCTCTCTTTTCGTAAATTTCACATAATTCGTAACATGGTCCAACGGATATACTGGAACATGACTATGTATGTCTGTAGTAACCTTATCCACTTTATAATGCTCTTTCATAAGCCTCTATACCACCTCATCATAGGTCTCGAACACTTCCGACTCTTCTAACGTGGTAAACACCAGATCTGTATGATGCAATGTTTTTTTTAGAAATATATTTAAAGACACTTCCATAGGTATTAGCTGTTTTTTCACAAAAATCAAACCATGATTTCCTTTTTGCTTGTTTTAGCATTTTCTTATATTTAGCACGCGCTATCACATAACTTGTTCTGTAATTATCATGATCAGGAAACCTACTGGTACGTTTATACATGGCGTTGACTCTGTTTCTTTCTTTACGAAGTTCTGGAGTATACCAAGGAATAGTTGACCTATAAGAAAGTTAACCTCGTTTAAAGAATTTCTCTGTAATTGACTTATCCAGTTCATTTGATGAAACAACTCGTCCTAAGTCACGCTGAAGATCCAAAACTATTTTCCCAAACTGCTTGTTGAACTTATAAAAGCTCTTATTTTTTGTCTTAAAACGTGTCATTAGTCTTTTAGCTGGAATATAATTCAAGACAAACATAATGTATTTGTGGTCAGAATAGGAGAAGTTATCAGTATCAACAGTCCATGAGGTAATATTTTCACAAATGTCAGTGCCACCAAGAGACAAATCCGGTCTACCTTTTTTCTTATCGAGCGTCCAGGTATGAGGTGAATCAGGGTTGTTCATTATAAAAAAATTATTGGTTACCAAATGTTCTAAAAATGACACAGTCCGTTCATCTTCTCTGGCATATCCCATTGCCCGGATGTGCACATTGAAGTCTCCACCAAGTACCACTTTATCAAAATCTGGGAAACATGCCGACCATTCATTGCAATCCCGATCAATGTCCGAAGATGGCGCCGAATACTGGGAGCCGATGATGATGAAGTTCTTATTCTTCAGACTTAAGTTTACAAATACAGAATTTTCAAAATACATTGTACTAATCACTGTGTAATCTGAGTTAGTAAAAATTACAACAGCATTTAAATTAATAGAAGTAAAAACAGACCAATTATCAGGAATACCACTAATTTTAGAATTAACCACGTAAGGGCCTTAACAGATAATACAATCAATTTGAAACCTAATAGAATACTCTGCAAGAGAATCATTAGCCTCTCCACAGTGATGAAGATTAATCTGAAGGAATCTCAAACCATCATCAACACCACCACTTACATCACCATCAAGAACATCCGAGGTGCCCTTAAAGACGAGGGGGCAGCAAGCTGCCCCTATACTTCTGGAAAGACGGACATGAAGGACTGTCGGCCCTATGTGCACAAATTGATCTTTAGGACAAGACCTTTCCAACGATACCCCTAATTACGAAATCCAGAAATAACAATTGAATATGCTATCTAATCAGTGACATGGGTATCGGCCGCTATGTTGAAACAGATTGCTGACCATTGAAAGAAGTGCAAGAAATATCTTATTTGTCGCAAAATTTATGAAGAGAAGAGGCTTTTAATATATTTTAAGGGAGATGTATTAATTTTTAAAATCAACACTTTGAAAATATATCATTTTACAAGATGAAAAGGCCCATTTACTTTTTAACTTTTATATAAAATAAACTGTTTTCCAGTTTATTTTCTGAAAATATCAAAATATATGTCTAATCTTATGATATAACAACATTCGCAATATCATATGATGATTGTATGATGCAATATAATATGGGATATCATATTACCACACAAACAACAGATCTTATATTATCATATCATATATATTATGACAATATATTAAAAGTGCTATATATAGTAGAGACTTATGTTTATCGGCCTCTTATGAAGTTTTTATAAAAAATGCCGAATATTTTAAGTTGATTTTAGGAAGAGGTTGTATTTTTAATATACATAATTTCTAAATGAAATTATTATTAAGTTATAATCATGTAGTTATAAATAATAAAAATAATATTAACCCTCTAAGCGTTTTGCCCGTATTTTTCTGCTTCCCAAAAACAACTTAAATCGGCTCTAGACAAAAATTTTTTAAACAAAATTGTATTTTAAGATATATGTAAAATAAAGAAATATGAAGTGTATTTTAGAAACAAATGGGGAAAGAAAATTTTAATTATTTTAAGTTTTACAAATATTTTTATGAAAATGCTGGAAAGCCCTCAGACTCTCGGAGGGTTTTAATAAGATTAGTTACTATCATTATCATAAATAATGATTAATTATTTTTTTTACTCAGAATACTTAACTTCGGCAGTAAAACTCACAATATTAAAGTTTTGAACCAGTTATCTTTGAGAATTTAGCAGCTATTGTTTCAGCTGAACTTTGTTGTAGTTAAAGTGTTAAAATTAATTCTAATTTTATTATTATTATTATTATTATTATTATTATTATTATTATTATTATTATTATTATTATTTTACAGGGATTCAACAGAAGGTGACAGCACAGACAACAGAAGGTGAGATAAAAAAAATAATCTAAAATTTTTTAATAAACGTACTGAATGTCTATGTTAAAAATTATAGGGGTGGTGAGATGTATAAATTTAAGCAAGAAAGAAAAATTATAAGATGCGCATAGATTACTAAACATTTTCCAACACTTCCAGAATATTTTAACACTGTATCATCTTTTTAATAGGTAAAAAAAAGGCATATCAATTTTGAAAAAAAAATTATAGCAATTACCGTTCATAGTCTATAGAATATTCGAAATTACTTGTGGAACTCTGTACGCAATCTATAGATTATATACAAACCACAAAGTAATGCTAAATAAATTAAGCTAGAAAATGCAAAAAACAATTGAAAATTCACTTTCAGCAATTCCTGTCCATATACAGCAATGTATTCGTATTGTTTTGTGCAGCCCTGTACATTATCTATAAATTTTTATACACACCACACAGTACGCCAAATTTTAATTCAGATATGAAACGCACAACATAACTAACAGTGCCTTTCCGACAATCACCATTCATAGATGGCAGAGCGTCTAATTAGCCCTGCATATGAATTTATTTATATTCTACAAATATCTTTTAATACACTGATGTTTAAGACCAGTTGGTTAAATGCACTCACCCAATACTGGATATGACATGGTTTGTTAAACCTACTCCGGACGCTGCGATAGAACCCAACTCAATATACCGAGAGAGGCCGGAGCTAGTTCGGCCTCTAAGCTAGGCCAGACGCATCATCTTCCCCAAGTGGCGTGTGGCAGACCAAAAGAGCAAACCACACCTTGGAGACTAGCGTGGATCTCCCACCTGAGAATTACTCTATTGCCGACTCGGATCATGGAAAGTCTACAGAGGCAACCACTTGCTCGCACCGGACGACAAAACAAAACAAAACATAAAATATTAGTAAAATAAATAAAACGATATATATTAAAAAGGAATTTAGTCCCCCGCAGCCTATACACCTCAGGTTTGAGGCGTCAGGATTGCGGAGTAGGAAATAAAAGTTAAAAGGTGGTGCGGCCGGATCTGTTGCCACCTGTACTCCATTCGCTCATCCATATCATAAACAATCACCTGCTTTCGTTACTACGAAAACTGCGCCTCATAGCTGCCGCCTACTGAGGGGAGAAATTAGGGTCTGCACGATGCTGTCATGGAGCCGGAATCTACGGACACACTTGATCTTGGTGACGTAGTCACGAGACCGGAAGTGGAGCTCCATCGACACCTGCCCTCCTGTGGGACCCCGCTTAAGCAACCCTTATTAAAATTATTATTGAAGCAAAATTATTGGGGCCGCTACGGCGTCCTCGGCTGAGCTCCCGGTTATCCTCCTGCACTGAATCCAGGTTGATTCGGGATATCTCAGAGACGTTCGTGGCCACTAAAGTATAAATCAGTCTCAAAATGCAGGATACAGTCCAAATCACTTTCTAAGGAATTTTCACCCATAGACCCTTACGTTTAGAATTTTTTTTTTGCAATCTTGTATATAATCTAAAACGTTATACACAACGCGTAATATACTAACATTTAGTTATGCTTAAAAACGCTTAACTTTGTTGCTCTACACAGTACTGTAACCGAATTATTTTGTGTATCCCTGTAAATGAACAATAAATGCTCCGCACACCATATTCTATAGAAAGCATGTTGTAGCACAGTTTAGCATCGCATATCAATTTCAGTATTTTTGAAGCAATGTAGCATCATTAACATAAACTTCAAATCTTTTTCCCATAGACTATAATGTAACGTAACTATTCGTGTGTTCTTGAAAACAAACTAAATGCTATACAGACCACTTTCAATAGGGAATATCCTATAGTTAATTTCAATAACATATACCTATTAAACAGAATTCCAAGTATATTTATGAAAGTCAGAGCGCGACTGGAAGCAAACAGACGAACAGAAGTCATAAACACTTTTCAACTCCATTGGAATATCTCTTGCGACGAAATCGGATTTTGTTTTTATTTTTCTTTGTGCATGACATAAAGAAAGTAACATATCAGTACCTGATGGACGGTTGAAATTCAGGAGTTAGTTACTATACTTATATTGACCATCATGGCAACAGCCTTCCAATGATGCCACTCTACACAAAATCCACAACTAGCAGTTGTGTATGTTCCTTAGTTAGATTTAGCAATAACTCTCAGAATTTATATATTTTATTAGCTTATCTCTTGAGAATTTGCCGCTATTCTAGTTATTAAAATGTTTAAAAAAATAAAATTAAAAACCCTTAAATCATGTGCATATTTGAGCTTGATGTTAATAACACAAGTTTACATAAAATATATATGAATCTAAATATATCTAAAATTAAAAGTTTCAAGAAAAAATTCAATTATTTACAGATACACAGTGACACACTTCCTAAATTATAAAGGTATACATATGTACATTTAACATTTGGAAATAAATGTACTATAAAATAATATAACTTGTTCTGAACTGAGATACACTTAATTGTATTCAATTAACTAAGTAGTATGGAATACCAAATTTACATTTTAACAATTATTACATATACATTTATTTAAATATATAATATACTACTGAGAAACAAAATTTGATTAATATTTAAATACAATTAAGGCAGGTTGTCTGATATAGTCAGCGTCTAGCCTAAATACTAGTCCAAATTCAAGTTCAGGAACAGCTGTGGAAAAAGTGCAATATTTTTTAATGCATTCATGATTTACCCACTGTATTTACTACTTGTAGGGAGAACTTGGGATACTTGACCCAAGACATTTTTCTCAGAATTGGGAAAGTTTTGTAAGTTGGAAGTGGCATCAATTCTTTTCTTTCAGGTTGCTGACCATATGGTGAAAATAACAACTGAATCATTTCATAAGTTTTTAAACTATCAGACAAAATACATTTTCATGCTCCAAAAGTAATTTTTTTTGTGCTGTAAACTCTGGTGTTATATATATTTTTTTTTGTTTAAAGGTAAGACTTTTTTAATTGGTCATTTGTTTTGTACATGTTTTTAGCTACAATAACATGTATAATAGTATTAATTTACTTATTAGCAAATGGCTGCATTTTAGGGTTATGTAGTAAATATGCAACTAGGGAAACTTGACCCAAGTCACCTAGGGATACTTGACCTAAGGGATTAGTACTATTAAACTGCGTTTTTTTTTTTTTTCGTATATATACCCCAAAAATATAAAAGAAAAGAGTGGGCTAAACCCAGAGAGGTTATTCATTCTGGTATTTTGGAAAAATCTGTGGAAAAGGTTCTGGATGGTGTCCTATAACATACAGTAGCTAAAGAATTTGGTTTCTGTAGAAACACTTTAAGAAGGTATGTCAGAAAAATCCAGAGATAGCAAACAACAAATTTTGTTCCATCATGTTATGGCTCGCATAAATCATGGTTAGTCCACCAAGTTAACTACCAAGATAGAATTACAAGTTCTGTGTTTAAATATGACTTTATATTTGGAGTTGATTAAATTGTTATTTTCTTATTCTGGAACTTGATTAGGCACAGGATGAACTTTCAGACTGCTAATATTTTGAACTTTCTACAATGAAAATTGAAATCGGGCATATTAATGCTAGGCCTGTGTAATAAAAATTAAAAGTATTAATTTTGTTTGACAAAAATAAAAAAAGTATTAACATTAATGTTAATTTTGTTCTTATGTAAAAGTGTTTTGTTTATAATTTTAAATCATACCCCAAATCTATGACCTTGATCAAGTATCCCTAATGACTGGGTCAAGTATCCCTATACATTGGATACTTGACCCAAATTAAAAGTTTTTGAATATTCATAATTTACTACCTTTACAATTAATACTTCGGAATAATAATAATAAATATTGTGCAATACTTCCTTAAGTTTATATAGACTGCATTTACACACCCATAAGTATGGTAAAAAAAAAATTAAAAATCCAAAACTAACAACTGGGTCAAGTATCCCTAGTTTCCCCTACTATTTTATCCAGGAGATCTGGACTCACACGAAATGCTTATCACATTATATTATATGAAACTAAAAATTTTAAATTTCTGAATATTTTAAGATGATTTAATTGGGTCACCTGGAAAGTTCTACGATATACTTCTGTTGAGATAATGCTAAAATGATAGTATGTCATCAGATTTTACAAACAAATTTATTTCAAAATAAGCGAAAGTCGTTTCTTCCCGTACATTGTAAAAGCAAAGTTTTATTCTAAAATTCCAGTGGGGATGTGACATTTATGGATTCAAAATATATAAAAATACCGCAGAAATTTCTGGATAAACTAACATATGGTTTGTTATTTTTAATAAATATCATTGTTAAAGTAAAAAGTTATTGCATATTATTATTATTATTATAATTTAATATTGACAATTATTATTATCTTAGTAAGAATAAGAATTAATATTAATTAAGTAAAAATATTTATTATTAGAATTAATAATTATTCATCTCTTAACCCTCTAATGCCCATAGTAGCATATATGCTACCACCACTCTTTCCAATTAGGTATATATATATATGCCAGTGGCTGAGAGGTTGTGCTCTCGAAGCTGGTAGACGGGAGGTGCTGGGTTCGATCCCAATCGCGCTCGCCGGCCTAATCGTTCGGAGTTTTCGTGGTTTTCTTCGAGCCGTGGATTTATTCATGCGTAAATACGGATTAGGTTCCCTTAGAAAGACCCCCACGAAGGGCACTCCCCCCGGGCCTATATCCCTAGTGTAGATAATTGGCCGTCAATATTCAACTCAACTCAACCCAATTAGGTATATTTTTTAATTCAGTTTTTCCATATTCATCCCAGAAATTTACAAGAGAAATATTTGCTTCATTTAATAACAAACATTCCGTCGTTAAATAAAGCTAAATTTATTATTGACATTTTCTGATATGAATTCAGATTTTCTGAATTACGGAATTTCTAGACGTATTCTACCATAGGAATTAACCCTTTAGCGGGCGGTGGTCACAAAAGAGGACACCTAATGTTAATTCCAAAACTGACAGTCGGCACCAAGAATATTTAATTAAAATTTTCATTTTATAAAGTAAGGGAAAATCAGCCAGTTATTATTTTCTAAGGAAATCGTTTGTAAAATCTGGTGTCAGCCCATTATTTCATTATTTTACAAACAGATTTATTCCACGCCGGAAAGGGTTAAAGGATTAAATTGCAATTATTTAATGCTCGCCAAATCGCACGGAGTACTTTTATCTAAGTAAAATAAGGTAACACAATTTTTTAATTTTTTTACCGGATTACTTTTCGAGATTCTGTTGATGTTGGTAAAATATAATATTGATATTGCTAAGACGCTAAAATCTATTGCACTGGGTATCTTATATTATATGACACAAAAATATGATATTGCTATTTTGAGGCAATCTTAAATACTTGGGTTACTTTTTGGGGTTCCGCTGATGTTATTGAAATCTGATATTTCTTGTGTTAAAGATAAAAATTAAAAAATCTAATGCTGAAAAATAAACTTACATCTCTTTTTTTTTCTTTTATAGGTGCTGAAACAACAACAGCAAAAGGTGAGATACTGCGAAAATATGAACTAAAACTTTTTAGTAAACATGTTATAGACATTTGTTCAATGTTTAGGGGGAGGAAGGGGGGGGGGTAATTTTAAAAATCAGTACTTTAAAAACACACTTTTGAATAATATCAAATTATCACATGAAAGCGGATAAAATTTTTTTAGTAAAGTCAAATAAGGAAATCCTCAAAGTTTTCTAAACTATTTTCGGAAAGTATCATAATATGTCTCACATCTTATCAGTAACATTGACGATATCATATGATGATGTTGTATGATGTAGCATATGTTTCACGCCACATGTGTTTGGGTATCATATCGTATTATATGACAATGAAATTTTCATAAGCATATAAGTCAAGGCAGTATTTTTTTTTATTCCTTTGGGGCATTTTATAAAAAGTGACGAATATTTTAAGATGATTTTATGGGGAGGGTAGTTGTTAAATTTCATAAATTTATAGCTAAATAAGATCATAAGCAATAACTTAATAATAACAAAATTTCTATTATTATTGCAATAAATAAATATTATTAATTTATCGTAAGTACTTAAATTTTGCAATAAAACTCCTTTTTTTTATCACGACATCCACTTAAAATTTCATCACGTAAGCTTTTTAAAAAATAGGAATTTTCCCTTCTTTTAACTTTAATATTGTTGGTCACATTATTAGGTTATTAATTTATTTTCTAAAGAATTAGAGGGTAACAATATTGTAACCGAGAATAGATCTACAGAAGATAAACACTGTTTTATTTTCTGTAACCATACTTATTTAGAAAAGGATACAAAACTGAAAATAAATATCACCCAAAATCTGCATCTTTGGAAAACGTTTCCCATGAGGGTGAAGGAAAGTATAGAAATTGCTAGCCCAAATCCTACCGTTAACGAGATATAGCTTCATTTCTTCCGTAACGTCACTCCTTAATGAATAAAAATTGCAAATAAAATTACATTAGAAGCTACAGGCATATTTTAATACTGTTAGTTAGTAAATCAAGGTAATACTTCTCGAAGTAAAAGTTTAATAAACATAGGTATTACCAATAGCACACAAAAACAATGAAAGTCTGTGTCAATCAATTTTCCAGCCCATAGCCAGGTTTTATAAGATAGAACAGACTTGCTATATTCAATAATATTTGCTTAAAAAGGGCTTTCTATTCCAATATTCTCAAAGGTAGACACATTGATCACTAATGAGAACTTTCGATAGTTTAAAAAAATATATGTTAGAAAAAACTGCATATATTGCTGTTTTATCGGCTGAATATCAAAATATAAAAAAGCAGCCTTGAAAGAAAAATTTGTCCCGCCCCAACCGCCACCCCAAGAAAGTTTCAAAATGGGGCCTTTGATTTCATTGACTATTTTCATTATTATTAAAAGTAATAAATGTTCATCCATTAAACTGCACTTATTTATAGCTCTCCCAATCGAACGTATAATACAGATCTGAGCTATTAGATAACACAATGTTTTAAATTTTTTACCTCGCTAACTTTCAGGGTTCAGTTGATGTTAATGATATTTATAGATATTTGTGTTAAAGCGTCAAAATCCATGCATAAAAAATAAACTCCCTGTTCTTTCTCTTTACATGGAATGTGTCCACGACAGCAAAAGGTGAGATGCTTTCAAAATATCACTTATAGCTCTTTAATAAGCATGCTGTAAATCTTTCTTCAATGTTCGGAGGGCGGGAGGGATGATTTAAAAAATCGACACATAAAAAATACACTTTTCAAAATGGTGGCAAATTTCAATAATGTATATTACTTAAAAGCAAAGACGGATTAATATCTTCTTAAAGGAATCAAGATATTTTTTCCATTATAGTCAGTGGCTAACCTGAAGGCTAGTTCAAATTCGAGTTCGTAAACAGCTAAGGATGGAGAGTTGTATTAAATACATTCCGGTTTTTTTCCACAGTATGTACTACTTCAAATATTATGTTCCCAGGTCTGCACTCGCATGAAATACAGATCACATTATATAATGTAAACATGAAAATATCATATGTATTGTATAGGATACCTGTATTTGAAATGCCGAATATTTTATGACTGTTTTAGATGAGGATTTGTTATTTATAACAAATATCGTTGTTAAATGTAAATAGAATAATAGAAATGTAAGTAAAACTATTTATGATGTAAAATCAGATATCAAAATACATAAGCGCTTTCGGCTAAACATTAGCCATCATCAGAGGATAAACACAATTCGAAAAAAACAATTCCCAAGAAGTGCACTGAACAGGTGGAAAACGAGCGAAACCAACAAATTATGAAATGGAGGCAGTGAAGGAAGATGGTTCGATGCATCCAAAAGCTAATGGGGGGGGGGGGAGCAAAAAAAAAAAAAAAAAAACCCACTGACATCAAACACCTTACACCAAATACGAGGGGTATGATCAGACAATACATGTATTATCACCACTTTTCACAATTTCTAGGGACTCTCTGATTATGCAGCTGTAGTTTAAGAAGGTGAATTTGACGTTCTTACTATAAGGAATTTTGTATATATTTTTAATTGTAATAGGGTTTGTTATTTATGTTAAATATCATTGTTAAATTTAATCAATATACTTATAATAGAAGCAATATTATTATGAAAATAATAACAGCACTAATTACTGAAATTAATAATGATAAATATCCTAAACTGCACTAGCTCGCCATATCGAATGTATAAAACTGAGCACTTAGGTAACAGAATGTTTTAATTTTTTACCGAGCGAAAATCGATTTTTCGTGGATGTTCTTGAAATTTAATGTTATTTGTGTTTAAGTGTAAAAATCAGAGCAGAAAAAATAAATTCACCTTTTTCTTTTTTTTTTTTTTCTTTTTTTTTTTTGCAGAGGGTGAATCTACTACAGAAGGAGGTGAGATGTTTTAAAAATATCACATATAACTTTTAATAAGCATGCTGTAAATCTTTCTTCAATGTGCGCAGGGAGAAGGGGATAATTTAAAAAATCGACACTAAAAATTACACATACGAATAATAAATATGCATTTAAATAATGAATACTACTTAAAAACATTGACTGAAAATGGAATGAAGATTTGTTTTCCTTTTCAGTCAGTGGCTAACATGAAGACAAGTCCGAAGTCGAGTTCGCGAACAGTTATGGAGTTATGGAAAGAATGGTGTATTTTCGAATACATTCCGGGATTTTCTCCACTATATGTACTACATGAATCATTATGTTCCGAGATCTGTACTCGGACGTAATTCTTATCACATCATATAATGTAAAAAGGAAATTATCATATGTATTGTAGAGGATCTCTGTATGTGAAATGCCGAATATTTTAAATAGTTTTAGAATAGAGTTTGTTATTTATGTTAAATATCATTGTTAAATTTAAATATTATTAATATATCATAATAGATTATAATGATTAAATATTAATAATCATTATCCTCTTTAATAAAAAGCTATGCGTTGCTGACGACTGGGATTTTCGATAATCGTTGCCACAGATTAAACTCGGAAAATGAAACATTTGAAGTTACTGAAAAAATTAATAGCTCGAAAAGTATTTGTCAGAAAATTGTGAGACAAACTTCGTTAGAAAGGTAAAAAATTGCATTTTTCTTGATATAAATTTCAAATCTAATGAGTACGTCGTTTTTCAAATATTGAATTTCAAAACTTACCAAATTTCACAATGGAGTACCATAGCGAAATCTTCACGAGTAAAAAGGTAATGATTACGGCCATGTGTCCTGACGTATACTGGCTATAGCACCAGTCACAAGTTATAGTAGCCTTACTACTCTGTTAAAATATAAAAGTGAATTATGATGCCACGAGATGATTTTTATTTAATTTTAATATAATCATCTTAGAAACAAGGTTTTGGAAAAAAAATTTCGAATGGGACTAATAGATTGGCCAATACTGTATATTATTTTGAGTTTAAAAGAGGAAAGATGGGGGAGCGCTTTATATTATTTAGGCTTCTTCAGGAACTTTTGGTCAGAATTTAAAGTTTAATATATCAAAACGTCAGAAATTAAATAAACATTAAATCGGCAATAACTATAATGACTGTCCTTCAGATCGTTTGAATAGATTTTCATTTAAAAATATAAAATCATTCTACATTGATTTTATGGATTTTCAAGGTTATTATCAAGGTCCCGGGCAACGCCAGGCATGTCAACTAGTACTTTTAATAAAAACAATATTATTTTTAACGGTAATTAATAACAGTAATAACAGTAATTAATAACAGTAATTAATAACAGTATTTATTAATAAAATTAATAATGTTAAATACCCTAAACTGCACATATTTTTAGCTCGCCATATCGAACGTATAAAAAGGATCCGATCACTTACGTAACACAATGTTTTAAATTTTTACCGAGCGAAAATCGGTTTTTCGCAGGTGTTCTTGAAATTTAATATTAATTGTATTAATATTAATTGTATTAAAGTGTAAAAATCCAAGCAGAAAAAATAAATTCACCTTTTTTTTTTTTTTTTTTTTTTTTTTACAGAGGGTGGATCTATTACAGAAGGAGGTGAGATGTTTTTAAAATATCACATGTAACTTTTAATAATCGTAAATATTTCTTCAGTGTGCGGAGGCGGGAGGGGATAATTTAAAAAATGGACAGTTAAAATTACACATTTGAATAATAAATATTCATTTAAGTAATGAATACCACTTAAAAACATTGACAGATTAATATCTTCATGGATCAAGATTTGTTTTCCTTTTTAGTCAATGACTTTCATGAAGACAAGTCAAAATTCGAGTTCACGAACAGTTATGTACGGAATTGTGTGGTGTATTTTCGAATTCATTCCGGGTTTTTATCTACTATATGTACTACTTGAATCATCATGTTCCGAGATCTGTACTCGCAAGTAATGCTTATCACATCATATAATGTAAAAATGAAATTATCAGATGTATCGTAGAGGATCTCTGTATGGGAAATGCCGAATATTTTAAATGGTAATAGGGTTTGTTACTTATGAGAAATATCATAGTTAAATTTAAATATTATTAATATATCATAATATATTAAAATGACTTAATATAAATAATCATTATACTTTTAATAAAAGCAATATTATTATTATTATAATAACAGCATTTATTATTAAAATTAATAAGTATGAATCTCATAAACTGCACTTATTTTTAGCTCACCATATCGAACGTTTAAAAAATATCTGAGCTCTTAGGTAACACAATGTTTTAAATTATTAACGAGCGAACATCGGTTTTTCGCGGATGTTGTTGAAATTTAATCTTATTTGTGTTAAAGCGTAAAAATCAAACAGAAAAAATAAATTCACATTTTTCTTTTTTTTTTACAAAGGGTGGATCTACTACAGAAGGAGGTGAGATGTTTTAAAAATATCACATATAACTTTTAATAAGCATGCTGTAAATCTTTCTTCAATGTGCTGCGGGGGGAAGGAATAATTTAAGAAACCGACACTAAAAATTACACATTTGCATGATAAATATTCATTTAAATTTAGCTCGCCATATAGAATGTATAAAAAGGAACTGAGCTCTTAGGTAACATAACGTTTTCAGTTTTTACCCACCGAAAATCGGTTTTCTGCGGATGTTCTTAAAATTTAAGTTTATTTATGTTAAAGTGAAAAAATCAGAGCAGAAAATATAAATTCACCATTTTCTTTTTTTTTTTTTTTTACAGAGGGTGGATCTACTACAGAAGCAGGTGATATGTTTTTAAAATATCACATATAATTTTAATAATCATGCTGTAAATATTTCTTCAATGTGCGGAGGCGGGTGGGGATAATTTAAAAAATCGACAGTTGAAATTACGCATTTGAATAACAAATATTCATTTAAATAACGAATACTACTTAAAAACATTGACAGATTAATATCTTCATGGAATAAAGATTTGTTTTCCTTATTAATCAATGGCTTTCATGAAGACAAGTCCAAATTCGAGTTCGCGAACAGTTATGTACGGAATTGAGTGAAGTATTTTCGAATTCATTCCGGGTTTTTATCTACTATATGTACTACTTGAATCATCATGTTGCGAGATATGTACTCGCAAGTAATGCTTATCACATCATATAATGTAACAATGAAATTATCAGATGTATCGTAGAGGATCTCTGTATGGGAAATGCCGAATATTTCAAATGGTAATAGGGTTAGTTATTTATGATAATTATCATAGTTAAATTTAAATATTATTAAAATATCATAATATATCATAATATATTAAAAAGACTTAATATTAATAATAATTATACTTTTAATAAAAGCAATATTATTATTAAAATAATAACAGTATTTATTATTAAAATTAATAATAATAAATCCCCTAAACTGCACTTATTTTATCTCGCCCTATCGAACGTATAAAAAATATTTGAGTACTTATGTAACACAATGTTTTAAATTTTTACCGAGCGAAAATAGGTTTTTCGTGGATGTTCTTACCATTTAATATTATTTATGTGAAAATGAAAAAATCAGAGCAGAAAAAATAAATTCACCTTTTTCTTTTTTTTACAGAGGGTGGATCTACTACAGAAGGAGGTGAGAAGTTTTTAAAATATCACATACAACTTTTAATAATCATGCTGCAAATATTTCTTCAATGTGCGGTAGCGGGAGGGGATAATTTAAAAAATCGACAGTTAAAATTACACATTTGAATAATAAATATTCATTTAAATAATAAATACCACTTAAAAACATTGACAGATTAATATCTTCATGGAATCAAGATTTGTTTTCCTTTTTAGTCAATGGCTTTCATGAAGACAAGTCCAAATTGGAGTTCGCGAACAGTTATGTACGGAATTGAGTGGTGTTTTTTCGAATTCATTCCGGGGTTTTATCTACTATAGGTACTGATTGAATCATCATATTCCGAGATCTGTACTCGCAAGTAATGCTTATCACATCATATAATGTAAAAATGAAATTATTAGATGTATTGCAGAGGATCTCTGTATGTGAAATGCTGAATATTTTATATGGTAATAGGGTTAGTTATTTATGATAAATATCATAGTTAAATTTAAATATTATTAAAATATCATAATATCTTAAAATGACTTATTATAAATAATCATTATACTTTTAATAAAAGCAATATTATTATTATTATAATAACAGAATTTATTATTAATTAAAATTAATAATGATAAATCTTCTAAACTATACTTATTTTTAGCACACAATATCAAACGTTTAAAAAACATCTGAGTTCTTAGGTAACACAATGTTTTAAATTATTAACGAGCGAACATCGGTTTTTCGCGGATGTTGTTGAAATTTAATGTTACTTGTGTTAAAGTGTAAAAATCCAACAGAAAAAAATAAATTCACATTTTTCTTTTTTTTACAGAGGGTGGATCTACCACAGAAGGAGGTAAGAAGTTTAAAAAATATCACATATAACTTTTAATGCGCATGCTATAAATCTTTCTTCAATGTGCTGAGAGGGGTAGGAATAATTTAAAAAACCGACACTAAAAATTACACATTTCTATGATAAATATTCATTTAAATTTAGCTCGCCATAGCGAACGTATAAAAAAGAACTGAGCTCTTAGGTAACATAATGTTTTAAATTTTTACAGAGCAAAACAATTTTTTTTTTTTTTTCAGATGTTTTTAAAATTTAATGTTATTTATGTATAAGTGAAAAAATCAGAGCAGAAAAAATAAATTCACCCTTTTCTTTTCTTTTTTTCACAGAGGGTGGATCTACTGCAGAAGGAGGTGGGATGTTTTTAAAATATCACATATAACTTTTAATAACCATGCTGTGAATCTTTCTTCAATGAGCGGCGGGGGCAGGGGATAATTTTAAAAAATCGACATTTAAAATTACACATTTGAATAATGAAATTCATTTAAATAATGAATACCACTTAAAAACATTGACAGATTAATATCCTCATGGAATGAAGATTTGTTCTCTTTTTTAGTCAATGGCGATCATGAAGACAAGTCCAAATTCGAGTTTACGAACAGTTATGTACAGAATTGTGTGGTGTATTTTCGAATTCATTCCGGGTTTTTATCTACTATATGTACTACTTGAATCATCATGTTCCGAGATCTGTACGCGCAAGTAATGCTTATCACATCATATAATGTAAAAATGAAATTATCAGATGTATCGTAGACGATCTCTGTATGGGAAATGCCGAATATTTTAAATGGTAATAGGCTTTGTTACTTATGAGAAATATCATAGTTAAAATTAAATATTATTAATATATCATAATATATTAAAATGACTTAATATAAATAATCATTATACTTTTAATAAAAGCAATATTATTATTATAATAATAACAGCATTTATTATTAAAATTAATAAGGATAAATCTCATAAACTGCACTTATTTTTAGCTCACCTTATCGAACGTTTAAAAAATATCTGAGCTCTTAGGTAACACAAAGTTTTTAATTATTAACGAGCGAACATCGGTTTTTCGCGGATGTTGTTGAAATTTAATCTTACTTGTGTTAAAGCGTAAAAATCAAACAGAAAAAATAAATTCACATTTTTCTTTTTTTTTTACAAAGGGTGGATCTACTACAGAAGGAGGTGAGATGTTTTAAAAATATCACATATAACTTTTAATAAGCATGCTGTAAATCTTTCTTCAATGTGCTGCGGGGGGAAGGAATAATTTAAAAAACCGACACTAAAAATTACACATTTGAATGATAAATATTCATTTAAACTTTAGCTCGCCATATCGAACGTATAAAAAAGAACTGAGCCCTTAGGTAACATAACGTTTTAAGTTTTTACCGACCGAAAATCGGTTTTCTGCGGATGTTCTTGAAATTTAAGTTTATTTATGTTAAAGTGAAAAAATCAGAGCAGAAAATATAAATTCACCATTTTCTTTTTTTTTTACAGAGGGTGGATCTACTACAGAAGCAGGTGAGATGTTTTTAAAATATCACATATAATTTTAATAATCATGCTGTAAATATTTCTTCAATGTGCGGAGGCGGGTGGGGATAATTTAAAAAATGGACAGTTAAAATTACGCATTTGAATAACAAATATTCATTTAAATAATGAATACCACTTAAAAACATTGACAGATTAATATCTTCATGGAATAAAGATTTGTTTTCCTTATTAATCAATGGCTTTCATGAAGACAAGTCCAAATTCGAGTTCGCGAACAGTTATGTACGGAATTGTGTGGTGTATTTTGGAATTCATTCCGGGTTTTTATATGCTACATGTACTACTTGAATCATCATGTTCCGAGATCTGTACTCGCAAATAATGCTTATCACATCATATAATGTAAAAATGAAATTATCAGATGTATTGCAGAGGATCTCTGTATGTGAAATGCTGAATATTTTATATGGTAATAGGGTTAGTTATTTATGATAAATATCATAATTAAATTTAAATATTATTAAAATATCATAATATTTTAAAATGACTTAATATAAATAATCATTATACTTTTAATAAAAGCAATATTATTATTATTATAATAACAGCATTTATTATTAAAATTAATAAGTATGAATCTCATAAACTGCACTTATTTTTAGCTCACCATATCGAACGTTTAAAAAATATCTGAGCTCTTAGGTAACACAATGTTTTAAATTATTAATGAGCGAACATCGGTTTTTCGCGGATGTTGTTGAAATTTAATCTTATTTGTGTTAAAGCGTAAAAATCAAACAGAAAAAATAAATTCACATTTTTCTTTTTTTTTTACAAAGGGTGGATCTACTACAGAAGGAGGTGAGATGTTTTAAAAATATCACATATAACTTTTAATAAGCATGCTGTAAATCTTTCTTCAATGTGCTGCGGGGGGAAGGAATAATTTAAGAAACCGACACTAAAAATTACACATTTGCATGATAAATATTCATTTAAATTTAGCTCGCCATATAGAATGTATAAAAAGGAACTGAGCTCTTAGGTAACATAACGTTTTCAGTTTTTACCCACCGAAAATCGGTTTTCTGCGGATGTTCTTAAAATTTAAGTTTATTTATGTTAAAGTGAAAAAATCAGAGCAGAAAATATAAATTCACCATTTTCTTTTTTTTTTTTTTTTTACAGAGGGTGGATCTACTACAGAAGCAGGTGATATGTTTTTAAAATATCACATATAATTTTAATAATCATGCTGTAAATATTTCTTCAATGTGCGGAGGCGGGTGGGGATAATTTAAAAAATCGACAGTTGAAATTACGCATTTGAATAACAAATATTCATTTAAATAACGAATACTACTTAAAAACATTGACAGATTAATATCTTCATGGAATAAAGATTTGTTTTCCTTATTAATCAATGGCTTTCATGAAGACAAGTCCAAATTCGAGTTCGCGAACAGTTATGTACGGAATTGAGTGAAGTATTTTCGAATTCATTCCGGGTTTTTATCTACTATATGTACTACTTGAATCATCATGTTGCGAGATATGTACTCGCAAGTAATGCTTATCACATCATATAATGTAACAATGAAATTATCAGATGTATCGTAGAGGATCTCTGTATGGGAAATGCCGAATATTTCAAATGGTAATAGGGTTAGTTATTTATGATAATTATCATAGTTAAATTTAAATATTATTAAAATATCATAATATATCATAATATATTAAAAAGACTTAATATTAATAATAATTATACTTTTAATAAAAGCAATATTATTATTAAAATAATAACAGTATTTATTATTAAAATTAATAATAATAAATCCCCTAAACTGCACTTATTTTATCTCGCCCTATCGAACGTATAAAAAATATTTGAGTACTTATGTAACACAATGTTTTAAATTTTTACCGAGCGAAAATAGGTTTTTCGTGGATGTTCTTACCATTTAATATTATTTATGTGAAAATGAAAAAATCAGAGCAGAAAAAATAAATTCACCTTTTTCTTTTTTTTACAGAGGGTGGATCTACTACAGAAGGAGGTGAGAAGTTTTTAAAATATCACATACAACTTTTAATAATCATGCTGCAAATATTTCTTCAATGTGCGGTAGCGGGAGGGGATAATTTAAAAAATCGACAGTTAAAATTACACATTTGAATAATAAATATTCATTTAAATAATAAATACCACTTAAAAACATTGACAGATTAATATCTTCATGGAATCAAGATTTGTTTTCCTTTTTAGTCAATGGCTTTCATGAAGACAAGTCCAAATTGGAGTTCGCGAACAGTTATGTACGGAATTGAGTGGTGTTTTTTCGAATTCATTCCGGGGTTTTATCTACTATAGGTACTGATTGAATAATCATATTCCGAGATCTGTACTCGCAAGTAATGCTTATCACATCATATAATGTAAAAATGAAATTATTAGATGTATTGCAGAGGATCTCTGTATGTGAAATGCTGAATATTTTATATGGTAATAGGGTTAGTTATTTATGATAAATATCATAGTTAAATTTAAATATTATTAAAATATCATAATATCTTAAAATGACTTATTATAAATAATCATTATACTTTTAATAAAAGCAATATTATTATTATTATAATAACAGAATTTATTATTAATTAAAATTAATAATGATAAATCTTCTAAACTATACTTATTTTTAGCACACAATATCAAACGTTTAAAAAACATCTGAGTTCTTAGGTAACACAATGTTTTAAATTATTAACGAGCGAACATCGGTTTTTCGCGGATGTTGTTGAAATTTAATGTTACTTGTGTTAAAGTGTAAAAATCCAACAGAAAAAAATAAATTCACATTTTTCTTTTTTTTACAGAGGGTGGATCTACCACAGAAGGAGGTAAGAAGTTTAAAAAATATCACATATAACTTTTAATGCGCATGCTATAAATCTTTCTTCAATGTGCTGAGAGGGGTAGGAATAATTTAAAAAACCGACACTAAAAATTACACATTTCTATGATAAATATTCATTTAAATTTAGCTCGCCATAGCGAACGTATAAAAAAGAACTGAGCTCTTAGGTAACATAATGTTTTAAATTTTTACAGAGCAAAACAATTTTTTTTTTTTTTCAGATGTTTTTAAAATTTAATGTTATTTATGTATAAGTGAAAAAATCAGAGCAGAAAAAATAAATTCACCCTTTTCTTTTCTTTTTTTCACAGAGGGTGGATCTACTGCAGAAGGAGGTGGGATGTTTTTAAAATATCACATATAACTTTTAATAACCATGCTGTGAATCTTTCTTCAATGAGCGGCGGGGGCAGGGGATAATTTTAAAAAATCGACATTTAAAATTACACATTTGAATAATGAAATTCATTTAAATAATGAATACCACTTAAAAACATTGACAGATTAATATCCTCATGGAATGAAGATTTGTTCTCTTTTTTAGTCAATGGCGATCATGAAGACAAGTCCAAATTCGAGTTTACGAACAGTTATGTACAGAATTGTGTGGTGTATTTTCGAATTCATTCCGGGTTTTTATCTACTATATGTACTACTTGAATCATCATGTTCCGAGATCTGTACGCGCAAGTAATGCTTATCACATCATATAATGTAAAAATGAAATTATCAGATGTATCGTAGACGATCTCTGTATGGGAAATGCCGAATATTTTAAATGGTAATAGGCTTTGTTACTTATGAGAAATATCATAGTTAAAATTAAATATTATTAATATATCATAATATATTAAAATGACTTAATATAAATAATCATTATACTTTTAATAAAAGCAATATTATTATTATAATAATAACAGCATTTATTATTAAAATTAATAAGGATAAATCTCATAAACTGCACTTATTTTTAGCTCACCTTATCGAACGTTTAAAAAATATCTGAGCTCTTAGGTAACACAAAGTTTTTAATTATTAACGAGCGAACATCGGTTTTTCGCGGATGTTGTTGAAATTTAATCTTACTTGTGTTAAAGCGTAAAAATCAAACAGAAAAAATAAATTCACATTTTTCTTTTTTTTTTACAAAGGGTGGATCTACTACAGAAGGAGGTGAGATGTTTTAAAAATATCACATATAACTTTTAATAAGCATGCTGTAAATCTTTCTTCAATGTGCTGCGGGGGGAAGGAATAATTTAAAAAACCGACACTAAAAATTACACATTTGAATGATAAATATTCATTTAAACTTTAGCTCGCCATATCGAACGTATAAAAAAGAACTGAGCCCTTAGGTAACATAACGTTTTAAGTTTTTACCGACCGAAAATCGGTTTTCTGCGGATGTTCTTGAAATTTAAGTTTATTTATGTTAAAGTGAAAAAATCAGAGCAGAAAATATAAATTCACCATTTTCTTTTTTTTTTACAGAGGGTGGATCTACTACAGAAGCAGGTGAGATGTTTTTAAAATATCACATATAATTTTAATAATCATGCTGTAAATATTTCTTCAATGTGCGGAGGCGGGTGGGGATAATTTAAAAAATGGACAGTTAAAATTACGCATTTGAATAACAAATATTCATTTAAATAATGAATACCACTTAAAAACATTGACAGATTAATATCTTCATGGAATAAAGATTTGTTTTCCTTATTAATCAATGGCTTTCATGAAGACAAGTCCAAATTCGAGTTCGCGAACAGTTATGTACGGAATTGTGTGGTGTATTTTGGAATTCATTCCGGGTTTTTATATGCTACATGTACTACTTGAATCATCATGTTCCGAGATCTGTACTCGCAAATAATGCTTATCACATCATATAATGTAAAAATGAAATTATCAGATGTATTGCAGAGGATCTCTGTATGTGAAATGCTGAATATTTTATATGGTAATAGGGTTAGTTATTTATGATAAATATCATAATTAAATTTAAATATTATTAAAATATCATAATATTTTAAAATGACTTAATATAAATAATCATTATACTTTTAATAAAAGCAATATTATTATTGTAATAACAGAATTTATTATTAAAATTAATAATGATAAATCTTCTAAACTATACTTATTTTTAGCTCACAATATCAAACGTTTAAAAAACATCTGAGCTCTTAGGTAACACAATGTTTTAAATTATTAACGAGCGAACATCGGTTTTTCGCGGATGTTGTTGAAATTTAATGTTACTTGTGTTAAAGTGTAAAAATCCAACAGAAAAAAATAAATTCACATTTTTCTTTTTTTTTACAGAGGGTGGATCTACCACAGAAGGAGGTAAGAAGTTTAAAAAATATCACATATAACTTTTAATGCGCATGCTGTAAATCTTTCTTCAATGTGCTGAGGGGGGTAGGGATAATTTAAAAAACCGACACTAAAAATTACACATTTGTATGATAAATATTCATTTAAATTTAGCTCGCCATATCGAACGTATAAAAAAGAACTGAGCTCTTAGGTAACATAATGTTTTAAATTTTTACAGAGCAAAACAATTTTTTTTTTTTTTTTTTGCAGATGTTCTTAAAAATTAATGTTATTTATGTATAAGTGAAAAAATCAGAGCAGAAAAAATAAATTCACCTTTTTCTTTTTTTCACAGAGGGTGGATCTTCTGCAGAAGGAGGTGGGATGTTTTTAAAATATCACATATAACTTTTAATAAGCATGCTGTGAATTTTTCTTCAATGAGCGGTGGGGGTAGGGGATAATTTAAAAAAATCGACATTTAAAATTACACATTTGAATAATGAAATTCATTTAAATAATGAATACCACTTAAAAACATTGACAGATTAATATCCTCATGGAATGAAGATTTGTTCTCTTTTTTAGTCAATGGCGCTCATGAAGACAAGTCCAAATTCGAGTTCGGGAACAGTTATGTAGTTACGGAATTGAGTGGTGTATTTTCGAACACATTCCGGGTTTTTATCCACTATATATACTACTTGAATCATCATGTTCCGAGATCTGTACTCGCTACTAATGCTTATCACATCATATAATGTAAAAATGAAATTATCATATGTATTGTAGAGGATCTCTGTATGTGAAATGCCGAATATTTTAAATGGTAATAGGGTTTGTTATTTATGATAAACATCATAGTTAAATTTAAATATTGTTCATATATCATAATATATAATAATGATTTAATATTAATAAGCATTATTTCATAAAATCGATATTATTATTAAAATAATAACAGCATTTATTATTAAAATTAACATTGATAAATCCCCTAAACTGCACTTAATTTTAGTTCGCCTTATCAAAGGTTAAAAAAATATCTGACCTCTTATGTAACGCAACGTTTTAAATTATTAACGAAGGAACATCGGTTTTTCGCGGATGTTGTGTAAATTTAATATTACTTCTGTTAAAGTGTAAAAATCCAACAGAAGAAATTAATTCACATTTCTCATTTTTTTACAGAGGGTGGATCTACCACAGAAGGAGGTGAGATATTTTTAAAATATCACATATAACTTTTAATAATCATGCTGTAAGTCTTTCTTCAATGTGCGGAGGCGGGAGTGGATAATTTAAAAAATCGACACTTAAAATTACACATTCGAATGATAAATATTTATTTAAATAATGAATACTTCTTAAAAGCATTGACGGATTAATATCTTCAAGGAATGAAGATTTGTTTCCTTTTTGTAGTCAGTCGCTTTCATGAGAACAACTCCAAATTGGAGTTCGCGAACAGTTATGTATTTAAGGAATGAGTGGTGTATTTTCGAATACATTCCGGGATTTTCTCCACTATATTTATTACTTGAATAAATAAGTTCCGGAATATGTACTCGCACGTTATGCTTATCTATACTTATAAAGGAGTAGATTGATTTTCTCATAATCAACGCCGAGCCTCAACCGTTTGTCCTAGAACAATGAAATTTGGAAGACATGTTCTTTACACAATGTAGGCGCGTACTAAGAAAGGATTTTTGAAAATTCACAGCATAAGGGGGTCGAAAGTTTTAGATAATTTCGTCTTTCCGGCATATCTCAGCACGAGTTTTAAGTAGAAACCTGAAATTTGGGATAACAATTCTACTAAAGAATAGTTAAACATGTATTTCAGGCGATTTTAGAAATTTAACCACTAAGTGGGTTAAATGGGGGGGGGGGGGAGGGGGTTGTCGAAAATTTTGGTGATTTCACATTTTCACCATATCTCATCAGCAGTTTTAGGTAAGAGCGTGAGCTTCAAGATAACAAATCTAATAAAAAATAATTAAACACGTATTGCAGCGATTTTAGAAATTCAACCACTAAGGGGGTTAAATGGGAAGTTTTAGGTCATTTTGCTTTTTCACCATATCTCAACAACAGTTTTAGTTAAAAGCGCGAAATTTAAGAAAACAAATGTACTAAAAGTTAGTTAAACACATATTTCAGCGATTTTAAAAATTCAACCACTAAGGGGTTAAATGGGGGGTCGAAAATTTTTAGTCATTTCGCGTGTTTGCCATATCTCAGCAGCAGTTTTAGAAAATAACGTGAAATTCAGGATAACAAATCTACTAAAAAAATAATTAAACACATATTTCAGTGATTTTAGAAATTCATCAATTAAGGGGGTTAAATGGGTGGCGAACGTTTTAGGTCATTTTGCCTGTTCGCTATATCTCAGAAGCATTTTTAGTTAGGAGCTCGGATTTCGAGATAACAAATCTACAAAAAATATAGATAAACATACATTTCAGAAATTTTAAAAATTCAACAACTAAATGGTGTTAAATAGGATGTCAAATATTTTACGTCATTTTGCCATATCTCAGTAGAAATTATAGGTAGAATCGTGAAACTCAGGATATAAAATCTACTGTAAAAAATAGTTAAACACGTATTTCAGCGATTTTAGAAATTCAGACACAAGGGGTGTTAAATGGAGGTCGAATGTTTTACGCCATTTTACCATATCTCAGTAGAAGTTATAGTTAGGAGCGTGAATTTCGGGATAACAAATCTACTAAAGAATAATTAAACATGCATTTTAGGCGATTTTAGAAATTCAACTACTAAGAGAGTTAAATGGGGGGGGGGGGGCTCGATAATTTTCGATGCTTTCACCTTTTCACCGTATCTCATCAGTAGTTTTGGATAAGAGCGCGAAATTCAGGATAACAAATCTGCTATAAAAATAATTAAACACATATTTCAGCGATTTCAGAAATTCACCCATTAATTGAAGGGGGCTAAATGGGGGTCGAAAATTTTAGGTCATTTCGAATGTTCGCAGCATTTTTAGGTATGAGCTTGGAATCACAGATTCAGTTTAACAAATCTACTAAAAAATAGTTAAACATGTATTTCCACAATTTTAGAAATTCAGCCACTAAAGAGGGTTAAATGGGGGTCGGATTTCCTTTGCTATTTTGCGATATCTCAGTAATAGGTAGATGCGTGAAATTTAGGATAACTAATGTACTAGAAAATAGGTAACTATGTATTTCAGCAAATTTAGATAATAATACATCAAGGGGGTCACACTGTGTGTCGAAAATTTTAGATAATTGTGCCACATCTCAACAGCAGTTTTAAGAAAAAATGTGAAACTCCGCTTTACAATTCTACAAAAAAAAATATTTAATTATGTATTTCAGCGATTTTAGAGCTAGCGAGTTTGTGGGCAACATCGGCTATGAACCGGAATGCGGAAATTAGACAAAAAACAGAACTATTGCTGATTTTTTAGTATTCACTAGCCGGTCGCTTATGAGCGGGGCCCAGATACAAAGTACTACTTGAACCCCACCCCTAAATAATCACGGTTAGGGCCCAATAATAATTTGTCAAAAGGCTCATGAAAGAAAACTTATGTCGCGAAATCTTTATTTAAGTGCTTTTTTATATTCTTATTAGTTATTTTGTATAGTTTTAATTTAAAGTATTTTATTTATATTTTTCTGGTTGCATATAAAATGCACTTTCTGGGCCCCAAGCGAAATCAAGGAGGTACGCTGCACAATGTATCTGGGCCTCACTCGGAAACGACGGGCTAGACGGGCGAAGACCGGCTAGTCACATCATATAATTTAACAATAAAATTATCACTTGTATCGTAGAGGATCTCTGTATGTGAAATGCCGAATATTTTAAATGGTTTTACAATAGGTTGTTATTTATGTTAAATATCATTGTTAAATTTCAATATTATCAATGTATCATAATATATTATAATGACTTAATATTAATAATCATTATACTTTTAATAAAAGCAATATTATTATTAAAATAATAACACCATTTATTATTAAAATTAATAATGATAAATCCCCTAAACTGCACTTATTTTTAGCTCGCCATATCGAACGTATAAAAAAGAACTGAGCTCTTAGGTAACATAATGTTTTAATTTTTTACCGAGCGAAAATCGGTTTTTCGCGGATGTTGTTGAAATTTCTTACTTGTGTTAAAGTGTAAAAATCCAACAGAAAAAATAAATTTATATTTTTCATTTTTTTTTTACAGAAGGTGGATCTACTACAGAAGGAGGTGAGATGTTTTTAAAATATCACATATAACTTTTAATAAGCATGCTGTAAATCTTTCTTCAATGTGCGGAGGGGGGAGGTGATAATTTAAGGGGTCTCAGAGTCTTACTTTTCTTCCGAAGATGCAAGTTTGCATCATGTCACATATTATTTTATATCTGATTTCATATAACACACAATAAAATGAAATCTTTACCACTAATAGGTCAATATCTGTTTGATTTAACATAATTATTTCAATGTTGTACAATTCATATTTAATTATTTAAAAAAAGTTTAAATTTTAAAAAAAAAAAGTAAAAAAACTTTTTGCTTGGTATCCACTGCGCGCAAGGTTGTAGAAAAAATATTGCTTAAAAAACAACAAACAAAACTGATAATGATGTAAAATGTATGTATCTTGAACTTATACTTCAATTTCAAGCAATTAAAAATTTAATTTATTTTATAATTGGCATTTTTTCAACAAAAAAATGAATTTTTTAAACTTTTTACAGTTTAAATTTAAATTTAACAAAAATTTAATTTTTAATTGCTTGAAATTGAAGTATAAGTTCCAGATACATCAATTTTACACCAATATCAGTTTTGTTTGTTATTTTTGAAGCAATATTTTTTCTACAATCTTGCGTGCAGTAGATACCAGGTGAATTTTTTTTTAACTTTTAAAATTTTTTTAACCTTTTTTAAATAATTAAATATGAATTGTACAACTTTGAAATAATTATGTTAAATCAAGCAGATATTAACCTATTAGTGGTAAAAATTTCATTTTATTGTGTGTTATATGAAATCAAAAATAAAATAAAATGTGACATGATGCAAACTTGCATCTTTGGAGGAAAAGTAAGACTCCTGAGACCCCTTAAAAAATCGACACTTAAAATTACACATTTGAATAATAAATATTCATTTAAATATTAAATACCACTTAAAAACATTGACGGATTATTATCTTAATGGAATCGAGATTTGTTTTCCTTTTCAGTCAGTGGCTTTCATGAAGACAAGTCCAAATTGGAGTTCGCGTACGGAATGAGTGGTGTATTTTGAAATACATTCTGGGATTTATATGCTACATGTACTACTTGAATCATCATGTTCCGAGATCTGTACTCGCAAGTAATGCTTATCACATCATATAATGTAAAAATGATAATTATCAGATGTATTGTAGAGGATCTCTGTATATGAAAGACTGATTAGTTTAAATGGTAATAGGGTTTGTTATTTATAAAAAATATCATAGTTAAATTTAAATATTATTCATATATCATAATATATTATAATGATTTAATATTAATAATCATTATACTTTTAATAAAAGCAATATTATTATTAAAACAATAACAGCATTTATTATTAAAATTAATAATGATAAATCCCCTAAACTGCACTTATTTTTAGCTCGCCATATCGAACGTTTAAAAAACATATGAGCTCTTAGGTAACACAATGTTTTAAATTATTACCGAGCGAATATCGGTTTTTCGCGGATGTTGTTGAAATGTAATGTTACTTGTGTTAAAGCGTAAAAATCACAAAGAAAAAATAAATTCACATTTGTCTTTTTTCTTTTTTCAGAGGGTGGATCTACTACAGAAGGAGGTGAGATGTTTGTAAAATATCACATATGAATTTTAATAAGCATGCTGTAAATCTTTCTTCAATCTGCGGAGGGGACAAGGGATAATTTTAAAAAATCGACAGTTAAAATTACACATTTGAACAATAAATATTAATTTAAATAATGAATACCACTTACAAACATTGACAGATTATTATCTTCATGGGATCAAGATTTGTTTTTCTTTTTAGTCAGAGGCTTTCATGAAGACAAGTCCAAATTCGAGTTCGCAAATACTTATGTAGTTACGTAATGAGTGGTGTATTTTCGAATACATTCCGGGATTTTCTCGACTATATTTATTACATGAATCAATATGTTCCTGCATCTGTAGTAGCACGTAATGCTTATCACTTCATATAATGTAAAAATGAAATTATCAGATGTATCGTAGGTTATCTCTGTATAAATATTATTAATATATCATAATACCGGGTGATTATAGTTAAAGTTACGATTTCAAAAATTAGTAAAAATTAGCAAAATTAGTAAGTAAAAATTAGAAAGCAAAAAGTAGCAAAAATTAGTAATTTGCATATCTCCAGGCAATGTGGACCTGACAGCGCCATCTACCGACACATTTTAGAAATATTTTATTCCTTCGCCAAACAAAATTCCATTGCCTCACGATTATTCTGCTAAAATATCAAGTCATTCTGACCAGTAGTTTTAAAATTATCGATTTTTGAAATCGTAATTTTAATTATAATCACCCGGTATATTAGAAAGATTTAATATTAATAATCTTTTTACTTTTAATAAATGCAATATTCTTATTGAATTAATAACAGCAATTAATATTAAAATTAATAATCATAAATGCCCAAAGCTGTACTTTTTTTTAGCACGCCATGTCGAAAATATAAAATAGATCTCAGCTCATAGGTAACACAATTTTTCAAATTATTACCGAGCGAACATCGGTTTTCCGCGGATGTTTTTGAAAGTTAATGTTACTTGTGTTAAAGTGTAAAAAACCAACAAAAAAAATAAATTCACAACATTAAAGAAGTGAATATAAAACATCACATATTTTTACTGAATGGTGTATACAAATTTAAAATTTTATACATACATTAATATTAAAAGTATCGAAGTTTCGACCACCATCTATGGTCATCTTCAGGAAAATTTTCTTATATTGCTTTTAAAGTTTCAAATGCGAAAAACAATCCGCCCGTTGCCACAATATTATTGCCGTTCACAAATTAAAAATTAACAAGGGTAATTCATAATAAGGGTATTTGTGGAGGGCAATAATATTGTGGCAACGGGCGGATTGTTTTTCGCATTTGAAACTTTAAAAGCAATATAAGAAAATTTTCCTGAAGAGACCATAGATGATGGTCGAAACGTCGATATTTTTAATATTAATGTATGTATAAAATTTTAAATTTGTATACACCATTCAGTAAAAATATGTGATGTTTTATATTCACTTCTTTAATGTTGTATTATTTCATGGTGTAATCGTCCAGCATTTATATTAAAATAAATTCACTTTTTTCTTTTTTTTTACAGAGGGTGGATCTACAACAGAAGCGGGTGAGAAGCTTGGTAAGTATCACTCATAGAATTTTAATATGCATTCGGTAAACCTATATTCAAATACATTCCGGGCAGTAAAGTTAAATTCACTTAATGTTTTTTTAGGTTAGCTTTCAATACAAAAAATTATAAAGCTACCTATTGCAGCCGTTCGGAGGAAAGCAGTTCCGGAAAATTTCGATATATTTTCACCGATCATGACCCCCAGACCCCAAAACCATCCTCCGTTATAATGTTTATATATATATATATATATATATATCTGACCTATGTCATACGATAACGCTCGTATTTATAAATCAATTTTGATGAAACTAATTGTGTGTATTAAGCTCACCAATGTCTCGACCGAGTTCGTTGGCCAGCTTGGTCCGCCATTTTGTTTCAAGATGGCGGCCACTTAAAAATTTAAAACTAAAATAAATATACAAAAAAGTTAGAAATTCAAATTTTTAATTAAGTGTTAGGCCTTAATACGAGAATTCCAGAGCATTTTTTGGTTTACCTCTATCTTAAAAAATGGCTGAGATAGAGCAGTTTGAAATTCTAGGGTAGCTGACATTTTGAAAAAAGGCAGCACATTACAAAAATTTTCATTCTTGTAATAATTTTCCCAATCATACGCATAAAACTATATATTCATATCCGTTAGCGCCAAATTCTCACCAAACTTGGCGACATTTGGCGAAATATCGCCAAATTTGGCGACCAGAATAAGTCTTCATAAATGAAGCCAATTTGGCTATTGCTCAATAATTTGGCGAATTTCTTATTCAAATTCAATATTAACGAATCTTTTGTAAACGGTTTCTTTGCATTTTAACTTGCTGTTTTCGTGTAACATTAGGTAAAATTTTAAAACGAAGATATAGGAAAGCTACCTTTTCCTCCCGGTGCAGGCCGGAAGGACTTTTTTTTTTTTTTTTTTTTGTCTGGGGCTGAATTTACAACAGTAAAATTTGAGATGCTTTAAAAATAACACTTACAGGTTTTAAAAAGCATGCTGTAAAATTATCTTCAATGTGCGAATGAGGGAGGGATAGTTTCAAAAATAGACATTTAAAATTACACATATAAATAATAAAGATTCATTTAAATATTGAATTGTACTTAAACACATGGACTGAATAATAACCTAATGGATTCAAGAGTTGTTTTCCGTTGTAGTCAGTGGCGGTTGGTTCGTTGTATAGGGTTTAATGGTGCAGGGTCCCATTGGGGACAAGCTGCGCCAATATAGTCAGTGGCGAAAATGAAGACTAGTCCAAATTCGACTTCTCAAACAGTTATGGAATAATGAAAGGGTTTCTGTATTTTCTAATAAATTGCTGGATTTTCTCCACTATGTGTTCCACTTGTACCATTATGTTTCGGCATCCGTACTCTCACGTAATGCTTATCACATTATATAATGTTAAAATAAAATTACAATATGTACTGAAGAGGATTGCTGTATGTGAAATGCTGAATATTTCAAATGGTTTTAGAATAGGGTTTTCATTTATGTTAAATGTAAGTATTATTAATCTATACTAATATTATAAAGGAGTAAATCTTGTTTGTTTGTTTGTAGGGGGTAATCTCTGGAACTACCGAACCGATTTCAAAAGTGATGGTGGCAAATTGATGGTGACAACCCCTGCTCCAACATAGGCTATATTTTATGTCGGTGCCACTAACCCCAAGGGGTGCAGGAGCAAAAAACGTTCTAAAATTGCGATTTTTCAGTTATCACACTGGCTGTCAAGCCCTGAGAGCTTGGCAGCCGGTTCTGTATGTATGTACGTACGTAATGCGATAACTCTTCATAGAAATATCCGTTTTCCTTCAAATTTTGTTTATAGGTTCACTGAGTTAAGGCGCTTCCCTGATTAGTTTTCGGGATTGATTGGTCAAGTACAAAGGGGGGGAACAAGGGTCTAATCCCCCCCCTTAATTTATATAAATGGGTTTTTCATGCAGAATTATTCCGTTTCCCTTCAAATTTTGTTTATAGGTTCACTGAGTTAAGGCGCTTCCCTGATTAGTTTACGGGTTTGATTAGTTAAGTATAAAGGGGGGGGGATCGGGGGGCTAATTCCCCCCCCCCCTTAATTTATATAAATGGGTTTTTCATGCGGAATTATTCCGTTTTCCTTCAAATTTTGTTTATAGGTTCATTGGGTTAAGACGCTTCCCTGATTACTTTTCGGGATTGATGGTTAAGTATAAAGGGGGGAACGGGGGGCTAATCCCCCCCTTAATTTATATAAATGGGTTTTTCATGCAGAATTATTCCGTTTTCCTTCAAATTTTGTTTATAGGTTCACTGAGTTAAGGCGTTTCCCTGATTAGTTTTCGGGATTGATTAGTTAAGTATAAAGGGGGGGGGGTATCGGGGGGCTAATCCCCCTTAATTTATATAAATGGGTTTTTCATGCAGAATTATTCCGTTTTCCTTCAAATTTTGTTTATAGGTTCACTGTGTTAAGGCGCTTCCCTGATTAGTTTTCGGGATTGATTGGTTAAGTATAAAGGGCGGGAACGGGGGGATAATCCCCCCCTTAATTTATATAAATGGGTTTTTCATGCAGAATTATTCTATTTGCTTCAAAATTTGTTTATAGATTCATTGGGTTAAGACGCTTCCCTAATTAGTTTTCGGGATTGATTGATTAAGTATAAAGGGGGGGAACGGGGGGCTAATACCCCCCTTAATTTATGTAAATGGGTTTTTCATGCAGAATTATCCCATTTCCTTCAAATTTTATTTATAGGTTCACTGTGTTAAGGCGCATCTCTGATTAGTTTTCGGGATTGATTGGTTAAGTATAAAGGGGGGGAACAAGGGGCTAATTCCCCCTTATCTATACTAATATATAAAGTAGTAAAGATTGTTTGTTTGTTTGTTTGTTTGTAGGGGGTAATCTCTGGAACCACTGAAGCGATTTTAAAAGTGATGGTGGCAAATTAATGGTGACAATCCCTGCTCCAACATAGGCTATATTTTATGTCGGTGCCACCACCCCCAGGGGGGTGCAGGAGCGAAAAACGTTCTAAAATTTCGATTTTTTGTGTACTGAAGGAGATAGAAGCATCAAATTTGGTATGGTAGTTACTTATAAGATGTAAATGCTCTCTAAGAACAAATTATAAAAACATTCGAAATTTAAAAGGGTGAGATGAGGAAGAAGCGTTCTAAAAACATTCTAAATTACAATTTCTATGGAATCTCTGAAACTACAGAACCGATTTCAAAAGTGATGGTGGCAAATGGATGGTGACAGTCCCTGCTCCAACATATGCTAAATTTTTTGTCGGTGCTACTGCCCGCAGAGGGTGCAGGAGCGAAAAACGTTCCAAAATTATGATATTTTCAATAATGAAGGTGTTAGGAACTTGACATTTTGTATGGTCGTTACTTACAAGATTTAAATGCTCCATAAGAACAAAGTCTAAAAAAATTCGAAATTTAAAAGGCTGAAATAAGCAAAAAATTTTCTAAAAACATTCTAAATTACAATTTGTATGGTATCTCTGGAACTACTAAAGCGATTTCAAAAGTGGTGGTTGCAAATGGATGGTGACAATCCCTGCTCCAACATAGGCTATATTTTATGTCGGTGCCACTACCCCGAGGGGGATGCAGAAGCGAAAAACGTTCTAAAATTGCGATTTCTGCGATGCTGAAGGAGCTAGAAACTTCAAGTTCGGCATGATTGTTATTTATAAGATCTAAATGCGCTCTAAGAACAATTTCTAAAGAAAAATGATCTAATAATTCTGCGATTTTTCAACTACTGAATTTCTAAAATTACCAAATTTCACAATAGAGTACCATAGCGAAACCTTCACGCGTAAAATGATAATGATAAGGGCGACGTGTCCTAACGTGTATATTGGCTATAGCACGAGTCACAAATTATAGTATCCTTATTATTCTGTTAAAATATAAAAGTGAATTATGAAATGTCAATATTTTGTTTGATTAAAGGTTCGTTAAGAGAAATTGACCAGCATAGCGGGCGTAGCTTGCTAGTATATCATAAACATTTAATATTAATAATCATTATACTTTTTATAAATGCAATATTTTTATTGAATTAATAACAGCAATTATTATTAAAATTAATAATGATAAATCCCCACAGCTGTACTTATTTTTATCTCGCCATATCGAATATATAAAATAGATCTCAGCTCATAGGTAACACAATTGTTCAAATTATTAACAAGCGAACATTGGTTTTCCGCGGATGTTTTTGAAATTTAATTATATTTGTGTTAAAGTGTAAAAATCCAACAGAAAACATAAATTCACTTTTTTCTTTTTTTTTTTACAGAGGGTGGATCTACAACAGAAGCAGGTGAGATGTTTTAAAAATATCACATGTAAATTTTAATAAGCATGCTGCAAATCTTTCTTCAATTTCCAGACGGGGGGGGGATAATTTAAAAAATGGACATTTAAAATTACACATTTAAATAATGAATGCTACTTAAAAACATTGATTGATTAATATATTAATGGATTCAAGATTTGTTTTCCTTTTTAGTCAGTGGCTAACATGAAGACAATTCAAAATTAAAATTTGCGAACAGTTATGTAGTTACAAAATGTGTGGTGAATTTTCAAATATATTCCGGGTTTTTATGTACTACTTGAATCATTATGTTCCGAGATCTGTACTCACATGTAATTCTTATCACATCATATAATGTATAAAGAAAATTATCATATGTATAGTAGAGGATCTTTGTATGTGAAATGTCGAATTTTAAAATGGTAATTGTTTTTTTTTTTTATTTATGATAAATATCGATTTTAAATTTAAATATTATTAATTTATCACAATATATTATAATTATTTAATATTAATTTTATTAAAATTTATTTGTTGGAATGTAATGTTACTTGTGTTAAAGCGTAAAAATCACCCAGAAGAAATAAATTCACATTTTCCTTTTTCTTTTTTTACAGAGGATGGATCTACTACAGAAGGAGGTGAGATGTTTTCAAAATATCACATATTACTTTTAATAAGCATGCTGTAAATCTTTCTTCAATCTGCGGAAGGGAGAGAGGATAATTTTAAAAAATCGACAGTTAAAATTACGCATTTGAATAAAAAATATTCATTTAAATAATGAATAACACTTAAACACATAGACAAATTAATATCCTCATAGAATCAACATTTGTTTTCTTTTTTAGTAAATGGCGCTCATGAAAACAAGTCCAAATTCAAGTTCTCGAACAGTTATGTGGTAATGTAATTGATTGGTGTATTTTCGAATACATTCCGGGTTTTTATCCACTATATGTACTACTTGAATCATCATGTTTTGAGACCACTACTCGCAACTAATGCTTATCACATCATAAAATGTAAAAATGAAATTATCATTTGTATCGTAGAGGATTATGAGAAATACCGAATATTTTAAATGGTAATAGGGTTTGTCATTTATAATAAATATCATAGTTAAATGTAAATATTATTCATGTATCATAATATATCATAATGATTTAATATTAATAATCATTATACTTTTAATAAAAGCAATATTATTATTAAAATAATAACATCATTTAATATTAAAATTAATAATGATAAATCTCCTAAACTGCACTGATTTTTAGCTCGCCATATCGAACGTTTAAAAAAATCTGATCTCTAAGGTAACACAATGTTTTAAATTTTACCGAGCGAACATCGGTTTTTCGCGGATTTTGTTGAAATTAAATGTTACTTGTGTTAAAGTGTAAAAATCCAACAGAAAAAATAAATTCACATTTTCTTTTCTTTTTTTTTTTGTAGAAGGTGGATCTACTACAGAAGGAGGTGAGATGTTTTAAAAATATCACATATAATTTTTAATAACCATGCTGTAAATCTTTCTTCAATGTGCGGAGGGGGGAGGGGGAGGGGAAAGGATAATTAAAAAAATCGACACTTAAAATTACACATTTGAATAAAAAATATTCATTTAAATAATGAATACAACTTAAAAACATTGACGGATTATAATCTTCATGGAAAAAGGATTTGTTTTCCTTTTTAGACAGTGGCTTTCATGAAGACATGTCCAAATTGGAGTTCGCGAACAGTAGTTACTGAATAAGTGGTGTATTTTGGAATACATTCCGGGATTTTCTCCAATATATTTATTTCGTGGATCATTATGTTCCAGCATCTGCAGTCGCACGTAATGCTTATCACATCATATAATATAACAATGAAATTATCAGATGTATCGTAGAGGATCTCTGTATGGGAAATGCCGAATATTTCAAATGGTAATAGGTTTTTTTAGCTATGATAAATACCATTGTTAAATTTAAATATTATTAATATATCATAATATATTATAAAGACTTAATCTTAATAATCCTTATACTTTTAATAAAGCAATATTATTATTGAAATAATAACAACATTTATTATTAAAATTAATAATGATAAATCCCCTAAACTGCACTTATTTTTAGCTCGCCATATCGGACGTATAAAAAAGATCTGAGCATTTATGTAACACGATGTTTTACGTTGTTACCGAGCGAAAATAAGTTTTTCACGGAAATTTTTGAAATTTAATGTTATATGTTAAACTGTAAAAATAAGAGCAGAAAAAATAAATTCACCTTTTTTCTTTTCTTTTTTTACAGAGGGTGGATCTACTACAGAAGGAGGTGAGATGTTTTAAAAATTTCACATATAAATTATAATAATCATGCTGTAAATCTTTCTTCAATGTGCGTTAGGCGGGAGGGGATACATTAAAAAATCGACAGTTAAAATTACACATTTACATAATAAATATTCATTTAAATAATGAATACCACTTAAAAACTTTGACGGATTATTATGTTATTGGAATCAAGATTTGTTTTCTTTTTTAGTGAGTGGCTTTCATGAAGACAAATCCAAATTCGAGTTCGCGAACAGTTATGTAGTTAAGGAATTAGTTGTGTATTTTTTAATATATTCCGGGTTTTTATCCACTATACGTAGTACTTGAACCATTATGTTCTGCGATCTGTAATCGCAACTAATACTTATCACATCATATAATGTAAAAATGGAATTATCATATGTATTGTAGAGGATTTCTGTATGTGAAATGCCGAATATTTTAAATGATAATAGGGTTTGTTATTTATGATAAATAACACAGTTAAATTTAAATATTGTTCATATATCATAATATATTATAATGATTTAATATTAATAAGCATTACACTTTACATAAAATTAATACTATTATTAAAATAATAACAGCATTTATTATTAAAATTAACAAAGATAAATCTCCTAAACTGTACTTATTTTTTGTTCGCCATATAGAACGTTTAAAAAAGATGTGAGCTCTTAGGTAACACAATGTTTTAAATTATTAACGAGCGAACATCGGTATTTCGAGGATGTTGTTTAAATTTAATATTACTTGTGTTAAAGTGTAAAAATCTAACAGAAAAATTAATTCACATTTCTCATTTTTTACAGAGGGTGAATCTACAACAGAAGGAGGTGAGATGTTTTAAAAATATCACATATAAGTTTTAATAATCTTGCTGTAAATCTTTCTTCAATGTGCGGAGGCGGGAGGGGATAATTTAAAAAATCGTCACTTAAAATTGCATATTTGAATAATATATATTCATTTTAATAATGAATACTTCTTAAAAGCATTGACGGATTAATATCTTCATGGAATCAAGATTTATCTTTTTATAGTCAGTGGCTTTCATGAAGACAAGTCCAAATTGGAGTTCACAAACACTTATGTAGTTGCGGAATGAGTGGTGTATTTTCGAAAACATTCCGGGATTTTCTCCACTATATTTATTACTTGGATCATTATGTTTCACCATCTCCAGTCGCACGTAATGCTTATCGCATCATATAATGTAACAATGAAATTATCAGGTGTATCTTAGAGGTTCTCTGAATGGGAAATGCCGAATATTTCAAATGGTTAATGTTAGTTATGTTAAATACCATTGTTAATTTTAAATATTATTAATATACCATAATATATTATAAATACTTAATAATAATAATCATTATACTTTTAATAAAAGCAATATTATTATTAAAATAATAACAGCATTTATTATTAAAATGAATAATGATAAATCCCCTAAACTGCACTTATTTTTAGCTCGCCAAATCGAACGTATAAAGAAGAACTGAGCTCTTAGGTAACATAATGTTTTAATTTTTTACCGAGCGAAAATCGGTTTTTCGCGGAAGTTGTTGATATTTGTTACTTGTGTTAAAGTGTAAAAATCCAGCAGAAAAAATAAATTCGCATTTTTCTTTTCTTTTTTTTACAGAGGGTGGATCTACTACAGAAGGAGGTGAGATGTTTGAAAAATATCACATATAACTTTTAAGGGGGAAGGGGAGGGGATAATTTAAAAAGTCGACACTAAAAATTACACATATGAATAATAAATATTCATTTAAATAATGGATACTACTTTAAAACATTTACTGATTAATATCTTAATGGAATCAAGATTTGTTTTCCTTTTTAGTCTGTGGCTAACATGAAGACAAGTCCAAATTCAAGTTCGCGAACAGTTATAGAGTTACGGAATGAGTGTTGTATTTTCGAATATATTCCGGGATTTTCTCCACTATATGTATTATTTCAATCATTATGCTCCGAGATCTGTACGTGCACGGAATGCTTATCACAACGTCATCACATAATTTAATAAAAAGAAAACTGCCCAGTAAAACTGAGGGCATTGAGCTCACAGGCTATTCACACTAATTGTATATTATATCAGTACAAAAACCCTTAACGGGTTAAAAGTGTCAACGCAGCACTTTCTTTTGGCTCTATGAATTTTAAATATGGGTCTTAAAAGCAATGATATCAAATTTAAGTGACGCTATGTTAATAATTTTTTTTTAAATCATAATTTTCTTTTTAGTTTTATTTATGTTCACAGGTGCAATTATTATCTTAATATGAAAAAATATATAAAATTTATTCGCTGATGCTTTTTCATTCACATCTCTCATGAATTCAAAATATGGGTTTTAAAAGAAATGATATCAAAATTTGAGTGACACCTTGACGTTAATTTAATAGGACTCTTTTAAAATTCAATTTAAATTATTTTTGGTTTGTCTTCTAAAGTATATTTACACATACAAACAATACTTTTAATTTTTCAATAAATGTAGTTATTGAAAGTATTATCCACTTGCATACATTTCCCTTTGTTTGGATACTATGACGCAAAATAATCATTTACATAAATTTTACTTATGATTTTGGATAGCGTGGCACAGAAGATAAATCAATTTATTGAAATAAATACATTTCAATACATAATATAGGCTCAGTGAAAGTAATATATTTAAAAGTGTATTGAAAAATTAAAAGTATTGTTTGTATGTGTAAATATACTTTAGAAGACAAACCAAAAATAATTTAAATTGAATTTTAAAAGAGTCCTATTAAATTAACGTCAAGGTGTCACTCAAATTTTGATATCATTTCTTTTAAAACCCATATTTTGAATTCATGAGAGACGTGAATGAAAAAGCATCAGCGAATAAATTTTATATATTTTTTCATATTAAGATAATAATTGCACCTGTGAACATAAATAAAACTAAAAAGAAAATTATGATTTAAAAAAAATTATTAACATAGCGTCACTTAAATTTGATATCATTGCTTTTAAGACCCATATTTAAAATTCATAGAGCCAAAAGAAAGTGCTGCGTTGACACTTTTAACCCGTTAAGGGTTTTTGTACTGATATCATTACTTTTTTAAGGTTATTGATGAAAATGTCAATTAGTCGAAATTAAGTATAGGGTATAAATTAATCATTAGAATAAAATTTTAAAGAAATGCTAAAAAAGACCCCTTGGACCCTAATAAAATGATGAGGGTGGTGGCCCAGGGAGAGGAATCCAAGACTCAACTTTTAAATTATACAGCGAGAGAGTAACACAATTAGAAGGATGAAAATGCATGGCAAAACCCGTTTGTTCCATCTTCCTCCGCCAAAGGGCGCAATCTTTTCTATACAAACATAGCTGAAAATTTTCAGGCTGTCGATTCCGAGTCAAATGAGCCATACATCGTCGTGATCGGTCCCATAGAACCCGATAGGGAAGTGCCCCTGGTGGTGAAACTTGGAACTAAAATCAATATATCCTGTCGATGTCGAGTCGAATGAATCAAACTGCATTGTGATGGGACCCATAGGACTTGAGATAGCTGCAAAATCCGTTAGTTCCATCTTCCACCACCAGGGGGCGGACTCTGTTCCATGCAAACATAGTTGAAATCTTTGAGGCTGTCGATTTCGAGTCGAATGAGCCATACCTCGTCGTGATGGGGCGCATAGGACCCGAGATAAGAAAGCGCCCCTGGTGGTGAAACTTGTAACTAAAATCTATATATCCTGTTGATGTCGAGTCGAATGAATCAAACTGCATTGTGATGGGACCCATAGAACTCGAGTTAGCAGCAAAATCCGTTAGTTCCATCTTCCACCACCAGGGGGCGCACTCTGTTCTATACAAACATAGCTGAAATCTTTCAGGTTGTCGATTTCAAGTCGAATGAGCCATACCTCGTCGTGATCAGGCCCATAGAACACAAGATAGGAAAGCGCCCCTGGTGGTGAAACTTGTAACTAAAATCTATATATCCTGTCGATGTCCAGTTGAATAAATCAAACTGCATTGTGATGGGACCCATAGAACTCGAGTTAGCAGCAAAATCCGTTAGTTCCATCTTCCACCACCAGGGGGCGCACTCTGTTCTATACAAACATAGCTGAAATCTTTCAGGCTATTTCGATTTGTCTATTTCGAGTCGAATGAGCCATACCTCATCGTAATCGGGCCCATAGAACACGAGATAGGATAGTGTCCCCTAGTGGTGAAACTTGGAACTAAAATCGATATGTCTTGTCGATGTCGAGTCAAATGAATCAAACTGCATTGTGATGGGACCCATAGAACTCAAGTTAGCTGCAAAATCTGTTAGTTCCATGTTCCACCCCCAGGGGGCGCACTCTGTTCTGTACAAACAGCTGAAATTGTTGAAGCTGTCGATTTCGAGTTGAGTGAGCCGTACCTTGTCATGATCGGGGCCATAGAACCTGAGATAGGAATGCACCCCCTGGTGGTCAAACTTGAAACTAAAATTGATATATCCTGTCAATGTCAAATTGAATGAATCAAACCATGTTGTGATGGGACCCATAGAACTCGACTTAGTTCCAAAATCCATTAATTTCCCCTTCCACTGCCAGGGGCGCACTCTGTTCTATATGAACATAACTGCCCCTGGTGGTGAAACTAAAATCAGTAAGTTCTATCGAGGTCCAGTCGAATGAGCTAAACTGCATCACGATTAGGAATGCAAAACCTGTGACCCGTGATGGGTAACTGGTGGCCCGCAGAGACCATACATGCCAACCTATCCAAAAATTTCGAATTTCCTTAATAATTTGTGAGAAAAATGCGCAAATTTTATCCATAGATCGTAGGAAAATATGAATTTCATCGATCAGGTGCATAAAATTATGAATTGCATCGACTGGATGCAAATTTTGTCGAATGAGCATGGAAAAATCACAAAATTTCGCCATTTTGTCGCTAGAAAAAAAACCGCAAATTTCAATAATCGGTCAACAGAAACCAGAGATGCCAAAATCGGTAATTCTGGAGTTGTAAATTTCGTCAATCACTCAAAATCTTGAATTTTGTAAATCAGTTGAAAAAACCTGCAAATTTTGTCGATAAGGCACTTAAAATCGCAAATTTCATGGATCGAGCAACGAATTTCATCGAATGGCATGGAAAGATCGCGAATTTCAACGAACAGTTGCGGAAAAAATTTGCAAATTGTCCATAGATTGTGGGAAAACATTATGAATTTTGTCTATCGGTTCTGCAAAATTATGGATTTTGTCGATAGGCATGGAAAATCGCAAATTTCGTATATTGGGCGTGGAAAAATCAAGAATTCCATCGAATGTTTGTGAAAAAATTGTAAATTTCAACAAACGGTAAAAAAAAAAAAAAAATGAAAATTTTGCCATTGTCTAGAGAAGAAAAATTGTGAATTTCATTAAATGGCCGACGGAAAGCATATCAGTTGAAAATTACGAATTTTGTCAATCAGGCACAGTAAAAACATGAATTTTGTGGATCGGGAGAAGGAAAATCATAAATTTTGTTGAACGCATGCATAAAAATCATGAATTTTGTTTATCGGGCATATAAAAATCATTAATTTCGTCAAACGGATCCATAAAAATCAAGAAAGTCATCAATCGGGTGCGTAAAAATCTTGAATTTCATCGATCAGGCGTGTAAAAATATAGGACAAAATTGCCATTCGCCAATCGGCGAGTAATACTGAAAATTTGGCGACTGACTTTACTGCCACCACTGGTCAAACTTAATAGTCCCAATTGCGATGATTGAATGGAAAAAGATTTTTTTCCCGCTGTCGCTCGACAAATTTCGAAACCATTTGGCGAATTTCCCGATTTTTTCCCCGAAATTATTTGACGGATTGTGACTTTTTTTCTTCTCGAAGCCATTCGACGATATTCGAAAAAATTTTCCCCTGAAACCAGTTGAAGAATTTTGTGATTTTTCCACTATCAATGAATTTTGTGAGTTTTCTGCTATCGATTGATGAATTTCGTGATTTATCGACTATCGATTAATGAATTTCACGACTTTTTCCATGAACGAACAAATTGTGCACTTTTTTTCCACTGCTATTCGACGAATTTTGCAATTCTGTTCCGCGATTGTTAGACAAATTTCACTATTTTTCTCCCGAGATCATTTGATGAACTTTGTGATTTTTTTCCCCCGAACGTATTTGACGAATTTCTCTAATTTTTTCACGACAGTTAGACATAATTAATTTTTTTCCTGCAATGCCTGATTTCTTTCCCGAGACCATTTGACAAATGTCGCGATTTCTTTCCCAACACTATTTGACAAATTTCGCCGTTTATTCCACAATCGTTTGACAAATTTCTTAAATTTTTTATCAAGTATTTGTAAATTTGTTATTGGTCATTGCTGAAAAACAGGAGTAAAAAAATCCATGTACTGGCCAGTGGTCACTGAGTAAAAAAGTTGAAACCTATACATAAAAGTTGAACCTCTACATAAAAATCATGAATTTTTTAGAACGGGCACATAAAAATCACAATTTTGTCAAGTAGCCGCATAAAAATCACAAATCCATCTAGTGGGTGCATTCTTCCAAATTTGCAACCGAACAGTGCTGTATGTATGGATAATGCTAATTATCCCCCCCCCCCCTACCCAACATCTCCTCGAAACAAAATTCTCTGTGCTACTGATGGTGGTCCTCGACAACCCAACAATTTTTTAAGTGGCCCTTCGTCTAAAAAGATTGGGCACCTCTACTATCAATTAACAATAAATTAACCTATCGCTTGTGTCATGTATTCATGAGCGGTGATTGCAATGCAAATTCTTGTTTACAAGAATAAGACTCATATTAGGTATTTTATTATTTATTTATTGTTTGTTTACTTATTTTGATTTGATTTTCTTGTCCTTTTAGAAATTGAATTTAGATTGTTACTTAAATGGTGAGATGATTGTCAATTACCTGTTTTATCGATAAAAATGATACAAGGTAAGGAAATTGCATCGTGTCGAGTGAATATTTAGGAAGTATTTTAAAACCCGCAGACTAAAGAAGATTTGTGTTTTACTTGTTAGCTATATTTTGCAACTCTCCAAATTACTGCAATGTAAATATAGTATGAAGTTAACTTTCCTCTGTTGTATAGCTAATTTTATTGGAAAAAAACCCTGAAAATGCATTGTTGTAGTAATCAATTATTTTTGCAGTTGTGTAAATTCTGTCATAACAATTTTCAACTAAGGGAAATCTTACATTGGACATTTAATCACAGTATTTTAAATAAGAAAACTTAAAATATTTGCAAATTAAAGAAATGAAAAGACATTTTGTTTAAAATTACATCTAAATATTTTTTTTTTTTTTACAAAAAATGCAAAATTCGCCAGTCATTCGGGAAATTATCACAAAATTCTACTAATAAAATGGGACTGTAAACAAACCGGTTCAAAATGTGTCCTTTTTAAAAATTAAATTCCATCCCAGCAGCCCTGTTGTTATGTTAGTCGAGCACTAGCTGATCGACAAAATTTTTTAATCTCGCCAATCTTTTTTTTCTGACCAATCTTTAACATACGCTAATAAAGTATAGCCAACATTTTAACATTGCTATATAGTATCTTAAAAAACTTACTTAAAAATAGCTGAAATATAATCTTGATAAAATGCGTAAACACAAACATATCAATACAAATAACAAAATCTCATGTAATCGGGTAGGGGAGACCGGTACACAGTGGACCACTTTTTCAGTTAAATTTTTTTTTCTCTTTAACAGACTGACCAATCTGTATGAAAATATTTTTGAATATTCCTTAAACCTTCTTACATCCATCATAATTTTCTCACAACATAGTTTTCAATACATTAAAAAAATATATATATATACACTGGTCCACCCACCAGGGTACAGTGGACCACTATTAGGTATTATCTAAAATATAATATAAATCTATTTTTCATTAATCTAATTCTTTTTTGTTGCCTCTTCATTCGCAAAATAACATAGTAATATAAATTTTGAAACAAAAACAAAAAATTAATTATATTTTGAAAATAATAACAGATTAATACAGGAACAATTGCAATTTAGTTGAAGTTATTACTTAACAGGGGTCTGTCCAGACTTTTTTCCCAGGGTCCTGTTTTTGTGAAATTGTGAACAGCATTTTATATTTGTGAAAAATCTAGTCATAATTTTGTGAATCTGAAATTATCGTTATTTTCAGATTCTTGTTTATACATTTTTAAGAAGAAATATGGATGTAAAATACATATATTTTCGGTACTTTTCGGTTAGCCGGGCGCCAGTGATATATATATACATGTATACATATACACACACATATCTACATATACATATATATACATACACATATATATGCATATATGTATGTATAAATATACAAATTTATGTATATACATATGTATTTATATATGTACATAAATCACTTGCGCCCGGCTAACCGAAAAGTACCATATTTTCTTTATGTATGTAAAAGTAACAGGTCAAATTTTACTTTTTAAGTGATTAATTTGGGAAATGTCTGGTTTAAAGATGGAAAAATTTGGTGAAAAACCTATTTTTAAGACAAATATTTTTGTGAAGGGTCCTGTTTTAGGGAAAATAATTTTGTGAAAGGTCCTGTTTTGAAATGAATAATTTTGTGAAGGGTCCTGTTTTGAAATGAATAATTTTGTGAAGAGTCCTTTAAAGGACCCAATTTTTTCCTAAACAGATCCCTGCTTAAGTACAAAAAAAATCAGCTCACAATAAAATTTGCAAATGAAATTCCAAAATACTTATCAGTAAGATTGAGCCTGGAATTTTCAAGAAATAATTTTGGGTCTGCGAGCAACATTATGAAATCATTGACATCAACAGCAGATTCATCTACAGTTTCGGGAGAAATAAACTGATTTCCATTCAATTTGCATCTCATGAATCTTACTTGAGTAGAATCATCAACAATTAGACTACAGTTATATTTATCAAAGGCAGTAAATACAAAACAAAATATTTCTTACTATGTTAAAAAAAAATTGTTATTTTTATTTGTTTACTTTATTTTACAGTTAATTCTACTTTAAAACAATCTTTCTTTATAGAAAACAATTATTACATATTTTGAACATTCTGAATTAGAGGAGCAGAGTGGATTGTGGACCACTGTGCCCCAGGAGTGGGTGGTCCACTGTACCCCATGTTGAAGTTCAATAAATAATCATATTAATATTGTTTATAGCTTTCTTTTAAACATAATAACTTTAAAGTAAAATAAAAACAAGTATCTTAGCTTTGCAAAAAAGCTGTTTTATTTTATTTATCTACAACCTTTAATTACTAAAAAAATAAAAATATGATGATGAAAAATTTTACTTTTAGAAGCTCAAAACAACAAAGCAGGATAAAATAGTTCAATCTGAGCTAAACATACTTTCTGAAGGCTATAAATAATCATTGCAGTGCTGTTGTCTATTAGGATAGAAGAGAAGCTTAAAAAAAAATTAAATAAATAAAATATTAGGGGGTGGTCCACTGTGTCCATAGGTTCACTGTCTCCCCTATATTAATGATAGGCTTAGTCAATAAAAAAAATGTTAAAGTAAGCCATAACATAAATTAGAAACATTATATTTCATAATGAAAACATCGTATCTAATTTTATATACATAAAAGTGAAAACTTACGTTATATAAATTCCCTATATAATATACCAAAGTTTCATCACAATTAAACGTATTTCAATCACACTGAAATAAAAAGTTTTAGTTATTAAATTTGTGTGAGGTGAATGATGGGAAAGTTTGATTTGGACAGTTGGAAAATATAGCTAACAAGTAAAAAACCAATCTTCTATCGTCATCTGATTTTTAAAAGACTTCTTTAAAAGATTCACTGGCCATAATGCAATTTCCTTATATTATTTTTAACGATAAAACAGGTAATACTATTGACAATTATCTCACCATTTACGCCACTAAATCAAAAGACAATTTCTAAAAGGACAATCTAATCAAAATAAGTAAACAAACAATAAATAAATAGTAAAATACCTCATATGAGTGTTATTCCTAAACAACATTCGCGACTCAAAACAAACAGATGATTGATTCGTTGATTAGAGTCTGTTTCAAATTAACTGATAAAAAAAAATCTGAATCTTTTTTTCCTTTAAAAAATGACAAATTAAATATATAAATAATAATTAAATTGTATATATATAATTATAAAATATTTCAATATTTTAATCAAGGAATCTAAATATTTTTCGACTTAATGAAGATTTTGAAATAAGAAATTCTTTATTATAACAAAAAAGAAAAATATACAAACAATAATTTAATTTAATACATATATATTACATATTAAAAATTGCATTAAAAACTGTTTTCGTATTAAAAAAAAAAAAAGAATCTAAATAGTTTTTCAGCGATATGGATATGCTTTAACGTTTAACTGTAACCGTAATAGGCAAGAGCTTCCTTATTGCGCAGTAATAAAAAGCAGTGAAAAGGCTGAAGATCTGTAATGTTAGTCTACCAGAAAAAGCATAAGAAAATAGTCCGATTTTAAAAGTGGATTATATTGAAAACAAGAGTTTTCCTACGTTAGCGCAATATCTTAAACGCTTCATCTAAAACTGATTAATATAATGTATTAATTTTAAAAAAATCGTTCGATCCATTTTCGAGATAACAACTCTGTGCCCATTACACCATTACATCTTCCATTTTCGCTTAAAAATTGGTTTCCAGACCTCAAAATCTACTGCATGTAGAAATCTATAAATTTCAGGATAGAGTTAGGCCATAGATATAAGACTAATGTGAAAAAATCGAAACGGTATGCCTCATATTTACTGAGATATTAAATGTCGGCGTTTCGATTTTCCTTTGATGTCCTGCTAGCTGTATATATGAGAGTGACGGAATCTTCGGTTTTGGGCTTACGGTTTTCGGTTTTTCGCTGCGTCACTCAAGAGACTACCGTCTCTTATGATACTCGTATTTCAAAGAATTTGAAATAAGCCCCTTGAAAAATAAAGAAATCGACAATATATTAAGGGGGGGGGGTTATCCCCCCGTTACCCCCTCATAGTTAACTAATGAACCCCTTAAACTAATCAGGAGAGCCTCTTATTACAATGAATATATAAATACAATGAATATACAAAATTTGAAGAAAATCGGATAATGCTGCATGAAAAACCCATTTATCTAAATTAAGGGGGATTAGCCCCCCCCCTTCCCCCTTTATACTTAACCAATAAACCCCAAAACTATTCAGAGAAGCGCATTATCACAATGAACCTATATACAAAATTTGAAGAAAATCGGATAATTCTGCTTGAAAAACCCATTTATATAAATTAAGGGGGGATTGGCCCCCGTCCCCCCCTTTATACTTAACCAATCAATCCCGAAAACGAATCAGGGAAGCGTCTTAACCCAATGAACCTATAAACAAATTTTGAAGCAAATGGGATAATTCTGCATGAAAAACCCATTTATATAAATTAAGGGGGGTTTAGCACCCCCCGTCCCCCCCCCCTTTATACTTAACCAATCAATCCCGAAAACTAATCAGGGAAGCGTCTTAACCCAATGAACATATAAACAAATTTTGAAGCAAATGGGATAATTCTGCATGAAAAACCCATTTATATAAATTAAGGGGGGGATTAGCCCCCCGTTCCCCCCTTTTATACTTAATCAGTCAATCCCAAAAACTAATCAGGGAAGCGTCTTAACCCAATGAACCTATAAACAAATTTTGAAGTAAATGGGATAATTCTGCATGAAAAACCCATTTATATAAATTAAGGGGGATTAGCCCCCCCCCGTTCCCCCCTTTTATACTTAATCAGTCAATCCCGAAAACTAATCAGGGAAGCGTCTTAACCCAATGAACTTATAAACAAATTTTGAAGCAAATGAGATAATTCTGCATGAAAAACCCATTTATATAAATTAAGGGGGGGATTAGCCCCCCGTTCCCCCCCTTTATACTCATCCAATCAATCCCGAAAACTAATCAGGGAAGCGCCTTAACGCAGTGAACTTATAAACAAAATTTGAAGGAAAACGGAATAATTCTGCATGAAAAACCCATTTATATAAATTAAGGGGGGGATTAGCCCCCCCCCCATTCCACCCTTTATACTTAACCAATCAATCCCGAAAACTAATCAGGGAAGCGCCTTAACACAGTGAACCTATAAACAAAATTTGAAGGAAAATTGAATAATTCTGTATTAAAACCCCATTTATATAAATTAGGTCGGGGATTAGCCCCCCCTGTTCCCACCTTTATATTTAACCAATCAATCCCGAAAACTAATCAGGGAAGCGCCTTAACACAGTCAACCTATAAACAAAATTTGAAGGAAAACGGAATAATGCTGTATTAAAACCCTATTTATATAAATTAGGGGGGGATTAGCCCCCCTGTTCCCCCCTTTATATTTAACCAATCAATCCCGAAAACTAATCAGGGAAGCGCCTTAACACAGTCAACCTATAAACAAAATTTGAAGGAAATCGGATATTTCTATGAAGAGTTATCGCGTTACGTACGTACATACGTACATACATACATACATACATACATACAGAACCGGCGGGCACATAAGCTCTCAGGCTTTGATAGCCTGTGAGCTAAAAATGAAAATATCATATGTATTGTAGAGGATCTCTGCATGTGAAATGCCGAATATTTTAAATGGTTTAAGAATAGCGTTTGTTATATATGTTAAATATCATTGTTAAATTTAAATATTACTAATATATCATAATATATTATAATGATTAAATATTAATAAGCATTACACTTTTATTAAAACCAATATTATTATTAAAATACTAATAACATTTTTTATTAAAATTAATAATGACAAATACCATAAACTGCACTTATTTTTGGCTCGCCATATCGAACGTTTAAAATCGATCTGAGCTCTTAGGTTACACAATGTTTTAAATTATTACCGAGCGAATATCGGGTTTTAGCAGATGTTGTTGAAATGTAATGTTACTTGTGTTAAACTGTAAAAATCCAAGCAGAAAAACAAAATTCACTTTTTTTTTTTTTTACAGAGGGTGGATCTACAACAGAAGGAGGTGAGATTTTTTAAAAATATCACATATAAATTTTAATATACATGCTGTAAATCTTTCTTCAATCTGCGGAGGGAAGAGGGGATAATTTAAAAAAATCGACAGTTAAAATTACACATTTGAATAATAACTATTTATTTAAATAATGAATACCACTTAAACACATTGAAAAATTAATATCCTCATAGAATCAAGATTTGTTTTCTTTTTTAGTAAATGGCGCTCATGAAAGCAATTCCAAATTCAAGTTCTCGAACAGTTACGCAGTAATGAAATTGAGTGGTGTATTTTCGAATACATTCCGGGTTTTTATCCACTATATGTACTACTTCAATCATCATGTTCTAAGATCTGTACTCGCAACTAATGCTTATCACATCACATCATATAATGTAAAAAAGAAATTATCATTTGTATCGTAGAGGATTTCTGTATGTGCAATACAGAATATTTTAAATGGTGTTAGAGTAGATTGTTATTTATGTCAAATATCATAGTTAAATTTAAATATTATCAATATATCATAATATTTTATAATGACTTCATATTAATTATCATTATACTTTTAATAAAAGCAATATTATTATTAAAATATTAAAAGTATTTATTATTAAAATTAATAATGAGAAATCCCCTAAACCGCACTTATTTTTAGCTCGCCAAATCGAACGTATAAAAAAGAACTGAGCTCTTAGGTAACATAATGTTTTAATTTTTTAACGAGCGAAAATCGGTTTTTCGCGGATGTTGTTGAAATTTAATGTTACTTGTGTTAAAGTGTAAAAATCCAACAGAAAAAATAAATTAGCAATTTGCTTTTTTTTACAGAGGGTGGATCTACTACAGAAGGAGGTGAGATGTTTGAAATATATCACATATAACTTTTAATAAGCATGCTGTAAATCTTTCTTTAATGTGTGGAGTGGGGGGGGGGGGACGGATAATTTAAAAAATCGACACTTAAAATTACACATTTGAATAATAAATATTCATTTAAATAATGAATTCCACTTAAAAACATTGACAGATTTATATCCTCATAGAACCAAGATTTTTTTTTTAAGTAAATGGCGCTCATGAAAACAAGTCCAAATTCAAGTTCTCGAACAGTTATGTAGTAATGAAATTGAGTGGTGTATTTTCGAATACATTCCGAGTTATTATCTAATATATGTACTGCTTGAATCATCATGTTCCGAGATCTGTACTCGCAAGTAATGCTCATCACATCATATAATGTAAAAATGAAATTATCAGATGCATTGTAGAGGTTCTCTGTATGTGAAATGCTGAATATTTTAAAAGCTAATAGGTTTTGTTATTTATGATAAATATCATAGTTAAATTTACATATTATTAATATGTCATAATATATTACAATGACCTAATTTTAAGAATTTTTATACTTTTAATAAAAGCAATATTATTATTATAACAATAACAGCTTTTATTATCAAAATTAATAATGATAAATCCTCTAAACTGCACTTATTTTTAGCTCGCGATATCGAACGTTTAAAAAACATCTGATCTCTTAGGTAACACAATGTTTTTAATTATTACCGAGCGAACATCGGTTTTTCGCGGATGTTGTTGAAATTTAATGTTACTTGTGTTAAAGTGTAAAAATGCGACAAAAAAAATAAATTCAATTTTTTTTCTTAACAGAGGGTGGATCTACTACAGAAGGAGGTGAGATATTTTAAAAATATCATTTATAACTTTTATTAAGAATGTGTAAATCTTTCTTCAATCTGCGGAGGGAAGAGGGGAAAATTTAAAAAAATCGACAGTTAAAATTACACATTTTAACAATAAATATTCATTTAAATAATGAATACCACTTAAAAACATTGACGGATTATTATCTTCATGGGATCAAGATTTGTTTTCCTTTTTAGTCAGTGGCTTTCATGAAGACAAGTCCAAATTCGAGTTTAAAAACAGTTATACAGTTACGGAATGAGTGGTGTATTTTCGAATACATTCCGGGATTTTCTCCAGTATATTTATTACATGAATCAATATGTTCCGGCATCTGTAGTTGCACTTAATGCTTATCACATCATATAATGTAAAAATGAAATTATCAGATGTATCTTAGGGGATCTCTGTATAAAAATTATTAATATATTATAATATATTATAAAGATTTAATATTAATAATCTTTTTACTTTTAATAAATGCAATATTTTTATTGAATTAATAACAGCAATTATTATTAAAATTAATAATCATAAATGCCCAAAGCTGTACTTATTTTTAGCTCGCCATGTCGAAAATATAAAATAGATCTCAGCTCATAGGTAACGCAATCTTTCAAATTATTACCGAGCGAAAATTGGTTTTCCGCGAATGTTTTTGAAATTTAATGTTACTTGTGTTAAAGTGTAAAAATCCATCAAAAAATATAAATTCACTTTTTTCTTTTTTATACAGAGGGTGGATCTACAACAGAAGCGGGTGAGAAGCTTGGTAAGTATCACTCATAGATTTTTAATATGCATTCGGTAAACCTTTATTCAAATACATTCCGGGCAGTAAAATTAAATTCACTTATTTTTATTTTATTTTATTTATTTTTATTTTTATTGTCTGGGGGTGAATTTACAACAGTAAAATTTGATATGCTTTAAAAATATCACTTTCAGGTTTTAAAAAGCATGCTGTAAAATTATCTTCAATGTGCGAATGGGGGAGGGATAGCTTTGCTCCGACGCAGAAATGCAAGTCTAGAGACGGTGCTTTGAAGTTTTCTGCCACTAATTCGATGGACCCAAGTCCAGTTCCTATTTGTCTCAAAGATCTGAACTACATTGAACAAATGATGATCGGTCAAATACATCCAGTGGTTTCTTTACCGTATACAAGGCTCACAGTATGGATACAGCGGAAATGTAATCAGCTTTAAACAAAATATCGAGAGTTTTATTTCGCGCCTGCGTGTTAATCCTTCAGATATGACTTCAACTGTGTTAGTAACAAGAGATACTTTATGAGGATGTGCAGAGTTTTTTGTTCGCTCACAATGCCTTCTAGAAGCACTCAGATGGCTTAAAACTCACAATCCTTATTATTCAAATATCATAATTGATGAAGATTTGATCGCTACATTGCCTAAGAATGATGACGTATCTCAAATGTTACCAACAGCAACCGATATTACTGAGGATATTGATACTTTGAACGAGGAAATAAGACCACTACTTGAGTCATTTAGACCACTACTTGAGCCGGTAGATCAAAACAACTTAATAAATAACGCAATTCGTGTGCCTCACCTTTCATTAAATTCACAATCTATCAACAAATTTCAAGAAGATGGTTACATAGCACGTGCTTTTCCTCATCGTTTATCACATGGTACAGCTGACTTACAACAACCTCATCAAAAAGCAGTCTCTCCTGATGAGTATTTTAAGTTCCTCGTAAAGTATGAAGATGCTATAGAACCCGATTTCGCTACTTTGCCATGAATTCAATTCTTCGGTAGCAGTCTTTGGCTAAAGGGCGTTTTTTTTGTTCAACGAAATAGGTTCAGCAATAAGACGGTAGAGTAGATGCGTGATATTCTGAATAGACAACCTGAAATAGCAAAACACATAAAGATTTATGCTAGTAAATTAAGATCCACAAAAGGATACTGGAGTGCATGTTGCGGGGAACTCCTTTCCATGGTAGGACAAATTGGAACACCAACAATTTCTTTTACACTGTCTGCAGCTGATTATCACTGGCCTGATCTTTTCAGACTTTTAGAGCCTAACAGAGATCCAAATGTGCTGACTGATACAGAACGCAGAAAATGCACGACAACCCTCTCTTGCGTGGTTGGCTCTTTCAAAAACGTTGTGATATATTTTTGAAAAAATCTTGACGCCGTTGTTTTTAATAGACGACTACTGGGTTCGTCTCGAATGGAAGTGGCGTAGAAGTCCTCACATGCATGGATTGTTGTGGTTAAGAGGGGCGCCAAACGTGGAAACACTTAGTCATGACTAACGCTGAAAATGTAGCAGCCGTTACAGCATATTTTGAAAAACTATGCAGCGTTGTTAATCCTCACAAGGAAGTTCTCGCTAACGATATACATCGCTGTCGAGTTCTCTTTTCAGACATTTCCAGTGAAGATCGTGAAAAAGATCTCGCTCAGCTCTTAAATCAAGTCCAACGTCACACAAGACATGGAGATTATTGCCTAAGGAAAAAAAAGAGATACAAATAATTATAGCTGCAGATTTGGTTTTCCAAAAGCAGAGTGCGACTCTCAAAAGCTTCAAGTAGAAAATGGCATAATTAGCTTTTTGCCAAAAAGAAACAATTCTGAAATGAATACCTACAATTGCTTCATGTCCCAAGTTTGGAGAGCTAACACGGATTTCAGTCCTATTACATCAAAGGATGCTGTTTTGCATTACATTGCCAAATATGCGTCGAAATCAGAATCATCTTCTGTTCCTTACAAGGAATTGTTATCTGAGATTTTAAATAAGATGAACGAAACAAATCCAGCAGTTCAAAAACTTATGTTGTCTTCTGCTTCTGAAAGGAATTACTCAGCCCAAGAGATAGTACACATATTAATGGTATTGCCAATGTATCATAGTAGTCGTGAGGTAGTTACAATACGGCTTCGTGATAAGAACTGAGAAGAAATCAACATTTCAAGCGACGAAAGACCATTAAAAAGCATACTTCAGAAATATTGCGCGCGGCCGGAAAGACTTGCTTTCTGCACGCTTCTTAAGTTTGCAAACTCTCTTTCAGTAAGAGGAGTCGATTATCATCAAAGAAGAAAAGATGCAGTTGTCAGAGTTTTTCCTCTTATATCACTCAACCACGATGCAACTCTAACAGAAGAATACTATAGACAACAAGTATTACTCAATTACCCTTGGAAAGGTAATTCTGACTCTTTATTGCAAGAAGGCCTGCCGTCTGCATATCTGTCATGGTAGGAGGCATTCAATGATCTCAATATTGTTGCACACGAAGAAATAAATTTTCCTGCTGTTTGCAGTATACATGAGCCAGAAATCCTGCAAGAAGAATACCGCGAGATTGATCCATATATGACCGCAGCTGCCATAGTTCCTGTGTAGACAAACGAAGATACTTTGGGGCAACGCGTGATTGATCATGCATGTGAGTGGAAAAATGAGAGTTACAATTACCCTGATCGCAATTTTACGTCATTTCTAAATTATTGTAAAGAACAACAACTTACAGTGCATCAAAATTACGATACTTCTGAGATCAGATTTACAGATGAGCAGAAAAAAATACTTCACTTATGCACGCAACAGCTTTCGTCTTTGCAATCAAGATTTATAAATTGCCCTAAACGTACGTTTATTATTGGAGTCGTTTATTATTGGAAGCTGGAAAAAGTACGGTAATAAAAGAAATTCGTAAAAGAATTACCGAGCAGTTAGGACCGGAAGCTATTTTATGGTTTTGGCTCCAACAGGTGCTGCTGCAATTAATGTCGAGGGCAAAAGAATTCACTCTGCACTAAAAGTACCAACATGTTTTAAATCGTTCGCCGATTTAGGAAGTGAAGAAGCATGAATTCTACAGCTCAGCATGAATCCAGTTTCATTTATCATTATTGACAAATTTTGAATGATCGGATGCCGTCTGATGGCTCCACTTGAGCAAAGACGTCGCGAAGGTAAACCAGACAGCAGTGAACCTTTTGGAGGCTTATTTTTTTCCTCATTGGAGATATTAGGCAGCTATAGCCTGTAAAAGACACACCTCTATATAGGAGACATTCTATAAAAGACATTTTAGCTTTCTCGGACAAACAATGCTTAAGACGTTTGAAAAATGTTTCACCTTAAGAAAGTCAATGAGACAAAGCGACGATCAGCAAAGAGAGTTTTGAGAGACTCTTGATTCGCTTTCCGTAGGCGAAGTTACAGGCGACTAATACGCATTCCTTATGCTACGACGTAAAGCTATTCTGTCCCCGGCTGAACTTGAAAGATTTCTAAGATGCCATACGCCTTTTTCTAATGAACAAGCAAGCTCAAGAACACAATAAAGAAGTACTTCATAAATCAAAATGGCCAGTGGCAAGAATATTAGCAGACCACAATAATCAAATAGCAAGATAGAGTGAATATGTGCACGCATCTGGACTTCAAGCTGAACTTTTCTTAGCAATTGGATGCAGAGTTATGTTGCATTCCAATCTGTGGACAGAGAGAGGATTGGTCAAAGGTGCACTTGGTAGGGTAAAAGATATTGTCTACGGACCAGGACTACGGCCTCCAGGCTTGCCACAGGCAGTAATGGTTCATTTTGATGATTATCGTGGACCATTTCTCACTGAAAGATATTTTCCTGTCACACCTATTACAAGGTCTTGTTAAAAAAACAATGTCTCATGCTCCCGTACTCAGTGCCTTTAATAGTTTCATACGCTGTCAGCATACACAAATCCCAGGGTTTAACTTTGTCAAAAATTGCTGTGGACATTGGTCAAAAGGAGTTGTCACTTGGAGCAACTTATGTCGCGTTTAGTAGAGTTCGTCGTTTAGAGGATATTCTCATTGAAGTGCATTTCGCAAAGGATAGGCTAGTCCAAATTAGAAGATAGACTTGCAGATAGATTAGCATTTGAGCAGTATCTGAAGCAACTGTCGACCGAATAACCACTTGAAGATTCAACAGCTGTTATTGTAAATTTTCTTTTATAATATTAAACAGTAAATATAAAAATAAAATATATATACATTATATTTTTTAATGTTAACTTTTATGTTTATCCCACTGAAAGCTCCGACATTTCGGCCTGACGGATTCTAGTCTAATACATTGCTGGATTTTCTCCACTATATGTTCTACTTGTATCATTATGTTTCGGCATCCGTACTCTCACGTAATGCTTATCACATCATATAATATTAAAATGAAATTACAATATGCACTGTACAGGATTTCTGTATGTGAAATGCTGAATATTTCAAATGGTTTTAGAATATTGTTTTCATTTATGTTAAATGTAAGCATTATTAATATATCATAATATAATATAAAGATTTAATATTAATAATCATTATACTTTTAATAAATGAAATATTTTTATTGAATTAATAACAGCAATTATTATTAAAATTAATAATGATAAATCCCCACAGCTGTACTTATTTTTATCTCGCCATATCGATTGTATAAAATAGTTCACAGCTCATAGGTAACACAATGTTTCAAATTATTAACAAGCAAACATTGGTTTTCCGCGGATGTTTTTGAAATTTAATTATATTTGTGTTAAAGTGTAAAAATCCCAATGAAAACATAAATTCACATTTTTCTTTTTTTTACAGAGGGTGGATCTACAACAGAATCAGGTGAGATGTTTTAAAAATATCACACGTAACTTTTAATAAGCATGCTGCAAATCTTTCTTCAATTTGCAGATGGGGGGGGGGGATAAATTAAATAATGGACACTTAAAATTACACATTTAAATAATAAATATTCATTTAAATAATGAATGCTGCTTAAAAACATAGATTGATTAGAATATTAATGGATTCAAGATTTGTTTTCCTTTTTAGTCAGTGGCTAACATGAAGACAATTCAAAATTCGAATTCGCGAACAGTTATGTAGTTACAAAATGTGTGGTGTATTTTCAAATATATTCCGGGTTTTTATGTACTACTTGAATCATTATGTTCCGAGATCTGTACTCACATGTAATTCTTATCACATCATATAATGTAAAAAGAAAATTATCATATGTATAGTAGAGGATTTTTGTATGTGAAATGTCGAATTTTAAAATGGTAATTGTTTTTTTTTTTTAAATTTATGATAAATATCGATTTTAAATTTAAATATTATTAATTTATCACAATATATTATAATTATTTAATATTAATTTTATTAAAATTTATTTCTTGGAATGTAATGTTACTTGTGTTAAAGCGTAAAAATCCCCCAGAAAAAATAAATTCACATTTTTCTTTTCCTTTTTTTTACAGAGGGTGGATCTACTACAGAAGGAGGTGAGATGTTTTCAAAATATCACATATAACTTTTAATAAGCATGCTGTAAATCTTTCTTCAATCTGCGGAAGGGAGAGGGTATAATTTAAAAAAATCGACAGTTAAAATTAGACATTTGAATAAAAAATATTCATTTAAATAATGAATAACACTTAAACACATAGACAAATTAATATCCTTATAGAATCAACATTTGTTTTCGTTTTTAGTAAATGGCGCTCATGAAAACAAGTCCAAATTCAAGTTCTCGAACAGTTATGTGGTAATGGAATTGAGTGGTGTATTTTTGAATACATTCCGGGGTTTTATCCACTATATGTACTACTTGAATCATCACGTTCCGAGATCTCTACTCGCAACTATTGCTTATCACATCATATAATGTAAAAATGAAATTATCATTTGTATCGTAGAGGATAATGAGAAATACCGAATATTTTAAATGGTAATAGGGTTTGTCATTTATAATAAATATCATAGTTAAATTTAAATATTATTCATATATCATAATATATCATAATGATTTAATATTAATAATCATTATACTTTTAATAAAATCAATATTATTAATAAAATGATAACATCATTTAATATTAAAATTAATAATGATAAATCCCCTAAACTGCACTTATTTTTAGCTCGCCATATCGAACGTTTAAAAAAATCTGATCTCTTAGGTAACACAATGTTTTAAATTTTAACGAGCGAACATCGGTTTTTCGCGGATTTCGTTGAAATTGAATGTTACTTGTGTTAAAGTGTAAAAATCCAACAAAAAAAATAAATTCACATTTTCTTTTCTTTTTTTTTGTAGAAGGTGGATCTACTACAGAAGGAGGTGAGATGTTTTAAAAATATCACATATAATTTTTAATAACCATGCTGTAAATCTCTTCAATGTGCGGAGGGGGGAGGGGATAATTAAAAAAATCGACACTTAAAATTACACATTTGAATAAAAAATATTCATTTAAATAATGAATACAACTAAAAAACATTGACGGATTATAACTTCATAGAAAAAGGATTTGTTTTCCTTTTTAGACAGTGGCTTTCATGAGGACATGTCCAAATTGGAGTTCGCGAACAGTAGTTACTGAATAAGTGGTGTATTTTCGAATACATTCCGGGATTTTCTCCAATATATTTATTTCGTGGATCATTATGTTCCAGCATCTGCAGTCGCACGTAAAGCTTATCACATCATATAATGTAACAAAGAAATTACCAGATGTATCGTAGAGGATCTCTGTATTGGAAATGCCGAATATTTCAAATGGTAATAGGTTTTTTTAGTTATGATAAATACCATTATTAAATTTAAATATTATTAATATATATCATAATATAGTATAAACACTTAATCTTAATAATCCTTATACTTTTAATAAAGCAATATTATTATTGAAATAATAACAACATTTATTATTAAAATTAATAATGATAAATCCCCTAAACTGCACTTATTTTTAGCTCGCCATATCGGACGTATAAAAAAGATCCGAGCATTTATGTAACACAATGTTTTACGTTGTTACCGAGCGAAAATATGTTTTTCACGGAAATTTTTGAAATTTAATGTTATATGTTAAACTGTAAAAATAAGAGCAGAAAAAATAAATTCACCTTTTTTATCTGATCTTTTTTATCTAAAAAATCTGATCTCTTAGGTAACACAATGTTTTAAATTTTAACGAGCGAACATCGGTTTTTCGCGGATTTCGTTGAAATTGAATGTTACTTGTGTTAAAGTGTAAAAATCCAACAAAAAAAATAAATTCACATTTTCTTTTCTTTTTTTTACAGAGGGTGGATCTACTACAGAAGGAGGTGAGTTGTTTTAAAAATTTCACATATAAATTATAATAATCATGCTGTAAATCTTTCTTCAATGTGCGTAGGCGGGAGGGGATACATTAAAAAATCGACAGTTAAAATTACACATTTGAATAATATATATTCATTTAAATAATGAATACCACTTAAAAATATTGACGGATTATTATCTTATTGGAATCAAGATTTGTTTCCTTTTTAGTGAGTGGCTTTCATGAAGACAAATCCAAACTCGAGTTCGAGAACAGTTATGTAGTTAAGGAATTACTTGTGTATTTTTTAATATATTCCGGGTTTTTATCCACTATACGTAGTACTTGAATCATTATGTTCTGCGATCTGTAATCGCAACTAATACTTATCACAGCATAGAATGTAAAAATGAAATTATCATATGTATTGTAGAGGATCTCTGTATGTGAAATGCCGAATATTTTAAATGGATTATTTATGATAAATAACACAGTTAAATTTAAATATTGTTCATATATCATAATATATTATAATGATTTAATATTAAGAAGCATTACACTTTACATAAAATTAATACTATTATTAAAATAATAACATCATTTATTATTAAAATTAACAAAGATAAATTCCCTAAACTGTACTTATTTTTTGTTCGCCATATAGAACGTTTAAAAAAGATGTGATCTCTTAGGTAACACAATGTTTTAAATTATTAACGAGCGAACATCGGTATTTCGAGGATGTTGTTTAAATTTAATATTACTTGTGTTAAAGTGTAAAAATCTAACAGAAAAATTAATTCACATTTCTCATTTTTTACAGAGGGTGAATCTACAACAGAAGGAGGTGAGATGTTTTAAAAATATCACATATAAGTTTTAATAATCTTGCTGTAAATCTTTCTTCAATGTGCGGAGGCCGGAGGGGATAATTTAAAAAATCATCACTTAAAATTGCACATTTGAATAATATATATTCATTTTAATAATGAATACTTCTAAAAAGCATTGACGGATTAATATCTTCATGGAATCAAGATTTGATTATCTTTTTATAGTCAGTGGCTTTCATGAAGACAAGTCCAAATTGGAGTTCGCAAACACTTATGTAGTTGCGGAATGACTGGTGTATTTTCGAAAACATTCCAGGATTTTCTCCACTATATTTATTACTTGGATCATTATGTTCCACCATCTGCAATCGCACGTAATGCTTATCGCATCATATAATGTAACAATGAAATTATCAGGTGTATCTTAGAGGTTCTCTGTATGGTAAATGCCGAATATTTCAAATGGTTAATGTTAGTTATGTGAAAAACCATTGTTAAATTTAAATATTATTTACCATAATATATTATAAAACATAATAATAATAATCATTATACTTTTGATAGAAGCAATATTATTATTAAAATAATAACAGCATTTATTATTAAAATGAATAATGATAAATCACCTAAACTGCACTTATTTTTAGCTCGCCAAATCGAACGTATAAAGAAGAACTGAGCTCTTAGGTAACATAAAGTTTTAATTTTTTACCGAGCGAAAATCGGTTTTTCGCGGAAGTTGTTGATATTTGTTACTTGTGTTAAAGTGTAAAAATCCAACAGAAAAATAAATTCGCATTTTTCTTTTCTTTTTTTTTTTTTTACAGAGGGTGGATCTAATACAGAAGGAGGTGAGATGTTTAAAAAATATCACATATAACTTTTAATAAGCATGCTGTAAATCTTTCTTCAATATGCAGGGGGAAGGGGGAGGGGATAATTTAAAAAGTCGACACTAAAAATTACACATATGAATATTAAATATTCATTTAAATAATGGATACTACTTTAAAACATTTACTGATTAATATCTTAATGGAATCAAGATTTGTTTTCCTTTTTAGTCTGTGGCTAACATGAAGACAAGTCGAAATTCGAGTTCGCAAACAGTTATAGAGTTACGGAATGAGTGTTGTATTTTCGAATACATTCCGGGATTTTCTCCACTATATGTATTATTTCAATCAATATGCTCCGAGATCTGTATGTGCACGTAATGCTTATCACAACATCATCGCATAATTTAAAAATGAAAATATCATATGTATTGCAGAGGATCTCTGTATGTGAAATGCCGAATATTTTAAATGGTTTAAGAATAGCGTTTGTTATTTATGTTAAATATCATTGTTAAATTTAAATATTACTAATATATCATAATATATTATAATGATTTAATATTAATAAGCATTACACTTTTATAAAAACCAATATTATTATTAAAATATTAACAACATTTTTTATTAAAATTAGTAATGACAAATACCATAAACTGCACTTATTTTTGGCTCGCCATATCGAACGTTTAAAATCGATCTGAGCTCTTCGGTAACACAATGTTTTAAATTATTACCGAGCGAATATCGGTTTTTCGCGGATGTTGTTGAAATATAATGTTACTTGTGTTAAACTGTAAAAATCCAAGCAGAAAAACTAAATTAACTTTTTTTTTTCTTTTCTTTTTTTTTACAGAGGGTGGATCTACTACAGAAGGAGGTGAGATGTTTTCAAAATATCACATATAACTTTTAATAAGCATGCTGTAAATCTTTCTTCAATCTGCGGTTGGAAGAGGGGATAATTTAAAAAAATCGACAGTTAAAATTACACATTTGAATAATAACTATTCATTTAAATAATGAATACCACTTAAACACATAGAAAAATTAATATCCTCATAGAATCAAGATTTGTTTTCTTTTTAGTAAATGGCGCTCATGAAAGCAATTCCAAATTCAAGTTCTCGAACAGTTATGTAGTAATAGAATTGAGCGGTGTATTTTCGAATACATTCCGGCTTTTTATCCACTATATGTACTACTTGAATCATCATTTTCTGAGATCTGTACTCTCGCAACTAATGCTTATCACATCATATAATGTAAACATGAAATTATCATTTGTATCGTAGAGGATCTCTGTATGTGAAATACAGAATATTTTAAATGGTGTTAGAGTAGATTGTTATTTATGTTAAATATCATAGTTAAATTTAAATATTATTAATATATCATAATATATTATAATGACCTCATATTAATGATCATTATACTTTTAATAAAAGCAATGTTATTATTAAAATAATAACAGTATTTATTATTAAAATTAATAATGATAAATCCCCTAAACCGCACTTATTTTTAGCTCGGCAAATCGAACGTATAAAAAAGATCTAAGCTCTTAGATAACATAAAGTTTTAATTTTTAACGAGCGAAAATCGGTTTTTCGCGGGTGTTGTTGATATTTGTTACTTATGTTAAAGTGTAAAAATCCAACAGAAAAATAAATTCGCATTTTTCTTTTCTTTTTTTTACAGAGGGTGGATCTACTACAGAAGGAGGTGAGATGTTTGAAAAATATCACATATAACTTTTAATAAGCATGCTTTAAATCTTTCTTCAATATGCAGGGGAAAGGGGAGGGTATAATTTAAAAAGTCGACACTAAAAATTACACATATGAATAATAAATATTCATTTAAATAATGGATACTACTTTAAAACATTTACTGATTAATATCTTAATGGAATCAAGATTTGTTTTCCTTTTTAGTCGGTGGCTAACATGAAGACAAGTCCAAATTCGAGTTCGCGAACAGTTAGAGTTCCGGAATGAGTGTTGTATTTTCGAATACATTCCGGGATTTCCTCCGCTATATGTATTATTTCAATCATTATGCTCCGAGATCTGTACGTGCACGTAATGCTTATCACAACATCATCGCATAATTTAAAAATGAAAATATCATATGTATTGTTGAGGATCTCTGTATGTGAAATGCCGAATATTTTAAATGGTTTAAGAATAGCGTTTGTTATTTATGTTAAATATCATTGTTAAATTTAAATATTACTAATATATCATAATATATTATAATGATTTAATATTAATAAGCATTACACTTTTATAAAAACCAATATTATTATTAAAATATTAACAACATTTTTTATTAAAATTAGTAATGACAAATACCATAAACTGCACTTATTTTTGGCTCGCCATATCGGACATTTAAAATCGATCTCAGCTCTTCGGTAACACAATGTTTTAAATTATTACCGAGCGAATATCGGTTTTTCGCGGATGTTGTTGAAATATAATGTTACTTGTGTTAAACTGTAAAAATCCAAGCAGAAAAACTAAATTAACTTTTTTTTTTCTTTTCTTTTTTTTTACAGAGGGTGGATCTACTACAGAAGGAGGTGAGATGTTTTCAAAATATCACATATAACTTTTAATAAGCATGCTGTAAATCTTTCTTCAATCTGCGGTTGGAAGAGGGGATAATTTAAAAAAATCGACAGTTAAAATTACACATTTGAATAATAACTATTCATTTAAATAATGAATACCACTTAAACACATAGAAAAATTAATATCCTCATAGAATCAAGATTTGTTTTCTTTTTTAGTAAATGGCGCTCATGAAAGCAATTCCAAATTCAAGTTCTCGAACAGTTATGTAGTAATAGAATTGAGCGGTGTATTTTCGAATACATTCCGGCTTTTTATCCACTATATGTACTACTTGAATCATCATTTTCTGAGATCTGTACTCTCGCAACTAATGCTTATCACATCATATAATGTAAACATGAAATTATCATTTGTATCGTAGAGGATCTCTGTATGTGAAATACAGAATATTTTAAATGGTGTTAGAGTAGATTGTTATTTATGTTAAATATCATAGTTAAATTTAAATATTATTAATATATCATAATATATTATAATGACCTCATATTAATGATCATTATACTTTTAATAAAAGCAATGTTATTATTAAAATAATAACAGTATTTATTATTAAAATTAATAATGATAAATCCCCTAAACCGCACTTATTTTTAGCTCGGCAAATCGAACGTATAAAAAAGATCTAAGCTCTTAGATAACATAAAGTTTTAATTTTTAACGAGCGAAAATCGGTTTTTCGCGGGTGTTGTTGATATTTGTTACTTATGTTAAAGTGTAAAAATCCAACAGAAAAATAAATTCGCATTTTTCTTTTCTTTTTTTTACAGAGGGTGGATCTACTACAGAAGGAGGTGAGATGTTTGAAAAATATCACATATAACTTTTAATAAGCATGCTTTAAATCTTTCTTCAATATGCAGGGGAAAGGGGAGGGTATAATTTAAAAAGTCGACACTAAAAATTACACATATGAATAATAAATATTCATTTAAATAATGGATACTACTTTAAAACATTTACTGATTAATATCTTAATGGAATCAAGATTTGTTTTCCTTTTTAGTCGGTGGCTAACATGAAGACAAGTCCAAATTCGAGTTCGCGAACAGTTAGAGTTACAGAATGAGTGTTGTATTTTCGAATACATTCCGGGATTTTCTCCGCTATATGTATTATTTCAATCATTATGCTCCGAGATCTGTACGTGCACGTAATGCTTATCACAACATCATCGCATAATTTAAAAATGAAAATATCATACGTATTGTAGAGGATCTCTGTATGTGAAATGCCGAATATTTTAAATGGTTTAAGAATAGCGTTTGTTATTTATGTTAAATATCATTGTTAATTTTAAATATTACTAATATATCATAATATATTATAATGATTTAATATTAATAAGTATTACACTTTTATTAAAACCAATATTATTATTAAAATATTAACAACATTTTTTATTAAAATTAATAATGACAAATACCATAAACTGCACTTATTTTTGGCTCGCCATATCGAACGTTTAAAATCGATCTGAGCTCTTCGGTAACACAATGTTTTAAATTATTACCGAGCGAATATCGGTTTTTCGCGGATGTTGTTGAAATATAATGTTACTTGTGTTAAACTGTAAAAATCCAAGCAGAAAAACTAAATTAACTTTTTTTTTTCTTTTCTTTTTTTTTACAGAGGGTGGATCTACTACAGAAGGAGGTGAGATGTTTTCAAAATATCACATATAACTTTTAATAAGCATGCTGTAAATCTTTCTTCAATCTGCGGTTGGAAGAGGGGATAATTTAAAAAAATCGACAGTTAAAATTACACATTTGAATAATAACTATTCATTTAAATAATGAATACCACTTAAACACATAGAAAAATTAATATCCTCATAGAATCAAGATTTGTTTTCTTTTTTAGTAAATGGCGCTCATGAAAGCAATTCCAAATTCAAGTTCTCGAACAGTTATGTAGTAATAGAATTGAGCGGTGTATTTTCGAATACATTCCGGCTTTTTATCCACTATATGTACTACTTGAATCATCATTTTCTGAGATCTGTACTCTCGCAACTAATGCTTATCACATCATATAATGTAAACATGAAATTATCATTTGTATCGTAGAGGATCTCTGTATGTGAAATACAGAATATTTTAAATGGTGTTAGAGTAGATTGTTATTTATGTTAAATATCATAGTTAAATTTAAATATTATTTATATATCATAATATATTATAATTACCTCATATTAGTGATCATTATACTTTTAATAAAAGCAATGTTATTATTAAAATAATAACAGTATTTATTATTAAAATTAATAATGATAAAACCCCTAAACCGCACTTAATTTTAGCTCGGCAAATCGAACGTATAAAAAAGATCTAAGCTCTTAGATAACATAAAGTTTTAATTTTTAACGAGCGAAAATCGGTTTTTCGCGGGTGTTGTTGATATTTGTTACTTATGTTAAAGTGTAAAAATCCAACAGAAAAATAAATTCGCATTTTTCTTTTTTTTTTTTACAGAGGGTGGATCTACTACAGAAGGAGGTCAGATGTTTGAAAAATATCACATATAACTTTTAATAAGCATGCTTTAAATCTTTCTTCAATATGCAGGGGAAAGGGGAGGGTATAATTTAAAAAGTCGACACTAAAAATTACACATATGAATAATAAATATTCATTTAAATAATGGATACTACTTTAAAACATTTACTGATTAATATCTTAATGTAATCAAGATTTGTTTTCCTTTTTAGTCGGTGGCTAACATGAAGACAAGTCCAAATTCGAGTTCGCGAACAGTTAGAGTTACAGAATGAGTGTTGTATTTTCGAATACATTCCGGGATTTTCTCCGCTATATGTATTATTTCAATCATTATGCTCCGAGATCTGTACGTGCACGTAATGCTTATCACAACATCATCGCATAATTTAAAAATGAAAATATCATACGTATTGTAGAGGATCTCTGTATGTGAAATGCCGAATATTTTAAATGGTTTAAGAATAGCGTTTGTTATTTATGTTAAATATCATTGTTAATTTTAAATATTACTAATATATCATAATATATTATAATGATTTAATATTAATAAGTATTACACTTTTATTAAAACCAATATTATTATTAAAATATTAACAACATTTTTTATTAAAATTAATAATGACAAATACCATAAACTGCACTTATTTTTGGCTCGCCATATCGAACGTTTAAAATCGATCTGAGCTCTTAGGTAACACAATGTTTTAAATTATTACCGAGCGAATATTGGTTTTTCGCGGATGTTGTTGAAATGTAATGTTACTTGTGTTAAACTGTAAAAATCCAAGCAGAAAAACTAAATTCATTTTTTTTTAAATTTTTTTTAATTTTTTTTTTACAGATGGTGGATCTACAACAGAAGGAGGTGATATTTTTTAAAAATATCACATATAAATTTTAATAAGCATGCTGTAAATCTTTCTTCAATCTGCGGAGGGAAGAGGGGATAATTTAAAAAAATCGACAGTTAAAATTACACATTTGATTAATATTTATTCATTTAAATAATGAATACCACTTAAACACATAGAAAAATTAATATCCTCATAGAATCAAGATTTGTTTTCTTTTTTAGTAAATGGCGCTCATGAAAGCAATTCCAAATTCAAGTTCTCGAACAGTTATGTAGTAATGGAATTGAGTGGTGTATTTTCGAATACATTCCGAGTTATTATCTAATATACGTACTACTTGAAACATCATGTTCCGAGATTTTTACTCGCAAGTAATGCTCATCACATCATATAATGTAAAAATGAAATTATCAGATGTATTGTAGAGGTATGTCAAATGTATTGTAGAGGTATGTGTAGAGACTCTGTATGTGAAATGCTGAATATTTTAAAAGCTAATAGGTTTTGTTATTTATGATAAATATCATAGTTAAATTTAAATATTATTAATATGGCATAATATATTACAATGACCTAATTTTAAGAATTTTTATACTTTTAATAAAAGCAATATTATTATTAAAACAATAACAACTTTTATTATCAAAATTAATAATGATAAATCCTCTAAACTGCACTTATTTTTAGCTCGCGATATCGAACGTTTAAAAAACATCTGATCTCTTAGGTAACACAATGTTTTAAATTATTACCGAGCGAACATCGGTTTTTCGCGGATGTTGTTGAAATTTAATGTTACTTGTGTTAAAGTTTAAAAATGCGACAGAAAAAAATAAATTTAATTTTTTTTTCTTTACAGAGGGTGGATCTACTACAGAAGGAGGTGAGATATTTTAAAAATATCATTTATACCTTTTATTAAGAATGTGTAAATTTTTCTTCAATCTGCGGAGGGAGGAGGGGATAATTTAAAAAAATCGACAGTTAAAATTACACATTTGAACAATAAATATTCATTTAAATAATGAATACCACATAAAAACATTGACGGATTATTATCTTCATGGGATCAAGATTTGTTTTCCTTTTTAGTCAGTGGCTTTCATGAAGACAAGTCCAAATTCGAGTTTGCAAACAGTTATACAATTACGGAATGAGTGGTGTATTTTCGAATACATTCCGGGATTTTCTCCAGTATATTTATTACATGAATCAATGTGTTCCGGCATCTGTAGTTGCACTTAATGCTTATCACATCATATAATGTAAAAATGAAATTATCAGATGTATCTTAGGGGATCTCTGTATAAATATTATTAATATATCATAATATATTATAAAGATTTAATATTAATAATCTTTTTACTTTTAATAAATGCAATATTTTTATTGAATTAATAACAGCAATTATTATTAAAATTAATAATCATAAATGCCCAAAGCTCTACTTATTTTTAGCTCGCCATGTCGAAAATATAAAATAGATCTCAGCTCATAGGTAACACAATCTTTCAAATTATTACCGAGCGAAAATTGGTTTTCCGCGGATGTTTTTGAAATTTAATGTTACTTGTGTTAAAGTGTAAAAATCCAACAAAAAAAAATAAAGTCACTTTTTTCTTTTTTTTACAGAGGGTGGATCTACAACAGAAGCGGGTGAGAAGCTTGGTAAGTATCACTCATAGATTTTTAATATGCATTCGGTAAACCTTTATTTAAATACATTCCGGGCAGTAAAATTAAATTCACTTATTTTTATTTTATTTTATTTTATTTTATTTTATTTTATTTTATTTTGTCTGGGGGTGAATTTACAACAGTAAAATTTTAGATATCACTTTCAGGTTTTAAAAAGCATGCTATAAAATTATCTTCAATGTGCGAATGGGGAGGGATAGTTTCAAAAATAGACATTTAAAATTACACATATAAATAATAAATATTCATTTAAATATTGAATTCTACTTAAACACATGGACTGAATAATAACGTAATGGATTCAATAGTTGTTTTCCTTTATAGTCAGTTTGCGGTTGGTTGATTGTATAGGATTTAATGGCGCAAGGTCCAATTGGGGACAAGCTACGCCAATATAGTCAGTGGCGAAATGAAGACTAGTCCAAATTCGACTTTTCGAACAGTTATGGAATAATGAAAGGATTGCTGAATTTTCTAATAAATTGCTGGATTTTCTCCACTATATGTTCTACTTGTATCATTCTGTTTCGGCATCCGTACTCTCACTTAATGCCTATCACATCATATAATATTAAAATGAAATTACAATATGCACTGTAGAGGATTTCTGTATGTGAAATGCTGAATATTTCAAATAGTTTTAGAATATCGTTTTCATTTATGTTAAATGTAAGCATTATTAATATATCATAATATATTATAAAGATTTAATATTAATAATTATTATACTTTTAATAAATGAAATATTTTTATTGAATTAATAACATCAATTATTATTAAAATTAATAATGATAAATCCCCATAGCTGTACTTATTTTTATCTCGCCATATCGATTGTATAAAATAGTTCACAGCTCATAGGTAACACAATGTTTCAAATTATTAACAAGCGAACATTGGTTTTCCGCGGATGTTTTTGAAATTTAATTATATTTGTGTTAAAGTGTAAAAATCCAACAGAAAACATAAATTGACTTTTTTCTTTTTTTTTACAGAGGGTGGATCTACAACAGAAGCAGGTGAGATGTTTTAAAAATATCATATGTAACTTTTAATAAGCATGCGGCAAATCTTTCTTCAATTTGCAGACGGGGGGTGGGGATAATTTAAAAAATGGACACTTAAAATTACACATTTAAATAATGAATGCTGCTTAAAAACATTGACTGATTAATATATTAATGGATTCAAGATTTGTTTTCCTTTTTAGTCAGTGGCTAACATGAAGACAATTCAAAATTCGAATTCGCCAACAGTTATGTAGTTACAAAATGTGTGGTGTATTTTCAAATATATTCCTGGTTTTTATGTACTACTTGAATCATTATGTTCCGAGATCTGTACTCACATGTAATTCTTATCACATCATATAATGTATAAAGAAAATTTTCATATGTATAGTAGAGGATCTTTGTATGTGAAATGTCGAATTCTAAAATGGTAATTGTTTTTTTTTTTTTGTTTTTTTTTGTTTATGATAAGTATCGATTTTAAATTTAAATATTATTAATATATCACAATATATTATAATTATTTAATATTAATTTTATTAAAATTTATTTGTTGGAATGTAATGTTACTTGTGTTAAAGCGTAAAAATCACACAGAAAAAATAAATTCACATTTTTATTTTTATTTTTTTACAGAGGGTGGATCTACTACAGAAGGAGGTGAGATGTTTTCAAAATATCACATATAACTTTTAATAAGCATGCTGTAAATCTTTCTTTAATATGCGGAAGGGAGAGGGGCTAATTTAAAAAAAAATCGACAGTTAAAATTACACATTTGAATAAAAAATATTCATTTAAATAATGAATAACACTTAAACACATAGACAAATTAATATCCTCATAGAATCAGCATATAACTTTTAATAACCATGCTGTAAATCTTTCTTCAATGTGCGGAGGGGGGAGGGGATAATTAAAAAAATCGACACTTAAAATTACACATTTCAATAAAAAATATTCATTTAAATAATGAATACAACTTAAAAACATTGACGGATTATAATCTTCATGTAAAAAGGATTTGTTTTCCTTTATAGACAGTGGCTTTCATGAAGACATGTCCAAATTGGTGTTCGCGAACAGTAGTTACTGAATAAGTGGTGTATTTTCGAATACATTCCGGGATTTTCTCCAATATATTCATTTCGTGGATCGTTATGTTCCAGCATCTGCAGTCGCACGTAATGCTTATCACATCATATAATGTAACAATGAAATTATCAGATGTATCGTAGAGGAGCTCTGTATGGGAAATGCCGAATATTTCAAATGGTAATAGGTTTTTTTAGTTATGTTAAATACCATTGTTAAATTTAAATATTATTAATATATCAAAATATATTATAAAGACTTAATATTATTAATCATTATACTTTTAATAAAAGCAATATTATTATTAAAATAATAACAGCATTTATTATTAAAATTAATAATGATAAATCTCCTAAACTGCACTTATTTTTAGCACACCATATCGAACGTATAAAAAAGATCTGAGCACTTATGTAACATTGTTTTACATTTTTACCGAGCGAAAATAGGTTTTTCATGGAAATTCTTGAAATTTAATGTTATATGTTATACTGTAAAAATAAGAGCAGAAAAAATAAATTCACCTTTTTCTTTTCTGTTTTTTTACAGAGGGTGGATCTACTACAGAAGGAGGTGAGATGTTTTAAAAATTTCACATATAAATTATAATAGTCATGCTATAAATCTTTCTTCAATGTACGTAGGCGGGAGGGGATACATTAAAAAATCGACAGTTAAAATTACACATTTGAATAATAAATATTCATTTAAATAATGAATACCACTTAAAAGCATTGATGGATTATTATCTTCTTGGAGTCAAGATTTGTTTTCCTTTTTAGTGAGTGGCTTTCATGAAGACAAATCCAAATTCGAGTTCACGAACAGTTATGTAGTTACGGAATTAGTTGTTTATTTTTTAATATATTCCGGGTTTTTATCCACTATATGTAGTACTTGAGTCATTATGTTCCGCGATCTGTAATTGCAACTAATATATATCACATCATATAATGTAAAAATGAAATTATCATATGTATTGTAGAGGATCTCTGTATGTGAAATGCCGAACATTTTAAATGGTAATAGTGTTTGTTATTTATGATAAACTAGCTGTTACCCGTGACTTCGTTCACGTAACATTAAAAGAAGAATAAATGCATTAATAAAGCAAAATATTTCACCACCGATAATTAAAAACGTAAATATTTAACTAACTCTTTATCATATTTCATAGGAGAAAATACGATATTTCTTTGTTATAGGGGCCTTGACATAGCTCAGTTTTAACCCTTTAAGTGGCAAGCAATTGCGTTCCTGTAACGTCGAATTCACACCGGTATTTACGAAAGAATTTAGTTCAAAATAAGGAAAAGCAATTTTTCAACTTTTTTTTCGTCAAAGTTAAAAAAGTAAAATTTTATTAAAAGTTTCTGGTTTGAATCGTATTAAAATTAGGTTGTATATAATATATACCACCGCCCCTCAAAGGGTTAAAGAAGTACAATTTGTTAAAAAACAAATATCACTTTTACCTGATAAACCATTTTACTTTTAACGACTTTGAAAAACGTTTTAACAGCTATCATTTAAAAGTAATTCATTGGAAATAGTATATGCTTTTTGTTTAAATTCAATTCTTGTAAATATGGAGGAATAATTCTACACCTAAATGCAAGGAGCTTCAATTGCAAAGCTTTTTGCAACCCAAAATTACATGCAAACGTAACATTTACGTGTGTTACGTTTGCATGTAACAGTAACAGTTACATGCAAACGTAACACTTGCAATTGCAAAGCTTTTTGCAACCCAAAATTATATGTAAACATTACTTTTGCATGTAATTTTCAGTGCGAATTAACATTTATAAAGCTTCAAATTAAAATTAATTTGGGTGAAAATTACATGTAAATGTTACGTTTGCATGTAATTTGGGGTTGCGAAAAGCTTTGCAATTGCAAGTGTTACGTTTGCATGTAACAGCAAATTTGCCTCCTTGGTTTAATCTATAGCTGAAACAACTCTTGATTTCGTGACAATATGCTGACAGACGATTTTTGTTCTGCAGAATACATTAATTCATAATGTTTGAATATGTGGAAATATGTTTTTAATTTTCGGAAATTCTACTGTAATCAAGATTTTTTTTTTCACCAACTATTCAAATTGAAAATAAATTCTTCTTTCAGTTTTAATGAGAAAATTTCATGAAAATGTATTAATCCGTTTTATTTCTTCTTTTTTTTATCCACAAAAATGGAATAATTTAATTACCGTTTTTTGAGAAATTTCGTTAAAATTTACAAAAAAAAAAAAAATAAATAATAATAATAATAATAATAATATCTCGGAATCTAATTCAAAATTTTAAATTCTCAGAGTTTATGTGACATCCTTAGATCAATGATGGTGTTAAGTAAATTGCATTGCATTAAGAGTAGTAGTTGCGAAATACAAACAGACAGTCAGATTTTAAAATAATAGACTTGTGTTCAATTTTCTTTTCCTAATAATCTTGCTGATGCTTGTATTATTAATCGCAGAGTTCAGAGAATAAATATGTATGAAATGTTTATGTTTGGTGTGATGCTGAAACTGCAACCCTACAGTTGGCCTAAACAACTGGCGGCTTGCTTTGAAAACCTATCCCCGTCCAATGAAGTCAGCCCTTGGGCCTAAAACGATTTGAGCGATAACCGGCTTCATATTGCAAGCCGATTTGACGGTTCACTGCCTCTCTATTCTTTCACTGTACTCTGTAATTATTAATGTATGAAATTGATTCACGCACCATTTGAAACATATTTGAAAAATCCCGTTTTATTTGAAATATGACGTCACTTTGATTCCAGAGAAATCTCTTTTCAGTGATATAATTCTTGTTAATTTTCTTTTCCTGGCAATCATGACGGGAATTTTATCAGAAAACTCACATCTGTATGTAACTGATTTTCAAGCTTATTATTAATCAGTATCAAAAAACATATTTCAGTTATTCATCTTAAATCTGACGTCCATTATGTATATACTTTTATTATACACTGATATTCATGCTCCTTGTAATTTTACGAATACTTGAAAATACATGTTTTATTTATGACGTCATATTTGTTCAAGCCAAGGAGGATCCTTTTCATAGTTCCATGGTCCAAGCGAAATCTTTTCTTAATAATATGATTATTGTTCAGTTTTCCTTCTAATTATAACGCAGTTTTTGACAGAAAATATCTTCTCAGCGTAACCAATATTCATACTTCATGTATAATAACAAATACTCCATATTTGTGTTTCAAATATCACGGAAATTCCTCCTCTTTTGAATTTTCATTTTTCATGTGAAAATCTTTCAATTGAAAATTAATTGTTGAGTAAAAATTATTATTTCGGGCTTTAATTTAGTTTTGGCAACGATAAAATATTAGCAACGGTAAAGTAAATTTAACCATTTTAAAATATTTTACGAAAAATGTACATTTATTCTCTATGAAAATAACGAAATTTTGAATTATTAAGAAAAATATTTGAATAAAATAAACAAAAACCAGCCTATGTTCAGATGAGGGTTATAATCTTTCTATGTGCAAAGGTACAGGATCATTAAATGCTCCATTTTGACGCTGGCTTCAGCCTAACATTTGCACACAATCAGATTTATAATATTATTAGGATAACACAGTTAAACTTAAATATTGTTCATCTTATATATTAAAAGGAAAGGAGATTTTCGTCAAATAAATTTTTCACATGAATTTGCACCTTTTGTGCATGCGTAAACTTAAATTTAGAAACTAACGAGTTTTAGAACGCACTCGAATGAGAAAAGGGTGGCCCAGTGGTATCAGGCGCGCGTTTCTTCTCTGTTAGTGTCATCGTGTCGGTTCGATCCCCGCTATCGGCCGAATGTTTTTTTTTTTTAATTTTATTGGCAATAATTCAGTTTAATAATGCCATATTTAATTCAGGAGGAAAAGTTAGATAATTTATATATATATATATATATATATATATATATATTCGAATACTTTATAATTAAAATTTAACACCCAATAATTTTTGTTTTATTTACTAAATTTATATTTAAAGTATTTAAATTAAAAGATCGTGCATCTAATTATCAATTAAATAAATTGAAGTGGTCTACAATTTTTATTGTATTTGGTATGACCATTAGCAAGATGTCATATATATAATAAGATAAGTATGGGATTATTTTTCGTAAAAAAGCAAAAATAAAAGTAGAGAAAACAATAAGAAGGGAAAATATTCATACAGGAACTCTAAATTATCTTGATATCCATGATTTAACAGTTAAATAATGTGTGAAAATGGAAAATATAAATTCAAGCAATTAAAAAATATATATTATAAATCGTTAGCTACAAACAGCAAATTTTAAATTCGGGGTTTTAGAATCAGACTGATAAAAATTAATTTCATGAAAATTTTTAAATGTCGTGTAGTTTAAAAATAAATAAATAAATAAATCAGAAATTCTAAATATTGTTATTTTTTCAAAATATTGGGACTGTGGTAAATTAAATTTAACAACCGACAGTATTTTTTAATTTCTTATTTTACATTACAAATATTTAAATTAAAAGATTTTGCATGTAGTTATCGATTAAATAAAGTGATCTAAACTTTTATCGATATATTGTACGTCAATTTTAAACAAGATATATTTGAATATCTAAGAAAAGTATACTATTATTCTCCTTAAAAGAAAAGAAGAGAAAAAGAAAGGCGCAAAAATATCCATATAAGAATTATAAAAGAATTCAACTTGATATCCATGGTTTATCTGGGTTTGAGAGTCCAAAATAATAACAGCATTTATTATTAAAATTAAGAAAGATAAATCCCCTAAACTGCATTTATTTTTTGTTCGCCATATAGAACGTTTAAAAAAGGTGTGAGCTCTTGGGTAACACAATGTTTTAAATTATTAACGAGCGAAAATTGGTATTTCGAGGATGTTGTTTAAATTTAATATTACTTGTGTTAAAGTGTAAAAATCTAACAGAAAAATTAATTCACATTTCTCATTTTTTTACAGAGGGTGGATCTACAACAGAAGGAGGTGAGATGTTTTAAATATATCACATATAATTTTTAATAATCATGCTGTAAATCTTTCTTCAATGTGCGGAGGCAAGAGAGGATAATTTAAAAAATCGACTCTTAAAATTACACATTTGAATAATATATATTCATTTAAATAATAAATACTTCTTAAAAGCATTGACGGATTAATATCTTCATGGAATCAAGATTTGTTTTCCTTTTTATAGTCAGTGGCTTTCATGAAAACATGTCCAAATTGGAGTTCGCAAACAGTTATGTAATTACGGAATGAGTGGTGTATTTTCGAAAACATTCCGAGATTTTCTCCACTATATTTATTACATGAATCAATATGTTCCGGCATCTGTAGTCGCACGTAATGCTTATCACATCATATAATGTAAAAATGAAATTATCATATGTATCGTAGGGGATCTCTGCATGGAAAATGCCGGATATTTCAAATGGTAATAGGTTTTGGTAGTTATGTTAAATACCATTGTTAAATTTAAATATTATGAATGTATCATAATATATTAAAAAGACTTAATATTAATAATCATTATAAAAGCAATATTATTATTAAAATAATAACAGCATTTATTATTAAAATTAATAATGAAAAATTCCCTAAACTGCACTTATTTTTAGCTCGCCAAATCAAACGTATAAAAAAGAACTGAGGTCTTAGGTAACATAATGTTTTAATTTTTTACCGAGCGAAACTCTGTTTTTCGCGGAAGTTGTTGATATTTGTTACTTGTGCTAAAATGTAAAAATCCAACAGAAAAAATAAATTCACATTTTTTTTTTTTTTTTTTTTTTTTTACAGAGGGTGGATCTACTACAGAAGGAGGTGAGATGTTTCAAAAATATCACATATAACTTTTAATAAGCATGCTGTAAATCTTTCTTCAATATGCAGGTGGGAGAAGAGGGGATAATTTAAAAAGTCGACACTAAAAATTACACATATGAATAAAAAATAATCATTTAAATAATGGATACTACTTTAAAACATTTACTGATTAATATCTTAATGGAATCAAGATTTGTTTTCCTTTTTAATCTATGGCTAACATGAAGACAAGTCCAAATTCGAGTTCGCGAACAGTTATGGAGTTACGGAATGAGTGTTGTATTTTCGAATACATTCCGGGATTTTCTCCACTATATGTATTATTTCAATCATTATGCTCCGAGATCTGTACATGCACGTAATGCTTATCACAACACATCACATAATTTAAAAATGAAAATATATGTATTGTAGAGGATCTCTGTATGTGAAATGCTGAATATTTTAAATGGTTTTAGAATAGCGTTTGCTATTTATGTTAAATATCATTGTTAATTTAAATATTACTAATATATCATAATATATTATAATGATTTAATATAATAAGCATTGCACTTTTATTAAAACCAATATTATTATTAAAATATTAACAACATTTATTATTAAAATTAATAATGATAAATCCCCTAAACTACACTTATTTTTAGTTCGCGATATCGAACGTTTAAAATCGATTTGAGCTCGTAGGTCTATGTTTTAAATATTTACCGAGCGAAAATCGGGTTTTCGCGGATGTTCTTGAAATTTAATGTTATTTGTGTTAAACTGTAAAAATCCAAGCAGAAAAACTAAATTCACTTTTATTTTATTTTTTTACAGACGGTGGATCTACAACAGAAGGAGGTGAGATGTTTATAAAATATCACATATAAATTTTAATAAACATGCTGTAAATCTTTCTTCAATCTGTGAAGGGAAGAGGGGATAATTTTAAAAAATTGACAGATAAAATTACACATTTGAATAATAAATATTCATTTAAATAAGGAATACCACTTAAACATATAGACAAATTAATATCCTCATAGAATCAAGATTTGTTTTCGTTTTTAGTAAATGGCGCTCATGAAAACAAGTCCAAATTCAAGTTCTCGAACAGTTATTTATAGTAATGGAATTGGGTGGTGTATTTTCGAATACATTTCGAGTTATTATCTAATATATGTACTACTTTAATCATCATGTTCCGAGATCTGTACATGCAAGTAATGCTCATCACATTATATAATGTAAAAATGAAATTATCAGATGTATTATAGAGTTTCTCTGTATGTGAAATGCTGAATATTTTAAAAGCTAATAGGTTTTGTTATTTTTGATAAATATCATAGTTAAATTTAAATATTATTAATATGTCATAATATATTACAATGACCTAATTTTAATAATCTTTATACTTTTAATAAAAGCAATATTATTATTAAAACAATAGCAGCATTTAGTATCAAAATTAATAATGATAAATCCTCTAAACTACACTTATTTTTAGCTCGCCATACCGAACGTTTAAAAAACATTTGAGCTCCTAGGTAAAACAATATTTTAAATTATTACAGAACGAACGGTTTTTCGCAGATGTTGTTGAAATTTAATGTTACTTGTGTTAAAGTGTAAAAATCCAACAGAAAAAATAAATTCAATTTTTTTTTTACAGAGGGTGGATCTACTACAGAAGGAGGTGAGATATTTTAAAAATATCACTTATAACTTTTAATAAGAATGTGTAAATCTTTCTTCAATCTGCGGAGGGGAGAGAAGATAATTTATTTAAAAAAATCGACAGTTAAAATTACACATTTGAACAATAAATATTCATTTAAATAATGAATACCACTTAAAAACATTGACAGATTATTATCTTCATGGGATCAAGATTTGTTTTCCTTTTTAGTCAGTGGCTTTCATGAAGACAAGTCCAAATTCGAGTTTAAAAACAGTTATACAGTTACGGAATGAGTGGTGTATTTTCGAATACATTCCGGGATTTTCTCCAGTATATTTATTACATGAATCAATATGTTCCGGCATCTGCAGTCGCACGTAATGCTTATCACATCATATAATGTGAAAATGAAACTATCAGATGTATCGTGGGGGATCTCTGCATAAATATTATTAATATATCATAATATATTATAAAGATTTAATATTAATAATCTTTTTACTTTTAATAAATGCAATATTTTTATTGAATTAATAACAGCAATTATTATTAAAATTAATAATCATAAATGCCCAAAGCTGTACTTATTTTTAGCTCGCCATGTCGAAAAATATAAAATAGATCTCAGCTCATAGGTAACACATTGTTTCAAATTATTACCGAGCGAACATCAGTTTTCCACGGATGTTGTTGAAATTTAATGTTACTTGTGTTAAAGTGTAAAAATCCAACAAAAAAAAAATAAATTCACGTTTTTTCTTTTTTTTACAGAGGGTGGATCTACAACAGAAGCGGGTGAGAAGCTTGGTAAGTATCACTCATAGAGTTTTAATATGCATTCGGTAAACCTTTATTCAAATACATTCCGAGCAGTAAAATTAAATTCACTTATTTTTATTTTTTATTTATTTCTTTTTTGTCTGGGGGTGAATTTACAACAGTAAAAATTGAGATGCTTTAAAAATATCACTTACAGGTTTTAAAAAGCATGGGGGAGGGATAGTTTCAAAAATAGACATTTAAAATTACACATATAGATAATAAAGATTCATTTAAATATTGAATTCTACTTAAACACATGGACTGAATAATAACCTAATGGATTCAAGAGTTGTTTTCCTTTATAGTCAGTGGCGGTTGGTTGGTTGTATGGGGTTTAATGTCGCAAGGTCCCATTGGGGACAAGCTGCGCCAATATAGCCAGTGGCAAAAATGAAGACTAGTCCAATAACCACTTCTCGAACAGTTATAGAATAATGAAAGGATTGCTGGATTTTCTAATACATTGCTGGATTTTCTCCACTATATGTTCTACTTGTATCATTATGTTTCAGCATCCGTACTCTCACTTAATGCTTATCACATCATATAATATTAAAATGAAATTACAATATGCACTGTAGAGGATTTCTGTATGTGAAATGCTGAATATTTAAAATGGTTTTAGAATAGGGTTTTCATTTATGTTAAATGTAAGTATTATTCATATATCATAATATATTATAAAGATTTAATATTAATAATCATTATACTTTTAATAAATGCAGTATTCTTATTGAATTAATAACAGCAATTATTATTAAAATTAATAATGATAAATCCCCACAGCTGTACTTATTTTTACCTAACCATATCGAAAGTATAAAATAGATCTCAGCTCAAGGTAACACAATGTTTCAAATTATTAACAAGCGAACATTGGTTTTCCGCGGATGTTTTTGAAATTTAATTATATTTGTGTTAACGTGTAAAAATCCAGCAGAAAACATAAATTCACTTTCTTTTTTTTACAGAGGGTGGATCTACAACAGAAGCAGGTGAGATGTTTTAAAAATATCACATGTAACTTTTAATAAGCATGCTGTAAATCTTTCTACAATGTGTGGAGGGTGGGGGGGGGGAGGAAATTTTAAAAATCTACATTTAAAATTACGTATTTAAATAATGAATACATCTTAAAAACGTATACAAATTAATATCTTGATGGAATCAAGACTTGTTTTTCTTTTTAGTCAGTGGCTAACACGAAGATAAGTCAAAATTCGAATTCGCGAACAGTTATGTAGTTACAGAATGTGTGGTGTATTTTCAAATAGATTCCTAGTTTTTATGTACTACTCGAATCATTATGTTCCGAGATCTGTACTCACATGTAATTCTTATCACATCACATAATGTAAAAATAAAATTATCATATGTATAGTAGAGGATCTTTGTACGTGAAATGTCGAATATTTAAAATCGTAATAGGGTTTTTTATTTACGATAAATATCGATTTTAAATTTAAATATTATTAATTTATCACAATATATTATAATTATTTAATATTAATAATCATTATACTTTTAATAAAAGCAATATTAATAACAACATTTATTATTAAAATGAATAATGATAAATCCCCTAAACTGCACTTATTTTTAGCTCGCGATAACGAACCTATAAAAATGATCTGAGCTCTTAGGTAACACAATGTTTTAAATTTTTACCGAGCGAACATCGTACTTCCGCGGAAGTTGTTGAAATTTAATGTTATTTCAGTTAAAGTGTAAAAATCCAAGCAGAAATAAAAATTCACTTTATTTTTTTCTGTAGAGGGTGGATCTACAACAGAAGCAGGTGAGTTGTTTTTAAAAATATCTCATATAACTTTTAATAAGCATGCTGTAAATCTTCCTTGACTGTTCCTTCACTGACGTTTCGGCTATTAATATGTCAAAATATATTATAACAATTTAATATTAATAAGCATTATACTTTTAATAAAAGCAATAGTATTATTACTCACCAAAAATCAACCTGATCGAAAGTTTTTACCGCAGTTATCGTGGAACAGAAAGACAGACAGACAGAAACCAAACACTTTTCGCGTCTCCACAGTTAGCCTTCACTGACGTTTCGGCATTTAATATATCAAATATATTATAATGATTTAATATTAATAAGCATTGTACTTTTAATAAAATCAATATAATTATTATCGTAAAATATAAATTTCGTGTAAAAATATACTTATACAAATGTAAATTTCTCTTATGTGACCTATATTCGACATCCACATTGAACGTTTTTATTTTTTTCATTTGGAAAACCGATTTGGTAATCATTTTTTAGTGGTTAAAATAAATGCTCATCTATTTCTTTAAAATAAGGTATATTCAAAACTTATATGACCCGAAAATTAGCTTTTTTTAATAAAATTTCGCGTAAAAAAAATGCGATAAACTTGAATTTTCCTTTGTTGATATTCTTTGAAATATAGTTGCTTATCAACCATTTAATGGAAGATAGAATAAAAATGCATCGAAAATTTTTGAAAAAATGGGAAATTAAAATGTTTCATATATTTCAAATTAATGCATAAAATTTCTCAATAATTTATTCAATTAATTTCGAAATTCTAATAAATATATTGGCAAATTTTCAAAGCGATAGAAATAAATTAAGATCTCCATTTCGTAAATTTAATATCCATAATTTAGCATATACAATTATCCCAATGCGACATTTTCTTTCCGGTGATATTAAAATTTAAAAAAAATCGTCTGACTTCTCATTGAAAAGCATTATGACCTAAAAATAAATGTTCTATATTTCTAGAACGAATGGACCAAATGTAACTAAAAACTATACAGCTAATTCCGATGACCTCGTCAACATACTCACCAAAAATCGAACTAATCGAATTTTTGTTACGGCAGTTATCGCGGAACAGACAGACAGAAACCAAAAACTTTTCGCGTCTCCACAGCGAGCCTTCACTGACGTTTCGGCAATTAATATATCACAAAATATTATAATGATTTAATACTAGTAAATCTACAGATCAGAGGTCTCAACGTCAGCTCAAAAAATCATTGTTCTTACTAATTTTTAACATTATCTGAAAAATATTTGACACACTAAAATTCAATCTTTTTAAGTTATTTATACATTGATAAGAATATAAATTTATCGAAAGTTTCGGAAATTTTAGAAGTATCCCTTAAACACAATGTTATGCAATGATAGGATAAACTACTTGTTACTGTATTTTTTCAGAATAACAATACATTATTTCAGGGGGCTCCACCCCCCTGAACCCCTCGTTGTCGCTTTAATATTCTATTCTCAATTTCCAGTAATTGTGCTGTTTTATTTCTTGAGTATATGTCTGAATGTATTTGCAATTTTCATTTCATTAGAATAACCATCTCTTTGTACAAGAGATTTTATCCTATCCTTAAAAGAATAATTATATTTCAACTACTAAACATCATATGTTTCTGAAGTTGAATAAAATTTCGTGTATAAATTATACTTATACAAATTTAAATTCCTCTTATTTGACCTATATTGAATTTACGCATTCAACGTTTTTATTATTTTCATTTGGAAAACCGATTTGGTAATCATTTTTTAGTACTTCAAATAAATTCTCATCTATTTCATTAAAAAACAAGTTGGAAATTGTACGCCAAACGTTACAAACGAGGTGCGTTCGTACGCCCGTTTTAGAATTAAATTCATGATATCCCGTGCGTAGAACGGGTTAAACAGCTAGTTAAGTATATATTTTATGACACTGTTCATACAAATATCTTAACTAGTTATATAAATATTCAGATATATATGTATCAGCTAGTTATATAAATATTCAGATCTTGATGATTTTTAATTCTGTGAAATGAATTATATCGTCTGCAGATTAATTTCTGTCATAAAATAAGTATCTCGGTCGCTTGACGATTCAACCTCGGAAGCTCCTATAACAAAAAAGCACCGATTTTTTTTTAAATAATTCACATTTCTTAATAAATATTTTTATTAATATCTCCTAAAGTTTTGATTCGATTTTAATAAAATTTGAAATGTCTCGACAACATTCTGCAAAGATAATATATTTTAAATTGCAAACCATTTGGTTGGGTAGTTTTTGCGTTGTTATATGCGGACAGACAGACAGACGGACAGACAGACAGACGGACGGACCAAACGACGACTATAGGTGCTACGTATTTATATAATTACGAACGCACCTAAAAAGCATATTAAAAACTTAAAACCCGAAAATTGGCAATTTTTAATAAAACTTCGCGTAAAAATAATGCGATTCACTTGAATTTTCCTTTGTTGATATTGTTTGAAATATAGTTGCTTAGCAACCATTTATTGAAAGAGAGAAAAAAAATGCACTGGAAATTTTTGTAAAAAATGATAGAATAAAATGTATTATATTATTAGAGCAGATGTATAAAATTGCACCAAACATTGTACACCTAATTTAAAAAATCTGACGAATGTATTAACAAAATTTCAAATTAATTTGAATAATTTAAGACCTGACTTGATAAATTTTAGTCTTCATAACTTACACATTAAATACATTAATCAAATGCGCCATTTTATTTCAATGGATGAAAATTTTCAAAATCGTCTGAATTCCCATAGGAAAGCATTATGACCTAAAAAGAAATGTTTTCCGTAATCTTATTAAGTTTATATTCGTGATTTCCTATTGTTTGTGTGAATGATTCTAGTATATCTTGGATTTCGTTCTACACAGTGGTTTTATTAGGATAAGCAAAAATTCAGAAAATAATTTCATGTTATCCTAGTACCTAAATAGCAATATTTACTTACCTGCCAACCACGAAACACTCGCATCTGATAGATAAGTTGAATAATATCTCGTGTACAAAAGCAACTTATGGAAATGTAAACTGAATCTACTGTATTTCACTTATATCTATTGCAGAAATCTAGTGTTATTACAATTTTTGTTTCGGAAAAACAGTTTTGATGGTCATTCTATAATATTTATTTTACATACGTACAGTATTTTACATACGTACATTTTTACGAGTACTGGCGTCTCGATTGCCAGTACAATTTCCGTTTTTTTTTCAGGAAATTTTTTTACAGTGCAGTGAGCCTTCACTGACGTTCCGGCAATTAATATATCACAATATATTATAATGATTTAGTATTAATAAGCATTATACTTTTAATAAAAGCAATATTATTATTACATACATAACAGCATTTGTTAATAAAATTAATAATGATAAATCCCCGAAACTGCATTTATTTTTAGCTCGCCATATCGAACGTTTAAAAAAGATCTGAGTTCTTAGGTAACACAATGTTTTAAAGTATTACCCAGCGAACATTGGTTTTACGCAGATGCTGTTGAAAATTAATGTAATTTGTGTTAAAGTGTAAAAATCCAAGCGGAAAAATAAATTAACTATTTTCTTTTTTTTTTTACAGAGGATGGATCTACTACAGAAGGAGGTGAGATGTTTTAAAATATCACATATAACTCTTAATAAGCATGCTGTAAATTTTTCCTCAATGTGCGGAGGCAAGGGGGGGGGGGGATTAATAGTTTAAATCGACACTAAAAATTACACATGTGAACAATAAATATTCATTGAAATAATGAATACCACTTACAAACTTTCACTGTTTAATATCTTCTTAGAATCAAGATTTGTTTTCCTTTTTTGTCAGTGGCTAACATAAAGAGAAATCCGAAGTCCAGTTCGCGAACAGTTTTGTAGTTACGGAATGAGTGGTGTATTTTCGAATACATTCCGGGATTTTCTCCACTATATGTAATACGTGAATCATTATGTTCCAAGATCTGTACTCGCACATAATTCATATCACATCATATAATGAAAAAAAGAAATTATCATATATATTGTAAATGATCTCTTTATGTGAAATGCCGAATATTTTAAATGGTTTTAGAATAGGGTTTGTTATTTATGTTAAATATCATTGTTAAATTTAAATATTATTAACATATAATAATTTATTCTAATGATTTAATATTAATAATCATTATACTTTTAAGAAAAACAATATTTTTATTAAAATAATAACAACATTTACTTTTAAAATTAATAATGTTAAATCCCCTAAACTGCACATTTTTTTTAGCTCGTCATTTCGAACATTTAAAAAAGATGTGAGCACTTACGTAACACGTAACACAATGTTTAAAATTTTGACCGTGCGAAAATCGGTTTTTCGCGGATGTTCTTGAAATTTAATGTTATTTGTGTTAAAGTGTAATAATTAGAGCAAAAAAAAAATAAATAAATTCACCCTTTTCTTTTTTTTTACAGAGGGCGGATCTACAACAGAAGGAGGTGAGATGTTTTAAAAATATCACCTATAACTTTTAATAAGCATGCTGTAAATCTTTCTTCAATGTGCGCAGGGGGAAGGGGCTAATTTAAAAAATCGACACTAAAAATTACACATATGAATAATAAATATTCATTTAAATAATGAATACTACTTAAAAACTTTGCCTGACCAATATCTTAAGGAAATCAAGATTTGTTTTCTTTTTTAGTCGGTGGCTAGAATGAAGAAAATTCAAAATTCAAGTTCGCGAACAGTTATAGGTTTACGGAATGAGTGGTGTATTTTCGAATATAGTACGGTTTTTTATGCACTTATGTACTACTTGAATCATCATGTTCCGAGATCTGTACTCGCAAGTAATGCTTATCACATCATATAATGCAAAAATGAAATTATCATATGTTTTGTCGAGGATCTCTGAACGTGAAATGACGAATATTTTAAATGGTAATACGGTTGGAAAACCACAATGCAAACACATTGAAAAAAATATTTGTTACTATAATATGAGCAAATAATAAAGCACAGTTTTAAAACAATAAAACTATTTATGATGGAAAATCAGATGTCAAAATACCTAAGCGCTTTCGGCTAAACATTAGCCACTATCAGAGGATAAACATCATTCGAAAAAAAACAATTTCCAAGAAGTGCACTGGACAGGCGGAAAACGGGCGAAACCAACAAATTATGAAATGGAGCCAGTGAAGGAAAATGGGACGATGCCTCCAAAAACTGTCGGGGGACGGGGGACAACAAAAACCAAACACCGCAGTGACATCAGGCACATTATACCAAATACGTGAGATCTGATCAGACAATACATCATTACATGTATTATAACCTATTTTCACAATTTCTAGGGACTCTCTGATTATGCAACTGTAGCTTAAAAATGTGAATTTGACGTTCTTTTTACATGCAATTTTCAATATATTTTTTACATCAAATTTTAAGTTTCTAAGACTACAAGATCAAATTATTTTAAAATTTTTATTTTTTCAAAGTTTTTTTCTAATTTTCTGGATTTTTTAATTTTTTCTTATTTTGTATCGTTTATTACAAATTTCAAGTTTCTAGCGCTAAAAAATTGAATTATTTTGACATTTCCGATCTTTTTCGAGTTTTTTTATTCTATTTCCGAATTTATTTCGAACGAACATCGGTTTTCCGCGGAAGTTGTTGAAATGTAATGTTATTTGCGTTAAAGTGTATAAATCCAAGCAAAAAAAAATGAATTCTATTTTTTTTTTTTTAACAGAGGATGGATCTACAACAGAAGCAGGTCAGTTGTTTTAAAAATATCTCATATAACTTTTAATAAGCATGCTGTAAATCTTCCTTGACTGTTCCTTCACTGACGTTTCGCCTATTAATATGTCCCAATATATTATAATGATTTAATATTAATAAGCATTATACTTTTAATAAAAGCAATAGTATTATTACTTACCAAAAATCAACCTGATCGAAAGTTTTTCACGGCAGTTATCGCGGAACAGACAGACAGACAGACAGAAACCAAAAACTTTTTTGCGTCTCCACAGTGAGCCTTCACTGAAGTTTCAGCAGTTAATATATCACAATATATTATAATGATTTAATATTAATAAGCATTATACTTTATAAAAAGTAAATATTATTATTATCGTAAAATATAAATTTCGTGTAAAAATATACTTTTACAAATGTAAATTCCTCTTCTGTGACCTATATTCAATATCCAAATTGAACGTTTTTATTATTTTCATTTAGAAAACCGATTTGGTAATCAACTTTTAGTAGTTAAAATAAATGCTCATCTGTTTCATTAAAAAAAAAGTATATTAAAAACTTATATAACACGAAAATTAGTTATTTTTATTAAAATTTTGCGTGAAAATAATGCGATAAACTGGAATTTTCCTTTGTTGATATTGTTTGAAATATAGTTGCTTCGCAACCATTTAATGAAAGAGAGAATAAAAATGCATAGGAAATTTTTGTAAAAAATGAGAAATTAAAAATATTTTATATATTTCAAATTAATGCATAAAAATTTCCCAATAATTTATTCAATTAAATTCGAAATTCTAATAAATATCTTGGCAAATTTTCAAAGTCATAGGATTAAAGTAAGATCTCCATTTTGTAAATTTAGCATTCATAATTTAGCATTTAAAATTATCCCAATGTGACATTTTCTTTTCGGTAATGTTAAAATTTAAAAAAAAAAGTCTGACTTCCAGTTGAAAAGCATTATGACCTAAAAATAAATGTTCTATATTTCTCGAACGAATGAACCAAATGTAACTAAAAACTATACAGCTAATTCCGATGACCTCGCCGACATACTCACCAAACATCGAACTAATCGAACGTTTTTTACGGCAGTTATCACGGAACAGACAGACAGACAGACAGAAACCAAAAACTTACCGCGTTTCCACTGCGTGTCTTCACTGACGTTTCGGCAATTAATATATCACAAAATATTATAATGCTTGAATATTATTAATAATGAATATTATTAATAAACATTATAATTAATAAGCATTGTACTTTTAATAAAAACAATATTATTAATAAATTCATAACAGCATTTATTATTAAAATTAATAATGATAAATTCGCTAAACTGAATTTATTTTTAACTCGCCATACCGAACGCAGAATGGAATCAAGATTTGTTTTCTTTTTTATCAGTGGCTAACATGAAGGCAAGTTCAAATTCCAGTTCGCGAACAGTTATGAAGTTACGGAATGTGTGGTGTATTTTCGAATACATTCAGGGATTTTCTCCACTATATCTGTTTCTTAAATCATCATGCTCCGAGATCTGTACTTGCATGTAATGCTTATCACATCATATAATATAAAAATGAAATTATCATATGTATCGTAGAGGATCACTGTGTGTAAAATGCCGAAGATTTTAAATGGTTTAGAATAGGGTTTGTTATTTATGTTAAATATCTTTGTTAAATTTAGATATAATTAACATATCATAATGTATTATAATGATTTAATATTAATAATCATTATACTTTTAATAAAAGCAATATTATTATTAAAATATTAACAGCATTTATTATTAAAATTAATAATGACAAACCCCCTGAACTGCACTTATTTTTTGGTCGCCATATCGAACGCATAAAAAAGATCTGAGCTCTTAGGTAACACAATGTTTTAAATTTTTACATAGCGAACATCGGTTTTTCGCTGATGTTGTTGAAATTTAATATTATTTGTGTTAAAATGTAAAAAACCAAGCAGAAAAAATAAATTCACTTGTTCCTTTTTTTTTTTTTTTTTTTACAGGGGATGGATCCACAACAGTAGAAGGTGAGATGTTTTAAAAATATCACATATAACTGTTAATAAACATGCTGTAAATCTTTCTACAATGTGTGGAGGGTGGGGGGGGGAGGAAATTTTAAAAATCTACATTTAAAATTACGTATTTAAATAATGAATACATCTTAAAAACGTATACGAATTAATATCTTGATGGAATCAAGACTTGTTTTTCTTTTTAGTCAGTGGCTAATACGAAGATAAGTCAAAATTCGAGTTCGCGAACAGTTATGCAGTTAGGGAAGGAGTGGTGTATTTTCGAATACATTTCGGTATTTTCTCCAGTATATGTACTACTTGAATCATATTGTTCCGAGTTCTGTACTCGCACGTAATGCTCATCACATCATATAAAGTAAGAAAGATATTATCATATGTATTGTAGAGGATCACTATATGTGAAATGCCGAATATTTTAAATGGTTTTAGAATAGGGTTTATTATTTATTTTAAATATCATTGATAGATTTAAATATATTTAATGTATCACAATATTATTATAATGATTAATTATTAACAATCATTGCATTTTAATATAACTATTACTATTACTGATTTGATAACATCATTTATTATCAAAAATAAGAGTTATTCATCTCTTAAACTTACCTTATTTATAGCTCGCCAAACCGAATCCCAAGTATGAGAATTTTCTTTATTTTTGGCCGCGTTACTTCCGGGGTTCCACTGATGTTATTGAAATTTAATGTTATTTCATTTAAAGCGTCAATGTCCAAAAAACAAAAATAAATTAATTTTTTTTTTTTTTTTTTTTTTTTTTTTTTGCAGGAGGTGCTTCCAATACAGTAGAAGGGGAGATCCTTGGCAAGTATCACCCATAAATTTCTAATATGCATTCGGTAAACCTTCCTTGAAGTACATTCTGGGCAGTAAAAATAAGTTCATTTGCTATTATTATTAGTATTATTATTATTATTATTTTGTTTTACAAGGGGTTAATCTACAACAGTAAAATATGAGATGCTTTAAAAATACCACTTAGAGGTTTATATAAGCATGCTGTAAAATTATCTTCAAAGTGCGAATCGGGAGGGATAATATCAAAAACAGACACTTAAAATTACACATATAGATAATAAAGATTCCTTTAAATATTGAATTCTACTTAAAAACATCGAATGAATAATATCTTAATGGATTCAAGAGTTGTTTCCCTTTGTAGTCAGTGGCTAAAATGAAGACTAGTCCGAAGTCGAGTTCGCGAACTGATATGGAGTTATGGAAGGATTGGTGTATTTTCGAATACGGTATTGTTTCCACTATCTCTTCTACTTGTATGATTATGTTCCAACATCTTTTCTCGCACATAAGCTTATCACATCACATAATGAAAAAATGAAATTATCTAATGTATTATAGAGGATCTCTGTATGTGAAATGCCGAATATTTTAAATGGTAATATGGTTTGTTATTTATGATAAATATAATTTTTAAATGTAAATATTATTAATATATCATAATAGATTATAATGATTAAATATTAATAATCATTATACTTTAAATAAAAGCAATATTATTATTAAGTTAATAACAGCAATTATCATTAATATTAATAATTATAAATCCCCTAAACTTTCCTTATTTTTAGCTCGCCATATCGAAAATATAAAATAGATCTGAGCACTTACGTAACACAAAGTTTTAAATTTTTGCCGTGCGAAAATCGGTTTGTTTCTTATGTTCTTGAAATTTAATGTTAATTGTATTAAAGTGTAAAAATCCAAGCAGAAAAAATAAATTCACTTTTTCTTTTGTCTTACAGAGGGTGGATCTACAGCAGAAGAAGGTGAGATGTTTTTAAAATAATACATATAACTTTTAATAAGTAGGCTGTAAATCTTTTTTCAATGGGCGGAGGGGGAGGGGGGTGGATAATTTAAAAAATCGACACTTAAAACTGCAAATTTGAATAATAAATATTCATTTAAATAATGAATGCTACTTAAAAACGTTGACTGATTAATATCTTAATGGAATCAAGATTTGTTTTCCTCTTCAGTCAGTGGCTAACGTGAAGACAAATCCTAATTCGAGTTCGAGAACAGTTACGCGGATATTGTTCAACTTGAATGTTATTTGTGTTAAGGTGTAAAAATCCAAACAGAAAAAAAAAATAAATTCATTTTTTTTTTACAGAGGGTGGATCTACAACAGAAGCAGGTGAGTTGTTTTAAAAATATCTCAGATAACTTTTAGTAAGCATGTCGTAAATTTTTCTTGACTGTTCCTTCACTGACATTCGTTAATATGTAACAATATATTATAATGATTTAATATTAATAAGCATTATACTTTTTATAAAATCAATAGTATTATTACTCACCAAAAATCAACCTGATCGAAAGTTTTTCACGGCAGTTATCACGGAATTGACAGACAGACAGACAGAAACCAAAAACTTTTCGCGTCTCCACAATGCGCATTCAATGACGTTTCGGCAATTAATATATCACAATATATTATAATGATTTAATATTAATAAGCATTATACTTTCAATAAAAGCAATATTATTATTATCGTAAAATATAAATTTCGTGTAAAAATATACGTATACAAATGTAAATTCCTTTTATGTGACCTATATTCAATATCTGCATTCAACGTTTTTATTATTTTCATTTGGAAAATCGATTTGGTAACCTTTTATTAGTAGTTAAAATAAATGCTCATCTATTTCATTAAAAGAAGTATATTAAAAACTTATATAACCCGAAAATTAGTTATTTTTAATACAATTTTGCGTGTAAATAACACGATAAACTTGAATTTTCCGTTGTTGTTATTCTTTGAATTATAGTTGCTTAGCAACCATTTAATGAAAGAGAGAATAAAAATGCATTGGAATTTTTTGCAAAAAATGAGAAATTAAAAATATTTCATATATTTCAAATAATTTCATAAAATTTCCCAATAATTTATTCAATTAATTTCAAAATTCTAATAAATATATTGGCAAATTTTCAAAGCGATAGGATTAAATTAAAATCTCCATTTTGTAAATTTAGTATTTATAATTTAGCATTTACAATTATCCCAATGTGACATTTTCTATTCGGTGATGTTAAAATTTTTAAAAAATCATCTGACTTTCCCATTGAAAAGCATTATGAACTAAAATTAAATGTTCTATATTTTTCGAACGAATGAACCAAATGTAACTAAAAACTATACAGCTAATTCCGATTAGCTCGCCAACATACTCACCAAAAATCAAACTAATCGAACGTTTTTTACGGCAGTTATCGCGGAACAGACTGACAGTCAGCCAGAAACCAAAAACATTTCACGTCTCCCCACAGTGTAAAAAAAAAAAAAAAAAAAAAAAAAAAAAAAAATCCGTGAAAATACAAGAGGTTTTCCGTAAAGTTTTACGGAGAAGTTTCATTTTTCCAAAACAACAGTGCAATTTTCGTAAATTACATTAGTTCCGGAAAGGAGATTTCAAATCCATAAATATTCAGAAAGTTTTCCGTAAATTTAATGGATTTTGTTCGTTTTTATTTCAAAATAGTACAATGTCCATATTACTTCCAAAACAGTGCAATTTCCGTAAATAACTTTTAGAGGTTTGCGTACAGAAATCGCCTTGTTTGAAATATGAATTAAGATTGTTGTAAATACCACAATCTTAATTCAATTTAATTAGTTTCAATTCAATTTAATTAGTTTCTTAATTAGTTTCTACTAGAGTTCTTCAAGGATCCAGGCCTGACCCGACTCGACAGGTCTGGACGGTAATTTTTTGTGAAAATAACCGTAACATTTATATTTTTAATGAAATATTTAGAAATTGATTTTATTTTTATAAGTCACAGAAAAAAATACTTCTTTTTTAAATCTACTTTTCATTTTTATTGATAGTGCTTCAAAATTAGGACTTTTTTTTTCACTAATTTTTTAAAATTTTATTTTAACTTTTCTAACGCGAGGCAATATTGGGTTATTTAAAGGTTTCATAACATAATATCTCCGCAAGTTATGGCTATGTAAATTGTATTAAACTAAACCGATTTGGCTTATAAATTTATGAATTAAACTAAAATTTATTATTTTATAAATTATAATTTTACAACGTTTATAATTTTTTTCTTAAATTTATAAAAAAAGTTGATATTTTTTCTTTACTTTTATAAAAATTAAGTTGATAGTTTTATTAACTTTATAATTTATTTCTTTAGCTTATAATTTTATAAATTAAACTGAATTAATTTAAACGAAATCAATAAGTCCAAATTTAAACTTACCTATCACAAGATCATTAATTTCGAATTTGTCTTTAAAAATCATTTTTTTGTTTTAATATTACTAAAACTATTCAGTTTGACAGAACCGTACATAAAAGTTCTCAGCATAGCTCAAGTATAATAATTTAATCTATTATAAAATTATTTATTTACATAAGTTTTTTAAAATAAGAGATAACGAAAAGTTATTTTAATAGCATGTAATAAATACGTCTCCTTCAGATAATTATAGTTTTTATTGGAATTGATAAATAGATCATCAGACAAATAATTATAAAAAATATATGTTAAAAAATGAAAATATTGTACTATTGCAAAAGGATGCAATCATATAATGAGTCTTAATACAATGTTTTACGCATATAATACATAATAAGTTAACATTTATCTGGTTTATCTGTTATAAGGCATCAAACAATAAAGCAAAATATTGAAAATTATGAAAAGAAAATATTAAAAACACTGTAACTCTTAAAAAAAAGCCATAGAACCTTCAAGTTTTTGCATCACAAAAAGCGACTAAAAGAAGTAGCAACATTTGAGAAACCGTCATGTCCAGTCTTAGCGTAGTGGTCGGGACCCCCAGTTTTGTAAACGAAAATTTTTCGGGTTCAATTCTCATAGTCTCAGGGATTGGTTGTTTACACAAAACTCACTTCGAAATGAGAAATTAAAAGCAGTATATTTGTCCATTTATAAGGTTGTTCTTCAGAAGTAACTTTATTATTATTATTATTTTATTATTATTATTATTATTATTGGTCCTATAATGTTTATTTTAACATTATAAAAATTTCTAAAAAATAGGATAAAGATATCGGTTATAAAACGGACATTAAAAAACGGATATTTCAGAAATCGCAGAAAATAACCTGGAATTTACACATTTATTTAATCCATTAAAATACGGAAATAGTACTGGCGTCTCGATTGCCAGTACAATTTCCGTTTTTTTTTCAGGAAATTTTTTTACAGTGCAGTGAGCCTTCGCTCATGTTTCGGCAATTAATTAATCACAATATATTATAATGATTTAATATTTACAAGCATTATACTTTTAAAAAAGCAATATTATTATTACATTCATAACAGCATTTATTATTAAATTAATAATGATAAATCCCCTAAACTGCATTTATTTTTACATCGCCATATCGAACGTTTAAAAAAGATCTGAGCTCTTAGGTAACACAATGTTTTAAAGTATTACCGAGCGAACATTGGTTTTTTTCAGATGTTGTTGAAATTTAATGTTATATGTGTGAAAGTGTAAAAATCCAAGCGGAAAAATAAATTAACTATTTTCTTTTTTTACAGAGGGTGGATCTACTACAGAAGGTGGTGAGATGTTTAAAAAATATCACATATAACTTTTAATAAGCATGCTGTACATTTTTCTTCAATGTGCATAGGCAAGGGGGGGGGGGGGGAGGAATAGTTTAAAAAGTCGACACTAAAAATGACACATATGAATAATTAATATTCATTTAAATAATGAATACCACTTAAAAACTTTCACTGATTAATATCTTAATGGAATCAAGATTTGTTTTCCCTTTTTGTCAGTGGCTGACATGAAGACAAATCCGTAGTCGAGTTCGCAAACAGTTATGTAGTTACGGAATGAGTGGTGTATTTTCGAATACATTCCGGAAATTTCTCCACTATATGTAATACGTGAATCATTATGTTCCAATATCTGTACTCGCACGTAATTTATATCACATCATATAATGAAAAAAGAAAATTGTTATATGTATTGTAGATGACCTCTTTATGTGAAATGCCGAATATTTTAAATGGTTTTAGAATAGGGTTTGTTATTTATGCTAAATACCATTGTTAAATTTTAATATTATTAATATATGATAATATATTCTAATGATTTAATATTAATAATCATTATACTTTTAATAAAAGCAATATTATTATTAAAATAATAACAACATTTACTTTTAAAATTAATAATGTTAAATCCCCTAAACTGCACATTTTTTTAGCTCGCCATATCGAACGTATAAAAAGGATCTGAGCACATGCGTAACACAATGTTTTAAATTTTGACCGTGCGAAAATCGGTTTTTCGCGGATATTCTTGAAATTTAATGTTATTTGTGTTAAAGTGTAATAATCGGAGCAAAAAAACATAAATTCACCCTTTTCTTTCTTTCTTTTTTTTTTTTTTTTCTTTACAGAGGGCGGATCTACAACAGAAGGAGGTGAGAGGCTTTAAAAATATCACATATAACTTTTAATAAGCATGCTGTAAATCTTTCTTCAATGTGCGCAGGGGGAAGGGGATAATTTAAAAAATCGACACTAAAAATTACACATATGAATAATAAATATTCACTTAAATAATGAATACTACTTAAAAACATTGCCTGACTAATATCTTAAGGAAATCAAGATTTGTTTAGTCGGTAGCTAGAATGAAGACAATTCAAAATTCGAGTTCGCGAACAGTTATAGATTTACGCAATGAGTGGGGTATTTTCGAATGCATTCCGAGATTTTATGCACTATGCATTATATGTCCTACTTGAATCATTATGTTCCGAGATATGTACTCCCAAGTAATGCTTATCACATCATATAATGTAAAAAAGAAATTATCAGATGTTTTGTCGAGGGTCTGTGCATGTGAAATGACGAATATTTTAAATGGTAATACGGTTGGAAAAACACAATGCAAACACATTGTAAAAAAAAAATATTTATTACTATAATATGAGCAAATAATAAAACACAGTTTTAAAACAATAAAACTATTTATGATGGAAAATCAGATGTCAAAATACCTAAGCGCTTTCGGCTAAACATTAGCCACCATCAGAGGATAAACACCATTCGAAAAAAACAATTCCCAAGATGTGCACTGGACAGATGGAAAACGGGAAAAACCAACAAATTATGAAATGGAGGCAGTGAAGGAAGATTGACTCCGAAAACTGGAGGGGGAGGGGGGACAGCAAAAACCAAAAAAACACAGTGACATCAGGCACATTATAACAAATACGTGAGATCTGATCAGACAATACATCATTACATGTATTATCACCCATTTTCACAATTTCTAGGGACTGTCTGATTATGCAACTGTACTTTAAGAATGTGAATTTGACGTTCTTACTATATGATATTTTCAATATATTTTTTACAATATTTTTTTCTAATTTTCTGGATTTTTTATTTTTTCTTGTTTTGTATCCTTTATTACAAATTTCAAGTATCTAGCGCTACAAAATCGAATTACTTTGAAATTTCCGATCTTTTTCGAGTTTTTTATTCTATTTCCGAATTTATTTCGAACGAAAATAGGTTTTCCGTGGAAGTTCTTGAAATTTAATGTTATTTGCGTTAAAGTGTAAAAATCCAAGCGGATTTTTTTTTTTTTTTTTTTTTTTTTTTTATTATTTTATTTTATTTTATTTTTTTTTTTTTTTTTTACAGAGGGTGGATCTACAACAGAAGCAGGTGAGTTGTTTTAAAAATATCTCATATAACTTTTGATAAGCATGCTGTAAATCTTCCTTGACTGTTCCTTCACTGACGTTTCGCCTATTAATATGTCACAATATATTATAATGACTTAATATTAATAATCATTATACTTTGAATAAAAGAAATAGTATTATTACTTACCAAAAATCAACCTGATCGAAAGTTTTTCACGGCAGTTATCGCGGAACAGACATACATACAGACAGACTAGAACCAAAAACATTTTTGCTTTTCCACAGTGAGCCTTCACTGAAGTTTCGGCAATTAATATATCACAATATATTATAATGATTTAATATTAATAAGCATTATACTTTTATAAAAGCAATATTATTATTATCGTAAAATATAACTTTCGTGTAAAAATATACTTATACAAATGTAAATTCCTCTTCTGTGACCTATATATTCAATATCCACATTGAACGTTTTTATTATTTTCATTTGGAAAACCGATTTGGTAATCAGTTTTTAGTAGTTAAAATAAATGCTCATTTATTTCATTAAAAAAAACTACATTAAAAACTTATATAACCCGAAAATTAGTTATTTTTAATAAAATTTTGCGTGAAAATATTATGATAAACTTGAATTTTCCTTTGTTGATATTCTTTGAAATATAGTTGCTTAGCAACCATTTAATGAAAGAGAGAATAAAAATATATTGGAAATTTTTGTAAAAAATGATAAATTAAAAATGTTTCATATATTTCAAATTAATGCATAAAATTTCCCAATAATTTATTCAATTAATTTCGAAATTCTAATAAATATATTGGCAAATTTTCAAAGTGATAGGATTAAATTAAGATCTCCATTCCTTAAATTTAGTATCCATAATTTAGCATTTAAAATTATTCCAATGTGACATTTTCTTTTCGGTGATGTTAAAATTTAAAAAAAAATCGTCTGACTTCTCATTGAAAAGCATTATGACCTAAAAATAAATGTTCTATATTTCTCGAACGAATGAACCAAATGTAACTAAAAACTATACGGCTAATTCCGATGACCTCGCCAATATACTCACCAAACGTCGAACTAATCGAACGTTTTTTACGGCAGTTATCGCGGAACAGACACACAGACAGACAGAAACCAAAAACTTTTCGCGTCTCCACAGCCAGCCTTCACTGACGTTTCGGCAACTAGTAAATCTACAGATCAGAGGTCTCAACGTCAGCTCAAAAAATCATTGTTCTTACTAATTTTTAACATTATCTGAAAAATATTTGACACACTAAAATTCAATCTTTTTAAGTTATTTATACATTGATAAGAATATAAATTTATCGAAAGTTTCGGAAATTTTAGAAGTATCCCTTAAACACAATGTTATGCAATGATAGGATAAACTACTTGTTACTGTATTTTTTCAGAATAACAATACATTATTTCAGGGGGCTCCACCCCCCTGAACCCCCCGTTGTCGCTTTAATATTCTATTCTCAATTTCCAGTAATTGTGCTGTTTTATTTCTTGAGTATATGTCTGAATGTATTTGCAATTTTCATTTCATTAGAATAACCATCTCTTTGTACAAGAGATTTTATCCTATCCTTAAAAGAATAATTATATTTCAACTACTAAACATCATATGTTTCTGAAGTTGAATAAAATTTCGTGTATAAATTATACTTATACAAATTTAAATTCCTCTTATTTGACCTATATTGAATTTACGCATTCAACGTTTTTATTATTTTCATTTGGAAAACCGATTTGGTAATCATTTTTTAGTACTTCAAATAAATTCTCATCTATTTCATTAAAAAACAAGTTGGAAATTGTACGCCAAACGTTACAAACGAGGTGCGTTCGTACGCCCGTTTTAGAATTAAATTCATGATATCCCGTGCGTAGAACGGGTTAAACAGCTAGTTAAGTATATATTTTATGACACTGTTCATACAAATATCTTAACTAGTTATATAAATATTCAGATATATATGTATCAGCTAGTTATATAAATATTCAGATCTTGATGATTTTTAATTCTGTGAAATGAATTATATCGTCTGCAGATTAATTTCTGTCATAAAATAAGTATCTCGGTCGCTTGACGATTCAACCTCGGAAGCTCCTATAACAAAAAAGCACCGATTTTTTTTTAAATAATTCACATTTCTTAATAAATATTTTTATTAATATCTCCTAAAGTTTTGATTCGATTTTAATAAAATTTGAAATGTCTCGACAACATTCTGCAAAGATAATATATTTTAAATTGCAAACCATTTGGTTGGGTAGTTTTTGCGTTGTTATATGCGGACAGACAGACAGACGGACAGACAGACAGACGGACGGACAGACGGACGGACCAAACGACGACTATAGGTGCTACGTATTTATATAATTACGAACGCACCTAAAAAGCATATTAAAAACTTAAAACTCGAAAATTGGCAATTTTTAATAAAACTTCGCGTAAAAATAATGCGATTCACTTGAATTTTCCTTTGTTGATATTGTTTGAAATATAGTTGCTTAGCAACCATTTATTGAAAGAGAGAAAAAAAATGCACTGGAAATTTTTGTAAAAAATGATAGAATAAAATGTATTATATTATTAGAGCAGATGTATAAAATTGCACCAAACATTGTACACCTAATTTAAAAAATCTGACGAATGTATTAACAAAATTTCAAATTAATTTGAATAATTTAAGACCTGACTTGATAAATTTTAGTCTTCATAACTTACACATTAAATACATTAATCAAATGCGCCATTTTATTTCAATGGATGAAAATTTTCAAAATCGTCTGAATTCCCATAGGAAAGCATTATGACCTAAAAAGAAATGTTTTCCGTAATCTTATTAAGTTTATATTCGTGATTTCCTATTGTTTGTGTGAATGATTCTAGTATATCTTGGATTTCGTTCTACACAGTGGTTTTATTAGGATAAGCAAAAATTCAGAAAATAATTTCATGTTATCCTAGTACCTAAATAGCAATATTTACTTACCTGCCAACCACGAAACACTCGCATCTGATAGATAAGTTGAATAATATCTCGTGTACAAAAGCAACTTATGGAAATGTAAACTGAATCTACTGTATTTCACTTATATCTATTGCAGAAATCTAGTGTTATTACAATTTTTGTTTCGGAAAAACAGTTTTGATGGTCATTCTATAATATTTATTTTACATACGTACATCTTGATCTAACTCGATGGCAATAGCATACTAAAATCTCTCAATAAAATATTAAAATCATCCAATAAAATATTGTATCAAAATAGTCTGAATTATTTGAATTTTATTATTTTGATATTCTTTAAAATTTAGTTGCTAGGTTACGGTTAAATAAAAGAGGTAAATAAAAATAAATGCATTTTAAAATTTGCAGAAAATGATAGAATAAAACGTATTGTATTATTAGAACAGATGTATAAAATTGCACCAAAAATTATACACCTAATTTTAAAAATCTGTCGAATGTATTAACAAAATTTCAAATTAATTTGAATAATTTAAGACCTGACTTGATAAATTTTAGCCTTCATAAATTCCCGTTTAAATACATTAATCAAATGCGACATTTTATTTTCAACGACTGAAAAAATTCAAAATCGTCTGAATTCCCATAGGAAAGCATTAGGATCAAAAAAGAAATGTCCTATATTTTCCGAACGAATGAACCAAATGTAACTAAAAACTATACAGCTAATTCTGGGTATCTCACCAACATACCTACCAAAAATCAAACTAATCGGATCATTTTTACGGCAGTTATCGCGGAACAGACAGACAGACAGACAGACAGACAGACAGACAAACAGACAGAAACCAAAAACTTTTCGGGTTTCAACAGTAAGCCTTCACTGACGTTTCGGCAACTAGTAAATCTGCAGATCAGGAGCCTCAACGTCAGCTCAAGTCACTGTTTTTTAATCTCACTTTTCATATTATTTAGCATCTTACAATCCGCAATTTAATTTTTTTCTATTGTATACATATTTACAGGCATATAATTCTTCGGAGGTTTCAGAAATTAGAAACGTTAAATTAAACACGGTTTGTGCAATGATATTCTGAAATTCTTATGAACTTCTTATTGTTGTAACTTTTTAGATAAAAAAAAAGAAAACTTTTATTAAAATAAATTCTTCATTTATGTCAATAGAATACAAAAAATTATTTTGCTAATAAATTATTGGAACAAAATAGTGCGTGTTGCTTTTATTATTTTTATCTTCTTTGAAATATCGTTGCTAGGCAACTGATAAATTAAAGACCAAAGTAAAAAGAAATGCATTTTAAAATTTGTAAAAAACATGAAAATAAAAGTTTTATATTTCCGGAACAGATGCAAAAAAATTTCCAATCATTTAAACAATTAATATCTCAATTCTAATAAATGTATCGTCAATTTTTCAAAATTATTGGATATATTTAAAACCTCCATACCGAAAATCAACATCCATAATTTTACGTTGAAATCCATTATTCAAATATGCGATATCCATTTCAGTTAAAAATTAAATTTGAAAATCGTCTGCAGTCCCATAGGAAAGCATTATAATTTAAAAAGAAATGTTCTATATTTTTCGAAGGAATGAACCAAATTTAACCAAAAACTATACAGCTAATTCCGGGTATCTCACCAACATACCCACCAAAAATCAACCTAATCGGATCATTTTTACGGCAGTTATCGCGGAACAGACAGACAGACAAACAGACAGACAGACAGACAGACAGACAGAAACCAAAAACTTTTCGGGTCTCAACAGTAAGCCTTCACTGACGTTTCGGCAATTAATATATCACAAAATATTATAATGATTTAGTACTAGTAAATCTACAGATCAAGATCCTCAACGTCAGCTCTGAAAGTCAATGTTTTTTAATCTCACTTTTCACAATATTTAACATCTTACAATCCGCAAATTAAATTTTTTAAATTACTACATATATATTTATACACATATAAAATAATTCGAAGGTTTCAGAAATTAGAAACGTTAAATTAAACCCGGTTTATGTAATAATATTCTGACATTCTTTTGAATTTCTTATTCTATTTTTTAGATAAAAAAAAATACATTTCTTCAGGGGGGCTCTGCCCCCCTGAACCCCACGTAATCTTATTAAATTTATATTCGTGATTTCCTATTGTTTGTGTGAATGATTCTAATATATCTTGGATTTCGTTCTACACAGTGGTTTCATTGGGATAAACAAAAATTTCGAAAATAATTTCATGTTATCCTAATATCTAAATAGCAATATTTACTTACCTGCCAACCACGAAACACTCGACTCTGATAGATAAGTTGAATAATATTTCGTGTACAAAAGTAACTTATGGAAATGTAAACTGAATATACTATATTTCACTTATATCTATTTCAGAAATCTAGTGTTATTACAATTTTTGTTTCAAAAAACAGTTTTGATGGTCATTCTATAATATTTATTTTACCTAAGTGCATCCTGATCTAACTCGACGGCAATAGCATACTAAAATTTCCCCAAAATAGGCTTATTTGGAAACTTTTAAACCTATTGGGTAACCATTCATAATCGTGCCCACTGCCAATTCACTAAATAGCAACCGTGATTTGGCGCTATGAAGTATTTTTTGTGATAACTTTTTATGATCTCAGTTTCCAGTAATTGTGCTATTTCAGGCTGTATGGATACGTTTTGCTACGCCAATTTCTTTAGATTCCCATTACCATCTCGTTGTATGAGATATTATATCCTATTTTAAAAATAATACAAATTTTCAACCACGAAAAATCCCAATCTCTTCCATAAAATGAATAATATCTCATGTGAAAATGTTTCCGTTATCATTCTGTAGTAGTTAAAAGGTAACTTGTATCAAAATAAATTCTCATTTATTTCAATAAAATATTAAAATCACCCAAAAATATTTTATTTTGCGAATAAAATATTGTAGCAAAATAGTCTAAGTTATTTCAATTTTATTCTTTTGATATTCTTTGAAATATAGTTTCTAGGTTACGGCTAAATTAAAGAGGAAAATAAAAATAAATGCATTTTAAAATTTGCAAAAAATGATAAAATAAAATGTATTATATTATTAGAACAGATGTATAAAATTGCACCAAAAATTATACACCTAATTTAAAAAATCTTACGAATGTATTAACAATATATCAAATTAATTTGAATAATTTAAGACCTGACTTGATAAATTTTAGCCTTCATAACTTACCGTTTAAATACATTAATCAAATGCGCCATTTTATTTTCAACGAATGAAAAATTTCAAAATCGTCTGAATTCCCATAGGAAAGCATTATGACCTAAAAAGAATTGTTCTATATTTTCCGAACGAATGAACCAAATGTAACAAAATACTATACAGCTAATTCCGGATACCTCACCAACATACCTGCCAAAAATCAAACTTATCGGATCATTTTTGCGGCAGTTATCGCGGAACAGACAGATAGACAGAGAGACAAACAGACAGACAAACAAACAGACAGAAACCAAAAACTTTTCACGTCTCAACAGTGAGCCTCAACTGACGTTTCGGCAATTAATAAGCATTATACTTTTAATAAAAGCAATATTATTATTAAATTCATAACAGCATTTATTATTAAAATTAATAATGGTAAATTCCCTAAACTGCATTTAGTTTTAGCTCGCCATATCGAACGCATAATGCAATCAAGATTTGTTTTCCTTTTTGTTAGTGACTAACATGAAGGCAAGTCCAAATTCCAGTTCGCCAACAGTTATGAAGTTACGGGATGAGTGGTGTATTTTCGAATACATTCAGGGATTCTATATGTATTTCGTAAATCATTATGTTTCGAGATCTGTACTTGCACGTAATGCTTATCACATCATATAATGTAAAAATGAAATTATAATATGTATCGTAGATACATATTTAAATGTAATTATAATGTACACTGTAAAATATTATAATGTACACTGTATGTAAAATGCCGCATATTTTAAACTGTTTAGAATAGGGTTTGTTATTTATGTTAAATATCATTGTAAAAATTTAAAAATAACTAATATATCATAATATATTATAATGATTTAATATTAATAATCATAATAATTTTCATAAAAGCAATATTATTGTTAAAATATTAACAGTATTTGATATTAAAATTAATAATGATAAATCCCCTAAACTGCACTTATTTTTTGGTCGCCATATCGAACGCATAAAAAAGATCTGAGCTCTTCGGTAACACAATGTTTTAAATTTTTACATAGCGAACATCGGTTTTTCGCTGATGTTGTTGAAATTTAACATTATTTGTGTTAAAGTGTAAAAAACCGAGCAGAAAAAATGAATTCACTTGTTTCCTTTTTTTTACAGGGGATGGATCTACAACAGTAGCAGGTAAGATGTTTTAAAAATATCACATATAACTGTTAATAAACATGCTGTAAATCTTCAATGTGTGGAGGGGGGGGGGGATAATTAAAAAAATTGACATTTAAAATCTTACGAATTTAATACGAATTAATATCTTGATGGAATCAAGACTTGTTTTTCTTTTTAGTCAGTGGCTATCACGAAGACAAGTCAAAATTCGTGTTCGCGAACAGTTATACAGTTAGGGAAGGAGTGGTGTATTTTCGCATACATTTCGGGATTTTCTCCAGTATATACTACTTGAATCATCATGTTCTGAGATCTGTACTCACACGCAATGTTATCACATCATATAAAGTAAAAATGAATTTACCATATGTATTGTAGAGGATCAGAGTATGTGAAATGCCGAATATTTTAAATGGTTTTAGAAAAGGGTTTATTATTTATTTTAAATATCATTGATAAATTTAAATATTATTAATATATCATAATATTATTATAATGATTAGTTATTAACCATCATTACATTTTAAAATAACTATTACTATTAGTCAATTAATAACATCATTTATTATCAAAAATAATCATTATTCATCTCATTCAAATAATCATTATTCATCTCTTAAACTTACCTTATTTATAGCTCACCAAACCGAATCTCAAGTATGAGAATTTTCTTTATCTTTGGCCGCGTTACTTCCGGTGTTCCACTGATGTTATTGAAATTTAATGTTATTTCATTTAAAGCGTCAATGTCCAAAAAACAAAAATTAATTAACTTTTTTTTTTTTTTTTTTTTGCAGGAGGTGCTTCCAACACAGTAGAAGGGGAGAAGCTTGGTAAGTATCACCCATAGATTTTTAATATGCATTCGGTAAGCATGCTGTAAAATTATCTTCAAATTGCGTATGGGAGTGGGATCATTTCAAAAATAGACACCGAAAATTACACATATAGATAATAAAGATTCATTTAAATATTGAATTCTACTTAAACACATTGACTGAATAATAACCTAATGAATTCAAGACTTGTTTTCCTTTATAATCAGTGACTAAAATGAAAACAAGTCCTAATTCGATTTCTCGAACAGTTATGAATTATGAAAGGAGTGTGGCATTTTCTAATACATTGCGGTATATTTTCCACTATATGTACTAATTGTATCATTATGTTCGGACATCTGCACTTGCACGTAATGCTTATTGCATCACATAATGTTCAAATGAAATTATCGTATGTATTGTAGAGGATTTCTGTATATGAAATGCTGAATAACTCAAATGGTTTTAGAATAGGTTTTGTTATTTATGTTAAATATCATTATTAAATTTAAATATTATTAATATATCATAATATATTATAAAGATTTAATATGAATAATCATTATACTTTTAATAAATCCAATATTTTTATTAAACTAATAACATCAGGTGAAATGTTTTAAAAATAGCACATATAACTTTTAATAAGCATGCTGTAAATCATTCTGCAATGTGCGAGAGGGGGGAGGGGGATTAAAAAATCGACACTTAAAATTGCACATTTAAAAAATATAAATATTCATTTAAATAATGATCATTACTTAGAAACATTGACTAAGTAATATCTTAATGGAATCAATATTTTTTCCCCTGTTTAGTCAGTGGCTAACATGAAGACAATTTCAAATTCGAGTACACGAACAGTTATGGAGTTACGGAATGTGTGGTGCATTTTCAAATACATTCCGGGTTTTTATGTACTATTTGAATCATTATGTTCCTAGATCTGTACTCACACGTAATTCTTATCACATCATATAATGTAAAAATAAAATTATCATATGTATCGTATAGGATCTCTGTATGTGAAATGTCGAATATTTTAAATGGTAATAGGGTTTTTTATTTTTGATAAATATCATATTCAGATTTAGATATTATTAATTTATCACTCTATATTATAACGATTTAATATTAATAATCATTATACTTTTAATAAAACAATATTAATATTAAATTAATAACAGCATTTATTATAAAAATTAATAATGATAAATCCTCTAAATTGCACTTATTTTCAGCTCGCGATAACGAACGTATAAAAAAGATCTGAGCTCTTAGGTAACACAATGTTTTAAATTTTTTCAGAGCGAACATCGGTTTTCCACATATATTGTTGAAATTTAATGTTATTTGTGTTGAAGTGTAAAAATCCCAGCAGAAAAAATAAATTCACATTTTTTCTTTTTTTTTTTTTTTTTCTTTTTTTTTTTTTACACAAGGTGGATCCACAACAGAATCAGGTGAGATGTTTTAAAAATATCACATATAACTTTCAACAAGCATGCTGTAAATCTTTCTTCAATGTGCAGAAAGGCGGGGTGGGGGGATAATTAAAAAATTCGACACTTAAAATTACACATTTGAAGAATAAATATATTCATTTAAATAATTAATACTATTAAAACATTGGCAGATTGTCATCTTCATGGAATCAAGATTTTTTCTCCTGTTTATTCAGTGGCTAACATGAAGACAATTCGAAATTCGAGTTCGCGAACAGTTATGGAGTTACGGAATCAGTGGTGTATTTTCGAATACATTCAGGGATTTTCTCCACGATGTGTATTTCTTGAATCATTATGCTCCGAGATCTGTACTTGCACGTAATGCTTATCACATCATATAATGTAAAAATGAAATTATCATATGTATCGTAGAGGATCACTGTATGTAAAATGCCGAAGATTTCAAATGGTTTAGACTAGGAATTGTTATTTATGCTAAATATCATTGTTAGTTTTAAATATTATTAATATATCATAATTTATTATAATGATTGAATATTAATAAGCATTACACTATTATTAAAATCAATATTATTATTAAAATAATAACAGCATTTATTATTAAAATTAATAATGATAAATCCCCTAAACTGCACTTATTTTTAGCTCGCCATATCGAACGTTTAAAATAGATCTGAGCGCTTAGGTAACACAATGTTTTAAAGTTTTACCGAGCGAACATCAGTTTTTCGCGAATGTTGTTGAAATTTAATGTTATTTGTGTTAAAGTGTAAATATCCAAGCAGAAAAAATAAATCTACTTTTGTCTTTTCTTACAGAGGGTGGATCTACAACAGAAGGAGGTGAGATTTTTAAAAATCTATACTAATATTATAAAGGAGTGAATATTGTTTGTTTGTTTGTTTGTTTGTTTGTAGGGGGTAATCTCTGGAACTACCGAACCGATTTCAAAAGTGATGGTGGCATATTGATGGTGACAACCCCTGCTCCAACATAGGCTATATTTTATGTCTGTGCCACTACCCCAGGGGGGTGCAGGAGCGAAAAACGTTCTAAAATTGCGATCTTTTCTATACTGAAGTAGCTAGAAATTTGAAATTTGGCGTTGTAGTTACTTATAAGATGTAAATGCTCTCTAAGAACAAAATAAAAAAAATTCGAAATTTAAAAGGGTGAAATGAGTGAAAAGCGTTCTAAAACATTCTAAATTACAATTTCTATGGAATCTCTAGAACTGCCGAACCGATTTGAAATTTGGCGTTGTAGTTACTTATAAGATGTAAATGCTCTCTAAGAACAAAATAAAAAAAAAATTCGAAATTTAAAAGGGTGAAATGAGCGAAAAGCGTTCTAAAAACATTCTAAATTACAATTTCTATGGAATCTCTAGAACTACCGAACCGATTTCGAAAATGATGGTGGCAAATTGATGGTGACAACCCCTGCTCCAACATAGGATATATTTTTTGTGGATGCCACTATCCCCAGGGCGGTGCAGGAGCGAAAAACATTCTAAAATTGCAATTTTGTTTATACTGAAGGAGCTAGAAATTTCAAATTTTGCATTGTAGTTACTTATAAGATGTAAATGCTATCTAAGAATAAAAAAAAAAAAAAAATCGAAATTTAAAAGGGTGAAATGAGCGAAAAGCGTTCTAAAAACATGCTAAATTACAATTTCTATGGAATCTCTGGAACTACCGAACCGATTTCAAAAATGATGGTGGCAAATTGATGGTGACAACCCCTGCTCCAACATAGGCTATATTTTATGTCGGTGTCACTAACTCCAGGGGGGGTGCAGGAGCGAAAAACGTTCTAAAATTGCGAATTTTTTTTATACTGAATGAGCTAGAAATTTGAAATTTGGCATTGTAGTTACTTATAAGATGTAAATGCTCTCTAAAAACAAAATTTTAAAAAAAATTCGAAATTTAAAAGGGTGAAATGAGCGAAAAGCGTTCTAAAACCTTTCTAAATTACAATTTCTATGGACTCTCTAGAACTACCGAACCGATTTCAAAAGTGATGGCGGCAAATTGATGGTGACAACCTCTGCTTCAACATAGGCTATATTTTATGTCGGTGTCACTAACCCCAGGGGGCGTGCGGGAGCGAAAACATTCTAAAATTGCGATTTTTTCTATACTGAAGGAGCTAGAAATATGAAATTTGGCATTGTAGTTACTTATAAGATGTAAATGCTCTCTAAGAATAAAATTTAAAAAAAAAATCGAAATTTAAAAGGGTGAAATGAGCGAAAAGCGTTCTAAAAACATGCTAAATTACAATTTCTATGGAATCTCTGGAACTACCGAACCGATTTCAAAAATGATGGTGGCAAATTGATGGTGACAACCCCTGCTCCAACATAGGCTATATTTTATGTCGGTGTCACTAACTCCAGGGGGGGTGCAGGAGCGAAAAACGTTCTAAAATTGCGAATTTTTTTTATACTGAATGAGCTAGAAATTTGAAATTTGGCATTGTAGTTACTTATAAGATGTAAATGCTCTCTAAAAACAAAATTTTAAAAAAAATTCGAAATTTAAAAGGGTGAAATGAGCGAAAAGCGTTCTAAAACCTTTCTAAATTACAATTTCTATGGACTCTCTAGAACTACCGAACCGATTTCAAAAGTGATGGCGGCAAATTGATGGTGACAACCTCTGCTTCAACATAGGCTATATTTTATGTCGGTGTCACTAACCCCAGGGGGCGTGCGGGAGCGAAAACATTCTAAAATTGCGATTTTTTCTATACTGAAAGAGCTAGAAATATGAAATTTGGCATTGTAGTTACTTATAAGATGTAAATGCTCTCTAAGAATAAAATTTAAAAAAAAAATTGAAATTTAAAAGGGTGAAATGAGCGAAAAGCGTTTTAAAAACATTCTAAATTACAATTTCTATGGAATCTCTAGAACTACCGAACCGATTTCAAAAGTCATGGTGGCAAATTGGTGGTGACAATCCCTGCTCCAACAGCCTCTTTAATAAAACCTATGCGTTTCTCACGACTGGGTTTTTCGCTAATTGTTACCACAGATTAATCTCGGAAAATGAAACATTTGAAGTTACAGAAAAAAAGTAGTAGCTCGAAATGTATTTGTCAGAAAATTGTTAGGCAAACTGCGTTTGAAAGGTAAAAAATTGTATTTTTCTTAGTATAAATTTCAAATCTAATGATTATGCCATTTTTCAAATATTGAATTTGAAAAATTACTAAATTTCACAATGGAGTACCATAGCGAAACCTTCATGCGTAAAAAGATAATGATAACGGCGACGTGTCCTGGCGTGTATATTGGCTATAGCAGGAGTCACAAATTATAGTAAGCTTATTATTCTGTTAAAATATAAAAGTGAATTATGAAATGTTTTTTTTTTTTTGTTGGATTAAAAGTTCGTTATAAGAAATTGACCAGCGTAGCGGGCGTAGCTTGCTAGTATTACATATAACTTTTAATAAGTAGGCTGTAAATCTTTTTTCAATGTGCGGAGGGGGGGGGGGGGGGGGTAGAGGGATAATTTAAAAAATCGACAACTTAATATTACAAATTTTAATAATAAATAATTATTTATATAATGAATACTACTTAAAAACATTGACTGATTAATATCTTAATGGAATCAACATTTGTTTTCCTCTTCAGTCAGTGGCTAACATGAAGAGAATTCCGAATTCAGATTCAAGAACAGTTACGCGGATGTTGTTGAAATTTACTGTTATTTGTGTTAAAGTGTAAAAATCCAAGCAGAAAAAAAAATCGCTTTTTTTTTTTTTTCTACAGAGGAGGGATCTACAACAGAAGCAGGTCAGTTGTTTTTCAAAATATCTCATATAACTTTTAATAAACATGTCGTAAATCTTCCTTGACTGCTCCTTCACTGACGTTTCGGCTATTAATATGTCACAATATATTATAATGATTTAATATTAATAAGCATTATACTTTTAATAAAAGCAATAGTATTATTACTCACCAAAAATCAACCTGATCGAACGTTTTTTACGGCAGTTATCGCGGAACAGACAGACAGATAGACAGAAACCAAAAACTTTTCGCGTCTCCACAGTGCGCCTTCACTGAAGTTTCGGCAATTAATATAAGGTAAAGTATAGGAGAGTCTGCGCACAATTCAAAAGAATAACAATAAAACATCTAAATATTAATTTTTTGCTAAAATATTCACGAATAATTTTTACTTCATTTGTTTTTTTATGCATTTTTATTGCTATTTTGTTGTTATATTGTAATTTAATAGAACATTTGTAATAAAACCAAGAAAGTTATTTTGCGCAATCTGTCCTTACAGGGTTGGTGTGATTGCGCACATGGGTAGGAGAGATTGTTACTAATAATAACTACAATTAAATTGTTAACAATAATAATTACACTAAAATGACATTGTTGTAAGGTTTTCGTGAACAAATATTATTGTATTAGGAGTGAATATTTCAACCTAATGATTAAAGAATCAGACAAAAGGAAATAATTTTAAAAACGATTAAAAATTTTTAATTAAAGTTAAAAATTTAAAGAATCAGAAAAAGCAAGGTCCAGATACGATTACAAAATAATATTAAGTAACTTGATAACACGTTTAATTAAAATTAGTCCATTTTAATTTTTCATTTTTTTAATACAAATTTACCAATAAGCTGCGTAATCTCTCCTAGCATGAAAACTATCGGAACAATGCGCCATCTCTCATAAGTAGCAGATGCGCAAACTCCATAATTTCGGTAGGAGAGATTGCGCGGCCTTTTATATAAACATAGCCGCTACTAAAAGGAACCATTGATGTTGACATTGTTAGTCTAGATTAGTAGCTTATGAGAAATCATTAAAGTTTAAAATATTTTGTACTACTGACATTGTATAGAAATTCTGATGAATAGCTATGAAAATTCAAGCACTTACTTTGGGAAAACAAAACAAAATAGCAATGATTTATCTTAGACGCTCAAAACAATCAACGTGCACTTTCAAGTAGACACTCCACTACTGCTGTTGTACAATTACCTGGAGTCGCTGCGCGCTCACTCTACTCCTTTCCCCCGAACTTCTATGTGCGCAATCTCTCCGACCGCGCCATCTCTCCTTATCACAATATATCTTTTTAAAATCTACTTTTTATTTTTATTCATAGTTCTTCAAAATTAAGACTTTTTTTCACTAATTTTTTAAAATTTTATTTTAGCTTTTCTAACGTGAGGCAATATTGGGTTATTTAAAGGTTTCATAACATAATATCTCTGCAAGTTATCGCTATGTAAATTGTATTAAACTAGACTGATTTGGCTCATAAATTTATGAATTAAACTAAAATTTATTATTTTATAAATTATAGTTTTACAACATTTATAATTTTTTCCTTAAATTTATAAATAAGTGTTAATATTTTTTCTTTACTTTTATAAAAATTAAGTTTATAATTTTATTAAGTTTATAACTTTTTTCTTTAATTTTATAAATTAAACTAAATTAATTTAAACTAAATCAATAAGCCCAAATTTAAACTTACCTATCACAAGATCATTAATTTCGAAATTGTCTTTAAAAATCAATTTTTTGTTTTAATATTACTAAAACTATTCAGTTTGACAGAACCGTACATAAAAGTTCTCAGCATAGCTCAAGTATAATAATTTAATCTATTATAAAATTATTTATTTACATAAGTTTTTTAAAATAAGAGATAACGAAAAGTTATTTTAATAGCATGTAATAAATACGTCTCTTTCAGATAATTATAGTTTTTATTGGAATTGATAAATAGATCATTAGAAAAATAATTATAAAAAATATAAGTTCAAAAAAAGAAAATCTTGTACTATTGCAAAAAGATGCAATCATACAATGACTCGTAATTGTTTTACGCATATAATACATAATAAGTTAAAATTTATCTGGTTTATCTGTTATAAGGCATCAAATAATAAAGCAAAATATTGAAAATTATGAAAATAAAATATTAAAAACATTGGAACTCTTGAAACATTCCATGAAACCTTCAAGTTTTGCATCACAAAATGCGACTAAAATAAGTAGCAACATTTGAGAAACCGTCATGTCCAGTCTTAGTGTAGTGGTCGGGACATCCGGTTCAGAAAACGAAAAATATTTCGGGTTCGATTCTCATCGTGGCAAGGATTGGTTGTTTACACAAAACTCACTCCGAAATGAGAAAATAAAAGCAGTATATTTGTCTATTTATAAGGTTGTTCTTCAGAAGTAACTTTATTATTATTATTATTATTTTATCCTATAATGTTTATTTTAACATTATTAAAATTTCTAAAAAATATTGAAGATATCGGTTATAAAACGGACATTTAAAACGGATATTTCAGAAATCGCACACTGTTAAAAATTTGCAGCAAACTGTCCAGTCATTTGACCGTTTTTATAGAAAATGGTTACATAACCGTAATTTAACTCTATTCTGACCATAAAATGGGCAATAATATGGCCAGAATAAAGTTAAAGTACGGTTATGTAACCGTTTTCTATAAAAACGGTCAAATGACTGGACAGTTTGCTGCAAATTTTTAACAGTGCAGAAAATAACCAGGAATGTACACATTTTTTTAATCCATTAAAATACGGAAATAGTACTGGCGCGAGTCTCGATTTTTTTTTTTTTTTTTACAGTGCAGTGAGCCTTCACTGACGTTTCGGAAATTAATACGTCGCAATATATTATAATGATTTAATTTTAATAAGCACTATACTTTTAAAAAAGCAATATTATTATTAAATTCATAACAGCATTTATTATTAAAATTAATAATGATAAATCCCCTAAACTGCATTTATTTTTAGCGCGCCATATCGAACGTTTAAAAAAGATCTGAGCTCTTAGGTAACACAATGTTTTAAAGTATTACCGAGCGAGCATTGGTTTTTCGCAGATGTTGTTGAAATTTAATGTTATTTGTGTTAAAGTGTAAAATTCCAAGCGGAAAAATAAATTAACTATTTTCTTTTTTTACAGAGGGTGGATCTACTGCAGAAGGAGGTGAGATGTTTTAAAAATATCACATGTGACTTTTAATATGCATGGTGTAAATTTTTCTTCAATGTACATGGGCAGGGGGGGGGGGAGGAATAGTTTAAAAAGTCGACACTAAAAATTATCACATATGAATAATAAATATTCATTTAAATAATGAATACCACTTAAAAACTTTGACTGATTAATATCTTTGTCGGATTCCACTTCTCCGTCCACACGATTTCGAAGTATAATCCGGTCTTTTGATATGCTGCTACCACCGATATGAATACGTGATATCGGACACGTTACGTGATGTATATTCAAGAAAAACCTAACTCTTTCAATTAAACTTAAACTAACACTTTATTAACAATATTTACACTTAAACTCGGATGTAAATTATCCGGTTTAATATTAAATCAAAATAATTACAGAAAACGCTTTACGTGTACCGTTACGCTACGTTAATTCACTCAGCACCGAGATTCTATTAATCTCACATCCGCTATATCTCTTCCTTTCGAGAGATACTCCTACCTACACGTGTCTCAGAGTGCCAACCCTGAACGACCTTCTACCTTCGCACCTCCGTTAGAAATAACTTCACTCTCTTGTCATCCACCCGAGAACCTTTCTGTCTACGGGGCTACTGGTCTGTTTCCAAGGCCCTGTCTTCCTAAATAATGGGTGCAATATCTTTCTTATCTATGAAAGACCACATTGCAAAGGAAATACTTCTTTCATTATATTCAACTCGCTCCCCTCCGGATTAAGATTTTTCTTAAGCAAGCCTCTAACGGTACACAATAGATACATATACAATAAGGTAATCCCTTAATAATAGCTTTTAACTCTTGCAGCTACCAGAGAAACCTGACACCCCCCACCTTAGCTGAAAATATGCCTTTTAGGGGCTAATTTTCCTCAAAACTATGTAATGTCTGAGAAGAGTTCATCAGTTCCTTGATATGTTTCTTCATTACTACAATTACATAAATATTTCAAGGTGTCTGAAAATTACCTACTGACATCTCTAATGAACCATATGCTAATGTGATAACTACAGAATAAAAATTACACAATATGCTAATACACTTTTATAAACACAGGATGCACATACAATTATAAATACACAAAAAAATAGAGTTACACTAGTATTATGTCATTTCAATGTCAGTCCTTAGGCTGATATTAGTGGAGGCGATACAACTTTTTCCTTCCAGACCTTCCTAGTTAACCTAATAGGTACAGCCCTTTTCGTAGTACACCCACTTGAATGGCTAACTTCTGCCTCTGAGGTCTTAATTAAATTTTCCTCTAACCAATCAGGCACTTGCCTGTCCAAGTCCTCTTTTTACGTAATAAAGACATTGTACCATTTCTGCTTTATCTTACCCCTCTCCAGTTTACGACCAATCCGATTTTTCTCCATTTCCACCAGTTGGATAGGACCCATAAATAATTCCTTATTTTTCCTTAAGATTGATTTTATGTCCCCAACTTGAATATTGGTTAAACCTTTTATTTCAAATCCCTTCCTGTCTTTATTTTCCGGTTGTTCTCTGTCTAACAACAGATTTTTCCTACAGTCTTCAAACTCCCCGTCACTATCCAAGACAATATCGACCACTTTATTTTTGGCCATAAATTCTCTCATTTCCTTTTGATACACCAGTTTCTTACTCCCGTCCACTAACTCAATTACAATTGCAGGTTGACCTGTTTCCTCTTTCTCCCTATCACTTCCATTCATTTCCCTCGTTGAACGACATTCTACACATGATTCGCAAAACGTTTTAGCTTCCTCTGCCATATGTTCCCAATAAAATGAATGCTTGATTCTTTCTAACATTTTCTTAACCGCGGTTATTATTAACGGTTATTATTATCATGTTCTCCATATATGGAGGTATGCGCTAGTTTTAGAATTTCCTCCCTTCTAATTTTAGGTATTACTAATTGAGCTACCGTTTCATCTACCAATTTCTCTTTATGATATAATAACCCATTAACAAGATAGTAAGACCCTTTATCATTTTCAGCTAATTCCCAAGCTTTCTCTAAATCTTTACAATTCATTTGGGATTCCTGAAATAAATTAAAACTACTTTCCGTAACTTGATTAATCTTACTTTTCTCCATCTCGTCTTTTTCCTTCTCCTGACTTTGTAAATTTACCGATCTCGTTTCTACGACATAACGGTTATTATTATCATTTCTAATCCTTTCCCCTTCCTTCACTTTATTCCTACTATCTTCCTTACATTCCCTTTCTACCGATTCTCTTAATGATTTCTCGTTGTTTAACCCTGACAATTCATTAGCCACGTCAGGATGTAAAATTACCTGTTCCTTACTATTGTCAATTATCGCGCACAGTACATCCTGATGAATTACATTAGTTTATCCGCTTTTTGGAATAGCTAAAGGTAACTGAATTAATTTCGATTTCACTGCCTTACCAAATATCCCTTGTAAATAGATGCTACCAGCCCTTCTTAGTTTCTCTGCTGGTACTAAATCTTTATGAACGACGCTAATTTCGCAACCAGAATCCACTAATCCTTTTGTTATCTTCCCATTTACACTAACTTCCACTTTCTCGAGTTTATTTAGCTTCTCTCCAATAACTTTAGTTCACCAATTCCCTTTTGCTCCAATTCTTGCCATATTCGCTCCCCTTGGTAATTCTTTAATTCCTCGCACTGAGACATTATTGATACTAGCCCTTGGTTCTTGTCGGTTATTAAGTTGATTACTTCCCTCATTATTTCCTTTTGTACAAAATCGCTGAACATGGCCTCGTAAACCACACTTGAAACAGGTAGGCTTCGCATCATTAGGTTTCTTATATTCCGGTTTTCTACCCAAAAATGGACTAACTTTATTCCCAATTTGTCTCCAATTACTACTAAATCCCTCATCTTTTGCCCTTCTAGAATCTTCATTATTAACATACCTTTATTTACCCTTATAACCCTTATAAGTTACCGCATAAGATTTTTGTTTAGCATCAAAGAAATTATCACATTCCTTAGCAATTTTAGAAACTTCTAACCAATTACTATGCTGAGTTAATCCAACATGCGTCGCGGTTTCCTCATCTAAAGTAGTTAACAACTTATCCGTGACAATTAACTGATTAACCTTCTCATACGTATCTGCACCTCTAATCTTACAATAATTTTCCCACGTTGCTATTAAACGCGATACAAATAATACATGAGTTTCATTTTGATTCCTTCTAGCCTTCTTAAAGTTTTCCAAACACGCCTTCGGTGTCGGCTCGTGTTCCCTTAGAACTAATTCCTTTAATTTCTCATAACTCTCAATCTGTTCCCTAGTAGTGTATATTAGCAAGTTATCGGCCTTATCTCCTACCATATTTAGCAGAATTTCGGCCTGCTGGGTTTCCGGTACATTTTTTGTTTGGAATGCCCGTTCTAAACCGCTAAAAAACAGATTACATCCCTCAGTCCCTTCTGGAACTTTGATAGACAAAGTTTTAACACTTTTAATCAATTTCTCTAGGTTTTCTCATGATTATATTCTTTAGACCCATTAGAGTTATTTGCCGAACTCTGAATTTTTATCCTTTCCAACTCTAACTCATGTTCCAATCTCAATTTTTCAGACCTTTCTTCTCTATCTAACTTTTCCTCCCTTTCTAAGGTTTCTCGTTGTAACTTTTCCTCCCTTTCTAAAGTTTCTCGTTGTAACTTTTCTTCCCTTTCTAACTTTTCCCGTTCTACCACTAACGCTTCTTGTTCTAACTGTTCCGTAATAATAGTGCTAGATAATTCCATAACGTCCCCCTCTTCATATTCGTCACTCTCCACTATCTTTTTCTTAAGCTTAAACCTGGTATCATCTTCCGAGACTTCAATTCCTAACTCTTCACATATCGCCTGAAGATCCACCCTTTTTATTTTTAGTAAGAAAGCCATACCTTCTACCGACAGTTATTACCACCCTACAATAATACTTAAGCACAATATCAACTTAATACTTCCACAAATCCTACCCTCATAAATTACCTCCACATATTATACTATTTAACATATTTCAAATAAATAATAATAAATTGATAAATTTCCTTAAACAATGGTACCACACAATTTGCTTTCAATAACAAAGAAAAAAATAATTTCAATTTGATTACTATGCAATACACATTTTATATTTATACAATTAAATAATAAAATACAATTTACACAATAATACTGATACGTTGCAATTTGAATAAAACACTGATGCCAATCACTACACAAAGATATCCACCTAACAAAAATTTGCATGAAATACACATAAATTCCTAAATTTAATCTCAATAAAATATTTCAATTTCCACAATTAGTTCTCATACTAAAAAGGAAATCACAGCACTTTTTATTTTACCTTAAATTCTTCCTTGAAGGTTATTTCAATTTAATTTAACTTCTACACAAATTTGCCTTCCTCATTTACTATCAATGTTTCAAACTTAAAACAAACAATATCACTTAATTTAAATATTACTTTAATAATAATAATAAAAAAATCCAATTATTCCTTCCAAGTATTAACACATTGCATTAATTTTAATCATTAATCTTATCCGTTTAAGAAAAAATGAAAATCAATTCTGGTACACAATATTAGATCCTTTCCTTAAAACAATAGTGTAAAATGGCTGTTAATATCTCATTTGATTTAGTCCAGTTATTATATTGCACATAAATTATCATAAATTAACCACAACATTAACTTAAATTACCATCAGTTACACAAAACAACAGTAGGTTCGAGAATGTCAGTAGAGTAAAATTATCAAAACACCTTACCTCGTACTTTATTCGCTGGGACAAGTCTCTGCTCGCTTTTAACCCGGGTAAATATTGCACTCTCGGGCAACAATCACTGTACCTTGAATCACTATGCCCAAAACACTATGCACAACACTACACTAACACAGCATAACCACTAGTTCACTTCACTGTAATAACGATAGGCTAGCTGGAACTGGTCTACGATGATAGGGCACACACACTTCCGCTAGACGATCAGGCATAGACTGACTGTAACACGGCTAACTGACACTGGTCCACGACGATAGGGCACAAACACTTCCGCTGGGCGATCCGGCTCAAACTCTCAGTAACACGGCTATCTGGCACTGGTCTACGACGATATGGGCACGAACAGTTCCGCTGGGCGATCCGGCACAAACTCCCTGTAACACGGCTAACTGGCACTGGTCTTCGGTAATTCAGATCCCGTAGCTGCCAACATTGTCGGATTTCACTTCTCCGTCCACACGACTTCGAAATATAATCCGGTCTTTTTATATGCTGCCACCACCGATATGAATACGTGATATCGGACACGATACGTGATGTAAATTCAAGAAAAACCTAACTCTTTCAATTAAACTTAAACTAACAATTTATTAACAATATTTACACTTGAACTCGGATGTAAATTATCAGGTTTAATATTAAATCAAAATAATTACAGAAAACACTTTACGTGTACCGTTAGGCTGCGTTAATTCACTCAGCACCGAGATTTCTATTAATCTCACACCCGCTATATCTCTTCCTTTCGAGAGATACTCCTACCTACACGTGTCTCAGAGTGCCAACTCTGAACGACCTTACACCTTCGCTCCTACGCTAGAACTAAACACCGGTCTCAGAGCTCATTCTCTGCCCGACCTTCCTACTTCGCTCCTACGTCAAAACTAACTTCACTCTCTTGTCATCACCTTTCTGTCTACGGTGCTCCTGGTCTGTTTCCAAGGGTCTGTCTTCCTAAATAATGGGTGCAATATCTTTCTTATCTATGAAAGACCACATTCCAAAGGAAATACTTCTTTCATTATATTCAACTCGCTCTCCTCCGGATTAAGATTTTTCTTAAGCAAGCCTCTAACGGCACACAGTAGATACATATACAATAATATAATCCCTTAAGAATAGCTTTTAACTATTGCAGCTATCAGAGAAACCTGACAATCTTCTTAGAATCAAGATTTGTTTTCCTTTTTTATCAGTGGCTAACATGAAGACAAATCCGAAGTCGAGTTCGCGAACAGTTATGTAGTTACGGAATGAGTGGTGTATTTTCGAATACATTCCGGAAATTTCTTTACTATATGTAATACGTGAATCATCATGTTCCAAGATCTGTACTCGCACGTAATTCATATCACATCATATAATGTATAAAGGAAATTATCATATGTATTGTAGATGATCTCTGTATGTGAAATGCCGAATATTTTTAATGGTTTTAGAATAGGGTTTGGAATGTATGTTAAATATCATTGTTAAATTTAAATATTATTAATATATGATAATATATTCTAATGATTTAATATTAATAACCCTTATACTTTTAATAAAAGCAATATTATTATTAAAATAATAACAACATTTACTTTTAAAATTAATAATGTTAAATCCCCCCAACTGCACATATTTTTAGCTCGCCATATCGAACGTATAAAAAGGATCTGAGCACATACGTAACACAATGTTTTAAATTTTGACCCAGCGAAAATCGTTTTTTCGCGGATGTTCTTGAAATTTAATGTTATTTGTGTTACAGGGTAAAAATCAGAGCAGAAAAAATAAATTCACCTTTTTCTTTTTTTACAGAGGGCGGATCTACAACAGAAGGAGGTGAGATGTTTTAAAATATCACATATAAATTTTAATAAGCATGCTGTAAATCTTTTTTCAATGTGCGCAGGAGAAAGGGAATAATTTAAAAGATCGCACTACAAATTACACATATGAATAATAAATATTCATTTAAATAATGAATACTACTTAACCCTCTAAGCGTGTAGAACGTATTATTCCGTTCACTAAGCTCCAGGTTTCACTGCAATATATGCAATGTTTAAGATAATATAATTCTGTAGATTTTATGAATTTTCAAAACATTGAAGAATGATTAATACACTCAAGTGTTATATTCCTATTTGTAATTAAGTTTTATTTATAATGCTGAAAGAATTATATTTTTTTAGCATTTAAAACAAAATACAGAGAAAACAACATTACAATTTTACCCTTTTTCAAAACGCTCAGAGGGTTAAAACATTGACTGATTAATATCTTAAGGAAATCAAGATTTGTTTTCCTTTTTAGTCGGTGGCTAGAATGAAAACAATTCAAAATTCGAGTTCACGAACAGTTATAGATTTACGGAATGAGTTGTGTATTTTTCAATATATTCCGAGATTCGCAAACAGTTATGTAGTAATGGAATTGAGTGGTGTATTTTCGAATGCATTCCGAGATTTTATGCACTATATGTACTACTTGAATCATTATGCTCCGAGATTGGTACTCGCAAGTAATGCTTATCACATCATATAATGTAAAAATGAAATTATCATATGTTTTGTAGAGGATCTCTGTATGTGTTATGACGAATATTTTAAATGGTAATAGGGTCGGAAAAACACAATGCAAACACATTAATAAAAAAAAAAATATTTGTTACTATAATATGAGCAAATACTAAAAACACAGTTTTAAAACAATAAAACTATTTATGATGTAAAATCAGATGTCAAAATACCTAAGCGCTTTCGTAGCCACCATCAGAGGATAAACACCAATCGAAAAAAACAATTCCCAAAAAGTGCACTGGACAGGTGGAAAACGCGCGAAACCAACAAATTATGAAATGGAGGCAGTGAAGGAAGATGGGACGATGCCTCCAAAAACTTTCGGGGGAAGGGAGCCAGCAAAACCCAAAAACCGCAGTGACTTCAGGCACATTATACCAAATACGTGAGATGTGATCAGACAATACATCATTACATGTATTATCACCTATTTTCACAATTTCTAGGGACTCTCTGATTATGCAACTGTAGTTTAAGAATGTGAATTTGACGTCTTACTATATGCAATTTTCAATATATTTTTTACACCATATTTTAAGTTTCTAAGACTACAAGATAAAATTATTTTCAATTTTTTATTTTTTCGAAATTTTTTTCTAATTTTCTGGATTTTTTAATTTTTTCTTATTTTGTAACCTTTATTACAAACTTTTTATTATTCAAACATTTATTACTTTATTACTATTATAATTTCAAGTTTCTCGCGGTACAAAATCGAATGATTTTGAAATTTCCGATCTTTTTCGATTTTTTTTTTCTATTTTCGAATTTATTTCGAACGAACATCGGTTTTCCGCGGAAGTTGTTGAAATTTAATGTTATTTGCGTTAAAGTGTAAAAATCCAAGCAAATATATATATATATATATATATATATATATATATATATTACAGAGGGTGGATCTACAACAGAAGCAGGTAAGTTGTTTTAAAAATATCTCATATAACTTTTAATAAGCATGCTGTAAATCTTCCTTGACTGTTCCTTCACTGACGTTTCGCCTATTAATATGTCACAATATGTTATAATAATTTAATATTAATAAGCATTATGCTTTTAATAAAAGAAATAGTATTATTACTTACCAAAAATCAACCTGATCGAACGTTTTTCACAGCAGTTACCGCGGAACAGACAAACAGACAGACAGAAACCAAAAACTTTTTGCGTCTCCACAGTGAGCCTTCACTGAAGTTTCGGCAATTAATATATCACAATATATTATAATGATTTAATAGTAATAAGCAATATACTCTTTATAAAAGCAATATTATTATTATCGTAAAATATAAATTTCGTGTAAAAATATTCTTATACAAATGTAAATTCCTCTTCTGTGACCTATATTCAATATCCACATTGAACATTTTTATTATTTTCATTTGGAAAACCGATTTGGTAATCATTTTTTAGTAGTTAAAATAAATGCTCATCTATTTCATTAAAAAACGGTACATTGAAAACTTATATAACCCGAAAATTAGTTATTTTTAATTTAAATTTTGCGTGAAAATAATGCGATAAACTTGAATTTTCCTTTTTTGATATTCTTTGAAATATAGTTGCTTAGCAACCATTTAATGAAAGACAGAATAAAAATGCATTGGAATTTTTTGTAAAAAAAATGAGAAATTAAAAATGTTTCATATATTTTAAATTAATGCATAAAATTTTCCAATAATTTATTCAATAAATTCAAAATTCTAATAAATATCTTGGCAAATTTTCAAAGTGATAGGATTAATTTAAAATCTCCATTTCGTAAATTTAGTATCCATAATTTAGCATTTAAAATTATCCCAATGTGACATTTTCTTTTCGATGATGTTAAAATTAAAGAAAAATCGTCTGACTTCCCATTGAAAAGCATTATGACCTAAAAATAAATGTTCTATATTTCTGGAACGAATAAACCAAATGTAACTAAAAACTATACAGCTAATTCCGATGACCTCGCCAACATACTCACCAAGAATCGAAGAAAGCGAATTTTCGTTACGGCAGTTATCGCGGAACAGACAGACAGAAACCAAAAACTTTTCGCGTCTCCACAGCGAGCCTTCACTGACGTTTCGGCAAATAATATATCACAAAATATTATAATGATTTAATATTAATAAGCATTATACTTTTAATAAAAGCAATACTATTATTAAATTCATAACAGCATTTATTATTAAAATTAATAATGATAAATTCCTAAACTGCATTTATTTTTAGCTCGCCATATCGAACGCATAATGGAATCAAGATTTGTTTTCCTTTTTGTCAGTAGCTAACATGAATTCCAGTTACCGAACAGTTATGAAGTTACGGGTTGAGTGTTGTATTTTCGAATACATTCAGGGATTTTCTCCACTATATATATTTCTTAAATCATTATGCTCCGAGATCTGTACTTGCACGTAATGTTATCACATCATATAATGTAAAAATGATATTATCTAATGTATTGTAGAGGATCTCTGTATCTGAAATGCCGAATATTTTAAATGGTAATATGGTTTGTTATTTATGATAAATATAATTTTTAAATGTAAATATTATTAATATATTATAATATATTATAATGATTTAATATTAATAATCATTATACTTTTAGTAAAAGCAATATTATTATTAAGTTAATAACAGCAATTATCATTAAAATTAATAATTATACATCCCCTAAACTGTACTTATTTTTAGCTTGCCATATCGAAAGAGTATAAAATAGATCTGAACTCTTAGGTAACGCAATGTTTTAAATTATTACTGAGCGAACATCGGTTTTTCCGGATGTTGTTGAAATTTAATGTTACTTGTGTTAAAATGTAAAAATCCAACAAAAAAAATAAATTCACCTTTTTCTTTTTTTTTTTTTTTTTTACAGAGGGTGGATCTACTACAGAAGGAGGTGAGATGTTTTAAAAATGTCACATATAACTTTTAATAAGCATGCTGTAAATCTTTCTTCAATGTGAAGAGGGGAGGAGGGGATAATTTAAAAAATCGACACTTAAAATTACACTTTTAAATGATAAATATTCATTTAAATAATGAATACTAATTAAAAACTTTGACTGATTAATAGCTTAATGTGATCAAGAATTGTATTCCTTTTTAGTCAGTGGCTAACATGAAGACAAATGAAAATTAGAGTTCGCGAACAGTTATGGAGTTAGGGAATAAGTGGTGTATTTTTGAATACATTCCGGGTTTTTAACCACTATATGTACTACTTGAATCATTATGTTCCGAGATCTGTACTCGCACGTAATTCTTATCACATCATATAATGTAAAAAGAAAATTATCATATATATCGTAGAGGATCTCTGTATGTGAAATACCGAAAATTTTAAATGGTAATAGGGTTTGTTATTTATGATAAATATCATTTTTAAATTTAAATATTATTAATTTATCATAATATATTAAAATGATTTAATATTAATAATCATTATGCTTTTAATAAAAGCAATATTATAATTAAATTAATAACAGCATTTATTATTAAAATTAAAAATGACAAATCCCCTAAACTGCACTTATTTTTAGCTCGCCATATCGAACGTTTAAAAAAGACCTGAGCTCTTAGGTAACAGAATGTTTTAAATTTTTACCGAGCGAAAATCGGGTTTTCGCGGATGTTCTTGAAATTTAATGTTATTTGTGTTAAAGTGTAAAAATATGACTAATGTGTAAAAATGTGACTAATAATAGCTCTTAGGTAACAGAATGTTTTAAATTTTTACCGAGCGAAAATCGGCTTTTCGCGGATGTTCTTGAAATTTAATGTTATTTGTGTTAAAGTGTAAAAATTCAAGCAGAAAAAATAAATTCACCTTTTTCTTTTTCTTACAGAGGGTGGATCTACTACAGAAGGAGGTGAGATGCTTTAAAAATGTCACATATAACTTTTAATAATCATGCTGTAAATCTTTCTTGAATCTGCGGATGGGAGGGGGGAGGGATATTTTGAAAAATCGACACTGAAAATTACACATTTGAATAATAAGTATTCATTTAAATAATGAATACTACTTAAAAACATTGACTGATTAATATATTAATGGAATCAAGATTTGTTTTCCTGTTTGTCAGCAAACAGTGTGTGTCAAGTTATATCGGTGAAACCGTACCGTCGCACATTTGAAATCAGACTGAAGGAACATACATACGCAAACAAGACCGGCAATTTAAACTCCAAATTAGTTGTCCACGCCCTAGATACAGACCATATCCCGGATTTTACGAAATCTAACTACAGTTTAACTAACTTGCAATACATGCGCATGTCGCATTTTTTCTTGAGTCCTGGTTCACAATGTTCATCCTTGAATGAAGCAGGCCAACTTCCTTCAGAGTGCACGGTTCTGATTTAACTTTAACTTCGATTTTGAGTGTTTTGACATGACTACTTTTGTAAGTTGTTCTAATTTCATGTTATATGACTATAATATTGACATCACAAGATCATCACTTTCTTTTTATTTAATTGTTTTTAATCTATTTTTAATGTGTATTATATTGTCTGACTATAAAGTTTAATTCTTTATATAATTTTTGATCAGACGTAATGATCACCTTTCTTAAATTGATGCTATAGTTAAAAATTTGGGCAATGCCCCAGATCTCCAACATCTGGAAATTTTGTCTAATGACAAAAGACAGTGAGATAAAAATAGTATAGTATAGAGTTTTACGCGTTGAAGATATTTAGATTGATCAACTATTTGACAATTAAGAGATACAGTGTATCTTCCTTTACTTTTTCAGTTCAGAGACCTTCGATAAAAAATAAACAAACCAAGCTTAAATTATATCATATAATATAACACAAATTTTTATAAGTATACTATCGAGATTCTCTCGATCGGCTTTCTTCGAACACTTTTTATAAAGTGTTGAATATTTTAAGATGATTTTAATAGAGGTTTTGGTATTTTTAATAAATATTATTAAATGAAAATATTAATATAATAATCGCACAATTGTAATGTATAGATAATAATAATAATAATAAGAAGAAGAATAATAGTAATAGACGAAGAAAATAATAATAATAATAATAATAATAATAATAATAATTTATGTTATTATTATTAAAAAAGTGGCTAATAATGTTTATTCATCGCCTGCTTTAATGCGCCGAATCGCTTGAAGTACTTAAAATTGCAAATAAAAGTCATAATTTTGCAACAATAAAAAACTTTTTTTCCTTTTTTTAAACGGAAACAGAAATTCAGATATCCGAAAATGAGATATTGTAAAAAAAATATCAACTATAGATTTGTAATAAACATGCTGCAAGTCTTTAATAAATATTTAAGTAGAAGATGTGTTATTTTTTTTTTTTTTTAATTAGGCACTTCAAAAACAATTTTTGTAATAATTTATTTTTATTAGATGAGTCTCGTTATTATTGTATAATAATTACATAATAATAAATACTTAATTTTAATAAATAATTTTTTTGTCATCTGCGCTTATTTTAATGATCGCCAAAACGTGATGAGTTCTTAGCTTTGGCGATAAAAATTATAATTTTTAACTATTATCGGGTTATTTCTCGATATTCTGCGCAAGAAACAGAACATCACTTCTGTTGCTGTTTAATATTGTTGGTGTTAAAATATTGAAATTTAATGCCACAAATATAAGCTTACATACCATTTGTTTTTTCCTTTACAGGATCTACATCGCATTTATTAAAAGGTAAGATATATTTAAAATATTATTTAGTCTTTGTAATAAACATGATGCAGCCCATTGCCTAATAATTTAGAGAAGATGTACTAACTTTAAATGTCGCCACTTTAAAAACTGTGTAATAAAACCAAATTATTAGATACAAGCCGTCCAGTATAAGGGGTAAAAGAAAACGTTAGAAAAACCTAAGGAATTGTTTTTAAGAGGTTTTTTTTGTTTTTTTTTTTTCAGAAAATATCATAATATTAGTTATATCCTGTCATTATAGTTATGCGCCCTTGACACTTGTGACATCATATGATGATATAATAGCATATAATATAACATAAATGACATATGGAAATGAAGCTCCATCTCGTGCCACTCCATTCAGATGGTTTACAGAATTTAGACGAGGTCGAAATTTTTCCCTCCATTCAGAACACGAAGGAAGCCCTTTGCCAACTTTAGTCCCAGAAAATGCGTTATCCGTACGAAAAACATAAACCTATGATAAAATCTGTATCTACAAAATGATGCAGAAAAAACTTAACATTGGATCCTCAGCTATGCATAAAGGATTAGGGTCCATAAGCCGTGTTTTTGGCCCATGAAATAAGACTAAAACTCGATTTTGTTATACTGACTTAATTATTTCACCTTTTAATATTTGAAGGTTTATCCTGTACGATTGAAACAATAGTTTTTGCATTTTGTTCGGATTTATATGACTTACACAAGTTCAAAGGTCGTATTACTCGTAGTTTTCGATGAAAAATGCTCAATTTCTCCTAATTTTACCTCAATTATTTATATGAGAGCAATCGTGCAACACTTTCTTCTTACATATATTATAAAATACATAAAAATGTACAATATATATAAAAATAAAAGTGTTGCAAAACTGCGCTCATAGTAAAATATAAAATATATGTATTAAAAATATAGGTAAAATTAGGAGAAATTACGTATTTTTCATCAAAAACTACGAATAATACGAACTTTGAGCTTGTGTAAGTTATATAAATCCGAACAAAATGCAAAAACTATTGTTGAAATCGTACAGGATAAACCTTCTAATATTAAAAGGTGAAATAATTAAGTCAGTATAACAAAATCGAATTTTAGTCTTATTTCATGGGCCAACGGCTTATAGACCCAGATCCTTTATTCATGAACAACTGTATATATATAAAAAAATAGTTTATCGTTGGTCACATATAATTTTACAGAACACTAAAAAGCGGAGCTTGTCAGAATCAGTAAAGAAACCCTAAAATTGCTTAACGATGATAGTCACCGCATTATTTCTGAAATCATAACTCATATCTCTTTTGACGTTTCAACCCGTTAAGAAAGTAAAGTATGGATCTTTGAAGATGACTCCAAACCAATAATGGTGAAAAGAGAACTATCAGTGAAACCGGTAGTATATGCCGTGTTCTTCAGAAGTACAGGGTTGGTCAAAGCTATAAAGCTAGAGGGAGAGAAGACAGTTACAGCTAACTGGTAACTACTAAGTATCTTCCAGAAATTCTTCAAGAGTTGAAAGTTAGGGATTCATGCTTCACTATGACAATGCAACTTCTCATTCAGCAAGGATTGTAGTCGAATTTCTTTAACAAAAACATCTTTTTAGATAGAATATCCACCTGTTCTCCTAATATTACTACATGTGACTTTTGGCTATTTTTTAATCTAAAAAGTAATTTATGTGATCGCCGATTTCATCCCGAATATGAGATTGATGAAAGTATAAAAGCATATGTTTTGTCTATTCCGAGGATGGCTTGAGGCATTTAATCTTTGAAAAATTCGGCTACAAAAGGCCATTGATCTAGGCGGGAATTACTTTGGACACTCTTAAGAATTAGTAAGTTTAACTTTTTTCATTTAGCCGTATGAAGAAACTTTCAGTGTGACCCTCGTATGATATGAACATTTGAGAATATAATATATTCTCAAATGTTCATATAAATTTTTGTTGAGCTTACTTGAGAATGCAATGTATTCTCATGTGCATATGAATATGTTGTATAATCTGAATTTTTCTATGTCTTTAAGTAACGTGGACCATAAAAGCACAACCTATCGGTGAAAATGTTAACTATTTTTGTTCTTTTTGGCACAAAAACCCGACATTTTGATAAGTCTTATGGTTAATGTGACAACTTTTTTAATTTTTATGAACTTTTAAAATTTAATCGTACTTAGTGGAAAGATTATTTTAAAGATGAAATTCGTCAGTATTTGAGCAATTAAATGCCCCGGATTTTAAGACAATATTGTAATGTAATGAAATTTTTATTAAATTCAGATTAACAATGAAATGTGTGCATCTTACTCGGTATTATTTTCTTCGTAATATTTTCGGAAACAATTCATTTATTTATTTATTTATTTTTACAGTGTACCCAAACATTTTATTTTTTTATTTCTTGTTGTGATTTAGAAATATAATTCTTGTTTGCAGGTAAAGCTGGTTCGGAATCTACGACGGAGTGTACAGAAAACTGCTTAATGAAAAAATTCTTCCCAGGTAAATATTTTTTGGAGGTGTATATATTTATATTTTGGAGGTGTATATATTTATGGTGTAATATATACCAGGTATATATGTTATGTGAAAATTTTATTTTGCATTATTCCTTTAAATTAATTTAAATTCTGACATAGTCATTATTTCCTTAATTCTTAATAATATTTATTCCTTTAAATAGGAATAAAGGATATGTCCTTTTAAATGTAATAACACGTATATTAATAATTATCTTATTCCAAATCTTAATCTAAAACTTTAAGTTCCTTCGTAACTTTTACCAACTCCCCAATCTATAAAATTCTGAGAGACACTTGTTGTCATTTCGAATGTTTTTAAAAGCCTTTTTTTTTTAAATTTTTTATTCTATGTTTTGCTTCGCGCGCTGGATATTTTTCACGTCAAAATCAATGCGCAGCTACGATAGGGATTCTTTCGTGTTAAATCTTCTCCATTGCACCTCATTCGCTTAGCTTAATTTCGTCTGTCACTCATTGGTTCCTGCATATGGTACGTCGGTTTCAGTAACTCTACGCGCCGTTAACAAAACTGGCTTGCAAGATTTTTGGAGAGCAGATTTTTGTCGTGTTTGGAAGTGCTGACCAAATCGTTAACAAGCGTCTCTCAGAATTTTATAGATTGGGGAGTTGATAAAAGTTACGAATGAACTTAAAGTTTTAGATTAAGATTTGGAATAATATAATTATTAATATACGTGTTATTACTTTTAAAAAGACATTAAATAGGAATAAATATTATTAAGAATTAAGAAAATAATGACTATGTCAGAATTTAGATTAATTTAAAGGAATAATGCGAAATAAAATTATTATATAACATATATTTTTTTTTACATAATTACGTAATTATAAGACTTGAAAATTGTGATTTATTTTACTAAAAAGGTTCTAGAATACATAAAAGGTTTAAAAAAAAAAAAAAAAAAAAAAAAAAAAAAAAAAAAAAAACTAAAAGATATTAAAATATGTTAAAACCCAAGCGCTTTCAACTGTTACAAAACAGCTGTCATCAGGGGAATGTCAGAGGTGTGAATGTTCATGAATGTTCGTTGCATGGACATAGAATTAAAGAAGGACTTCTAACGAAATAGTGTTAATATCGTGTCACGTCTTTGGAATTAAGGGGCTACTTCACTCTGACGAAAACACCCGCTCGCTAATGTTAATCCCATGGAGGAATTTTTTGAAGATATCTCGTTCGCATTTCAATATTTTTAAATGATTTTTTTTCGCATTGGATAGCTGAAGTCAATCTCTATGCACGCTCCTTTCTACTTTTTCGATTTTGATTACAAGTTTTTTTTTTTATTAAGATACTTTCACTTTCGGAACCGGTTTTGAAAATGAAAGTATCCTCAATAAAAAAACTGCAACAAAAATCAAAAAAGTAGAAAGGAGCTTGCATAGAGATTGACCTCAGCTATCCAATGCAAAAAAATCATTTTAAAATATTGAAATGCGAACGAGATATCTTCAAAAATTTCCTCCATAGGATTAACATTAGCGAGCGGGTGTTTTCGTCTGAGTGAAGTAGCCCCTTAACCCTTTGTGGGGCGGTGGAATATATTATATACCACCTAATTTTAACCCGATTCAAACCAGAAACATTTAATAAAATTTTACTTTTTTAACTTTGACGGGAAAAAAGTTGAAAAATTGCTTTTCCTTATTTTGAACTAAATTCTTTCGTAAATACCGGTGTGAATTCGACGTTACAGGAACACAATTGCTTGCCCCTGAAAGGGTTAAATGGCAGCTGCACAGCTACGCGCACGGTTCTGCGCAGCCGGCGAGAATTCTTGTTAAGGCAGCGCCACCTACACCATCAAACCGACGCAAAATATTAGAACCGAATTTTCTCAATTGATATTAGCTCAGAAGAGGCCCGAGATTAATATTCTGGATGGTCCCGGTCCATTTTTTCTTTAACCCCCCCCCCCCTCACACACACACACACAACACCCCCTCTCAGGTATTGAGCGCGTGCTGTGGAGACTTTTAATAGATATTTTAAACGACAGTTATTAATTATTTTAACGTAAATTAGTAATTATAGGTTATTACATTACATTACAAAGGTAAAGTTAAAAATATGCGGGAATAACTAGAAAATATTTCATATAATAAAGAATTTAAGAAAATAGGTTTTTGAAGAAATATTTTTATGAAATGTGTTTTTTACATCTTATTTATTGGAACATAAAAAGTGAATTTAAGTAGATTAGGATAAAAAATGTTTTAAATATGGACAGTAATGGAATATTTTTAAGAAAAGGAATATTTTACTAAATTATGGTTGTAAATGGAATATTAATAAAAGGAATTTGTTATACAATAAATTTAATAGGGTATGGAATTTTAAATTTTGTAATATATGTATACATATATAATAAAAATTAAAATCCATGAAAATTAATTTTATATTTTCTTATAACTTGAAAAAAAATTGTTGTTGTTGTTATTGCTTTTTCATGAATAATTTATAGAGAATTTGATTTCCCTTATTTTATAGAAAAAAAAACTTGTAAATTCGTTAGCTTGTTCAAAAGCTATCCCGATAAAAAATGTGGAAAAAAACTGTGTTTCAAGATAGTTGATTTGAATGTTTTGTCCTTCGTAGGTATCGCCGGTTCGCTTAATAGACTCAGTTCCCATCAAATGCTTATGATAAAAATTGATCATAACCTAAAATCTGCGCAGATGATGAAAGGTTTTAAATAGAGGGAAATTATACAATTTTTTTTTTTTTTTTTTTTGGAAAGAGTTACATTACATCTCTACTAAAGTAGTTCCTAGTTATTAAATATAATAAGTATTGTAACTCTTTTTTTTACATCAAAGATACATTTTTCGACATTAAGCACTAAATCGAGGTACTTAGATTATATATAAATATAGATTTTGTTTTAATATGAAATATAATTTATGAAAGCTTGAAGAGCTACTTTGTTTTTTATCTCAGATATTGGTAGCTATATATGGCATTTAACATCTCAGTAGTTGATTATCTTAGTTATCCATCTCAAGCTATTATAAATTATATTTCATATTAAAAAACATCTATATTTAATGAATCTTTTAAGTACCTACGACTATGATCGGTGACCAAGGAGGGGTTTATACGTAGCAATAATTGTTTCAACTTAAAATTTCGCTTAAAATTTATTTTTTTATTTTAAATTCATTTTTAAATAAATAAAAGCTTGTCATTTTGATTTCACTTTTTTATTTAGTTCATTTTTATGTAAATAAAAGCTGGGTTTTTTTATATACAGTTTTTTACCCTTTTTTATGCAAGCGCAAGTTTTTAGTAAAAAGGTGTACATCCTAAACTATACAAAATACACTTTCAGGTTCAAATTACTAACTGAATAATTTTTTCCGGTGTAAGTGACAGATTACTAAAACTTAATACTACTGGTGATTTTTCCCTACACTGTAAAAAAAGAGGAATGTTTCTCAATTTTGAAAAATATATAATATGTAAACATGTACAAAGATATACAATACCCACGATTCAGAAAAGCATTTATTGCCTTTAGAAACATCAGGAACCAATATATTTGAGAGATTTAAAAAAGCATTTATAAAATTAGATTTTTTTTTTTTTTTTTTTTTTTTTTTTTTTTTTTTTTGCTAGCATTGATTTTCGGAAACTTTTCCGAAAAGCTTTTATTGTGTATTAATCAGTTTTCTCAAACCAGAAAATAGATTTTATAGAATGGTATCAATCCTCAAGTAAACATTTTTCATGTTCAACAAAGATGATTTACAGACAACCATGATACACTAACAGCATTAACATTGAAATTCAAATTAATGTTAGTTTGTTACTCTTGCATGTATACATTCCATTACGCAGCTAACGAAATATTTTTTTTTTCCGGTGTAAGTGGCCGATTACTAAAACTTAATACTACTGGTGTTTTTACCCTACACAGTAAAAAAAGAGAAATGTTTCTTAATCTTGGAAAATATAATATATAACCATGTACAAAAATGTACAATACCCACGAGTTAGAAAAGCGTTCTTTGCCTTTAGAAACCTCAGGCACCAATATATTTGAGAGATTTAAAAAAACATTTATAATTTTATATATATATATATATATATATATATATATTAGCACTGATTTTCGGAAACGTTTTCGAAAAGTTTTTATTGTGTAGTAATCAGTTTTCTCAAAACAGAATATAGTTTTTTTCGAATGGTATGAATCCTCAAGTAAACATTTTTCATGTTCAACAAAGATGATTTACAGACAACCGTGATACAGTAACAGCATTAACATTGAAATTCAGATTAAAGTTAGTTTGCTACTCTTGCATGTATAAATTCAATTACGCAGCTAACGAAATTTTTTTTTTCTTCTGGTGTAAGTGGCCGATTACTAAAACTTAATACTACTGGTGTTTTTACCCTACACAGTAAAAAAAGAGAAATGTTTCTTAATCTTGGAAATCTTGGAAAATATAATATATAACCATGTACAAAAATGTACAATACCCATGAGTCAGAAAAGCGTTCTTTGCCTTTAGAAACCTCAAGCACCAATATATTTGAGTGATTTAAAGAAGCATTTATATATATATATATATATATATATATATATATATTTATGCTAGCATTGATTTTCGGAAACGTTTTCGAAAAGTTTTTATTGTGTAGTAATCAGTTTTCTCAAAACAGAATATAGTTTTTTTCGAATGGTATGAATCCTCAAGTAAACATTTTTCATGTTCAACAAAGATGATTTACAGACAACCGTGATACACTAACAGCAGTAACATTGAAATTCAATTTAATGTTAGTTTGTAACTCTTGCATGTATAAATTCAATTACGCAGCTAACGAAATATTTTTTTTTTCTGGTGTAAGTGGCCGATTACTAAAACTTAATACTACTGGTGTTTTTACCCTATACAGTAAAAAAAGAGAAATGTTTCTTAATCTTGGAAAATATAATATGCAACCATGTACAAAAATATACAATACTCACGAGTCAGAAAAGCGTTCTTTGCCTTTAGAAATCTCAGGCACCAATAAATTTGAGAAATTTAAAGAAGCATATATATATATATATCTTTTTTTTTATGCTAGCATTGATTTTCGGAAACTTTTCCCAAAAGTTTTTATTGTGGATTAATCAGTTTTCTCAAAACAGAATATAGTTTTTTTCGAATGGTAACAATCCTCAAGTAAACATTTTTCATGTTCAACAAAGATGATTTACAGACAACCGTGATACACTAACAGCAGTAACATTGAAATTCAATTTAATGTTAGTTTGTAACTCTTGCATGTATAAATTCAATTACGCAGCTAACGAAATATTTTTTTTTCTGGTGTAAGTGGCCGATTACTAAAACTTAATACTACTGGTGTTTTTACCCTATACAGTAAAAAAAGAGAAATGTTTCTTAATCTTGGAAAATATAATATGCAACCATGTACAAAAATATACAATACTCACGAGTCAGAAAAGCGTTCTTTGCCTTTAGAAATCTCAGGCACCAATAAATTTGAGAAATTTAAAGAAGCATATATATATATATATATATCTTTTTTTTTTTATGCTAGCATTGATTTTCGGAAACTTTTCCCAAAAGTTTTTATTGTGGATTAATCAGTTTTCTCAAACCAGAATATAGGTTTTTTCGAATGGTATCAATCCTCAAGTAAACCTTTTTCATGTTCAACAAAGATGATTTACAGACAATCATGATACACTAACAGCATTAACATTGAAATCCAAATAAATGTTAGTTTGTAAAACTTGCATGTATAAATTCAATTACGCAGCTGAAAATGTTTAATTCAGAATTAATAGCATCCGAAAACCTATTATCCGTGTTGAAAAATATTGATTAACACACTATAAAAACTACTCCGAAACCTTTCCGAAAATCACTGGAAGCAAAAGAAATTTTGTTTTTATAAATGCTTCTTTAAATCTCGAAAATATATCGGTTTCTGGAGCTTCTATAGATAAAGAATGCTTCTCGGGACCATGGGTAACTCAGAAGAGGTTATTTTATATTATTACTTACCCATCATACGTAGTATAGGGTAAATCTTGTAATCGTTTTGAAAATTGAGAAAGAAAATTTGACGAATTCACTCGTTTCAGACACTGGAGATTCTGAAAAACATATTTTTAGAAAAAAAAAATTGCCGTCCATCTGTATGTGTTTCTGTAAACGCTCTATCTCCCGAACAAATTGAGATAGAGAGTTGAAATTTGGTATGCACATAGTATGTAATAATGGGAAGAAGCTTATTGAATTTCAGTAACCTCGATTATCCGGAACAATTTTTTCGGACTCTCGAAATATTCGTTCTAATAAAAGGTATATAAAAATTTTCGAAATTGTTTATTTTAAAGAATGAATATAAAATACACTAAAAAACATAAATTTTACATGAAAAAATGAAGTTGATCGGATAATGAGTTGCCGAGATATTTGTAATCCTATTTTCCACACTCTTCGATTTTTCATGACCATGTATTTCATCCAAATTTCACTTCAAAGATATATTTTAATTGGAAAGGAGACGCTTCATCCGACGCAATAAACCGCTAGTTAATAGGATTATTATTTTTGGAGTTATAAGGATGTTTCTTTTACGCAATTCAGTAATAGAGCATTAAAGTTTGTGACGTCATCAAGCCACGATTTTATTTGAACTGCAATGCATTTTATAAGTAGTTTACACATGTTTTATTTTCATATTTTATATTATGCATATCCATGATGGGTAAGTATCACGGTGGCCCCTTACGACTAGTTTTCGTTCGTGGTTATATTGTACACTGCTCAAAACAATTAAAGGATATTTGAAGTTTTATATAAAATAAAGATATAAACGAAATTTTTTTTGCCGAAAATAGAAGAAGAGAATCACAAATGCAAATTTTTCTGGTTTTCAAACTGTGGAGTATGCAAATTTTGAGTTCGACGTCAAAAACGTCGCTTCAGCGGCAGCGAATGAAATTTGACTTTCAACTGGATAAAAGAGAATGAAGACAAGGATGATCGGCATTCAGTGATTGCTTTGTTTCGATGAGTACGATGTCTCAGCGAAGTCATTTGACAGATTCAGAAGCTTGGAGAATTGTTGGTAGGTTAGAAGGGGGCCAAACTCAAGCCGAAGTAGTGCAAGCCATTGGAGTGTCACAAAGTGTCATTTCCAGGATCTGGAACCGTTTTTTGGAGAGTGGATGTGCAGGCCGAAGACCAGGGCAAGGTCGTAGACGGGCAACAACGCCCAATGAAGATCGGTATTTAGCGTTAACAGCTCGGAGACACCGAAACATGAACGCTATTCTTCTCCAACAACACCTTCGCTCGGCTACAGGCACCACGATTTCAACTCAGACTGTCCGAAACCGGCTCCATGCTGTAGGTCTGTATGCTCGCCGACCGATGATATGTGTTAGATTAACATCAAGGCATCGTCGCGACCGCAGGGAGTGGGCAACCGAGCATGTCAACTGGAGGAGAAATGAATGGAGCAATATTCTGTTTTCTGACGAGTCCCGTTTTTCTGTGCATCCGGATAATAAGCGTATTTTCATCTGGAGGGACCGTGGCAGTAGGAATAATCCTGCGTTCGTGCATGAAAGTGTCAGATTTGGCGGTGGAGGAGTGTTGGTGTATGGTGGCATCTCCATTGACGGGCGCACTGACCTCTACATCATTCGAGATGGAGCTCTGACTGGTCGCCGATATAGGCATGAGATCCTCAGACCTATTGTAGTCCTTACGCTGCAGCAATCGGAGATAATTTCATTTTAATGGACGATAACTGCAGGCCACATCGTGCAAACCTGGTGGAGGATTTCCTTTTCGAGGAAGGAATCGTTCGAATGGAATGGCCAGCGTGTTCTCCAGACATGAATCCAATCGAGCACGTTTGGGACGTTCTAGGAAGACGAGTTTCTGGCCGCCAACAACCCCCACAAACTCTCCAAGAACTGGAAAGAGCTCTTCTGGAAGAGTGGGGCAGAATACCCCAACTCGTCATTAATAGCCTCATTGAGTCCATGCCTCAAAGGTGTTCAACGTTGCTGGCCGCTCGTGGAAACCATACCCCCTACTGAAAATGATTTGCTTTGAAGAAAACACCTTTTCTTATTCTTTTTTTCTCATATGCACAAATTGTGTTTTTTTCCTTTTGTACACAAATGCGCAATAAAATGCATTTTTTTCTGCCAAACATGTGTAATTTATTCTCATATAACCTACTATGTCTGTCGACCATGTATCAATCAGCTAAAAAGTTTCCCAGATACAAAATCCACCTAAAACTGCAATATCCTTTAATTGTTTTGAGCAGTGTATTTTGGTAGATTAAGAAAATTCGTCTTTATTTATAGTGTACTAATTATTAGAATATGTAGATTTATAAAAATGCCCAATGTAAATTATTATCAATATAATATTTTAGGTTTTCAAACTGTTAATTTGTGTATTGTGTGATTTTGTTTGTAATTAATGGATATTTTTCCGATTTTGCAGATGGAGTCGAAGAGGAAGTTTTAACCCTAGGTGATTATGTGTATCAAAAAACTATTCGCAAAATGAATCAATATTTTTTCGGTACTTTTCCGTTATACCAACACCATTGTAGTCAAGCGTAATAGTTGTTACAAAATAAAATTCACCTGGAATGAATCATAAAAAAAAAAAAAAAAAAAAAAAAAAAACACATACGAGGGAAAGTTATTAAGTAAGTCACAAAAGATAATTAAACAAGTAATATAAAAAAAATTTTTAAGTCAATTCCTACTTTTTAATCATAAATATATAAAATAAACCCGTACAGCATTAATGTCCCACGTTATCTTTATTGAACATTATTTTATAATCATCGTTGCGGTATTTTAATTTTTGTTGGCATCACTCATTTGAGATAAATCTTTCATTTCATTTATGAAAACAATGGGAGAAATTTTTTTCTCCCATATAAAAATAAAAATTAATTAATTAAATTTAATGAATGAATTAATATTTGAAAAAACTGTATTAACATCAATTGTCATCCAGTACAAGTTTTAAAAAATTTATTTGAACTTGAATGGATGAATAGAAAATATTTTATTAACGATTGAAAATTCCAACAAGATATGTAGAGAGAGAGTGTGAGCTAATAGTACGAATTTAAAAATAACTTACAATATTCACTTCAAAACTTTTTTTATTTCTCAACATATTCTCCACCAATATTTATACACTTATATCACCGTTTTATCAGTGCACCAACACCAACTGTATCAAATTCTTTGGGTTGCTGTCTCTGCCACATTAGGACTTTTCAAGTTATTGAACCCTTTCATCATCTGTGAACATCATCTTGCTTCCAAGATGGTTTTTAGTGGACTAAACAGATGAAAATCGCTTGGGGTTATGTCGAAGCTGTATGGTGGATGTTGAAGAAGTTGCCAACCAAACTTTTGTATGGTATTGTGTTCAACTTGAAGTCCTAATGTAGCTGAGACAGCAACCCAAAGAATTTTATGCAGATGGTGTTGGGGCACTTATAAAACGGTGATATAAGTGCATAAATATTTGTGGAGAATATGTTGAGAAATAAAAATAGTTTTGAAGTGAATATCATTGTAAGTTATTATCTAAATATCTTTTGTGACTTACTTAATGACTTTCCCTCGTACATTGTTGGCCTTCAATTGAGTATTTGAAAATTACAGATTTTCACGAATTATTTTGTTACATCAATATAAATATAGACTTAAAACAAAACACAACAAATAAATATTCTACGATAAAATAATAAAATAAAACTTAATTTTAACTGCAGGCATGAGATTTTAAATGTGTCTATATATATATATATATATTTGTATTTATATTTGTATATATATATATATATATATATATATATATATATATTTGTATTTAAAGTCCTGAAACAATTTTATTGCATCATCAGGTAACTGCCAAAGGGTAAAGTCCATCTCAGCGTCAATAATATAAATGCAAGTTACAACCTAATAATATTAAATATTTTCTATTCGAAAAATATCAAACTAATACTTTTTGCGAGACTACGATTAAATAATAATAGTAATAATAAATGAATCATGTTCGCAATAAATAGCAAATAACAATATTTGCAGGGCTTGCAATACAAATCATTTGCAGGGTTAAAATAATTGGCGCATTAGCATACATTTTGGCATGGTGTTGGTATAACGGAAAAGTACCATTTTTTCTTGTACGATTAATAAATGATCTAAATGACCTATTATATTTTCTAAACAATATTATTAATTCTCTCGCTAATGATTTAACAAAAGAAAAAGAAAGAAAAAGTATTCTGTGTATTAGTAAACTTAAAATGTAGTTGTAAATTACACAGTAAATGAATAATATGCTTAGCGCGATCCTGTTAATCCTTTATTCGCCGAAGATACTTTAAAGTTGGGGAAAATAGGATAAAACCGAGTACATAACGAACTTCCTTTGTTTACGAAAGTCTAGAAGGGCGGAAAAACCGTAACATCCCACAAAAGTGTTCTTGAGGACAACTGGGCTATTGGAAAACCACATCTGTTGCCACAGGAAAATTCTTCTCTACTTGGAAAAAGGCGTTTTCCAGGAACATCTGAAACAGCTCCAAATTTTCGAGTTAGAGTAAAACCGGGAACTAATCAGAAAATAAATTTTTACACTTCCAGTTACAAAAGACTTTATTGTAATAAATTTTGAATCAAACTTTAAAACATACGTATATACATTTTTTGAAGTCAGAAAACTTTTTTGTTTCAAGTTTTAAAGCAATTTTTAATGTTGTCGTGTAATGGATTTCTCAGCTTTTATATCTCGTATCCGCTGCACTATTCATGTGCCCACTGTTTTCAAAATGAACATTGTATCCATCCTTCACCCCACCTGTTGAGTGAGGAAACAATTCATTGCAGAAGTCAATGCAAAACCATAGGTACCCGGTATTGGCCCAACAGACGACCAAAAATCAACGTGGTCGTTCTCATGTATAGCTGGACATACACACTTCTACTTGACATCAAAATGTTGTGTGAAGCTATAGAAAACGGTGGTTTACTTATCTAAATAGGTTCCTCAGGCTAAACTTATTTAAAGAACAGAAAAGGTGATGAAAATTAAAACTTTTGAGGTGAATTTCTTTCCAATAGCATTGCACAGACACAGATGCTTGGTGAGTTAACTCACCGCCATTCTATCTTGGTCGCGTGCGAAGACGAAAACTTAGATGACTTAAATTTTTGAATCAGTTTTTAATCTTTTAAATTTGGCACTGATGATGGAGCTTTAGGGGCTCGAAACAGCTCTTTGCCATGCTATATATTTTTATTTGTGCTATTTTACGTTGATCATTTATTTTAACTAAGAGGAAGAGACTAAGAATTTTTCCCCAGCGAAGCCCAACCCTCATTTCTCTTGAACAGATTATAATCAATGTTTTGTACTTTTAGAGTAAGATAAAATTTAAAACAAAAAATATATACTTATCTAAATATGTATTTTATGCATAAAAAGTTTAATTTTTTTTAACGCTATAGAAAGGAAACTCTACCTGAATACCAGGCTTTAGGCTCCTTTTTGGTTTTATCAGGCTCTGAATTTAAGTTAATTTATTTTAAATATCGGGCTCAATTTTTTGGGGAAAAAAGAAATAATCACTAAGTATTTATTTAGAACTAACTAGCCGCCACTGGCGACCAGTTTGGTCGCCCTTAAATGTATGTTAAGCATTGTAACAAATTATTTTTATTCATAATTTATTTTTTTCCTTAATCCTTCGCCAAACCGGAAAAATCTAATAGACAAATCAAGAACTTTTGCGATCGTGGTAGCATTTCGCATATTTTTTGTTGTTATGTATTTCATCTTTCTTGACAAAAACCGCTTAACCCACTTTATAATAAATTAATCATTGTGTGTGTGTTTTTAATATAAAATAAACTATTTCATAATAAAATAAAAGTATATGCTGTTTTAGTAATCTCTAATAGGTACCTGAAAATGGGATTTTCTCGCCAAAATGGCGCAAAACAAAAATTCCGCCAACCCTGGTGCGTCCGTGACAGCTGTTCCAATTTAAAATACATGACGTTCACATTTTTCTTTAAAATAGAAAATAGATAAATAAGAAATATTATCATAAATCAAAACATTTGATTTCAAAATTAAAATATCGTTTCTAATTAATACACACGAAAAATAAAAGCTGACAATTTGTTTCGAAATTTGATCCATTAAATATTATTACATGAGTTCAACCACGGAGTTCAACTTACATCAAGAAAAGATCCGAAGGAAGTTGAGTTGTATGGAACAGAATTATGGTAAACTTTGACTGTCTCACTGGTGCTGATTTTTTTTTTTTTTACACCAGGCAGCGGTCCAAAAATTCATGGTTTAATATTTTAAACGTTCACAACGAATGAATCTTTTTTTTTGTTGTTGTTGTTTACTTTCATGGATAGAGAATTTGAACAGCGAACCTAATTGAAACTGAAGTTATTGCAGAATGTATACATAATTGAACGTAAGTCATCTCTCAAATATTAATTTATTTTGAACGATCTTTCTAAAAATGTAACTTTTATGCAGTTTTATTAGAAAAAATAATTTTGAATAAAAATGGCTTCCTGGCATATGAAACAGTGAAGCGGCATCCCGGAACTGTTGAGGACAGTCACATGACATACGGTTTTATTATAGAGATATTTCTTATCCTCTTTAATAAAAAGGTATGCGTTGCTGACGACTGTGATTTTTGCTAATCGTTGCCACAGATTAATCTCGGAAAATGAAACATTTGAAGTTACTGAAAAAATTAATAGCTCGAAAAGTATTTGTCAGAAAATTGTTAGACAAACTGCGTTAGAAAGATAAAAAATTGTATTTTTCATGATATAAATTTCAAATCCACAGATTATGCCGTTTTTCAAATATTGAATTTCAAAATTTACCAAATTTCACAATGGAGTACCATAGCGAAAACTTCACGCGTAAAACAATAATGATAACAGCAATGTGTCAGCACGAGTCACAAATTATCGTAGCCTTATTATTCTGTTAAAATATAAAAGTAAATTATGATGTCACGAGTGCATGATTTTTATTTAATTCTCGACAAATACTAGATGCGCCATTTCTTTTTAGTTGTGAATAATATAGGTTAATTCACGTTATTAAAAAATGTAGCTATAAAACATATAAATCAATGAAAAACGATAAGTAATAAATTGTAAACGTAATAGTACACCGTATTAAAAAAACATAACTTAGTGAAATAAGTATATGTTTTTATGTTATTTTAGGATATTCCAGGTAAAGGTACAGATTACTTTAAAATACAAGGTTAAATTCACCGATATTTTTTGTTTGATTCAAGGTTCTTTTGGAGAAACCGACCAGCGCAGCGGGCGTAGTCTGCTAGTTTAGATACATCGAACTTACTTTTTTTGTACCTAATCGTAATTTCAGGGAGTTTTTTATGAGCCCACACTAAAGTTTTCTTGTTAGGTTAATGAGAGTAAACTTTATAACTAAGAAAAATAGTATAACAAAAATTATAAAGCTTTTTATCTGCGAATTTAGTGTTTTTAAATAAATATAATTCATGAAAGTCCCATTTAAAAATAAAATTGTTTGGTGTTGAAGTGTTAAAAACTAATATTTCAAAAAGAAACGTTACATACTATTATAATTTTTTTTTCAGTTGTTACAGTTCCAGGAAAAACAGCAAAAGGTAAGCTATTCTGAAAATATTTTGTAAATCTTTGTAATAAATATTCTACAAACCTCATATTGAGAAAGGATTTGTAATATAGACTATTGACATATAGACATTAACTTTAAAAATAAACTTTAAAATAATACCATTTCACTAGACAGAAAATGTCCGATATGAAGGGTTAAAAAAGTCTTTAAAAGTCAAAGAAGAATTTTTCCCCAATAGCTTTTCAAAGTATCCTAACATGTCATATCTTACAAATAACACACTGGTGATATCATATGATGATCTTAAATCACACAAATAATTTGATGATATTATATATGATATTCAACATTTAATCCTTTCGGGATACATAAAATGAGTACCAAGATTGTTTGGAATCTAAATCAGGGGGTACACTGTTAAAAATTTTCGTTTATTGACAGGTTGTCCTCCGTGAATTTTGTTCAGAAATTTTCCGTTTTGTTTGAAAAATGGAATCTCTTCCGTATATCTTTTGATTTATCTTTTTATTACCTTAAGATTACAGAGTTTCAAATACGGAATTATTACTGTAAAAATCTATCATCCAATGGGATTGCAGTATTTTTGATCGCTACGCATGCGCTTCAACTCCTTCGCGTCTGTATCGTGCCATACGGAATTTACGGACTACTTTCATCAAAAAACGGAAACATTCCGGCAACTCTGCTGCCAGTCCCTTTTCCGTTAATTGACGGAATTTTTTTTCAGTGTATCGCATTAGGTTGACCACTTGACCAGGACATATGCTGATAGCAACCCAGGGACCATGGTCAAGAAAACAGTGTTGATCATTCTAGGACATGATCCCTAGAGATGGTAGCACTAGAGAGTTTAGTTTATATATGATATGTATCATAAGAACATAAATTAATACATCACCTCATGTAATATGACACTGAAACTATCATATATATAAGAAAATGTCATGTAACACTAACTTTAGGATATTTTTTTAAAACTCCTTTTCCCGATTAATTAATTCCCATAGCAGAAATGAACGAATTTGAAATTTATTTACTAATTAGCGAATTTTAAGAAAACTAATTAATATATCAATTTGAAATTTTCTGCATACGATAATGCAATTTTTGTAAAATTCAGCCGATATTTTTTCTTAATTTTTGCAAAAAACTGCAAAAATCTGGTGGCGCCAGTCAAAAAAATTCGAGAAAGTTTCAGACAGGGATCGGTTTTCATTAAACACTGAACTACAACGAGATCCGTTTTTATAGCCGATCCCTCCATTTACTTTGCGAAAATGAAAGGAAATAATTGCAATTTTTACTAATGAAAAAATATAAGATATACTAATTAAGATATAGATTTGAATTTGAGGATGGGAAGGGGTGCCAGCTGTCGGCTATTTTAGTGTAGCGTCTTCGTTATGTTGTAATTATCAGAAAAATATAATTCTTTTTTTAATGATCGCATTAATGTAGGGGAAGAAGGTTTTCTTGAGTAAATTTTTCGTTATATTTACGGGTATGCGGAGGGGGGTGGGGGTGGGGGGGTTAGCGCCTTGTTCTGATTTACACAAAACAAATTCCATTTAAAAAAATTAATATTTTTAGCTTCTCCCGTATCATTTTATAAATGTTATATATAGAGAATATACCGGAAATTTCAAATATCGATTTTCGTAGAAATAAAATTTATGTTCCTAATAAAAGTACACAACCCGTATTTAATTGATGCAAACCAACAAACAAAGTAAATGAATTGTTGTCGAGCACTTGACCAAGCGACCCCTGGCGGGAAATCGTTCAAATTTTTTCTCTAACTGCGTATTCTTATCTTGGGTTCTATGGGCGCGATCACGAGGAGGTTTAGCTAATTCGACTTGCTTTTCGATCGCGTTACAGACTTTAGTTTCACCTTCCACCGCCAGGGCCCATCATTTTCTCGAGCTCTATGGGCCAGATTTGGACAGGAATTGGTTCATTCAACTCCCTTCTTAATACAGCTACCCGTGTCGGATGTTCGAATAGAACAAATGGCTCTCCTTGGCGGTAGAAAGTGGAACTAAAGGATTTTGCAGGCGTTCATGGCACGGCTGGTATACGGTACCAGTGTCAGCGGGGACACGTGTGGGAGTTTCGTTCGGAAGGTGGTTTGTTTAAACAAAGTGCGTCCCTTGGCGGCGAAAGGTGGAACGAAAAGACTTTGCAGCCCGTGCGCTTCATTCTTACTACACGGTGCCGCAGGCAGTGGGAACATGTGTCGGAGGTTCGTTTACATGAAAATGTGCCTCCTGTCGGCTGTAAGTAGAAATAAATGATTTTCCGTCGCATGCGCAGAACTTTTAAATAAATGATTTCATACAAAATCGGGTTAAAAATATAAAATCATACAAACTTTAGGTTTATTTAATTTAATTATAACGAGTCCAGAAAACGCCGGGCGAATCAGCTAGTTTTATAATAAAAATTTATAAAAAAAAAAATTATTCAAATATTCAAGGACATATTAGAAAATATGAATATTTTATTTATATAATTTTTTTTTTTGTTTTTGTTATCTAACATTTAACTTTGATACTAGAACACGATCGAAAATGCTTAAACTAATGTAAGCAAAACGACCTATCATGCATATCAATAGGAAATCTGCCCTGACAGTAGCACCCAACGACCCTTAATTATTTAGAAACTACATCTAAAACTGAACACATTTGTCTCGTGTCACAACACCCAATCTTCAGTAGTTTACGAAATAAACTTGTGGGTATATTACTTCAATAAGTTAAACTGAGACAAAGTAAACTGTAGATGAAAGCACGATTACTACACCTATCATAGTCCTTATGCGATAGAGCAATGGCTTACACAGTCATCTGTTAGTCAGAAGAGTATTTAGGTGAATCAGCACAAGGTTAACCCTTTCAAGGGCGATGGTTCATATTTTAACCCCCTAATTTTAATCCCTTTATGCCACATTGACACCATGATTTTGGAATGAAAATTTTCCTTTTATTAAATACGTGAAAAAAAACTTTTACTCATTTTCAAATAAATTTGTTTATAAAATCTGGTGTCAGTCAATCATTTCAGCATTTTAGAAATAGAAGTACTTTGCCCCTGAAAGGGTTAAGCTCAGATTAGATAGATTTTATTATTTTCTCTCAGTTAAATTTATTATTAATGAAATCACACCTGATGAAAATTTCCAAATTGAGTGAAAATGCGTTTAAGACAAGAGTACAAGGCACCTTAAGCGTAAACGGCGAACACATTGCCAACTGATCTATCTGGATAATTTTAGGGTCACAATGTACTCAAATAGTATTTTGATATTGTTGCTAAGCGTGTGCTCGAATTTCCTTAAGATATGTTAAACTAGGTTATATACCTAGACATATGTTTTGGAAAATCTGGCATACATTTGGTAAAAACCTTAAACTTCCGATCAAATGAAAGAGGTATGTTTTTGCTCCAAATAGTCTATACCTTACAGAGAATACTGTTCTCTTGCGTTTGCTTTTTCATGGCCTAATACTCATTATTAAAATATTTTTAAAAATATCTTGGCATTTTCAAGTTAAAGTTAACAAAAGCGTATAATTTTATTTACACAATTATGGATTATTTAATAGAAAACTAAAATAAAGTCACATATTAGTACATAATTTATTAGTATTCGAAATACCAATAAATCTACATTAGCCTATGCATGAAGCCTCGTTTGTTATAATTCCTTTTTATTTTCTTTTGTAACAGTATTAAAGACCAAAACAGAGTCACATACACCAGTAATTAAGTCTTTTTAATTTGATAAACGTTAACAGCTTTTTTATAAACATGATGGAGACTCTAATTCAATATTGTTGGTGTTGAAGTGTTAAATACTGATATTTCAAAAAGATACGTTACATAGTAATGTTATTTTATTTTTCATTTGTAGCATCTTCAGGGAAAGCAGAAAATGGTAAGCTATTTTGAAAATATCTTGTACATCTTTGTAATAAATACGCTACAGACCTCATATTGAAAAACTAGATACAATAACTTTAAAAACAATCTTTGAAATAATTTAATTACACTAGATGGAAATTGGCCGATACGAAGAGTTAAAAAATTCTTTGAAAGTCAAAGTAGCAATTTTCCAGGATAGTTTTTCAAAGTATCATGACATGTCATATCTTACCATAACACACTGGTGATATCACATGATGATGCTAAATCGCACAAATAATTTGGTGATATTATATATAATATTCAATCTTTAATCCCTTCGTGGACGACAAAAAGAGTACCAACCTTGTTTGGAAACTAAACACTGCGTGTACCGCGTTAGCTTAGCCACCTGACCGGGGCATATGCTAATAGCACCCCAGGGCCCATGGTCAAGAAAGCAGATTTGGGCATCGTAGGACATAAACTCTAGCTATGGTAGTGCCACAGAGTTATTTTATATATGATATGTATCATACGAATATAGCTTAATATATCACCTCAAGTAATATGACGCTGAAACTATCATAAGAATAAGAAAATGTCATGGAACACAACTTCTGGATACTTTTTTAAACTCATTTTCCAGACTAATTAATTCTCTTTATTCTGGTGCCAGTAAAAAGATTTGATACTCTTTTTAAAAAGACCTGAACTGGGAGATAATTCCCAACTGGAAAGACACACTTGCAGCTCATTTGTGGCAAAATAAAAATCGAACGTCAGCGGAATGTTTTATAAAGGTCTCCTAACATATTATATTTTCAAAAAGATTTAGGAAGTTCACCAAGTCTGTTAGATGAAATATATTATACCTAAATATCCTATTGAAGCAAAAATTGTTCTTAACAGTCAAATATTTTATTTCATTGTGAAACTTGAGAAGAGTTCCTCAAAAAACACTGTTTTTCAGTCAATAAATGATTTTTATTACGCATGTCTTAGTCAAGAGTTTTACCTGCAAAAATCAACTATCATTTTCGCATTATTTTGCAATAAAATTTTATAAAAATTTCTTATTCAGATACCCATAGACATATTAGAAAATATGAATAATTTACTATATAAATTTGATTTTGTTTTTTGTTATCTAACATTTAATTTTGATACTAGAATATGAACCTAGATGCTGAAACTAACCTAGGCATAAAGGACTATCGTGCATATCAATATCAATTCTCCCCTGACTTTAGCACCCAACGACCCCTAATTATTTAGAAACTACATTTAAATCTGAATACATTTGCCTCGTGCCGCAACACCCAATCTTCAGTAGTTTACGAAATAAACTTGCGGGTATATTACTTCAATAAGTTAATCTGAAACAAAGTAAACTGTAGATAAAAGCACGATTACTACACCTATCATACTCCGTATGCAATAGAGCAATTGCATACACAGTCATTTCTTAGTCAGAAGAGTATTTAAGTGAAGCTCAGAAGATTAGATATATTTTATTATTTTTCGCTCAATTAAATTTATTGTTAATGAAATCACAGGTGTAGAAAATTTCCAAATTGAGTGAAAATGTTCTTAAGAGAAGAGTCGAACACATTATATCTTCAAAATATTCAAGGACCAAAGGGTAAAAGGGTAAAAGGCACGCTATTCTGAAAATATTTTGTAAATCTTTGTAATAAAAACACTACAGACCTCATATTGAGAAAGGTGATACATTAACTTTAAAAACAAACTTTGAAATGATCCTATTTTAATGAATAGAAACTGTCCGATACGAAAATTTAAAAATCGACTATAAAAATCAAAGAAAAGTTTTTCCCCGATAGCTTTTTAATGTGTCATATCATGTCATATCTTGCCGTAACATACTGATTATATACTGTTATTTTTTTTTTCAGTTGTAAAAGCTCAAGGGGAACCAGGAAAAAGTAAGCTATTTTGAAAATATCTTGTAAATCTTTGTAATAAATACGCTACAGACCTCATATTGAGAAACGAGATACATTAACTTTTAAAATAATCTGTGAAATAATTCTATTTCAATAGATAGCAACTGTCCGATACTATGATATAAAAAAGTCTATAAAAATCAAAGAAGAGTTTTTGCCCGATAAAACTTTTTAAAGAGCCATATCATGTCATATCTTACCGTAACATACTGATTATATACTGTTATTTTTTTTTCAGTTGTAAAAGCTCAAGGGGAAGCAGGGAAAATTAAGCTATTTTGAAAATATCTTGTAAATCTTTGTAATAAATACGCTACAGACCTCATATTGAGAAACGAGATACATTAATTTTTAAAAGAAACTGTGAAATAATACCATTTCAAAAGATGGAAACTGTCCAATACAAAGAGTTAAAAAAGTCTTTAAAAGTCAAAGAAGAATTTTTCCCCGATAGCTTTTTAAAGTAACATAACGTGCCATATCTTACCATAACACATTGATGATATCATATGATGATGTTAAATCACACAGCAAATTTGATGATATTATATATGGTATTCAAACTTTAATCCCTTCGATGTCGATAAAATGAGAATCAAGCTTGCTTGGAAACTGAACACTACGGGTACCGCGTTAGGTTGACCACCTGACCGGGACATGTGCTGATAGCACCCCAAAGCACATGGTCAAGAAAGCAGAGTTGGATATTTTAGGACATGATACCTAGAGATGGTACCGCCACAGAGTTTAGTTTATATATGATATGTATCACACGAACATAACTAAATATATCATATCACGCAATATGCCTCTGAAACTATCATAAGTATAAGAGAATGTCATGTAACACCAACTTATGGATTCTTTTTTAAATTCCTTTTCCCGATTAATTAATTTCCTTTATTCTAGAGCCAGTAATATGATTTGATACTCTTTATAAAAAGACATGAATTGGTATTTAATGTCCAACTGGAAAGATGCACTTACAGCCCATTTATGGCAAAATAAAAAACGAACGTCAGCTAAACGTTTTACAGTGGTCTTGTAACACATTATATCTCCAAACAGACTTAGGAAGTTCACCAAGTCTGTTAGATGAAATATATTATACCTAAAATATCCTATTGAAGCAAATATTGTTTTTAATAGTCAAATATAGTATTTCGTGGTAAAATCTTAGACGAGTTCCTGAAAAAGCACTTTTTTCAGTAAATAAATGCTTTTTATTACGGACGTCTTAGCTAATAGTTTTACCTGCAAAAATCAACTGCCATTTTATCATTATTTTATTAAAATAAATATAAACATTTCTTATTCAGATATCTATAGACATATTAGAAAATATGAATATTTTACTATATAAATTTGATTTTGGTTTTTGTTATCTAACATGTAATTTTGAAACTAGAATACGAACCTAGATGCTGAAACTAACCTAGGCATAAAGGACTATCGTGCATATCAATAGGAATTCTCCCCTGACTTTAGCACCCAACGACACCTAATTATTTAGAAACGACATCTAAATCTGAATACATTTACCTAGTGCCGCAACTCCCAATCTTCAGTAGTTTACGAAATAAACTTGCGGTTATATTACTTCAATAAGTTAACCTGAAACAAAGTAAACTGTAGATGAAAGCACGATTACTACACCTATCATACTCCGTATGCAATAGAGCAATTGCATACACAGTTATTTGTTAGTCAGAAGAGTAATTAAGTGAAGCAGCAGATTAGATGTATTTTATTATTTTTCGCTCAATTAAATTTATTGTTAATGAAATCACAGGTCATAGAAAATTTCCAAATTGAGTGAAAATGTGTTTAAGACAAGAGTCGTACACATTATATCTTCGAAAAGTTCAAGAGCCAGCAGAAAAAGGTAAGCTATTCTGAAAATATTTTGTAAATCTTTGTAAAAAAAACGCTACAGACCTCATATTGAGAAAGGTGATACATTAACTTTAAAAAGTGTGAAATAATACTATTTCAATAAATAGAAATTGTCCGATACGAAGATTTTAAAAGTCTATAAAAATCAAAGACGAGTTCTTCCCGATATTTTTTAAAAGTATCATATCATGTCATATCTTACCATAACATACTGATTACATGCTGTTTTTTTTTTTTTTTTTTCAGTTGTAAAAGCTCTAGGGAAAGCAGGACAAAGTAAGCTATTTTGAAAATATCTTGTAAATCTTTGTAATAAATACGCTACAGACATCATATTGAAAAACGAGTTACATTAACTTTTAAAAGAAACTGTGAAATAATATTATTTCAAAAGAGAGAAACTGTCCAATACGAAAGGTTAAAAAAGTCTAAAAGTCAAAGAAGAATTTTTCCTCCGATAGCTTTTTAAAGTAACTAAACACGTCATATTTTTAAATTAAAGTATCTGTATATTATTATGTCATATCTTATCATAACAAACGGATGATATCATATGATGATGTCAAATCGCACAATTAATTTGATGATATTATATATAATATTCAAACTTTAATCCCTTCGGTGTCGAGAAAATGAATACCAAGCTGGCTTGGAAATTGAACACTGCGGGTACCACGTTAGGCTGACCACCTGACCCGGACATATGTTGATAGCACCAAAGAGCACATGGTCAAGAAAGCAGAGTTGGGTATTGTAGAACATGAACCCTTAATATGGTAGTGCCACAGACTGATGTTCATATGATATGTATCATACGAACATAACTTAATATATCACCTCAAGTAATATGGCACTGAAACTATCATAAGAATAAGAAATTGTCATGTAACACCAACTTCTGGATAGTTTTTTTAAACTCCTTTTCCCGATTAATTAATTTCTCTTATTCTGGAGCCAGTAAAATTATTTGATACGCTTTTTAAAAAGACGTGAACTGGGAGATAATGCCCAACTGGAAAGATACACTTGCTGCCCATTTGTGGCAAAATAAAAATCGAACGTCAGCGAAGCGTTTTATAATGGTCTTGTAACACATTATATCTTCAGACTTAGGAAGCTCACCAAGTCTGTTAGATGAAATATATTATTTCTAAAATATCCTATTGAAGCAAATATTGTTTTTAATAGACAAATATTGCATTTCCGCTGTAAAATCTGAGTAGAGTTCCTGAAACAGGCACTGTTTTTCTGTAAATAAATGCTTTTTATTAGGGACGTCTTAGCTAATAGTTTTATCTGCAAAAATCAACTATTATTTTCTTATTAATAATAAAATTTTATTAAAATGTCTTATTCAGATATCTATAGACTTATTAGAAAATATGAATAGTTTACTATATGAATTTAATATTGTTTTTTGTTACCTAACATTTAATTTTGATACTAGATTACAAACCTAGATGCTGAAACTAACCTAGGCATAGAGGACTATCGTGCATATCAATAGGAAATCTGCCCTGACTTTAGCAGCCAACGGTCCCTATTTATTTGGAAACTATATCTAAATCTGAATACATTTGCCTCGTGCTTCAATACCCAATCTTCAGTAGTTTGCGAAATAAACTTGTGGGTATATTACATCAATAAGTTAACAGAAAAAAAGTAAACTGTAGATGAAAGAACGATTACTCACCTATCATAGTCCGTATGCGATAGAGCAATTGCGTACAAATTCATCTGGTATCCAGAAGAGTATTTAGGTTAAGCATCAGATTAGATATATTTTATTATTTTTCGCTCAAATAAATTTATTGTTAATGGAATCACACGTGTTGAAAATTTCCAAATTAAGTGAAAATGTGTCTAAGACAAGAGTCGTACCAGGCACTTTTTAAGTAAAGGATGAAAGCTTTGCCAACTTATCTATCCGGATAACTTTTAGGACCACAATGTACTCAAACAGCGTTTTGCTATTATTGATAAACGTGTGCCGAAATTTCCCTGAGATATGTTAAACTGGGTTATATACCCAGACATATGTTTTGGAAAATCAGGCACACGTTTGGCAAAGATTTTAAACATCTGATCAAAGGACAGAGGTCTGTTTTTACAGCTATTAGTCCATACCTTAGAGAGAATAATATTCTCTTACATTTGCTTCTTCATAGCCCAATACTCATTATTAAAATACTTTTACAAATATCTTTGCATTTTCAAGTTAAATATAACAAAAGCGTATATTTTGTTTTCCACAATTGTGGATTATTTAATAGAAAACTGAAATAATGTCACATATTAGGTCATAATTTATTATTATTCGAAATACTAAAAAATATTTTTTAGTCTATGCATGTAGCCTCGTTTATTATACTTCTTTTTCCTTTTCTTTGTAATAGCATTAAAGACCAAAACACTGTCACAACGCTAATAATTAAGTCTTTTTAATTTGATAAACATTAAAATCTTTTTATAAACATGATGGAGGCTTTAATATAATATTGTTGGTGTTGAAATGTTAAAAACGAATATTCCAAAAAGAAATGTTATATACTGGTTTTTTTTCAGTTGTAGAAGGTCTAGGGGCAGCAGGTCTAGGGACAGTAGTTCTAGGGGCAGGAGGTCTAGGGGCAGGAGGTCAAGGGGCAACAGCTCAAGAGGCAACAGCTCAAGGAGCAGCAGCAAAAGGTAAGCTGTTCTGAAAATATCTTGTAATTCTTTGTAATAAATATTCTACAGACCTCATATTCAGAAAGGAAATACATTAACTTTAAAAACAAACTTTGAAATAATACCATTTCACTAGATGTAAACTATCCAATACGAAGATTAAAAAAAGTCTATAAAAATCAAAGAAGAGTTTTTCCCCGAAAGAGCTTTTTAAAGTAGCATATCATGTCATATCTTACCATAACACACTGATTACATACTGTTATTTTTTTCAGTTGTAAAATCTCAATGGCCAGCAGGAAAAGGTAAGTTATTTTGAAAATATTTTGTAAATCTTTGTAATAAATACGCTACAGACCTCATATTCAGAAACGAGACACATTAACTTTAAAAAGAAACTGTGAAATAATACCATTTCAATAGATGGAAACTGTCCGATACGAAGAGTTAAAAAAGTCTTTAAAAGTCAAAGAAGAATTTTCCCTGATAGCTTTTGAAAGTATCATAACATGTCACATCTTTACATATCACACTGACGATATCATATGGTGATATTTAATCGCAAACATAATTTGATGATATTATATCCAACCTTTAATCCTTTCGAGGTCGATAAAATGAGTACCAAGCTTTTTTGGGAACTAAAAACTGGTGTTATTGCGTTAAGTTGATCACCTGACCGATATGCTGTGCTGATAGCACCCAGAGCGCATGATCAAGAAAACAGAGTTGGCATTGTAGACCATGATTCCTAGTGAGTGTAGCGCCACAGAGTTTAGTTTATATATGATAAGTATCGTACGAACATAATACATCGTCTCACATAATATGATAACTGAAAATATCATATGTATAACAAAATGCCATCTCTTGGATATTTTTTTTACTCATTTTAGCGATTTATTAATTATTTTTGTACTGGGGCTAGTAAAAAGTTTTGATAATTTTTTTTTTTTAAATACCCCAGCTGGGAGATAATACCCATTTGGAAAAATACGCACGTCAGTCCATTTGTGGCGAAATAAAAATTGAACATTAATGAAGTGTTTTATAATGGTCTTGTTACATATTATTTTTTTCAAATGAGTTAGAAAATTCACCCCGTCTGTTCTATAAAACATATTATAGATAAAATACCCTGTTGAGGCGAATCTTTTTGTTTAGTTGTTAAATATTGTATTTGATTGTAAAAATCGGAAAGTTTTTTAAAAACCACCGTTTTTCTGTAAACAAATGCTTTTACTTACCCATCAAACGTAGTATGGTAAGTCTAGTAATCGTTTTGAGAGTAGATTTTTTTTTTTTTTTTTTTTTTTTTTTGACGGATTTGTACGTTTTAGACACTGGAGATTCCGAAAAACATATTTTTAGAAAAAAAAATGCCGTCCGTCTGTTTGTGTGTGTGTCTGTGTGTATGTGTGTGCCTATAAACGCTCTATTTCCCGAACAAATTGAAATAGAGACTTAAAATTTGCTGTGTGCTTAGTATCTAATAATGGGTAGAAGCTTATTGAATTTCAGCAACCTTGATTATCCGGAACTATTTTTTTCGGACTCTCGAAATATTCGTTCTGATAAAAGGTATATAATTTTTTTCGAAATTGTTTATTTTAAGGGGTTAATATAAAAGACAATAAAAAAATATAAATTTTGCATGAAGAAGGAAGTCGATCGGATAATGAGTTGCCGAGATATTTTTAATCCTATTTACCACACTCTTCGATTTTTCATGACCTTGTATTTCATTCAGATTTCAATTCAAAGATATATTTTAATAGGAAGTGAGACGCTTAATCCGACTTACCGACGTAATCCGTTAGTTAATATGATTATCAATTTTGGAGTTATAAGGATGTTTCTTTTACGCAATTCAGTAATAGAACATTTAAAGTTTATGACGTCATCCAGCCACGATTTTATTCGAATTGCAATGCATTTTATAAATAGTTTACACATGTTTTATTTTCATATTTTATATTATGCATAATCATGATGGGTAAGTATTACGGTGGCCCCCAACAACTAGTTTATTATTGGCCTCCTAGCTAATAGTTTTACCTGAAGAAAGCAACAACTTTTTTTTTAATCTTTTATAATACGATTTTATAAAAAAAAATCCTTATTCAGATATCTATAGACATATTAAAAAATATAAATATTTTACTATGTAAACTTGATTTTGTTTTTTGTTGCATATTCAGTAAAAAATCATAACTCTAAACGGATGGATCAGAAGTTCTTTTCAGAAAAAATAGATTTTCTCACTATCCGTAATCAGTTGTCGTTAGTTAAATGCCCGGTAACGACTATAATTTAGACCAGGTGGATTAGGAATTTATGAACAATATTGCAAAATTCAAATATATCTCTATATGCGGTCTGTTATAAATTAATTATTCAGAAACGGAACATTATTCGGACCAGACGAATCAGAAATTGATGGATGATATTCGGAAAATTTGAATTTGGACGAGATTCCCAAAAAGTGCAGAAACATAATGAAGCATGCTAAACCACAATAGATCCAAAAACACAAGAATTTTTAAAATAAAGCACAGGATCAATCGGTAGATGCAACTCGAAACTTATGCGGCACCCCTTTGAAAAATATCATAATGAGTGAGTGTAATAAAACCGGGGGCTTTCCCACAGTACTATCATACCTACCAACCTACAACGATTCTTCCGTAAAGTGTGAGTTAATTTGAACTATGTTAGACAAGTTTCGCACCAGAAAATTTACTTTATGTATCATTATTTATTTAATTTCATGTTTCTATGCAATGTTGCCAGATTGGGGATTTTGTCTCCAGTTTGGGGAATTTTGAGCCACCGTGGGAAATTTTTGTGGAAAAGTTATTAGTGGGGAAACGTGTGGGTAAATCTGCCAACAATTTTGGGGAAAAACTTGGGTTTTTTTTCATTATTTCATGTTTGCGGGTTCAAATGTACTTTTAGTCCCCTGACAACACTGGATATGGATTCGTCGATTACACGTATTTTAAGCTCTAATATATTGTGCCTTTAATTGTAATATCTATTCATCTTTTCTTAATTCATGTTATTTTCTTCAAAATTAATTGATCACAATAAAAATGGCGATTCCAAGTTCGTTAACTTTTTTCTTTTTGTAAATGGGGATTTTTTTTTAAGACTCGATTTGGGAGGGGGGGGGGGGATTAAGCTTAAATGGGTTAAATAATTCTATAGTGGTAAATTTAAAATTTGAAATTTACTTTTTTCACTAAAAACTGATTTGAGGACTTTTTCAGGAAAAAACACTAATTTGGGGAAAATTTAAGAACTTTTGAGGAAATTGACTTTTGACTATCTGGTAACACTGTTTCTTTGAGGAACTTAGTATTTGATTTCATTTCTTAATAAAATTCTGCTTCCAAATGTGTTTAACCTAAGTCAAATGAACCCACATTTTACGGAAAATTAGTGAGAAGTTGGCAGGTGTGCACTACATCTTTCTTGACGGGCAAAAGTCATGCTGAGATCTAACATCAACGTTTCCGAGGAGTACTTGGATTTGCCATTAAAATTATCTGGCTACTGATTTGCCGTGATCAGATGCATGGTATAGGCATGTATAAGCACGTATTGACTTTTATAGAGATGGAATATATCTGTAAAGCCCATTGATGTGCAATTTTCAGCTTACAGCTATGCCACTATTGAACGAAGAATGCTACCTGTGACAGTATCATGAGTATCAACCGCTCACAAGATAAAAGGTAATACAGTCGTTTAAGCATAATTAACACAGTTAAATAATGCCGTAGTGTACTTAGGATCAACGCTCTTCGCCGTTGGCCAATTGTATATTACCCTCAGCAGGTTTGGCTTATTAGATGATATTATGATTTAAGAGTTAGATTATTCCAAGCTATTAGGGGAAACACCATGCAATAACAGTGTTCTAGCAGAAGTGAGTAGAATGAGAAACATTACTGAACAAGAGAATATTCTAAGTGAATAGATATAACAACTAAAGACATACATACATACATACATACAAATATGTGAAACTAAATAAATAAATAAGATAAAAAATTACTAGACTAAAAATTATAAAACAAAAATAAAGTAAAACAGATTTAAAAAGAAACTTTTATTTATTTAAAAAGGAATTAAAAAATAATAATAACATGTAAGCGAGGTTTCAAGCTCAAACACTTATTGTTACATATAAACTTTTCCTTGATTTAGGATATAATATTAAACATATAAATTTTTTTATATGAAATATATTTTATAAAAGCTTGAGGAACTATTTGTTTTTAACTCAGATATTAGTAGCTATATATAACATTTAACTTCTCAGTAGTTGATTATCTTGGTTAAACGCTTCAAGTTTTTATAAATTAAATTTCATGTAAAAAAAAAAAAATGTATCTTTAATGAATCTTTTCTAAGTAACTGTGCCTATGACCGGCGATCAAGAAGTGGTTTATATCTAGCAATAACTGTTTGAGCTTGAAACCCCACTTAAAAGATTTTTTATAATTATGTCTTTTTTAAGTAAATAAAAGTTTGCTTTAAAAAAAGTTTTATATTTTACAATATATTTTTTTTTTATGGAAATGCAAGTTTTCAGTAAAAAAACATACTTCCTAAACTACATAAAACAGACTTTCAAATTGAAATTAACTAGTTAAATATATTTTTCCTGGTGTAAGTGGCATACCATTAAAACTTAATACTACTAGTGCTTTTGCCTTATTAATTATAAAAAAAAATTAGGTTATTCTAAATTATCAAAATGTCCATTTAATTTATTGTCTATACAATATTTTCTTTTCTGAAACTCGTTAATCGTGTATTGTCTTATTGTGTTTGTAATTAATTAACACACATAATTCTGATTTCGCAACGGAATCATTCTCCGCAGATTGACGCTTATCAAAAGCTATTCGCAAATAAATCATTATTGTTTCTTGCATGGTTATCTAAATCTTATCTTATTTATTTAATTCTCTCGCTCACGAAATATTGAAATAAAATAATAAAGTGATATATATTTTATATTGGTACACTTAGATTTAAAAAAATATATCCATTTAATTTATTGTTTGTATAATATTTTCCTTTTTGAAACTGGTTATTCCTGTATTTTCTGTCTGTATTTGTAACTAATAGACAAAATTCTGATTTTGGAGGTGTACTGGAAGAGGATTCGTCCACCATATGTGATTGCGCTTATCACAAGCTATACAAAAGTAATTCAATAACTTTTTCTTACTTTATTATCGAAATAATTTAATTAATTCTCTCGCTCACGAACTATGAAAAGAAGAAAAAAAGGAAAAAAAAATCATTTCGTGTATTGATGCACTTGAAATGCTATTGTAATTTGCGTAGAAAATTAATAATTACTTTATCATGATTCTTATAATTCTTTATGACTTGATGATGCTTCCAAGTACCCTAAAAGAAAACGTGTTGTAAAATTCATTTAACCCATTGATTGACAGTAATGCAGTTTAGGGCAAATTATAGACACTTTATTTTGTTATACTAGGGGGTCTCGGCCCCCCTGCTCGCTACGCTCACCAACCCCCCCCCCCCCCGCGTAATCGCGCCCTAGCTAGATGGATTTCTCGTGCTCGAATTAGTATAGGCAACACGTTTCGTGTAAATCGTTTGAGTATTTTTCCATTTATATCAAAAAGCATTTTCAGCGCTGAGTTTGTTTTACCATGTAAAAATGAATTTTTTTGTATTCGGAACCTAGATCTTTTCTAGATCTTTTTCTCGTGCTCGATTTAGTATAGGGGGCAAGTCTCGTGAAAATCTTCCCTGTCATTTACGATATCATTCATAATCGGGAAAATCCCTTGCTCGTTTAATATATATGAATTTGGCGACAGTAATTTGGTCGACAGGATAACTAACAAGTAACAATTGTATATATAGTGTTACTAATATTGTAAATAATTAGTGTTAGTAATGTTAATAGTTAAGCTAATATTAATTTTTGTTGCATTGTAATATCTCAATTTGTTGATTTTTTGCAGGTGAGTAAACGCTATTGGATTTCAATGGGAGTCTATGGAAATTTGGTGAAATACTGAAAATAGCGCCACTTTTGGCAGCTAATTTTGGCCGCCAAATTTGGCGACAGACCCGGGTCTCTTGGCAACCCCCCCCCCCCCTAATAGCGCCCATCCTATTTAAATTCTCTACTTTCATGTTAATTCCCCCTAAGAAAAGTCAGAAAGCTCTGACCAATCAGATACGTTTCGCGGCATCTACGCAGATTTTCATTGGTCCATTTCCAAACCATTACTTTTTTTTATATATAGAAGGATTCCAAAAGGCATTAGTCGTTGTACAGTGTAAAATTGTTTGTTTTTCATTGGCTTATTTCTCTTCGAGTTATAACTGTTTACCTTTTTCCTCCATTTGATAGACAGGAGGTGGAAAGTTTCAGTTTTGTAGAAAACCTTCTGCTGTCAAATATCAAAAACTTATATAAATTTGAAATCACGCATGAAATCTAAAAGCTTTATAGATGTCCGGTCGAAGCAAAAGTTAGTCGGAAGAAGTTTTCAATCAACTGTGTTTATGACTTAAGTTATGAGACTCATATGAGTTGTATGTAAGCGATGAGATTAAATACGAAATATTTGAAAATTTTAACTTTTCGTTTTACACCTTCTCTTACAAATTGTATCAACATATAAATAAAGCCTTTTGTTTTATTTTCCAAAGAGCTCACAAAAAGGGAGGGCAATTTCCCCTAGATTTCAAATTCAATTAATTGAATTTTTTTTTTTTTTATTCTGGTGATTTTGAAAAAAAAAAAAAAAAATTCTTAAGTGACTTGAAATGAAGAGACTAAGGATTTTTCGTCATTGAGAACTCACCCTCTTTTCTCTTGTACCGATTATAATCAGCATTTTGTATATTTAGATTAGGATAAGATTGAAAATAAAATATATACTTATCTAAATATGTAATCTATTAAGGCATAAAAAAGTAATTTTTTTATGATAGTACAGGAAGGATTCCCAAACTGAATGCCAGGCTTTTGGCCTCTTTTTGGTTTTATCGGGCTCTGAATATAAGTTCCTTTTTTGTTTAAAATATCGGCCTTAATTTTAGACAAAAAGGAAAGATCACTAAGTACTTATTTAGAACTAAGATTTCTTATTTAGATTTATCATACTTAGTTTTTTGTATCTAATTACAATTTAATCGAGTTTTTTATGCGCACTCACAAAGTCATCTGCTAAGACTAAAGGTAGGATATTTTATAATATTTTATAATTATAAAAGAAATTATAATTATAAGAAAAATTATAAAGCTTTGTACGTGCGAATTTACTGATTTTAGATGAATTATAATTCAATAAAGCCATATTTACAAATAAAATTTTTGATTAATACTTAGATGAAACCTGCGTACCTTCCTTTAGAACTTAAACACCATATTATGAATAAGGTCTGTATTTAAACAATTAAAACGCAAAATAGACTACGGGTGATTATTTCTTCTTTAAATAATGATGTTATGTTTGTCATGTTATAATTGAACTATAGAAAATGGATGTGTTTAGTGCACCCAAGAGTAGTGTAAAATGTTGGCCTATCATTGAAAGTTTGTGGAAAATGATGTGAAATGATTAATAAACAAGCAGCAAACCCTCTAATTTTAAAAGTATATACGAGCATAGGACTTTTAGCAGCTAACGGTTGGACAATTGTGTCGCGTATTGTTTGGCCAATGGTGCAGCAAGGCTGATAATTTTACTATGGACCAATGTGAAACAATAATTGGCCAACATTCGCAAATCCTCTTGTAGTAATTGGGGATGACTGCGGAAAGAAATATCATAACCGCCATTAATACCTCTACAAATAATAGTAGGAAAATGAAACTGATCGCATTCAGCTGGGAATAACATTAACATCTGTTTGATACTTTTAAATGTTCCATATGCAATTACCATCATATTAAATGAACAAAAACTTGAAATTCTTCAATACGAACATTTTATTTTGACGCCAGAATACAAATCTAGGTCCCGAAAATATTCTAGGCATAAAGGATTATCAATAAGAAACTTACCCTCATTTCAACACTCAACGACGCTTATATATTTAGAGACACCATCTAACGCTGAACACATTTGTATCGTACCGTACCACAGTAGTTTACGAAATAAACCTGCTGATATACACTATATTGCCAAAGGTGACCGGTCACTTGCGATTTTAGACGTTTTGTTAACTATCGAGAAAAATACATGAGGAATTAACCTGAAACTGCAGGTGTGTAAACAATATAGTATAGGTTATATATTTCCGCGAATATTTTTTTCCGAAACCCCATAGGGGACTGTCAACAAATTGAAAAAGTACGAATATCTTTTGGATTACCCTGTAAAAACTAATGTAGCAAAGCGTTCAAACTCGAGATTATTAATAAGTGGCTTATTGTAATATACTGTGTTCATTTTTATGAGGATAGCATGTATACTCGAAGAGAAATTGAGGTTTTTATAAAAACAGTCCCAAATTTCGCCAAGTTTTTTGCTAATAATTTGCAGAGTTCTTAATATAAAAAAAAGTTATTTTTAGAAAATATGTCAAACAACATTGTACATAATACTATGCAATCTGAATTAAAAAATAATAAAAATTGGATGAAAAATGAGCAGGTTTACTAAAAAATGTTTCACTGCGCACGTGCGAATGCAATCAAAATATAATGTACATAATGTATTAGCTAAGTGTATAGAGCAACTTTTGTGAAAGTCTCAAAATCATAGCTTGAAAATTCTGAAAATTATCGTCGATAGAATAAGCTCGAAATCCGTTGTTCCCAAAAGGAAGCAAAAAGATGAGGGGTTGTATCCAAATATAGTAGTACGTGAAATATTGTGTACACTATCTTGGCCCTAATCAACAGATATTTGATACAACCCCTCATCTTTTTGCTTCTTTTTGGGAACAACGGATTTCGAGCTTATTCTATCGACGATAATTTTCAGAATTTTCAAGTTATTATTTTGAGACTTTCACAAAAGTTGCTCTATATACTTAGCTAATACATTATGCATATTATATTTTGATTACATTCGCGCACGCGCAGTGAAACATTTTTTAGTAAACCTGCTCATTTTTCATCCAATTTTCATTATTTTTTAATTCCGATTGCAGAGTATTATGTACAATGTTGTTTGACATATTTTCGCAAAATAACTTTTTTTTATATTAGGAACTCTGCAAATTATAAGCAAAAAACGTGGTGAAATTTGGGACTGTTTTTATAAAAACCTTAATCTCTCTTCGAGTATACATGATATCCTCATAAAAATGAACACAGTATATTACAATAAGCCACTTATTAATAATCTCGAGTTTGAACGCTTTTGCTACATTAGTTTTTACAGGGTAATCCAAAAGATATTCGTTTTTTTCCAATTTGTTGACAGTCCCCTATGGAGTTTCGGGAAAAAAATCTTCGCGGAAATATATAACCTATACTATACTGTTTACACACCTGCACTTTCAGGTTAATTCCTCATGTATTTTTCTAGATAGTTAACAAAACGTCTAAAATCGCAAGTGACCGGTCACCTTTGGCAATATAGTGTATTACCTCAATAAGTTTATCCTAGCTAAAGTAAACGCTAAATGTTAGCATAATTACTGCATGTATTACAGTCCGTATGCAATCAGACATTAGCTTACACAGCCATAAGCCAGGGCAAAAGGAAATCTGCCCTGAGTTTAATATCCAAGAACTCTCATATATTTAGAAACTGCATATAAAGATGAATACATTTACTACGTATCAAACACACTACCTTCAATACTTTATGAAATAAACCCGAGGACATAGTACACCAAAATGCCTTCATGAGCTAAAGTAAACGCTTGAAGGAAGCACGTTTACTGCACCAAATAGAGTCAGTGTATGAGAGGATGTTTGTTTACACAGTCAGCTATTAGTTAGAAGAGCTGTTAGACACAGCAATGCAAGTTTAAACTTAGATTAGTTATGTATTGTTATATTTATCTTAATCAAACTGATTGACAATGAAATCATACGAGATGAAAATTTCCAAATTGAGTGAAAAATGTCCAAGCCAGGAGTTGAAGTGGACATTCGCGTAAAAGTGCAAACGCTCTGCCAACTAAGCCATTTAGACAACTCTTACGGCCACAATTTTCTTAGACAGCCTTTTAATAATGTTTCCAAGCGTGCGCCAGAATATGCCTAATACATTTTAAACTATGTTATAAACCTTATGGAAAATCCGCCTCAAGTTTGACTATGATGTTTAATTTCCGATCAAAGAACAGAGATCATTTTTTGCTTCAAGTACTCTATAAACTTACACTCTATTAATGTGTTTTTGCTTTTGCTTCTTGTAGACCTAGTACTTAGTATTTACGAATTTTTTCATAAATATCTTTAAATTTTCAAGTTAAATCGAAAAAAATCCTCTTAAGATATAACTGGTTGCAATTTTTTTTCAAAAACGAAATACACTTTGCGGTTATAGTAATTTTTTCTATATTCTTGGTGTATTATTCACTAGTATAAGGGATATCAGTAGGGCAAAAAATGAGCTGTGCCCGTCAGCGTCTCAACTGTCGCACCCATGTCCTGAGGGACATATAACACGCACGACCAGGATCTGCCTGTCATATGCGCGGCGCCCAGTCGGGGCACCACCACCTGCGCATCACCATGATTAAACCCATGTATTGACGACATAGATCGTTGCGATACGCGGTGGATCCAATTATTAGAGAAGACCACCGCGAAAACACTTGAGGGCGGGCCAGAGTCCCCCAACAGCTTCGTCGCTGAACACCCAAAAGGGAGTCAGGTTCTAGGCCTTAAGTCAGGTTTTCCCGATCCGTACTTGCTTTACCAGAACTCGAGATATATCCAACTAGAACTGATGCTGATTTCTTATGGAAATGTGGAATACTCCGTTCGAAGTTTCTATGTATAGTTACAGACTTATTTAAAATTAAAAATTAGGCTAATTTTAAGGATCGCCTCAAAATTGAAATTCGTTATTGTAATTTCAGATTAAATACAAATTTTACTAATGCTTCTAATTTTAAGGATCGTCTCAAAATTGAAATCCGTGATTGTAAGTTCAGATTAAATACAAATTTTATTAATGCTTTTCAATAGTAAACAGTGTTAGTGTTAGAAGACTTTAAATAAATCAATACAATATTCGATAATAATTGAGATAGCTGTTATTAAAAGACAGGTTTTATGAGATTGATCCTTTTTTCAACGTCTGTACGGTCCCTCACAAGTTAGCGCTGATGATATAACTCAAAAACCACTTGGCGGAATGAGCTGAAATTTTGTATACGAATATTTAAAATTTGGAACCAATTCGAACATAAATGACTCATTATATTCATTTTTTCCAGTATCTTGGATGACTTCGTTATTCAAGTATGTAGCTCTTATATTACACACAAAAGCAAAACAGAAAATTTGTCATCATGATAACGTCCGAAATATTAAACAAATCAAACTTAATTGGGACAAGTTATTGATCTTGCAAGTATATTGGATAAATTTGTTAATCAAGTATGTAGCTCTAATAGTTTCTTTACAGGGAGAAACAAAAGTTTTCAATCATTGAATAATTTGGGTTTGAAGCTCGTTTGAGCGACCTAAATATAACCTATGGGCGAGTTTTAAACTAGGATTTCAACAAATTTTTAACAGATTTTATTTATTTCCGTGATATGTATTCAATTACATTTTGAAAGCTAAATTTTAAATTTTCTTGCAAAAATAGCGAACTTAGAAGGTGGGAAACCAATTTGTGTAATTTGTGTTAAACTTAATGTATGTACCTTAAAATGAATTTAAAAAAAAAAAAAAACACCTTTTCTGTCTGAGCCGAAAGAACTTGATTGAGTAGTATGATCATATGAAATATTAGGAGATATAAATAAAAATATATAAAATTATATTAACATTAGAAGTAAAAATTTTTGAGTAATTTTAATTTCAAAGCTCCCAATCTAAATAACTTGAAATTTGGTCTCTGGACATAAGATTAAATACATTATTAAAATATTTTAGCAAATTATGATTTTAAAATTGAAAATTCGAAAGTTAGTTAAAATATTACTGTGTTGACAGCCCCCAAACCCTAATTATTAAAAAAAAATAAAAAATAAAAATATGCATTATTACCAATCGGTTTGTACCAGTATAGTTTTATAGAATGATTTGCAGCAGAATTAGTGATAGGTAGACATTTTTTCTTTTTCGCGATAGTACATTATTTAACAGAATATTTAAATAAAGTGCCATATTAATACATATGTTCGAAGCATTGCTAATATTCTATAATTTATACTTGAAGTCTTGATTTATCTTACTTAGGTCTTCTTTTCCCTGTAACAGCATTGTAAACTACAATAGGGCTAATAACAATTAAGTCATTTTAATTTAAAAAGCATGAATAGCATTCTAAAAAATATCAGGTATTTTTCCGTTGTATAAACACCATTGTCGCCAAGTGTAACAGTTGGCGCGAAATGAAATTCACATGAAATGAAATATTTGAAAAAAATTACATTTTAGGTACGGAAGTGAGCATTTAAAAAATATAACATTTGAAATTTACAGACTTTTACGAACTATTTTATTAAATTAGTACAAATATATATATTTTAAAAAAGAACAAATAAATATTATATAAAAAACGATAAAATAAAACTGAATTTAAACTTTAGACATAAAATTGTAAATGTTTTTGAGCATTGCAGCAAACATTTCATTCTCTGAAATAACTCGTTTATGGTTTTTTGAACAAAAACTTTTTTATGTATAATTCAAAAGTCCTGAAATTTTTTTTATTCCAGCTTCATTATCACGTAACTGCCAAATAGTAAAATCCATCACAGCTTTAGTAATAAATGTATGTTATAAATAATATATATTTTGTGTTTGAAAAATAGCCAATTAAGATGTTTTGAGAGGTTTCAATTAAGTAATAACAACAAAAAAATTTACATTGAGTAAATAGCAAATCACAATATTTGGCACGGTTTGCAATAAAAATCCTTTGTACAGCCACGTTTGAAATATATGGCGCATTAGCACAAATTTTGGCATGGTGTTGGGAACGAAAAAATACCAAATATCAAATAGACTTTAGTTTTATATTGATGGTGTTGAAGTGTTAAAATCTTATTAGAAAAAATAAACTTTACAACCTATTTTCTCTTTCTTTTATAGATAATACTGCACCAACAGCAGCTCCAATTTCAAAAGCAAAAGGTGAGATATTGCAAAAATATCTACTAAAGCTTTGAAATAAATATTCTATACGGCTTTGTTTAATACTAATGCTGGGGAAAATGTTTAATTAAAAAATCTTTAGGATAAAATCATTCCAATAGTAATAGATGAAGTCCATCCAATATGAGTTGTTAAAATGGTTTTAAAATTATCAAAGAATTATTTTTTTTTCGTTATACTTCTTTCAAAGTATCATAACATGTCATATCTTATAAAGTGGCACTGATGATATCATACGCCCATATTATACGATACATATCATTTGATGATATTATATTATATTATATCACACGATCATAAGTTATCATTTCATATCGGATAATATGGCACTGAAAATATATAAATATAATAAAAAAAATCATGTAACAATTGCACAAACATTTAATCTCTGTTTTCTCGATTAATTAATTCACTTTTTATTCCTATCATATGATAAAATATCACTTGATGATATTATATGATATAATATAATTTGATGATATTATGATATAGTAATATACGAACATAACCAATTATACCATACACTGTAAAAAACAATTCCTGAAAATAACGGAAAATGTACTGGCAATCGAGACGCCAGTACTATTTCCGTATTTTAACAGAAAAAAAATTCCGTAATTTCCAGGAAATTTTCCGTAATTTCTGAAATATCCGTTTTTAAATTTCCGTTTTATAACAGATATCTTCCGTATTTTTTAGAAATTTTTATGTCGTTAAAATAAATTTTATAGGACCAAAAAAAAAGTTATCCCTCAAGAAACATCTTATAAGGGACAGATACATTTTTCTTCCCCCGTTCATTTCTGAAATGAGTATTTAATAAACAACCATCATTTCCCCCGATCGGTATCGAACCCACGAACTTCCGTTTACTAAACCAGCACGCCAAACCACTAAGCTACGGTTGGACAGAAGACGTATTCATATGTTGTAACTTATTTGAGATGTTTTTAATGATTCAAAAACTTGAAGTTCTTACGAAGTTCTTAAGTTAGATGGATATTTTCAGAGTTCTATTGTTTTTAATATTTTCTTTTCAAAATTGTTCTATATTCTGCTTTATTATTTGATGCTTTATAACATATAAATTTAAATTTTTTATGTATTATATGCGTAAAATATTGTATTAACAGTAATGATTGTTTCTTTTAGCAATAGTACATATACTTTAATAATATGTGTGTTGATTTATTTATCAATTTCAGTAAAATCAATAATTATCTTAAGCAGACGTATTTATTACATGCTATTAAAGTAAATTTTCTTTATCTCTTAGTTTAAAAACTTATGTGAATAAACAAATTTATAATAAATTAAATTATTATATTTAAGCTTTGTTGCGAACTTTTGTGTATGGTTCTATAAAAATGAATAATTTTTAAAATATCAAAACGAAAAAATAGATTTTTAGAGAAAATTTTGAAATTAATAACTTTAGGATAGGTAAGTTTACATTTGGACTTAATAATTTAGTTTAATTTATAAAAATTATAAACTAACAAAATAAATTATAAACTTTTATAAAAATGAAGTTTATAATTTTATAAAGTAAACAAAAAGTTATTATTTTTTATAAATTTAAAGAGAAAATTATAAACTTTGTAAAATTATAATTTATAAAATAATAAATTTTAGTTTAATTCACAAATTTATAAGACAAATCAGTTTAGTTTAATACCCACATACCGATAATTTGCAAAGATATTATTTTATGAAACCTTAAAAATATTAAAATAAAAAAATAGATTTTTAGAGAAAATTTTGAAATTAATGACCTTGGGATAGGTACGTTTAAATTTGGACTTATTAATTTAGTCTAAATTAATTTAGTTTAATTTATAAAATCATAAACTAACTAAATAAATTATAAATTTTATAAAATCATAAACTTCATTTTTATGAAAGTAAAGAAACAATGATTAATAACTTTTATAAATTTAAAGAAAAAAATATAAACTTTGTAAAAAATTATAATTTATAAAAAAATAAATTTTAGTTTAATTCACAAATTTATGAGATAAATCAGTTTTGTTCAATACAATATACATATCGATAATTTGCAAAGATAATATTTTATGAAATCTTTAATAACCTAATATTGTCTCACGTTAATAAAATTTAAATAAAATTTTAAAACGTCTGTGAAAAAATTCACAATTTAAAGTACCATAAAGAAAAAAAAAGTAGATTAAAAAAAAATATTTTTCTGTAATTTATGGAAATAAAATAAATTTCTAAGATTTCACTAAACAATAAAAATATCACTATTATTTTCACTTAAAATTACCGCCCAGACACAACCCTGGTTAGAATGAGTTCCAGGATAGGCCCGAGTCTAATGACAAAAAATAGGCCCACGGGTAGGACTGGTTCAGATTTGGATCCTAGAAGAACTCTAGTAAATAAAACAATCTTAATTCGCATTTCAAATAAGGCGATTTCTGTACGCAAACCTCTGAACGTCATTTACGGAAATGGCACTAGAAATACGGACATTGTACAGTTTTGTAAGAAATACGGAAAAATCCATTAAATTTACGGAAAACTTTCTGCATATTTACGGATTTGAAGTCTCCTTTACGGAACTAATGCCATTTACGGAAATTGTACTGTTGTTTTGGAAAAATGAAACTTCTCCGTAAAATTTAACGGAAAATCTCTTGTATTTTCACGGATTTTTTTTAGAGTGTATCATATAAAATGACACTGAAAATATTATAAGTATAGCAAAAATGTTGTGTAACAGCATATCATGGATAATTATTTAAATTTTTTTTACCCGAATTATTAATTCTCTCGTGATGAGTAGCTAACAATTTTTAGTAATCTGACACATTTTTAAAAAGAAAGTCCTAATCTGGCAGATAATACCCATTAGGGAAGATACATACGTCAGCCCGTTTGTAGAAAAATAAAAATTGAACGTTAACTATTTTTTTTAGAATTCTCTGGTTGTATGGCCATCGGTCACAGTACAAAATAGTTCGTTAGTAATTTTGTATTCAAATTTATAAAAAAAAGTAAGCATAAATAATGCATTGTGAACATACTTTGTAAGTTTAGCACCAGCTATTAGATTTTAATATAATAAAATCCGTGTCATTTTATTTTATGCCACCATTCCAGGTACTTTTTGATCTCAGTAGTACATTTTCTTAAAGGTTAAAAATTTTACCAGTTCTGTTAACCTTCTCAGCGCCGCACAGTGGAGTCAGGCAAAATCCTGGCCAAAATTACTTTTCATGTGTTTTGAAGTTAAAACCATTGCTGTTGACTTACTATTAGTAAATACACTGAATTAATGTTATACATACATAAACGTATGCATTTATTTAAAACAATTAATGTATAACACAACGTTTACTTAATTGTTTACTATTTATAATAGGAAAGTAATTGCTGATAGGTTTGCTTTATTTACAAGTAATGTTTAATTAAATGTGGTTCATTTTCCTACACATAAATGTTTAATTATTATGTAATATATTTATTACTCGCATTTAGTACTTAGCAAAGTTGAATCTCTATAGTATGGAGATGCTGTTTTTTGAGTGTTTTTAATAGATTTGCAGTCCTCCCAAAAAACATTGATGTCTAAAAATGGCAACAATATGCGGATTTAAAAAAAAAAAAAAAAAAAAAAAAAACATTGCCTTCAAAACTATAACCAATACGATTATAGTTCAAAAATGGTCCGACAAACTCCGACACAGCTTTAAAAAGCTTTGAATACATTAGACAATATATATCAATAAGTATATTTCAATAAATTAGATCTAAAAAGGTTTAATATTAATCCACTTTCAATTTTAATTATTTTTTATTATATGAAAAGTAAAATTATTTAAAAGCACATGTTAAAAGTATTCATTTAAACATAATAACAAAGTTGAAACATAGCAAAAAAGTACATCTTCTCACAAAAAAAAAAAAAAAAAAAAAAAAAAAAAACGTTTACATCAACTGAGGCTAGGAGTCGCCGGATATGACTTATACTCCTGAAATAGACATAGATAGACGCACCAGTTAGTCAGCTATTATAAAATATGCTTTTTGCAATTGTTGAGCAAATTTAATTTTCTGTCTTTTTGGCCAGGATTTTGCATCAAATACTCCACTGTGCGCCGTGAACTGAAATATACGCTCACTAAGTAATAGGATTTACTGCAATAGAAGCATTATTCCAATTTATATGATTTCACAGATATAATGTAGTTTTAGAATATGGAGTAATGATTAATACTCTCAAGGATTATATTTATATACGTAATTAAGTTATTTATATCATGATGGAAAAATTATTTGTTTTTAGCATTTTTAAAAAGTTAGAGAGAAATCAACAGAAAAGATCTCGAGTACAATTCCGTTGATTGGCGGAAATTGCTGAAGGGGAATATTCAACTGTTCTATGCGTTTCCTATCTGAACTAAACTTTAGCATACAATGCACTAAATATACAAATCTGTAGAACATATACAGGGTTGCACAAAATAATTCGGATATTTTTCGACTATTGGCGGTAATTCCTGTAATTGGGTTTTCAAATTGTTTATTTAGATATACCATCTTTCACCTTATTCAACAGTGAAATTTTGTTACATTATTCTGGAAGTGTCGAAAAGTGTTTTATAATCTATGCTTGACGCATGATTTTTCTTTCTTGTTATTCTTTGTATGCGGAAGTCTGACTTAGCCTAAAGGTTTTCTCCACACTTTTGATTTGATTCTTACTGTAAGTTGGGGACCTAGCATCTTGATAGCTTTCTAAAAAAAAAAAAACAAGTTGGAAATTGTACGTCAAATGTTACAAACGAGGTGCGTTCGTACGCACGTTTTAGAATTAAATTCATGATATCCCGTGCGTAGAACGGGTTAAACAGCTAGTTAAGTATATATTTTATGACACTGTTCATACATATATCTTAACTAGTTATATAAATATTCAGATATATATGTATCAGCTAGTTATATAAATATTCAGATCTTGATGATTTTTAATTTTGTGAAATGAATTATATCGTCTGCAGATTAATTTCTGTAATAAAATAAGCATCTCGGTCGCTTGACGATTTAACATCCATCGGAAGCTCCTATAACAAAAAAGCACCGATTTAAAAAAAAAATCAAATTTCTTAATAAATATTTTTATTAATATCTCCTAAAGTTTTGATTCGATTTTAATAAAATTTGAAATGTCTCGACAAAATTCTGCAAAGATAATATATTTTAAATTGCAAACCATTTGATTGGGTAGTTTTTGCGTTGTTATATGCGGACAGACAGACAGACGGACGGACAGACAGACAGACAGACGGACGGACGGACAGACGGACGGACCAAGCGACGACTATAGGTGCTACGTATTTATATAATTGCGAACGCACCTAAAAAGAAAGAAACATACCTTCCAGCGAGATTACTCGCCACATCATTGAATTCATCTATAGGTTTTATGGCATCTACACGGAGCTGTACCACTTCTAAATTAAAAGACTGGTTAAATACTACATTAATTTATTATCGTAAATTCACAGCAAACACGGTAAATTACAGAAAGCAACACGCAAGCAATATGAGAGACATTTTTTAGTAAGTTCAGTTCAAAATAGCTTCTGGTTCGCTTCTGGGGTTTTGGTTTTCCGGAAAGGTAGGCAAAGAACTTTGCCCATCGAATCTCTAGAGAACGAGAGAGACAAAGAGCTCTACTATCTAAGAGCGTTACCTTTTTGGGGGGCCTTGGCCTCTGCAAACTTGTATTTAAACCTTGCCGGAGTTAAGTGCATCTTGAAGTATCTTGAGAACGGCCTGAGAGTAACTTCAAGCGTCTGCGATAAATATTCTCATTAATATCGATGTACTGTCTCCACTCGAAATTCATCGTAGAATTACGAGTTCTGTAACTTCCAAATAAGCCATTAGAGGAATATTGATTTAACCTCAGAAAAACTTTATGAGACAACATCTGGAAATCGGCACTCATTATTACTACGAATAAATTAAGTGTAAAAAAAAATAGCATACTTTCATTAAAAGTCACAAAAAAACAACTTATATTATAAAGCACAAATGTGTGCGTTGCTCAATGCTGACGTCATAATGATGCGGGCGACAATGGGGTGAAAATGGATGAATGTTGCAACAATGGAGCTATTTTTTTTTCAATTAAACAGTCGTATTCTATGGGGAAAATGCAAGTTTTGGGCCGACGTTGACCCCTCCCCTTAGAGGTGCTTCCCTAGTACGTCCCCAGGAAGATTGACATTCATCCTCCAGGCATTCCTGAGGATGCAAAAATTTGTCATCAGGAGGTCCTCAGGAACCGAAAATGTCCGCCTCATAGCATCCCAGGGAGCTCCCCAGGACCTCCTTCAGGTTCCTCCTCAGGTTGTTCTAGGGAAGATTTCAGGAAGTAATACCGGAGGAATTTGGGAGACTTCAGGGTCACTTAATGTGCATAAAAAACATCCGAAGTTATTATTATTCGACGTAATGTAAAAAGTATTTAATTTTTTTCTTTTCTTTTTTTTAAATTAATAAATACGGACATTATTTTTTAAAAATTTACATAATACACATTACTTTTATTAATCACGCACACAGAATCACATGACAGTTATGATACAAATTTTACGGTATAAACTTTCTTACCACCCACTGGATTTGAACCTGGGTACTTACGCATACGAGAAACACGCTCTAGTGATTACGCTACACGGCCGTTGTACTTGAATCGTTTATAAGGTATTCATGTATATCTTTCTCTTCTTATGAATGTCAGTAAATAGAAAACAAGCATATTTTTATGCTTCGTATACCAGGAATTCTGTAACTTTTATTGCAAATAAAGATGCATACCCTTTGATATATATTCAATACAATATTAAATTGATAACTAGAAAAAAAGCGTATCAATTATTTAAGGCTGTTCTCAAACCCAAAGGAGCTGTTTTCTGACACATTTTTTAACTCGTTTTTGTTCGGAAATGCATTAAATTGACAGGTGGTCTTATTTAGAAACTATGTAATACTAGAAAAATGTTTTCGTTTTTTTTTTATTTATTTATTATTATTATTTTTTTTTTTTTTTTGTAAACGCAGATCTTTTAGAAAATACTGTGAAAGTCGTCGTTTTGAACCGAATTCCCCACGCGGCATCACAATAAAAGGGAAAAGGGAAGGGGTGTTTTATCATTTACAACAACAATGCGTTTTATCATTTTAGTTAGGAGCCACATATATCAGGGTCAGGGGTCTATGATAAAGGGGCCAATTAAATAAAAATATTTAAAATTAAATAAATTAAATTATAAATTATAAATAATCACAATTAAACAAAGTAAGAGAAAAATTGACGTTTTTATGAACCAAAAATTGAAAGACAAATTCAAAATGCACTTTTTTTAAAATTAGAAATATTATAATTTTAAATTTAGAATTAGAATAAGCAAAACTCAATTTGATTTCTAATATTGATATTACCATATTACAAGTTGTTAAACGATATATCTATAAAAGCTTTTCTGAGTTTATGCATGCTAGGCTATTCTCAAATTCAAATTGGCTACTTTATGACATATTTTTTAGTTCATTTTTTGTTCGGAAACGCTTGAAATTGGCAGGTGTTCTTATTTATAAGCTTTGTAATCAAAAGATGTTTTCCATTTTTTTTGGTCTCGAAGCTGGTAGACGGGAGGTGCTGGGTTCGATCCCAATCGCGCCCGTCGGCCTAATCGTTCGGAGTTTTCGTGGTTTTCTTCGAGCCGTGGATTTATCCATGCGTAAATACGGGTTAGGTTCCCTTAGAAAGACCCCCACGTAGGGCACTCCCCCCGGGCCTATATCCCATGTGTAGATAATCGGCCGTCAAAAATCAACCCAACCCAACCCAACCCATTTTTTTGGTAAAGACAGAAGATCTTTCAGAAAATACCGTCAAAGTCGGTGTTTTGAGCTGAATTTCCGACGCCGTAGCATGAGAAAGGAGAAAAACGTATCGTCATGTAACATGAATCAGTTATAACCCGATAAGTAATTTATTTATCAAAAAATGGAAAATTCATTTCGATCTCAAATCAATTCAATAGTCAGGCCAGCCAATTTTATGTCTTTGCGTTTAAAAATAAGTCAAAAGATGTGTCAGAAAGTTTCGCGTTGTTGAGCAGATCATTTGAGAAACACCCTAAGATACATAAATACATCATTTAATTTTCAATTACCTACATGAAACTGCTGTTTAAAATGACAATAATATTTCTTTAGCTCTTAATTTTTAAAGTATGGGCATTTCTACTCTATATCTGTAACTAGTTAAATATGAAAAAAAGTACTGTTAATAAAATTTGTGTCTGTAACAAAAATATTTTTTTTCTTGATGTAATTAATAAACTAATTTACAATTAAATCTCCATTTAGCGATCTTTTGAAATCCTGTGAAAACATTCAATACATAGAAATTTCATTATGCACTATTTTTCATTGAAATATAATTTCCTTTTAGCTAACAAAACTAATATTTCAGGAGATTTAAAATGCCTAAATGTACGGATACTTTGACATAAAATTTGAGTTCTTTGTTATGATTGTCAACGAAGTATTGTGTAAAAATTCTAAACAAGGAAATCCTTTAAAAGCAATACTTTTGTCTTTTATAGAATCATTGTTCGACTGCTTTAAAGATTATTTTTTCTATTGTACCGACAATTGTTTATTTTAGTTATCTCAAAGCTAAATTTGAAATAGCTTACTCCTTATTCTCGGAAGAAGAACGTTTCTCTCCTTTCAACCATGGAACTAAGTTCCATGCTTTCAACTACTTTTCTTTGCAAGTATTGCATGCAGTCCAGTAAGCATACATATCCATTCTTCATTCATCAAAAGGAATTGGAGGTTGCTCAGTACTATTCATGTTCTTATTGTAGTTAAAATTCTACCCTTACCTGACTAAACATATTTGCATTATGGGACTTTTGCAGCTGATTATATAATCGTTCTTGATATCTGGATAGAAGTATTTCCTTGCTTAAACAGGAGTGAAGAATTTGCACGAAAAATAATCTTTTATAAATATCCTAAACTAAAAAGTTTGCCAAATATAAAATAGGTTTCTTAAATGAAAGTTTTAACAACTAAAGCAAAACACAACTCAGTTTTAAATTCTGGAGAAATATTTGTTATTTAGAAAGATAAATATTTATTTATATTTTCTGAATCTGTATCTTGTTAATATTTCTTAAGTTCACTAAATTGAGGTTTCACCTTCATTATTAAGAATTAAAAAATATATACCATGTATCGTAATTTGAAAGAGGTAATAGAAAATAACTAATTTGTATTTAAAAAATAAAATAAAATTAATATGATAAAACCTCCAGAACAGACGCTTCATAAAAATTCATACATAATTAAAAATTGACATCATTTAGCGAACATATGCCCATTACCAACACATATATAAAGTATATTAAATGAGACAAGTGGTATTGACCAGGTCCGTGATAATAATCAGCACGAATTTATATCTTTAACCCGATTTTGTAAGAATGTATATTTTTAAATAAAAATCTTTCAAGCAAAACTCTTATTCAGGGGGAGGGGGGGGGGGTGTATGTTTGTATTTTTTAAAACCAAATGTGCCATTTCAATAGAGCATGTAATCTCTTTAAGTTGGTGTTATAATTTAGACTTAAAAGTAAATTATTGATTTGATAATGACGATAAATATAAAATTATTAATTAGTTGAAAATGTAATAATAAAATACATAAATATATATGTAATTTTTAAAAAGATCAGAAAAAAATAATTAATAGAAGAATAATAATAAAAGTAAATATGCTCGATATGACTTAAATATAATTCAATTTTGAAACTTACATGAAAATTAACTTTTACAATCGAAATAAGATTTTTTTAAATAGATTGTTTAATTTAAAAATGCTTATCTCTAATCTATTAACTATCAAATTCTGAATAGATACAAATATGTAAATATATATTAAACTGTTGATAAAACCCTTATTTGTAACAAAATTTTGATTCCTTTTGATTTCTTACAGTTACGGAAAAAAAAAAAACCCTCATTTATTAGAAATAATAAGAAATATATATTATATATATATATGATAATTTAAAATGATCAGCGAAAAAAAAATAATAAATCTAATTTATATTTTAAAATTAAATATTGATCCAAAAATTATTTATATATATAATTCAAATTAATATGAAATTATTAATTATTTAATACAAATAATAATATTTCAATATATAAGACTATATTTAAAGGATCAGAAGAAATAATTTTTAGTAGGTATCTCTAATCCTTAATTTATAAAATATGGTTATATACAAATATATATATATTAAACTTCGTGTTTCGAAAAAAATAACTCAGATTTCTTATAATTGAAAATAAAAATAATTTATTAGGAGAAAGTAAATCAATTTTATATTTAAAATTAAATTTTTTCTATAGAAACTAATAAAGTATATGAGTGAAATCAATGTAAAATTATTAGTTAGATGAAAAAGTAATAGTAAAAATATATAAGTAATTGTTGAAAGTTCAGAAAAAATAATTAATGAATGTAATGATAAAATGAATTAATATATAAGTTAATTTTTAAAAGATCAGAAATAAAATAAATAATAAATTTTCAATTTATATTTAAAGATTAATTTATTTTAATTATTTATTTAACTACATTTTGATTGCATTTTATAAATTAAAAATATATCTAAATAAGGATAATTAAATATTATAACAATAATTAAAAGTTAAACAATAATCAGATGTGCTTAGGAAATAAAATAAATCAAATAATAATATAAACTTTATTAATTAAAAAATCGAACCACATCAAATCAAATATTTTTTTTTAATAAAAAAATATAATAAGTTATTTTAGTGTCAAAATCACCCATGAGATGGCACCAGCACCGTCTCTTCCTAGGTACTTCCCTGGGAATATCATCCCGAGGAGCTTGCTCCCTGGGAGGGATCTGGGAGATCAGTCCTGAGGAGCTTGCTCCCTGGGAGGGATCTGGGAGATCAGTCCTGGGGAAGTGTTAAAGTATCTTCCCCCAGGAACGCCTGATAGCGTCATTACAGTTTCAGGAGGAATTTGGGATGAATTGGAACTCCTGGGGAGGTTTTCAGGAGCTTTGGTGCTATATGAGGTATTATAAATTCATGTATTGCCCTCAGGAATACATATATATTCCAAATTTCAAAGCAAATAATCAACATGAAGTGGGTGAAAAATGAGTATTAACGTTTGACTGCCACATACATACAAAGAAGTAAGTTAAAAGAAAGTATATAAAAAAGAGGGATTTTAAGGAGCTTTATCCACTCTTCTTTCATGTGCCAATTAATCGTATTCAATATAATTAAATAGGGACGTACAGTTAAATCCTTACAGAGCCAAAAGTGCTGCCATAATAGCCTTTAATTAGGCCAAATCACAATATGGCCCTTTTTTCAAATTAGAATGGACAAAAAAAAAATAGTTTCGGTTTTTGGCTTTTTTTTTCTTTTTTTTTAACATTATTCACTCTTAAGAAGCATCAAACTTACTAGTTATGTTAGATAGCATTGAGTAATCGTTTGATATCCTTCAAAAATTATTAGGGTGCATCAAATGTATTTTCGATTTTTGACTTTTCTTGACGCCCTGCAAGTTTGTTTAAGATTATGTAAAATTTGTCCAGGGGCGTAGCGAGCGGGGGGGCAGGGGGGCAGCTGCCCCCCCCCAATGTTTGGTAAAAGGATTCAGTCGGCTTATCAGCAGATTTAATTAGTGTCTCTGTAGTATGTCAGTATTCTGATTAAAAAAACAATTCGGAAAAATTCTGGTTGGCAGGACTTTAAGTCTTCAGAATGCATTTCACTGCACCCTTACAATCATATGGCAAAAGCTAGTCGGTCTGTCATTAGATAGGTTATGAGTAAAAAAAGTAATGGTTTCAATAGATCTATCTGGTCAGCCGGTATGAAATTCACGTGTTCTGTCACATTTTCGAATCACATAAATAGCTGGTCGGCCTACACACTGAAAAAAAAATTATCATGTATAAATCTTGTCTGCAGAGCCGGAAATGTTGGACATATACTATACCTTACCCACACATGGAAAAGATAAGTCGGCCGTCGATACATAGGCCAATAGGGGAAAAAAATGAATCTGATCTATTGATTTGAAAATATCAGAAATTTATCCTACATTAACACACGCAACTTACATAGATAAAAACTATCAATATATAAACTAGGTCGACCGAATGCGAAAGTCGCTAAAGAAAATTCAAGAAATTTTATACTTGATACATAGTAGGTTCTAGCAACGATATGATGTTTACGCCCTTTGGAACTGTTTTAGGAACGTTTGGAAAATAAAAACAAAGAATTTTTAAAACTATTTAAAAAAAGAAAATGAATAAATTTAAAAAATATCCGTGCATTTAACATTTAATACCTAAAAAACTTCTTACTTTTTTTTTTGTTTGATAAAACTAAAACTAAATTTATATGCTTGTGCCAACATAACATAATTACATAATTTTCACTGATTTTTCACGTGTTATTATAAAAATTAGAATTGGAGCCTTTATTAATTACTTAATATTTATTGTATAACCTGATTACCGTAATTCCGGCGTATAATCCGCGGATCAAACAATTATGTTTCGACCCAGAAATTTTATTTTATGTAATGGAACATACTAGATCGCTGTAAATATTTTACTTCAATTATTAAATAAAATTTCTGGGTCTAAACATAATTGTTTGATCCGCGGATTATACGCCGGAAATTACGGTACATGTTAGCGATTACTTTTTTTAAAAACTAAATCATATGTAAGAGGAATTCTTCTTTTAATAAAGAATTCAGAAAGTAGAGGATTTTAGGAAAAATTTAATTATTAAAAGTAGTTTTATGCTAAAAAAAACTTGAAGCGATTGCGGAACATTAACACGTTTGCACTTAAAACAATATAAATAGTTCAGCGTTTCAGGCCCGTAACTACCTCCGGGGCACTGCTCCGGGGCCCCAAACTGATGGTTAAAAAATTATTGTATTTTAATATCTAATCTAACTTCCTATAAAATACCGAGCACCTAGCTAAAAGTTAATAATAAAAAAATCCATCAAAGTGCTAGAGTAAATGTTTTTGCGTGTCCGTTCAAATACTCCATACGCTTCGCATGCAAAAGCATCTCTAGAGCAGACAGCAGAATGTCGAGTCGAATGTGTCCTGTCGCGCCAGGTGCCTGCCGAGTGATGAGTCAAGTGCAGGCTAGGACGTGCAGTGCGCTAGTGCTATTCATGATGAGTCATTCGTTTACTAACTGCTTATCAATATCGGACATCAGAGCAGTTGAGAGTCGCACAGTAGTGATAGTACGATAGTTTATTACTTAACCCCTTCGTGACGAGCGTCTTTTACCATCGATTTTTCAAAAGAGCAATTTTCGTCTAATTGAATCGCAGAAATGCTGTCATTAAATAAGGCAAAGCTTACAATAAAAATTAACTGGTGGGAATAATCGAAGATTCTGAGCATCTTATGCGCCACGTATACGAGTCGCTCGTCCTCAAGGGGTTAATCTTACTTTGCTTGTGTTGAGATAATAGTTTATCTTATGAAACGAATTCGGCACCAGCCAAGTGGAAATAAAAAAAGACAGACTCTAAAAAGAAGAAACTTGGAGGCTGCAAAAAGTTCGAAGAAATTATCAACATGGCTGGACAGTGGAAACCACTCGACAGGGAATGGTGTAAGAAAGGTATGAATGGTTTGCTTTATTCAGTGTGATGTGTAATTCATGTAAAAATAGTACAGTCAAACGTGAATAATTCGAACCTGTATAATTCGAAATCGTGGATAATTCAAATGTTTCTGTCGGTCCCTTGACATTCCTATAAAACACAATCAGTGGTGGATTAAGCACTCAAGAGGCCCCAGGCGCAATTAAATTTTGAGGCCCCTCCAAATATTTTCAGTACCTCTAAAGTGTGCATTTTTTAGTTTTACAATTAGAATTACTGAAAGTGTATGTTGTTAATTCCATATGATATTATCTCTAATTAGAATATAAAGTTCAAATTATTTTCTATCGCATGCTAATAAAATATTGAAAGTACACTGGCTTCCAAAAGTTAAGTTACAAACGTTTTTTGCGTCTAATTTGCAAATGAATTAATATAGAAACAACAAATTTGGAGGAAATGTGCGCTAAACTGTTATGTATAAAATGCGACATAGAAATTTACTTAAGTTAAACGTATAAATGAAATTACAACAAAAAAGCACTGATGGTGGAAAATTCCATTCTTGGAGAAATCAGTACATCGCAGTATTGTGCAGTAAATTGCGACAGAAACATTAAAAAACTGGTTCTAATAAGGAATATGTCCATCCCGGACTTGAATGCATTGGCGGCATCGACTTTCCATGCTCTCAATTAAATTGTCGGACACCGAAATAGGTAACGCTGACCAAGACTTGGAGTAAGCCCTGTTCCAGCTCATTTAATGACCTTGGAGGAGGACTTAAAGCCGCAACATGTCTTCCAAGATAGTCCCAAAGATGTTCTATCGGATTCAAGTCTGGAGAGTGAGCTGGCCATTCCATTCTCTCCAAACCGTGATCCTCAAGATAATCCTCAACAACCACAGCTCGGTGTGGTCTCGCATTATCATCCATTAGAATGAAACCATTGCCAATAGCACCGGCATAGGGGCGCACATATGAATCAAGGATCTTATTTCGATATCTCGCACCAGTCACAGTTCCTCCATGGAACACATGCAGGTCAGTGTGGCGTCCGAGTGAGATCCCCCCCCCCCAAACCATGATTCCACCGTTTCTGTACCTGTGCGTTTCGACAATGTTTGATTAATGGTATCGAGTGCATTGTTCTCTCCAGATCAAAAGACGTCCTGAATCGCTATCCAGTGTGAATCTGGACTCTTCTGTGAAGAGTACAGAAGCCCACTGTTGCCTGGTCCAGGAAACATGTTCTCTTGCCCAACATAACTTGCCCCTTCTCTGTCGTCTGTTGAGGGGGAACACACAACTGGTCGCCTTGCATAGAGACCTGCATTGTGAAGACGTCTTCGCACCGTAGTAGCGGAGATTCTTCTCTCTGATCAGGCCCGTAGCTAGGTGGGGGCCAGGTCGGGCAAAGCCCGACCTGCAAAATATTTTGCCCGACCTAGCGTGAAACTTTACATCCCGATTAAAACAACATTAAATTTCTATTATTTTTTTTATATAATTTTTTGTCTAATCTAGTGTGAGACTGGGCATTCCGATCACTTTATCAGCCACTATTTCACTTTAAATTCCCAATTTTTTCCATCTTCTTGCCAAATCTAAGCAAAGAGGACCTCCCCCCCCCTTCCTCCTCCCAATTTCGTTTTTAAACTGGAAACAAAACCAGAAAAAATTTCATCTATAAACCTTCTTTTTTCTCTATTTCTTTAACATACAACAGACTGTCGAAGATTGTCCCTTAGGACATTCCCCGCTTTGTTGCTTTGTAAAAATTACACCGTACCGCAGGATATTCCTGCCCGTACCGACCCAGCAACAATTCTGTATTGACTGATTATCCATAAAGCTTACTTTCTTTGTAGGATTGTCACCATGTGAAATTTATCTTAAGAAAGCGGGGTTGAAACCAAAGGCTTCTGAATCTGAAAATAAAGCGAAACAGCCTACAATAATGTTTTTGAATTTGTCGTACATGACAAGTTTGCAGCTTCTTTCATGGAACTGGTTCCAATTCCATGAAACAGATTGTTATGTTTACTTGTTTGTTTTGGGAAGAGGGTACTAATGTCTTTCATTCTTCTGATCTTTCCTTACATATTAGTGAATGATAAAAATTTGTGAAACCTATGTCACAATAAAAAAAATTATGGGAGGAGTTTTTCCGCATAAAGAAGAAATGGAATTACAATGAAAATATCATCTTTAACCAATAGAATATAAAATTTGTTTTAATTAAATGATATAAATTTAATTTATAAATAAGAAATTTACAGAATTATCTGTGAATTGTTTTGAATATACATGTGTCTTAAGTTATATATATATATATATATATATATATATATATATATTTTTTTTTCCCCACGGGTTTTACAAGTAGTGGTTAGTAGAGGAAATTATATTACCGCGTTACACGTTTGAATGTATTTCACTTTAAATAACTTTCATGTAACATAACATAAATAACTTTTCATCTTAAAGTACAAAATCTTCAAGGAACAAAATAATAAAAATCAATAATAAATCAAGGAACAAAAAGAAAAATGTAACGATATGATATTGTTAAGTTGTTAAGGATACTTAGATTTTATAAAATGTTTTATTTCGCGTAAAATATATTCTTTGAAGGAATTTATTTGCAGATATCGAAATAATATGATAAAAGTAGCTTAAAAAAGTTCATACTTTTGCTTACGGCTTGAAAATATTTATAATAATGAACAAGATAACAAATTAAATCCATCATAGGCGCCGACTACAAGGCCATAAAAATTCTCTGGAAATTTTCACAGGGGCATCGCCCCCCCCCCTCTGGAAATAAAAATTAATAGAAGGTCTGTCCCTTTATCTGTTCAATCTACTCATTCCCAACGCCCCCCTCCCCTCCCCCTGAAATTTTTAAAAGTTGGCGCCTCTGAAATAAACCAATCATTTTTTCAAATTTAAAGAATAAAATATGCCGGACTACTTACGATTTTACAAATCCAAATTAGTTATCTTCTGACACATTCACAAAGTCATTCACTATTCTTAAATTCAAAAATTTTTCAGGTCCTCTTATTAAAAACAAAGAAATTAAATAGTATTTTCCATTTTTTTGTAAAAGCAAATCAGTTTTCAGAAAATGACCGTCAAAGTTAACAATATAAACCAATTTTCTGGACATGACAGTCTGATAAAGTTCATAAGGGAGAAATTGATTACAACTCAAAATCTATAGAAAAGTGAAAAACGTTATTCGATTCTAAATCACTTTAGTAGTTAAAACTTGTAAATTTCATGCTTTTATGTATAAAAATGACAGTGCAAATATAGCAAAAAAGTTCCGTGTTGTTCAGCCGGAAAAAATTGTATATATATATATATATATATATATATACACAATTAATATACATATAATATTTTTTTTTGGAACCTCATGGAGGATATCTGATATGGTATTTAATTACGGGTAAATGTGACCTTAATGTCACAACAGTCTTAAGCATAAACAATATGCATAGCTCTTTTCAAAAAATATACGGCGATTGAAGAAATAGCGATGCTTTATAGGAAATGGATAGTGAAATAAATAAATTTAAAAATATTTTATATTTGCACAGACTCTTCGATACTAAACATTCTGCATAAATAGTGTTTATTATTATTTTTAATGTAGCAAGGAACAAACAAACAAGTTGGAAATGTACGTTAAACGTGACAAATGAGGTGCGACTGTACTATAACTAGTTTTACAATGTAAAAAAATTATCTTTACTATTTCTGTGAAATGAATTATATCGTCTGTTACGAGCGAAATGAGCATGCTTTTTTTTTCTTATTAGTGATGCCACGTTTACAGATGCGAATTTTTTTCGACACCCGACTGCTGCAAAATTCAACATGAGATATTGCTTTATGAATGATTACCTCCATGGTTTAATATTTCTATGACTCATGATGAACGAATCTTTTGTGTTTATTTACTTTAATGGATTGAGATATTCGGCTATTAACCTAATTTCTACTGAAGTTATCTCAGAATCTATACATTTTTTAATGTAACTCATCTCTCGAGCAAACACTTTTTTTGAATGATCTTTCTAAAAATGTAACTTTTATGCAATTTTATTCGAAGCAATAATGTTGAATAAAAATGACCGCTTGGCATATGAAAAAAGAAGTGGTTAGCAGGTTAGCCCGTATTCTTTTTCCTCAGTCACATGACTTGCGCTTTTATTATACAGATTACGTATGATAGGATTTAATAGAATAAAGAAAACTTTTTTAATATCTTTTTAATTTGTGATTCGATTTTCACAAAATTTGAAATGACTCGACAAAATTTTATAACGATTCTATATATTAAATTTTAAACCATTCTGTTGGGTAGTTTTTGTTTCTTGCGGACGGACCAGACGACGACTATAGGTGCTACGCATTTATATAATTACGAACGCACCTAAACTGGGATTGTTTTGTCTGAAACAGAGACAGCACTGGGTTGTGCTAATTAGATCTTGAATAATCTATGTTTAATATTTTAAACATAAATGATTCCGTGTTATTGTAGCAAGTGTTGATGCAGTGTAATTTACCATACAGTGTTAACAATATTTACATTAATTCTGTATTAATCTTAATAATCTCTCATAAAAATCCATTAAAAAGAAATATGAAAATATACTGTTTTTATGCTATTTTTTTCCCATAATTTACGGCTTTTTCAGAACTCGACACAGAATAACACATAACAACAGAAGCGTGAGAATTTTAAGATGAAAACTCTGTTTGAAAAACCGGAGCGTCCGTTTGCAATTTTGAATTTTCTGCCTCTTACAAGTTCCTTTTATTATTATTATATCTTCATTTTGTTTCATTTGTAATGCTTATAGTTAGGATTGCACGAAAAGTTTTTTACTTGACTTCAAGACTACTATTAAATCGCCTGTCACAAGTAAGCGCCATCAAAGCAGCCGAATTGCTCAGCACCCTTTAGTACTTAAGTGATTTTGGACTTTGACTTTCTGACACATCACTGGACCACCTGTGGTGTGAAATTGTGTTACCCGTCCTCTGAAATATAAATAGAGAAGTAGTATGAACTATTTTCTGAAAGAAAGATTTTGACAATTTTACAATGGGACGATATAGGTGCAATTTGTCGCTCCTGTGATTGTGCCGACAGCGGGCCTGTGTTTGTGCAAGACCACCCGGATGTTTTTGTGTCCCGTTCAACGATTTCGAGGAATAGATTTAGTGACTCTTGAAAATCCGCTTGTGAAAATAATGCATTCTGCCTTATTACAGTTTTGTTTAACCGTTGTGGTTTCCAGATGCTAACCAGTTTTTGGTGAGAGTGAAAAAAAAAAGGTTCTCGTTTTAAAAGCTGTATATATTATATTTGGATAAGTATGTATCTGTGAACGGAACGGATTACTTTATCTGTGAATACAAGTTATATTTGAAAATATGGATATCCGTTCATTTATGTATAAGAAGCGTCGACTAGAACAGAAATTAGAGAGTCCTGCTCCTGAATATTGTGCAAATAGTAATGATAAAAATTCATTATCATTAACTGGACCTACTACAAGTAAACCAGATTATTCTCGATCTCGATTTGCCTAAAAGAGACGAGCCAGTTCAACAAATTATTTTGAAGGAATTCCCACGAAAAAATCAATGTTCTTTTCGAGCTGCATGGTATAAGCAATTTGAATGGCTGGAATATTCTGTGGCAAAGGACGCAGCATTCTGTTATGCTTGTAGACATTTTAACTGGTTCGGATCCAAAGCGCATACACCGAACATGGTTTTAAAACTTGTAAAAATGCTTTAGACAATGGCCGCGGTTTTCCAAAACACGAAAAATCAGAAGCTCACATCCAAGCCATAGCAAAGTGGAAAGAAAAACAGATTCGAGTTAATTCCTCTACATATGTATCGACTTTAATCAATGAAAATTTATTGGAAAAACATCGATGAAATGAAAATTTAAAAAAATATTTTTTCACTATCGGTAAAGACATCCTCGTTACTTGTTCTATTCATTTTATTAATTCTGTTTTTTCTTTCTCATACCTTTATTGCGTGATGTAAATATAACGAAACATCATTTAACCCTTTCCGGCGCGGAGTAATTCTGTTTTTAAAATGATGAAATAATGGACTGACATCAGAATTTACAAAAGAATTTATTACAAAATAAAAACTTGCTAAATTTCCAATACTTTATAAAAGGAAAAAAATAATTAAATATTCTTGGTGCCGTTTGTCAGTTTTGGAATTAAAATTAGGTGTCCTTTTTTGTGACCATCGCCCGCTAAAGGGTTAATAAATTGTACTTGAATGCATCTATTAATATAAACGAACATAAAACCTACATAAATTTAAATTACTTAATTAAAAGGAAACAACTTATTTACGTTATGTAAATGTAAATATTTTATTTATGTGTCTTTGATATATTTTTATTGTGTCTTGGAACAAACATTAAAAATTTCATTCTGGCTTTGGAGAGATCTTACGTTTTAAATGAGAAAAAAATTACATTAAAAGTACAGTACATATTTTTCAAGGTATAAGAGACGTGAAAAAAATTAAGAAATAATCTGCCCCCCCTGAAAAAATATTTGCCCCACCTAGAAGTAAGGTCTAGCTACGGGCCTGTCTCTGATGCTGCAAAGTGGTCTGCAATGAGTTGCGGCACAGTAGTGCGTCTTCTCCTTCGGGCCGAAAGAGCAGATCTTCTGCAGCAAAGTCTTCTGCAGATGTTGCAACACGTGGGCGGCCTGGAATATGTCTTCTGGACACAGAATCTTCGGATTCATACTGATCCCAGAGTCGTTGGACTACACTGCAAGACACATTGAGCCGTCTAGCTGTATCGGCCTGTGACAACCCCATTTCCATGCATCCTACCGTCCGCCACCTTAATGAATCGGGTAAACGACTTCTTCTAGACATTTCTAGACTCTACTGGCTTTTGTGAACAAAACTGACAACAATAGTTCGAATACAACAAAACTTACATGCGAAATTACGAAAGCTTCGTAATTGCATATTTTTCTCTCAATCACAAATGCCTGTTCTTTTCTATAAAATAAAAGTGGTAGCTGTAATTTTTGCGTAAGTTTTTTTAAAGCTTATTATTGTCATTCATATAAACTATGAAGTTTAATCTGACTGCCATTTTTTGTCTGGTGAGCTTCGAAAAACATGTTGTACCTTAACTTTTGGAGGCCAGTGTACTTCCCATTCATTACATTATCATAATTTTTAGAACTAAGAGATCACATTTTTATTTAGCTTTTATTTTGAAAATTACTACTTTATATTTACTAGACAATCACTTCATTCTATCATTCTAAACAAATGTGTTTTTCACAAATACAACTGTAGGATTTTTTCTTATCAATACATATTTTTTTTTCAGTAAAGTTCTTGGTAAATCTTTTAAATAATTACTGAGTTATATCAAAAAACATTTTAGTAATACAAAATCATATATTTTATTTTTAACTATCAATTATAATTAATTAGTTAAAATTAATTGTAAAAACTATTAATTAAGAAATAATGCGACAGATTGACTATTTTACATTAGTCGGATTTGAAATATTTTTGAGTCGGTCAATCTTGCATTTTGTCCCCCCAAAAATTTTCTTTCGCTACGGCCCTGAATTTGTCGTATGGCGTGCTTGGTGTATCCAATTCCTTCGACATTTTTGGGATGCTAGTGGTTGATTCTCCTCTGCTCTACAACTAGTCAAAATTTGGTGGACTGTCACTTCTGGGTTTGAATTCAAGGCTGAGACCCCTTTCCTTAAAACATTTAAATCCCTTTTGAACTGTACGGAGACTACTCTGGTTCTGGTCTCCAACTGCAAGAATTTTGCGGACAGCTGCAGTCGTTTTAAGGCCTAGTTTGAAAAAATGGCAAAAGATGTATAAAATCTCAACATTAGTATCACACTACATGTGACCTAAAATTGAAAGAAAGAAGTCTATATGATTGTAGAATATAGAGGGAGATATATCCTCTTAAATAACATTTTATGTCCAACAATAGGGGTGAGAAAGTACCAGATGCAGGTTTTGGTGTATAAGCATTGAACAAACGAAAATTATTTTGATACACCCTGATATTTCACCATAATTCTTTTTCTTGCCTACCAATCTGTTAGCCTGGTCTGGCGTAGGAGGGGAACAGAAGTGAAGCGAGAAGCCGATGAGAAAGTATTGAGTCATGTTTTGGCAATAAGCGGAGCCAACTGCAGTGCAGTGTTCGATGTCAGTGATCGTTAGTTAAATGCCCTATAACGGACATTAAAACAGACCAAACAGATTCGGGGTTATTTTCCAAAAAAACAGATAGCCTGACCTGGCATGGGATGAGAACAGAAGTGAAGAGAGAAGAAGATGAGTAAGTATTGCATCATGTTTTGGCAATAAGCCGAGCAAACACAGCAGTGCAGTGTTTGTTAGTTAAATGCCGTATAACGGGCCGTAAAACACACCAAACAGATTCTGGGCTATTTTCCAAAAATGTAATATTTTACTATCTATAGCCTATTGTCTGTAGTTAAATGCCAAGTAAGGAAAATAACTCAAACGAGGCAGATTAGAAATTGAAAATATTTACAAAATATTTCGCATATTTTCGCTATTTCTATATATTTTCCCAAATTTGCGTTGGAAAATCTTTATTATTTAGAAACAAATTTATTAATCCTTCATGAAAACTAGTACCAGGTTTTCATTTAAAAAAGGGTATTATTTACACCAATATACAATTGTTAATTTGACGTTCCGTTTTCGAGTCTCGAATAAGGGCCATGTGAAAAACTGGAATAGAGAACAATTGAATCGTTTCTATATATTTTTAAAATAAGGAATTACCTATCTTAATTTTCATAATTACTTCATTCTCTCAATCTCACATCATTCTTTTTTTCACAGGAAAGGCCCAGATAGAAAAGCCTGTCACAAAAGCCCAGATAGAAAAGCCTGTCACAAAAGCCCAGATAGAAAAGCCTGTCACAAAAGCCCAGATAGAAAAGCCCACCACAAACACCCAGATAGAAAAGCCCATCATCACAGGTATGGTATTTTCCCGGAAAATTTTTCTTAGTTCAAAAGAAGCCGTTTAACATTAAAACTGTATTTTTATGCCGTGACAACTCTAAAAATCCCCAAAAAACCAAAAGAAGAAAAAAAAAATCCGCTGCTAAAACAAACAAATTTAACTGCATTTGTTTATTTGTAATATGTTTCATTTATGTATGTGCATAAATGAAAATAATATAATAAAGTGTAATAAACATATACTTGTAAAGTATGAGGAGGATCGCTAATTGCATTTTACCAACTTCCCCGTAATCTTATTTCTATAATGGAAATTGTTACAGTTTTTTCTGGCAATTTTGGATTTTTAGGGAATGTTCATTATAATATTTATTTTAGAGCAGTGTTTTGCACTTTCTCAATAATATTTTTTTAAATAAGTCAAGTTATTGGAATAGAGCTAAATTACTGGAATAGATTGAATTATTGCCGATAAAACTTTTGAATTAAGGAAAATTATTCTTGAAACAATCTTAAGACAAGAAATTATTTATAATTCATAAATTGAGTCTATCTAAAAGCCTTTGAAATCTCCTTTGAAAAGTTTATATCAAAGCAAGTAAAAAGAATTACAATGTATATTAACTTTTTGAGTTACTAGCTATATTAGAAAACTCTATTTTCGTTTATATTTTCAATGTGAAAAAAAAAAATTGTTTTTCGAACTTTTCTGTTTCTAAAACAGATTTTTACTTATTTAAAATCAATTAGAAAAATAGACAGAGCATTTCTAAAAAAAAACCTGCAGGCAATTTTTTTAATGATAACTTTATAATTTAAATGGATTTAGAATTCTTCTTCTTAAAATGTAGTTTTGTGAAAAAAGTCTCTTACCCCTTATCATAATATATTAATAATATAATTTAATGAAAATTTTTGAAGATATTTTAGATGTTATTCACAATGAAATTAATTACAAAATATAATGTACATGTAATATATTTACGAATATTTGTTGTTTGTGTTTGAATGAAAAGCCGAAGTTAAATTATTACCGATAAAACTTTTGAATTAAGCAAAACTATTCCGAAAACAGATTTCAGATAAAAAATTATGTTTCATAAATTTTCTCAATTTACAATTCATAAATTGAATCTATCTAAAAGCATTAAAAATCTTCTTTGAAAAGTTTATATCAAAGCAAGTAAAAAGAATTACAATGTATATTAACTCGTTGCAGTTTATATCAAAGCAAATAAAAATAGTTACAATGTAGATTAACTTTTTTAGTTTACTAACTGTATAATAAAATTAGATTTTCGACTATTTTTTCAATGTGAAAAAAAAATTGTTTTTCAAACTATCTTGTTTCTAAAACAGATTTACTTATATAAAATCAATTAGAAGAAAATACACAGCATTTCTAAGAAAACTTGCAAGATTTTTTTTATAATAACTTTATAATTTAAAGGGATTTAGTATTCTTCTTCTTACAATGTAGTTTTGTGAAAAAAGTCTGTTACCCCTTATCATAATATCTTAATAATATAATTTAATGAAAATTGTTTGAAGATCTTTTAGATGTTAATCACAATGAAATTAATTACAAAATATAATGTATATGTAATATATTTACGAATATTTGTTGTTTGTGTTTGAATGAAAAGCCGAAGTTAAATTATTTACGACAAAACTTTTGAATTAAGCAAAACTATTCCGAAAACAAATTTCAGATAAAAAATTATGTTTCATAAATTTTCTCAATTTACAATTCATAAACTGAGTCTATCGAAAATCCTTAAAAATCTTCTTTGTTTATATAACAGCAAGTAAAAATAATTACAATGTATATTAACTCTTTGCAGTTTATATCAAAGCAAATAAAAATAGTTACAATGTATATTAACTTTTTGAGGTTATTAGCTGTATAAGAAAATTCGATTTTCGACTATTTTTTCAATGTGAAAAAAAAATTGTTTTTCAAACTATTTTGTTTCTAAAACAGATTTACTTATTTAAAATCAATTAGAAGAATAAACACAGCATTTAAAAAAAAACCTGCAAGCAATTTTTTACAATAACTTTATAATTTAAATGGATTTAGAATTATTGTTCTTAAAATGTAGTTTTGTGAAAAAAGTCAATAATATCTTAATAACATAATTTAAAATTTCTGAAAATGTTTTCGATGGTTTTGTCAACTAAATTAATTTTTAAAAAAATAATGAAGATGAAATATTTTGTTTCGAATATTTGTTTGTATTTGAATGAAAAACCGAATATTAAAAAAAAAAAAAAATAGCATAGCCACCTGTATTTTTTTTTTCATTTTAAAATTTTCTTAGATTTTAGTTCATTTTAATTAATACAGTAATTCGTTAACATTCGCGAGGGTTACGTTTGAGGAAAACCTCGCGAATGTTGAGTTGATCTCTCTGCACTAAAAGTTACGTACGATAAAATTTTAATTAAAGTGGCACGGCATTTCAAAGAATAAAATGATATATGCATTAACAATGCGTTATGCTTACCATACATATCGAAGGTGAATGTACACACATATTCATAAATATGAAATTTATTTATGGAAGATAATGCCAATTAACTGGATGGAGAAATAATTACCGCTAAAAAAAATCATAGGTTTTGTATAATTTAGACTCCTTGTATTAATAATTTAACTTCGGCTTTTCATTCAAACTCGAACAACAAATATTCGTAACTATATTACATGTGCATTATATTTTTTAATTAATTTCATTGTGAATAACATCTAAAAGATCTTCAAACAATTTTCATTAAATTATATTATTAAAATATTATGATAAGGGGTAACAGACTTTTTTCACAAAACTACATTGCAAGAAGAAAAATTCTAAATCCCTTTAAAACTCCTTGTATTATTGAGAAATGTTTGAAAATTTCCTTTACATTACTAATATGATGTCATATTAATCTTTATCTCAATTGTTGAAACTTTTTATTTCGTTTTCTTTTTTCACGTGGAAATCTTTCTGTAGAAAATTAATTATTGTAGAAAGAACTTTACTGTGAATTTTTAATCGTTGGCAACTGCTATAACGAAAAATGTTTAAATCTGATGGGAAAAGACTTAGATTTTTGGTTTTTTATTAATTAAAATTTAACTATACATTATTTCGATTCCGGATTACTTTAGTTGCCTCGACCGTGTTTTAATACACCTGTACGTAACATTTCGCAATTCTGGCTTCCAAACTGTTGATTTGTAAAGAAGTGCTGACAGACAGACAGACAAATTTTCATTTTTATATATTAGATATATTAATTGTTTTTTTGTATTTGTTACCTTACAGAAAATCTCCAGCCTGCACCGATTAATTGTACTGCATTCAAGTTTATACTATTTATAATACATTAGGATGTTATTTAAGCTACAAAGACTACATACATTATTTATTTCTCTTTCTATCTTTTCCAGCAATTGATCCATGGATTACACCAAAACTTACCGCTGAACGTAGAACTGGAAGTTAGTACTTTTTTTTAATAAATTAGGATTTTACTTGAGTTACATAGACTACCTAAACAATTTCTTTTTGTTTATTTATTATATATTTTGATGGAATGAGATAGTGGACTGTCAATCCGATTTCAACTGAAGTTAGCTCAGAATATATACATATTTGAATGTAACTCATCGCTCAAACATCAATTTATTTTTAACTTCCAAGCACGTATAATACATAAATACCATATAAACTGACAATTCATTTGAACTTTTATGCAGTTTTATTCGAAAAAATAATTTTGAGTAGAAATGACCGCCCGGCATATGAAAAAGCGATGCGGGCATCCCGGAACTGTTAATGACAGTCACATGACTTACGCTTTTATTATATAGATGTATTAATCATTCTCTTGTATTTGTTACCTTATAGAAAAACCCAAGCATTCACCGATTAATGGTACTGCATTCATGTTTATATTATTTATAATACATTAGGATGTTATTCAAGTTACAAAGCCTACATAAATTATTTATTTCTCTTTTTATCTTTTACAGAACTTGATCCATGGATTACACCGAAACCTATCGCTGAGCTTAGACCTGGAGGTTTGTACTTTTTTATAATACATTAGGATTTTATTTGATTTACATAGACTACCAAAACAATTTATTCTTCTTTCTATGTTTTATAGTACTTGCTCCTCCTCCATTGGGTGAAATGAAACCATGTCGGCGGCCAAATGAAGTGTATACAAAATGTGACTTTCTCTGCCAGCCTTCGTGCAACAAACCAAGAAGACCAAAGAATTGCCCGTACATTTGTCTGCCTAGATGTTTATGTAAGAAACCTCTGGTGAGAAGAGAATCAGATGGCCAATGCGTCCATCGAAACATGTGTTTTAAAGGAAAATCGATTAAACCTAACAGAACTTATGAGACGAAAAAATACAAGAAATTTGAAAGAATTCCAGCTCATGGGCAGCTGAATAACATAAAACATAGCAGAATTAGACCTTATGGACAGCAAAATAACAATAAACATAGCGGAATTAGACCTTATGGACAGCAAAATAACAATAAACATAGCGGAATTAGACCTTATGGACAGCGAAATAACAATAAACATAGCGGAATTAGACCTTATGGACAGCGAAAAAACAATAAACATAGCGGAATTAGACCTTATGGACAGCGAAACATCAATAAACATAGCAGAAATAGACCTTATGGACAGCGAAATAACAATAAACATAGCGGAATTAGACCTTATGGACAGCGAAACAACAATAAACATAGTGGAATTAGACCTTATGGACAGCGAAACAACAATAAACATAGCGGAATTAGGCCTTATGGACAGCGAAATAACAATAAACATAGCAGAATTAGACCTTATGGACAGCGAAATATCAATAAACATAGCAGAATTAGACCTTATGGACAGCGAAATATCAATAAACATAGCAGAATTAGTCCTTATGGACAGCGAAATAACAATAAACATAGCAGAATTAGACCTTATGGACAGCGAAATAACAATAAACATAGCGGAATTAGACCTTATGGACAGCGAAATAACAATAAACATAGCAGAATTAGACCTTATGGACAGCGAAATAACAATAAACATAGCAGAATTAGACCTTATGGACAGCGGAATAGCAATAAACCAAGAAGAATTACAACTCATGGGCAGCAGAAAAACAAGATACCTAACAGATTTCCAACTCATGGGCAGCAGAAAAACAAGATACCTAACAGATTTCCAACTCATGGACAGCAGAAAAACAAGATACCTAACAGATTTCCAACATATGGGAATCGTCCTAATAGACGTTAGTATCTTTATTTTCTGGATAAATTTGATCAGTATAATAAACTGAATAATATAAATCTTTATTTCAGGGCACGTATGCAGTCCCTTTAGCATAAGCTTGTAATTTGTTTATAAACATATATACAAGTAAATTCTATTCTACTTTTGGACCCAATCAGCTCAGCTCTTTGAATGATGCACAGAAAATAAGGAACGTGGACTGATTTTTCTGAGATCGATACCAGTGCGGCCTGTGTGGGGTGACTGTGCATGTGCAAGGCTCTCAAAACTTACCTCGTATGAGAAAATTTGGGGGCTCTTTCCCTTCCTATTGTTATAGGAAGGGATTGCTGCATATGCCCTCCTATTGCTGTAGGAGAGATGCCTTCCCTGAGGGCATTTCTTCTACAGAAATAACAATACCTAAATTAGCCGATGCTTGAACTCCCTCCTTCCCTCCTTCTTCTCTTAAAATACATGTTCATACTTTTTAATATAATACAAAATGCACGCTGCTACACGCACAATTTTATTTACCGTGAGTACTTAAATTATACTTAAGTAAGTAAAATTTAAGTACAAATATTTATGACTAAAGGTCAGAAAACTAAAGGTCAGAAGTTTTGACTAAAGATCAGGTCTTTTCTAAAAATGCATTTTACGGAACATCTTCAAATGTTACATGAAGGTGAAAAATATATAGCAATAAGTGATTTTAATTCTTCTGGAAAAAGAAATTAATTAAAAAATTATTTACTGAAATATTCAAAAAATGTAATATTTCAGGTACATTTTTTCTAATATTATAGCAAAAATTTCTAGTAGACAGTAAAAATTGTTTACCCCCACCCCACCGAATGTCAATTTTTGCCTACTTATTTTATAAATCGTGGATTTTTCAAAAACTACTCAAATTATTTTATGCATGAATTGAAAAAGTATAATCATGAGAATAGTATTAATATATCTTGAATTGCCTTAACTCTTCAACTCAATTAATAATAAAGCTTAGGAAGTGAACATACATTAAGTTTTCCGATGTGAAACTCATAAAAATTATAATTCTAAAAAAAATTTAAATATAGGTACATTATAAAGTGTAACTGAATAAAGTATGCAACATCATAAAAAAAACAATTGTTTTTTACTGAACTCGTTATTTTTTTATGAAAAAAAATATTTTGGAATAAATTACTTTGGCAAACCACTGACAAATATCCTTAACCCTGTCACCGGTAAAGTACTGCTGCCTCTAAAATGTTGAAATGATTGACTGACACCAAGATTTACAAACAAATTTTCATGAAAATAAGTAAAAGCTTTTCTTCTAGTACTTTATAAAAGCAAAAATGTTTTTGAAAATTTCTGGTGCCGCTGTAAGATTTGGAGAATAAAATTATGTGGGATATATTATATCCCACCACCCTTCAAATGGTTAAAGTGTCAGCTTTGGGACATTGTACCTCTTATAAGAGTTTTACAAACACTTTCATTGTCATGGTTCTTCGAAATTTACAATTTTTTTTTCTTCTTAACTACTGTTATTTGTTCTTCGGTATATCTGTATTTTCTTTAAATCAAAGTATCACCTATCTAATCTATAGCTTTCTCTGATTTATCGCCATTAAATAAGCTGTACAAATAAATCGCCATTAGATCATTCAATGTTGATGCTTCCAGTCGCCTGATCATGAGCGAAATCCTGCATCAGTTACCGGACCCGTTCCAATAGGAAGGACTGCGCATGTAAAATCTGTCGTGGGTGCAAAGTCCACCAAGTTCCCTATGAATAATACCTCTGGAGGTGCCTAGTCAGGTGAAGGTCTCATCACCTGATCTAGGTTCTAAATTACGAGACCAATTCATTTCTCTCTTTTTTTTAATTTATTTATTTTTTATTTTTTTATTTATTTTTTAATATGCTCAACGAGGTTAGGTGGAAACCGTGAACCGTCAAACAGAGAAACTGTAGCAAACTACTAGAGAACACTACAGGCAATATGTAATACATAGTGGAAACACAAATATTTAAACTGAATTATGTTAACTTGTCATAGTCTATATATTAGCAACTATAATCAGTGTTAATACGGCCCAAAAGCAAGCCTTTTTTTTCTCCCCTTTCCTTATTCCACAACGTACCGAAAAACCCATAATTAATAACAATCTAGAACCGGCCAACACAGTAACAAAGTGACTCTCACCAAATAGCGTTGCAGCCAATGACACCCAAAGAGCTAGTCAGGTAGATCTCTGCTATGAAGTGATTAGGCGAATTTTGCCCCGCGGCTAGGTACACAAACTCATTAAGCTGGACATAATGCCCGGCAGGTAGGGACCTGGTCTGCGGTTTAAAAATAATAATAGGAAGCACTGCCCACGGAGCCAGTTTTTACCTGGTGGAGGATAGGCAAAAGTGGGGCATTGAACTCATGGGGGGGTGGGGGCGAAAAACTCAACTTTTCTTAAGTAGGTCCAGTGGGGTATCGTTTGTTATGTATTTTTTAAAATTCTGAATCGAATTACACCACACGCAAGTCGATACGATGATGTGTTACAAAGTTACGTCAGGTTTTATGAATAAAAAGTTGAACATTCTACTTTATTAAATGTAAATTTACTACATGATTATTGTTTTTTGATGACATTTTATAAGTTTAAGATTATTTAATATGATATAAAAAACATGTTTTGAACGTAAAATAAGTTCTTGTACAATTGCCTCTCACGATTCGATGTTCTTGTTTAACGCCACATTTTGCTCGTTTACGGCGCCATCTACGATGATCCGAAAAAAATATTAAATATAAAAGTTACGTATTTTTCTCATAGAATCCGAATCTTCAGTAAAATATAGGTATTATCATTTAAGATTTCAAAGTTGTCCCTCCTCTGCCCCCTAGGGGTTCATATCACTGAATAGATTTTTCAAAAATATTGAACACGTATTTTTCCGTTTTTTAATTTGATGTGTATTTCTTGAGTTATTCGACCTCTTCTAGACTTTTGGGACACTTATTGCTCGCCAATGGGGACCGCGTTTGTAGAAACTTGCTCATGAATATATAAATGTTTGTTTAAAATTTTTTTAATAATAATCCGAATGTTACTTGTTCATAAAATGGAGAAATTTCAATTAAATTTTGAGTAACTTTCTGTGCAAGAGAAGAGATACCTGTTTTGAATAATATCCATACAAAGAATATATATATATATATATATATATATATATACAGTGGCGTTTTGGGACTGTCTTTTTTTTTTGGCATTAAATGCCTGCTAGCAACATTTATTATTTTCATACCATTACCTTTTAAAAGAAACATATTGATTGTTTAATGGCAGAATTTCTGCCAATAACTTAAATAAAGTATTTTTTTTTATAATAGTGGTTAAAAAAAAAAAAAAAAAAAAAAAAAAAAAAAAAAAAATAGCAGCCATTCATTTAGTGCCCCATTTAAATCCAGTCACGGGCCGCCACTGTATATATATAACTAAGAAAAGATAAATGAAAATTGAAGATAGTGAAATATTGAAATGTTTGTTTAACTGTGACAGAATCATGAGGCCCAAATTATACCATATTCTACAAATATGTTCGATTTCTTAGATTTTCATTTTCATTCAGTAAAATTCTAAAATTTTTATTAAGGTGGTTCTCAAATGACCTGCTCAACAACGCGAAACTTTCTGACACATTTTTAAACGCAAAGGCAAAAAATTGGCAAGCCTGACTATTGAAGCGATTTGGAATCGAAATGAGTTTTCTATTTTTTGATAAATAAATTACTACTAAAAGATACTACTTAAAAGATTACTTAGTGATTCGTGTCACGTGACGACAAGTTTTTCTCGTTTCTTGTGCTGTGATGTAAGAAATACGGTTTGAAATGCCGACTTTGGCAATATTTACTGAAAGATCGTCTGCCTTTACCAAAAAATGAAAAACATTGATTACAAAGTTTTTGAATAAGAAAACATGCCAATTTCATGCGTTTCCGAACAAAAATGAATTAAAAAATACGTCATAAAGTAGCCAGTTTGGATGTGAGAACAGTCTCTATTTTAAACACTCTGGCGTGTTAATAAAATACGATAATAAGGAAGTTTTATATATTGTTTCATTTCAAATTTCTTTTTTCTTCTCTCTATAGCACCTAAGGTGAACCCTTGCCTACCGATGTACCACCGGCGGCGTACCAACTGTCCACCAAAACGGCCATTTTCAAGGTGCACCGATGCCTGCCAGCCTATACGCCGTCGACCGAATCTAAAATGTACCCCTAGATGCAGATGTAGATATCCCTTTGTGAAGAGACAATCGGATGGAAAATGTGTCCGTAGATCGCAATCGAATTGTAAGAAGCATTGTTAAAGTAGCGAACTGTGAAATGAACACTAAATATGTGCACCATCTTCTGTTTTAAACGCATTCGGGATATTCGATTTTTTGTTTGAAAGTTTAAAATCCCTTTTGCATTGTCCACCAAAACGGCCATTTTCAAGGTGCAGCAATGCCTGCTAGCCTATACGCCGTCGACCAAATCTAAAATGTGCCCCTAAATGCAGATGTAGATATTTCTTTGTGAAGAGACAATCGGATGGAAAATGTGTCCGCAGATCGTAATCGAATTGTAAGAAGCATTGTTAATGTAACGAACTGTGAAATGAATACTAAATATGTGCATTATCTTCTGTTTAAAACGCATTCGGGATATTCGCATTTTTGTTTGAAAGTTTCAAATCCCTTTTGCATGTTGGCCCCACCAGTAGCTGAGAGGTTCTGCTCTCAAAGCTCTCAAAAACGTGTAGATCCACCAACCCTTTTGCATGTTACTAAGAGTAGAAATTACTCTGTAGAAACTAGATTTTGTAAGTAGATCAATAAAATGTTTATGTTCATAGCGAAATCTCTCTCTGCACTTACATATTTGAGTTTTCGTTTCCTTTTTATTTTTTTTTCAAAAATTAAAAGATGGTATCAATCATATACAAGGTAACACGGAGCCCAGTGACAGACTTCAAATTGTTCATAATTAAATTTTGAAAAAGGATGGAATGAAAGAAAACTGTTTTTCTACTGTAAAAATTTTTTTTCAAGGTGCGCCGATACCTGTCAGCTTATACACCGTCGACGGAATCTCAAATGTGCCCCTAGATGCAGATGTAGATATCCCTTTGTGAAGAGACAATCGGGTGGAAAATGCGTCCGTAGATCGATGTGACATTGTAAGAAGCAGTGTTAAAGTAACGAATTGTGAGATAAACATTGAATACCTGCATTATCTTCTGAATTAAAAGCATTTGGGATATTCGATTTTTAGTTTAAAAGTTTAAAATCCATTCTTCATGCTACAAAGCGTAGAAATTACTCTGTAGAAATCAGATTTTTCTGATTACTGCAATAAAGTGTTTTTTCTCAAAGCAAAATCGAACTATCTTTGCACTGACGTACTTGAGTTTTAGTTTCCTTTTTATTTTATTTTTTCCAAATTGAATACATGGTATCAGTCAGACATGTCACAAAGCCAAATAATGCAAAAGAGTGTAAATAAGCAAAACTGTTCGTATACTCTAAAAAAAAAATTTTTTTTTCAATATGCGCCGATGCCTGCGAGCCAATATGCCATCGACCGAATCTAAAGTGTGCCCCTAGATGCAGATTTAGATATGCCTTTGTGAAGAGACACTCGGATGGAAAATGTGTCCGTAGCAGTCGCATTGTAAAAAGCATTGTTAAAGTAATCTTCTTGTTAAAGTATTGTTAAAGTAATCTTCTTGTTAAAGTATTGTTAAAGTAATCTTCTTGTTAAAGTATTGTTAAAGTAATCTTCTTGTTAAAGTATTGTTAAAGTAATCTTCTTGTTAAAGTATTGTTAAAGTATTATTTTCTGTATTAAAAGCATTTAGGATATCCGATTTTTTGTTTAGTTTATTTTTTTTTTTTGTTTTGTTTTGTTTTGTTAGTTTAAAATCTCTTTTTTATGTTACAATGGATAGAAATTACTCTGTAGAAACCAGTTTTTTCTGATCAGTTCAATAAAATGTTTGTGTTCAAAGCAAAATCGTACTCTCTCTGCACTTACATGCTTCAGTTTTCTTTTCGTTTTCATATTTATTTTCCAGAATTGAAAAATGAGATGAGGAGGTAAAAATGACAGTTGAGTAAGTCAAAAATTTTGAAAATCGAGATAACCATATTTTTTCTGAACGTATATTAATTTCTGTTCAATGTGCCTGTCAAATAAGTCATAGTTCAATTAGGAGTCGCTAGAGGGGAAAACAAGTTGGACCACTCAATGCAACGACAATACAACAAATTTGACAAAACCCTTCCTTTCTCAAATCACTAAATTTTGACTTACTCCACTGTCATTCTTACTCCACTGTCATTCTTATCCCCTTCATATTAATCAGACATAATATGAGACAGAGCCAAATGACAGATTTCAAATTGTTCATAATTGTAAAAGGGTGAAATTAAGCAAAACTGTTAAATACATGGTTTATAGAGAGGGCAGAACGTTTTTACACTCTTTTATTTAATTCTCTTTTATATCCTTTCACACTCTTTAATATAATTAACACTGTAAAAGATAGAAGCAAACTGGCTAGTCATTCAATCGTTTTCTTTTATTTAACTCAACTTGGTTTTTGCATGTGAAGATCGATTTTTGTAATCCATTTTTCCCTTATTTCCCATAGCTAGAATTATAAAATTTGGTACTTCTCTATGATCTCGTCGACCACGTTTCATAACAAAAAAACTATCGCCAAACTGTAACGCCAAATAAACGGGAGAACGTTGACATAGGAATATAAAAATAAATAAATAAATAAAATGTAAGAATTTAAGGATACAATTATTATTTTAAATATTGAAATAACTAATAAATCAGTAAAACATAATGAAAAATGCACGCCAATGTCGAATTAAAAACCATTTGATGACATAGCAAACACGTATAATGCTTCTGACATCAAGTAAATGGGATTGCATTTTTGGCGTTTAATCTTACAGTTTGGCGATAATTTTTGTTATGAAAAGTGGTCGACGGGATAATAGAGAAGTACCTTAAATTTATATACAAAGGTGTGTTTTCGTTGACAATACAACATTTTAATATTTTTTAGAACTTAATTATTAATTAATAACTTAATTTTCAGGCCTTTTCTTCGTTAGTCCGCCACAGATGATAAATCACCAAATATTGTTTATGCATGGTTACATTTGTATACGAGTTATAATAACAATGTAGTTAATTATGAGCCAAACCACGTTCGTCAAAAAAGGCGAAGTGATTGTGAAACTGCAATAATGCAATATTTGAAACACATAAAAGTAGAAAGGAAATAAGAAAAATAAAGAGTGTAATAATTTAAAAAAGTCCTTCCAGCCTATACCGGAAGGAAAAATGTAGCTTTCCTATATCTTCGTTTTCAAATTTTAGCTAATGTTACAGCAATACAGCAAGCTAAAAGGCGAAGTGATTGTGAAACTGCAATAATGCAATATTTGAAACACATAAAAGTAGAAAGGAAATAAGTAAAATAAAGAGTGTAATAATTTAAAAAAGTCCTTCCAGCCTATACCGGAAGGAAAAATGTAGCTTTCCTATATCTTCGTTTTCAAATTTTAGCTAATGTTACAGCAATACAGCAAGCTAAAAGGCGAAGTGATTGTGAAACTGCAATAATGCAATATTTGAAACACATAAAAGTAGAAAGGAAATAAGAAAAATAAAGAGTGTAATAATTTAAAAAAGTCCTTCCAGCCTATACCGGAAGGAAAAATGTAGCTTTCCTATATCTTCGTTTTCAAATTTTAGCTAATGTTACAGCAATACAGCAAGCTAAAAGGCGAAGTGATTGTGAAACTGCAATAATGCAATATTTGAAACACATAAAAGTAGAAAGGAAATAAGAAAAATAAAGAGTGTAATAATTTTAAAAAGTCCTTCCAGCCTATATCGGAAGGAAAAATGTAGCTTTCCTATATCTTCGTTTTCAAATTTTAGCTAATGTTACAGCAATACAGCAAGCTAAAAGGCGAAGTGATTGTGAAACTGCAATAATGCAATATTTGAAACACATAAAAGTAGAAAGGAAATAAGTAAAATAAAGAGTGTAATAATTAAAAAAAAGTCCTTCCAGCCTATACCGGAAGGAAAAATGTAGCTTTCCTATATCTTCGTTTTCAAATTTTAGCTAATGTTACAGCAATACAGCAAGCTAAAAGGCGAAGTGATTGTGAAACTGTAATAATGCAATATTTGAAACACATAAAAGTAGAAAGGAAATAAGAAAAATAAAGAGTGTAATAATTTAAAAAAGTCCTTCCAGCCTATACCGGAAGGAAAAATGTAGCTTTCCTATATCTTCGTTTTCAAATTTTAGCTAATGTTACAGCAATACAGCAAGCTAAAAGGCGAAGTGATTGTGAAACTGCAATAATGCAATATTTGAAACACATAAAAGTATAAAGGAAATAATAAAAATAAAGAGTGTAATAAGTTAAAAAAGTCCTTCCGGCCTGTATCGGGAGGAAAAGGTAGCTTTCCTATATCTTCGTTTTAAAATTTTAACTAATGTTACACGAAAACAGCAAGTTAAAATGCAAAGAAAATGTTTACAAAAGATTCGTTAATACTGAATTTGAATAAGAAATTCGCCAAATTATTGAGCAAGAGCCAAATTGGCTTCATTTATGAAGACTTATTTTGGTCGCCAAATTTGGCGATATTTCGCCAAATGTCGCCAAGTTTGGCGAGAATTTGGAGCTAACGGATATGAATATATAGTTTTATGTGTATGATGATTGGGAACATTATTACAACAATGAAAATTTTTGTAATGTGCTGTCTTGTTTCAAAATGTCAGCCACCCTATAATTTCAAACTGCTCTATCTCAGCCATTTTTTAAGATAGAGGTAAACCAAAAAATGCTCTGGAATCCTCGTATCAATGCCTAACACTTAATTAAAAAATAAATTTTAATTTTTAATTTTTATGTATATTTATTTTAGTTTTAAATTTTTAAATGGCCGCCATCTTGAAACAAAATGGCGGACCAAGCTGGCCAACGAACTCGGTCGAGACATTGGTGAGCTTAGTACACACAATTAGTTTCATCAAAATTGATTTATAAATACGAGCGTTATCGTATGACATAGGTCAGATATATATATATATATATATGGATATATATATATATATATATATATATATATATATATATATATATATATATATATATATATATATATAAATCAACATTTGAACGGAGGGTGGTTTTGGGGTCTGGGGGTCATGATCGGTGAAAATATATCAAAATTTTCCGGAACTGCTTTCCTCCGAACGGCTGCAATAGGTAGCTTTATACTTTTTTGTATTGAAAGCTACCTAATATACTTTTCTGTATTGAAAGCTACCTAAAAGTTCTTCCAGCCTATACCGGAAGGAAAATGTAGCTTTCCTATATCTTCGTTTTCAAATTTTAGCTAATGTTATAGCAATACAGCAAGCTAAAATGCAAAGAACCGGATTACAGAAGATTATTTAATACTGAATTTGAATAAGAAATTCGCCAAATTAATCATCTTGGCCAAGCTGGCTTCATTTATGGAGACTTCTTTTGTCGCGAAATTTACGGATATTTCTACAAGTATTACCAATTTGACACTAACGGATATGAATATGTATATAATTTTTGCGTATGATTTGGAAAATAATTACAACAATGAAAGATAATAATTTGCGGGAAATCACGTTCACTAAAACCCATAAATTAATCGTTGGTTTTTTGGGATCTGCTGTTTCGTTGTAAAATGTCAGCCACCCTAGGATTTAAAACTACTCTATCTCAACCATTTTTTTAAGATAGAAGCAAAACAAAAATTGCTCGGGAATCTTTGTACCAAGGCCTAACACTTTAAACAATTGAATTTCTAAATTCTTTTGTAATTTCTTTTAATTTAAAATATTTTAGGGTCAGCCATTTTGAAACAAGATGGCGGACAAAGCTGGCCAACAAATTCGGTCCAGGTATTGATGAGCCTAATATACACACTTAGTTACATCCAAATCGGTTTATAAATACAAGTGGTATCGTATGACATAAATCAGATATATATATACACTGGTGTCCAGAAATTAGGGGGCAATGACTAATTTCAGACGTTTCATCGAATATCTACTGAAACTCGCTAGAAAATGCCCGAAATGCCCTTGAACTTTGAGGATGTAAAGAACATGTTTGACTTCATGTTTTTCAGTGACGATTTTGTCGCGAGGTTAATTAGGCTGGTGGGGGGGGGAACAATAATTTTAATAATAAAATAATATTTTCGATCACCCAAGTTACAGAAAATGCTAAAAATGGTCCGTCACTGTAGCAAATGATGTATGCTATGTAGGTCCTCTTCAACATTTGTGTGCATTTGTGTAATCACAGCAGGTATATTCGTGAAGATGTTAACGCTTCTGTGAAAAATTCCAAAGTTTTTTTTTATATATATATATAGCATGCTGAGTTTTCAACCGACTTTAACACCGCTTTCCAAAAACTTGACAAAAAATCGTAGAAGTAGTATACTGTAATTAAAATATTATTATGTTGAATATTTGATTAGATATGGATATTTGTTTCAAATAAATTTAATTGTGCATGCGTGAACTATAGCAAAGATTTTTTGTCATGATTTGATAGTCAATACTATAGATTTGATATTCAATACTCATACAAAAAGACCCGTGAAATATCGTGAAAACTCAAAAGGTTACAGCAATAATTGATAAATTGAGGAGGAAATCCCATATAATCCTATGGAATTTCTTCCTCAATTTATCAATTATTGCTGTAACTTTTTGAGTTTTCACGATATTTCACTGGTGATTTTCAAGTTAAACACTGATCATTTAGAAAAGAGTGTTTTTTAGGAAAAAATTTTTACTTTTATATTTATTAAAGATGGAAAACAATTGAACAATGAGAGTTATTGAAGTTATTCCTGTAGAAGAGTAAATATTCGTGAATAACGCTTACGTCATATCGACGGTAGGAATGACCTGCACAATTTTTTTTTTCACATCCATAATAAAAGCAAAAACATGTCCGTGGCTCCGTGAGCAACGCTGACGTCATATTGACTGTGGCAATTACCTACGCAAACATTTTCCTCGCAACTTATAAACATCGCACAATTACAATTTTAGCACTGTGGAACAGAGGAAAAAATGTACATTAAAATAGAATTTATTTGAATTTATCACTGATTTTCTATGAATTTTTAAAATGATTTTCATTCCATGAGTCTTTTGGAATCGCTCTCATAAACAAACGTACAAACCAATTCGAATGACTAACCAATTTGTTCTTAAACAAGAAAGAAAAATTACACGTCAAGCATAGATTATAAAACACTTTAAAACACTTTCCAGCACTTTTAGACTATTTTAACAAAACATCACCGTTTAATATGGTGAAAGATTATGTCTAAGTAAACAGTTTCGAAAACGCAAACTACATTTGAAAATACAATTTCAGGAATTACTATAAATAGACGAAAAAATATCTGAATTCTTTTTAGCAACCATGTATATGATCTATAGATTTGCATAGATTTACATAGTATGCTCAAATTTATTTCTGTTAGGAAGCGAATAGCACATAGTTGAAAATTTCCCTTCAGCAATTTCCGCTAATAAACAGAAATATATTCCAGATATTTTGTGCTGCCCAGTATATAATCTATAGAATTTACACACACTATAAGTAATAGGAAAAAAATTAGTTAAATTTAAAAACGCACACAACAACAGAAAATGCACTTCCAACAATTATTGTTAATAGACAGTGCTGTAACCGAATTCTTTAGTGTGTCCCTGTAAATGAATGACGAATGCTATGCGTATCATATTCTATAGCAAGCCTTTTGTAGTGCATCCTAGTGATATATATCAATTTCAATAAATAATCTAACATAATTCAAATAAACCGCAAACGATTTTTCTCCGTAGACCGTGATGTAATTATTTTGAGTATCCCTGTGAATGAACTATAAATGCTACACACCTCATTTTCAATACCGAATATGACATAGTAAAACTCAATAACATATATCAATTGCATGTCAATCGGAGTATATTCACGAGAGTTAGAGTACGAACAGATAGACAGACAGACAAACTGGATTCATAAACTTTTTTCAACTAAGTTCAAAAGTGTTAAAAATCTAAAAAAATCAGAAATTGTTTGTTCCCGTTCAATATTTTGTAACTAAATTGCAAGACGAAATTGAAACTTCACAAATGAATAAATAAAACACTAATTTAACAGACATGTAATCAAACTATACGTGCTTAAATAGAGATACATAATAGTAATAGAGATACAAATAGTAATACAAAATCATACACAGTTTGCTATAAATCATAAAATGTTTCGCGATGTAGTTGGTGGGCAAATGGAGAAAATATACTAAAAGTAAAAAATCTATTCTAGTTTCAATTAAAGAGTTTTTAATTAAAAACTATTTTACCGGGTATCCCGGGATACATCGACTGACTTCTTTAATATTCTTTCTTTTTAGGGTTTCGTTCATCTCACGAAACCCTATTACTCCCGCTCCGTTGTCTGTCTGTCACAGAGCCATTCTCAAAAACTATATAACTTACAGAGTTGAAACTTTGTGTATATAGATGAATACCAGCTGTAAAGAGCTCAGAATATTAAAATTTGAAAAATTCGTATTATTTTAATAAATAGAGATAAAAAACCAAAATTCTAACAGTCTTTTCCTATTAAATTTAAACATTTTTCGTTATAGCAGATGCCAAAAATTTAAAATCCCCGATGAAATTCTTTCTACAACAATTAATTTTCTATCAGACGATTTCTACGTGAAAAATGAAATAAAAAGTTTCACCAATTGAAAAAAAAAGATAAATATGAAATAAAACTGATTGACGTCATAGTGGTAATAAAACGGAAAATGGCTAAGATTTCTCAATAATACAAGGAGTATGAGTATGTGTATGTACACAAAGCAGATTAATATCACATCATTAGAGAATTAAAAAGAAAATCTGACGTCATATTGGAAGTTTAACAAATTTTTCAAATGTTTGAGAATAATACAAAGCAAGTATCAATATGAGGAATAGAGAATAGTAAATACCGGGTGTCCCAAAAATGACAGATGGATTTTAAAATTCAATATCTAGCAAACGGTGACAGATATTAAAAAAATTCTTGCAGGAGGGTTGTGTATGATGTCGGGAGTTTTTTTACTGTGATTCTTGATTTTAGTTCGAATTTCAAACAATAGATGGCGCTGACAGCGGTTGGCGCTCATTCGAGGCCGAAACTGACGTCACTCAGCATTGATGCAAAGAAAGGAGATTAAGGCTATGGAGTGGGTCTCATTCGCCAGTACAATCTTGCTCTTAGGCCCCGATTCTGAACTCATTCAATATGATTTCAATGGAATGCGTTGTTGCGATGGAAACAACAAAATCTTCGATAGTGGAATACAGCATTCAGATCAGGACATGGATTTAACAAGCAGTATTCGAGTTGCAGGCGATTTTACATTTATAAGTATTTATGGGAATTTTATCTAACCAGTATGAAAATTTAGTTTCACGAAATGACGGCAATGCAGGTATGTGAGAGCCACAGATAATATATTCCACCAGATAGGATACTTCCATAAGCTCAATGGTAACCGAATCGCAACTTCAGAGCCCCTAGTGACAACAGTCGCAAACGGTTCGGGCGTGTCGCCACAGGTAGGTATTACTTATCTTATTTGTTTAGTATCTATCTTTTTTTTTCCCCTGCAGTTTCGGCGATGTTTGTTATTATTTAAAACATCAAACGCATTTTATTTTATCATACAAATACTAGAAACTAAGCAAATAAGTTCTGAATTATATATTTACACGAGTTTCTTACAGATTTACACACTTTTTTATAATAATTTAAACTGAGAAACTTTCAAATATTTAAACGGTTTGATACTTGTAAAATTTGTTTGTTTATGTTATCGTAATACTTATGAAAAGTATTTAAAACCACTTTTATATTTCTTAACGATGTATATGTGGTTATTTAAAAAATAAATAAATATAGCATATTTAAAAATACTCTTTAGTGCTAAATTTTAAATGTTATTTTAATACGATTTTAAATATTTTTTATTTAAATATTCCATTTAGTGAAGTGTTTTAAACAACGTTATTTAATACGATTCTAAATTTTTTTTTTTTTATTTAAAAAGTAATAAATATAACATATTTAAAAATAACATTTAGTGCCACATTTTAAACAATGTCATTTAATACGATTTTCACAATTTTAATGTCTGCAGTAAAACACACTGCTATTTATTATTATTATTTATTTTTATTATTATTATTTTTTTCATATAAAAAGCTTTACTTAAGCATGATAAAACATTAAAGAGACAAATTTCAAAAATAAAAATTTATTGCACATTTTGTAAAAAATACAACTGTATAGTAGGATAAATTTATGAATGTTTTCAACATAAATACAAAATTCCATGCATTAAAAAGTAATATTACATGGAATGCACATTTCCTAACTACTTACTTACTAAAAAATTCAGTTGGAACATATTTTATATACAAAATTTTAATATCATAAATACTATTTGATAACGTGAATTTTATACTTTTAAATAATGTGTTGTAACTCAATTTACTGTTTTTAGGTAGATTTCGTAAGAAATACTACCTATTACATTCTCCCCTAAGTTGGAATTTTTGAAAAATTTTTGCAGACCTACGCCGATTATGACTCCTAGAACCCAAAACCACTCCCAGTTCAAAACTTTATATATACAGTAAAACCTCTAAATAACGGACACTTCGGGAGCGCAGAAATTGTCCGCTATTCGGAGGTATCCGCTATTGGGAAATCTTCAGATATTCACAAAATCGCTAAGAAATGTTCAACGTTTCATTAATTGGCTTTTATATGTCCGAGAACTTCTATTATATGATTAATGAGAAATTAAAATTACTTTTTTAAGCAATAAAACTGAAATGAAATTGTACATCCATTTTGCCGCTGTTTATTACATTCTTACGGAAAAAATCTGTTACAAAAGTTTGCTTTTACTTTCGATTACATGTATTTAGTTTTTCTATCTGACCTTTTAATGCTGTCAGTAGTTACAATCCTTCTAAATCATCTTTTTTCTTTTTTCTTTTTTTTTTTTTTTTTTGAAAAAGAAAAAAAAAATGTGTAATTGCTCTCTGTATTTTGCCGCTTCTTGGAAATTCTCGATATTGCAAGAAACATCCCCTGGTTCAGTATCTGATGCATATCACTAATACAGTCAGCTTCTGTAGAAGATTCTGAAGATTCGCTTACGTCAACTGATTCTTCTTCAGTAGTAGACCGGGAGTTGACAGCACAGACAATCACCTCATCTAGTTCACGGCTAAAATTCCACAATTAGTTAAAACTCGATTCGCATATTAAAACGCAATCGGTCTGCCAAGTCATATCTTGGTGGAAAACACGTGAAAACTCTATTTTAGCGGTTGACTCGTAGGTTTACCATTGTGCTTTCCTGCACCCAGTCTCCATGTTTTCATACCTTTGGGTGCAGGAAAACACCATGGTAAACCTACGAGTGAACCGCTAAAATCGGGTTTTCACGTGTTTTCCACCAAGATATGACTTGGCAGACCGATTGCGTTTTAATATGCGAATCGAGTTTTAACTAATTCTGGAATTTCAGCCGTGAACTCGATGAGGTGATTGTCTGTGCTGCCGCCTCCCGGTCTATATGTCATCATCAATGTTGATGGCTATTTCGGCATTTCTTCACTCCTGATACATTTCATTAATTCACTTATTGCGATAGTTCTTCATTTCTATCGGAAATAAGTGTTTCATTTTCTTTTAATATAAAGCCCGCTTTTCTGGAATATTATCGTACGCATTCCGGTTATATGTTCTTTACAGCTGAAGAAATCCGAATTTGAGAGCATCGAAAACATTAACTAATTTTGGATGTTCTCAACTGTAGTCATAGAATCTAACTTCGAAAGAATGTGGCTTAATAAAAGCTTTCTCTACCAGGCTTTACAATTGTGTAGGGATCAAGGATCAAGGGGCTGACATACGGAAGTTGTGTTTGGATAGGGGGGGGGGCAGTTTTAACATTGTCCAATTTCAAATGTTTTGGATGAGAAGTTGCGCTGTCCAAAAACAAGAGAAATTTTCTTTATTTTTCCATCCTATTATCAAAGGAAGTTAACCATTTAATCACTAAAAAACTGGTTATCCAACGCTTTTTTATTCGCTCTCCACTTAACATCAAATTTATTAAATTGGATGTTCTTTGAGAAACACATGGGTTTCAGAGATTTTTGAATTATAAGAGGGATTTAAAATTCCCTAAATATATTGCAACATAATAAAATAGAGATTCGCTCTTTTGTCATTTTTTCGCCGATACAGCCATCCTTTCTAAAGCACAAAGTCTTATTCGAAAACATTCTGAAAAGGAGTCCGCTTTCCTCAGCATTAAAAATGTTTCTCTCCGCATAACCTTTCAAATTGATTGCAGTCATTCATGCCAATTCTCCTCTTTTTTTCAGAGCTACAGATTTTACCTTTCCACATATTGTTTTGAAAGAGATGTTGTACCAAGGCCGGAACTTTTCCAGCCATCTAGACAAAGCCAAAAAATCATGTAATCCGAGTTCTTTGGCGACTTGTAAAGCCTTTTCCTGCATCAAAGGCCTACTGATAGGAATTTTTTTGAACGAAGTGAAGTAAACAAATTCATAATTATAGAATCAATTGTAATGGAATCAGTATACCTTAATTTCACATTTTTGGTGTTCTCGTTAGAGTTAGTAATCCACAAATTCCTTATTTCTTTTATATTTTGTAAAATCTCTCCCACTTGTGTTTTACCTATTTTAAAACATTCGCCAAGTATTCGTAAACTCAATTTCTGTTTTTCAGATTCACTTACACTTCAATTAAAAATTTTTCTTTTAAAGTTAATCGCTTTCGTTTTGAAGTCATTCTCGAAACATTAATCACAAACAAGACACAAAATTCAGAATACGTAGAACTCAATATATTCAGAAAACAATAAAAATGGTTTTAACATATCTTGAAGCTTTGAATAATGTATGTCAATTAAATCTGAAGAATCAAACAGTAATAGATACAAAATACATGCGATATTGAGGGATTCTCCAGGCCACTGGTGATTTTCCTGAGACTACCCCCTACATTTATCTGTGATCACAAAATTTGTGACACATTGCCGTGATAAATTTCGAGGCTTTTTACTTTTTTTCCATTTTCTTTCTCGTTAAAAAATCATTTTTCATCCTTGATCGCCAAAACTACTGTCCGCTATTCGGAATGTCCGCTATTCAGAGGTTAAACATACAAAAATTTAGATTTTGGGAGTGGGGATTTGAAAAGTGTCCGTTAAATAGAGGTGTCCGCTATTCGGGAGTGTCCGTTATGGAGGTTTTACTGTATATCTATGTCACTTTTTTATGGACACAATAACTCTAATAATTCTGAATAAATCTCTTCCAAACTGATACATAAAATCAAGGGGCATAAAATCTCTGTCAAGTTTGTTAATGGGCAAAATCTAACCATGGAGGGGCTTTTTGTGAAAATAGAAAATCCCCCATAATTTCTTAACTATGCTATGTATCGAATCTATTTAAAGTTATTATTACTTGTAGGAAAAGGAGAAAATTTATGTGACAGATTTTTGATATCATTAAAAATGGCCCCAAAGGGAGCGGGAAAGGGGGGGGGGTTAGAAGAAAAAAATTCATAACTTCATCAATTCACATGATATGAAATCCGTTTAAATTTATCATAAATCCTCTTAATATTATCTAAAACTTTTGTATTGACAAATTTTTTATAGGACCAACCTTTATAGCAAGAAAAATAAATAAAAACACTCACTACCTATTACATTCTCCCCTAAATTGGAATTTTTGAAAAAATTTTGCAGATCTACGCCGATTATGACTCCTAGAACCCAAAACCACTCCCAGTTCAAAACTTTATATATATATCTATCTATCTATGTCACTTTTTATGGACACAATAACTCTAATAATTATGCACAAATCTCTTCCAAACTGATACGTAAAATCAAGGGGCATAAAATCTCGGTCAAGTTTGTTAATGGGCAAAATCGAACCATGGGGTTTTGTATTGACAAATTTTTTATAGGACCAACATATTTTGATGTTGAAATAAAATGTTTCGGTTTATGGAATTCTTTTTTTTTTCTGATGAAATGACTGTAAGGCATGACTTTTAAGGTTCTGCATTTTAAATGGATGAAAGGTTTGTATTTTAATGAAATAAATGCATTACAAATCATGATGATGGTAACAATATTTGTTGATTTATCATCTGCACCCAGCTGTAATCCATATCCCCTTCCAAAAAAGTATCTTCAGTAAAATTTGATTACTCGAGACAATGCACGACTCTACTTATAACTATTTTTATTTGATGGATTTGGTTTAATCTTGCTTTTCAAAGGAAAGATCAGAATATTATTTCAGCTGAAAAAAAATGTACTTGAATAAGAAAAACTTTGGTACTTCTCCATTATCCCGTCAACCACTTTTCATAAAAAAAAAAAAAAAAAAAAAAAAAAAAAAAATAATGCCAAATAAACAAATGGAAGAATGTTGCCATTGCAATATCAAAATAAATTCGAAAAAGCCCCACTCACCAAAGTGTCAACTATCAGTAAGTTTAAACACAAAAAAATTACAACATATTAATGAAAATAGAAAAAAAATCTTCTGATACGTATTTATTTACATTATTTTTTCTTAATTATTCTTCTCGTCTGGTGAATAAATGTTTGTGACATCAGTTGAAATTGATCTATTGCACTTAATTATGCAAAGCAACATTTTTTCAATGCATTTTCTCTTTTAATATCATGGCACAGCCGTTTAAGGACGCAATTGTTATTTTAATTAACGAAATAACTAATAAATTGGTAAAACATAATGAAAAATACAGGTAAATATCGAATTAAAAACCGCTTCATGACATAACAAACACATTTAATGTATAGGTGCAGATTCTCACAGTCTAACTTTCGGTGTTTAAGTCGCCATGTGATTTAGAAGTAATCAATTTCTGGTATTCCCAGTCCCCATCGTGAAATGTTGATATTTTTTTTAAAGATTAAAACCAAAACACATAACAAACATTATTGTTATATTTTAATAACATTTCAGAATGATCTGTTTAACACAGCAAACTATTAAATATATTCGAATAGCAATGTTATTCGTAACAGTGTGAATCTGATAATTTTATTTTACATAGACTGTGATTTAAATATATATATATATATAAACAAATGTTTGAAGTGTGTTTTGATTTTTACAGTGCAAAATATTCTCACAAATTCAGATTTTCTATCATATGTACTTTTATCTGGCAAAATCAAAATAAGAAATATTGTTTTTCTGATATTCCCCGCTAGCATGATTGCTTAGCTTATACATATTTTTTTTAAACCGTATCTGGCCCAACTTTATCTTCTGACTGTACATGATTTAAGATTTAATTAATATTCAAATTTTGTTGTACACGTGTTTATATTAAATAAATTACTTTACACTTTGAATTCATTATTTTTTTTTAGTTTTTTACCCTATATAAACACTATTGTTTTTATGTGTTTGTTTTACAATTGTGGCCACTGGATTTTTTGGGTTTTGGAGCCAGTGACTCCTTCCAAATGTTGGGAATCTGCACCTATAATTTAATGTTTCTGATGTCAAGTGAATAGGACTGCATTTTTGCCGTTAAATCCTATAGTTTGGCGATAGTTTTTTTTTTTCTGAAAAGTGGTCGACGGGATAATGGAGAAGTACCAAAACATTTTACACATTAATTTTGAACATAAAATTGATATTAGATATATGATTATAGGGTACTTTCTGTTAGCTGGCCACCAGTGAAATATATATATATATATATATATATATATATATATGTAATGTATGCATAAATATACATGTTTAGGGTGTCCCAAGATACAATGGCAAAATTTTTTTTTGCAAAATCGAATAAGCATACCCTCTATTTTTTTTTTCTATTTGACCTCAGTAAAATAAATAAAAAGTATTATTGCAATAAAATAATAGTAACCCGTGCCGACTTTAGGTCAAACTTGAACATGAAATCTTATACGGGGAATACTATGGAAAGATTTCAAAATGTACTTTTCCTTGGTACTTAAGACACCATTTTATTAAAATCAGATATTTATTAACATATTACAGTAAAAGAAGCATTAATGAACATATTTCCGTTTCAATGTTTGCTTTTTACAGTCAGGATAAAGCTTAGTATGTTCTTGTACGCAACGTAACAAAAATTGTTTTTGATCCTCCTCAACCGTTATTAAACCATGAAAGTCCTGCATCAATTTTACCGCCCTTTCAGCTGTATCATTCACTGCTCTAAGCATTGATATAGTCTTTTTCGCGTCTAGAAAAGAATAATTATTCTCCCATGAAGAGGGACTCTTTTTGAGAAAACTATCATCGATTTTGAGTCTAGAAAACAAAGAAAGGCTTTTGACTGATAAGAAATCCTCCATTTTTTTCTGTAAAAAATAATATAATAATAAATAACAATTGCATGATATAAATGAATAAATAAATATACAACTACAAAATAAATGTATCAAACTCACCATACAATGAACCACAAAGTTCTTCCTTCGATGGAATGTATCTTTTCTCATGGGTCAAAATATCTTCTCTGTTTAAATTTGCCACCATTTTTAATTTTGTTCCTTCGTCAACATCATCATCAAAAAGTGCTAATATTGCTATTTCATCAGTCAAATACCATAAATGCTTGAGAAATTTCTGTAAAGCAACTTTCGAGATACTTTCATTCACATTTTCGTAAGCTTTCAAAGATTTCAAAAAGCACAAATCTTTAATTGCTAAAATGCATTGAATCCATGGTTTAACGTAGACAATCACGATAAATAAGCAGACATCTAACAGTGCCTTTTTATCCTTGATGTTTAATTTCAGTTGAGAACTAAATAATGATAGTTTTAAGGAGTAAATCGCTCAGGCCATCCATCTAGCTTGGTGCATGGCACCTGGAGGTCTGATTTTAATTTTTCTTTCTGCATTTCCACCTAAAAATACGATAGAAAGTTCGATCAATTCTCGATAGTCCTCTCGGATCATAATATTTTTAAGTTCAGTGCGGTAAAAGTCAATCAAATTTTCAATTTCGGATACGGTTCGGAACGATTCCACTGTTTCTCTATAGCACTGTATTTTGGTGGGATCGATGTTTTTCCAGTTCTCTTTAAGCTTTTTAAAAAGAGGAATATCGGGACTTGTTGTCACTTGTTTAATTTTCGCTTCGAATACGGCCTTCAATACCAGTTCGTATACATGATGGCGGCAAGCGAAAAAAAGCATTTCCCTTTCAAATTTGTGCTCTAGAAGCGCACAAGCACCAATAAAACGACCTGTATTCGAAGCCGTAGTATCACAACAGAGAATTTGGACTTTGTCTTCGAGATTCCAATCTAAGATCGCCTTCCAAATAACCTGCGCTTGTTCTTTGCCTGTAGAATTATCCAGTCTCGGCACAGCAATGAGTCGTTCTTTAACTCCATATGAAATAACTATGGACAAGCGTTCTTCTTTCGATTTTCGAACACTCAAAGCAGGCAACAGTTTGCCATCCCAATGTAAAGTCACTACATCCGGTACCTCATTTTGGAAATCAATTTTTATGTTTTCCGCGCGTTCCTTCCGTTTTTCTGTTTGAATTCTTTGAATTGAAGATTTACTTATTGGAAATTCGTCAGTGTTAAATCCAAGTGCATCAATAGTAGCTTCAAGAATAAACACAGAATCTCGGACACTTAACTGACACCTATCTAACGCAGCAACTAACTTTGGAGTAATAAAATTACTCCTTACTACTGGTTTTGAGCTTTCATTGTTCGGAGCTTTCTGACTGTTCTGAACTTTCATAGATATAAATGTTGGGATATCTTCTTTATCCATATTTTCGGTAGAATTTGAAGAGGAATCTTCTTGCAATGTTTCGTATGTTGACGAGCAAGTTGAAGCGGAACCATATTTGATTCGCCGATTTTCTTCTTGGACAGCTCGAAGTCGCGCCCTTTCTTCTTTTTTGGCCAGTTTTGTATCCACTCCACCTAAGTGACCGGGTCGGCCAGGCTCTCTTTGGAGTTGCAAGAACATCCTATCTTCCTCTATTTTCATTATTTGAAGTGCATCAGCATGTGCGATGTCAAACAAATTTTCTAAATTACTTACAAAATCCTCTTGTCGCCTCTTAAATACGTCTTGTAATTTTTTTGCATTTTTTTGTAAATCTCTCCAAACTTGATACATATTAACAAGCTTCCTCACGCAATTTGGCAACGATTTGGTAGGTATGCGTGCCTTTTCCCAAAAGATAATGCATTCGCGAATAGCGAGATTTGCACTTTCATTAACAGTTAAATTCACTTCCCGAATATTGTAAAACAAGGCAGCGAGAACTTGTCTATTAGACGGAAGTTTTGAGCCCGTTGTTTGATGTTTTACGTTCCCTACTAAAAATATAACATTTTTAGAACTACGCAATTCTACTGCCATGTTCTGTTCACTGATTCAAAACTGTACAAACATTTGCTAACAAAGCAAGTTGGAATTATAAGCACATTGACACGTAGACGTGCGCTGTTCTGAGTAAACTGCGCGTTATGGCTGTGGAAGCATTCCAAAACCTTTCTTTTTTTTCTTTTCCTATTGCAGGTAGTGGGTGCTCCTCTACGGTCACGTGACAAGCTGACACGTGAAACCGTTCGTTCGCTTAAGTACACAAGTACTCGCTGCGATGTTTAGCTGGAAGTCGGCACGGGTTACCGTGGTTCAAATTACATGAAACTTTATTTACAATTGTTTTGACATAAAAGGAAAAAAATAAGAGGGTATGCGATAGAAAAAAATGACTTTTATTTTTTTGGGACACCCTAAGTATATTGATGCAAGAACTTGTTTAATGTATTTTGAAATTCATAGGATACATATATATATATATTTCACTGGCACTGGCTAACTGAAAAGCACGGATTATAGACTAGTTTTCCATTACATTAATATATAATTCTCTGATAGTAGATTTTTGATCATAGAAAATTTTTTTGTCGGTTTCCAGGTAGATTCCTGTATTGAATCAGGTCGCTGTGCTGAATATGCCTATAATAAGCTCTATCTGATATTATCAAAATAGTAAAGTTATTGATGATTATAAATATTTTTAGACTTACTAAAACGTGTGAAGATTTAACAGATTAAAATTTTTCAATATTTAGTATTAGATATTTTCATTCTTAAAAAAATGCAGATGTTTTACAGCAAATAATAACATAACAAGATGATCTTTAACATTTTGGTGAAGCTGTAAAAGTAAATTTTCTCGATTGGAGAGATTTAAAAAAAGAGAAACTTGAGATATGAAGTGGAATGAACATTAAAAAAAATGGGTGTTAGCTGTAGCATTTCAATAATAACAATCAATTTTTTTCTGTTACCTGCTGCATCTAATGGCCAAAATATGTTGACTTGGATTTATCACTTAAAAAACAAAATCACAAGGAGTATTTGAATATAAAAAAAAATTTCAACTACCTTAGATACTGATATTTATATTAAAAAGTTAACCATTTGGAGTTAATATTTTGAAGTTGGATTTGTTTATAAATGTGAAGAAATAATTAGGTAAGATAAAAATATTAAATAGTGAAATAGTTTTCACTGCAAAAAAATACTATAGTCAGTCAAAATAGAGAAAATCATTTATTGGTGTGGGGTGGGGGGCTCCTATAATTAAACTTGCACAAGAGATTGGATAATAAAAAAATTAGAAAAAAGTTCATTTTACCTTTCAAAGTTTTAAATCAAAATTCTGTTGAATAAGCAAGCACCTTATTAAAAATGTAATAATCTAATTGATAAAAATAAATTAAATTAAAATACATTATATTTGGGTAGCTGTTGCTTAAAAAATATATAATTTTGCTATAAAGCTTCTAAGTTGAAATAATTTGTACATTACTTCTGTTTGATTCTGTTTACCTTCTGAATGCCACTTTTTTTTTTTTTTCTAACAAAATGCTTATCATAAGTAAAATTTTAACATTAACATGAAATCATCAAAGAATTTACATTTAAAGTATTTGTGACCACTTTGTTTATGCATTTCCTGGTTAAGTATCTTGTAACGTGATTTTTTAAATATCCACATTTATCAAATAACTGTAAATATCAGAGTAGTGTTGTAAGAGGTATAGCTTTTTATTTTATCACTGATTTAGAAATATAAGGAATTAACATAAGATATGCATGTTAAGTTGTAAAGTCCATACAGACAACATTGTATAAACTTTGAAGACAGTAACATAATTGAACGGGGGAGTGGGAAAAGGATAACATTCCAGTTGATGTAAATGTTGAGGAAGAACAATACACATTTATGTAAAAAAAAAAAAAAATTTTAGAGAAATGTTCACTGTTATTAGATTGCAGGACTAGTCGATGAGGGTTCATCTTATAAATTTCAAAGAAAAATACTGATTAATATTTGTTACTTAAACTATCTCAGTTTTTTTTTATTTTTAGAATGTTATCCTTTTCTACTCACCCACTGAATAATAGAGAATAAAAACCTACTTCTTTTTTGTACACTTTGAATAAAACTCTGTTTTAAATCTTCATTTATTTTTTTAATGTGTTTGTAGAATTTCTATTTTTGAAATCATTATACTAACCATCTTTATGAATTTCAAGAACAGTTACACTGTTGAAATCTATTATCTCAGAGAAAAATTTAACCATATTTTGTAGAACATTTGCAGACGAAAACATATGAGCTGTATCAACACTATACATTTTTTGCACAATATGAAATAATACATCACTAGGCTTTTTTAGACTATTACCCGAACAGTTTTTTTACTGAGTTAGCAAAGAATTGTGATTTACTGTATTTGTAGTGTTAAACAAAGTATTTTGACAATAATTCACAATTTAATTTTGAAACTTTTTCTTGCAACATATCCAGCCATATAATAAATGGAATTTTGTCTTTACTGTCAGATGGCAAGCATGGAATTTCATGAAGAGCAACATCTACATTTAATTTGACATGGTCACTGAATATGGAAGTTAAATTTAAATATTTGGAAGCACTTCTATGTTTAAATGATATCAGAATTTCATCAAAATCTACTTCACCGTTCGTAGCCTTAGACATGCTGAAAATTTTGTTTAACGTCACTGCTTGTTCGCAACTTTTTAATTGTGAGCAATTCAGATTTTCCTCATTACCTCTTTTTGTTCTTACAATATGTTTGGAGCATTTTGAAATACAGTCGTTTTTTAAACCAGTAAATTAAAGATTTATAGCTGTTCCTTTTTCATCTTTTGGTGTTAGTTTGAAAGAAAAACTGGATGTCTATTCTTGAGTGTTTTAAACTGTACTACAGATTTTGGTGTAGGTATCTGTACTGCAGATTTCAGTGTTTAAGTAGCTGGACCGAAGATTTTGGTGCATGCAACTGAACTGGTGCTAACAAAAGCAGAGCAACTAACCAAGCAGGGTTGTTAAAAATCGTGATTTTTTTTAAAAAATCAAAAAAATCGGATTTTTTTGATTTAAATCAGATTTTTTTGATTTAAATCGGATTTTTTTGATTTTTTTAAATATTTATTTAGTATAATATTATTTGTGTACTCTGCACATATTTATTTATATTTCCTGTATAGATTTACATATTTCTATTAATTTCATTACATTTTCTAGATAAGAATTAAAAATAACTTAAATTTAAAATTGTTGCAAACAAATTTAGATGATTCATTTAAAATTTAAAACATTCTAATATTAAATTGTTATACATATAAATATGTGTGTTATATAAATTTCTATTTAATTTTACAGTTATTTAAATTTTCTTTCGTGTATTATTCCAAATAACACAGATTTTATATAACAACATATAATAAATACAACAAAGAATGCTAAATGCATATGGGTATATATTTATTATGCATCATGCAAGAACAATTCTATAATTTTAGAGTTATGACAAAATATTAAATAGAAACAGTTTAACATTGGTGAATATCTGTAAACAGATAATTGTTTAAATCATTAATATAAAATAATAGTTTAATATTAGATTACAATCTTTTACAAAATCTGGTTTTTATTTTGTAATTATTTACATATATGCAATTATATTAACATTTTAAACTATTTATGCATTTAAGGTTTTGTATAAGAACACCAATTTGGCTGCTTTATCATTTCCTAATTTATTTCTAAGTTTAGATTGAACTAAACCATATGTTGAAAAAATCCGTTCCACGGAGGAAGAAGTAGCTGTTGCTGTAAACAGTTGCTCTATGGCTTTCTTTACACTCCCCTCACCATCTGATACACAAATTTCTGAATCAAAGTGTGTTTTCCACCAGTCTAAGGGAGAAATCTTTGTTACGATGTCTTCATCAAATAAAAATTTAGAAAAAGGATCAGATTTTCCTTGAAATTTCATTATCACATATATAAAATGTGAACTGCATTTGTCTTTAGCAAAAAATAAGGCTTTATTTTTTTCATCATTAGTCAAATTCAGACTATACTATTCTAAGGCACCAAATGCAAGGTAATCCTATAACTAGAAGTGTGAAGCTATCAATTATCAGTGTTATTGCCCCCTCCCCTTACTCAGCCATGGTCAATTTTAGAAAACAATCTTGCTTACTTGACAATACGAATGACTGCTTAGTGCTTAGCTTAGTACAATAACATTTCTTATTTTTTGTTCCATTGCAATAAGCAATGAATTCTAGGAAAAGAAAGAGGAAAGGGATCAGTTACAGGGATTAAAATATTTTCAATTATAGAAGAAACATGAAACTGGAATTAATTCTATGTTAGACAAACAGTCCAAATATTTATGTTATAATTAGTTCATGTATTGATCACATTATATGATCAATACATAAACATCAACATATGGGATATTGTAATTTGCAGGTAAATGTAAAAAAAAAAACTTGTGAATTATGTATAATTTGCTTTAGAGACAGTGACTCTCCACTGAAAATACTATTATATTAAATAGCTTTAGCTTCAGCATCTTGCTTTCAAAAAATGGAAGTGACTAAGAAAAAAAACTTTGAAAATTAGTAAGTATTTATCAGTAGTTTTGGAGAATGTACTATGGATAGATAATATTTTTAATGCAGTGTTGCATTTACTGTCATAATATAATCGTGTTTTTAATCTAAAAAAGTTTTATTTAATGTTATTAAAAGGTAATTTTTAATCTGAAATGAATGATTTTAACTTTTATTTTAACATGAATGAGGAATTTGATCCTTATTCAGCCAGTAAATATGAATGTTAAAAAAAACTGATTTAAATCAAAGATTTTTTAAAAAAAATCATTTGATTTTAATCATGATTTAAATCACGATTTAAATCAAGCTGATTTAAATCAAACAACCCTGTAACCAAGGAAGCATTTTTATCCATGGGTGAATCTTCAACATCATTTAAAGAACATCTAAAAGATAAAGAATACATTGTTATAAAAAGCAAGTTTTTACAATTCTTTTTAAGAATATAGAAATTTTTAACATACTCTACTTTACTATTCCATTAAGTTCTAAAGATTAAAGTTATAATTAAGTAAAATAATTGTTTTATATTTATCGAAATACATACAACAAAATGCATTATACCGCAGCAAATTTAAATCAAAGCATAAAGTGTTATACTCTGAAAGCTAAAGTGTATAATGAAACCATATGTAAAAATATCTCTATCCCTTCTACACAGACATTAGTCAAAATAATCAAACATATATTTCAAGGGACTGAACTGCAAACCATGAGTTATCATTATTTCTGAATAGTATTCTGCACATTATTTAACTGCAGAATTCTGCGATTAAAAAAGGCCACAGAAATAGCGGAAATCTACAGGCTATGTCTTTACACCCCTGATATACATGATCTATTTATCGAGAAATTTAGTAGATAAGTATATGGATGTATAACACAATAGATATAAAAATATTAGGGTACTTTTCGGTTAGCCGGGCACCAGTGTAATATATATATATATATACAGGGTGATTCATAAAAGATGGGCAGAACTTTAAGGGGTTATAGTACACTTAAAGACAAATAATATTAAATAGGAGACTAAGGGTCCCAGACGTATTCCCAAGGAGATAGGGGGCATTAAAGTTTAGGGTCCGAAATTTCAAATGATTATAAAACATGGAAAAATTGGTCGATTCGTTTGCGGTTTTTGCAAAAAATTTTCTTTATGCCAGTATTTTCTTGAAATAAAATTTTAAAGTTCAATTTCAAAAAATGCCGATAGGGGGCGCTTTAGACTTTGGAGTAACAAACAACTATTTTTTAACGTTATTTTTTGTATTTCTTTAAATGATTTCGAAAGCTTAGACTTAAACTTAAATTTTGATCTAAAAATCTGAGTCCTAACGAGTAGTTAAGTAGCGTAAACTGAAATTTGAAATTTTAAACCCTTCTCCCCCCAGAACAAAAATCAGTTATTCCCGATCTTTGTGTCGTAGATTAGGCTCTAACTACTGCCGCGTTTTGCTAAAATTATTCTTTATGTCAGTATTTTCTTGAAAATAAATTTTAAAGAAAATTTTCAAAAAATTCCGATAGAGGGCGCTTTAGACTTTGGAGTAACGAACAACTATTTTATACCGTTATTTTTTGTGTCTCATTAAATGCTTTCTAAAGCTTAGACTTAAATTTTCAGCCCAAAATCTGAATCGTTAGACGTGGTTAAGTTTCTGGGGAGAGGGGTTTGAAATTTCTACTCCTGAGCACAGTTCAGTTTACCATGTCCACACATTGTGTGCTGTGATACGAGGTAAAAAGACACAAATTAGGATTATGTTACCAAAGCATATTTATTAACATGTAATCACAATAAATGTTCAAAATTGTGACCACCAGAGGTTATGCACGCAGAACAACGGCGACGAATGGAACGGCGAACATTCGCGAAAACATCAGGCTTTTCGAGCACTTCCCCTACAGCGGCGGAAAGTCTGGCGACCAGTTCCTCGGGGGATTCAATGGGTGTCTCATACATAAGAGCCTTCAATCGTCCCCAAAAAAAGAAATCGAGGGGTGAAAGATCTGGCGAGCGAGCAGGCCAAGCAACAGGACCACCTCGACCAATCCATCTGTTCGGAAATGTGATGTCCAGATAGTTGCGGACGTCTCGTACGTAATGGGCTGGCGCTCCATCGTGCTGGAACCACATGACCCGCCGGATGCGTGGAGGAACAATTTTTAACAGGTCTGGCAGCACATGTTGCAGAAATGTGAGGTATGTTTTACCGTTGAGGCGTTCAGGAAGAAGGTACGGTCCGATTAGGTGGTCTCCGAGGATTCCTGCCCAAACATTGATGGAAAAGCGTCTCTGATGAGCATGTGGATACGTAGCATGTGGATTGACATCCGCCCATACATGTGCATTGTGTGTGTTAAATGTACCTTCACGTGTGAAGGTACATTCATCGGTGAAAAGCACAGTTCGTCCAAAATGTGGATTTAGCGCGTTCTGCTGCAGAAACCAGCGGGCGAATTCAATACGATTTGGATAATCCCCTGGAGACAGTTTCTGGACTCGTTGCACATGAAACGGGAGCAAATGTTCATCCTTCAGTACCCTCCAAGTCGTGGACTGTGAGGTATCCACCTGGCTAGCCACTGTTCGTGTACTTGTACTTGGCTGCGCCGCTACTACATCCAGAATGGCTTCTGCAACAACTACTGATTCGTCCTTTTTTGCACGACCTGCATTCGACCGGGAAGCGAGAAATGATCCCGTCTCACACAACTGTCTGTGCAAGCGCTCGAAAGTTTTGCGGTTAGGCAACCGCCTGTTAGGAAATCGCTCTCCGTACATTCGTTGTGCCTCTGCACCATTTCCATCTGCCGCTCCGTAAATTAAATGCATCTCAGCCTTTTCCTTATTCGTGAAGGGCACCATCTTCCGATTCATTACTACAGCGACTAACACTTGACTCACCGTTCAGTGGTTTTTATGCCTGAATCGTGTCGAAATTTTGCATACGTGTTCTTCTTCTTCCCCATTTGACATTTGCATACTTTCTGTTTCCTTCTTCACCCGGTGACTAGCGTCAGGAATGGAGCTTTAACGTTTGCATGAGCGACGTTTCCAACTGTGCCAGTGCCTTTATGAGTGAATTCCGACTATGCAGTCCTTGACGAAAGTTGTATTTTTGCCTCGTATCACAGCACAGAATCGTTGGGCATGGTTAAGTAGTGCAAACTGAACTATGTTCAGAAGTTGAAATTTGAACCCCCTCCCCTCGCTACTGAACCACGCTCAGCGATTCAGATTTTGAGCTGAAAATTTAAGTTTAAGTCTAAGCTTTAGAAAGCATTTAATGAGACACAAAAAATAACGGTATAAAATAGTTGTTCGTTACTCCAAAGTCTAAAGCGCCCTCTATCGGAATTTTTTGAAAATTTTCTTTAAAATTTATTTTCAAGAAAATACTGACATAAAGAATAATTTTAGCAAAACGCGGCAGTAGTTAGAGCCTAATCTACGACACAAAGATCGGGAATAACTGATTTTTGTTCTGGGGGGAGAAGGGTTTCAAATTTCAAATTTCAGTTTACGCTACTTAACTACTCGTTAGGACTCAGATTTTTAGATCAAAATTTAAGTTTAAGTCTAAGCTTTCGAAATCATTTAAAGAAATACAAAAAATAACGTTAAAAAATAGTTGTTTGTTACTCCAAAGTCTAAAGCGCCCCCTATCGGCATTTTTTGAAATTGAACTTTAAAATTTTATTTCAAGAAAATACTGGCATAAAGAAAATTTTTTGCAAAAACCGCAAACGAATCGACCAATTTTTCCATGTTTTATAATCATTTGAAATTTCGGACCCTAAACTTTAATGCCCCCTATCTCCTTGGGAATACGTCTGGGACCCTTAGCCTCCTATTTAATATTATTTGTCTTTAAGTGTACTATAACCCCTTAAAGTTCTGCCCATCTTTTATGAATCACCCTGTATATGAATGTGTATATTAATAAGTATATATATATATATTTCACTGGCGCCCGTCTAACCAAAGTTGTTTATATATTGTTACAAGTAAACAAATAAGATAGAAAAAGAAAATTTAAGTTTTAAATATTTTAATCTTTGGCAGAAATATGCAGAAAAAATTTCAGAGTAGAAAAAACCCCCTTAAGATTGGGGGAGGGGGGGAAGCAGAGAAAATCTTTGCAAATGTGGTAGATTTTCACCCTTGCAACAGGGTTCGTACTCATTTCTTTAAATAAAATTCGAGGACCAAAACAATAAAAATTTAAGGACATACAAATTGATAAACTATTGAATTAGGAAATTTTAACTAAATTAATTATGCTCTATTATTTATTTTTACAATAAAATAAAGAATACAGCAGAAGTTTTTTGCCCCTAATTTTGAAAAGATGGAGAAAAAGGAAGGGACTTTTTGCAGATTTTTCTTAAAAATAAGGACCTTTAAGGATAAAAAATTACTTTTCAAATTTTTAAGGACTTTTATGACCGTACGAACTCTGTGTAATTAAATTTTCGGAAAGAAAATGAAAATGGAAACGCGAATTAAAACAAGTATAAAAAACGGAAATTAATAAAAGGTTAAGGAAAAGGAAAAATTGTTTAAAAAGAAATCTACATTAAAGTAAAATAAAACTAGATTTTTACCATTCGTGCATTTATAATTTATAAATACAGAAATCACTTACCTTCTTTAATTTTCTGTAGGAAAACAGAAGAATGACATGACTGTGTTTTATAAAACACCTTATTTTTTGGCGTTTTGCAATAATTAATTGCAAGAAAAACAGCCCTGAACCAAGCACTTGGCAATATAAATTAATTATATTCAAGAAAAATAGCTCTGAAAAGAACTTTTATGAAAATGAAATACTAAAATAGCTGTCGTGTCGATATTAAATAAACAAATCTGCCAACAGGTACATGTGACCGCGACAATCTGACAGTTTATAGATCGCGCGCCTGTGCGTTAGTTCTTGACTGTGCTCAGTAGTGGCGCTTGTATCGCGCCGGTTCGGCTTTTCGCTCCACTGTCCTATCTGGTGGAATATATTATCTGTGGTGAGAGCTGCACAGAAATCGAATCCTTCACATCTTCATTCGTTATTTTGCTACGCAATCTGCTAGTGAGTACTTTTAAAAGAGTGTACACTATTTATTGAAAATGGTTTATTTCACCTAGTAGTTTTAAAATACGATGAATGAAATGTTCTTTAAATCAGACCATAAAAAGTAATTTAATCCGGGAAAATAAAACTTCATAAATATAAAATCGCCTGCAACTCGAATACTGCTTGTTAAATTCATGCCCTGATCTGAACGCTGTATTCCGCTATCAAAGAATTTGTTGTTTCCATGGCAACAACGCATTCCATTGAAATCATATCGAATGAGTTCAGAGTCGGGGCTTAAGAGCAAGATTGTACTGGCGAATGAGACTGGCAAGACTGGCCAATGAGACCCACGTCATAGCCTTAATCTCCTTTCTTCGCATCAATGCTGAGTGACGTCAGTTTCGACCTCGAATGAGCGCCAACCGCTAACAGCGCCATCTATTGTTTGAAATTCGAACTAAAATCAAGAATCGCAGTAAAAAAACTCCCGACATCATGCATAACCCTCCTACAAGAATTTTTTAAATATCTGTCACCGTTTGCTAGTTATTGAATTTTAAAATCCATCAGTCATTTTTGGGACACCCGGTATATGAGATTGAGAAACATATTGAATCGTGATAAAAATCCGATTTTGGAAATATTCGCATATTTTAACATTTTGAAGGTGTACAACATGTTTAATTTTGAAATTATTTTTTTTTAATATCGCATTTAGTCGACATGACAGACATTATTATAACAGAGTATAATAGCTGGTTTCGCCCGCTATCGGTCCGGTTTAGATATTCGAAAAAAAACGAAAAAATAGAACGGTAAATTTTTACTTTATAAAAAACATGACTTTTTTTTTTTTTTTTTTTTTGGTTTCTAAATGAAATTTATTTGGATTTATTAAAGAAAAGATAAAGTGTTTTGAAAGGAATATTAAACGAAATCCTTTGTGCGATCTTCGATCACACTTACCCACTTGTTTTTAGTATGATATCTCCTACTTCAAATATCATATATACACTGCAAAAAAAAAAAAAAAAAAAAAAAAAAAAAATGTTGATTTTACAGTTTACAGTATAATACTAGCATCCCAACTGCCAGTATTATACCGTAAAATTAATAGTAATAAATAGTAAAATAAGCAGTAATACACTACCGCGCATGCGTATACTGTAAAATCAGCAATTTATTTATTTATTTATTTTTCAGTGTAGATAGCGCTGCACTGTCGAAAACTACAATACTGGTTAAAAGTCTTCAGCACAACAGTATATTTTAAGGAGTTTTGAATTGCACTGTATACTATAACGAAATAAAACCTGGTATCTTGACTTTGTTTACAATATAAACAACTGTTTTCACAATAAACAAACAAAAGAAGTGCTTGTTTAGACTTTTAGGCAAGTTTATTTAGTTAATTTTAGGTAGTTTGCTTTCTTCGAAGTTACACCCCTTACTACACGACACGTTATACTACAGGTTTAAACGACTGTTCTTGATAGTAAACAAATCACTCACGCAAAACGTTAGATGAAATTCCCGCTATACGGCAACGTATAAGGTAAAGCCAGGAGAGATTGCGCACATAGAGGTTCGGGTAGAAGGAGTAAAGTGAGCGCGCAACGACTCCAGGTAGTTGTACAACATCAGTACTGGAGTGTCTACTTGAAAGTGTACGTTGATTGTTTCGAGCGTCTAAGATAAAGCATTGCTATTTTGTTTTGATTTCCCAAAGTAAGTGCTTGAATTTTCATAACTATTCATCAGAATTTCTATACAATGCAGTAGTACAAAATATTTTAAACTTAAACGATTTCTCATAAGCTACTAATCTAGACTAACAATGTGAACATCAACGGTTATTTTTAGTAACGGCCATGTTTAAATAAAAGGCCGCGCAATCTCTCATAACGAAATTGGAGAGTTTGTGTGTCTGCTACTTAGGAGAGATGGCGCATTGTCCCCATTCGTTTCCATATACTAGGAGAGATTAAGCATTTTATTGGTAAATTTGCATAAAAAATGAAAAATGAAAATAGACTAATGTTAAGTTAAACGTGTTTTCAAGTAACCTAATGTTATTTTGTAATCTTATCTGGACTCGCTTTTTCTGATTCTTTAATTTTTTTTTCCCTTTAATAAAATTTTTTTAATCGTTTTAAAAATTATTTCCTTTTTCTGATTCTTTAATCATTAGGTTGAATTATTCACTCCTAATATAACATTTGTTCACAAACCTTACAACAATGTCATGTAAGTGTAATTATTATTGTTAACAATTTAATTATAGCTATTATTAGTAACAATCTCTCCTACCCATGTGCGCAATCACACCAACCCTGTAAGGACAGATTGCGCAAAATAACTTTCTTGCTTTTATTACAACTGCTCTATTAAATTGCAGCATAACAACAAAATAGCAATGGAAATGCATAAAAACCAAATGAAGTAAAAATTATTCATGGATAGTTTAGCAACAAATTAATATTTATATTTTTTATTGTTATTCTTTTGAATTGTGCGCAGACTCTCCTAGCTTTACCTTAGAGATGCAACTGAGAGAAAAGCGCGTGAAGTACAAAGTTGAAATTATGTCTCCAATCATAAAACTAATTTTTTTTTTTACACATTCCTATCGCTTTTCCGATTTGAATCAGTACGGAAACAATATACAGCGTGTCTCAAAAATATAGCGACAAACTTTTAGGGGAGGTACAGGACACTGTAACAGCCATTTAATGTATAGGAAACCAGGGTCAAAAATCCGTTTATTTAGTCAAAATTACAGGGCGTCTCACTCCAATCCGAAGACGCGTTTTCGTTCATAACAACTTTAATAGTAGTGAAGATATTTTAATGAAATCCTTACAATATCCTTATAATTCATATAAAGATGAGTCGATTGCAAATTTTGTTAACATATATTCACTACTGTTAAAGTTTTTATGAAAGAAAAAACGACTTCGGATTGGAGTGAGACACCCTGTAATTTTGAGTAAATAAATGGATTTCTGACCCTGGTTTCCTATACATTAAATGACTGTTACAGTGTCCTGTAACTCCACTAAAAGTTTGTCGCTATATTTTTGAGGCACCCTGTATTTTGTTATTTTTATCATACTCCATTCATACACAAGTAGCAAAATGTACGATAAACAAAATTCTTTTCAGGGGTGTGCTCAGTCTTTTGACAGGTAGTAAGATGCTCATAAAAACCTTGCAATTTCAAAACACAAAGCATGTTTTCTTATTTATAATTTAATAACACATATGTATTTATATTATATATGTATTTATATGTAATTACACATATGTTATATGTAATTACGGACCGATGTTTAATTAGTAATTCATCTTTGTTGTGTCATCTGAAGCTGCTAAATGCTAGCATGTATAAAAGTGAGAAATTGCCGGGTTAGGATATCGACCAAGGGTTTCTCAGTGGAAGAGCATCAGCACGTTACGCTGTAGGTCCCAGGTTCGAGTCCTGGCCCCGGTCAATTTTTCACTCATGTTGGATTTGTGTATTTAATTGTCTGAACTAGTGTGTTATTAAATTATAAATAAAATTTAAAAATAAAGTAATCAGACATGTTGTGTTTATGTACCTTTATACACAAAGCATATTTTTTGGCGCTTCAACAGCTGAACAGAATGTAGATTAAAAGCTGGAGGTCAACTTTGATCGTTGTTAAAATTTTCCAACATAGTGGAAAAGTGTTTATGAATTCGGTTTGTAAGTCTGTCTATCCGTCTTTTCATCTGTTCATGTTCTAACTCTTCTAACTCTCTTAAATATGCTCGGATTGCCATATGATTTTTATCTGTTATTGAGGTTTAGCATAAAATGTTTGTTATTGAAAATGAAGTGTGTAGAATTCAAAGTTCTTTTTCAGGGACACCCAAAAGATTTCCGTTATATTATATTCCGTTAATAAATTGAGGAGGAAATCCCATATAATCCTATGGGATTTCCTCTTCAATTTATCAATTATTGCTGTAACTTATTGAGTTTTCACGATATTTCACCGGTCTCTTTATATGAGTTGCCCTATAGTAGTGACTATCAAATCATGACAAAAAATCTTTGTTGTAGTTCGCGTATGTTCAGTTAAAATTTATTTCATACAAATACCCATACCTCATCAAATATTCAATATATCAATATTTTAATTGCATTATACTATTTCTACAATTTTTTGTCAAGTTTTTGAAAAGCGGTGCTCAATTCGGCTGAAAACTCTGCATGCTATAAAAAAAACCTTTTGAATTTTTCACCGAAACGTTAACATCTTCACGAGTATACGTGCTAAGCTTACACAAATACACACAAATGTTGAACAGGACCTACATAGTCATTTGCTACAGTGACAGACCATTTTTAGCATTTTCTGTTACTTGAGTGATCGAAAATATTATTTTATTATGAAAATTATTTTACGGAAAACCATGAAGTCAAACATGTTCTTTACATCCTCAAAGTTCAAGGGCATTCCGGGATTTCCTTACGAGTAAATATTCGACGATACGTCTGAAATTGGTCATTACCCCTTAATTTCTGGACATCAGTGTAATATTCCATTAGTGTGTCTAAAAATGTTTAATAATCCATGCTTGATGCATGATTTTCGTTCTTGTTTTACTTTAGTGAGTGTTCTAAGTTTCTGATATAATGCAACGACATCTATCGGTGATATTTTGAACTAAAACAAGAAAGCATAGTAAAGAAATTCCAGACTTCACACATTAATCCCCCACAATAATAGCTTCAATATCTGTCACTCATTACGTGTCATTGAAAATTTTTTAAATGTTCAGTTCATATTAATACAGCCTGTAACCTTTTCTTAGTGTTATCATTTATTACATGAAGATTAGAAGTTTTCTGCACGTTTCATTTGATAATCAGCTTTTTGTTTATATTATGAATTATTGCAAGTTTTTCTTGGAGTTCCTACATTATGAAAAAATACAAATGTGTCTTTATCTAGGAAAACATGTTATAACTAGTCGATATGCCAATCCCAAAACTTTCTTCTATCTCATACATGCTAATACTTCAAGAAATATATTATTTTAGTTATGCAGTTTAGCATTAAAAATTTCAGCATAGCAGCACCACCTGTTGGGCGGTTTACACTAACATCTAACCAGCAACAACTTATGTCAACGTCTAACTGAATTTGAAGTTTGATGAAAATCCGTGCATCAGTTCTTAAGATAGAGATATTACAGAAATCGTGAAAATTGCAGCATAGCAGCGTCAACTTTTTGGTGGTTTACACTAAAACCTAATCAGCAACAACTTATGTCAACGTCTAACTGAGTTTGAAGTTTGATGAAAATCCGAGCATCAGTTCTTAAGATAGAGATATTACAGAAATCGTGAAAATTGCAGCATAGCAGCGTCAACTTTTTGGCGGTTTACACTAAAACCTAATCAGCAACAACTTATGTCAACGTCTAACTGAATTTGAAGTTTGATGAAAATCCGTGCATCAGTTCTTAAGATAGAGATATTACAGAAATCGTGAAAATTGCAGCATAGCAGCGTCAACTTTTTGGCGGTTTACACTAAAACCTAATCAGCAACAACTTATGTCAACGTCTAACTGAATTTGAAGTTTGATGAAAATCCGTGCATCAGTTCTTAAGATAGAGATATTACAGAAATCGTGAAAATTGCAGCATAGCAGCGTCAACTTTTTGGCGGTTTACACTAAAACCTAATCAGCAACAACTTATGTCAACGTCTAACTGAATTTGAAGTTTGATGAAAATCCGTGCATCAGTTCTTAAGATAGAGATATTACAGAAATCCTGAAAATTGCAGCATAGCAGCGTCAACTTTTTGGCGGTTTACACTAAAACCTAATCAGCAACAACTTATGTCAACGTCTAACTGAATTTGAAGTTTGATGAAAATCCGAGCATCAGTTCTTGAGATAGAGCTACTCGCTGTAAAAAAAAATTCCTGAAAAAAACGGAAATTGTACTGGCAATCGAGACGCCAGTACTATTCCCGTATTTTAATTAAAAAAAAAATCCGTAAATTCCAGGAAATTTTCCGTGATTTCTGAAATATCCGTTTTTAAATTTCCGTTTTAAAACAGATAGCTTCCGTATTTTTTAGAAATTTTTATAATGTTAAAATAAACATTATAGGACAAAAAAAAAAAAAAAAAAAAGTTACTTCTCAAGAAAAACCTTATAAAGGACAGATATATTGCTTTTTTATTTTTTTTTATTCATTTCTGAGTGAGTTTTGTGTAACCCTTGCCTCGACGAGAACCGAACCCGCAATCTTTCGCGTACTGAACTGGGGGACCCGGCTGCTACGCTAAGACTTGACATGCAAGTTTCTCGAATGTTGCTACATATTTCAGTCCCTTTTTATGATGCGAAAACTTGAAGGTTTCATGAATTTTTTTTTTCAAGTGTTCCAAGTTTTTTAATATTTTCTTTTCTTAATTTTCAATATTTTTCTTTATTATTTAATGCCTTATAACAGATAAACCAGTTAAATTTTAACTTATTATGTATTATATGCGTAAAACATTGTATTAAGAGACATTGTATTAAGAATCATTCTATGATTGCATCCTTTTGTAATAGTACAACATTTTCTTTTTTTTTAACATATACTTTTTAAAATTATTTATCTGATGATCTATTTATAAATTCCAATAAAAACAATAATTATCTGAAAGAGACGTATTTATTACATGCTATTAAAATAACTTTCCGTTATCTCTTATTTAAAAAAAAAACTTACGTAAATAAACAATTTTATAATACATTAAATTATTATATTTCAGCTATTCTGAGAACTTTTGTGTACGGTTCTGTCAAACTGAATAGTTTTAATAATATTAAAACAAAAAATTGATTTTTAAAGACAATTTCGATATTAATGATCTTGGGGTACGTAAGTTTAAATTTGGACTTATTGATTTACTTTAAATTAATTTAGTTTAATTTATAAAATTATAAGCTAAAGAATTATATGATAAAGTTAATAAAATTATAAACTTTATTTTTATAAAAGTAAAGAAAAAATATTAACTATTTTTATAAATTTAAGGAAAAAATTGTTGTAAAATTATAATTTATAAAATAATAAATTTTAGTTTAATTAGCCAAATCAGTTTAGTTTAGTACAATTTACATAGCGATAACTTGCAGAGATATTATGTTATGAAACCTTTAAACTAGGACTTCCCTCAAAGGGATTAGTCTGAGTGATATTGCTGAGAACATAGGGTTAACAATTACAATATAAAGAAAAAGAGCAGTGTATATCAATTGATATACACTGTTAAAAAAATAGAAAAGAAGTACCGTTCATCAGATGTGTTGTCATAATTTTTTTTAACATTTGGCAAAGAATCTCATTTTCATAAACGCGTACTGCGCAAAACTTGAAAAAAAAAAAAAAAACGCCGGATCTTTTAAAACGCCAAGCTTTTTAAAGTTACGTAATTGGATTTGCAGCTAATAGATTATTCTATCAAGCGTGGCTTAACGCAAATTTAATTTCATTGTTGCACCTTTTTTTGTGTGTGAATTTAAAATTTTTCTTCCTTGATTATATATATATTATTTGTATAACTGTTTATAGAAACTCCTACACTTCAAACCACATTGATAGCATGCTTTGCTACAAACCAGATTGCAAAACTATAGTCTAAATTACTATTAAAGTATACAAAAAATCTTTCGATGATTTCTGTAAAATAACTTTTACATTAAATCTCCATATCGGCAAAATTGAAAAATTATATATATTTCAAAGTGAAGCTTAACAGATACTTCTTGATTATTCTCTAGGAGGCTCTGCCCCCTGCGCCTTTACTGCGCCAATCCGCAGACTTTTCTTTTGCCTGTCTGTCTGTCTCTCCACAATCTGTCTGTTTCCCTATCCGTTCTTCTTCCCGTCTCTCTAACCGATTGTCTATCTCTCTACACGTCCCCCTACCTGTCTCTATATTTCTCTGCCGGTCTCGCTACCCGCCAATCTATTTCTCTAACCGTCTGTCTATCCGTCTAACTACTTGTATGTCTAGCCGTGTCTCTATCCACTTCGCTACCCATTTGTCTATCTGTCTCACAACTTGTCTATCTGTCTCTCTACCCGTCTGGCTATACGCCTCTCTACCCATCTTCTTACCCATCTCCGTACCCATCTACTGTCTCTCTACTCGTCTGTATACCCGTCTCACTATCCGTCTGTTTTTGTACCCGACTCGCTACCAATCTCATTACCCGTCAGTCAACTCGTTTTTGTACTCATTTCTCTACTCGTCTCTTTATCTACCACGGTACGCGTCTCGCAACCTTTCTCGCTACATTCCTGTCTACCGGTGTTGCTACCTGTCTCGTGACCCATCTCGCTACCCCTCTGTCAACCCTCTTTTTACCTTTCTCTCTAGCCGTCTGTCTATTCGTTTCGCTACCCTTCAGCCTACCTATGTCGCTACTCGTCTCTCTACCCGTATGTCTACCCGTTTGTTTAATCGTCTTTCTACCTCTCGCCACCACTTCCCAATATTTAATCAATTCATTTAATTTACAGAAGCCGTTTATCAGTTATTAAATGCAAACAGAAGTAATTTATCTAATAAGTGTAATCAGATGCAATTTTTTTTTTAAAATACATACATAAACCTGAATAATAATTCATCAGTTTTGTGTTCATACTTGTTTATATCATTTGACAGTAAATCTCAACTTCTTAAACCTGAATTGTCTCAAGCTTTTTAAAAAAACCACAAGGTCTGTATAACTGCAAAGTACCCTGAGGGCTATATTAGCTACATGTTATTAAGTTAAGTGAAAGTTTCGTTATCGTGTTTGCAGCCAATTGCTTATGTCAGAAAGCGTGGTTTAACGCCATTTTAAATTCATTATTGTAACTTTCTTTTCTTTTCTTTTTTTCTTTTTTCTTTTTTTTTTTTTTTTTGGGGGGGGGGGGGTAGGGGGGGGGGAAGGGTTTCAAATATATACATTTAAATTAAAACTTTTGCCTCCATTCCATTAGTGTTGTTTGTATTATTAACTAATACCTTATACACCGAGCTTCATTTGAAACAAATGTAAAAGACTTCTTCTACAGTTTTTTTAGGAGAAACTTTCGTAATTGGGCCCAAAGCCAATCGGAGCATTTAATATCATTATTGTAACTCTTATAGAGTTAAAACAATATTGTTGCTAGCTTTACTCTTGTTTGAGACCAGCCTTGCCTGTGTATCTGAATGGGGAAAAGTTTCGTATCCTATGTCGGTTGGCGAAAAAAATTTTAAATGGTGCCAAAAGGTAGTTTTAGCATCTTACAAAATTTTTCAAGAGAGCGGTAAAACATGTTTTTCAAATATTTACAAACATACGTTTATTAAAGCATGTTTTTGCACCATCTTAAAAATTTAAGCACGATGCTAAAATAAAATTTTATCGCCATAGTCGATATTTTAATAAGTAATGAAAATACATAAACAAACTTATTTAACAAACCTAAGAGGCATTTTTGTGATAAATAATTGTTATTGTCAGGGTGGTAAATTGTAAACAATTAATAAACGGCTAGTAAATAATAAATAGCATTTAAAATCTAAAAATGGAGAAGTGGTCCGTATAAAAATGCAAAACATAACATTATACGCTTGATATATGTAAATATTTTTTTATTTTTTAATATTTCCGAAGGCACAGATAAAAAGGTAAAAATCTATTTTCCAAATGCCAAATAGAAAATATACAAAATAGAATGCCAAATATACAAAATAGAAAAATATCTGCAAAAAAATATATTTACATAATACTACATCTGCAAAAAAAATAAGATTTAGAAAAAGTAAGCCAAATCCTGCAGATCCCAACAATCACATCGAAACACTTATCACCAAAAAAGAACTCGCCAAATCTTACGGCACAGGAGATCGATTTTTCCCTCTGAATGCAGAATATTAGGTTTTTTTTTTTTCTTGTACGATGGGTGATTATAATATAATTGCTTCATTTCACATACTACATACCGTTTGATATATTGGTACTTTTATGTTATCCTGGCGCAGTTGATAAATCGCCAAATATTGTTCCTATAACATTTTCATATTGAATTCATTTCATATAAATATAAATCTTTCACTAATTGAATTTAAAATACATGCCTTTCATTAATCCCATTTAAAATGCTAAAAAGAGAAAAAAAAAGAAATAATGCCATAAATCGAAACCTTTTATTTAAACACCAAAGAATTTTTTTTTTTTTTTTAATTTACACACGCGAAAAAAAAAGCTGCTATTGCTGAGATTTGCGCCAAATCTCTAATACCAAGTCTACCAAGTTATTGCAGGGTTTTTCTTTCAAACAGAAAAAATACAGATTAATTTTCCATTTCTACTAAATTGAAATATATTTTATTGTGCTGAATATTAGTGCGTGCATATTTTTTGCTCCATGTACTCCATGAACTTTTCAATTCCGATTGTCTACGAAAATCTCCCGCCGGTGAAAATGACGTACGCACAGAATTTTCGTGACGTATGTACTTTTATTGTGCTTTTTTATCTATTTTTTTAATATAATTTCCAAACGGTTTGACATTTATTCTTGGTAATAAATAGACGTCGTTGTCACCTTTATAGGTACCTGCTGTAAAAATTTGAACGAAATCCGTTAAATATTTTTTGAGTTATGCTTGACGAAAGGTTTTAATATCCATCGTAGCTATATATGGGGCAAAGTAATACTGCGCTGTGTATGAGTCTTCGTTGCACTCAGACAATAACCCAATATTGCCTCACGTTAGAAAAATTAAAAACAAATTTAAAAATTAGTCAAAAAAAAGTTCTAATTTTGAAGCACAATCAATAAAAATAAAAAATAGATTTAAAAAAAAATATTTTTCTGTAACCTATAAAAACAATCAATTTCTAAATATTTCATTAAAAAATATAAATAATTACTATTATTTTCACAAAAAATTACTGTCCAGACATGGGCCCGGTTAGAATGGGCCAGCATGTCGAGCCGGTTCAGGCCTGGATCCTTGAAGAACTCTAGTAAATACAAGAATCTTAATTCCCATTTCAAACAAGGCGATTTCTGTACGCAAACCTCTAAAAGTTATTTACGGAAATTGCACTGTTTTGGAAGAAATACGGACATTGTACGGAAAACTTTCTGCAAATTTACGGATTTGCAATCTCCTTTACGGAACTAATGCCATTTACGGAAATTGTACTGTTGTTTTGGAAAAATGAAACTTCTCCGTGAAATTTTACGGAAAATCTCTTGTATTTTCACGGATTTTTTTTTTAGAGTGTTGCAGAAATCGTGAAAATTACAGCATAGCAGCGCCAACTTTTGGGCGGTTTACACTAAAACTTAATCAGCAACAACTTATGTCAACGTCTAACTGAATTTGAAGTTTGATGAAAATCCGTGCTTCAGTTCTAGAGATAGAGCTATTACAGAAATCGTGAAAATTGCAGCATATTAGCAGCGCCAACTTTTGGGCGATTTACATCAAAAACTAATCAGCACCAATTTATATCAAGGTCTAACGGAATCTGAAGTTTTATTAAATTCCGTGCATTAGTTCTTGAATATGACTATCGCTAAAATCGTGTAAATCCTGAAAAATGTAGCATAGCAGCGCCACCTGTTGGGGGATTCACACTAAAACACAAACAGCAATAACTTATTTCAACCTCTAACACAATCTGAAGTTTCATAAAAATCCGTGCATTAGTTCTTCAGATATAGCTATTGCGGAAATCGGAGAAAATGCCGCATACTACCACCTGTTGGGCGATTTACACCAAAAACTAATCAACGCCAATTTATATCAAGATCTAACTGAATCTAAAGTGTTATTAAATTCCGTGCATTAGTTCTTGAGATAGAGAGCCCACAAATGTTTTGTCACATACATACACACAGAATGACAGACAGACTCACAGACAGACATTTTCTAGAAGCAGTCAAATCGTGTTCGGGACCTTCTAAAATGTATAAATCCGTCGAAAACTGGAAGAACCAATTCAATACTTTCTTCTTGAAAAGGTGGAAGAAAGTAAAAATATAATAATAACGAAAATACAAAATAACCTCTTCCAAATTACTGCTACCCAAGATTCCGAAAAGCGTTACTTCTTATTAGAATCCTCAGAAACCAATATATTTTCGAAATTTAAAGAAGCATTTCTATACACAATGTTTCTATTAATATATAATTATTTTAACTGCTAAAAGGTATAAAATAAAAACTTTACAAACAGTAAAAAAAGGTTTTTTTGTACTGTTTACATGTTTCAGCTCCATCTGCCTCTCCAGTATAAAACAAATAAGAATATTCAAAAATTGAACGATCTATGACATAATGATTGGAAACGCCATTATACTCTTTTATATTGAGCACATTATTATTTTATTTTTACTTAAATGTTTATTTCCATATTCGTAACCGTAGTGTAACTCCAGTGATTCGTGCAAGTTCAGAATAATTCTTATTTCTTCTGATAATGGCTTCGATAGAGTCGAAACATAAACAGTCCAATAAAACTTTTTTTTACTGTTTGTAAAGTTTTAATTTTATACCTTTTAGCAATTAAAAAAAGTATATTATTACAGGGTATTGTAATTTGTTATATATTTGTTTCTTTTGCTGTCACTGTAAATAAGAGTATTCGGAAACGTTAAATTAGTATTTTCGAAAACGTTTCCGAGTTGTTTTTAGCTCGCAGACTATAAATGCTTTAGAGCTAATGTGCCCGCAGTTTCTGTATGTACGTACGTACGTAACGCGATAACTCTTGATAGAAATATCTTATTTTCTTCAAATGTTGTATATAGGTTCATTGTGATAAGGCGCTTCCCTGATTAGTTTTGGGGGTTCATTGGTTAAGTATAAAGGAGGGAACGTGGGGCTAATCCCCCCTTAATTTAGTCAAATGGGTTTTTCATGCAGAATTATCCTATTTGCTTCAAATGTTCTATATAGGTTCATTATGATAAGGCGCTTCCCTGATTAGTTTTGGGGGTTCATTGGTTAAGTATAAAGAGGGAACGGTTGGCTAATCCCCCTTAATTTAGATAAATGGGTTTTTCTTTCAGAATTATCTCATTTGCTGCAAATTTTGTATATTGATTCATTGTGATAAGGCGCTTCCCTGATTAGTTTTAGGGGTTCATTGATTAAGTATAAAGGGGGGAACGGTGGGCTAATCGCCTTTAATTTAGATAAATGGGTTTTTCATGCAGAATTTGCCTACTTGCTTCAAATGTTGTATATAGTTTCATTGTGATAAGGCGCTTCCCTGATTAGTTTTGGGGGTTCACTGATTAAGTATAAAGGATAGAACGGGGGGGGGGCTATTCTCCACCTTAATTTTTCGTCGATTTCTTTATTTTTCGAGAGGCATTATTCTTTGTACTAAGTGTATAATATACACTTAGTGTGAATAGCCTGTGAGCTCAATAGCATCAGTTTAACTGGACACTTTTCGTTTTATTATTATAGTATATTATAATATCTCAACCCAAAATATAGGGTTTTCGGACTCTATCCTTTCTCAAATAAGCATTTCCATGTTCAATAAATACAGTGCGGACCAAAAATTAAGGGACAATGACCGGACGCTTTCGCTTTTTACACGGTTTGTCGAATATCATCTGAAATTCTTGACGAATTGTCCTTGTACTTCAAGGATGTAAACACATGTTTGTCCTCAAGAACAGTAGAAACAGTATACTGATTAAAAAATTAATATATTGAATATTTGATGAGATATGGGCATTTGTATGAAATAATTTATAACTGCGTATACGCGAACTATAAGAAAGATTTTTATTTTTGATTTGATAGTCAATTCTATAGAGCAACTCATATAGAAAGACCAGTCAAATATCATGAAAACTCAGAAAGATATCGGCAATACAGTGAGATAATTGGCAAATTGGGAGGTAAATATCACCCAATTGGATTTTTAAATTATTGTTATAATTTGAGAAAACAACAATTTACCTAGAAATCTTGAATAGATAGTTTAAATAATGTTTTTTTTTTTTGTTCTTGTTGCCATAACTTAAAAGAGAAACAGGGAAAACTTATAATTGATTAATAAATTCACTAGTTCGCTCCTTCTACCAAGTGTTAATCAAAGCGGTAACTTTCCCATAACTGGTTCCCAAGCTAAGTTAAGTTATTGTAACGGAAATTGTTTAGAACAGCGTGTATTACAGTCATGAAATGAAGTGTGATTTCTAAGATAAACATTGAATTCTTATGAAAGTTTTTTAAACTATTTTTTTTACGTTTACAGTTATTTATGCTCGATTTAAAAAGAATTCATGCAAGAAAAGGTTAAAATAAATTACAGCAATAGCAATCGGTCCATAAAACGATGGAAGTATGCACCAATTAGGTATTTTTCGTTTTATTGAAATCTAGTTAAAAATTATTTCCATTAGTCAAAATAATGTTGGATTATTTATTTACAAGAAAAAAAAATGATATTACTTTTCAAAATAAGACAACACAATTTAAAAATTATTCACGTAGAGTGCAATATTTTCAGTAAAATGTTACAATTCGTCTGCAAATCAAAAAAGGCATTATTTCACAAAGTATTATCATTTGCTGGTTGCAAAAAGATCCAGAGACTTCGGCAATTCTTTTTGGTAGGTAAAAGAGAAATGAGAAATATAATTGTCGTAATATGTTTCTTAGAAAAATGAACGCAACTTTAAAAGTTGTGGTATTTTTATCATTGATATGTAATGCTTCTAATTGTGTATAACGATTTATTCTAAAGTGAGAAGAAGCCTATGGAAGGATGGCATTTATTATACGAAGTGTTACCGTAATGGTAATTGCAATATTGATCACCGGCGCAGGTAAGACAATATATATACGCATAATATATCTCTGATTTAACGATAGCTGACACCTGCCCGGCGTTGCCCGGGCCCGTGATAATAAATTTAACAAGTTGGAAATTGTACGTCAAACGTGACAAATGAGGTGCGTTCGTACTATAGCTAGTTATATAAATATTCAGATCTTGATGATTTTTAATTCTGTGAAATGAATTATATCGTCTGCAGAATAATTTCTGCAATAAAATAAGTATCTCGGTCGCTTGACGATTAAACCTCAGAAGCTCCTATAACAAGAAAGCACCGAATAAAAAAAAAAAAAAAATCAAATTTCTTAATAAATGTTTTTATTAATATTTTCTAAAGTTTTGATTCGATTTTTATAAAATTTGCAATGTCTCGACAAAATTCTGCAAAGATAATATGTCTTAAATTTCAAACCATTCGGTTGGGTAGTTTTTGCGTTGTTATATGCGGACGGACGGACCAGACGACGACAATAGGTGCTACGTATTTATATAATTACGAACGCTCCTAAAAAGTAACATCAAGTTTTTATTATTTTATATCTTTAACCAGATTTTGTATGAAATTATTTTTTAAAATGAAACATTCGCGAAAAAATATTAATATTTAGTGATAAAAGCGCTTATTTTCTTGTTTTATTAATTTAGGGTCGTTTCATAGTTTTAAAATAAAAAGTTCTTTTTATCCGAACTCTTTGAAATCTTTATTGGTGATAAATAAAACGATTTTACAGCCCGTGTAAAAATTTCGTGTAAAAATATTGTTATCTAGTTGTAAAAGAAATGTTTTCTCTTCGCTTTTTTGTTTGTTTGTTTGCTTTCGCGTCAGTTCCTTTAACATAGCAATAAAAAAAATAGTTCTCATCTTCCGAACTCTCTGATATTTCTATCGGTTATAAATATAACTGTATCCAAGCTCTATATAACATTTTACGAAAAAATATGCATATTTAATAGTGAAAACAGGAGTTCTTTAAAAAAAAGCTTTAGCTTTCAACCTCAGAGCAAAAATATACTAGAAGGTCTATGCTTTCAATTCAATAGTACACCACCATCCGTTTTCAATCAACCCCTTTCAATACCCCTAGGCTAAACAGGCTAATCAATCAGGTTTCCCGTTTCTGAGTGGAGAAGCCTTCAAAAAAACGTTGACGCATGTGCAAAGAGACGACATTCGTGTGGAAATTTGACAGAATGCGCTTTTGGTTTTAAATATATACATTCTTTAATTACAACTTTTTAAATTTTTTTACAACTTATTGTAAACTTAATTTGGTTTATGTAGGAATGTAATTAATGGAATTTCGTAAACGATTTTTCATCCACTTCCTGATATGCTAGAATAGTAAAAATTGTGTACACAAATGTATTTCCGAAAACAATACAACATTTAAATATTTTTAGTACTTAACTATATATTAATAAAGTAATTTCCAGGCACTTTTCCGTTAGCAGATGCTGCAAGTGATAAATCGCCAAATATTCTTTATGGTTACAATGGTATACAAATTACAACAACAGTGGAGTTATTTATGCTCCATGCTAAAATTTCATTTTTAACACCATTATTTTCATGTAGTATCATTCGCCTTATTTAATCGCAACATTTCTGTAATTCGATAAGGCGATTATTTTTCTACGAAAATAGTGGTATTGAAAAATAAAATTTTAGCATTTTCTGGCAACTACGGCTCCAAACCAAGCTCGCTAAAATGCGAAATTGCAACATTGAAATATTTTAAACACTAAAAGGTAGAAAATGAATTATAAATAAAAAATATAATAATTTAAAACATATATCTACTTTTATCAATAATTAGTTTAATATTAATTAAATTACAATTATACGTCAAGAAAACAATTTAGAAACACTGATAAGTTCGTTTAATTTTTTTTCTTTCCTGTTGCCATACTTTAAAAAGGAAACACAGCAAAAATGATATTTAAAAAAAATAAATTCACTAGTCCATGCTTTCTATAAAGTCTAAATGGAACTGGGGAATTTTCCTTAATCGGAGCTCACACCAAATTAACGGAATGTAACTAAATTCTTTTAAAATAGCGTGTGTTATAATCATAACAAGTAATAGAAAACAAATGTAAAGTCAATTCCTACCTAGGTCAAAAAGAAATTTTTTTACAGCGATCGCCACTGACGGTATTTATTCCTAAATTTATATCCGGCTAAATATCTTATACAAGAGAAATTTTTGAAATGTATTAAAAATTTAATAAAAAATAAATAGCTAAAATACCAAAAATTAATAGCTCGGAAAGTATTTCTCACAAAATTGTAAGACAAATTGCGTTAGAAAGGTAAAAAATTGCTTTTTTTGATATAAATTTCAAATCTAATCATTATGCTGTTTTTTAAATATTGAATTTCAAAGATTACCAAACTTCACAATGAAGTACCATAGCGAAACCTTCACGCGCAAAAAGATAATAGGGCTGTTCACGGACGAAGATCAGGCGACGCGCGGGCGAAGGAGACTATAAATATGGAGTGAGTCTATACTTTTGAACAGAAATGAAATATAAAACTAAAATTAATTAATTAAATTTAATTAATTAATTAATATTTGAAAAAAAACTGTATTAACATCAAATGTCATCCACTACAAGTTAAAAAAACTTATTTGAACTTGAGTGGATGAATAAAAAATATTTTATTAACGATTGAAAATTTGAATAAGATATATAAATATATAGAGGGTGTGAGTTAATAGTAAGAATTGAAAAAAATAATCATGATTTTAAAGATAAACATTGAAGGTTTAAAAAAAAAATACTTTTACTTACTTTTATTTTCTTATAAACACAAGGCATATCACTCCAATCCAGACATAACTATTGTTCATGATTTTAACAAAAATAAAGATATTTAAAGACAATTTACAAGAGACTTACCTTTCTTTATTTGTAATTCAATGATATGCACAAAATTTCATAACTTCATATTCAATTAGACTTCGGCATAAATTAGTATTGATGACATTTTGGTGTGCATCGTTTGCCACGCCCCCTACAGACTATGCCGCGTTTTTCAGGATTTCTGTGACACCTCTATCTGAACCTCTACTGGATGGAATTTCACCACAAATATTATATGCAGGATGTATTTACAGAAAACATGGTGTACTGCTATACTATGCGTTGTAAAAAAATCCTAATCGGATCCATTATGAATTGATGCAATTTAGAGTGCTTGGTTAACGGTATTATTAACACCATTTTTGTACATTCATATACTTTTAACCACATGATTCCCAGAATTTCTCATTTTTGACATCGATTATGGATGTAGACCAGATTGCGGAATATTGGTCCTATTGTTTTGCTATGAACATTATAGCTGTATCTTATTAGGTAGCTTTCATTACAAAAAGCTACCAATTGCAGCCGTTCGGAGGAAAGCGATTCCAGAAAATTTTGGTATATTTTCACCGATCATGACCCCCAGACCCCCAAACCACCCTCCGTTCACATGTTGATTTATATATATATCTGACATTTACCATGCTCTCTTATTTATGAACCAATTTTAATGTGATTGAGAATGTGTGTAGGACATACCAAGGTCTCGACCGAGTTCGTTGGCCAGCTTCATCCGCCATCTTGTTTCAAAATATCGTCCAGCTAAATAATTTTAAAAAAAAATTAAATCAAAAATATGTACAAAAAATGATAATTTGAAAAAGTTGTTTCCGTTAAGTTTTAGACCGTGATACAAGAATTCTGCAAATATTTTGTTTCGGCTTTAGCTTAAAAAATGGCTGAGATATGGCAGTTTGAATTTCTAGGGTGGCTGACATTTTGAGACAATCTAATTTTTGTTATGCTGTCACTCGCGTATTTATGAACCGATATTAATGTGACTGATTGTGTGTATAGGACATACTAAGGTCTCAACCGAGTTCGTTGGCCAGCTTTATGCGCCATCTTGTTTAAAAAATGACGGTCATTTTTTTAAAAAATTCAAATAGCTGTATGAAAACCTTAAATTGAAAAAGTTGTTTCCGTTAAGTGTTAGATCGTGATACGAGGATTACGGAGCATTTTTTGTTTTGGCTTTATCTTAAAAAATGGTTGAGATATAGCAGTTTAAAATTCTAGGGGGGCTGACATTTTGAAACAATCTTATTTTTAAAGATATACATGTGTGTTTTAATCTTATTTTTGTTGTGCTGTAACTCTCGTGCTGAAATTTGCATTCAAATTCAGTATTAACGAAAACCGGGATTGAATCTTCTATAATCGGGTTCCAAGCAATTTAGCTTCATGTGTTTGAGTAAAATGAGTTGAATTTTTAAAAACACGGAATATGTAAGCTACCTTTTCCTCCCGGTACAGGCCGGAAGGACTTTTTTCTATTGTGTAGAAATGCACCAAATGTTATATTTGAGTTTAATAATTAAAAATGTATATGTTTATCTAAATTAAAATATTAATAACCAACAGAGAATGGTGGTGTTCTTTATACTATGCTGTACTGTGCTTTATATTTATAATTATTGATGTTATTATAAATTAATATATTAGAATGCTACAGAAAACAGTTTTTTGATGGCCACAGCATACTTAGTTTCATGCTGATTTTCTTTTGTCATACCAACGTTAAGTATCCTAAGCATAATCATTAGTTTCTTCAATATATATACGATGAAAATATTGGAAAAGTGAAAATTTTCGACTTTCGCTTCTTTGATAGATTTAGATTTAGACGGTTCGTGATCTCTTGAGCACGATTTGATTATTTTTGGAAAATGTCTATCTGTCTGTCTGTTCATATGTATCACAAATTTTGTGGCCGCTATTTGTCACGATCTAATGCACCTAATTTCATCAAACTTTATATTCAATTAGACCCTTGCACATATAGGTGCTTAAGTTTATTCGATTTTAGTGTACATGGTCCAACAGGTGGCACTGCATTGCTGGATACTTTACTAACACTGAATGTTGAGAGACTGGCCCTTGGTGCGGCGAGAGATTTGGGATATCTGCCATTTTAGTTCCAACTTCAGCATTCGTCACCATTGCGCTGTGAAAGATTTTTGGATAATTGCTCATACAACGCAAAAAATAAAATTAATTAATTAAATTAAAAACTACATCGATAAAAAGAGCAGTCTGATGCATACAGCGTATTCAAACTACATTTTACTTTACACTATTTTGAAAAAATAAATGTAGTTTTTCTTAGATTGTCATGTGAAACGAATTTCAGTCAGAAAATAAATAGCATTATTATTTATTCCCCACTATCCTTAGTTTCTTATACAGACCTAAACCACAGTAACTATTATAAATGAGCTATTTTTGCATTGAAGATTTATAAAATAAAGATTGCGCATCTCTCCTCCAAAAATATGCGTTACTTAAGTTTAGCTTAAAATCTGCAGTGAAGAGATTGTTATTTTATCTTTTAAATTAACTTCTAGATTTTGCTATGGCTTTAAAAATTCTAAATATACAGATCCGATGAATATATTATTAGAATAAGTAGTGCTACTGATGTTAAAATAATTTATTTATTGAAAACATTATATATTTATTTATTTTATTTAATAAATAAAGCAATCGAAATACATAAAGAATCGATAATTCAATTAAAAATATTCGTCTAACAATTTTAATATCTACTGTTAAGATACGGTCGAAAACTTAATAAAAAAACCTACAAAGTTCATTTTTGTATTTCTCTCTTACCGTTTAAGTGTATCAAAATTTATCAACCTCTTTCAAGACATTCATCTGCTTCCAATATAATCCTCTAGTGTAGCGTTTATTAAGCTTTTCGATCTCGTGGACCCCCTTTGATGTGATATGCATTTCGGGGATCTCCAATATTTTTTTTCTTAATATAAAATAAGAAATTATTTTAATGTATGCACCTTATTGATTTTCAATTATACATATTCTGTGTTTAGTTGTTGGAAAAAATCAGCTGCATTTATAAGGAAAATAACATACATTTTAAGAAGGTTAAAATGTTCATGCTATATATATACTATTTTCTAAGAGCAAGATGCTGTTGCTTTTTTGCTACTAGATGTTCATTGTCTTGTTTATTGTTTGAAATATGTATCCATAAGTCTGGTTCATTCAGTTGAATTCTACATTTATTTTCCATGCACACAAGGCTGGAGAAAGTCTTTTCACACAAATATGTGGTGGAGAAGGGAAATAATTGCTTGATAGCTCTTTTTCTGCTATTTGTGCGTACTAATTTCACATGCACAACCAAAAATTAGGAAGGCTATTTACTTGGAAAGCAATTTTCATGGAACCATCGTATGATAATTCCGCAAGTAGTTCCTGCTATACGAATGTTAAGGTTTTGATTTTACTAATTTCTTGGAAATGAAATGGATTCCTCATCCACTCATTTTCTTGACTTCGAAGAAGGAAATTTAACTCTCAAAGTATATTCCAAGTGTTCCAGGTGTACAACCAAATTTTAATAATATCAGGGTAAATAGCATCGCCAGAGGTTTGTAAGAAATCGAATAACATTGGTAATGATCCAAGAAATATTATTTTCAAATCGATTTGCACTGAAATCAATACATTTTTGTATTCTTCTGTTTTGTCCTGAACTTTGAAAATGTGGTATTGATGTTCCTTATCCGTTTAAATTCATCTCATTCAGAAAATTAAAAATATATGTCAAGTACGCCATCTTGACAAGCCAAAAGAAATCATCAAAAGGGCCTTTCAAATGGAAATTAAAATACATTAAAAACAGTCTTACTTCATCACGCAGTGATAAAATGAGATTTAAAGCTTTTCCTCGTTGCAGCCACCTAATTTCTGTATGCAAGGGTAACTGTTTGTGTTGACTCTCAATTTTTTCGTACAAAATTTTAAAATGTCTCCAATTACAATGGGCGAGCCTTAATATAATTTATTACTGAAACAACTTCGTTGAATGTAAACTTCAGGCATTTTTTGGGAACTAGCGATTGTTAGTGAATACAACAGTGTGTCCAAACCACTTGTAGTGATTTAGCTTTAACCAAGCTCATCAAATCATTAACAGTTCCACTCTTAGGTCAAGCCCCATCGGTCCTTATTCAAACACATTTTGAGTACTTTATTTCTTCTTTTTTGTATGAAATTGTCTCAACATGTGAATAATGTTGCATTTTTTGTGCGAGTTGGAAATTGTTTTTCTTTTAAATCTCGACATACCTTGCCACCACATTAATAATGATCGGAAACTAGCAAATTTACATCTAAACTCTCATCCATACGAAATAAGGACAGACTTATACGTGATCTATCAATTGGTCCTCAATATTTTTACACAAGTCTCTGATTCTGTCCTAAACAGTACCACTGGTAATGAAGATAAATTTAAATCCTTTGTTGGTTACTCACCTAGTATTATTGTGACCATTGATTTAGCATCAGGTACAGTTCACTTCTCTGCAATCGTAAGCGGTTTTGCGGACTTTGCAACCATAAGAGGCAAAAACGATGCAATATGATCATCAGAGGCTGATACAAGGCACAAGTTGAGGACTTTAAAAATAATATTTCTGACTTGTTTTCAGTTCTTTTAACCTGCTTTTTAAAAAGTCAGTTGGTTTGTGTTTAGTTAGTAAATGTCTACTTAGTATTGCTAGTTTCAAACACTCATTTGACAGTATATCGTGAAGAATAACATAGAATCTTCACATACTTTGCCACCAGAAGTTCAGGGTTTTAATACAGGTATCCTTTAAACACTTATCCATATATTGAATAAAAAAAGATAAGTATCTAACAAGAGGGACTAAAATACGAGCACTGCTTTTAAAAGTGACAATGTCTGGCAGGAATTCACCGACTAATTTTTTCATCTAGCAGCATAATAACGCATGCGCACTACACTCACAGTATTAGCAAAAAAATAAATAAATAAATGAAATACTAATCAGAGAAACAAGCCTGAAACAACAGATAAATATTTTGAAAAATACAAACCGATTACTTCTTAAAAACGAATTAAATTTCATTTCTCACACTTGAATCCTCATTTTTGAAAAATAAAAATTCTTGCACATTTAGAAAAAGAAAAAGCTTGTGAATTTAGTGAAGTTTATTCTAATCTGAAAGTATTTTCCAGTTTTGGGAAAAACTGCACTTTTCGTATATTTTAAAACTGTGGATAAGTATGGACTGTGGACTTTAAATAATGGAATTCACAAGCTCTTTGCTTCGTCGACATTTTTCGGAAATTTCTCCTTTTTTTAAATCGGAACCAGAAGTAATTGAAAAATATTCCTTATATGAATTTTTTAAATTTTTTTTAGTGGAGAACCTTTATTAAACACGAATTTTGCTTTCGTCTTTCTTAATAAGCTGACGTATGATCACGTGAATGTTACTATGACAACACGAAACAGTATGCATATTTAAAGCGAACTTAGGTAGATGTAAGTTTATTAAGATGCATACATTGTTTCATTGTTCCGGAAAAAATATTCGGTAAAAATGTTTGGTTTGCGCAGAGATAAATTCAGAGTGTAGCTCTTGTAGGTAAGGGGGGCCTTAGTTCGTGTTTAATAAATATTCTCCACTAAAAGATAACTTAAAAATTCATATAAGGAATATTTTTCAATTACTTCTGGTTCCGATTTAAAAAAAGGAGAAATTCCCGAAAAATGTATCCGAATGTATTCCGAAAAATCCCCACCGGGATCCTCTTCTCAATATTTAAATCTCTTCCCCCGAAATATTTAGGTGTTTATTAGTATTTTTTGACTAGTAGTTCTAGTCCTGCAACCCTACACCCCCCCCCCCCCTTCCCCGCTGCAGCTACAGAAATTCCTGCCAAAGAAAAATATCGGAATTCAACACTGGACTTGAGGACCCCCGGCTGTAAGCTCATGGACCCACAGTTTAAAAAACGCTGCTGTAGTGCATCTAAATAAAAATAATACATATCATAGAATTCTTATTCAATAAAGCGAAAGTACATGTAAATTTATGTGTTGCTTGTAATTCTGAAGCGATATAAAACTATTTTTCTACGATTTTTAATAGATCGAAAAGTGCCAAACGCTGTCGAAATTGCATTGCGTTCAACGGCGATCCATCGAATTTGGAACTTCAGGGCTTAAATTGTGCAGGAGCCCACCAGAGCCCGGCTCCGGTACTTCTCTGTTGTTTTGTAAATATTTAAATATTGGTCGGAATTTACCGGAGCCCATAAATCTTGGGCTCCGGAGCCCAGTTGAAACGGCGCTTCCAAAAAACCGAAGCTTAAATTACCCTTTCCTTTTCCTCCCATATCGAAGCCTTTGCTTTCTTTTCTATCAAAACACTATATGTGACATAATGTATTGCACGCGTAGGAAATGGAGATGAAATGGGATCAATTGTTATATCACTCTTCGGGGTTGTGCGTGCTCGAACTCAATCTGTCTGTAAATTAAAAATTGTATTTATTCATCTCTCTATAGATATAAAAAAAAAAAAAAAAAAAAAAAAAAAAAAACTAACGATTTGGAAATGGAGCAGTTCTTCTTTTTCTATAAAAGCATCGAATCTTTCCGATCACGGTGTTAAATGTTTAATTTTATCTGATTTTCAAGGACTCATCACGAAAGACTGTTATACGGAAGGAATTGATTATAGTTTAAGATATTCACCTTTTACAGGAAATTGGAAATCTTTGTTCGATTCTTCAGCATATATATATTAATTTTTGAAAATTTCATTCATTTTTTCATAAAAATGCATAGCTGAGAACTATTCTGTTTCTGTGTTAACACTATTTCGGAATCACAATCCTTATTTTATTCAATCGCAAAATTCTGCGACTTATTAGCATTAAAATTAGGCAAAGATTTCTATTCGGCCGGAGTGATAACTAACAAGAACGAAAAATCATGCGTCAAGCATAGATTATGTAGCACTTTCCAACGCTTCCAAAATAATTTTACAAATCATACCGTTTAATAAGCTAAAAGATAACATCTAAGTAAACAATTTGGAAAACGCATAACATATTTAAAAACATAATTTCAGGAATTTCCAACATATACAATATTCGGAAAAATATTCGAATACTTTTATTCAGCCCTGTATAGGATCTATAGGTTTGTATATATACTACATAGAATGCTAAATTTTAGTTCAGTTAGGAAACGCGTAGCACAGTTTAAAATTCTCCGTCTGGAGTTTGTCAATAAACGGAAATGTGTTCGCGAACTTTTGTGCTTCCCTGTATAGGATCTACAGAATTTATACACACCATGTAATAAACAAAAAGTGAGTTAAATTTAAAATCGCGTTCAGTAACTTAAAATGCACTTCCAGGAATTATTGTTAACAGGCAGTAGAGAATTCTTTTGTGTGTCCCTGTAAATGAACGATGACTGCTATGTACACAATATTCTGTAGTAAGCCTCTTGTAATGCACATTAGTGATATATATAAATTTCAGTGCGTTTAAAATAGTGAAACATTACTTAAATAAACCGCAGACGATTTTTCTCCATAGACGTAATGTAACGGAATTCTTTTGACTGTCCCTGTAAGGTAACTATAAGTGCTATGCACACCCTATTCCATATTAAGCTTCTTCTAATGCACCTTAGTGATATATATAAATTTCAATGCGTTTAAATTAGTGAAACATTATTTAAATAAACCGCAAATGATTTTTCCCCATAGAACGCAATATAACGGAATTCTTTTGAGTGTCCCTGTAAAATAACTATAAGTGCTACACACTTCCGTTGAAAGAGGGAACATGCTATAGATGGCGACAATAACATATAAAAATTGCAGAGCAATCCGAGCATATATACGGGAGTTAGAGCACGGACAGACGGCAGACGGCCATACGGCCAGACAAACCGAAGTCATAAGCACTTTTCAACTAGGTTGGAAAGTGCTAAAAAGTGAAATAATTGACAGCTAAGTAAATGCAGACACAGATATATTTAAATTTTTAATTTTGCTAAGGGAAAAAAAATTAAATTTTGCAAATACATATAATGTATGAAATATAAATATGCAGATTGGAGTGACGGTGCACGCTACGGTTATTAGTACTGCAGAATATTAGGGCTCCGGTACTTTTTTTGTTAGAAATTAAGCCCTGACTAAGATGACGAACATTTCGTCCATGTCCAATTTCTCTCTTATGTAGGATATCTCTAAAATGCTTTACGATCGCCATGATAGCTATAACTGGGAATCTATGGGATGGAATTTCGTTAAATTTCATATTCAGTTAAAACGTAACATATATTGGTGAAGATTAGATGGATCTATATCGCTCAATAGGTGGTTCTGTTCTGCTGTGTTTTTTTTTTACAATTTTTATTACAGTTCTCGAAATTTGTGGGATATAATTTCCCCAAATTTAATATGCAGGGTGGTTAAAATTACCGGTACTCAGAGGCTCATAGCTCCGGTTTTACTGAACGGATCCGAATGAAACTTCAAATATATGTTATGTAGCTCATGCGACCGAGGTTTTTGTAATAATAATAGTAATAATAATAATAATAAAAGTTTGAAATTTCGCCACCAGGTGCCTTTTTACGACTGAAAAAGAAAGATAACAGTTCAAAAATCAAAGAATAACGCAATATTCTATTTATTTACACACCTGTGTGCTGTATGTATATTCCTTGTCGGTCAACATTATGCTGAAAGCGTACCACTGCGTTATCGATGGCCGTACGCAACATATCAGTAGGAATATAGGAGACATGGCGTACGATGCCAGCTTTCACGTCCACTTCAGTAGTTACACGTCCTTGATAAAAACGATCTTTCAGAAAACCCCACAGCCAGAAGTCACAAGGGTTCAGATCTTGTGACCTTACTGGCCAGGCAATCGGGAACTTACGTGAGATGACACGTTCATCAGGGAAGTTAGCTTGAATCACACTCTTTGCACGTCTCGCCGCATGAGCAATTGCTCCATCTGGCATGAACATTGTGGTGGCCAAACAATCTCTTTGGCTTAACGGCGGGATAACATGATCTTTCAGGAGTCTGTTGTATCGGTCACTTGTGCAATACATCTAACAAATCCGTTCATTGTGACTTCCTCGAAGAAGTATGGGCCCAAAATGAAATTCGCCGTGAATCCACACCATGCCGTGACGTATGGGGAATGTAGCGGCAATTGTTTCACGACATGATGATTGGTGGAACCCCATATGCGGCAGTTCTGTGTGTTCACAGCGCCTTCTAAATGAAAATTATCCTCGTCTGTTCATAAGATATGCGATGGCCAGTACTCATCCATTTGTATCCTCGCCAGTATACGTAAGGCAAAATCAAGACGTACAAAGTAATCTTGTGGTTTCAACTGTTGCACGAAATACCTCTTGTAAGGACAGAGCTTCAGAATTTTGCGTAAAATCATGCGCATGGTTGCCTGCGAAATGTCCAATGCTCATGATATTGAGCAGCCACTTACAGTAGTATTTGAAGAACTTGCAGATGATTCAGCTGTTGCAATTACAACTTCCTCCACAATCACCGGCTCAGTTTCACGTCGTCGTCTTCTTCCCGGCGTCCCGCAGTAGCGCGGACGAATAAGCTCGGTTCCCGTAAGATCCCAGAAGAAAGTTAAAAGTATCGACCGTGGTCAGTGTTTGGGAGGGTGACAACCTGTCTCGGCTGCATCTGCTGTGGGACCGTGTACGTTAATGGGAGCTGGTGCGCGTAAAATCTGTTCGCGGCTCCAATGTTCTCCAAGTTTAGTATAAGCGTTACCTCTGGGGGTGCCAATCCACGTGCAGGTCTCTCATCTGGAATTGGTTCAAAATTAAGAGACCATCTCTTCTGGACGGGGCTTGTGAGTGCTTAAGCCATTTGGTATGCCTCCCCATCTGACTCTCGTCTTCTTCCGGGCGGAACATCCAGAAAACAGGTTTCCTCAAACTTACGAATCGTGCCTTTAACTGCATTTGCGGACATGGGTCCTCTATTTAAGTTTTTCACCTGCCGATAAGCACTGAAAGATGCCGAAGCATTTCTCTGATGATTCTGATAAAAAAAAAAAGTTTTACGATCAATGCGCGTTCCTTCTTGTTCAGCGGCATGCTCACGGCGGACGGATGATTCCTTAAAACCTTACGTATAGCTTTTATTGCAAAATTACGTTAGCCACTGTTAGGACATTGTTTTAGCAGTACAGTGCCTTCTGGTGGTGAAATTTTAAATTTTTTGTGAAAACCTCGGCTATATAACATAACATATATTTGAAATTTCATTCGGATCCGTTCAGTAGAACCGGAGCTATGAGCCTCTCAGTATTTAACCACCCTGTATACACTGTTAAAAATTTGCAGCAAACTGTCCAGTCATTCGACTGTTTTTTTAGAAAATGGTTACATAGCCGTAATTTAACTCTATTCTGACCATAATATGGGCAATAATATGGTCAGAACAAAGTTAAATTACGGTTATGTAACTATTTTCTACAAAAACGGTCAAATGACTGGACAGTTTGCTGCAAATTTTTTAACAGTGTAAGATGTTTATTACAAAATATGGGGATTGCATTTTGAATTTTTCCCTGAACAGGATTCTTCAGTATTTTTTAACAGTGTAAGATGTTTATTACAAAATATGGTGATTGCATTTTGAATTTTTCCCTGAACAGGATTCTGCAGTATTATTTTGTTGCGATAAACATTATATTATTATATTATGAACATTATAATATTATATTATGAAAATTATATTATTATTTTATTTCCATGAACATTATAATATTATATTATGAACATTATATTATTATATTATTTCCATGAACATTATAATATTATATTATGAACATTACATTATTATATTATTTCCATGAACATTATAATATTTATATTATGAACATTATATTATTATTTTATTGCCATGAACATTAGAATATTATATTATGAACATTATATTATTATTTTATTGCGATTATTTTTGCGATATTATTATATTATATTATTATTATATTATAATTACATTAATATTATTATTTTATTGCGGTGAACATTATACTACATTATCTCAGTTCAGTTTCTTTTAAGTAGAAATAAACGAAATCGTATAAATGAAGTTATTAATTAAAAATATATGTGTTGGTCCAATTTTCTATTTGAATATCAAACAGCTGAGATCTGTTGAACAGTGCTTTTTTATTCGCTGATCACTGTCATTCCAAGATAATTTTTAAAAAAATGAAGTATCCTTCGTAATGTTTGGTGCGCTATCTATATATTTAAAACGAAAAGCGCATTCTGTCAAATCCACATGAAAATCGTCTCTTTGCGCATGCGTCAACTTTTTTGAAAACTTCTACCTTCAGAAACGGGAAACCTGATTGATTAACCCAACTCTCACCTGTTTAGCCAAGGGGGATTGAAAAGGTTTGATTGAAAACGGATGAAGCATAGAATTGCAATTGACATTGCATTGCAAGCATAGACTTTCTAATATATTTTTTCTCTGAGATTGTAAGCTAAAGTTTTTTTTTAAAGAACTCATGTTTTCACTACTATGTATGCATATTTTTTCGCAAAATTTTAAAGAGAGTTTGGATGCAGCTGTATTTATAACCGATTGAAATGTCAGAGAGTTCGGAAGATGAGAACTATTTTTTATTGCTATGTTAAAGAAGCCGACGCGAAAACAAACAAATAAATAAAAAAGTGAGAAGAAAACATTTATTTTACAACTAGATAACAATATTTTTTCACGAAATTTTTACACGGGCTATAAAACCGTTTTATTTTTCACCAATAAATATTTCAAAGAGTTCGGACAAACAGAACTTTTTATTTTAAAGCTATGAAACGACCCTAGGTACAAAAAAACCCAAGAAAATGAGCGCTTTTATCACTAAATATCAATATTTTTTTCGCAAATTTTTCATTTTAAAGTATAATTTCATACAAAATCTGGTTAAAGATATAAAATGATAAAAACATGATTTTTTTAAAAAATTTATTATCAAGCGCCCGGTTAACGCTGGGCGGGGGTTACCTAGTTAAAATTAATATACTAGAAAAATATTGAATAAAGTTTTGTTATGGCTTTAGGATTTATAAACATGAACAGCTTTCTAATAAACACGATGCAAGTTTTTGTTTGAAATTGTTGATTGTTGAAGCGTTAAAATCTGATGCAACAAATATGAAATTTACAGCCTGCTTTCTTTTTATTTTAACCAACAGCTCCTGAAGAAACAACTTCTGAAGAAGACTCTTCAGAAGCAACAACTGCTGAAGAAACATCTCCTGAAGAAACAACTTCTGAAGAAGACTCTTCAGAAACAACAACTGCTGAATCAGAAATGCTTAAGCGAAAAACAACAGCAGGTGAGATATTATAAGAATAACAACTAAATATTTGTAATAAATTTTCTATAGGCCTTGGTTTAATACTGTGAGGGGGAAGGGGTTTATTTTATAACAAGTGGGTAAGTGTGATCAAAGATCGCTCAAAGAGTTTCGTTTAATATTCCTTTCAAAACACTTTATCCTTTCTTTAATAAACCCAAATAAATTTCATTTAGCCAAAAAAAAAAAAGTCATGTTTTTTTTATAAAGTAAAATTTTACCGACCGGTCTATTTTTTCGTTTTTTCGAATATCTAAACGAATCCGATAGCGGGCGAAGCCTTCTATTATATTCTGTCATAATAATATATGTCATGTGCACTAAATGCGATATTTAAAAAAAAATTCAAAATTAAACATGTTGTACACCTTCAAAATGTTAATATTTGCGAATATTTCCATAATCGGATTTTTATCACGATTCAATGTGTTTCTCAAACTCATATATTTACTATTCTCTATTACTCATATTGATACTCGCTTTGTATTATTCTCAAACGTTTGAAAAGTTCGTTAAACTTCCAATATGACGTCAGATTTTCTTTTTAATTCTCTAATTACGTGATATTAATCTGCTTTGTATACATACACATACTCATACTCCTTGTATTATTGAGAAATGTTGGAAAATTTCCGTTTTATTACCAATATGATGTCAATCAATTTTATTTCATATTCATCTTTTTTTCAATTGGTGAAACTTTTTATTTCATTTTCATTTTTCACGGGGAAATCGTTCAATAGAAAATTAATCATTGTAGAAAGAATTTCAATGTAAATTTTTAATTTTTGGCAACTGCTATAACGAAACATGTTTAAATTTAATAGAAAAAGGCTGTTAGAATTTTGGTTTTTTATCTCTATTTATTTAAATAATAGGATTTTTTAAAATTTCAATATTTTGAGCTTCATAGCTGGTATTCAGCTAGATATACACAAAGTTTGAACTCTGTAAGTTACATAGTTTCTGAGAATGGCTCTGTGACGGACAGACAACGGAGCGGGAGTAATAGGGTTTCGTCAGATGAACGAAACCCTAAAAAGTAACTTTCACCTAGCGTCATTTCACTAGATGAAAAACGTCCATTATAAAGAGTTAAAAAAAAGTTTTAACAAGTCAATAATTATGCAAAGAAACCTGTCAAACATTATCATATAACATTGACTATATCATATGATGATAGCTTAAGCAATAACACCATTTTATGATATTATATGATATGATATCACACGAATATAATTTATTATATCATACCATATGATATGCCACTGCAAATATCATATCACTGCAAAAAAATAATTGTTGATTTTACAGTATAATACTGCCACCCCAGTTGCCAGTATTATACCGTAAAATTAACAGTATTAAACAGTAAAATAAGCAGTAATACTCTACCGCGCATGCGCAGTAATACGCTGCGCGCATATAGCGTGCCATATTTTATTACAATAGAAATATTAGTATTAAATAAACACTTTCGGGCCCTGCACAGTAGATTTAAAATTTTCAGTTCTGAATTAAATATAAAAACGGGTATTGAATTTACATGAAAAATGATACATTGCTTAAAGTAATATTTCTCACAGATTTATTAAAGATGAATTTAATATCTTCTTCAAGGTTGGAGTAGCATAGTTGAGGTTTATTTCATCAGAGCGAAAAATGTCCAATCCAAAATACACGTGAAGTACATGCTTCTCCTCTAAAATTTAAAAGGGACCCCAAAATGACTGCGACTAGAGCCCTCTAATTACCAATTTTATTTTTTATTTTTTATTTTTTTATTTTTTATTTTTATTTATTTATTTATTTATTTATTTATTTATTTATTTATTTTTTTGGAAAAGAAAATTAGCTTAATCCAAGAGGAAATTTATGCACTACTTCACGAAACTTATTCAACAGGGAAATATGAATGTCATCAATAGGAAGTTAATTAATAATATGGCATCCTGATGGGCCTGTTACAAACAACTCGAGAAACTGAGTATAAGCATACAGCTATATGTACTAAACAATCTGAAATATATACAGGGAACATAAAAAAAATATGTTTAATGAAATATATCTGATCTCGGCTAAGCTACATACGGAAATAATATTAGTAGGTGAGTTTTTATGAATGAAGAAATAACTTTTGCCAAATGAAAGTTGGCTCCAAAATGATACTGTGCCTCCCCTAGATTCAGAGGTTAATCGGGACCGAGCGCTACCCGGACAATAGCCGGGCTGGCATAATTCACTCTTATTTGTGGCTGCGAAGTGCAACGACCAAACCATGGTTCTACCTCCTCTATAACTGTGTCTTTCAACAATGTTACATAGGTAAAATCTTATGCCTTGTTCTCTCCAGATCAGCACGCGAACTGAATCACTCTCCAAAGCAAACCGGTACTCATCTGTGAACAGTACGGAAGACCATTGTTGTGTGTTCCAGGTAACGTGCTCTCTTGGCATACATTCCTCTGAGATATTACTATAGCATTTACATGATGGAAGCGTGATAATATGGAAATCCTTATATACCGTGTAATTAGGTCATAATCATGAGAAGGAATTTTCCTTCAACTAGATAAATCATCTTTAAAGTTGCGGTTGCATAGATGAGGTTTATTCCAACACAGCAAAAAATGCCCAGGACAGGATTCGAACCTGGGTCCCTGGCTTGCTGTGCCAATGCTCTTCCTACTGAGCTACCTGGATGATTTTCTGTCTAGCATAATTCACTCCTGTTTGTTGGTTATAGCTGCAAACTGCAACGCTAGATGCATTCCTCGAAGCTATTACTATACCATTTACATGATGAAAGTGTGATAACTTGGAAACCCGAATTGCTGTAATATATCTGTCGCTTCCATACTTTTCAACTCAAATCTGGACTAGACCGGGAGGCGGCAGCACAGACAATCACCTCATCGAGTTCATGGCTGAAATTTCAGAATTAGTTAAAACTCTATTCGCATATTAAAATGCAATCGGTCTGCCAAGTCATATCTTGGTGGAAAACACCTTAAAACCCCATTTTAGCGGTTGACTCGTAGGTTTACCATTGTGTTTTCCTGCACCCAAAGGTATGAAAACATGGCGGACTGGGAGCAGGAACACACAATGGTAAACCTACGAGCCAACCGCTAAAATCGGGTTTTAAGGTGTTTTCTACCAAGATATGACTTGGCAGACCGATTGCGTTTTAATATGCAAATAAAGTTTTAACTAATTCTGGAATTTCAGCCGTGAACTTGATGAGGTGATTGTTTGTGCTGCCGCCTCCCGGTCTAGACGTTATTTAAAAGTTTCTTTTTTTCGTCATCGTCGTTGTTTAGAGTGTAGTCGTGCCAAATAAAAGGCAATAGTCATTTCATCAGGGATTTTACTTTTTTTTCTTTCAGATTACATGTTCTCTTTTTCCAAGTCAGGTCCAGTGGTTTGAGAGCTAGGCTGTTAAAATCCCATTATGTAATATCAACGCCGAAGCACCAAGGATTGTAGTAGCAGATTTTAATCAGAGAAAGTGGCTCTCTGCTTGTGCAGCTCACTTTTGTTGATATACTTCAAACTTCTCAGAACAGAGGGCAGAAGTATCAAAGTGGGAGGTTCTCTCCTTCCTAGCTGGTTCAGTATCTTTTTATTGCTGTGGTTTTATGGCGACAATAGTCTTGACTCAAATCTCATTGCATTACCAACAGCAAATTCTAAATTTGATTTCAATTGGTATTTGTGAACTAATCATAGTAATGATTGTCAGAGAGATAAAAAATTAGGATTTACAATCTAAAATGTAATTACCAGTTTCTTATTTTGACAATAATTTTAATTTATATTGTAAAAATAATTATTTACTTTGATTTCTTGATTTAAGTTTAATAACTGTCATTTTGGGAGAAATTGGTTAAACTTTATGATCTAAATGTTATTCTGGTCATTTTTAGGTGCGTTCGTAATTATATAAATACGTAGCACCTATAGTCGTCGTTTGGTCCGTCCGTCTGTCCGTCCGTCTGTCTGTCTGTCCGTCCGTCTGTCTGTCTGTCCGCATATAACAACGCAAAAACTACCCAACCAAATGGTTTGCAATTTAAAATATATTATCTTTGCAGAATTTTGTCGAGACATTTCAAATTTTATTAAAATCGAATCAAAACTTTAGGAGATATTAATAAAAATATTTATTAAGAAATTTGATTTTTTTTTAAATCGGTGCTTTTTTGTTATAGGAGCTTCCGAAGTTTAATCGTCAAGCGACCGAGATACTTATTTTATGACAGAAATTAATCTGCAGACGATATAATTCATTTCACAGAATTAAAAATCAAGATCTGAATATTTATATAACTAGCTGATACATATATATCTGAATATTTATATAACTAGTTAAGATATTTGTATGAACAGTGTCATAAAATATATACTTAACTAGCTGTTTAACCCGTTCTACGCACGGGATATCATGAATTTAATTCTAAAACGTGCGTACGAACGCACCTCGTTTGTAACGTTTGACGTACAATTTCCAACTTGTTTGTTTATAATTTGATTCCTAAATAATCAAGCACAGCATGAAAAACCCAGTTTGTTTATGTTACGAAATATAATGATGCAATTCTTTATTCTGATTGGAAATATATAATTTGATTAGATTCTTGGCTATTAATAGAGATTTATTACTGTTATAATGATTTTAAGATGATTTAATATGTTTTGTGACATGGCAATAAGTGTATTATGTCAACATTATCCTGCAAGGGGTAATTTATTTTCTTCTGAATCAATTATTTCATAAATACCAATTAATATCACAAATGTTTATGATGAGCAAATTAGTTTTAATTATTTAGTTTAGAAGTCTATGGAAAGTAAGTTGTGTTTTCTGATTTTAAATTTAGAACTTTATTTTAAATTTTGAATTTTAAAAGAGGTTTATTTATTTCATCTTTTCATACCATGTAATTAGGTCATAATCAAAATAAGAAGTTTTAGGTACAATTCAATACGAAAAAGTATAAAGCTACCTATTGCAGCCGTTCGGAGGAAAGCAATTCCGGAAAATTTCGATATATTTCCACCGATCATGACCCCCAGACCTCAAAACCACCCTCCGTTCAAATGTTGATTTATATATATATATATATATATATATATATATCTGACCTATGTCATACGATATAGCTCGTATTTATAAATTAATTTTGTTGAAACTAATTGTGTGTATTAAGCTCACTCATGCCTCGACCGAGTTCATTGGCCAGCTTGGTCCGCCATCTTGTTTCAAGATGGCGGCTACTCAAAATTTTAAAACTAAAATAAATATACAAAACTATACTAAAATAAATATACAAAAATTTATTTTTTAATTAAGTGATAGGCCTTGATACAAGCATTCCAGAGCATCTTTTGTTTTACATCTACCTTAAAAAATGGCTGAGATAGAGCAGTTTGAAATTCTAGGGTGGCTGACATTTTGAAACAAGACAGCACATTACAAAAATTTTCATTGTTGTAGTCATTTTCCCAAACATACGCATAAAACTATATATTCATATCCGTTAGCGCCAAGTGCATTTCATTACAATACGTTTTACATTGTTGCGGAGAGAATCAATATGATTTATAAAAAAGTCCTTCCGGCCTGTACAGGGAGGAAAATGTAGCTTTCCTACATCTTCGTTTTAAAATTTTAGCTAATGTTACACGAAAACAGCAAGTTAAATCCAAAGAAACGTTTACAAAAGATTCGTTAATACTGAATTTGAATAAGAAATTCGCCAAATTATTGCGCAATAGTCAAATTGGCTTCATTTATGAAGACTTGGCCACCAAATTTGGCGATATTTTGCCAAATGTCGCCAATTTTGGTAATAATTTGGTGCTAACGGTTATGAATATATAGTTTTATGCGTATGATTGGGAAAATTATTACAACAATGAAAGAAAATAATTTGCGAGTAATTCGTTAATGTGCTCTTTTGTTTCAAAATGTCAGCCACCCTAGAATTTCAAACTGCTCTATCACAGCCATTTTTTAAGCTAGAGGTAAACCAAAAAATGCTCTGGAATACTCGTATCAAGGCCTAACACTTAATTAAAAAATAAATTTGAATTTTTAACATTTTTGTATATTTATTTTAGTTTTAAATTTTTAAGTGGCCGCCATCTTGAAACAAAATGGCGGACCAAGCTGGCGAACGAACTCGGTCGAGACATTGGTGAGCTTAATACATACAATTAGTTTCATCAAAATTGATTTATAAATACGAGCGTTATCGTATGATATAGGTCATATATATATATATATATATATATATATATATATATATATATAAATCGACATTTGAACGGAGGGTGGTTTTGGGGTCTGGGGGTCATGATCGGTGAAAATATATTGAAATTTTCCGGAACTGCTTTCCTCCGAACGGCTGCAATAGGTAGCTTTATACTTTTTTGTATTGAAAGCTACCTAATAAAAAAGTCCTTCCGGCCTGTACCGGGAGGAAAAGGTAGCTTTCCTATATTTTCGTTTTAAAATTTTAGTTAATGTTACACGAAAACAGCAAGTTAAAATGTAAAGAAACGTTTACAAAAGATTCGTTAATACTGAATTTAAATAAGAAATTCGCCAAATTATTGAGCAATAGCCAAATTGGCTTCATTTATGAAGACTTATTTTGGTCGCCAATTTTGGCGCTAACGGATATGAATATATAGTTTTATGCGTATGATTGGGAAAATTATTACAACAATGAAAGAAAATAATTTGCGAGTAATCGCGTTAATGTGCTGTTTTGTTTCAAAATGTCAGCCACCCTAGAATTTGAAACTGCTCTATCTCAGCCATTTTTTAAGATAGAGGTAAACCAAAAAATGCTCTGGAATCCTTGTATCAAGGCCTAAAACGTAATTAAAAAATAAATTTTAATTTTTAATTTTTTGTGTATTTATTTTAGTTTTAAATTTTTAAATGGCCGCCATCTTGAAACAAAATGGCGGACCAAGCTGGCCAACGAACTCGGTCGAGACATTGGTGAGCTTAATACACACAATTAGTGTCATCAAAATTGATTTATAAATACGAGCGTTATCATATGACATAGGTCAGATATATATATATATATATATATATATAGAAGTTAATCAAAGTGATTTGTGAGCCAATTAGGCTAAATTATGGTATCATATAAAAATCAATATTTTAACTAGCTAATTGTTGAAAAGAATATTGAAAAGAATATGTAAAAACCATTCCATTCAATGAAAAAAATTGCACATCACCACTCAATTTTTATCCTACTCAGCTTAAATTAAGCGAAAATGATTTAATTAATAATAATATAAACTTTCTTGACTTAAAAATTAATATTACTAATAATTATAAATTAATTTTTGATATTTATGATAAGAGATTTGATTTCCCATTTAAAGTAAATATTTTTACCAATTTTGCTTCATGTTTACATAAATCTGTTTATAAAAATATAATTATCAATTATCTACATCGTATAAAATACTTATGCTCAGATATAAATAAAAACAAAAATATTAGATATATTCGAGATCAAGCAAAAATATATGGTTATGCAATTTTTATGATAAATTCAATCATCAACTCTTTTAAATAACATTTATTATATAATTTAAATATAAACATGGTATGTAATAAATTATTGATTTAGTGTGCGATAACATATAACAAAAGATATAGAAAATAATATTTATAACATACATTATTACAATTATAACATATTAGGAAATTTAATATTTAATATTGGTTTGAACATTATATACACTTTATATAGAAAATTACAATTATAACATACATAATTACAATTATAACATATTAGGAAATTTAATATTTGAATGAACATTATATACACTTTGTATAGTTGTGATTGTGCGTTGCCGATCACCTCTGTTTAAGGTGTTATTGATGTGCAGTTTTCATACATTTATAAATTAACTTATACAATAACAAATTAAATTATACATGGATAACATTGGTGATTATAACTCAAGAAACATATCTATTTGCAATATATATAAATATAAATATATATAGTTTTTATTTTTGTCTATGAATAATTAAATTTAACAAGTATTTTAATTACTGCATTGCATTAATTTGATTGAAAAACAGTAGTAATACTATTAATTATCAATTTTATAAATTTTGAGATATTTTGAATTGTTTATGAATTATTTAATTAGATATTTAAATTAATCTATGAAATATAAAATATATTTACAATGTAGTATAAATTAAACATTAATTATTTAATAACAAGTCTAATATATATTTAAGTAGTAGTAAAAATAAAACATTAATTATTTAATAATATGTCTATAATATCAGTGGATTAACACAGCTGGCAGCAAAAACAAGCAGATTTATTCATATAGGAGTATTATATTTTATTTGAATTTAAAGTAAAAACTACAAGTTAGTATTGTTTTTTAAAGTTTATTTATATAATTAAATCTAATGAAGTGAGTATGTAACTATTAAAGTGGATATCTAAATATTAATTATGAATTATTATAATACCAATAGATGGCGACACTTTACCTTTCAGGTAGTTGTTGATAATATTGTTAATATTATATTTAATTTAACTATAGAGGGAGTTATTGATTGTATATTAATTTTACTTTCAGGAATTAAAATTGGATGGAGTAATATATATTCACGGATATAATTTTGATATAAGTGTATTAAAACCAGAATTATTTTGTGTGTTTTTGAATCATTTTGTGTTTGGGTGTCATCGATGGGGTTGTGTTTTAAAAAAAGTGTGCTCTCAACTTGTCTTTCAAATCATTTCTCTCAACTCGACTTAGTCAACATGTATGATGCATTGCCATGTGGATGTGAATATTATGCAGAAGTTGTGACATTTTAAGGATTCTGTATAATTATTGTGAGTAAAATATTTTATCTACACTTTACGCGTTCATATTTCCAATTTTATTATTTCAAAACTGTTATCTCGTGGTAATTTCGTGAGGTGTTAAATACAGTTTTTGGGATAATCGATGTGAGTGAAATATATTGTATATTCTTAATGGTTTTTTATTTCCTATTTAAATATTTCCAAATTTTAATATTTCCAATTGTTGTCTGGTAATAATTCAGTGTACCTGGATGATTCTACTGATCTTAGCATTATGCCAGTAGAATTATGAAACACTGAATTATTATTTAAAACACATGTGGGTGCATCCAGGCTGATGAGTACATGTGCATGTGTTTTTTCATATCCAATTCATATTTAATTCTCATGTGGTCCAATTTTCCATTGTATATGGTTCATATTTAATTTATTAATCCATTTGTATTTACTTAATTGCAACTCTAATTTATATATATATATATATATTTTTCCCTTTCTCTCTATTTCTTTTTTCTTTTTTCAATATTCTTTAGGTATGAGTAAAATTTGGCCAATTACCATTGAAGCACAAGCTATGGTAATATTATGTTTGCACATGTTAATTATTAGCTATGTGGTATTCTGTATACACAATATCATTAATTATCTCTTTGGAGATTTAAGTAGAATGATAATAGAACGTGATATGTTTTTTGAAATTCATAGATATTATAATTATATATATATATATATATATATGGATACATCTATATATATAAATCAACATTTGAACGGATTGTGGTTTTGGTATCTGGGGGTCATGATCGGTGAAAATATATCAAAATTTTCCGGAACTGCTTTCCTCCGAACGGCTGCAATAGGTAGCTTTATACTTTTTTGTATTGAAAGCTACCTAAAATAAGCATTTGAGTAGAAACCCGTGATTGCATTATTTGCACTTTTTTCTTACGTGAATTTCTATTTTTGTTAATTGTTTACCCTATTAGTTAATCTGTGATTTTACTCCAATTTTATACTTAATACTATTCTGAAATCTAAACAGCATAATTTCTTTATTTTTAAACATAAAATCTTGACACATGCAAGCATAACTATTCAAATAATTTGAAATCGATAGATTTTTTTCATTTTTCGAATAAATGTATTACATCTTGTGTTATAAGCGGTTGTTGTTTCATTACCACTTTAATCGGAATGTCGAGTTTTTGAAATTGGATTCAAAACATCAACTTTACCAGGATTTTCAGATAGTCCTTCTACTTTTAACGAAAAGGGAAAACATTGTTCGATTTCATAATTTCTGAATATCAGGCCCTATCAATCTCACGCAATTACGAACAAAAATGAATTTAAATATGTCACAGAAAGTGGATAATTTTTATTTAATAACAGGTTTAACACTTAACCCTTTATCTACTGACGGTACTTTTAAGTACCATCAGAGAAAACTTTGTGTAAAATTTCTTTAATCTGTCTAATAATAGTTTTGTCTTTATACAAAATACTTTTCTGGATCACATTTAGAAAGCACAGCAAAACAGTGAAAGCTAAATATTTTATAAAGTGGTATTTTTCTCAACCTTTTACATAAGTGTAGATATTCTCTTTTTAAAAATTGTTATATGAAAATTTTGCAACTATAAAAACTTTCTATTTAATGATAGGATCACAATACATTTATTTACTTTGTTCTGATAAAGAATTGTGATATTTTCTTAACAACATTTTCTGTTAATAAATTGAGCTATTACTACCGCGTTATTAAATGAGTTTTAATGAAAAACCTTATCTAAATTTCATATTATTATAATATAAATTGTCTAATATACCTTCAGACATCAAAGAAGATAATTATTGAGATTGAACAATTTGTTGATTCATAATTCGGTAGATAAAGGGTTAATGTAACAAATTATGAATTAATAAAAAGTTCGCCTTTCGAAGCATTTTTTCTGCATATTTGAAAATGTGTTAGTAGATTTCTGCAATGATTAAATAAATTTTAGGAATTTTTCACTTATTAAAATGTAATTAACTAAATCAGTATTATACAGGGATATTATAGGTATTTACAAATTTACCGAAATCATTTCTTCAGGATATTGTTTTTAGCATTTTATAGAATTAGAAAATGTATAAAAGTAATATGTCCTTATATATTAACATGGAATTTTTTTTTGAACTGAAACTGTTAAATGAATATATTTCAACATATAAAAAAGCTGAGCGGTTACAATTGGAAAAAGAAAATATTCATTTAAAAGTATTTTTGCTATGTATAGCTAATAACGTTTTGGAACAACATAAAGTCTAGCAAGGGTACTAACGTGTATAACTGAAAATAGATTTGTTAAATGAATTTTATAACACGTTTCTTTTAATGGTACTTCAAAGTACCGTCGGTGCATAAAAGGTTAAGAGATATCTCTCAGAATACAATTATTCGAAAACAGATTTTAAAACAGTAATTTTTATTATTTAACTTATCAGTCTTATACGAGATTAAGGCAAGCGCAAAAGTTATCCGCATTTTTGACTTTCTATATATTTTTATTTTGTATTTTAGAATTGACTGTATTGCGGTGTTTTTTCGAAAATTGATCTTTATATAATGCCAAAGAATTTTATTTGTGCTTTACGATTACATTAATAATTTATTTCTCTTCTTATGTTTTATGTGCCTCCTACTCCTCCTGCAGCGATTAAAGAAGGGCCTGAAGCAACGACAGGTTTGTACATTTTATAGTACCTTATCATACAAAAGTCACAGATCAGCACGATGGTATTTTCAGAGAAATATGTAGAAAGATATGGAATTGCTTTAAGTAAAGAAAACTTTATTTTCAGAATATATATACAGGGGGTTCCAAAATTCGACCAATAAATTAAGAGCGATGACAGAGGGCATCAAGAGGATGAAAACTTACTCTAGAACATGGGGTCGCAAACCACGTTTAGTGGGGAAAAATCGCAAAAATAGTTATAAAGGGTGTGGCGTCGAATGGAACAAAATGGCCAATAATAAGTAGAAAAACATTTATATGACGTCAAACATTATTACAATGCATTGCAGTTCATCGTCAGAAAGTACAAGACGACACATTTTTATAGAAATTGTTCGAAGTTGCGGTCACGAAGGTCATTGCACAGCCGACACCGACGGACAAAGGATTGCCGGTTGCATTAAAACATATTCCTATTATTAAATAAAGTATTATTATTCCAGTAACTATATATTTTACGTGTTATTTGATAGAAAATTATTTCATGTATAATAAGGAAATTTTATTGACTTATTTTCATTTGAATCAGTAAATAAAGTATGCGAAGAATAAATGTATAAGTATAACTGTATATCACTGCAAACGTATAAAATGAAAAAAAAAGTAAAACAAAAATGTAAAAATAAAAAATAATTTTAAACTTTGATAACGATATCATGAGAGGTGTGGAGGTGGGGAGAATAGGAATGATAACATATGATATGGTAGGAGAGGGAGAGGGTCCAAAATTATAAAAAAATTTTGATAACGTTATATATGTACAAACCCTAATAGTACAGGTAAAATAAATCAAAAATTGAGTAAAATACAACAGTTGTCCATTCACAAAAATTTGGGAAGAACTTTGTTTTGGCACGAGATATGAATATCCGATGTGTCCCGAAAAAATAAAATAGTTTTACTATTTTTTTTTTTGTTCCTCTTTTTTTTTTAACCATTGGGAAAATGGTTGTTGTTTTCGGTCGAGAATGGACCTCTTGACGTCGTCATTTCATTGACGTCGTCACTTTATTTTTTTAAACGTTTTTAACGAAATTCTGTAACTTTAGAAGACATTTTCTTTGAATAGGCAATAGAAATGCATAAAATCGTTACAAAAATCTTAAAGTTACAAAAAGTATAGACGCAAATTATCAGATATGAAAAATAAAGTAGAAATTTGGTACTTTCGTGTTATAGCGGCCCCATGCAAATTATCAGGTATGAAAATAAAGTAGAAATTTGGTACTTTCGTGTTATAGCGCCCCCCCAAGGATGAAATATTTTTGTTTCTGTTTTCATTAATATATTGTAAATTTAGTACTTTCGTGTTATAGCGACCCCCAAGGATGAATCGCCAAGCGAGCAAGATTTATCGCCAAATTATAAAGCATGTATGACATTGTAATAATATATGATATATATATAACATTTCTTGACGTATGTGGCCAAGTTATAGTGATATATGATGCTTGTATGATATGATGTATATATATGACATGTGTATACTATGTATATAAGACGTAAATAATATGTGTATGATGACGTATATGGCACATATAGGAGTGTTTGGAATAGATATATATGCGTATATAGGATATATATGCGTATATAAGTTTACGTAACATTTTCCCAATGGTTATTGTAATTTTTTAAATAATATTTTTTTTTTTTTTTTTTGAGAAAAGGGGGGAAATTTTAACTCAGGGAGTGGGGTGAAATCAAATTTTTTCAGTACACGTGGGGTATTGTTAGTTATGCATTTTTTAATTCTGAATCGAACGACACCATTCGCAAGTCGATACGATGAATCATTACAGAGTTACGCCCGGTTTTAGAGATACAAAGTCGACAGTTTTATTTCAATGCAGTTAATATAGGTTTTCACAGACACAACTGATGGGCATTCACGAAAATTAGGGAACAACTTTGTTTTGGCACTAGAAATGAAGATTCGATGAGTCCCCAAATTAAAGTTGTTTGGTGAATAGCCATCAGTTGTTTCTGTAAAAACCTATATTAACAGCACTGAGGTAAATCATCGACTTTGTATTTGTAAAACGTGGCGTAACTTTGTAACGAATCATCATATTAACTTTCGGATGGTGTCGCTCGACTCAGAATTAAACTAGCCGGATGTGTCAATCCCAAAACTTTCTTCTATCTCACACAGATTTCGCATACCCTAAAAAGAATCAGCACCAATTTATATCAAGGTCTAACTAAAACTCAAGTTTTATTAAATTCCGTGCATTATTTCTTGAGATATGACCATCGCTAAAATCGTGTAAATCCTGCAAAATGCTACATAGCAGCGCCACCTGCTGGGAGATTTTTACCAAAACCTAATCAGCACCAATTTACATCAGAGACTAACTGAATATAAAGTTTTATTAAATTCCGAGCATTAGTTCTTGAGATAGAGCTATTGCGGATATCGCGAAAAATGCTGCATAGCAGCGCCACCTGCTGTGCGATTTTTACCAAAAACTAATCAGCACCAATTTATATCAGAGACTAACTGAATATAAAGTTTTATTAAATTCCGAGCATTAGTTCTTGAGATAGAGCTATTGCGAAAATCGCAAAAAATGCTGCATAGCAGCGCCACCTGCCGGGCGATTTTTACCAAAAACTAATCAGCACCAATTTATATCAGGGACTAACTGAATATAAAGTTTTATTAAATTCCGAGCTTTAGTTCTTGAGATAGAGCGCCCACAAAATTTTTGTCACATACAGACAGACAGACAGAGTCACAGAGAGACATTTTCTAAAAATAGTCAAATCGTGTTCAGGACCTTCTAAAACATATAAATCCGTTGAAAACTGGAAGTCGAAAATTTTCATAAATCCAATACTTTCTTCTTGATAGAAGAAAGTAAAAATGCATAGTAAACGATACCCAACTTGACTTATTTAAAAGAGGTTGAATTCTCCTCCCCCCTCCCCGCTGAATTAAAATACTCCCCCCTTTTACCCCCCAAAACACGGTAAAACAACTTTAATTTTGGGGGACTCATCGGACCTTCTTTTCTAGTGCCAAAACGAAGTTCTTCCCAAATTTTCGTGAATATCTATCAGCTGTTTCTGTAAAAACCTACATTAACTGCATTGAAATAAAATTGTTGCCTGTGTATTTATAAAACCTGACGTAACTTTGTAACGATTCATTGTATCGACTGATGGTGCACTCTGAAAACGTCATTTTCAAAACTGAGCAAAAAAAAAACTCAAATCTGAGTATGTCGCATAGTCAAAATGGCTTCGAATCAAAATGACTCAAGTTTGAAACATGTATATACTCATTTCTGAAAACATGTACACACTCAAGAATAAAACATTAAGTGCTCATATTTGAATATGTCCATGTTTCAAAAATGAGTATGAACTGACTTCTATGTGCTCATTTTTGAGTATGCCCATGTTTCAAAAATGAGTTTTAACTGGCTCGAATCATTTTTGAGTATGTCCATGTTTCAAAAATGAGTATGAACTGACCTTTATGTGCTCAGTTTTGAGTATGTCCATGTTTCAATATTCTGAGTATTTCTGGTATTTCAGAATTGAAAGCAGTGGGTCGTCCTATTTGAAACAAAAAGTTTCATAACAAAATGAAAACATCTAATTACTCAGATTTAAAAGTGTCATTTTTCTCAGTGTGTCGTTCGATTCAGAATTAAAAAATGCATAACTAATGATACCCCACTTAACCTACTTAAAAAAATGACCCCTCCTCCCCCCCCAACACATACACACACACACTCGCTGAGTTAAAGTTTCTTCCATTTCCCACAAAAGAACAGGGTAAAACAACTTTTTTTTGGGGGGGGGAGGGGGTGGGGAATCATCGGATCTTCAATTCTAGTGCCAAAATGAAGTCCTTCCCAAACTTTGGGAATGTTTAAAAAAAACCTATTTTACCTATACTATAACGGAATTTCTACTAACTGCCATTGTCTGACTTCCAACAAAGAAATTAGTAGTTAACGTATACTGTATGGCAAAAAATCCCCGTGCACTTACAATTTTACACACTTTGTCGAATATCTAAGAAAAAATCTTAACGAATTCTTCTGGAATTTTGGGAATATAAAGAGAAAAAATGTCTGACTTCATATTTTATTAGTGAAGGTTTAATCACGAGAGCTAATAAGGGTCCAACCACAAATTGAAGAAAAAAGTAACATTAGGGATCTCCCTGAAATATAAAATACGCGAAATGTTCTGCAGCTGCAGCACGTGACTGGGTAAATAGTGTACAATATTTGCATTCATTTATGTAAGAATAGCATCTATATTTATGGAGTTAGAAAAGCTTCTTTAAAAATTTCAAGAAATTGTCGTATGTTTTTAGGTGCGTTCGTAATTATACAAATACGTAGCACCTATAGTTGTCGTCTGGTCCGTTCGTCTGTCCGCATCTAACAGCGCAAAAACTACCCAACCAAATGGTTTGAAATTTAATATATATAATCGTTGCAGAATTTTGTTGAGTCATTTTAAATTTTTATGAAAATTGAATCAAAACTTAAAAAGAAATTAATAAAAGTTTTCTCCATTTTATTAAATCCTTTCATACGTAATTAATTCAATGATATCCCATGTTAAGTAATGATTCTAGGTTGCCATGATGATTAAGTCCTATTTAAGATGGAATCCTATTATTTCTGTATTACTGAATTTAAAAATCGAATTTGTATACTAAAATCGTTTAATTATAGCAATCCTATAATCTACCGACAGTTTTTTATATAAATGTTTCCGGAGAAGTACATATTAAAAGGAAAAAGAGTCTAAATATGGATTTCAAGTTCTGAAATTTTCAGTAAATGTCAACAGAAGATAATACAGAGGCTGTTCGCACAAATGTAATTTTTTTAGACAAATTTGATAAATGATTTTAAAAAATGAAATTTTTTTTGAGGAAAAAAGTCTGGCAACAACTTATTATGTGTAATTTATATTATCGTCTGATACTTTCAAATTTATTCTTATTTCAAGATTGCGCATGCAAAAAAGCTGTGAATGCAAAGATGCGTTTTTTTTTTTTTTCGAACAGAAGTATGCTAATTCGACAGTAAAATGATTGCAAAGCGCATAATATAAAAACTTTTTAGTGCGAAATAAACATAACTATGGATTGGAAAATGCTCTTCCAAAAATCAGTATGAATACATAGTAAAAACATACCACAGATGAAAAAAAAACAGGGGAAAAAAGAGCCCATTTCAAGGCTGAAAACGAAGTTTCAGGTAAGGATTTATGACTGTCGCAAATTTATCTTACAATGGGAAAATAAAAATAAGAATATTGGACAAAAATATTACAATCAATTCATTATATTATTAAGAGAATGTGTTACATCCGATATTTACAGAAAAAATGCTATTTTTTTTTTTTTCAACGACTTTTAAAGGATGAAACTGCATCAAAGCAAAGCTACCGCTCATACTTCAAAAACTACCGCTGTATTCGTTGAAAACATTAAAAACTCACACAGGAATTGCATTTATACCTTTCAACATATTCCTAAGAAGTCACCTGACGTTTCTCTTATGGCTTATTGTGCATTTGGTCTGCTGAAAAGAGCTCTTTCAAAGCGCAAAACCACCACGATTGATCGAATCTGGAAAGTTTTTAAAGAGGCATGGGAAGCAATAACCCTGTAAATTTTACAAAAAAAACCTTCCACCATCGAAAGCATTACGCAGAATTAGAATCAAGAAACAAGATTATCATACAGATTATTTCAGAAAGCAATATTCATATTTTAAACGTTAAAAAAACAACGCCGAAATCGTCTAAAAAATGTGCGAACACCCTCTGTATGTTGCCAATTAAAAATTTACTTATTTTATTATTGAAATTAATCATATCATAATAACAGACGATATAATTCATTTCACTGAAATAATAACGATGATTTTTTTTTACATTTTCTTGTATTGGATATTTGAGCATAGTATAATTTTAATGTAACAGAACTGTATTTAATTGTTTGTAAAGAGCGTATTGAAATTTAATTTCATAAAACAAAATTAATATCTATAATATGAAAATCTGCACATAAAATGAATTTTGTATTCATGCATTTTTGCATAAGAGTGCAACAGCTGTTGCGCCAAGATCTGAATATTTATAAATAGTTATAGTACGAACGCACCTCATTTGTCACGTTTGACGTACAATTTCCAACTTGTTGTTTATAGCATATACGGTTTTCAACCAAAGTGAACTCCACTTTCTGCAAACTTGACAAAGTACAGTAGAAATAACATTTCAAGATGTATTACAACAGTTACAGAGGTACCTTCCTAGCAAATTTTGCAGCTCAGTTTACAACGATCAGAACACAGCACACATACATACATACACACACACACACAGAGAGAGAGAGAGAGAGACTTCTTTCATTTTATTATTATAGATAGGAATTTTCAGATTGCTCTAAATTAAACAAGTTGGAAATTGTACGTCAAACGTGACAAATGAAGTGCGTTCGTACTTCGTACGTTCGTGCGCTAGTTATATAAATATTCAGATCTTGATGCTTTTTTATTCTCTGAAGTGAATTATATCGTCTGAGGATTAATTTCTGTAATAAAATAAGTATCTCGGTCGCTTGACCGTTAAACCTCGGAAGCTCCTATAACAAGAAAACACCGATTTTTTTTTAATTCAAATTTCTTAACCCCTTCGGGACGGGCGGCCTTTACACAAATTTTATTCGGTTGGCACCACTTTTTATAAAAAAGCTACTTTTACTTTAACTATCACAAAAAATGCTCTAATTAGAGAAAGCAAATATTACTTTTATTTTTTACTGGTGCCTACAAACAAATTCTGTATGGTCTTTTTGAGGGTGCATATATGCACCCATGGTCCCGAATGGGTTAATAAATATTTTTATTAATATCTTCGAAAGTTTTGATTAAATTTTCATAAAATTTGAAATGTCTCGACAAAATTTTACAAAGATAATATATCTAAAATTTCAAACCATTCGGTTGGGTAGTTTTTGCGTTGTTATATGCAGACGGACGGACAGACAGATGGACGGACGGACAGACGAGACAGACGGACGGACCAGATGAAGACTATAGGTGCTACGTATTTATATAATTACGAACGCACCTAAAAAAGATTCTATGTAATTAATTTTTTATCTGACAATTTTATTTTTGAAATTGATTGTTTGTGCGCTGTGTGTTTGTTCATAATTAATTGAAATAATTTTGATTTTGCAGAGGGTTTAGCAGAAGCAGGTTCTACAATATGCAAGGAATGCGCATTTGGAATGTTCGGAAGTAAATAAAAATTTTGTTCCTTGCATGATTTTATAAATAATTTAATTAAACACTGAATATTTAAATTGAAAATGTTAATTTTCCACTAAATGAATTTTCAAATCACCCCTATCAAGATATAAATTACTGGCAAGCTACGCCCGTTACGCTGGTCAATTTCTCTTAACGCATCTTTAATTAAGTGAAATATTGACTTTGAATTTAACCTTGTATTATAAAACCCTGTGGATCTTTACTTGGAATTTCCTTCTGCATTTCTGAAAACGATACGAACGCTATTGCGTTATTACATTTTTAATGTGTCAGACAAAATTTTGGCTGTTAAGGACAAATTAGACCAATTCGCTGTAGACTTTATTATGGAATAGATAAAAATATGGAATAATTGTGTTACATTATTGTGTCTATGGGGAAAAATCATTTCCTTTGGATTCAAATTGGATTTGAATGAAGTTACAATTAACAATACTTCAAATATAATGAAATTGATATGCCTCATACTGAGATGGACTGAAATATGCTATTTGTCGTGAATTAAATGAAAATCATGCACTCGTGACATCATAATTCACTTTTATATTTTAACAGAATAATAAGGCTACTATAATTTGTGGCTCGTGCTATACTCAATATACATACGTCAGGACACATTGACATTGACATTATCATTATCTTTTTATGCGTGATGGTTTCGCTATGATACTCCATTGTAAAATTTGGCAATTTTTGAAATTCAATATTTGAAAAATGGCATAATCATTAGATTTCAAATTTATATTAAGAAAAATACAATTTTTTTACCTTTCTAACGCAGTTTATCTAACAATTTTCTGACAAATACTTTTCGAGCTATTAATTTTTTCAGTAACTTCAAATGTTTCATTTTCCGAGATTAATCTGTGGCAACGATTATCGAAAAATCCCAGTCGTCAGCAACGCATAGCTTTTTACTAAAGAGGATGTTATTTAATTAAAAAATGCAGTTACTTAAAAAATAAATCAGCATTGTTTTCATAAATGAAATAAAACATTTTTCTCAAATCAATGTTGCCACAAAAATAAAATATCGTACTATATCGTGTTCGACATTGATTATTAAAAAAAAAAGTACAAAATGATAAAATGAGACTTTTCAGAACAGATTTATTATATATTTATGGTTAAAAAGCAAAATTCAAATTCAAATGTTTAGAAGACACCATCGATCGATCGAAGCAGTTGTATTTCACGCGCAGCCTAAAATGTATGCTTTGTTATATTAAATTAAACTCTATTTTATATGTATTCATTTTTTTTCCAAAGCGGATGACGTCATTCTCTAATGCAGTTAAAATACGATTGTTATTTTTCTTGCTTGCGCTTGCGTTTTGCTATCTGCGATCTTTTTTTTTTACTGTAACTTTGATGGAATAAATTAGATGATATTCAGACTTCACTAATGTTGTTTCGAGCTATTTTTATCCTTAATCTTTCTTCAGAAGTTTAAACTTGCATCTAAAAAATATTAGACTGCGTGCGAAATCTTTGCACGGGTCCACTGGTTAGTATATAAAATTTAAAAAAATATCCCTTTGTACTCCCTTCTTATATGCCTTGGCAAGACAAGAAAAATTTTCTAATACCCATTCACTGCGTCACTCCCATAACTGCACAATTCAATATATTTTTACACATACAAGGTGTCCCTAAATGTTGTGTACAAACTTTAAGGGGATGCGAAAGGTTTGAAATGACGAAAATTGATTGAAGTTTGATCTCGTATTATGAAGCTTGTAATTAATAGACTATTTCATTTATTTAACCATGTTATATGTAGAAATGAAAAATATTTATAAGGATATAAATTTTTAAAAATATCCCCTTGTACTTCCTTCTTATTTGCGTTGGCAAGGCATCAAAATTTTCACAAACATTCTCTAATACCCACTCACTGCGTCACTCACATAACTGCACAATTCAATATATTTTTACACATACAAGGTGTCCCTAAATGTTGTGTACAAACTTTAAGGGGATGCGAAAGGTTTGAAATGACGAAAATTGATTGAAGTTTGATCGTGTATTATGAAGCTTGTAATTAATAGACTAGTTCATTTATTTAACCATGTTATATAGAAATGAAAAATATTTATAAAGATATAAATTTTTTAAAATATCCCCTTGTACTTCCTTCATATTTGCGTTGGCAAGGTATCAAAATTTTCACAAACATTCTCTAATACCCACTCACTGCGTCACTCACATAACTGCACAATTCAATATATTTTTACACATACAAGGTGTCCCTAAATGTTGTGTACAAACTTTAAGGGGATGCGAAAGGTTTGAAATGACGAAAATTGATTGAAGTTTGATCTCGTATTATGAAGCTTGTAATTAATAGACTATTTCATTTATTTAACCATGTTATATGTAGAAATGAAAAATATTTATAAAGATATAAATTTTTAAAAATATCCCCTTGTACTTCCTTCTTATTTGCGTTGGCAAGGCATCAAAATTTTCACAAACATTCTCTAATACCCACTCACTGCGTCACTCACATAACTGCACAATTCAATATATTTTTACACATACAAGGTGTCCCTAAATGTTGTGTACAAACTTTAAGGGGATGCGAAAGGTTTGAAATGACGAAAATTGATTGAAGTTTGATCTCGTATTATGAAGCTTGTAATTAATAGACTATTTCATTTATTTAACCATGTTATATGTAGAAATGAAAAATATTTATAAGGATATAAATTTTTAAAAATATTCCCTTGTACTTCCTTCTTATTTGCGTTGGCAAGGCATGAAAATTTTCGCAAACATTCTCTAATACCCACTCACTGCGTCACTCACATAACTGCACAATTCAATATATTTTTACACATACAAGGTGTCCCTAAATGTTGTGTACAAACTTTAAGGGGATGCGAAAGGTTTGAAATGACGAAAATTGATTGAAGTTTGATCGTGTATTATGAAGCTTGTAATTAATAGACTAGTTCATTTATTTAACCATGTTATATAGAAATGAAAAATATTTATAAGGATATAAATTTTTTAAAATATCCCCTTGTACTTCCTTCTTATTTGCGTTGGCAAGGCATGCAATTTTTCACAAACATTCTCTAATACCCACTCACTGCGTCACTCACATAACTGCACAATTCAATATGTTTTTACACATACAAGGTGTCCCTAAATGTTGTGTACAAACTTTAAGGGGATGCGAAAGGTTTGAAATGACGAAAATTGATTGAAGTTTGATCGTGTATTATGAAGCTTGTAATTAATAGACTAGTTCATTTATTTAACCATGTTATATAGAAATGAAAAATATTTATAAGAATATAAATTTTTAAAAATATCCCCTTGTACTTCCTTCTTATTTGCGTTGGCAAGGCATCAAAATTTTCACAAACATTCTCTAATACCCACTCACTGCGTCACTCACATAACTGCACAATTCAATATGTTTTTACACATACAAGGTGTCCCTAAATGTTGTGTACAAACTTTAAGGGGATGCGAAAGGTTTGAAATGACGAAAATTGATTGAAGTTTGATCGTGTATTATGAAGCTTGTAATTAATAGACTAGTTCATTTATTTAACCATGTTATATAGAAATGAAAAATATTTATAAAGATATAATTTTTTTTAAATATCCCCTTGTACTTCCTTCTTATTTGCGTTGGCAAGGTATCAAAATTTTCACAAACATTCTCTAATACCCACTCACTGCGTCACTCACATAACTGCACAATTCAATATATTTTTACACATACAAGGTGTCCCTAAATGTTGTGTACAAACTTTAAAGGGATGCGAAAGGTTTGAAATGACGAAAATTGATTGAAGTTTGATCTCGTATTATGAAGCTTGTAATTAATAGACTATTTCATTTATTTAACCATGTTATATGTAGAAATGAAAAATATTTATAAAGATATAAATTTTTAAAAATATCCCCTTGTACTTCCTTCTTATTTGCGTTGGCAAGGCATCAAAATTTTCACAAACATTCTCTAATACCCACTCACTGCGTCACTCACATAACTGCACAATTCAATATATTTTTACACATACAAGGTGTCCCTAAATGTTGTGTACAAACTTTAAAGGGATGCGAAAGGTTTGAAATGACGAAAATTGATTGAAGTTTGATCTCGTATTATGAAGCTTGTAATTAATAGACTATTTCATTTATTTAACCATGTTATATGTAGAAATGAAAAATATTTATAAAGATATAAATTTTTAAAAATATCCCCTTGTACTTCCTTCTTATTTGCGTTGGCAAGGCATCAAAATTTTCACAAACATTCTCTAATACCCACTCACTGCGTCACTCACATAACTGCACAATTCAATATATTTTTACACATACAAGGTGTCCCTAAATGTTGTGTACAAACTTTAAGGGGATGCGAAAGGTTTGAAATGACGAAAATTGATTGAAGTTTGATCTCGTATTATGAAGCTTGTAATTAATAGACTATTTCATTTATTTAACCATGTTATATGTAGAAATGAAAAATATTTATAAAGATATAAATTTTTAAAAATATCCCCTTGTACTTCCTTCTTATTTGCGTTGGCAAGGCATCAAAATTTTCACAAACATTCTCTAATACCCACTCACTGCGTCATTCACATAACTGCACAATTCAATATATTTTTACACATACAAGGTGTCCCTAAATGTTGTGTACAAACTTTAAGGGGATGCGAAAGGTTTGAAATGACGAAAATTGATTGAAGTTTGATCTCGTATTATGAAGCTTGTAATTAATAGACTATTTCATTTATTTAACCATGTTATATGTAGAAATGAAAAATATTTATAAAGATATAAATTTTTAAAAATATCCCCTTGTACTTCCTTCTTATTTGCGTTGGCAAGGCATCAAAATTTTCACAAACATTCTCTAATACCCACTCACTGCGTCACTCACATAACTGCACAATTCAATATATTTTTACACATACAAGGTGTCCCTAAATGTTGTGTACAAACTTTAAGGGGATGCGAAAGGTTTGAAATGACGAAAATTGATTGAAGTTTGATCTCGTATTATGAAGCTTGTAATTAATAGACTATTTCATTTATTTAACCATGTTATATGTAGAAATGAAAAATATTTATAAAGATATAAATTTTTAAAAATATCCCCTTGTACTTCCTTCTTATTTGCGTTGGCAAGGCATGAAATTTTTCACAAACATTCTCTAATACCCACTCACTGCGTCACTCACATAACTGCACAATTCAATATGTTTTTACACATACAATGTGTCCCTAAATGTTGTGTACAAACTTTAAGGGGATGCGAAAGGTTTGAAATGACGAAAATTGATTGAAGTTTGATCTCGTATTATGAAGCTTGTAATTAATAGACTATTTCATTTATTTAACCATGTTATATGTAGAAAGGAAAAATATTTATAAAGATATAAATTTTTAAAAATATCCCCTTGTACTTCCTTCTTATTTGCGTTGGCAAGGCATGAAATTTTTCACAAACATTCTCTAATACCCACTCACTGCGTCACTCACATAACTGCACAATTCAATATGTTTTTACACATACAATGTGTCCCTAAATGTTGTGTACAAACTTTAAGGGGATGCGAAAGGTTTGAAATGACGAAAATTGATTGAAGTTTGATCTCGTATTATGAAGCTTGTAATTCATAGACTATTTCATTTATTTAACCATGTTATATGTAGAAATGAAAAATATTTATAAAGATATAAATTTTTAAAAATATCCCCTTGTACTTCCTTCTTATTTGCGTTGGCAAGGCATGAAATTTTTCACAAACATTCTCTAATACCCACTCACTGCGTCACTCACATAACTGCACAATTCAATATGTTTTTACACATACAATGTGTCCCTAAATGTTGTGTACAAACTTTAAAGGGATGCGAAAGGTTTGAAATGACGAAAATTGATTGAAGTTTGATCTCGTATTATGAAGCTTGTAATTAATAGACTATTTCATTTATTTAACCATGTTATATGTAGAAAGGAAAAATATTTATAAAGATATAAATTTTTAAAAATATCCCCTTGTACTTCCTTCTTATTTGCGTTGGCAAGGCATGAAATTTTTCACAAACATTCTCTAATACCCACTCACTGCGTCACTCACATAACTGCACAATTCAATATGTTTTTACACATACAATGTGTCCCTAAATGTTGTGTACAAACTTTAAGGGGATGCGAAAGGTTTGAAATGACGAAAATTGATTGAAGTTTGATCTCGTATTATGAAGCTTGTAATTCATAGACTATTTCATTTATTTAACCATGTTATATGTAGAAATGAAAAATATTTATAAAGATATAAATTTTTAAAAATATCCCCTTGTACTTCCTTCTTATTTGCGTTGGCAAGGCATGAAATTTTTCACAAACATTCTCTAATACCCACTCACTGCGTCACTCACATAACTGCACAATTCAATATGTTTTTACACATACAATGTGTCCCTAAATGTTGTGTACAAACTTTAAAGGGATGCGAAAGGTTTGAAATGACGAAAATTGATTGAAGTTTGATCTCGTATTATGAAGCTTGTAATTAATAGACTATTTCATTTATTTAACCATGTTATATGTAGAAAGGAAAAATATTTATAAAGATATAAATTTTTAAAAATATCCCCTTGTACTTCCTTCTTATTTGCGTTGGCAAGGCATGAAATTTTTCACAAACATTCTCTAATACCCACTCACTGCGTCACTCACATAACTGCACAATTCAATATGTTTTTACACATACAATGTGTCCCTAAATGTTGTGTACAAACTTTAAGGGGATGCGAAAGGTTTGAAATGACGAAAATTGATTGAAGTTTGATCTCGTATTATGAAGCTTGTAATTCATAGACTATTTCATTTATTTAACCATGTTATATGTAGAAATGAAAAATATTTATAAAGATATAAATTTTTAAAAATATCCCCTTGTACTTCCTTCTTATTTGCGTTGGCAAGGCATCAAAATTTTCACAAACATTCTCTAATACCCACTCACTGCGTCACTCACATAACTGCACAATTCAATATATTTTTACACATACAAGGTGTCCCTAAATGTTGTGTACAAACTTTAAGGGGATGCGAAAGGTTTGAAATGACGAAAATTGATTGAAGTTTGATCTCGTATTATGAAGCTTGTAATTCATAGACTATTTCATTTATTTAACCATGTTATATGTAGAAATGAAAAATATTTATAAAGATATAAATTTTTAAAAATATCCCCTTGTACTTCCTTCTTATTTGCGTTGGCAAGGCATCAAAATTTTCACAAACATTCTCTAATACCCACTCACTGCGTCACTCACATAACTGCACAATTCAATATATTTTTACACATACAAGGTGTCCCTAAATGTTGTGTACAAACTTTAAGGGGATGCGAAAGGTTTGAAATGACGAAAATTGATTGAAGTTTGATCTCGTATTATGAAGCTTGTAATTAATAGACTATTTCATTTATTTAACCATGTTATATGTAGAAAGGAAAAATATTTATAAAGATATAAATTTTTAAAAATATCCCCTTGTACTTCCTTCTTATTTGCGTTGGCAAGGCATGAAATTTTTCACAAACATTCTCTAATACCCACTCACTGCGTCACTCACATAACTGCACAATTCAATATGTTTTTACACATACAATGTGTCCCTAAATGTTGTGTACAAACTTTAAGGGGATGCGAAAGGTTTGAAATGACGAAAATTGATTGAAGTTTGATCTCGTATTATGAAGCTTGTAATTCATAGACTATTTCATTTATTTAACCATGTTATATGTAGAAATGAAAAATATTTATAAGGATATAAATTTTTAAAAATATCCCCTTGTATTTCCTTCTTATTTGCGTTGGCAAGGCATGAAAAATTTCACAAAATTCTCTAATTGGAATAATAATAAAAAAATAATTGCAATAATCACCGACAGATGGCGCTACTGAGTGTGAAATGTAATGTGTAATACAAGAACAAAGAATGAAGCCGTCAAGCTGGATGACATACCTAATTTATTGGAAAATGTCACGGTGAATGTGGTTACGCTTTCGCATGGTGGTACCAATCATGTTCAGGTTCCACATGGCCACTGAGCTGGAGGACACAATCCAGGCGGTGCACGACATACTCAACTGCGATAATATAACACATCAGGATTGATGTTTCACACTTGTTGTGATGTGCGGTAAAGTCACTGAGATTTCTGACACCTCCACGGTTCACAATATTACAAATTACATTTCACACTAAAAAGCGCCATCTGTCGGTGATTATTGCAATTAATGTTTTTAGTGTTCCATTCTTCTTCCCTGTACCGATTTTGATTTCATTATGGTTATTCCTTCAAGCTACAGACAGCTCCAAATAGAGATACTTATATTATAACCACCCGGTATTTTCTGATAAACAATATTTTCGAAAAAAAACTGTCGAAATATGATAGTTTAGCTCTCGTAAATTTTTCAATGAAAGACTTTACTTGCAGCGTGAAAGAGCTGCTCTAAAGCTGCTGTTACACGTACTTTCCTATCATAGACATAGACAAGATCATAATATCATTACATTTAATCAATTAATCAATATCATTTCATCATAAATAGGTTTTTCAGTAGAAACACCGTCAAAACATGCATGTGATACTTTACCTCTTGTAAATTCGTCAATGACAAACGTATCGCTATTTGTATCTTCTATGGTAGATATCAGCTCAAATTTCACCAATCAAAGCGCTTAAAAATAGTTTATTTTCAGTTCTGGAGTTTACACTGCCTTTTAAAACACTTAGCATAAATTATGCACCAAATATTCTGAGTGAGGCCTACATTTGAGGATTCGGTTCAGTCTTGAAAATAACCCTACTTGCAGCGTGAATGAGCTGCTCTAAAGCTGTTGTTACACGTACTATCCTATCATAGACAATATTAAACATTTCCTTTTAAATAGGTTTTTCAGAAGAAAAAGCGTCAAAAACATACTTGTGATAGATTACTTCTTGTAAATTCGCCAATGTCAAACGTACCACTGTTTGTATCTCTTATGATATATGTGAGCTCGAATTCACCAAACAGAGCGCTTTAAAAATAGTTTATTCTCACTTCTTGAGTTTACACTTCTTTTAAAACACTTAGCATCAATTAATCACCAAATGTTCTTCGTGATGCCTACATGTGAGGCTTCCGTTCAGTCTTGAAAATAACCCTACTTGCAGCGTGAATGAGCTGCTCTAAAGCTGTTGTTACACGTACTATCCTATCATAGACAATATCAAACATTTCCTCATAAATATGTTTTGCAGGAGAAAACCGTCAAAAACATACGTGTGATAGATTACTTCTTGTAAATTCGTCAATGTCGAACTTACCACTATTTGTATCTCATATGGTAGATATGAGCTTGAATTCCACCAATCATAGCGCTTTAAAAATAGTTTATTCTCACCTCGAGTTTACACTACTTTTTAAAACACTTAGCATCAATTAATCACCAAATGTTCTGCGTGAGACCTACACTTGAGGCTTCATTTCAGTCTTAAAAATAACACTACTTACAGCGTGAAAGAGCTGCCCTAAAGCTGCTGTTACAAATATTGTCCTATCATAGACAATATCAGACATTTCCTCATAAATAGGTTTTTCAGGAGGAAAAATGCCAAATGTAACGTGTGATAGTTTACTTCTTGTAAATTCGGCAATGGTGAACTTACCACTAATTGTATCTCCCATGATAGATATCAGCTCAAATTCCACCAATCAGAACATTCAGAAAATACTTTTTTCTCAGTTCTCGGGTTTACACTACTTTTTAAAACACTTAGCAGCTTTTACGCAGCAGATGTTCTGCGCGATACTTATATTTGAGGATTCCGTTCAGCCATGAAAATAAACCTTACTTGCAGCGCGAAAGAGCTGTTCTTAAGCTGCTATCACACATTCTATCCTATCATAAACAATATCAGACATTTCCTCATAAACAGGTTTTTCTGGAGGAAAACGATTGAAAACGCACCGTGGGATAGTTTACCTCACGTAAATTGAGGGGGTCTGGGCAAGAGACTGCCAAGCTAACTTTTTTAACTTCTGAGATATTTCAATTTGAAAATTGGATCAAATATTCAAATCAAGATATATAGCCTAAAGTTTTTTCGCCAATGTCTTAGTAACATTTGAAATATTCTGAGTAACAATGTGGCATTACTTTAATGAAATTACTATCACGTTTTTTGTAAATTAGCTATATTCATTGGGGGCATAAACGTCTGGGGTAAAAACGAAACCTGTCACATAGGCTGCCACCAAGTAATATTAGAAACTAATTATATGTTGGATATTATAATTTACAATATTAAGCAACAGATTACAGTATTAGATTTATTTCACCCAAAATGTGGCTTGGCCCTTTCTTGCCCCGACCCTCTCAATTCGTCAATAACGAACTTACCGCTATTTGTATCTTCTGTGATGGACATCAACTCGAATTCTACCAATCAGAGATCTCTGAAAATAGTTTTTTTTTTTAGTTTTTGGACTTAAACTTTTCAAAACTCTTAGAAGCGATTACTCGCAAAATGTTTTGTGTGTTCTTACTTTAACAGGTTCCATTCAGTCATCAAAATAACCCTACTTTCAGCTCTAATAAAGCGCTGTGAAGAAGTGAGGGCATTTCTCTATTATACCGTCGACCACTTTTCATAACAAAAAACTATCGCCAAACTGTAAGATTAAACGTCAAAAATGCAGTCCTATTTACTTGATGTCAGAAGCATTATACGTTGTTATGTCATAAAGTTGTTTTTAATTCGACATTTGTCTGTATTTTTCATTATGTTTTACTGATTTATTAGTTATTTCATTAATTAAAATAAGTATTGTGTCCTTAAACGGCCGAATTTCTTATATTTTATTTATTTATTTATTTTGATATTCCAATGGCAACGTTCTCCCGTTTGTTTGGCGTTACAGTTTGGCAATAGTTTTTTGTTATGAAAAGTTGTCGACGGGATAATAGAGACGTACCGAAGTGAGAGACAATAGCATATATGATCGTATGATAGTACGTATGATTGCAGAATTTGAAATAAAAATGTATATTTGAGTTTCTACATATGTCAGTGTGTATTATAGAAACTTTAGACGAGCGTCAAATAAAGCAATGAGCAACATTCAGAAAATAATACATATACACAGTGTTCGGAAACGCTACGTACAAACTAGGACTGGAGATAGACCACACTATAATAAATTTCAAATTACAGTTAGATATTATTTAAACAAATGAAGTAAAAAATAAAACATATTACTTATTTCGTTAAAACTTAAATGAAGATTTATTGTATTTAAAGTATTAAAATTTAAGTTTTTATTTAAAAGCTTGCCTTAAGTTTAGAAAATAAAAATCTCTGACGGCTCGGCCTACAGGCACAGGTAGATTTCGAAGACGCAGGCCGTGGGGCGCCTGTTTGTCGGGAATTGCGGAAGAAATGACCTTTTTGCGATGATGCTGCCGTTGGAACCGCCTACTTCGAAACCAAACTTGTTTGCAGGCGGAGCCAGCAAGGATTTTTTTTTTTTTTTTTTTTTTTTTTTTTTTTTTGCTATAAGAGTTGGTCCTATAAAAAACATGTCAATATAAAAGTTTTAGATAATGTTAAGAGGATTTATAATAAATTTAAGCGGATTTGAAATCTTGGGAATTGACGAAGTTATGAATTTTTTTCTTCTAAAACCCCCCTTCCCCCCCCCCTTAAGGCAATTTTTAATTATATCAAAAATCTGTCATACATAAATTTTCGGCCCTTCTCCTAGAAGTAATAATAACTTCAAACGGATTCGATACGTATCATAATTAAGAAATTATGGGTTTTTTTCTGTTTTCACAAAAAGTAACCCCCCCCCCCCTGGTTCGATCTTGCCCACTAACGAACTTGACCGGGATTTTATGCCCCTTGATTTTATGTATCAGTTTCGAAAAGATGCGGGAGTTGGAACCGCCTACTTCGAAAAATAACTTGTTTGCAGGCGGAGCCTGCAGGGATTTTTTTGTTTTTAATTTTTTTTTGCTATAACGGTTGGTCCTATGAAAAACTTGTCAATATAAAAGTTTTAGATAATATTAAAAGGATTTATAATAAATTTAAGCGGATTTGAAATCTTGGGAATTGACGAAGTTATGAATTTTTTTCTTCTAAAACCCCCCTTTCCTCCCCCCCTTAAGGCAATTTTTAATTATATCAAAAATCTGTCATACATAAGTTTTTGGCCCTGTTCCTAGAAGTAATAATAACTTTAAACGGATTCGATACGTATCATAATTAAGAAATTATGGGGTTTTTTCTGTTTTCAGAAAAAGCCCCCCATCCCCCCCCCCCTTGGTTCGATTTTGCCCATTAACGAACTTGACCGAGATTTTATGACCCTTGATTTTATGTATCAGTTTGGAAGAGATTTATGCAGGATTTTTCCAGTTATCGTGGTCAGAAAAAAGTGACATAGATAGATAGATAGATAGATAGATATAAACTGTAGAACTGGGGGTGGTTTTGGGTTCTGGGAGTCATGATCGGCGTACATCTGTAAAAAATTTTCAAAATTTCCAACTTAGGTGAGAATGTAATAGGTAGTATTTCTTACGAAATCTACCTAAAATGGAGCAGATTATTTTTAAGTACTTGCATATTTCTTATTTAAATTTATTATATTTGAATGCTTTTTAATCGAATCCCATGTTTAATGATTTCTTTATGTGCATTCAACTAATGATTAAAATTAAGAATAATCACACTAAATTTTCTAATTTATCAAAAGTTATTTTAAAGAAATTAAAAAAGTTTTTTTGTGCTCATTTTGTGTTTTTAAGTTAATTGTAATTTAAAAACTCATATTAACAAATAAAAATTTAGATTGCAGTGCTCCCAAATGGTCTGCTTTTTGAATACCGGCATTTTCTTATAAAATTTTTATTTTTATATTTTTCTTGCAAATTTTGTAGAAACCACTTTCGGAGGTAAATTTCTGCCGAAATGTTGTAGAAACCTAACATGAAATTTTCTGTTAAAAATTATTGGTATTCAGTTGGCGGACCATTTGGGAGCCCTGAAATTGCTATTTAGCTGCACACTGCACACCTTAATTTAGAATTTATTTAGCTGCACACTGCACACCCTACTTTAGAATTTAACCCCATTACCATGACAACGGATGCTGTGCAGTGCACGGAGTTAAAGGTAAGCAGGTTCTTACAGTCTTTTAATTTGAATAACAGTATTTGGCACTTCTTTGTTGCGATCCCACAATTACGATTACACCAAGTTAACACATGGGCTGATAAGTTCCCGGTCTAATAAAGAAAACACAACTTTTTAACAAACCTTTATAACTTTAAAACTTTAATAAATAACATAACTTTAATAATAAATAATAATAATTTAATAATAATAATAATTATAATAATAATAATAATTATAATAATAATAATAATTATAATAATTATAATAATTATAATAATAATAATAATTATTATAATTATAATAATAACAATAATTTAATAATAATAATTTAATAAATGAATAATAATAACAATTTAATAATAAATAACATAATTTTATAACGAAAAAGCTCCAAACAGTGCTCAGAATCATCGACTCGTTGTTGTTTTTGGTCAAAAATCAACACGCGCGGCAGCCCAGCTTTTTAATAGACAAATGTTCATTCAAAATAAAACTTACACGTTGCTTGGATATCTTCAGAGTCTGAGCTATCTCCTGCAACTTCACTTTAAGGTTCCCCAAAACGATTTTGTGGACTTTTTTTATGTTTTCCGGAGTAACCACCTGTTTTGCGTGGTGCATCACTGGTGTCCGTACGACCACGTTTAAATTCAGCAAACCAGTCAATAATGGTTGATTTACCTGGCGCAGTGTCCGAATGTTTATCAAGCCAAGATTTTGTTTGAATGGTGTTTTTTCCCATCAAATAACAATTCTTGATATTCTTGTTTATCCATTTTTTGTTTATCAACAAAGTTGTTCAAATAAAACCACTCTAACGTTTTATCCACACGGCGAATCGTCATGACATTTTTTCTGCTACCTCTTAAAGGTTAGTATTTACTAAAAAAAGTATCGGTTCGGCGATTGCAACGCCATCTGTGAACTTATCAGCCCATATGTTATAATCATATTCGATAAGGTTAGTAGACAAGCTCATGAAGCGTTAACGCAGTGCGCACGTATAATAGATATACAAAAATAAATATCATTACATTAAATAATATAATGTTTTATGTTATCATAGAAACTCGACAGAGTTTCTCGCCAAGCATAAGAAACAGCAATGCATTGAGCCGTAAATGAAAGGAATTTCCACCAATGGATGCCAAACGATTTTACAAAAAATTTTTAGCACTCTGTCTAGTTTATATTTTGCGGACGGGACAAAGCGGGTTTTTGACACATCTATATCTCGCGTTCTATTTATGATAGAAACAAAATTCTTGATTCTATGGAATGGGGCGTGCCAAGGGACTAAGAATTCAAAAGTAAAGCAAAATCCGACGAATAGGTTTTCAGTAAATGCGATTTTAAAACTGCTGTTTTTTACACTTTTTAAATCTTGTTCAGACCAAAAACTGTTGACAGGGCTACAGCAATGTGTAATTATCGGATTTTTACGCGTTTTACGTTATTTGAATTGTTTTTATGAGTAGTTCGGACCTTTGTAAGTTTCATGTAAAAATATTAATTAGTTTTTGATTTATATCAGTTTAAAGTTATTGATTCCTATACTTAACATAGAGCAAAAAACTGTTGACAGGGCTACAGCAATGTGTAACTAATGGATTTTTACGCGGTTTACGTTATTTGAATCGTTTTTATGAGTAGTTCAAACCTTTGTAAATTTCATGTAAAAATGTTAATTAGTTTTTGATTTATATCAGTTTAAAGTTATTGATTCCTATACTTAACATAGAGCAAAAAAATAATAAATGACCCAACTCTTTTAGGAATGGTCGTATCCACATGATATTAAGATATGTTATTACACTCGACCCAAGTAAGCTTCCTATTATAAAAAATCGTAACATTTAAGGTTCGTTTACAGGGTCTCACAAAAGATCTTTTGATATAGGGCTAAAGAGTTGTGTAATTATCCGATTTTTACGCGGTTTGCAGCATTTGAATTGTTTTTATGAGTAGTTCAAATGTTTAATATTTCGTGTAAAAATATTAATTAGTTTTTTATGTATACCACTTTAAAGTGATTTATTCCTATACTTAAGATGAAGCAAAAAAATATTAAATGGTCTAACTCTTTTCAAAAAGAACGTATGCGCATGATGTTAAAATATGTTACTACGAACGACCTAAGTTAGCTTCCTACTAAAACAGAATTGTAGAATTTACTCTTCGTTTACAGGGTAGCTCAAAAGATTTTTTAATAAGACTAAAAAGTTGTGTAATTAGCGAATTTTTACGTTGAAGTACATGATTCCTGTACTTAACACAGAGGGAAAAACAATAGTAAATTGCATAACTTTTGTCAAATTGGCTATATACACAAGATATTCAAATATGTTATTACATCCTCTCTATTGTAAAGCGGCATTGAAGCATATACGTTTCGTTTACAGAGTCTCTTAGAAGATATTGATTACATTACAACCGATGTATATTTACTGAGTGAGATGTATTTTAATGATTTTACACTGTTTCAATCTCTGTAAGGTTTCATTATCTTGCTTTAAAATTTAATATGAGTTCATTTTGTCCGTCTGAAATCTCGTCGATATTAAGCTCTAAATCTATTAAAATATAGTATTTTCATCGATTAAAAAAACTGTGTTTATTTATAAATATATAATTCTAGCGTATCAGGAATTGATTGAAATAGCGATTACAAAATTCCAACTTTACGTTCATGCGCTGAGTAATAGAATGTAAAAATGTTGCTACCCCAAGATTACAAGTTTTGCGTTTAAATATTTGCCGCTCATCGAATCTCCGGCTATGACGAACTTAAAATGCTAAATTTCGTATACAATAGGTGATCGGTAACGAACTGTTCGGTTTACGAAAAAATAGGTTAACGAACACTTTCGCGTGAGATTTTTATGTTCGGAGAACGAACACCTCATGAAACAAAGCCATGATGAAGCAATGCCGTGTTTCATATTTGCCGAGCTATACTTATTGCCTCTATTGTCAACTTTGAGAACATTTTAACAGTTGCATACATATGTCCTAATTAATTCATGGACTGCTGGAGATTGGGGACCTATATTTTAGGATCACCGAATTGGAATGAACAGACTATATAAACAGAAATCACTTTAATAGTTTTTATACTTTTGCAAACGTTGCGAATTTTATATTTTTCAAATTCTCGAAACGTTGAGTTAAAAAACTTAAACAAATAAAAAACTTCTAAGGTGCTCAGTAATTTTCAAAAATAATATATTTAATATTTTAGTATAAAAATCCCTGTAAATTTTTATACTAATAGAATAGGTTCATAGAAAAAAAAAAAAATGATTATTCTCGGTAAAGTATGCTCCATAAACTTATCGTTGTAGTTGACCGAAAAAAGGTGCTTCTTATTTTTCCACATTTTTCTGAAAGTGTAGTATTTTAATTAGTTTGTAAACTACTGTAAAATTGTCTAATTTTTTGAATCTGATGAATACAATGTAAGGAAATTAATATAAAAGTTTCCCCGTTGTTAAGGTAGCGACATGTACAGTACATTGGAATAAGTCACTCAATAAATTGTATAATTCTTATGTATAATTCTGTTTATAGCATCACTATTATTTTTTTTGCCCCTTTCATCTTTTCTTTTCTGAATAAAAATGGAATCCGTATAATTGAAATTAAATACCTTACAAAAAGGAGTGATATCTCATCAAAAACAACTCGTTGTAAATGATCCCGCCAAGCCACAAACCTGAAACGTCAGTCACAAAAAGAAGTGATATCACATAAAAAGAAGCGATATAAAGTGCATACTCCGAGTCCCGTGTAAAAATCTATCACCACTCATAATGTTTCCAAAGGACTTGGAGTGAGATACAGTATGTGAAAACTGCTTGGCGACCTGCAGGCTTTTATAATGTTTGCGTTTCCTGCAATTACATATGGCTATATTATTATTATTTTCTTTTATTTATTTTTTTATTTATTTATTTTGCTCCCATAAAATTGTAAAAGTTGAAGCTTCTGTGTTTGCATGTCCTTTCTTATTTATGAGCTTGAAAAATCAATTTGTTGATTTTATTTACCATTATTTAAACTAAAAACCCCACTCTTACGAAGAGGATTTTTTAAGTAAATGTATAAAGATTTTGAGTTTGTAATATATATATATATAAACCTTATAATAAACGTTAACTAAATTGAGATATATTGCAGTAATTCTAGCGTAAGGGAATGGCATAGATCTGAGGGGGAAATCCGTTCTGTCAGTTCTTTCGCATACAAAAATATTTATAAAAGTGGTATAACAAAAATATAATTTATTTTTCGATTTTCAAAATTGATATACTACATATATTATAAAAGCCTGCAGGTCGCCAAGCAGTTTTCACATACTGTACCTCACTCCGAGTCCTTTGGAAACCAGTGGCGCAGCCAAGGGTGAGGGGGTTGGGGGTTGAAACACCCCCCCCCCCCCACCCCCAGAGCTAAAAAAATTACTATAATTGCCGCTTATATGAATCAAAACTACTAATTTTAAAATTAAGTTTTTTGGCCTTTCCGCCTTTACAAAATCCACCGCTTTCTTAACCCTTTCCGGCGCGGAGTAAGTCTGTTTGCAAAATGATGAAATAATGGACTGACACCGGAATTTACAAACGAATTTATTTGAAAATAGAAACTTGCTTATTTTCCGGTACTGAACTAAAACCTCTTCTTAATAAGGAAAGGGCAACTGACGTCACTGTTGGTTAAATTACTGTTGGTTTGGGAGAAAAACCTGTTCGTTCTTTAGGACTCCTACAGTACACATGAGATGGAGCGATTTGATTGGTCGACGTTAAACTGGTTTGTAATATGATTCGCCTAAGTCGCCATGACGATTCCTGCAATGATAGCTGCGACAAAAACGCAGTGGTAGATTGGTTGATGGAACTGTTTGTTTGTAAACATGCCCTTTCCTTATAGTAAAACACTGGCTATCCATAACAAACTTCTCCTTTATAATTCATTTGGGATTGCACCTGCGACCACAGAACTCGTACTTTCTTAGAAGCATGGTATACGAAAATTACAGATTTACCTCTTAATGAAGCAGGTGCAATCCCAAATGAATACTCCGTGTTATTATAACTGTAACTTTGGCCTCGACATTTTGATACGTTGCATTTTCTATTTGTTGATACTTTTGAACTGTGACTTATGTTATGAAAAATGTTTGTTGAAGAGGGATTTTCATGTAAATCCGAAACGTCCAATTTTAATATGTTTTTAATGTTTTATGAAAGTGTAATGTAATGTCTGTAATTTTAATGATTTTAATATAATTCTAATCAATTGTCGCACTTTCACTAATATATAGTTTTATATATCTTACACCATTTTATATAGATGTTAATTCTTCTTCCTAAAGGTACATAAACCGTAAAGCAGTTACGAATAGTATTCTCGAACCACCAAACCAATTTCCAACATACGGAGGCCTTGATTTTTGCAACTTTTTACGTTGCATCTCCATAAATTGAGGGGGTTAGAATGAAAGTGGAGTAAGTCAATATTTAGTAATTTGAGAAAGGAAGAGTTTTGTGAAACTTGTCGTTTTGCCGTTGCATTAAGTGGTGCAACTTGTTTTTCCCTCTAGTGACTCCCTAAGTGACCTATTACTTATCCGACTGTCGCACTGAATAGAAATTAATATACGTTCAGAGAAAATATGGTTATCAAGATTTTTTTAATTTTTGACTTACTCCACTGTCATTTTAACATCTCATGTATTCATGATTAATAGCCCACAGTTTCATATCATGGTCATTTTCGCACAGTTGTTTGTTAAGTAGAAGCCAACGCTTTTGAAAAAATGAGATATTATACATCTCAATACTACAGGTAAATCAAAGATAGTTTTCATATTCATAAAAAATAAATACAGGCGATTAAGAAAATACAACGTAAACAAGTAATATAATTTTTTTTAAAGTCAATTTCTACTTTTTAATAATAAATATATAAAATAAACCCGTGCAGCAATAATGTCCCACGTTATCTTTATTGAACAATATTTTATAATCATCGTTGCGGTATTTTATTTTTTGTTGGCATCACTAATTTGAGGAAAATCTTTCATTTCATTTATGAAAACAATGGGAGAAATATTTTTCTCCCATATAAAAATTAAAATTAATTAATTAAATTTAATTAATGAATTAATATTTGAAAAAACTGTATTAACAGCATCAATTGTCATCCAGTACAAGTTTTAAAAAAATTATTTGAACTTGAATGGATGAATAGAAAATATTTTATTAACGATTGAAAATTCCAACAAGATATATATAGAGAGAGTGTGAGCGAATAGTGGGAATTTAAAAAACGTCCTGGAACATCAACGAAAAAGCAATACTATTAGCTAATGTCACACGAACGATTATTTCGACGCTCAAGGTTTCCGTAAGGCTCCTACACTCCGGGCTGACTCACGCCACCAGCGGGCGTGGCCAATCGTTCTTCTACGGGTAATTAAATGGCGGCGTGAGTCAGCCCGAATTGTAGGAGCCTTACGGAAACCGTGAGCGTCGAAATAATCATTCTGTGACATTAGCCTTAGGATAGCATAAACATGTGCTGTTTCTTTAGGACTGCAAAACATTTTACGAGATTTTACAACCTAACTTGGCAATATATCTCTGTCACTTGGCGATTCCTCCTCGTGCGCTGCTGTGACAAAGAAGTATCCAGTATTTCTGTGTAGTAATATTTGCAAGGCCGTAACCAATCGACAAAGTCAGAGGAGGATTTGAATTTTTTTGCTGGGGCTAATTTACAGCTTTTCTTATTCCCCTTCTTTAATGATACATAAATACAGACAGAAGTAGAGGGCAAGATCCCTGTCATAAAACTTTTAATTACAAAGTTTTAAATTTTTTAAATGTAATAGATATGACATTAGTATTGAAAGATTATGAAGTCTAGAGGAAGGTTCAAGAAGTTGATAGAAGAAGGGGAGGATCAGCACTACACTGCCATGTCTGGCTATGGCCCTGAATACTTTACTTATTTAATGACAGAAACTCTGCGATTAAATAATACGAAAATTACTGTACCGAAATACTGAGTATTAAAACGTAAAATCTGCACGAATCTTGCTACATGGGCTTAATCCCTGTTGCAGTCAAGTGATTAAGCACTGTGTTCTTGAAATGCAGCATAGATTATGTGTAGTTATTTTCTAAAATTTACATTATATTTATCATGTTATAATTCATGTTTATTAAATTAATCTTAGTGTGTTGTGGGTATAGGCGTGAAAAAAATAAGTATACCCTCCATACTAAATGCTCCACATATAATAATAAGAAAAGGAAACCGCTATCATACTCAGTTGGGAATAGAGTTGCAAAAAGCAGGTTTATTTCCAGGTTTATTTCCAAAAGACCTGGTTTATTCCCAAAAAAACAAATTTATTCCCATAAAACCAGGTTTATTCCCAGGTTTAAACCGGTTTTTTTCTAGCCTTTGCAACTCTAGTGGGGAATAAGGTTTGCTGTTATTTGATATTTTAAAATTCTTCCAAAGAGAATTTTATCAAAGACTTTATTTTATTAAATTTTTCCAATTAAAATGAACACAAACCTATTAAATTTTACATTACTAAAACCTAATTTCGACGCCAGAAAACTAATCTAGACCCTCAAAGTACCCGATGTATAAATTTTTGAGAAGTTTCTACTATTAGTTCCAGAGATATTCAATATTAATTTTTTGGTTAATTTCCGGAGGATTATGAAACGTAAAATCCGCTACTGTAAAGTTCAGATTCAATACAACTTTACTAATTAAAGGATCAGGGTCCATAAGCCGTGATCACATAAGCAAAATCTCCCCGATCGAGAAATCCCATGTTTATCCTATGGGGAAAATTGAAATAGTGATTACTCCTTACCTAATATAATTATTGAAATACAGTTTTCACCATCAAAAAGTAGACGTCAGATGACGATGGTGTGCGTTTTAAAAAATTGTCAGCTTTAAACTGTAAGTATTTGAAAAATCCCTATAAACTTTGATATTTCCACTTGATGGAATTTTATCATCTTCTTAAAAATACTTAAAATTTGCTGAGAGAATTTTTAAACATCGTCACATACATCGTCTGACTGATGGTGAAAATCGTATTTTAATAATTACACTCTAAAGACGATATTTTCAAAACTGATCAAAAAATGCTCAACTCTGAGAATGTCGCATAGTCAAAATGTCTCCGTATCAACATGACTCAAGTTTGGAACATGTATATACTCATTTCTGAAAACATGCACACTCTCAAGAGTAAAACATCATGTGCTCCTATTTGAGTATGTCCATGTTTCAAAAATGAGTATGAACTGACTTCAATGTGCTCATTTTTGAGTATGTCTATGTTTCAAAAATGAGTTTGATCTGATTCTAATCATTTTTGAGTATGTCCATGTTACAAAAACGAGTATGAACTGACCTCTATGTGCTCAGTTTTGAGTATGTCCATGTTTCAATGTTCTGAGTATTTCTGGTATTTCAGATGGTTATTTCAGGTCGTCATATTTGAAACAAAAAGTTTCATAACAAAATGAAAACATCGATTGACTCAGATTTGAAAGTGTCAGTTTTTTTAGTGTATATTAGGTAATGAGTAAATTGTGCTTTTAAGTTTACCCATAGGTTAACATGAGATTTCGCTATCGCGGAGTTTCAGTTAAGTGACAGATAAAATAAAGTACATATTGGTACATATGTTTGAAATATTGAAAAAAATTTATATTATAATAATGTATTACGCAAAGCCTATTTTCTTTTACTTATTTTTTCTATATTATCTTTTATTGCAGAGTTAACACCTACAACTCCGGCACCACCAGGTAAGAATTTTTAATTTAAAAAACATGTGTAGATACCTAATAAACTTGATGTATACTTTAATTTAACATTATTTATTTTGAAGTGTTAAAATTTGATATTAGAAAAAAGGGCTTTACATTGTGTGTTTTCTTTTAATTATGTGGGGTTTTTTTTTAATTGTGTAGTATTTTGTTTGTGCAGTCGTTATTTAACTTTTTCAATTTCAAGGGCGGTCCTAAGAAATTTTCAGACAAAAAATACTTGGAGTTCGGATAATTGAAATTCGGATAATTAGACAGTTTGTATAATTGGAATTTGGATAATTAGACAGTTCGGATAGTTGGAATTCGGAAAATTAAAGTTTGGATAATTGGAATTTGGATAATTAGAGAGTTTGTATAATTGGAATTTGGATAATTAGGCAGTTTGTATGATTGGAATTTGGATAATTAGACAGCTCGAATAATTGGAATTCGGAAAATTAGACAGTTTGGATAATTGGAATTTGGATAATTAGACAGTTCAGATAATTGGAATTCTGATAATTAGACAGTTCGGATAATTGGAATTTGGATAATCGGTGATTTACTATGGTTTAAAAATCTTTAATATAAAAGCTAAAATGGAACATTTTACTATATATAGTCCGTTATCTTTATTTAAATGTCTAGTAAAGGAAAATAATTCAGATTAGAAATTCACGATCCATATGTTACAAAATCACATTAAGGTATTCAATAAACAGGTGTGATGTTATAAAAGCATAAAAAACTTCTTAATAACACCATAAAAATAAGGAATGCGCTAGGACTTTCGAAAGAACTTTGCCTTTCTTCTTCAGGCGCAAAAAAGACGTGCAACCACTAGGACTTTCGAAAGAACTTTGTCTTTCTTCTTCAGGCGCAAAAAAGACGTGCAACCACTAGGACTTTCGAAAGAACTTTGTCTTTCTTCTTCAGGCGCAAAAAAGACGTGCAACCACTCCTTTCGAAAGAACTTTGTCTTTCTTCTTCAGGCCCAAAAAAGACGTGCAACCACTAGTGGTTGCACGTCTTTTTTGCGCCTGAAGAAGAAAGACAAAGTGTGGTTGCACGTCTTTTTTGGGCTTGAAGAAGAAAGACAAAGTTCTTTCGAAAGGAGTGGTTGCACGTCTTTTTTGCGCCTGAAGAAGAAAGACAAAGTTCTTTCGAAAGTCCTAGCGCATTCCTTATTTTTATCTTGTTATTAAGAAGTTTTTTATGCAGTGGCTGCACGTTTTTTTTTTTTTTTTTTTTTTTTTTTGCGCCTGAAGAAGAAAGACAAAGTTCTTTCGAAAGGCCTAGCGCGTTCCTTATTTTTATGGTATTATTAAGAAGTTTTTTATGCGGTGGTTGCACGTTTTTTTTTTGCGCCTGAAGAAGAAAGACAAAGTTCTTTCGAAAGTCCTAGCGCATTCCTTATTTTTAAGGTGTTATTAAGAAGTTTTTTATGCAGTGGTTGCACGTTTTTTTTTTGTTTTTTTTTTGCGCCTGAAGAAGAAAGACAAAGTTGCGCCTGACGAAGAAAGACAAAGTTCTTTCGAAAGGCCTAGCGCATTCCTTATTCTTATGGTGTTATTAAGAAGTTTTTTATGCAGTGGTTGCACGTTTTTATTTTTTATTTATTTATTTATTTATTTATTTTTGCTCCTGAAGAAAAAAGACAAAGTTCTTTCGAAAGGCCTAGCGCATTCCTTATTTTTATGGTGTTATTAAGAAGTTTTTTATGCAGTGGTTGCACGTTTTTATTTATTTTTATTATTTTTTATTTTTTGCTCCTGAAGAAAAAAGACAAAGTTCTTTCGAAAGGCCTAGCGCATTCCTTATTTTTATGGTGTTATTAAGAAGTTTTTTATGCAGTGGTTGCACGTTTTTTTTTGCTCCTGAAGAAGAAAGATAAAGTTATTTCGAAAGGCCTAGCGCATTGCTTATTTTTAAAGTGTTATTAGGTAGTTTTTTGTACTGTCACATTACAAAATGTCAATGTAACTTTAATTCCGCTGATTCGCTAAGAAGTATTTATCATTATTTATAATATTTCGCTAGTAAATATTTATCATTATTTATAACATTTCGATAGGAAGTATTTATAATTACAAAATAAATTTATTCTGGCTTCATACTGCCAGGTCTTCATTGAAAAAAAAAATGGTATTATCTATGTCATTATAAAATTATTCCAAGAGTAATTGTAAGAGTGAATAACTGAAGCCACTTGTATGTTTTTAAAAATAATTATTTGTTTTTATTTTTAATTTTTGCAATTAGTTTATTCACTAAATTTCATACTTTTCTATTAAGAAGAGCCAGCCACTGGATGAAGGTGAGTTTATTTTCAGTGTAAATTTTCTCAGTACAGAAAAAGCTGAATAACATATGATAGAATAATTCCCTTAAAATCCCGAAAAGCCGAGTAAACACGACTAAAGAAATTCATTTTCAAACGTTTTATTTAGTAAAGTATAATATGCATACATCTATAAAGTAGAAGCAAATATATGGTATTTAACGTTCTTCCTCAGAATCGTTTTTCTGCAATTGAACTTGTTGTCGAAAGTTTTTCTTTCTTTTCTTAATTTTGGATTTTCAAAGAATCTTCATTTCAATTTCTGATTTACGCTATTGTTTTATACCTTCTAAATAATAAACCTTCTAAGCAAAATTAATCTGAAAATAAATTTTAGATTAAAAAATAATTAATAATTCCTAAGTTTTATAAAAATTAGAGTCTGTCTAGGAGGCTTATAAATCTACTTTGAAAATGTAAATATATATGAAAGGATTAAAAAAAAATGACAATGCATTAACTTTTTGACGTGGTTTCTATTTTCAAAAATTCAATTCCAATTACTTTTTATGAGAAGTTTTTATTCTCCTTGACGGACATGTATATAAAAATTCAAATAATCTCTTTTATAAAACTGAAACGCAGATTAAATTTTAGGTACTTTAATTTAAATATAATTTATTATATATAATTAAATAAATACACAGATTAAATTTTAGGTAGAATTTAAAGGTACGGCCACTGAGCTCCATTATATAGAGTTGGAAAGGATGGAAAAAAACGGATTTATTCCCTAGAATAAACTTTTTTTTTTTTTTTTTTTTTTTTTTTTTTTTTTTTAAGGGGCACGGGGAGAATATTAAAAATTCCAGGGAGTTTTCAGAAAATTTTAGACATGGAATTTTTTAATTTGTAAACAAAATAAATTTTTTACAAATGTAAGCAAATTTAATAACACAAATACAGAAAAACAGCACAGTTTACATGAAAACTAATGACATACATGGTTAAGCTGCAGCAATAAGAAGTAAGATAAATTAAACTATCATAAGTAATTTAATATTTTAATCGTGAATAAGTAAACAGTGCGAGAGGCAGATGACAGATTCATCTTTCCTGACAGGAATATAAACATCGTCCCTGTTCTCCGATTAGAGATCTGCACGGGCCGGGCCAAGGCCCGAAGCCCGTACTCGGCCCGGCCCGCGGGCCGGGCTCGGGCCTATTTTTCTTCACGGCACTCGGGCCGGGCCGGGCTCGGGCTATATTTTTTACTGAAGGCTCGGGCCGGGCCGGGCCGGGCCTTAATTTTTTCCTGAAGAATAAGGCTGTGCCTTAAATTATTTTTTCCGTACAGAGCCGGGACTGGTTCCATTTTTCCTAGTCTTCACGCCTCAAAATTTTTAGTCCTGGTTTTGACCCGTATGAAAATCATGGTCTCGGCGTGCCTGGTCTGTTCGAAGGTCAGTAAAATAAGATCTGGCATAAAAATCTTTGCAAAACATGCATACATTTTTAAATCGCCATTATTTTATAATTAAACATTAAAATTTATTCTTTTTAAAGAATAGTAGATTTATACACTTATTAAAATATGGCTAAATTAAAATATAGTAAAACGTCTGAAAAAGAACCTACTTATGACGGAATCCTGTCTTAAATTGAAAAATGTGTTGATCCATTAAAAATGAATATTCTAATACGTAAGAAAATAATATAATAATACATTTACACCTGATAAGAAGGCAAATTGTCTATAACTCATTTTTTTCTTCCCTATGCAATTCCATCTTAGAAGATTTTACTGTATAGCATTTTTTTTTATTTTTAACACTTCAAGAAATGGAATATGGATTAACAATATTGATGATAACTTAAACACATACATACAACAAATAGAGATTTATTTAAAAAATACACATTCCAGCTTGCGGCACCTCTATAAAAATGTAGATTATAAACATGAAAAAAAAAAGGCTAAGATAGAAATGTTTGTTTAGATCTCCTCCTACGAGGCAAATTTTTAACCAAATCGACGTAAAAATTATGTTTTGTAGAAATTTACTCGGGCCGGGATCGGGCCGAGATTTTAACTTTTTTCCGGGCCGGGCCGGGCTCGGGCCGAACTTTTAACTTTTAAATCGGACCCGGCCGGGCCAATATTTTTTTTGTTCGGGCCGGGCCGGGCTCGGGCCGAACTTTTAATTTTTGTATCGGGCCGGGCCGGGTCAAAATTTTTTTTGTATTGGTCGGGCCGGGCCCGGGTTTAGAAATTTCGGCCCGTGCAGACCTCTATCCGATTCAAACAATGCAAACAAAACAGAAAACGAACAAAACTAATAGAAATCAATGCAAAAATACACTAACTTGCAACAAAATTAATATAGAGTATAGAGTATAGTGTAAAGGAATGTGGGAGTGTTTCAATGGAATACAGGTCGTTCTAATGACGAATACAATTTTAATTGTTGACACAAAGTTGACAGGGACAGGCACATCACACTACACGAAATAAACATAAACGATTAAACATATTTCTGGTATTTATGACCGGTAACATTCACGGCCATTTTTCATAATACCTTCAGGTTTCTCATATGACAGACAACATTCTTAGCTGCTGACATTCCAAGTTCTGCCGCGCTCTTTCTGTTTCTCCAGAAGGGGGCGCTACTAGAGCAAGAAAAGGCATGCGCAGTCCTCACACCTCCCCCTTTCGAGAATTTGATTTAGTCTTTTGAGACAAATCAATATCTAGTAAATATCTAAATAAACAAGTAAAGTATATTAATACTAAAATTAAAACATTTAAAGAATATCAAAGAAAATAAACAAATAGAATACACTATAACACTAATATACTAATACTAATATTTCAAAGTTCTAGGATAAAGTTCTTAAAGTTCATTCTTGTAACACAGAAAAAAAGGAATGTTCAAAGTTTTTTTTTTTTTTTTAAGTCCAGTGTGAGGCATGTAGCCTACTTAGAGAGTCAACATTCGCGTGGAGTTTCCCACGTCGGTATGTTATTTGGGCTTGAAAACGCTGCAGTGCAAGGGCCCATCTTTGAAAGCGCGCACTTTCAGGTGCACAGTCCGGGAGAAATTTCAAAGGATTATGGTCGCTCACCACAGTTACTTGCGAACCATAAATATAATGTTCGAACTTTTTCATGCGAAGATAACCGCATAAGCTTCCTTTTCGATAGTAGCATAACCCTCTTGGCGTTTGGAGAGCTTTTTACTTGTAAAAGCAATGGGGTGCTCTTGTTCATTTTCATCTTTTTGATATAGACAAGCGCCTATCGCATACGAGGAAGCATCTGCATGTATAATAAAAGGCTTCTGAAAGTTCGGGGAATAACAGACGGGCGATTTACTGATCGCCTGTTTCAACTCAAAAAAGGCTTTGTCACAATCCTCAGACCAGGTAACTTCATTAGGGGCACGTTTCTTGGAAAGTTGAATCAATGGACGAGCTATGTCGGAGAATGAAGAAAAATAGGATCGGTAATAAGATAAAAGACCTAATATGCTCCTGACATCTTTCTTTGACTTGGGAACTTCTAAGTTCTGTATCGCTGATACTTTGTCGGGATCGGGTGCATGTATATACCGGATCCTACCACATGACCTAGAAATTTTATCTGAGGCCATGCGAACACATTTCTTAAAATTCAGTATAAAATTGGCTTCTTCGAGGGTAGTTAGTACTGCGTCTAGGTTCTTAAGATGATCCAGCCAATTATGTGAAAAAATCACTACAAAAAATCACTCGATGTATGTTTCTGCATAGGCTTTATGTTGGATTAAAATACGATTCAGGGATCTTTGAAAAGTGGCTGCGGCGTTGCGTAATCCGAACGGCATGACTACAAAAGCGTACTGTCCACGGTGCGTGACAAAGTACGTGAGATGTTTGCATTCTTTGTTTAGACGGATCTGCCAGTATTCTTTAAGTAAATCCAACAGGCTAATGAATTTCGCCGGAGCTACTTTGTATAGGTTGCATTGTCATTGGGAATGAATCGATCTCGGTTTGGGAATTCAAATATCTAGTCGGCAGAGTCGTACTGACGAATCCTTTTTAGATACGCAAACAATTGGATGCACATATTCGCTCTCGGAATGTTCAATGAGACCTAACTCAAGTAATTCTTCGATTTGTCGGTCAACTTCATTTTTGAGTGCCTCGGGAATTCGATAAGGTCTCTGACGTTTTGATTGGCTGTCCGGTTTCAACCTAATGTAATGTTCGCCTACATTGGCAATTTTTGGAATTCCAGACTGTAGGTTTGGATGTTTACGTAACAGGTCGGGCAGTTGTTTCTTCTCTTCATGTGATAAATGTTTTAGCTGTAATTGTTTACCGGTTATGGTAGGATTTTCTTTGTCAATTCTGGGGATATTTTCGATTTCACCGAAATCGATATCGGCATCGTATATTACTCTTATGTGTGTAGTTTGGGCTAATTAATTCTCGGATTTTGTTGGCGTGCAAGTGTTTGACATTGTTGTCCGGTAACTGTACCAAATAGCTATAGGAAGATTTCTTTTCAAGTATAGTGGCGGGTGCTGTCCACTTAGTATATACTTTGTGACTGCTGTCAGGAATCAAAACAACAACTTGATCATTGGGCTTAAATTCTTTGTGTCTAGCTCGTCTATTGTGATAATAGGCGTAAGCTCGCTGTTTATTTGTGCAGGAAATTCCGACGTGTTCGGCTGCTTTTTCCAATTTTATTTTCAAATCATTTAAATAATTTGTAACAGCCTAATTTACCGGTGATATAATATAAAATCACAGTATATCTGTTTTTATCACAACAGATTTTTTTGTGCGTAAAAAAAAAAAAAAAAAAAAAAAACAGATTTTTTATGTCACAATGAGTATAATATAAAATCACAAAACTACAAAATAATAATTTTGTTATTTTTTTCTCATAATTTTAGATAGATAAACTGAGTTTTAAAAAAATTATAACTTATAATTTTTTTTAAGTCAAGAAAACAGACTGAAAGATAAACATAGCAATTTTGATTGACTTTTAATTTCTGCATCGGGCCGGGCCGGGAACGGGCCTGAAAATTCTGGCCCGTCCAGATCTCTAGGGAGGGGGCATACAAATTGGTTTTTTTGTTGTTGTTGTTTTCATACAAAAATCAAGATTAAAAAGAAAAGGATTGCAGTTACCACTTTGCTTTGTGCATTTAAACATACTACACTGGCGATATAATTCCGTGATATAATATAAAATCACAGTATATCTATTTTTATTACAACAGATTTTTTTGTGCGTAAAAAAAAAAAAAAAAAAAAAAAAAAAAAAAAAAAAAAAAAACAGATTTTTTATATCACAATGAGTATAATATAAAGTCACAGAACTACAAAATAATAATTTTGTTATTTTTTTCTCATAATTTTAGATTCTTTTAACGTTTTTAGATAAATTGAGTTTAAAAAAATATATAACTTATCATTTTTGTTGTTGTTTTCATACAAAAATCAAGATTAAAAAGAAAAGGATTGCAGTTGTTACCACTTTGCTTTGTGCATTGAAACATACTACACTGGCGATATAATTCCGTAATATAATATAAAATCACAGTACATCTGTTTTTATCACAACAAATTTTTTTGTGCGTAAAAAAAAAAAAAAAAAAAAAAAAAAAAAAAAAAAAAAACAGATTTTTTATATCACAATGCGTTATAAAAAAATGTAATATAATATAAAATCTGCCACTTTTCTTTGTGCATTGAAACATACTACACTGGCGAATTCCGTGATATAATATAACATCACAGTATATCTGTTTTTATCACAACAGATTTTTTTTGTGCGTAAAAAAAAAAAAAAAAAACAGATTTTTTATATCACAATGAGTATAATATAAAATCACAGAACTACAAAATAATAATTTTGTTATTTTTTTCTCATAATTTTAGATTCTTTTAACGTTTTTAGATAAACTGAGTTTTAAACAAATTATAACTTATAATTTTTTTAAAGTCAAGAAAACAGACTGAAAGATAAACATAACAATTTTGATTGACTTTTAATTTCTGCATCGGGCCGGGCCGGGCCCGGGCCTGGAAATTCTGGCCCGTGCAGATCTCTAGGGAGGGGGCATACAAATTGGCTTTTTTGTTGTTGTTGTTTTCATACAAAAATCAAGATTAAAAAGAACATGATTGCAGTTACCACTTTGCTTTGTGCATTGAAACAGACTACACTGGCGAGAAAAATTAAAGGAACAACTATAAAAACTCAGCGAACTTGAATAATTTTGCAGATAAGAACATGAAACTTGCACAAGATCTTTATTTTGTCATGCCTGACATATATTCAAAATGCAGAACTCCCTATTTCTACAAAAAATAAATGTACATAAAAACATAGGACTGTGTTATATAAGAGGGATAAAGAAATTGTACTGTTACAATATTTTAGAGAAACACAGGAAAAATCAATAAGGTATGTGGTCCCTCCTGACCGAAATGCAAATTTTACTGCGATTTTTCATACTGTGGATTAGATTAACCAGATGTGCTTGCGGCAACAATGTGTATTCAAGATGAATAGCACTCCGAAGCTCCTGCAAAGTGCTTGTTGGGAGTCTCCGAGATGCAAGTCGGCGTACTGGTGCGTCCCACACATGTTCTATTGGAATTAAATCCGGAGAATGTACAGGCGACTCCATTCGCTGGATTCCTTCGTCCTCAAGATAATCAGTCGCTAGTGCAGCACGATGAGGTCGCGCATTATCATCCATTAAAAGGAAGTTATTGCCGATTGAACGCCTAAACAACTTAACATGAGGATCAAGAACCTCATTTCTGTATATTTCAGCATTCACAGTTGCACTGGTAAAAATGTGTAGGTCAGTACGGCCATTCAAATTGATGCCCGCCCATACCTTGATTCCAGGACCTTCGTATCGATGCCTTTCACGGATGTTTGCAGCCTTATTGCGTGTGTTTTTTACTCTCCATATGGTAACACGTATGAAATAACTCTCCAAACAAAATCGGGATTCATCGGTACAGAGAACTCTGTTCCAGTCCGTGGTACTCCATTGAGCATGATCTTTGCACCACTTTAACCGGACGCATTTCGCTGCCGGAGTTAGTGGAATACAAATCATGGGTTTACTTGTATACGGCCCTCTTTTATGCAGCCTGTCACTCACAGTAAATATGAATAGTCCAGTTCTTGTTGCTGCATCGAACTCCCTTGAATCTGAACTGACGTCAGTTGCCTGTTTCTTTTAACAATCGTTGCCAAATAACGGTCCTGACAGTCTGTTGTGGCATGTTCTCGACCTTGACCTGGTTGTGTCTGTACATTACTAGTGTCTTTAAACCGTTTCCAGATTCTTGACATGGCGCTTTTGGCTATTTTTAAGTCTTTACAGATCCCTGTCAGTGTCTGTCCTGCTTCCATTCTCCCTTCCGCACGCCATTTCTCACAATCGGTCAAATGTCTTCTGGATGACATATTCCACCTACTACAAGCGAAAATTTTATGCAACTACACGTAAAATTCGTGAAATTAAACTTCAAATCCCCCACGTGTACTCCTTTTCAAACATGCAGAAAGAACGGGTTCAAAAATTTGCATATTTTTCTGTAGCAAAGATTAATCCAATTGGACTACGTGATAACGTTAACGTTGAGTTACCAACCAATCACCTTTCATTGAAGTTCTTGCAATAGAATTCACATAAAACACCTTTTTATGGTTGTTCCTTTAATTTTTCTCGCCAGTGTATATAAACAAACATATTGTAAAGTAGAAAAATGTTGAAAAACTCTGATCTAGATTATGATAAAACTTTTTATATCATCTTATTTTACTTCTGGTCTAGGTCTTCAGAAAGGTGTTCCGGAGGATGATGAATGTTCTAAGTGTAAGAAATTTCTTTTATTAATTTATTTTATACAAATTTATTTTACAGAACTTACTTTTACAGAACTCTACAAAATTTCCAAAAATTTCTTCAAAGAAATATTTTTAATTTATTCAGTATGGGGAATACTTCAAAGAATTTTTCAAATATGAAAGCCTGAGTTCTTCAAAGAACTCAAAATTGATTCATCAAAGAATGTCTTCAAAATGAATTTCTGCAATTAATTCTCCAAATGAATCGTCAAAAATGATTCTTTAAAGAATTCTTTAAAAATGATTCCTTCAAGAATTCGTTGAAGATTTTCTCAAAAATAAGTTTTTTATTGAATTCTTCAAACAATTTGTACAAATTATTAAACATTTTCTGTGAAAGTGGATTTTAGGTCGAACCATTAAACCTTATTTATGGTTTACTGTGAAGACTCGAATTCAAACTCAGATTAGATCTCGTTTCGCCCCAAACATCCTCGATCGGATTTAGGTGAGGGGATCATGCTGGCCATTACAAACGCTGTATTGTTTCAGCTTCAAGGATGTTCTCCACAATACGAGCAGTATGCGGTCTGGCATTATATGCTTGAAAACAAATAAATCACCAATGGCTGCAGCGTAAGGTACGGCATGAGGTCTGAGTATCTCATCTGTTTACCCTTTAGCCATCAAAGTGCCATTTCGAATGATATACAGGTCCGTACGTCCACTTATGCTGATTCCAGCCCATACCATCAGCCCATCTCGTCTGAAATGTGGCGTTATTTCTAGTGCCCCTTTCCTTCCATACCGAAACACGTCGGGTTTTACACTTAAGAGAGAATCGGTACTCGTCTGTAAACAGCACTTGACTCTAATCACGTTGCCTCCAATCTCATTGTTCAGCAGCCCACCTTCTTCGGGCCGTACGGTGGCTTAGGTTCAACGGAATACAGACAAATGGCCTACATGCATAGAAACTACCCTCATGAATCCCATTTCGGAATGTTTGGCTTGACACCCTTCGTACCGCTGCCAAGAGCAACTGTCTTTGCAGCTGAGTAGTATTGCCTGTTCTGTCTCGATGACTGTTAACAGGATATATCGGTCATCGGTTGCCGTGGAAGCACGTGGCCGACCTTGCCCTGGTCGACGTCTAAAATTCCCTGTTCTCGAAATCGATTCCACATTCTTGAAATGAAATTTCTTGCGACTCCAACAACGTCCGCTACACTTCGTTGTTTTTGCCCGGATTCAAGTCTCCCGATAATACCCAATTTTGGATTCCGGTAAATTATATTATTGAGGCATTTACAAATCACCTTTTCTCAAAACAAAAGCTGAGCAATTGAATTTCACAACTCAGACAGTGAAAAAGACGTTTCTGCAAAATCCCGATTTCTGCACCTATCTTCTTTTTCTTGTTTTTGACGTCATGAACTTTGATTTACATATGAAGTTTTCCTCTTCTGTTTTCTTCTATGCTTTAAATTATGGATGCTTTATTTTATTTTATTTACCAGTGTAAATATTTGCGTAATTTCGTTAAAACCATGTGCTCCCCTAATTCCTTTAAGCAGTGTAATTATTTTTCAATTATAGTATCTTTCGTAATTTGATTTATGTTATCATGAAGAGGGTTAAATTAGTTTAAAAATTTAGTATCCTTATGATGAATTTTTTTTGTAAATTCTGTGCAGAAACAAAAATCGCTTGCATAGCGCATGCGTGCGTTTTTAGATCATTTTGCACTTTTGAAATTCCTGTACTCTTTACTCGCCGAATATTTTAAACACACTTTATATTATTTGTATGTAGGTGAATTAAAAAGTAAATTAAATTTTATAGACCAAGTGATTCGGAAGGTGTTTGTTGCGTTTTTGAGTGCTTCATAATGGCACGTTAGTTGAATTTTTACTCTAAATTGGAGGTACGAGAGTTAAAAGCTGAAATAACAAACGCCTTTAAAGCGTTGAGAACCAGAGGGGACCAAGCTCGCCTGCTGTGGTTTTGAGAAAATGTTTTCGAAAATTTGTACAAATTTTTTCAAACTCCTTTATGCCAGTTTTGCCAGTGCCAGAGAAGACAAAGCTTCTTCAGCAAACATATTTTGATTACGTTGGAAGTGCCAGGGTGGACCAACCTACTTGATCCACTCTTGCACTGCCAACTTGATATCCAAGTTACGTTGGAAGATCTGTTAAACTGGCTCTGTTTAGATAAGCTGATCATGCAGTATCTAGACCTGGAATTGTCAGTTAAAGCAAATACGAAAATGACGCACAATTCTAACTGGGTAATAGCATAGAGGTCGACTTTCAACCTCCATCAATCCGAAAAATGTTGCCACAGTCGACGCATAAAAATCAAGAAATATCCAGTATACATGACGAATGAAAAATGTTGTATTGACTGGCTAGATAAAGCTGGAGGAAAATTATGTTTTCGTGTAATGAGTTAACATATTGTGTTTTGGGGTAAGTGAGATATTTCGTTTGAAAATGTTGTAGAAAACTGAGGAATGGTTTTCTAAACAAATAACGTAGAGGTCAACTTTCAACTTTCTACCTATCCCAAAAATTTTGCCACATTCGACGCAAAAGAAAAAATATATATATATCCAGAATAGAGGACAAGTGGAAAATGTTATATTGAACTGGTTAGATGACGCAGGAGTGGAATTCTGTTTTCATGCAATGTGTAAGCACATTGGGCTTTGGGGTAAATGACATGATTCGTTAGAAAATATTGTAGAAAACACAGTAATACTTACGTTTTTCCAAACGAATAACATAGAGTTCGACTTTCAATCTCCACCAATCCTAAAAATATTATAAAATTCGACGCAAAAAAAATCAAGAAATATCCAATATACATGACGAGTGAAAAATGTTGTATTGGACTGATTAGATAACGCTAGAGAGAAATTAATTCTGTTTTCGTGCAATGGAAAACCATATTGTTCTTTGGGGTAAATGACATAATTCGTTGGGAAATATTGTAGAAAACCGAGTACTCCTTTTCGAAACAAATAAAGTAAAGGTCAACTTTTAACCTCCATCAATCCTAAAAATGTATCCACATTTGACGCATAAAACTAATGGGTAACCATATTGTAATTTGGGGTATATCACATAATTCGTTAGAAAATATTGTAGAAAACTGAGTAATGCTTTTCCATACGAATAACGTAGAGGTCGACTTTCAACCTCCATCAACCATGAAAATGTAGCCACATTTGACGCATAAAAATCAAGAAATATCCAGTACACATGATGAGTGGAAAAATGTTGTATTGGACTGGTTAGATAACGCTGGAGGGGAATTCTGTTTTCATGCAATGAGTAACACCATATTGTGCTTTGGGGTAAATGACATAAATTTGTTAGGAAATGTAGAAAACACAGTAATGCTTACGTTTTTCCAAACGAATGTTGTAGAGATCGACTTTCAACCTCTACCAGTCTTAAACATTTTGCCACATTCGGCGCATAAAAATCAAGACATATCCAGTATATATGGATGAGTGAAAAATGTTGTAATGAACTAGTCAGATAACGCTGGAGAGGAATTCTGTTTTCGTGCATTGAGTCAACATATTGGGCTTACCCTTCTTTGCATGAGTTTTTCTTTTACAATTGTTATTTTATACATATATTAAATATTAGACACCAGAAATTTTAAGATAGATTTTTAACATTTCTATATAAATATAGTGGTGGCGAAGAAGTTGATTTATTTATTAAGAGTTAAATAAACAGTGATGGAAATTTCCATCACAATGCAAAGAAGGGTTAAAGTCAATAATAAGACCCGATGCAGTGGAGATGAGAAAAATTGAGGTAACGCTAGTCAAATAATAAACTGAATGAAAACCACTAAAATTCAAATCCAACTTGAATAAAAATAGGTACTCTAACAATTCACACTAAAGTTCTCCTCTGATAGCTATGAACGCTGAAAACCCAATATTATGATGTCACTTGCAAAATGTGGCAACAGCACAGTAGAGAATCCCGTGCATTGTAATTTATCTTTATTGAAAATACTAGAAAGTGCAGCTGGAAACGGGTTCAGGCTAATGGCACGTGTAGGCTCCAACCTCAAATGAGGCACTGGTCCCAAATACCACACACTGACGAGATCCGATCCAAATCCACTGAGTCGACGTTCTACACATTTATACTGACTAATCGACTACAGCGACCTAATTAGCATATTACCGCACAAATCAACCGCGACGATCCAATCCAGGACGATACAATTACACTTTGTGAAAGTAAGAGAAATGACAGATAGGTGGCACTTTCACGCACACGTGTTAGAATTCGGGCAGCACTTTCATAACAAAAGCTAGATCACTCTCATTAGCTATGCATTTGCCACAGATTTACTTTACGCTTGAATTAGCGCATATAGGAGCACTTTTCAACATGATTTTCAAAAATCCTCACTTCAGGAAGACAGTTGTATCTTGTTTTGCAAATCACATCAAAAACTGCTCCTAAATACAATAATTTAAGCACAAAGTAAAGTTGTAACGATCGTCTAGCTGCTCTCTCATGCGAGTAATCTAGTTTTTGCCACTTCAGGAAGATAGTTACCTCTTCCATTATATTCATATATTCATTTATCTATTGTTCACTACACCGCCCTCCATTGCATTTACCGCGGGATTTTGTAATTTTTTTACCTCAATAAAGTGGACCGGGAGGGATATCTATGCTCTACAGACTTGCTTTCCTGATATAAGCAGTCCCTCTCAAGCAGTAAAGTAAAGATTGTTATCTCCTTACTGATAAACATTTCATCAGATATGACGATGTATTTCTTACATCTTTCACAAATTTAAAGATGTTAAAAATATGTTCTTCATCTAAAATTCAATTCTCTTTTTAGGTGCGTTCGTAATTATATAAATACGTAGCACCTATAGTCGTCGCTTGGTCCGTCCGTCTGTCTGTCTGTCTGTCCGTCTGTCTGTCCGTCCGTCTGTCTGTCTGTCCGCATATAACAACTCAAAAACTACCCAACCAAATGGTTTGCAATTTAAAATATATTATCTTTGCAGAATTTTGTCGAGACATTTCAAATTTTATTAAAATCGAATCAAAACTTTAGGAGATATTAATAAAAATATTTATTAAGAAATCTGAATTTTTTTTTTTTAAATCGGTGCTTTTTTGTTATAGGAGCTTCCGATTCATGTTTAATCGTCAAGCGACCGAGATGCTTATTTTATGACAGAAATTAATCTGCAGACGATATAATTCATTTCACAGAATTAAAAATCATCAAGATCTGAATATTTATATAACTAGCTGATACATATATATCTGAATATTTATATAACTAGTTAAGATATTTGTATGAACAGTGTCATAAAATATATACTTAACTAGCTGTTTAACCCGTTCTACGCACGGGATATCATGAATTTAATTCTAAAACGTGCGTACGAACGCACCTCGTTTGTAACGTTTGACGTACAATTTCCAACTTGTTTATTATTTAATATAAATATTTATATTGAATTGTTGCTTTACATTTCGAAGGACATTTTATAAAACTTCTTTAGACACATATTACGTACTATTTAAAATAAAATCCTCATCTTAAGATATATTTTCCAATGCTGTTTTTGTTTCTTGTTTAGTATATTCTTCATTTATTTTTTATATAGGGTGTGTCAGAAATGAATACACACTTGAATGATTATAACTCCATTTTTTATTTACATATAATTAATATTTAAATTGCTAAAGAATCTACATAAAATGTATAACTTTTCCTCCTACCGCAGATCTTCAAAATTTTTACCGTTCTGGTCAATAAAATGCTTATAACGTTTGGCTATTGGTTCACGAATTTCAATAAACATTTCATTTGGTGTTGTGGCGCATTCTTGCTCAATTGTGGTTCCGCAACGTTGTCTATGGACATCCAGTCATTTCAAACTTAACTTTTTATCCGATGAGTTGTTGCAAGTCGCGTAGGTGGATCTGTTTGAAACTCCCTGCGATATTTGTTTTTGTACTTCTGCTAAATTTTCATGCTTACAATAGTATTTTAAAATAAATTTTCTTTTTTCAAAAGTTCATCCCAACCCACTCATTATTTCCAATTATTTACACTTTGAAAAGAAAGAAGAATTAGAAAGTTATGACCCTGTAAATGTGTATGTATACATTTTTTCTTGGCGCACCTTGTATTTGTATTTTATGATATCTTAAACATATAAACTTCCATATAACTTACAAAATGTTCTTTTCTGATTTTTTTCCCCATTATCTTCCATTCTTTTTCTTCTTTTCTTTTTCTCCTTAATTATTTTAATATTTCTTTTTCCTATTTCTTATGCAGTCAATACCGGAATGAAAGAGCCTCCACCACATTGTTTTCCAGGTAAGAGTTTTATTACTATTATTATTATTATTATTATTATTATTATTAAATTATGCCTAATATATAATAAACAAGTTATAATCTTTTGTTTCGAATGTGTTGTTTCATTTAGACTTTAAAAGCTTAATTTTTCAAAACAATTTAAAACTGACAGTATATAATCTAATTTTGTAGTTTCTGAATACTTACAATTGTCAAGCAACTATTCTTTAAATCATATACGAGCTTCTTTCTTATTATTATTAAAATAATTAATTAAAAATTTTATTTGGCATGTTTACTAAATGAATAAATTACGTTTAAAAATGCTAACCGGTACAGAGTGGAGTTTTTGAGGCCAAATCCTGTTCAAAATTACTTTTCATATGTTTTAAAATTAAAACCGTTGTTCTTGACTTACTATGTAGTATATACACTTAATTAAAGTTATATATGCATAAATGTATTTATTTATTTAAATGCTTAGCTTGTTTGGGCCTAATGATTTGAGCGATAACTAGCTTCATATTACAAGCCGTTTTTACGGTTTACTGCCTCTCTATTCTTTCTCTTTACTCTGTTAGTATATACACTATGAATCAATGACAATATGAATCAATCCTGAAAGAATCATTACTTCGCTTCTGGAAACAAAAAGCCCTCAGCTCATTGACTGAATAGCAACGTTCGCCGGCAAAATCGGGGTAGTTATTCCTCCGCCGATCAAGGCACTTTCTACGGTGAATCACTCACCTTATTAAGAGGGGACACCCGGAAAGACCTTGACGCACGCGCATTAATGCCTATTTTGTGTGAAATGTGGAATCTGAGAAAAAGTCATTTCTGTTTTAATATAAAATAGATTATAAAGCTAATTTGGACATCGTTCATTTGCTTTGACTTTGCCACATTGCGGACCTCGACGCCACATTCATCGCTTTCACGACACGTGACGACGGTTTTCAATTAGATAAGATCAATCGATTGGTTAGATAAGATCAATAACATATTTGAAGATCAACTTGCATAAAATGATTAACTAAATATGTCGCTGCATCCCGGAATAATTAATACACAGGTTGTGGGATTTTAAACACGTAAGCGCTATCACAACACTGTAAAAAAGGACAAATGTTCCTTAACCACTTGGGGACGAGCAACACGTATACGTGACGCATAAGATGCTCAGAATCCTCGCTTATTCCCACCAGTTATTTTTTAGTGTAAGCTTTGCCTTATTTAATGGTAGCATTTCTGCGATTCAATTAGGCGAAAATTTCTGTTTTAAAAAACCGGTGGTAAAAGATTAAAAATTCCGTAAAGGACGCTCGTCGCGAAGGGGATAATCTAGGTAAATATAAGATAACCACGAACAAAAATTTACAATAACCTCATCCGATTACCCACGATTCCTAAAAACCTCCTTTTTTCCTTAGAAATATCAGAAACAAGTTATTTTTGAGATTTCTATAAGAATTTATAAAAGCAAAGTTTATTTTGCTGTCACTGATTTTTGGAAAGTTTCCGATTAGAGTTTATAGCCTATTAATCAGTTTTCTGAACACAGGATATAGGTTTTTCAGATGCTATTCATTCTCAAGTAAATGTTTTCATGTTCAACAAACATGTTTTGAAGACAAACATGATAAACTAACATTATTAACATTAACAATAAATTTATATTCTTTTGTTATTCTTGCATGTATAAATTCAATTAAGCTCCCGGAAATGTTTAATTGAGAATGGATAGCAATCTAAAATCCAATATTCAAGTTTGAGAAAACTGACTAATGCACGATTAAAACTATCCGAAAATGTTTCCGAAAATCAGTGACAGGAAAAGAAACATTGTTTTTATAAATGCGTTCTTTTCAAATCTCGAAAATATGTTGGTTTCAGGAGTTTCTAAAGATAAAGAACGCTTTTCGTAATCATGGGTAAATCAGAAGAGGTTATTGCTTATTTTCGTTCGTGATTATATTATATTTTCTAGAATAAGAAACATTTGTCTTTTTTTACTGCGTGCATACATCCTTTAAAGAGAAATCGTATTTACTTAATAAAATCGACTAATTACATTAAATCAATACACCAACCGCGAACAACCCAGATCTTCAAAATGCTGTGTATTTTGTTGCATGCTGATTACATTATGATTTTATTTGAAGTACAGTAATCCCTCAACATTCGCGAGGGTTACGTTCCAGGAAAAGATCGCGAATGTCAAATCCGCGAATGTTGAGTCTATCTCTCTGCACTAAAAAAGGAGTTACGTTCAATTCAATTTTAATTAGAGTGGCACAGCATTTCAAAGAACTAAATGATGGTATGTTAACAATATGTTAACATAATGTATTAACAGTACATTATGCAGAACATATATGTAGAAGTTAAATGTACGCACATATTCATAAACATGAAATTTATTTATGAAAGATAATTCAAATTAATTGACTAGAGAAATAATTACAGCTAGAAAAGCATGTGTTTTGTATAAAGTAATTTTCGCAAAGAGACGATGATGTGTAAATGGGTCATTATGCGATAAAATATTACGATACGATATTTAAATACATCTAGATGCTTCAGAAATGCTGTTATTTTCTATCTAAGTGCAGTTTCAGCTCCATCTCTACAGGAACTTAAACGTGTTAAATTAATAGATTAAATATGCTCTTACCTTACCACTTCTAAGATCTCCATTGCAATGAGTATTCTGCTGTTGTTATTATTTGCTTTCCTACAACACTCGCTCCTTTTTCAGCTGACAACTGAAAATTGATTTGTAAATAGATACTAAGAAAACACTGAGGAAATAATCTTTAACCACTATAAATTCTGAAAGAGAAAGATATAATAAAACAATAAATCGCGAATAATCAAGTCAGATTCTCGCGAATGTTACGTTTTTCCGCATTTTCATATTCGCGAATAAACAAAACTCGCGAATGTTAAAACCGCGAATGTTGAGGGATTACTGTATACTGTATTTAATACATCTGTGTACTTCATATAGCACATTGTAATTTTATTTCTATTACGGTGTTTTTAAGAAGTTTCTTGTTCATGAGAGATTATGAGATTTTATTTAATTCATAAATAATGCATTAACAATTCCTTTATCTTATATATTTTATCTTATAGATAAGCCTTCTACTGGACCGAACAGACCACCCATAGCAAAACGTATGTATTATGTATAATAATATGTAGAGATTTTATTTTATTAACAAAGGCTACATAAACAATTAATTTCTCTTTCTTTATTTTATAGCATTTCCTCCTCCAGTGCCTCCCCAAGTGCCTCCTCCAGTGCCTCCTCCAGTGCCTCCTCAAGTGCCTCCTCCAGTGCCTCCCAAAACAGGTATAGAGCGTACAAGTTTATACATTTTACTTACCCCTCATACGTAGTATAGGGTAAGTCTTGTAATCGTTTTGAAAATAGAAAAAAAAATTTTGACGGATTTACACGTTTCAGACACTAGAGATTCCGAAAAACATATTTTTAGAAAAAAAAATTTGCCGTCCGTCTGTGTGTGTGTGTCTGTGTGTCTGTAAACGCTCTATCTCCCGAAAAAATTGAGATAGAGACTTGCAATTTGGTATGTACTTAGTATGTAATAATGGGAAGAAGCCTATTTCATTTCAATAACCTCGATTAACCGGAACTTGTTTTTCGGACTCTCGAAATATTCGTTCTGATAAAAGGTATATAAAAATTTTCGAAATTGGTTATTTTAAGAAATGAATATAAAACACAATAAAAAAACATAAATTTTGCATACAGCATGAAGTCGATCGGATAATTAGTTGCCGAGATATTTGGAACAATTTTTTCCACACTCTTCGATTTTTCATGACCCTGTATTTCATCCAAATTTCACTTCAAAGATATATTTTAATTGGAAACTTGACACTTAATCAGATGCAATAAACCGCTAGTTAATAGGATTATTATTTTTGGAGTTATAAGGATGTTTCTTTCAAGCAATTCAGTAATCGAGCCTTTAAAGTTTTTGACGTCATCAAGCCACGATTTTATTCGAATTGCAATGCATTTTATAAGTAGTTTACACATTTTTATTTTAATATTTTACATTATGCATATCCAAGATGGGTAAGTATTACGGTGGCCCCCAACGACTAGTTTTATATTACGTTAGGATTTTATTTGATGTAAAGAGACTATATGTAAACAATTTTTCTCTTTTAAATTTATTTTAAAGAAAAACCCTTTAAAATCAGACATTTAACAAATTTACAAACAGATTAATATGAAATAATAAAATTAAGTACTTTTTTGTATTACATTAGAATATTTTTTTTATGCACAGAGAATTTTTTTCTATAAAGAATTTTTCTATAAAGACATTTAAAATCAGACTAAATAAAAGTAGCAAACAGCACATTAATATCAAATAATAAAATAAATTACTTTTGTATATTATATTAGGATTTTATTTGATATACAAAAACAATATAAAAAAAAAATTCTCTTTTAAAATTAAAAGGCATTTAATATCAGACATATAATAAAATTAACAAACAACATATTAATATCAAATAATAAAATAAATTACTTTTTTATATATTACATCATGATTTTTTTCTGTGTACAAAGACTATATAAACATTTTTTTTTCTCTTTTAAAATTTAAAAAAACGTTTAAAATCAGACATTTAATAAAATTATCAATCAGCAGTTTACTATCAAATAATAAAATAAATGACTTTTTTATATTACATTACGATTTTATTGGATGTACAGATTCTATATAAACATTTTTTTCTCTTTTAAAATTAAGAAAACATTTAATATCAGACATTTAATAAAATTAATAAACAACAGATTAATATTAAATAATAAAATAAATTTAATTTTTTTTTATGTTACATTAGATTTTTTTTTCTAATGTACAGAGACTATATAACACATTTTTCTCTTTTAAAATAAAAAAGACATTTAAAATCAGACATTCAATAAAATTAACAAGCAAGAGTTTAATATGAAATAATAAAATAAATTACTTTTTTATATTGCATTACGATTTTATTAGATTTACAGAGGGTATATAAACATTTTTTTTCTCTTTTAAAATTAAAAAACATTAATATCAGACATTTAATAAAATTAACAAACAACACATTAATATAAACTGCTTTTTTATATCACATTAGGATTTTATTTGATGTACAGAGACTACATATAAGCAAATTTTCTCTTTTAAAATTAAAAGACATTTAATAAAATTAACAAACAACAGATTAATATCAAATAATAAATTACAAAGTTACACATATTCAGGTCACTTTTGCCCCCCACCCCCATACCTTTGCGCTGGAGTTTCCCCAAAACCTTAAACTTCGTTTATCGTTTTCTAGAGTACGTTGCAAACGGTACCAAAATTTTCAAATTCCATGTTTCTATCTTTTCTAGTTCAGAATATACATGAACTCAAAGTTTCCATTTTTTTACAGTCACTCACTCACTCAAAGATCATAAAAAAATAAGGTACATCCCGTAGCACTAGAAACTTGAAATTTGGAAAAAAAGTAGTGTTTAGGATACAAAGAAAGGGTAAATTAAAAAATCCGGAAAATTCGAAGAAAATAATCAAAACATCGATAAATTCGAAAAAAAAAATCGAAAAACTGAAAATAGTTTGATTTATTTTGTTTCTCTTTTTATCACAGTACTTTTATACCAAATATCAAGTATCTAGGGCTACGAGTAATAACTGAGATCGATAGCGACTTACTTGGAAGCAATTGAAAATACTTTTTACTCCTACCCCCAATAACGTAGTGCTTGTCTAGGAACACGAAATTCTTTTTTATCTTCTTTTTATCTCTGAAGTTACCGAACGATCCTTGCAGCTTCGAATTCTATGTTCGAATGTTTCCTTACTTCTTTTGTAAGTAATCCTCCTTTTTTGACTTTGGGCTCATTTTAGACACCATCCACTGGTTTTCGCCCAGCCCATACCTTGTCTCTATTATTTGTAGGTACCAAAGATAGCGCCTTTCCTGGGAGCAATTGACAATACTTTTGACTCCCACCCCCAATAACGTAGTGCTTGCCTAGGAACACGAAACTCTTTTTTTTATCGTCTTTTTATCTCTGAAGTTACCGAACGACCCTTGCGGCTTTGAGCTCTATGTTCGTCTGTTTCCTTACTTCTTATGTAAGTAATCCTCCTTTTCTTGACTTTGGGCTCATTTTAGACACCATCCACTGGTTTTCGCCCAGCCCATACCGTGTCTCTATTATTTGTAGGTACCAAAGATAGAGCCTTTCCTGGGAGCAATTGACAATACTTTTGACTCCCACCCCCAATAACGTAGTGCTTGCCTAGGAACACGAAACTCTTTTTTTTATCTTCTTTTTATCTCTGAAGTTACCGAACGACCCTTGCGGCTTCGAGCTCTATGTTCGTCTGTTTCCTTACTTCTTTTGTAAGTAATCCTCCTTTTTTTGACTTTGGGCTCATTTTAGACACCATCCACTGGTTTTCGCCCATCCCATACCTTGTCTCTATTATTTGTAGGTACCAAAGATAGCGCCTTTCCTGGAAGCAATTGACAATACTTTTGACTCCCACCCCCAATAACTTAGTGCTTGCCTAGGAACATGAAACTCTTTTTTATCGTCTTTTTATCTCTGAAGTTACCGAACGACCCTTGCGTCTTTGAGCTCTATGTTCGTCTGTTTCCTTATTTCTTTTGTAGGTAATCCTCCTTTTCTTGACTTTGGGCTCATTTTAGACACCATCCACTGGTTTTCGCCCAGCCCATACCTTGTCTCTATTATTTGTAGGTACCAAAGATAGCGCCTTTCCTGGGAGCAATTGACAATACTTTTGACTCCCACCCCCAATAACGTAGTGCTTGCCAAGGAACACGAAACTCTTTTTTTTATCGTCTTTTTATCTCTGAAGTTACCGAACGACCCTTGCGGCTTCGAGCTCTATGTTCGTCTGTTTCCTTACTTCTTTTGTAAGTAATCCTTCTTTTTTTGACTTTGGGCTCATTTTAGACACCATCCACTGGTTTTCGCCCAGCCCATACCTTGTCTCTATTATTTGTAGGTACCAAAGATAGCGCCTTTCCTGGGAGCAATTGACAATACTTTTGACTCCCACCCCCAATAACGTAGTGCTTGCCTAGGAACACGAAACTCTTTTTTTTATCGTCTTTTTATCTCTGAAGTTACCGAACGACCCTTGCGGCTTCGAGCTCTATGTTCGTCTGTTTCCTTACTTCTTTTGTAAGTAATCCTTCTTTTTTTGACTTTGGGCTCATTTTAGACACCATCAACTGGTTTTCGCCCAGCCCATACCTTGTCTCTATTATTTATAGGTACCAAAGATAGCGCCTTTCCTGGAAGCAATTGACAATACTTTTGACTCCCACCCCCAATAACGTAGTGCTTGCCTAGGAACACGAAACTCTTTTTTTATCGTCTTTTTATCTCTGAAGTTACCGAACGACCCTTGCGGCTTCGAGCTCTATGTTCGTCTGTTTCCTTACTTCTTTTGTAAGTAATCCTCCTTTTCTTGACTTTGGGCTCATTTTAGACACCATCCACTGGTTTTCGCCCAGCCCATACCTTGTCTCTATTACTTGTAGGTACCAAAGATAGCGCCTTTCCTGGAAGCAATTGACAATACTTTTGACTCCCACCCCCAATAACTTAGTGCTTGCCTAGGAACACGAAACTTCTTTTTATCTTCTCAAACGGAACTAAAGTTCCAAATTTTTGGTACCTACAAATAATAGAGACAAGGTGTGGGCTGGGCGAAAACCAGTGGACGGTGTCTAAAATGAGCCCAAAGTCGTGAAAAGGAGGATTACTTACAAAAAGAAGTAAGGAAACAGACGAACATAGAGCTCGAAGTCGCAAGGGTTGCTCGGTAGCTTCAGAGCCCAAAGCCCAATCCTTCCCGCTTTTCGAGTTGTTTAATGTTCATTTTTCCTTTTAAATTTGTCCGGTTTCAATTCTTAGATTTTTTTTCCCTTTCTACCTGGCTTCCGCAAGAGTCTCGTTATAAAAGGGACGTAGCAAAGGACCAATACGCTATAATACCGCCGTACAGGGGTGCAAAAATCTAGGCGCCAATGGGCCGATTCCCACCATTAAAATTTTAGTATTCTTCGCCTAATAAGAATACTGATGAAATTTAGGCGAAGTATACGAATAAAATTTGACGAAGAATACTAATAAAATTTAGTGGTGGGAATCAGCCCATTGGCGCCCAGATTTTTGCACTCCTGCCACCGTAAGAACCTTTCTACCTGGCTTCCGCAAGTGTCTCAGTATAAGAAGGACGTGGAAAAGGACCAGAACGCTAAACGCCGCGCTTCGCGAATTCTGCGGCGTCAAGGGGCATGGACAGACAGCCAGGCGGCAGACGACAGACAAACCGAAGTCAGAAACACTTTTCAACTAGGTTGGAAAGTGTTAAAAAAAGTCATGCCCATTTCGCTCATAGTAGACGATATAATTAATTTCACTGAAATAATAAGGATGATTTTTTTTACATTGTAAAACTAGTTATAATACGAACGCACCTCATTTGTCATGTTTAACGTACACTTTCAAACTTGTTTTACAGTGTGATGTGGCGCAAAATTTTTGCAAAATCATTTAATGAATTACTATACTATGCGAAAAAAGGCAGGGGCATACAAATTGGATTTTTTGTTATTTTTTTCATACAAAAGTCAAGATTAAAAAGAAAACGGTTGCAGTTACCACTTTTCTTTGTGCATTGAAACATACTATATATACAAACATAATGTAAAGTAGAAAAATGTTGAAAAACTCTGATCTAGACTATGATAAAACTTTGTATATCATCTTTTTTTTTTTTTTTTTTTTTTTTTTTTGCTTCTGTAGGTCCTATAGGTCTTCCGAAAGGTATTACGAAGGAGGATGAGGAATGCTATAAGTGTAAGAAATTTCTATTATTAATTTATTATATACAAATTTCTTTTACAGAACTCTACAAAATTTTCAAAAATTTCTTCAAAGAAATATTTTTAATTCATTCAGTATGGGGAATCATTCAAAGAATTCTTCAAATATCATTTCTTCAAAGAACTCAAAATTGATTCATCAAAGAATTTCTTCAAAATGAATTCTTCGATGAACTTTTGAAAAATGAATTTCTTCAATAAATTCTTCAAACGAATCTTCAAAAAAGATTCTTTAAAGAATTCTTGAAAAATGATTCCTTCAAGAATTCTTTAAAGAATTTCTCATAAATGAGTTTTCCATTGAATTCTTCAAATAATTTGTATAAATTATTAAAGATTTTCTGCGAAAGTGGATTTTGGTTGGAAACATTAAACCTTATTTATAGTTCGAATTCAAACCCAGATTACATCTTGTTTCAGTCTCGTTGTTTCATAATGGAACATATAACACTGTTTGGCTTTACACATATTTGTTATCTATGAATTTTGGAACAAAGAAATCGATGGAAATTTTGGGAAGGAACTGGGAAATTTGAGAATTTTGCTGAAAAAATAAGACAAAAATCCTCAAGTAACAAAGTGTTGCTTACATAATATAAATAAAAGTTTCAAGCTTTTCAGATATTAGCCTACATAGATTATTAAATGTTATTATTGTACTGTTTATGTTATCTGAGAACTAATGTCAATGCATTTTCGTTTCATATATAACACAAACATAAATATGTGTATCTGCAAAATATATTTTTTTTTTAGTTAAATTCGTTTTCCTTTTGTTAAATAATTACTTTTCTATTATAGTATCTTTCGTAATTTCGTTTATGTTATCATAAAAAAAGATTAAATTAGGTTTTTTTTTTTTTTTTTTTTTTTGTAAATTCTATACAGAAAAAAATCGCTTGCATAGCGCATGGGCGCATTTTTAAATCATTTTGCACTTTTGAAATTCGTGTACTCTGTACTCACCGAATATTTTAAACACACTTTGTATTATTTGTATGTATGTGAATTAAAAAGAAAATTAAATTTCATGCTATTTGGAAACGTATTGAAATTAAAGTGAATTTGTTCAGCAAGGATGGAGAGTAGACCAAGTGCTTCGGAAGGGTTGGGTTGGGTTGATTATTGACGGCCAATTATCTACACATGGGATATAGGCCCGGGGGGAGTGCCCTTCGTGGGGGTCTTTCTAAGGGAACCTAACCCGTATTTACGCATGGATAAATCCACGGCTCGAAGAAAACCACGAAAACTCCGAACGATTAGGCCGACGGGCGCGATTGGGATCGAACCCAGCACCTCCCGTCTACCAGCTTCGAGAGCACAACCTCTCAGACACTGGTGGGGCGTGCTTCGGAAGGTGTTTGTTGCGTTTTTGGGTGCTTCATAATGGTACGTGAATTGAATTTGTACTCTAAATTGGAGGTACGAAGAACTGTAAGCTTGGCTAATGGCTCAATTAACAAAAACATTTAAAGCGTTGAGAACCAGAGGAGAGGGGACCAACCTCGCCTGCTGTGGTTTTGGAAAAATGCTTTCAGAGGCCACTTGATCCGCTCTTGCACTGGCAACTTGATATCCAAGTTACGTTGGACGATCTGTTAAACTGACCTGTTGCTTGAACAGTTTCGAAAATAATAATATTCATTATACAACCAATAGATGGCCTGACATACAATGCTTTCATAATTAAAACTCATTTTTTACAAAAATGTGGGATAGTTCACTCTGGTTCTCAACGCCTCATTTTTCATCAACTTGTTGATGATGTAGTGCCTTACCTGCAATTGTCAGTTAAAGCAAATATGAAAATGGACGCACAATTCTAACTGTGTAATAGCATAGTGGTCGACATTCAACTTCCATTACTCCTAACAATGTTGCCACATTCGACGCGTAAAAATCAAGAAATATCCTGCACACATGACGAGTGAAATATGTTGTATTGGCCTGGTTAGTAATGGTGGAGGGGATTTCGTTTTCGTCAAATGAATAAACATATTGTGCTTTGGGGTAAATGGCATAATTCGTTAAGAAATGCTGTAGAAAACTGAGTAATGCTTTTTTAAACGAATAACGCAGAGGTGGACATTTAAAACTCCGCCAATCCTAACAATTTTGTCACATTCGGCGCGTAAAAATCAAGGAATATCCAATATACATGGTGAGGGAAAAATGTTGTATTGGACTGGTTAGATAACGCTGGAATGAAATTCTGTTTTCGTGCAATGGGGAATCATATTGTTCTTTGGGGTAAATGACATAATTCGCTGAAAAATACTGTAGAAAACTGAGTAATGTTTCTCGAAATGAATAATGTAAAGGTCGATACCTCCACCAATCCTAAAAATGTAGCCGCATTCGACAGAAAAACTAATGGGTAATCACATTATGCTTTGTGGTAAATCATACAATTCGTTAGAAAATGTTGTAGAAAACTGAATAATGCTTTTCCAGACGAATAACATAGAGGGCGACTTTCAAACTCCACCAATCCCAAAAAAATGTAGCCACATTTGATGCATAAATATCAAGAAATATCCTACATACATGGTGAGTGAAATATGTTTTATTGGACTGATTAGATAACGCTGGAGGGGAATTCTGTTTTCGTGCAATTAGTATTCATATTGTGCTTTTTGGTAAATGACTTAACTGGTTAGGAAATATTGCAGAAAACACAGTAATGCTTATGTTTTTCCAAACAACCGTAGAGATCGACTATGAGTGTGACTATCGAATGTAACTATCGACTATTGACTGTGATCGACTGCGAGCATATTGTGCTTTCCGGTAAATGTTATTATTCGCTAAGAAATATTGTAAAAAACTGAGTAGTAAATTTGCTTAAGTTTCTCTAAAAAACTGTAAAATATGTATATATAATTTTTTTTAATTTTGCATTCTTTTTTACAAATGTAACTTACTTTTTGATTCCCCACGTTGTTTAATGTCTTTGTCACATTTTGTATCCGAATTATGTAGCATTTTGTATTTTTGAGCAGACTACTGAAATCTGTGTAACGCATCGGGAAATTTTCATTCCATTTTATTATGTAGCTCAGTAATTTAAGCAAATGGTTACATATTTCAGCTAAAATTAACATCGACAGCAATACACTATTTGGTTACTTTGTGGCGTAGTCTACAGGCAAGTCGCATAAAAAAGTAGTCATACAGACAAAATAAAGATAACATACAAGTCAATTCAAAGTCAATAATAAGAGGCCTATGCAGTGCAGATGAGAAAAATTAAGTTAACGCTGGTCAAATAATAAACAGAATGAAAACCAATAAAATTCAAATTCAACTTGCATAAAAATGGTTAATCTAACAATTCACAGTAAAGTTCCCCTCGGATAGCTAGTAACGCTGAAAACACAATATTATGATGTCACTTGCAAAATGTGGCAACAGCACTGAAGAGAATCTCGTGCAATGTAATTTATTTTTATTGAAAACTCTAAAAAATGCAGCTCAAAACGGGTTCAGGCTAATGGCACGTGTAGACTCCAACCTCGAAATACAGTAACAACTGAAGCACTGGTCTCAAATACCACACACTGGCGAGATCAGACCCAAATCCACTGAGTCGATGTTCCACACTTGTATTTATACTGACTAATCGACTACAGCGACCTAATTAGCATATTACCGCACAAATCAACCGCGACCAAGGCGATACAATCACACTTTGTGAAAGTATGAGAAATGTCTGATAGGTGGCACGTTCACGCACATGTGTTAGAATTCGGTCAACACTTTCACAACAAAAGCTAGACTACTTTCATTAGCTATGCATTCGCAACAACTTTACTTTACGCTGGAATTATCGTATATAGGAGCACTTTTCAACATGATTTTCAAAAATCGTCACTTCAGGAAGACAGTTATAGCTTGTTTTGCAAATCACGTCGAAAAATGCTCCTAAATGCAATAATTTAAACATAAAGTAAAGTTGTGACGATTGCCTAGCTACTCTTTTATGAGAGTATACTGTAAAAAAAAATGGGTCGATCTACTAAAAAAATTTTAATGTTTCTCATTGATTTTTGCAATTACTAAAAAATTTTTGTATTCTTACTCAGTTACAAGAAAATCTGTAAGAATTACTAGGAAACAGCTAGCAACGATTCCGGTTTATAGTACCGGTTACTCAAAAAATCTGTGGAATGCAAATATACTAAAAAAATTTTAGTAACCTCAGGATTTTTTTTACAGTGTAGTCAAGATTTTTTCACTTCAGGAAGATAGTTACCTCTTCCATTATATTGATACCAGCGGGGAAGACCAAACGCTCCAAAACCAAACGCTAACGGTTAGACCAAACGCTCGGGCCACGGTCGGTTAATATCAGCTTTGTGTTCAACTCGATATAACAAGAAATTCTCGCTGTATTATTGCTATAAAGCCATTTTGTTTTATAATAGTATTATTTACAAAAGCAATCAATCTTAAAACGATGTACATATTTCTAAATTTTACATTACTTACAAATTTACAACGAAAGGGCATCCTTCCAAACTACCTTTTTAGTCCGTTGCACACTTTCTTCTGGCAGCAGGACTTTTTGTCCAGTACGCCTTCTTATGCGTCAGGAAGCAAAGTACAGCATTCCGTGCATAAAGGACTATGGACTCTGATTGGTTTAATCATGTATTTCGGCGCCTGCTTTGAATTTCTAGAAAATTCCTTCAAATTCTGAACGCCAACTTTTTCGCTAAAAGTAGCCAACATTTGGCGTAAAGTCGCAAACTTAGCGACATTCTTTTCATTTGACACCAAACATGTGTTTTGACATTAGTAATCTTAAAAGTCTATTTTCCTGCCAAATCGCGTCAATGGCGCCAACTTTTCGCAAAATACAGCGATATAAAACCCAATGTAAACACATTGATAATTTGTTGTTACTACAGAGGTGCAATAAAACAAAACACAGTTTTAAAATTAAAACTGTTAGATGTTAAAAATCCATAAGCTTTCGGCTAAACATTAGCCTTCCTCAGATGAACATAAGCCGTCGAGAAGACAACGCTCCGAATGGCGCGCTCCGGCCAGGTCCAAAATGGGCGAAACCAATCCACTATGAATTGGAGGGAGAGAAAGAAGTTGGGATGATACCATTACAAGCTGGGGGGGGGAGGGTCAGCAAAAACCAAAAACCCCAGTGACACCCAATACATTATACCAAATACGAGGGATATGATAAGATAATACATCATTACATGTATTATCACCTCTTTTCAAAATTTCTAGGGACTCTCTGATTATGCAACTATTATACTGTGAACAATGTGAAATTATTTTAGTTTTACTTAAAAATATATCAATATCTTTAGCTTGATTTAATCTGGATAAAGCAGTGGATAATTTACCTTTTTTTTATGTCAGCCGTATGTTCTTTAATCCTTTCCTTTAATTTGCGAGTTGTCATGCCTATATATGAATATGTTTTAGAACTGCCATTAACTTTAAAAGGAATAATATAAATGCCAGACTTATCTCCATTATCAATGGGGTCAATCATTCTATGTACCAGATATTTTAACTTTGTTGGGGGCTTTGCGATAAGAGTTACATTATATGTCTTTAATGCGTATTTAATACGCTCAAAAAGATGTGGGATATAATTAATACTGTAGAATTTTGAAGATTGCGTATTGAGAGGGTGAATTTGTCGTTCGCATTATATGGAATTTTCTATATATTTTATTTACAGCGATAGTTTAAAACCAATTTTCTTTTTTCAAAAGTTAATCGTAACCTACTCATTATTTCCCATTATTTACACTTCGAAAAAAAAAAATAATAATTAGGAAGTTATGACCCGGTAAAAGTGAATGTATACATTTTCTTGACGGACCTCATATTTGTATTTTATTATATCTCAAACTCTTCCATATAACTTACAAAATGTACTTTTCTGATTATTTTTTTCCATTATTTTTCTTCTTTTCTTTTTCTCCTTAATTATCTTAATATTTCTTTTTTTCTATTTCTTATGCAGTCAATATCGTAAACAAGGAGCCTCCACCACATTGTTTTCAAAGTAAGAGTTTTATTATTATTATTATTATTATTAAATTATGTCAAATATATAATAAACAAGTTATAATCTTTTGTTTCGAGTATCATTTCATTTAGACTTTAAAAGCTTAATCTTTTAAAACAATTAAAAACTGACAGAATATAATCTAATTTTGTAGCTTCTGGATGCTTACAATTCTCAAGCAACTATTCTTTAAATCAAATAAGAGGTTATTTTTTATTATTATTAAAATAATTAATTAAAAATTTTATTTGGCATGTTTACTAATTGAATAAATTAAGTTTAAAAATGCTAACTGGCAGTGGATTTCTTTTGTTTCTAAGACCATTTTTAACACTTTCCAACATACCGGGTGTCAATGGACTGATATGGACTGATAGGGACTGACTAAAATGGAGTGATCGATTTTAAAATTCAATAACTTGCAAACGGTGACACATATTAAAAAAATTCTTGCAAGAGAGTAATGTATGATGTCAGGAGTTTTTTTACTGCGATTTCTGATTTTAGTTCGAATTATCAGCAACAGATGACGTTGTGAGCAACACACATCCATTTGAGACAAAAGCAGAAATCACTCAGCATTTAGGTGAAAAAAGGAGGTTCAATACATGGAGTGGGTCTAATTCACCAATAAAATCTTATTCAGAATTGGGCCGTAAGAGCAATATTGTATTAGCGAATGAAGCCCACTCCATGTATTGAATCTCCTTCCTTCACATCAATGTTGAGTGATTTTAGTTTTGGCCTGGATTGCACTCCTATCGCTCGCAGCGCCATCTATTCCTAGTAATTATAACTAAAATCAGGATTCACAACAAAAAAAAATCTTGACATCTTACATTACTTACTGTTACATTATGGTCTAAGGGGAAAAAATGTTTGCGGACCTTTTTATTGTCGTTACGATATTTCAGTTATAATGAGATTGATATGCATTACTGATATGGACGAGGACATGCTTTCTCAGGAGTATAGAATAAGTAGCATTTATAATTCGTTTACAGGGAAGCACAAAATGATTCGATTACGTTATGGCATATAGGGAATAATACTTTACGGGCCATTTTAATGACGTTATGATACTTCAAACATAATAAAATCATTCAAGTTCTCTCAGCATGTTTTCAATAGATTATGGAGTAAATTGCATTTATCGTTCATTTACAGATATGCCCAAAAGTTATTGTATATTTTTGTTTGTGGTTATATCTTATTTTCTTAAAATAAGAATCATTTGTATGTTTTACGGTGTACATCCCTTAAAGAGTAATCGTATTTACGTAATAAAATCCACTATTCACATTAAATTAATCCACCTCTCACGAATAAGCCCAATATTCAATACTCTGTATTTTGGCGGATGCTGATTGCATTATAATTTTAGTTGAAGTATACTGTGTTTAATACATGTGTACACTGTAAAACAACGCAGATGTTTCTCAATCTAGGACAATGTACTATAACCACGAATGAAAATATTCAATAACCTCTTCCCAGTTACCCACGTTTCCGAAAAGTGTTTTTCATCTTTAGAAACTCTGAAACCAATATATTTTTGAGATTTAAAGAAGCACTTATGTGATCGAAAGAGTTTGTTATCTGAACTTAGGATTGTAAGGCGCAGCTAATTTTTAATTGAGGCTTTTGAAATGGAACCACAACTTCCGACTGGTAGAAACTGATGAGCTGTACGTTTTCTACCGTGGCAGATTGCTTTTAGATGTTGGAGCAGTTTGATGGACTGCGAAAATGCTTCTCACTTGTAGCTTAGCAGACGGCTAACTACGATGATTTATTTAAATTGTAACCTAAAATTAATATATTGTACATACTTTTCACAATAAGAAAATCATTTTTATGAAAAATGATTTATTTTACATATTACTAAAATAGACGTCTGATAAAAATTATATGTACAAATGTCTTAAAAACAAGATATTAGTAGTACATAAAGTGTTGGAAAGTGTTATGTACTACTAATATCTTATGTTTTAAAGTTTTTAAGACATTTGTTTATATGTTTTTATCGGACGTCTATTTTAGTAATGTGTAAAATAAATCATTTTTCATAAAAAATTTTTTCTTATTGTGGATAAGAAAAGGCGAATATTTCGTTTCGTATTTTCTTTTATTATTAAAGTTATTTTGGTGTATACACTTTTATTACTCAGTATTTAACCCAGAATTAAAATAAATTACTTTAATCTAAGAAGAATTTTTCATCATCACCCTCGTCACCAGAAACTTTATTTCATTAATCAAATTGCTATTTTCGTAAACGGAACGTATAAATTCCTACATTTATACAAAACAAAGTTTCTTTTGCTGCCACTGATTTTCAGAAAGGTTTCCGAGTTGTGTTTATAGTGCATTAATCAATTTACTCAACCCGGAAGATAGGTTTCTTGGATGCTATCCAGTAAACATTTTCATGTTCAACAACATACTTTACAGACAATCGTGGTAAATTAACAGCACTAACATTAATATCAAAATTAATATTAATATTGTTATTCTTGCATGTATAAATTCAATTACGCAGCTGAAAATGTTTAATGGAGAATGGATATAGCATCCTAAAACCCGATATTCCGGTTTGAGAAAACTGATTGACACACGATAAAAACTATCCGAAAATGTTTCCGAAAATCAGTGACAGGAAAAGAAACGTTGTTTTTATAAATGCATTGTTTTTAAATCTCGAAAATATATTGTTTTTGGGGTTTCTAAACATAAAGAACGTAATTATGGGTAACCAGGGCTTGACAAAAGTGGTCGACTGGTCGCAATCGGCGACCAAGTTTTTTTTTCTTATCTGGCGACCAAGTTATTTAATCTGGCGATTTTTTTAGATATAAAATTTGATATAAAAAATGAGCAGAAACGGCATTTTTCTGAACCCCACCCCTACTCTTGTGCGGATAGCAGTTATCTCCCTATTCCCTCGTACTTTTAATAGGAAAATCAAGTTTAAAAGGCATTTTCCATCTAATGCACAGAAAACGCCATTTTTGCCGCTCTAGCCAGCTAGAATGCCACATGTTTAGAATGCAGATGCAGGAGGAGTCAATGAAACAGTAAGAAATAGTGTCAATCCAGCCACTATGGCATCTGAATTGGATATAAAGCTAAAAAATGCTCAAGTTTTTTTGTAAGTTTAAAATCAGATTTTGAGTTCAGAATTATAGCTAATTAATCTATATCTAGTTTAAAGAATAATAAATATGTGATTATAAGTAATTCATTTGAAGTAAATCTACAAAATCTATTCTAAACTATGTAACTAATAATTCTGAACTATCCTCGTTAGGATTTTTTCTCAGTTAGTTCATAAAAGACTGTTGTGGTTTTTGAAAATAAAAGACGGGGAAAGGGGGGGGGGGGGAGGGGTAACTATTTTTAACTGTCGACCAGAATTTTTTGCTGGCTACCAGATTTTATGAAGCTTGTAAAGTCCAGCTCAGAAGAGGTTATTGCTTGTTTTCGTTCGTGATTATATTATATTTTCGTAGAATAAGAAACATTTGTCTTTTTAGCACTTTCCAACCTAGTTGAAAAGTGCTTATGACTTCGGTTTGTCTGGCCGTATGGCCGTCTGTCCGTGCTCTAACTCGCGTAAATATGCTCGGATTGCTCTGCAATTTTTATATGTTATTGTCGTTATCTATGGCACGTTCCCTATTTCAACTGAAGTGTGTAGCACTTATAGTTTTCTTACAGGGACACTCAAAAGAATTCCGTTACATTGCGGTCTATGGGGAAAAATCATTTGCGGTTTATTTTAAAAATGTTTCACTATTGTAAACGCATTGAAATTTATATAGATCACTAAGATGCATTAGAAGAAGCTTAATATGGGATAGTAGGTGTATAGCACTTAGAGTTACATTACAGGGACAGTCAAAAGAATTCCGTTACATTACGTCTATGGAGAAAAATCGTCTGTGGCTTATTTAAATAATGTTCCACTATTTTAAACGCATTGAAGTTTATATACATTACTAAGGTGCATTACAAGAGGCTTACTACAGAATAGTGTGTGTAAAGCAGTCATCGTTCATTTACAGGGACACACAAAAGAATTCTCGACTGTCTGTTAACAATAATTCCTGGAAGTGCGTTTTAAGTTACTGAATGCGATTTTAATCTTAACTAGCTTTTTGTCTATTACGTGGTGTGTATAAATTCTGTAGATCCTATACAGGGCAGCACAAAAGTTCGCGAACACATTTCCGTTTATTGACAGAAACTCCAGAAGGAGAATTTAAACTGTGCTACGCGTTTCCTAACTAAACTAAAATTTAGCATCCTATGTATATATACAAATCTATAGATCATATACAGGGCTACATAAAAGTATTCGGATATTTTTCCGAATATTGTATATATTGAAAATTCCTGAAATTACGTTTTTAAATATGTTATGCGTTTTCCAAATTGTTTACTTAGATGTCATCTTTCAGCTTATTAAACGGTAATGATTTGTAAAATTATTTTAGAAGCGTTGGAAAGTGCTACATAATCTATGCTTGACGCATGATTTTTCGTTCTTGTTTTTTACTGTGTACGTACACCCCTTAAAGAGAAATCTATTTACTTAATAAAATCCACTAATTACATTAAATCAATCCACCAATCGCAAACAAGCGAGAGCTTCAAAATGCTGTGCATTTTGCTACATGCCAATTGCATTATGAGTTTATTTAAGTATACTGTATTTAATACATCTGTGTACTTCATATAATACATTATAATTTTATTTATATTACGGTGTTTTTAAGAAGTTTCTCGTTCATGAGAGTTTGTGAGATTTTATTTAATTAATAAATAATGCATTAACAATTACTTTATCTTATATATTTTATCTTATAGATAAGCCCTCTATTGGACCGAACGGACCGCCCATTGGAAGACGTATGTATTATGTATAATATATTAAGATTTTATTTTATTTACAAAGGCTACATAAACAATTAATTTCTCTTTTTATATTTTATAGCATTTCCTCCTCCAGTGCCTACCATACCAGGTATAGAGCGTACAAATTTATACATTTTTTTTATTACATTAGGATTTTATTTGATGTGCAAAGACTAAATAAACAATTTATCACTTTTAAAATTAAAAAGACATTTAAAATCAGACATCTAATAAAATTAATAAACAACGGATTAATATCAAGTAATAAAATAAATTATTTTTTTATATTACATTAGGATTTTATTTGATGTAAAGAGACTATATATAAACAATTTTTCTCTTTTAAAAATAAAAAAAAAACATTTAAAATCAGACATTTAACAAAATTAAGTACTTTTTAATGTAACATTAGGATTTGTTTTACGCACAGAGACTATATAAAATATTTTTCTCTTTTAAAATTAAAAAGATATTTAATATCAGACTTAATAAAGTTAGCAAACAACACATTAATATCAAATAATAAAATAAATTACTTTTTATATTACATTATGATTTTATTTATACACGCTCTATAAACAATTTTTTTCTCTTTTAAAATTAAAAAACATTTAATATCAGATATTTCATAAAATTATCAAAGAACGGATTAATATCAAATAATAAAATAAATTACTTTTTTATATTACGCCTGGATTTTATTTGATGTACACAGACTATATAAACAATTTTTCTGTTTTAAAATTAAAAAGACATTTAAAATCAGACATTTAATAAAATTAACAAACAACAGATTAATATCATATAATAAAATAAATTACTTTTTTATGTTACATTAGGATTTTTTTTATGTACAGAGACTATATAACCTATTTTTCTCTTTTAAAATTAAAAAGACTTAAAATCAGACATTTAATGAAATTAGCAAACAACAAATTAATATCATATAATAAAATAAATTACTTTTTTATGTTACATTAGGATTTTTTTTAATGTACAGAGACTATATAACCTATTTTTCTCTTTTAAAATTAAAAATACATTTAAAATCAGACATTTAATGAAATTAGCAAACAACAATTTAAAATCAAATAATAAAATTAATTACTTTTTTAACGTGAATTTTAACATTCTACTTATGTATTTGCTTGTCGTATTTTAATTTTTTTTTAATTTTAAAATTACACTTGTCTACATCAAAAATTGCCTTTTATATAAAAATGTACTAGGCCTATAATTTTCAACACGCTGAATCGATTACGCTCGTGATGTTCAGTTATACCATATTTATGACAATATACGGGTATCTTGCCATCATCTTTTTTTTTTAGTCCAAAATATTTTGTGATTTGTCCGTGTTATATGTGATGGGTAGATATAAATATTTCGCCAATGTTAGTAGACTACTGCTGGAACTTGAGTAGAGATTCCCCTGAAACTGAACACGAAGGACAGGCGAAAAAATGAGGACTTCTGGAAGAGAACGAGAAGAGGACTTCTGGATTGATAATATTAACCCCTTAAGCAACATATTCAATTTAATGATAGCATGCTGAGTACCAGATATATTACATTTCGTCAAAAGTAGTTTATGCCATTATTTTTAATTACACGTGAATTATTTCATTAACATGTAATGTAAGAAGATGATATAGTTTATTTATACTAGACTAACACAAATAAGGTTTGAAGTTCCAATCTTCATCGCAGCGGAAAACCTAATGAGTTTTTTACACGTAACGCCATCTATTGGGTGCGAAAACAATCATTGCTATAAAGCCCGTACAAAACCAATCACAATAGCAATTAGCGACGTAAAAAACCAGATGCTTAGAACATTTCTATCTGGACTTAAAATGAGGACGTGCGCACATACGTCCTGGTATTTCAAATAGAAGAGTTCATGACGTACGTCGTGGTGCTTAAGGGGTTAAGGTTAACGTTTTGACGTCGTTCATTTAATTTCATGTAACGTTTAAAGAAAACTAAATACAGTGTGCGGAAAATGTTTTGGATGGGCATAAAATCCATTGTTTTCTAGAAAACCGTAAATAATTCGAACAAATATATTAAATTTAACATGTAAATAATGGGAAAGCAGAAATAGATTTATTAGATTATATTATAGATTTATTATAGATTTATTAGATTATTTATATTTATAGAATCATCCGCCTTTTTCTTTGATGCATGCCCTTAACCGTTTTGGGACATCATTAACGAAATACGAAATCACCCTCTCGTAGAGATCCAGCCGTTAAGCATAGGAACTTTTCTCCACGAGTTGAAATGTTTATTAAAAATTCATATTTTAGAGCACAGATGTTGAATATTACCTTAGAGATTAAAGTAAAATTAGTACAAAGTTAGTTTATACAATACTGGTTGAGATCACAACATTCTTAATACTTAAATATATATATATATATATATATATATACATATATAAGAAAAAGTATAAAAGAAAGTAAATAATACTATGTGATACAGCAATAATACTACCATAATACTGAACTGGAGTAGATAATAATATTGGATAAAAGTAAGTACTAAATAAACGATAATGAATTAATAATAAAACTAGAGTAAACAAGCATAAAATATCAGCAAATTAAAATGAACAAGAAATTTCAAATCAGCTGGGATCAGCCTTAATACTTAAAAGACATTCAATATTAATACGCGAACAGAATTAAAACAAATTGGAGAAGATGCTAACTTAATATAAGAATTAAAGAAAGGACATCATTGACTGCGACAGGAAGTATCTCATCGGGAAGATTGGTCCATTTCTCAATTAATTTTGCTTTCAGAACATCCAAACTTTGATGGGAAGTAGCCAAGACCTTTGCCTTTAAAATTCCACAAATTGAAAAATCTATTGAACTCATATCGGGCCATTCATCGTGAGAAATGAAGTCAATGTTTTCCGCCCTAAGCCAGTCAAGAGTCTTGCGCACGCGATGGACTTGTGCAAAGATTTGCTGAAACACACCCATTTTCGTCCAGAAATGTGTTTTTGAGCAAAAGGCTCGAGCACTTTCTGCATAATCTCGTCCTGATAGTATTGTTGATTGAGCCATCCAAAAATTTTTGCGCACCCTATAATTTTATGGTTAAAAAAATAGTTTATGTTCTTTCACGTTACACTTAAAATCTTTATTTTTCATACTAGCCATATTTTTACACCGATGGCTACACTGCAAAAAATAGTTGTTGATTTTGCAGTATAAAACTGGCATCCCAGCTGCCAGTTTTATACTGTAAAATCAACAATTATTTTTTGCAGAGTAAGCATTAAAATTTTAATGGTTAATTCATATTCTGTGATTAAAAAAATTAGTTTAAAAACATATCGTTTATTTAAAAGACAAAAAAAAAAAAAAAAAAAAAAGTTTTATTTTGTAATCCAGTGTTTTTATTCAGACGTAATATGTTTAGTTATTAAAACAGGTATTCATTTATTAATGTCTGTATACTTAATATTTATTTTCTTCATATTACCAATTTTACATTCAGACGTTATCTAAGAAAACATGGTTAAAAGTTCCATTAAAACAGTTTTTCATTATTAAAAATGCTAAAAAGTTTCACATAAAACTGTCACCATTACACAAAAACGCTTTCACTCCGTCTAGAGCATCATCAGTTGTAACTCTCAAGCAACTGACTCTTCACTATATATCTGACTGGGGTTGAAGAATTCCCTTTACTCCCATTTGATTCTCTCTTCTTCCAACACCTTTTTCCAGCGGCAATCTAGCATTGTGTGTACTATGTCATTGCAAACGTCTACTTTGGATGTATTAATCTATATTGCTTCCCTTATTAGAGCATTATGCAGATTTTCATAGTTCACTATTTTTTGTATTTGTACAGTTTCAAGTTTAATTAACATTGAAACCCCAATTAAACTGATGATGCTCTATCCGGAGTGAAAGCGCTTTTGTGTAATAGTGACAGTTTTATGTGAAACTTTTTAACATTCTTAATAATGAAAGACTATTTTAATGGAACTTTTAACCATGTTCTTTTAAATAATTTGTGAGTGCAAAATTGGTAATATGTAGAAAATAAATATGTTTAGTTATTTAAAATTTTTCTCTTCTCAACTAGATGTAGAACTGCCTCAGGCGAATGTAAACATCAACCCACCGCCACCGCCTAGTAAGTCACATTCGTGTCCGGCAAATGAAGTGTATAGAGAATGTGACTTCCTGTGTCAGCCTTCATGTAACAGACCAAAGAGACCGAAGAACTGTCCTTACATCTGTCTTCCTAGATGCTTATGTAAGAAACCGCTTGTGAGAAGAGAATCAGATGGGAAATGCGTTCGTACAAGCACGTGTCCCAAATGCAAGGAACCTGACAATGAGAAGAAGAAATACAACAAACCTAACAGATTTCCACATCATAAGAAGGGTTTTAAACGTTAGTAACCTTAATTTCTGGACAAATTTTCTTAGCGGTATAGTAAATTGCATATCAAGACATTTCATTTAAGCAAAAATAAACAGGATGGGAATCTATATATATATTACGCTATCGTACATGGCACAGAAATCACGATTATTTGTTAATTGCTTAATGGCAACACCCGCATGAAGCGCATCTCATTGGTTAGGTAGTGCCATCTACAGGAATAAAAGCGAAACAAACAATGATTTCAAATTGTAATTATAATTTGTCAATATTAACAATTAAATAGCTATATTTTTATACATTTTTATTAAAAATATTGATTTTTGTAAGCATTTAATATTTATAATTTAAAAAGTACAATTAACAATATAAAATTAAAATGTAAACAAAGAAAGGATTTTTAAAAAGGGAAAAGTAAGTGTAATAATTTTCCCTGACCGTTTCATTTTTTAAACTTAACTGTTATACTTTTGAAATTTTAGCTCTTATTTAGTTTTTTTACAAGTTTTTAGTATAAATAAATATTATTCAGTCTTTTTTTATGAAGTCCACTCCACTGTTATGTTTTTCAATGACAGTCTGCCCGGGCGACGCCGGGCGGATCAGCTAGTAAACCCGGAATTTTGTGTAAAATTGGGAATTTTGAGGGAAAATCTCAGTCATTTTTCCATTTGAAATAAAGGTTAATACGAGCAATATAACAGACATAGTACTAATTTGTAAAATATAATAAACTAATTAAATATATAAACCAATTTTGTAAGCTATCAAAAAGACTGAAGAGTTAAACTGTCCATGCTTTATTCTTCCTAGATGCTTAATATATAACCGCTTCTGAGAAGAGAATCGGATTGGAAATGCGTTTGTCCAAGCATGTGTCTCAAATGCAAGAAACCTGACAAACGTTTCAATTATAAGAAGATATACAAGAAACCTAACAGATTTCCATCTTATAACAAGGGTTTTATACGTTAGTTAACCTTAAATTCTAGACAAATTTTCTTAGAGATATAACAAATTGCATATCAAGAAATTCCATTTAAACAAAAATATAGAAGGTGATCATTAAAAAAAAGTTGCACATTGAGAGACACCTGTAGCTAGAGTTGTAAAAATACCCGCAGATTTTAAGGGACGGAAATAAATCCGAGAATTGTGGTGAATAAACCCGGAATTTTGCGGAATATTGGGAATTTTGAGGCAAAAAAATCGAGGACAGGAAGTCTCTCATTAAAACATTGCATATGTATTCATGATTGACAGACTAGCAAAATCTCATACTATATACTGTAAAAAAATTTCGTAAAATTTCAGTAGATGTACCGTAAATTAACGGTATTTGTACCGTTTTCACTCTTTACGGTATGAGTACCGTACTTCTAAGGTATATTAAGCGTTAAAAAACTGTATATGTTCCATTTCGATTATAAACGGTATTTATACCGTAAAATGATTGTTTTTCAGTAAAAAATCTCTGTTTATACCGTAAAATGATTGTTTTTCAGTAAAAAATCACTGTTTATACCGTAAAATAATTATTTTTCAGTAAGGAAAAAGCTGGTAGCCCCGCCTCTGTGTACGGCAACTTCTGAAGTGATGCTCTTGCTCTTGTTAATACGTGCAGGCCAGAGGAGAGGGGGGAGTGCAGCCGGTACATATACCGTCCAGTTAAATTATGGTATATATACTGGTCACAAAGTTGCCAGTATATGTACCGTAATTTTTGACCAAAATTTTTTACAGTGTACCACTACCTGCCAAAACATGACAGGAAGTTTTTCATTAAAACATTGCATATATATTCATGATTGACAGACTCTCAAAATCTCATACTATACCACTATCTGCCAAAACGATGACAGGAAGTTTCTCATTAAAACATTGCATATATATTCATGATTGACAGACTCGCAAAATCTCATACTAAACCACTACCGGCCAAAACGATGACAGGAAGTCTCTCATTAAAACATTGTATACGTCTTCATGATTGACAGACTAGCAAAATCTCATACTATACCACTCCCTGCCAAAACGATGACAGGAAGTTTCTCATTAAAACATTGCATATATATTCATGATTGACAGACTCGCAAAATCTCATACTAAACCACTACCGGCCAAAACGATGACAGGAAGTCTCTCATTAAAACATTATAGTATGATTGACATGATATGACTGACAGACTAGCAAAATATCATACTAGCAAAATATTATACATTGACAAATCTCTCCACTACCTGCCAAAACGATGACAGGAAGGCCCTCAATTAAACACTGCATTCATCTTCATGATTCATAAACTAGTAAAATCTCAAAATATACCCCTAATATCTCCTATATGCCAAGTCGGTGAACTTTTTTATCAAACTATATATCACTAATATTTAAAACATACATAGATACTCATCAGCGTATAAATACATAAAATCAAAATTTAAACTTAAAAAAAAACAAATTTAAACAAATTTAACTTTTGATTTTATATATTTATACTCTGATGAATATTTATGTATGTTTTAAATATTAAATTTGACAGCTTAAGTCTAGGTTTTTATTATATATCCTTATTTCAGAATAGTAATCATCTCTTTATTAAATGTCAGAAAATCCGTGATTAAATAAAGCAAAGATTACTAGTGGGAAAAAGTAATAAATACTATTTTGATTGAAAAAACTTTCATTCTCCTTCTACTATATCAGTAACATAATAGGAAATATATTTCTCATTAAAAATTACATCCCCCAAAATTCAGACAGACCTCATAAAATACCGCTATACACCAGTAAGATAACATGAATATCTCTTTAAAACATTACCTATCTCTTAAAGATTCAGAACCTCAGATGTGACAGCACAAATAATCACAAGTGTCACAATCAAAAAGTTAACCAAAATGTGATATCTTTATTTCTTCTCGACTCTCAGGTTAATGTCAAATTACGTCTTGACTCCAATGTGAAGTGGAAAATCGCGAATTTTCGAGTTATTTGCACCTTGTCATAAAATGAGACATTCCAGTTTTTAAATTAAAATATGTCAGTCATAAGCTAAAAATGTGATTATTATAATTTATAAATTTTAATTTTGCCTTTCAATCACCGTAAGATACCGTGAACATTGACCCATTTGAAATGGGTCAATTAGATCACGAGTTATTAAATATTGAAAGAATGGTTGATTGATTGATTTTCTCGTTTTTTCTTGTTTTCTCAATAACTGTTTCAGATATCAGAATACGGTAAACTGCAGATTATAGCCATAAATTTCCTCCATCTCCATCTGATGTGTTTAGTGTTAGCTATGCAATCGTTTTTGTACCTACTCCGTACAAACAGACAGACAGACAAAAAAAATTACTTATTTTTTACTATACGTCATCTGAATAGTCAAATAAACTTACTATCAAGGTTTTTTTTAAATTACAGTTAGACATTCCATATATATATATATATATATATATATATACGCCCTAAGCCAGGTAAGAAACAGCGTTCATATAAAAAACACTAATAAACGTGCCAAAAAATGACAAAAAGATACCCGATTGTAATTATTAAACACTTGCTCCATATGAAGATTTGATTTACAAACAAAGAGTGTAAAATATACCTCTTAAGATAAAAGTTAAAAAGTATTTATTAAACACAATCTCTCTGGCGTAAATAAAATCTGCTAATAGGAGGCGGAACTCCCCCCCCCCCCATCCCTTACCTTTCAATAGCCCTTTCCAGACTTGAGGCTGTTGGAAGGGGGTAACCCGAGTACGGAAGATCTAAGTGGAAAAATTTTAAAACGATTTCGTTAAGTTAAATACATTTAATACATCGAACGACCGCGGCAGATTCAAGCTTATTCATTGGCAGTTTTATATATTTGTATTTCATGTTTTTCCTTTTCTCTCTCTAGAACCAATAAATAAATATGGGCCACCGATAGACCCCGATAGACCACCGACTGATCACAAGAAACCACCGATAGACCACAAGAAACCACCAATAGACCACAAGAGACCACCGATTGATCAATATGGACCACAGATAGACCACAGGCGACCACCGATAGATCACAAGAGACCACCGATAGATCACAAGAGACCACCAATAGACCACAAGAGACCACCAATAGACCACAAGAGACCACCGATTGATCAATATGGACCACAGACAGACCACAGGCGACCACCGATAGACCACAAGAGACCACCGATAGATCACAAGAGACCACCGATAGATCACAAGAGACCACCGATAGACCACAAGAGACCACCGATTGATCAATATGGACCACAGACAGACCGCAGGGGACCACCTACGCAGCCCCGTTGGAAAAAGTGTCCACCGCAGGAAACATTTTCAATGTGCGCCGGTGCCTGCCAGCCTACCTGTCGTCAACCGAAGCCAAAATGTGAACGAGGATGCATATGTAAAAAACCCTTTGTGAGGAATGAAGAGAATGGACAATGTGTCCGTAAATCCCAGTGTCATCGTAAGATGCAGTATTAAAGTAACGGATTGTGAAGCGAACATTAAATCTTCATACATTTATATTCTATATTAAATATAATCGGGATATTCAATTCCTTGTTTGTAAGGTTCACTTTCATGTTACACGGGGTAAAAATTTGTCTGTAGAAACCAATACTTTTTTTTAATTAATTCAATAAAATGTTTGTGTTCAAAGCAAAATACAGCCTTCCTACATTTTTACTTAAATATTTATTTCTGTTTTTGTTTTTTTCAGATTTTAAAAATTATGTTAATCACACATTGGGCGAAACAGAAACAAATGATAAATGTAAAATGCTCATAATGAAATTATGCGAAAGAAAAGAAATTGGCAAATCAGGATATTCAATTTCTTGTTTGTAAGGTATTTGTCTGTAGAAACCAGTAATTTTTTTTTATCAATATACCACTGTGGGCAAAAAATAGTAAGACTTTGTTCATAATTTTAAAATTCTTAATTTATTCTTCCAAATCTATTTCATCCCCCTCAAAGTAATCCCCCCTGGCCCCAATACACTTGTGCCAACGTTTCTTCCAATCCTCGAAACAGTTGTTAAAGTCAATTTCCGGAATAGCCTTGAATGCGCGTAGCGATTCACGTTTAATGTCTTCAATTGACTCAAAACGGTTTCGCCGGAGCGGTCGTTTGAGTTTACTGAATAGTCAGAAGTCACACGGAGCTAAATCAGGTGAATACGGTGGTTGCGGCACGATATTGGTTGAAAATTTGGCGAAAAACTCACGAAGAATTAATGCAGTATGCGACGGTGCATTATCGGTGCATCTTTCAAAATGGTTTTCACTGATCCTTCCGATATTCCAACGATGCCAGTAAGGTCTCTGACTGTTAATCGTCGATTCTCAAGCACCAATTCCTTGATTTTATTGACGTGTTGATCATCAGTTGATGTTGATGGCCGTCCTCGACGTGGTTCGTCGTCAACGCGTTCTCGACCTTCTTTGAATAATTTGTACCAATCAAAAACACTTGCTCGCGACAAACAATTATCACCGAAGGCCTTTGCAACATTCTGAACGTTTCGGCACCAGAAATTTGATTCCGTACACAAAATTTAATGGAACTTCTTTGTTGAATAATTTCACTCATTGTAAAAATCGCCGAATGCACTTTTTGTACTTCAGAAAGACAAGCGTATACTAAACACTAATGATTATTTTGATGTGACATTTGGCACACTGACAGTCATACCAACCTATAAAAAAAATATTTCGGCGAATGGGTTTTCGCGCGAAATTTAAATTAAAAACTCTTACTGTTTGTCGATCACAAGAATAGCTCTCGCCAAGAAGTCTGTGCCTGTCTGTTGCCGTGGAAACAAGACTCCCTCCATTTTCGACAGGGAAAGCCAGAAGATAGGCATTCACATTGATTTACTGAACGCCTTGAGGGCTTGTTGGCGATGTTTTTGTTATTATTACTTTTTTTTTTTTGTAATTATTTTAATCGATTCATCGAGTGAAAGAAAGCTATTTCATATATTATTTATATGATAATGTTTAGATTTTACAAATGAAAATAAAATATGAATCAATATGAATTATTCATGGAATTTATTACAGTAAAAATGAAATAAAATTAACTTAAATAATTGTTTCAAAATTAATATTTTCATAGTCATTAATAATTATCAATGACTGTAAATTATTAATACAATGACCGAACTTCAGTGATTATTATAAATTTCAGCATGTATTTTCAAACAATTTACAAAGACGGAGAATTTTTTTTTATCATTAAAAATACAAAAAATAATAATACCTTCTAAACTTTTAGAATTTTATTCAAGCATATGAAAGTCCTGTAAATCATTCTCAGAAGTCTCGCTTTCTTCTGAATCAAGAATCGCCGGTATTAATGTTAAATGACAGTTCGTCCAATAAATCCTCTAACAGTCCATCTTTTTCCCCATTTATTCTCTTATATAAAAGTCTTGAATCGTTTGACGTATAACGCACTTGTCAAAGTCATCTATTTCGCAATTTCGTTCACTAGGTCTTTTACGATGTTTACCAGGTGATTCTAAAACTGTCGATGAGCCCAATGCAGAAACTTCATTTCTTTTTTTTTTTTTTTTTTTATTGTAGCTTCAAAAACTCTACTTGCTCGGGAAGCCCGTTTTAGAGCTTGTGGGAGCGGAATTAATACAGCTTTATACGAAGCTTCACTGGAACAAAATTCCTCAACATTATATATGATTTTACGTGCTTGCGATTTCAAGACTTCACCTTTCCTAAACTGAAAGGGCATCTTTCCAGTTTAACAAATTAGCAAAATTATTTAAACAAATGGGAACAACCCGTAAGGCATGGTGACGTCACGGCGACGTCATTGTGAAGTCACACTGTAACTTTGTGACCGTCGTCTTGACGTCACGTGACGTCGATGTGAAGTCACTGTGACCTAAATGTGAAGTCGTTATGGCCGTTTTCAAGGCTTTCTGTGACCTCACAATGTGACTACTTTGTGAAGTCACCGTGCGGCTTCAATGTGAAAAAAGTGACGAATGTGCATCGGATAGGGTGACCAGATTTTACCCGAATCCTATCCGGATTGTTCGGATCAACATTTTTTATGCTACATATTTGTGACGTTTGTGACGATACTGCACCGGGTCGGGTGACCAAATTTTACCGGAATCCAATCCAGAAAGTTCGGATCGATCTTTTTGGATTTGTTTGACTACAGAATAGATTTGGATTAGTGGTCGGGTGACCTGATTTTCGTGAACCCGAACTAACCCGAGTCGGGTATAATGTTTTTACTGTAAGTCTTGTTCGGAATAGAATCTTGCATACGACAGAGTAACCAGATTTTATCAGAAATTGGTGTTACGACACAATTTCTGATGTCGGTTCGGATCTAGAGTCATGCACGAATCCGGTTATATACTTTTTGAACATGGTCGAATGTCTACTTGAGCATGAATGATGATTGACTGAAATTATATTTTGATTCAACCCATATTCTTACCCTAACCCAACAACAACAACAAAATCTGTAGGCCCACAACCCGACCGAACCTGATAAATGATTTCGTATAGATTCGGATAACAAGATTTTACCAAATCCGGATAAGATCGACGATAAGGATTGGATCGGAAATAATTTTTATTGATGCAACTCGCATTCAAATTAAAACTTTGCATCTGATTGGGAAACCGGCTAATGTAGCCGTTAAGCAAGACAATTATAAATGTAAAAAACGCATACTAATATAAAAATACCGTAATTTCGCGCGTATGCGTCGCACCCTAGTTAAGTCTTTTTCAAACCGGAAATTTTATTGAAAATAAGAAGTCAAATAAGTTCTAAGCAGAAGTAAGTCACATTTTATTTAAAATAAATTCTGGTAGGAAATCGAATTGTCTGAGGTACGGCGTATACGTGCGAAATTACGGTAATAGATGAATCCATCAAAAATTATAATAAAAGTAAATATTTCAATAATATGAAATTCTATTGTGCAAATAACAACTTTTTAAATTAACTCCTACTTCTATTTGTTTTGTGTAACCACGAAAAATATTGACAATAATTAAAACTATGCTATTTTGCTGTTAAGTATTGAAGTCTTTAAATGTTCTATATTTCCCTTCTCTCAGTAACACGAAACTTTCTGACACATTCATGAACAAATTTTTAAACGTGTGGCACTTGCATGCCTGATTATTAAAGTGATTTGGAATGAATAGCGTTTTCCATTTTTTAGATGTTATTCCATTTTAGTCCTCCTATAAGTACCAAAATATGGCATGTATATATTTAATCCTACCCTAGCTTTGATCGACACATTACCAAATAAAATGGAATCTGTCTGACACTCCAAACATTCACATGCATTGACTACATTCAAGAAAAAGAAAAATCATTATCATCAACCTAACCAAATTTTACTGCTTTTTTCTGATTATTTGGCTATAATGTTTGATAAATTAATTAGAATTAAACAAACTGTATTGCTTGATATTTTTGATTAAATTATCTTTCCAGCGGTATAGAGCTTTTATGGTATAACTAAGAAATATTGGGTGTTATGAGCCATCAAACTTTTTTTAAAAAAAACATTGTTCCCAAAAGGTTTCCACAATTTTGGCCATTACTGTATATACAGCTAGATACGAGATTCATTGGCGATTTCAGCTGTTATGTGACATGTTTTGTTATTCTAAAATCATCACATTTCTGGAAGATTCAGAATGGAAATTGAAAAAAAAACTATGAATTTTTTGAAGGGTCCTATGTTTTAAGGAGAAAAAATTATAAAGGATTTTTTAAAGGACTCAAGTTCTTCTTGAACTGCTTACATATCATATTTTCTATGTTAACATTTTAATGGTAGTCACTGAACATGAAAATATATAAAGAAAAAAGTATCAGAATGCAGCCATTACATTTTGAATACATTAAATTTCAATTTTTCCAATTTGAAAAAATTGAAAAACATCCCTTCAGAAAAAAAACGGAAAAAACCCAGTTTTCCCCCCCAAAGTTTCCGTTTTTTTTCCCGAGTATTCCCATCTCTAATCTTATATATTTAATTAATAAAAATATCAACACAATGTATTCTATCATATTCTGGGGTCCAGATTTTAGATGATATTTTAAAAAAATAACGATACGTTTAATTTATTAAGGATGATTTTGGAAAAATATTTGATTAAAGTTGCTCTTTTTGAAAGAGAAAAACAAAAATTTAACCTACAGATCAAAATAGACTATTATTTATAATTATATTTTAACCCTTTGGGGCTCAACAACATCGATTTGAAAAATATATACTCACATGATAACATCATTTTAAGAAAGTAAAAAGTAATTAAAAAAATTAAATCATAAAAATAAAAATTATTGGCTAAAAGAGTATTTTTCATATTTGTAATAAACAGAAAATTACACAGCTACTTCTCATAAATATTGCCATTTTTTAATACAAAATTCTAAAGTGAACTTACCTTTGTAAAAAAAATCTATTTTTGAACGTCTCTGGACTTTTAAATGCAACAAAATTTAGTTTACAATAACGGGGTGAAACTGTTCAAATGATAAATAAGACTTTTATATGAAAAATTAATTTAGCATTGTCGTATGTTGAGAATTCTGTGAAAAATTTATATTAACTTCTGTGTTGAAATATAACAGTAATAAATAAAATCGCCTTTTTATGCTCACTGTAAAAAACTTTGACTTTTGGGTATGTGTACAGATATGCAACACGGTGATACAAAGGGTTAATTCATTTTGCAACAGGGTTTGAATGCAGTAAAATATATTACTTAAAAACAATATTTTGGTTATTAAAAATATAATTTTATTAATTGATTGTGAAATTTATAATTTTATTTAGGAAATTATATATTTATATACAGTGTCTCACAAAAGTGATGGGACACTTGTGCTTTATAAAAAGAAACTGCAATAAAATAAATAAACAAACATGTGCAAAAATTTTTTGGGTGTGTTTCATATTTAAAGTTAGTAACAATTATTACATAACATACATTTTGTCAAAATATTAAAATATTAATTTAGTAAAAATACAATTGTTCAGAACGGAGCAAAAAATGGCTCACATAAGTGATGGGACACTTACTTTTCCATCAAATATTTATCCAAAAATTTTACTTTTTAAAAGGTTTTAATATTTTGTTGGATTTCCTTTTACTTTTAAAACATGATTTAATCTTTTTGGGATGGATTCGACTATTTTTTTTGTGATTTCTGGAGTGATTTTACCCCATTCTTCTTGAAGCACCGATTTTAGTTGTTGTTTTGAAGAAATGGTGTGTTTGCGAATTCTTGATTCCAATTCTTGCCAAATATTCTCTATGGGATTTAAGTCTGGAGATTGTGGTGGTGTTTTTATTATTTCAGGACAGTTATATAGCAGCCAGAGTCTAACGTTCAGAGCAGTGTGCTTGGGGTCATTGTCCTAGTAGAATTTAAAATCGTTATGAAGGTTCAATTTTCGTGCTGAAGATTTCAAATTTTGCTTTAAAATATCAATATACTTGTACTGATCCATTATACTGTCAATAAAAACAAGATTACCAACTCCAGCGGACGACATACACCCCCATACCATAACTCCTCCTCCACCATGTTTTACTGTTGGTACCAAGTTCTGTTTGCGAAGTTCTTCCCTGGGTTTTCTCCACACCAAGATTCTACCGTCAGAACCAAATATATTAAATTTACTCTCATCAGCAAATATAACTTTATTCCAGTAATCAGAATTCTTATTTATGTTGGATTTTGCGAAAGCTAGTCTGAGTTTTCTATTCTTTTCACTTACGAAGAATTTTTTCCTGGCTACTCTACCGTGATATCCAGCAGATCGAATTACCCTTCTAATAGTTTCAGGATTAACAATTATTCCATATAATGCTTGTAAATCAGCAGCAACTTTTGAAGCACTAATTCTTGGATTTTTTTTAATATTTCGAACGATAATTCGCTTTATTCCATTGGATAGCTTTGATGGTCAGCCAGGTCTTCTTTTATCCTGAATCATATGATTCTTTTTATATCGTTTAATGATATTGAAAACTGTTGAACGACTCAAGTTAACTGTTTCAGCAGTTTTTCTAATAGATTTTCCACGTTCAATATGCAAATTAATAACTAATTTTCGAATTTCAGGCGAAGTTTCTTTTCGTTTAGCATTCATGACTACACAGAGCTAAAAAACACAAAAATTCCAAAACAAACTGGAGAGAAATACTGCAGACGATTTTATAAATTATTGCCAATTGCTTTTAAGTAAAAATAAAACCCCAAAAAATATTTTTATTGCTTATTTCAGACGATTTTTGTTGCATATATAATGGTGTCCCATCACTTATGTGAGCTATTTTTTGCTCCGTTCTAAACATTTGTATTTTTATTAAATTAATATTTTAATATTTTGACAAAATGTATGTTATGTAATAATCTTTACTAAATTTAAGTATGAAACACACCCACAAAAAAAATGTGTACATGTTTTTTTAATTTATTTGATTAGTTTCCTTTTGTAAAGCACAAGTGTCCCATCACTTATGTGAGACACTGTAAGTAATAGATCTTACTAGGGATTATTTTTTGAAAACACAGATCATAATTGTTTGTAATGACACAGCACCACACTCTGTTTGGCGTGATAATGTGATTCATTTTTTAACGTTTTACTGCAGATTTTAGATGCATCGATAGTGATACATATGTATCATATGACGCCGATGAAGGATCTATCTGGTTTGATATTTGGTGACGGGACAATAACCACAATAACCTTCTGTAATTCTGATATCACCATCAATAGAACAAGTAGATTTAATAGAATCTGAATAGACAGAATATGACAGAATATGATAATTAAAAATAACATGCCCCTGTTAATAATAAATGTTTAATAATAGTGCCTACATATTTTGAAATTTATAACTATAAAATGATTCAGGAAATGAAACAGTAACATTAATCATCTGATTAAAATCGTTGACATACTGCTATTTATTTAAAAAAAAATAAACATTCTAAATTTAATAAACTTTATTTTTATAAAAATTAAATTAATGAAATATATAGCTTTTGTAAAAAACTAATATGGAATTAATTGAAAACTTTATAATTTAATAAAAATATAACAAGTAAAATAATATTTCTTCATACCAATTTTCCTTTGTCATCATCTTCAATATTCTGTTTTGATATAATCCAAATAACGAAAGCTTCGCTTCTTTTGGCGAAAATAATTCGTCCAAATCTGGTACAGTATCATTGACCGGACTCAAATTTCACCGCGCCAATAAAAACTGTACCTTTCTCGAACGTAATTTTCAATCAAATATGTATATGCGAAGTTCTGTGCAGGTTTTTGTTAAATTTTAATTCCACATTCATTATACACGTCTATTGTCCAAGTACTTCATTCACATCCCACTTCCATCCCTACACTGTTATTTTTACTTATTAAGAATTCCGTACTCTGACGTCGATCTGCAGACGATATTTTCAAAACATCTGCCTACTTAGAAGGGCAGATGATTTTTTTTTTTCTTTTATATACTAGTTTAGGTTAGAGTAGAAAGTTAAATACGGAATATTTTTTGAGACTCTCTCCAATTAAAACTTATTATTTGAAGAAGTATTTTTTATGCATTTGATCTTATTTTTTTCGATTAGTTTCACAATAATTTCAATTTAAATGATTTGTAAGTTCCTTTTTTGTAAACTAAAACAATGATATTATAATATTTATGGCATATCAAATAAAACATTGTTTAAATTTAGGAGTATATAATAAATATTTTAATGGGCAATAATGCAAGATCGGTTAACAAAAACAGTAACATTTGTATCACGCGTAATAAATGCAAAATATGATCATAAAAAATAGAAAAGGTTTATCGCGGGAGATGGGAGGAGGCATTTTTCCTTTTTCAACCTTTCTTTTTTTTTATTTATTAATATCCTGTAGAATAAAACAGCTTGTAAAATAGCAATATTTTTTTTAAATAAATTTCTGATAAATGAAAAGGGAAAAGGTAAATAATTATTTATGTCATGCGTTTTGCATACGTTTCGTATATTTCATTTTATTTTCGGAAAATGTTAAATTTATTTAAGAAGTATGAAACAAGTACCAAAATATATATTGGCAGAGGTACTTAATCTATTTAAACACTAACAGAAAAACAATTATTATTGGAAATATACAAGGGTTTTTATTATAATAAATGTTTGTTTATCCCAACCTACCACCGTTCACAAAAATAAATCTTTAATTACCCCATCTGTATATTATTTTCTGCCGTAATTTACAATTGAAACAAATAGGGGATACAACCCGGGTTCCTCGGGTTATAGAATAGAGCATATACAGTGTCTCACAAAAGTGATGGGACACTTGTGCTTTATAAAAAGAAACTGCAATAAAATAAATAAACAAACATGTGCAAAAATTTTTTGGGTGTGTTTCATATTTAAAGTTAGTAACAATTATTACATAACATACATTTTGTCAAAATATTAAAATATTAATTTAGTAAAAATACAATTGTTCAGAACGGAGCAAAAAATGGCTCACATAAGTGATGGGACACTTACTTTTCCATCAAATATTTATCCAAAAATTTTACTTTTTAAAAGGTTTTAATATTTTGTTGGATTTCCTTTTACTTTTAAAACATGATTTAATCTTTTTGGGATGGATTCGACTATTTTTTTTTGTGATTTCTGGAGTGATTTTACCCCATTCTTCTTGAAGCACCGATTTTAGTTGTTGTTTTGAAGAAATGGTGTGTTTGCGAATTCTTGATTCCAATTCTTGCCAAATATTCTCTATGGGATTTAAGTCTGGAGATTGTGGTGGTGTTTTTATTATTTCAGGACAGTTATATAGCAGCCAGAGTCTAACGTTCAGAGCAGTGTGCTTGGGGTCATTGTCCTGGTAGAATTTAAAATCGTTATGAAGGTTCAATTTTCGTGCTGAAGATTTCAAATTTTGCTTTAAAATATCAATATACTTGTACTGATCCATTATACTGTCAATAAAAACAAAATTACCAACTCCAGCGGACGACATACACCCCCATACCATAACTCCTCCTCCACCATGTTTTACTGTTGGTACCAAGTTCTGTTTGCGAAGTTCTTCCCTAGGTTTTCTCCACACCAAGATTCTACCGTCAGAACCAAATATATTAAATTTACTCTCATCAGCAAATATAACTTTATTCCAGTAATCAGAATTCTTATTTATGTTGGATTTTGCGAAAGCTAGTCTGAGTTTTCTATTCTTTTCACTTACGAAGAATTTTTTCCTGGCTACTCTACCGTGATATCCAGCAGATCGAATTACCCTTCTAATAGTTTCAGGATTAACAATTATTCCATATAATGCTTGTAAATCAGCAGCAACTTTTGAAGCACTAATTCTTGGATTTTTTTTAATATTTCGAACGATAATTCGCTTTATTCCATTGGATAGCTTTGATGGTCAGCCAGGTCTTCTTTTATCCTGAATCATATGATTCTTTTTATATCGTTTAATGATATTGAAAACTGTTGAACGACTCAAGTTAACTGTTTCAGCAGTTTTTCTAATAGATTTTCCACGTTCAATATGCAAATTAATAACTAATTTTCGAATTTCAGGCGAAGTTTCTTTTCGTTTAGCATTCATGACTACACAGAGCTAAAAAACACAAAAATTCCAAAACAAACTGGAGAGAAATACTGCAGACGATTTTATAAATTATTGCCAATTGCTTTTAAGTAAAAATAAAACCCCAAAAAATATTTTTATTGCTTATTTCAGGCGATTTTTGTTGCATATATAATGGTGTCCCATCACTTATGTGAGCTATTTTTTGCTCCGTTCTAAACATTTGTATTTTTATTAAATTAATATTTTAATATTTTGACAAAATGTATGTTATGTAATAATCTTTACTAAATTTAAGTATGAAACACACCCACAAAAAAAATGTGTACATGTTTTTTTAATTTATTTGATTAGTTTCCTTTTGTAAAGCACAAGTGTCCCATCACTTATGTGAGACACTGTATATAGATAGATATATTCTGAAATTGAAAATTCTAATTTTACATTTAATACTTTTTTTTTTTACATTTAATACATTATTTTAGATTGTCCACCAACAACACCAAAAATAATTTTCATATGAAAATTATCAATTATGTATTTAAATAAAGTTTTAAAATTCATTAGTGATACTTTTGTATTAGTCGCATGTCAGGTTTAAATTAGTCGAAAATATCGCCACCTGTATATATATATATATATATATATATATATATATATAATTTTGTTTGTTTGTTTGTTCTAATAGTTTTAGTGGTTTAAGCGAATAGTTTGATTTTATGTCTATTAAATTTGTGTTTTAAAAGAATATGAAATCCTATTTTTTATGAAGTTTTTAATTTCTATGTTGAATATTAGTCGGAAATAAACGCTGAATTATGGCAAATTAATTATTGTAACATTTTGTATTTAAATATAAACGTTTTAATCCGTTTTTGATTGGAATGCCCTCAATAGAGAGATTTAAAAATAAAAACATGCTTGAAAATTATTTTTTAAAACCATAAAGAATAGTAAATTGCAGTACAGTTTCAAGCATATTGCATTTGAACGAACATTTTTTTTTTTTCCTGACGATTAAATATCGAAATTGTGCAATGTTTGGAAATTAAAAAAATCACAGTAAAAGCGTTATTTAATGTTCACTTGTTGCCACCGTCAACATACCGTCATTGTTACTCTCATATATGATTTCGCTCTATAATATAGATTGCTGTTCTAATTTTAAAAAAGTTGTTAGTTTTTCACATAATATGAAAAGCAAATGAAAATGTGTCTTAATTTTAAAAAATTGTTCATGGAGTACATGCAGAATTATGTTTGTATTATAATTTATAATTTCACATTGATTGAAATTTATCTATTTACGAAGTATTTTCCTGTAGGTCGATAAATAAATAAATAAATAAAATTATTTTTAGGGGTCATCAAAATCACTCAGAATCAGACCTTTTAAGTGCATAGGCATTCCTGATAAATATATTTCTTCTCTTTTTCATATATATATTTCAAATTCCCATTTTGGTCAAACTGTGACTTCAAAACATAGTGGTCTTTTGACCACACAGGTAACGTAACGTTTGTGACTTGCAGTAACGTCACAGTGACGTCACAAAAATAAAAAATAAATATCAGAAACATGTTTTTTACATTGAATATTTATTTTGTAGTGTTTTTGCAATTTTTTTAAGGTTTCTAAGCAATTCACATTTTAGTCACAGTGTGACTTCACTGAATGGTGGTAATTCGGTCCCATATGTGACGTGACGTACGTGACTCACAGTGACGTCACTGTGACGTCCCTGTGAACATACATGCTATACGGGAAATAATTTAAAAAGCAAAAGCAAAATTAAATCAAAAATAAGATAACGCTGATCCAAGAAGAAGAATGACGTGCGGTAACCTTTTATTCCACCAATTCCTCACACGCGTAATCCCCATTCGAAATGGATAGGTCTTGTTACTATGGCGACCGCCACTAACCAGACTTCTTGGCGGGAGCTATTCTTGTGGTCGACAAACAGTACTATTTTTTGCCCACAGTAGTATTTGTGTTCAAAGCAAAATCCAACCCTCTGACTTTTTTACTTGAATATTCGTTCTATTTTTTTTTCTAGATTTTAAAGATGTTATTAATCAGACATTGGGCGAAACAAAAACAAATGATAAATTTAAAATGCTCATAATGAAATTATGCAAAAGAAAGGAAATTAGCATATCGGAATATTCAATCTCTTGTTTGTACGGTTCTCTTAGGGTAAAAATTTGCCTGTAGAAACAAGTAATTTTTTTTATAAATTCAATAAAATATTTGTGTTCAAAGCAAAATCCAACCCTCTGACTTTTTCACTTGAGTATTCGTTTCTATTTTTTTTTCTTTCTTTTTTTTCCAGATTTTAAAGATGATATTAATCAGACATTGGGCGAAACAGAAACAAATGTTAAATTTAAAATGATCATAATGAAATTATGCAAAAGAAAGGAAATTGGCAAATCGGGATATTCAATTTCTTGTTTGTAAGGTTCTCTTAGGGTAAAAATTTGTCTGTAAAAAATCAGTAATTTTTTTTTTTATCAATTCAATAAAATATTTGTGTTTAAAGCAAAATCCAACCCTCTGACTTTTTTACGTGAATATTCGTTTCTATTTTTTTCTTTTTTTTCCAGATTTTAAAGATGATATTAATCAGACATTGGGCGAAACAGAAACAAATGTTAAATTTAAAATGATCATAATGAAATTATGCAAAAGAAAGGAAATTGGCAAATCGGGATATTCAATTTCTTGTTTGTAAGGTTCTCTTAGGGTAAAAATTTGTCTGTAAAAAATTAGTAATTTTTTTTTATCAATTCAATAAAATATTTGTGTTTAAAGCAAAATCCAACCCTCTGACTTTTTTACGTGAATATTCGTTTCTATTTTTTTTTTCTTTTTTTTTTTCTTTTTTTTTTTTTTTTTTTTTTTTTCCAGATTTTAAAGATGATATTAATCAGACATTGGGCGAAACAGAAACAAATGATAAATTTAAAATGTTCATAATGAAATTATGCAAAAGAAAGGAAATTGGCAAATCGGGATATTCAATTTCTTGTTTGTAAGGTTCTCTTAGGATAAAAATTTGTCTGTAGAAACCATTAATTTTTTTTTATCAATTCAGTAAAATATTTGTGTTCAAAGCAAAATCCAACCCTCTGACTTTTGTACTTAAATATTCGTTTCTGTTTTTTTTTAGACTTAAAAGATGGTATTAATCAGACACTTAGCGAAACAGAGACAAATGATAAATTTAAAATGCTCAAAATGTAACTATGCAAAAGAGAGGAAGTTAGAAAAAATATCCATATATACTTCATAGTCTCATCATTTATTACATGAGAATTCGTAGTTTTTTTTTTTTAATAGCAGGAAGTCGGTGTTTATATTATGCATTGCTGCAATCTTTTTTATGACTTCCTAGGCATATACATTAGTTTATAGTGCCTTTATACATAAAATTGGCGACATACACGCAGAGAGCATTGAAGTCTGATTGAAGTTTCTGTCAAACTATGATAACTTACAATCTAGAATTTGGTGACGATCGATTGGACAACTTTTATTAGGCAAATAAGAAAAGTCAACAAACGTTAGTTTCGCGATTAGCAGGCTCGCCCGATACCTAGAGATTAGTTTTTAACACTTTTTAACATAAGGGCAAAGCATTCTCTGAGGGGTGGCAAAATTTTATTTTATCTTATTGTGAACAGCTGAGAAGCAATTGATACAGTTTTTTATACTCACATACTTTTTTAACGTACTCATTAATGATAAATGTGTCTCATTTTGAGAATGCTGCAATAGCAAGCCTTTCGTAAAAAAATGTTGATAGTTATTAATTTCTTTGCTTAAAGTTTTTATTTAATGCTAATGTTTCTATTGCAATCAAATATGACAAGTTATTTTAGATTTCGTGCAATTTCATCATTTTTTTAGGGTTTCGTTCATCTCACGAAACCCTATTGCTCCCGCTCCGTTGTCTGTCTGTCGCAGAGCCATTCTCGAAAACTATCTAACTTACAGAATTGAAACTTTGTGTATAAATCAGAATATCAGCTGTGAAGAGCTGAAAATATTAAAATTTGAAAAATTCGTATTATTTTAATAAATAGAGATAAAAAAACCAAAATTCTAACAGCCTTTTCCTTTTAAATTTAAACATTTTTCATTAAAGCAGATGCCAAAAATTAAAAATTCACGATGGAAATCTTTCCACAATAATTAATTTTCTATCAGACGATTTCCACGTGAAAAAGGAAAATGAAATAAAAAGTTTCACCAATTGAAAAAAAGATAAATATGAAATAAAATTATAGACGTCATAGTCGTAATAAAACAAGGAGTCTCAATAATACAAGGAGTATGAGTATGAGTAAGTAAACAAAGCAGATTAATATCACGTCATTAGAGAATTAAAAAGAAAATCTGACGTCATATGGGAAGTTTAACTAATTTTTCAGATGTTTGAGAATAATACAAAGTGAGTATCAATATAAATAATAGAGAATGGTAAATATATGAGTTTGAGAAACATATTGAATCGTGATAAAAATCCGATTATGGAAATATTCGCATATTTTAACATTTTAAAGGTATACAATTTGTTTAATTTTGAAATTATTTTTTTAAATATTGCATTCAGTCCGTATGACGGATGTTTTTATGACAGAATATAATAGCGCGCTTGGCCCGCTATCTGGCTGGTTTAGATATTCGAAAAAACGAAAAAATAGACCGGTAAATTTTTATTTTATAAAAAACATGACTTTTTTTTGTTGTTGTTGCTAAATGAAATTTGTTTGAATTTATTAAAGAAAGGATAAAGTGTTTTGAAAGGAATATTAAACGAAACCCTTTGAGCGATCTTTGATCACAGTTACCCACTTGTTTAGTCCGGCCGGTGTTCACTAATACGATCTCAAAAATCAAATACTTTCAGGGGGAGAAATTGCCATCCTTATCTTCTCCCCATCTAACGCCCCTGGAAGCTGCTCTGACTTTCCACTACCTAGTTCGAGTGGGTAACTGCCAACTTATCGCTATCGATGCATGGCTGCCAACTTATTAACACTTTGTTGCATACTGTCCAACACAGTGGGCAAAAATGCTATTTGTTCCCTATCCAATCTATTTCATTTACAGTTCCTATTCAAAGCTTATGCTACTCTATGCTTTCAGTAGAAGAATCGAGATAGCGCCACAACAGGTAACTTACTTGTTGAGATATCATCAATATGGATGTCTCTTCAGAATGTCGGTAAGTTGTTCCGCATGAACTAAAATGTTTCTAAACATACAATGTAATTTAAATCGTATTTTCTTTATAAATCATTGTTTTTAGACTTCTTTTGGTCTAATGTATAATTGAAACACAAGAATAAAAATACCTTGTTTGTTTTGTTTTGGACTATAGTATATACGCTGCAGTAATATATATATATATATAAATATATATAATGCATAAAATATTTTTTTTCTCATTCTGTGTGACCCTATTAGTTAGAAATTAGCAAATTTAATGTTGGGGATTTGCCAGTTTTAAAGTATGCAACAAAGGGTTAATAATTCCTGTAAATTTGTGTCAGTTTGACGAAGACTCTTTTGCGGTGAATGCAATACCCCCGCCATGCAAACAGACCATTCCTATGCCATATTTCTCACACAGCGGAGGCACCACTCCCAAAAGGCACCCGTCAATTTTGACATGTCGCCGAGTAACAACTACATGACATCCGAACGCTGTGACAGAGGCTCCTCTCATATATAAGGAAAGGGCATGTTTACAAACAAACAATTCCATCAACCAATCGACTACTGCAATTTTGTCGCAGCTCTCATTGCAGGAATCGTCATGGCGACGTAGGCCAGTCATATCACAGACCAATTTAACGTAGACCAATCAAACCGCTTCATCTCATGTGTACTGTAGGAGTCGTAAAGAACGAACAGGTTTTTCTCCCAAACCAACAGTAATTTAACCAACAGTGACGTCACTTGCCCTTTCCTTATACTCAGATCCAGTTTCCAAGGGGAGACCGTTATATCATCGCCCCCAAGGTCCTCTGAAAGCCCATAGGAGCCGTGAAAGGCTCAGAACCTAATCAAAGGCTCCCTCCCGACATTTGCTTTTCCCCCAGTCGGAAACGAGGAGCACCTATGGAAGGTTACCTCTGGACTTACTTCCAGGGGACGGACAAATACAAAAACAAAAAGGGTTAGTACGCTTAACTACGGATAAAGAGTAAAAAAACTAGGAACGTGAGTCCCCCACCACCGTCACGACCCAAGGTGACTAGGTTTAAGACTCCTATAATAGGAGCTGACGCATATCCATTTTGTTTCGGATTATTCGTGCTCAGTTCAGCATCAATCTACCGCAGCCGGAGATGGGGTTGCCTAAGACTCGGTTCTGATTGGCTGAACCGGTTCTGATTAGCTTGGTTTTTCGACTGAACTTCAATTTGAGCCCCAAATCTGCGAGGATGCGTCAGCCTGTATTATAGGAGCTCTAACTAGGTTTGGGACGCCGTATGGCAGAGTAGAAAAAAAAGCAAAAACTGCTCCGGTCGGAGCTTGGTACCGTCCAAGCCCGTTTGGTCATCCTCGCCGAATACGACCACCTGTTTTCCCTGTCGTTAACCGGATGCTGCCCCACAACAGGCATCAGCCTACAACTGATTGTCTCCGGCGCCTGGGCCCTGAGACCGTCCAAGAGGAGCACTCATTTAGTCTCTGGAGTGTCTGAAGCAAGACGTGCCAGACATAGGCCGCACGATGCCGCACTCAAGTCGGACTACTCCAGGAGGTCTTTAGATACGTTTGGCATGACCAACGAAAGTCGAGCACGCCCATGGATCCGGAAGTCGGCTTCCGTCGCAGACCCCGCTTTGGCTAAATCTCAAAAGTGAAACTGGTCGCTACGGCGTCTTCTGCCAGGCTCCCGGTCATTCTCCCGCACATAAGCCGAGTTGAATCGGGACCACCTGGAGGAGCACCCTCCCTCAGTTTGACTAAAGTCAAACAAATATGTTTCACATCTGATTATTACTATTATTATTATTATTACTATTATTATACCAGTGGAGCCAAGCGAGGATTTCTCACTACAATCTGATGTTTTTTAGTAATATTCAATATTTTTTACACGCAGTTTAAAACTTTTAAAGAAAAAGTACGGATAAAAGTCGCTGGGAAAAAAACATTAGTCAAGCCAGAATATCATTTCCTTTATTCCATCAAAGTTACAATCAAAATTGATCAAAGATAAAAAAAACAGAAAAGAAAAGAAAAAGAAAGAAAGAAAAAGAAAAAAGTACGCGCGAGGAAAAAAAAATAACCGCAATAGAGGATGCGTCAACTGTTTCGTAGAAAATACGAGAAAGAGAAAAATAAATTGAAATACATTTAAATTACAATTTAATCTAATATGAGAAAGCGTACCTTTTAGGCTTCACGTGAAATACCACTACTTCGATCAATCGATGATATAGTTTTCTTCTAAATGTTTCAATTTAAATTTTGCTCTTTAATCATAAATATAAAATAAACCCGTTCAGATCCGTCATCTGCAAAAGTCATTGTTTACATCCAAGATGTTTTGTTTTATAATATAGAATTGCTTTATAAAGATCTGCTGCTGTTCTTCTTATTTGTCATATTTCATTATTGTTTTTGTTGATGTGTTTAAAAAATTGTCTTTCACGGGTGTTTTTAACAATAATGATTAGTTTAACTTATTTAATGTTAATAAATTTCATAAATATTCGCGGCCAAGATTTCGGATTACGGCTACATCTATTTGAAAATTGCCTTTCCTTGTTGCATGAACAACCGAAAACAATGTTTTAACACCGTTTCAAGGGTCAAAAATACTGATATTGTATTCAAAATATGATGGAGATACGCTGACGGACATCTACCCGATGATATTACAGCTGTCGAGAAACAATAAACACATTCACTTTGTACTAAAGAACATTTAATTCACAATCACGAAAAAAATCACACAACAACATGGAATACACAGACGATAATACTAAAAAAGTTTTAGTTCTTGGTTTAAGGCGTCATCACTTCACTTCATTTCAGTTCCTGTTACTGACGCAACAAATGTCATTGTTTACATCCAAGATGCTTTGCTTTATAATATAGAATTGCTTTATTAAGACCTTCTACTGTTCTTATTTGTTATATTTCTGTATTGTTTTTGTTGATGTGTTTAAAAAATTATATTTCTAACAAAAATGATTAATTTAACTTATTTCATGTTTATAAATGTCATAAATATTCACGGCCTAGATTGCGGATTAGAGCTATATTTATTCGAAAATTACCTTTTCTTGATTATTTTCCCCGTGATACTTGTTTTCTCTTTTGTACAATTGTTGTTATAATTTTCCTTTACGTTTCAATGAGCACGGATTTAATAAAAGTACTGAAATTTGCGAAAATATGAAGTTTTACGTATTGTACCTAACTATGACTAATAGATTATTGTTATAATTACTAAGTGACTAATATTATAATGGAATCATTGAAATAAATGATAAGTTAGGTCAAAATAAAACAAACAATAAACTGCAAAACAGTATATTTGAACTTAACAATATAAATTTAGTTCAACTTCTAAAGTTTTATTTGTTTATTTATTTATTTATTTTGTTATTTACATGACCATAGTAGCAGATTAGAAAAACAGTTAATAAAATTAATAAAATTTGATACGGATATAATAAGGTGCTGAAATTTGCAAAAACATGAAGTTTTGCATGTTGTAATTTCTTGTGACTAGCAGGTGACTGTTAGTACTACTACTAAGTGACTAATATGATAAATGAAATCATTTAAATAAATGAAAAGCTGGGTCAAAATGAAACAAACTGCACTGAGAATAATGACACTTTCAAATCTGAGTAAATCGATGCTTTCATTTTGTTATGAAACTTTTTGTTTCAAATAGGACGATCCAAGGCTTTCAATTCTAAAATACCAAAAATACTCAAAATATTGAAACATGGACATACTCAAAAATAATTAGAATCAGTTCAAAATCGTTTTTGAAACATGGACATACTCAAAAATGAGCACATAGAACATAGAAGTCAGTTCATACTCATTTTTGAAACATGGACCTTCTCAAATATGAGCACATGATGTTTTATTCTTGAGTGTGTGCATGTTTTCAGAAATGTGTATATACATGTTTCAAACTTGAGTAATTTTGATTTGGAGCCATTTTGACTATGCGACGTACTCAGATTTGAGTATTTTTTGCTCAGTTTTGAAAATGTCGTTTTTAGAGTGTATAAACTACCAAATAGTATATGTTTGAACTTAGGAATGAAAGTCTAGTACAACTTCTTAAGTTTTATTTGTTTTATTTATTTATTTATTTTGTTACAGATTACAAAAAACAGCTAATAAAATTTATATGATTTGATACGGATATAATAAAGTGCTGAAATTTGCCAAAACATGTCGTTTTGCATATTATAATTAGTTGCGGCTAATAGGTGACTATTATTACTACTCCTAAGTGACTAATGTTATAAATAAAATTATCAGAATGGTGTACCTCAACATCGTGAATTTTTTTTTAAGGAGATGGTGGCAAAAACACGAATGTTTGTTTCCTGTTAAAATTCATAGTTTAAATTTTAAAAATAATAATCTATAACCATATACTTGGAAAAACGTGTTTTCATATTTCTTTTAAAGTTATGGGATCAAAATAACGCATATCAGAATCTATTTCAAATTTATTTTTCTCAACACAAGCCTCACTCAGACAATTAATTATTTATAGATTCTAATTCATAATTCTTTAATATTAATTTCAATATTTCCCGTTTCATACTCTCTAAAAATGACATTTTCAAAACTGAGCAAAAAATACTCAAATCTGAGTATGCCGCATAGTCAAAATGGCTCAAGTCAAGATAGCTCAAATTACTCAAGTTTCAAACATGTATATGCTCATTTCTGAAAATATGCACACACTCAAGAATAAAACATCATCTGCTCATTTTTGAGTGTGTCCATGTTTCAAAAATGGGTTTGAACTGACCCTAATCATTTTTGAGTATGTCCATGTTTCAAAAATGAGTATGAACTGACCTCTATGTGCTCAGTTTTGAGTATGTCCATGTTTCAATATTCTGAGTACTTCTGGTATTTCAGAATTGAAAGCTTTGGGTCATGATATTTGAAACAAAAAGTTTCATAACGAAATGAAAACATCGATTTACTCAGATTTGAAAGTGTCATTTTTCTCAGCGTACTACAATATTATAGTAATTATAAAAATAAGACATTTACACTTCTTTTTTTAAGTAGTATGCTCGTACAGGGAAAAACAGTGAGATTAGATTATTATTCAGAAAAGTACTATTTTACCACAATTTTTTAATAGTATTTTTCGCCTTATTTAATCACAGGAAATGTTGCGAATTTTACAATTAAATAAGGAAATTATAAATTCTGTTATTTAAATATTAAATAGAAAAAAATTCTAATCTAATTTAGTGGTGCCATGCTCTTTGAAAATTCTAAGGAGTATACGCACTTTGATTTATTAAAAAATATATAAATAAAGAAAAATGTTAAAGTAATTAAACATTAGTGGATCAAAACTTATAATAAGAACAAGTGTGATTCTAAAAAATTTTTTATCTAACTGACTTAAAATTTATTATCTTTGTGTAAGATTTGAAATATTTTGTCAAAGTTGAGTGTTGTTATTGGAAATTTAAAAGATACCTAGTTCAAATTTTATTATGTTGATATCCACCAAAATCTCAATTTAAACGCATCAGTTAATGGCTGACATTGTTCCATATCGGTTGCACTTTTAAATTTTTTCTGCATCGTAAACCGTACTAAAAACCGATATTATTCATTAACGACTTTTTATATATTGCGATGTTTTATTTAATGTCTGCCATTTTGAAATATAGCTGCTACATTTTTTAAATTATGGTTGTGCTATATATTTCAGATAAATTGAAAGATCTAAGTTGAATATATATATTCTTGTTAAGATCCTATGTTAAGTAACTTGAAGGCACTCGCAAGCTAATGTTAAACCAATGGCAGCGCTCATTTCAAATTATTCGTTTGTGTTTCTTTCTTTTTTTTTTCTTTTTTTTTTTTTTTTTTTTTTTTTTTTGGCATAAGATGTCTGAAGTCGATGTCTAACCGGGTACTTTTTTTTTTTGTTTTTCAATTTAGGTAAAAGTTTCTTTTCTCTTCTTCTTTTTTTTGTTTTTGTTTTTGTTTTTGTTTAAGATGTCTGAAGTCAATGTCTAACCGGGTACCGGGTACTTTTGTATATATTTTTTTTCAATTTAGGTAAAAGTTTTTTTTTTTTTTTTTTTTTTTTTTTTTTTTGCATAAGATGTCTGAAGTTAATGTCTAACCGGGTACTTTTGTATATATTTTTTTTTCAATTTAGGTAGAAGTTTCTTTTTTTCTTTTTTTTGCATAAGATGTCTGAAGTTAATGTCTAACCGGGTACTTATATATATATATATATATATATATATATATATATATATATATATATATATATATATATTCGATTTAGGTAAAAGTTTCTTTTTTCTTCCTTTTTGGTCTTTTTTTTTTTTTTTTTTTTTTTTTTTTGCATAGTATGTCTGAAGTCAATGTCTAACCGGGTACTTTTGTATTTTTTTAAGACCCTTTCCCTTTCAAAACCAGTTCCGCAAGTAAAAATGACCCCAGGAAATAAAAACTGCAACTAAACTCGAAAAAACATGGAAGTACCCGGTTTGATATCGATATCAGGATGTCCTATGCAAAAGATAGAAAAATAAATCATTTTAAGATATTAAATGTCGAATACCGGGTAGTCAATTTTGGGTAGTTTTTTTTTTTTTTTTTTTTTTTTTTGGTCTAGGGAAATTTTTACATTCGTAATCGAGTTACTTTCAAACTTTTCGATTTTGGTTGCAGTCTTTTTTTTTTTTTTTCTCTCTGAGGACAATTTTTTTTTTTCGAAACAGTTTTTAAAAATGTCCCCAGAAATAAAAACTGCAGACAAAATCTACAAATTCCGAAAGTAACCGCTTAGACATCGATATCAGGTATTCTATGCAAGGTAAAAAAAATATATATATTTAAAAATATTAAAATGCAAACGAGAAATTTGGAAAGAGCACTGTTACTAGTTTAAAATTCTTTCAAATATCTTTGCGTTACTAACGTAGTCTCTTAGTCATTTGTTCAAAAGCCAATCAATGTCAGATGTGGCAAAGTAGAAAAATCAGTGTTTGGACTATCGCCGGATAAAACGCAATTCAACATTTGTAGCTTGATATGTTAGTCCCAAAAGCGTGCTGTACTTCACTTTATTTCCTTCTTTAGGTAGCGTTTTGAAGTTCTGCATCAGAATTGTGAAATATTGCAGAGTTTCCATGAAGGCTATGAGTTTCCCGGGACATATTCTTTTGCCTGTTGTAAAAAAAAAAAAAAAAACGAAAAATCATGCATTTTGCGTAGATAATGAAACAAGGTCAGAATTGGGGAAAAAATCACTTTTTTCATACAATTAAAAAAAGATGTCTAGAGAAAATATTTAGAAAATACATAGCGCAGTCAAAACCACATTTTCAGCAACTACTGTTCATAAGGTAGTATTTATTGTATAGGAATACTTTTATACAGCCCTGTAAATGATCTATAAACTTTTATACGCACCACGTAGTGAAACTTATATTTAATTTAGCTGGAAAAGCATAAAACAACTAGAAATGTTTTTCTGGCTAATACTATTATTAACCGGCAAATGTATTCATATCCTTTTTGCAACCTTGTACGTTGTAAAAAAAAAAAAATTAGTTCACGGGCATTTTCTGCGAATTGCTGCCGGAATTTTCCGAGAAATACCCCCCTTTTTAAGCAAAACTGTCAAATCCTATAACTTTCATGTTTTTACAGGAAAACTCATTTATCTAAGGGCAAAGCTCGTTTATCTAAAGACAAAGTCCGTTTTTTTTATGGATTTTGCCTAGAATCCCTGTTACAATAATTTTATTGCAGCAATTTTTGCAGTGATATATGATTTTTTATTATACTCACACCACATGTTATAGTAAAATTTAGCTGCATTGTTAAAAATTTGAAGCAAACTGTCCAGTCATCCGTTTTTATAGAAACGATTCCAATAACCATAATTTAAGTCTATTCTGACCTTATTATTGCCGATATTATGGTCAGAATAGAGTTAAATTACGGTTATGTAACCATTTTCTACAAAAACGGTCAAATGACTGGACAGTTTGCTACAAATTTTTAACAGTATGAGTTAAAAAACGAATAACTTTAAACCGCATTTTTAGTACATCCCGACCATACAAACTTATTAATTCGATTTGTTTCGTATATCCCTCTATATGTTCTATAAAATTTATACACACCATAGAAAACATCAAGATTTACTTTAACTTGAAAAAGGATAACACAAATGGAAACGTATTTCTTACAATTAATGATTACAAATTTGGATTTTTTCGTGCAACCCTGTAAAAGAACATTAAATGTTACATGTCCTATTTTCCCTGTGGCATAAGCTATTGTGTAGCTCGATAACGTACATCAATTTCACAAGGCTCGCTTCCAACAATCACCTTCTACTGAGAGTAATACAATCGAATTATTCTGGGTATCACAAGAGGTGAAGGTCACCTCTACAAGACTTCTTAAGTGCCTATACTAGCCATGCGACAAAACTCCCGAGCTATTGTGAAACGTATGGGAACGTTCTTTTCATATTTCTCGCTTGCATATTAATATTTTTAAATGATTTTTTAGCATAGGATATCTAAGGTCAATGTCTAACATTGTACGTTTGTACTTTTTTTCGATTTTGTTTGCAGTTTTTTTATGAGGGCACTTTTTCTTTCGTAGCCAGTTTCGAAATTCAAAGTACCTCATAAAAAATAATCTAAATCAAAATCGTAAATATAAAGGAAAGGTTCATTTAGAGATCGACATCAGCTATCCTATGCAGAAAAACTCTTAACTGCCCAAGAAAAGCCCCTCTATTTTCTACATATCAGTATAATGGGAGTTTTCTGCTTCATCCTCTTAAAGAGGAGAATTTGCATGCCTCAAATGCCTCAAAATATGAAATTTGGAGTCTGTAAAAAAAACCTTCCATGGGGAACGGGCAAAAATATCAGGAAAATAATTGCAGTACGCTGTTGAAAATATTATCAAGAGACTTCGTTTCTACATAAAGGCGGTCCCTTTGGTAACTTGTGCTTTTTCTGAAATCCACTTTCTCAGTCAAATCAATTTCCTTTCAATGTATACTTTATCTATTAGTAATCTGATTTTTATTTTTGTCAGCTTTAAAAGAAATATGAGCTGAAACATTTGTCCGAGTTATTGATTGACACTGTACCGAAAAATAATTTGGAACTAAAGACAGTAGACTTTAAACTTAAATAAGGAGAACTTTGAGTTCATTTTCTTAGCACATTTATTTTACGACAAGGACAGCACACACAACACACAATTTACAGTTACATTACAATTAAGATTCAAACGGTATCGGAGCTCGCTCGCCCCCACTTGCGGTCCGCCAAAAGCGAGCGTACTCGTTGGTTACAAGACAGCATCTCTCTTTCGGGGGCCTCTTCGACTTTTTTCTCTGGTTTTAATTGGTGACTACGCGGTAGTCCTATCGTCTCATTAAAAAGTTTATTTTCACATAGTGTCACCCATCCACTTTGCCACCGAGAATTTGTACCTCCTTAAAATTGTTTATAACTCCCATCTGGAGTTTGTGATGTTTTGATGCGAAGCCGAGCTGAGGGCATCTGCAGATCCAATTAAAGAATTGTTGAGCAATGCTTAAGTGGCCATCTGGTTTTAGCATATGGAGCGCAAATGAGAGGTTACGTCACTTTGTATTATATTGTAAAAAAAAGGGGGGTTAACTGATGAGAATGAAAAACTACTCATACTTACCATAAGAAAAAGGGCAAAAGCTTTCGGGGGCGGTGTTCACCTTCTTTCCATCATCCAAGAGAAATCGCTCCGGAATGAATTGATCTGGTTTCTTCCAGTACTTAGGATCATTGTGTATCGCCCAAACGTTCCCTGTTATAAACGTTCCTTTGGGAATGCAGTAACCCTGCACTTGCATATCTTCAGATGCACTAATAAGAAATAAAGTGATGGAAATGAAATTTTATTACAAGTTTTTGGAAGATAATTAAATGCAAACTTCATTAATAAATGAAGTTTTATGCAGCAAAAATGTAAAAATTAAGTAGCAATGTTTGAAACACCAGTAAAACATAAATTAACTGGAAAATATGAGACTGATATTGAAAGCTTGATAAATTCCATCTTTTTCATCAATTCCAAAAGGCAATAACAAAAATGCTTGTGCAGACATGTTCTATAAAACAGATAGGTTTCAACACGAATTATATTGCATAAACATTTCAGCAAAAACTTATTACTACAAATAGAAAAAAATAATTTTTAAGGCAGTACGTTTAAAAGGATTAAAAATATATTCTTCAACTTTTAGCCACTGTTAATGAGCTCATCGGCCTTAAATTAACTATTTGAGAGTTTAAGGTTGTTTTGAAATACAAACTGAATGACACATTTCTGAATTCATTTTTGTTCGTAAACGCATGAAATAGGCAGGTGTTCAGAACACATTATTCAGACACAATGTAATCTAATAGTTTTTTTTAGTTTTTTAGTTTTAGAAAGCATAACATTTTTCAGAAAATGCTGTCAAACTTGGAGTTTTGAACCGAATTTCTGAACTCCACAGTGCTACAGAAAAAATAAAAACTGGCGTCACGAAAAAACATTCTCTTATAACTCAAGGTATATTAATTCCTTTATCGAAAAATGAAAAAAAAAGCTGTTCGATTACAATTCACTTCAATAATCATGCCTGCAAGTATCATGCTTTTACATTTAATAATGCATCCGTAAATGTGTCAGAAATTTTCACGTTGTTAAGCAAAGAAAAATATTTTTTTATGAATGATACTAACACTCTCAGAGTGGACAGCGGAACAACAGTTGAAAATCGCATAGATTCCATCAGCGTGGCATATGTGTAAGGGATTTTGAATCGGTCAGCCCAACGGATCGAGCCATCTTTCCCAATCACTCTGTCGAGTTCATCGTGTACCTTTTGTTGTATATCTGGATGGTCCGCCATTGCCATGAGTGCCCACACGATGGTAGTACGTGATGTTTCACTGCCACCAGCCAACAAACCAATCACAGCACCCTTCAAGGAGTACACTGTAAGAAATGAATTTCCATTGTGTTAAACAGAGCTCTTAATACTATTGTATTAAAAAAGGTGATATTACATAGGATGAAACTTTAATAGTAGCAACTATGTGTGTAAAAGGATACAAAAGAGATGCAGGGGTCAAACGTTTATAGCCATAAAATCAGTGTTGTCTAGCACTCGTTACCAGCGTTCTGGAAGCTGCAGGATGCCGTTGGCAGTGCCTGTTCTGTTGATTCTTCAAATGGAGCGGTATATGACCTGCAGAATCTCTAAAATGGCATGGAAGCGAATGCCACAGAGAGGTTCCTTCATATTTAGAATTAAATGAGAGTCACAGAGACGTAAATCCGGGGAATATGGGAGATGGTACCACACTTCCCAACTCCAGCTTAAAAACACATCAACCGCAACTTGCGCTCTATGCTACTGAGCATTTTCATGCAAGATTATGGATGGCTTCTGCATAAAGTGTCGCCGTTTCTTCCTTAACGGTGGTCGTATGTTGTGTTCCAGGAACGAACAATAGTACTGCACATTAACGATTAAACTAAACGATAGACCGCACTGCAAATAGAGGCGTCTTAAATTCAGACCACATATGGGGCTGAAAATGGAATTCAGACACTTAAGTGTCTGAATGGGAAATTTCAGACATCATAGATGTCTGAATGTATGACCAGGGTATAAAAGAACTGAGAAAAATGTCTCAAATGTCTGAAAATAAGGCATTTAGAAATTAAGACAATTAAGTGTCGGAATTTGATACAGGGCCGCAATCTGATGGGGGCAGGGTGGGCTGAGTTCCTCCTACCAATGTCTTGAGCTCCGTCTAGACTTCATAATCTTTCAATACGAATAACATGATTTATTACATTTAAGAATTTTATAATTTTATAATCAAAAGTTATATGACAGGTGGGATTTGCTTTTTTCTGTCTATATTTAGATATCCTTAAAATAGAAGTGTAAAAGAAAAGCTGTAAATCTGCACCATCAAAAAAATCCCCCCCCCCCCTCCTGACTCTGCCAATTGATTATTGCGCTGATTTGATGTAATGGTATATGCGGAATGATTGTGATACAATCATGCCACTGTAATATGCCAGCAATATCAGAGAATGTTGATGAATGTTGTTTAAAATACTTTTCCATCCATTAAATATTTATTAATGTCGACTGTCAAAATTATACATTAAAGCACGGAAATATTTAAAAACTGTTAACAGATGGCGACACATATTATTACAACTATAAGTAAGCTTAAATTATTATTTTTGTGTTAGAGCTCCTTGCGAAAAAACAATTTTTAACTTAGAAGTGATTTAAAATTTAATAATTAAGAAATATAAAATATTCGAATATATGTTTTTAACAACATATAATTAAAGAAATAAAAAGAAGAAATAAAAAAATATAAATAAATGAAACTGTGTTTTTTTTTCTTTCTTGTCAGGAGGCTCCGATCTCCTAAGCTAAAATAAAAAACGCATAAAATTAAAATACATAAATTAAAATTGTCTTTTAAGAGGTTTTCAGGTCTGAAAACTGACAAAAAATATTCGCTGACAAAAAATGCGCTGTTACTTCTTATGTTAATGTGTAATACATAATCATTCTGCAGTCACTTGAAAGATTAAATCTTATATTTTTACTAATCACATTTAAACTTCAAAACCCGGTTGGGAGAGCCTGAATGCAAAACTGCCTTGAACTACTCGTTTCTGACAAATTTTGAACACAAACATTAAAAAAAATCCAAGGTGGATTTACGGATTTTCATTTAAGAAATGTATTGATAACAATCTATGAAAATACATATATAATTCATATCTCCTCTCCCCACATAAATCATAAAGTTTTACAATCATAACCACAATCTCTAACTGACCAAATTTTCACAAAATACTATTCAAAATTTCCGATTTTCTGATCAACAAATTAATCAAATCATGTTTTAACCATTTGTTCAGCAAAGAAAATTTCTGTGATAAATTATATTAATCAAATTACATTCTAAATATCCATTAACCATAGAAAAACTAGTAACAAATTAACCTCATTAATTAAAATCAACAAGTTTTACTATAACAACGCCGATAAATTACAATCTTTCCTATAAGAATATCAACACGCAGCCAGCACGCAATCATTAAATTACAAGCATTTAAAATGAAAATTTCCCGTGGTAAGAATGGCGCGATAGATAAGGGCGTTAGTTTTCTAATCCTTAATGGTTCGAGGCTCGCATTGGCAAAAATACTAATTCTCCCGCATAATGAAATCAAAGTGCTTCAATAAACGCTACTGCTGCCATCTGTTAACTTTTTTTTTTTCAATTTTTTTGCCCGAGTAAAAAGAAATAGCGAATTTCAGACATTTCAAATGTCTGAAAAATTCAGACACTTACAAGTGACTGAAAAATTCAGGAACATTAAAGGGTCTGTTTTTTTAACCATCCGTTTCAGACGCTTAAGTGTCGGAATTTCAGACATTTCAGTTTGCAGTGCAGCCACTAAAACGTGACTGTGTTTGTCCTGTCACTGAGCAGGTGTGTGACATATGAGGATCAAGAGCATGGGGCATGGGTAAGACAAATTGGTGACATTCGTGTGATTAAGTTATTTTCCTGAGTTCCGACTTTAAAGACGTTTGTTGTTTTTAACACTTTTTTATTAACATCCTTAAACTATCACAAATACAACACAAACATAAATTTCTAGGCTATACTTTGATCAAGAATTAATTAACCCCTTAATAATTTCGGTTTTTTGGCACAATAATATCTTTTGTTCTGGTTATCGTTCAGGTACAGTATTAAATACAATATTTCGATCAAACTTTCCACAATATTACAAAATTCTTGTTTTTCATATACATGATTAAGTACTCTCGATCGTAATGGATTGTAAAGACGTTTTTTGTTGTTTTTTTAACACTTTTGTATGAACATCCTTAAACTATCACAAACACAACACAACCATGAATTTCTAGGCTATATTTCCATTAAGAATTAATTAACCCGTTAACAGTTTCGCTTTTTTGGCACAATATACTAAAAATAGGGACAAAACACCACTTTTTTCGTACTAAAATATTTTCCTCTTAGAATCGAAAATGTCTGCCACTTAATAAAGAGAAGATTACAGTTACAAATTAGTGGTATCTAAAAGCTTTTAGTAACGAAGCAAGCAAACTCTTCTTCCCGAGCGGCGTTTGGGCTAAACTATTAAGTGGTTAAAGTTGTATATTTAAGTGCCACTGCGTGTATTGGGTGGGGTCTAAACTGACGTGTCGAAGGTTATACAATCAACAGCATACTGTTGTCCAGGTTGCTCGCTAGGTGGAGTCAAAACGTATTTACGGTATTACTCATATTCGATTAAGTTCCTTAACATATTCAATATTATTGACAAACCAAGATATTGTCAATAAAACAATTATTATGTAATATAATACGAGCAAATCTTGTTTGTCTGTCTGTCTGTAGGCAAATTTTATCTTAAAAACGACTCTAACGATTTTAACGAAATTTTGTATCCTAGCGTTTTCGGGCACGAGAAGACCATCGGATTAGGTCACACGTTCGAGAAAATTCGATTAATGGATCATTCTGGGGTCAGTACGGGTGAATGCATTTCAATGGGAATGAAGATTGAAACAGTTATTAAGTTGTTGAACATTTGGCAGTCAGCGAAGGTGTCGCGACATGTCGCCAAATTTGGCGTATTTCATGAAATGTTGGAGACATTGGCGAGATTTGGCCAGAAAATCAACTTTTATCAATGTCAAAATATATATTTGGCGCCAAATACTTTTACAGTACATTACGCACCAAATTTGACGCTAAACTATTGCCAAATTCGGCGACATTTACCGAAAAATTTGGCTTTTAGAATCTGAAGGAATTTTCTAGAAATTCCAAATAGGAGCCGAGATACATGATTCAACCAATTAGAGCCCATAGACCGTTTTCAAAAACAGAATTGAAGCAATCAAGGTACATAGAACTTTATCAACACATGCTTGTCGCTAAATGAAAGAATGTCGCCACACTTGGCGATATTTGGGGACATTTTAGCGACATTTGGCAAAAAAACTGGCTTTTAGAATCTGAAGGAATTGTCTAGAAATGCCTAATAGCAGCCGAGATACATGATTCAACCAGAGTCCATAGAACATTTTTGAGCAACACAGACGTTGTTCAGGAAACGCATATCTGCTGAAGTAGTGCAAGTATCACTTGCAATACTCAACATTGATGTCATACATGTTCAGTATGACATCAACATTGATGTCATATCGAGTTGAACACAAAGATAACTTTAACCGAGCATATCTCGGTCTTCCCAGCTGGTAGTCTCGAAATTAGAATAATAATAATAATAAACCTTTTTCGATATTGGGTTCACTCTTGTACCAACATGTCATTACGTATTAATATATTTTTATTAATTAAGTATTTTCAATTTTTTGCCGGTTTGTAGTAACTAAAAAAATGTGAGAGGATCTTTAGAAAATCCACGATTATCATATAATCAAAATGTACTAAAAAAAACTTATAATGATTTCTGCTGTTATAATGAATTGTTTACATCTTCCTCTTTATATAGTATATATATATATATATATATATATATATATATATATATATATATATATATATATATATATATATATATATATATATATATATATATATATATATATATATATATATATATATATATATTAAATAAAAAAGATTTTATTTTCAAACTTACCAATCCATTTTGAAAAAGTAGAAAATTATATCACAAAAGTCAAAGGAGTTTTTAATAAAAATCTTCTAACACAGACACGAAAACGATATGCGTCATATTATTTGTTCTCAAAAGTAAAAGACAATGCCTCTGATAGAACTCTGTTCATGTTGTTGAAATATACAATATTTTTTTATTTTGTTATTATTGATGTTTCTGTAAAAGACATTTCATTCGATTTTTCGAAAAATAATACTTAATTTTCATCTAGGTAGAAAAAAATCTATGACAAAAGTTTCTGAAACGTGGTATTTAAAAACAACTGGTAATAATTTATATAGTTAAATATTATGCAATACATCATGGAGTTCAAAGTCAATGAATATCACAGGCAGACCATTAAAACTGATCCCTAAATTAAAGTGCATTTTTATTTGATATATATATTTTAACACTCTATACGTCTGAAAAAAAATCTTAATCTAGAACCAAATATAATATAACAACAAGTGAAAATATACAATACCCTCTTCCAAGCTACCTATGATCCGGCAAAGAGTTCTTTATCTTTAGAAACCTCAGAAACCAATATATATAACAGTATTAAAAAGTATTTATAAAAACACAATTTCTTTTGTTGCTAATGATTTTTGGAAACATTTCTGAGTAGTTTCTATAGTGCACTGTAAAAAATGACCGATGTTTCTTATTTTATGAAAATATGCTATAACCACGAACGAAAATATAATATAATCTTCTGAGTTATCCGAAATTTCAAATAGCACGTTACATTGTCTTTTGAATCCCCAGAAACGAATACATTTTCAAAATTTAAAGAATAATTTATAAAAACAAATTATTTTTAGCTGCCCGAATTTTTCAGAAACGTTTCCGAAGGGATTTTATAGTGTATTAATTAGTGTCCTCAGCCTGGAATACCTGTTTTTCGAATGCTATCAATTCTGAAGTAAACATTTGCATGCTAAAAAAATTGTTTAACAGACAAACCTGCAAAAAGAAACAGCGTTAACAATAACATTAAAATTAAGATTATTTTTTTTACTGTTTCATGTATAAATTAACTTATGCGGCTGAAAACGTGTACTTGAGAATGGATAACATTCGAAAAACAGGTATTCCAGGCTGAGGACACTCATTAATACACTACAAAAACCCTTCGGAAACGTTTCTGAAAAATTTGGGCAGCTAAAAATAATTTGTTTTTATAAATTATTCTTTAAATTTTGAAAATGTATTCGTTTCTGGGGATTCAAAAGACAATGTAACATGCTATTTGAAATTTCGGATAACTCAGAAGATTATATTATATTTTCGTTCGTGGTTATAGCATATTTTCATAAAATAAGAAATATCGGTCATTTTTTACAGTGTGTATTAATCAGTTCTCTGAACCCGGAATATACGTTTTCTGGATGCTATCAATTCTCAAGTAAACATTTTCATGTTCAACAAACATGTTTTACATGTTTTACAGACCAAAATGATAAATTACCAGAATTAACATTAACATTAAATTTTTTTTTTTTTTTTGGTTACTCTTGCATGTATAAATTCAATTACTCAGCTGTAAATGTTTAATTGAAAATCGGTTGAATCCTAAAAACCGATATTCCGATTTGAGAAAACTGATTAATGCACCCTAAAAACTATTCAGAAACATATCCGGAAATCATTGGCAACAAAATAAATCTTGTTTTTATAAATGCTTTTTTAACACTTTCAGAGCGGAGTTTTTTTTTTTTGGGTGGGGGGTGGGGGGGGGGGGGCCCTGTGCGGAATATTTTGACTAAAAAAGCGACATTATTTATCTGATTACCTGCCAAATTTTCCGGTACGAATTGATTTTCCCAAAGGGACACGACATTCTGAACGACCCAATACAGAACTAAAAATCATACCTTATGGTTATACGAAAAACACGCTACTGGTTTTGGTTATAGCCAAATTACTGCACTACGCAGGCGCAATACGTCCTCACTGCTAAGCCCATGACGCACTACAGTGAACACAATACACGCCGTGAACGCCTAGGCGACTTTTGTCGACGCTTAATGTAGTCTACAGCACCCAACTCCTAGATGTCGACATTAGTCGACTCCCGCACTAAAAGGGTTAATTCTCTAAAATATATTGGTTTCTGCGGTTTATAAAGATAAAGAACATTTTCGACCTCATGAGTAGCTCAGAAGAGGTTATTGTACTATATTTTCGTTCGTGGTTATAGTATAGCTTAATTAATTGTGTAAAATAAATCACCCTCGAAAAGACAATTGAAAAAGTAGGTTATGTATGGAGGTAGTGAGCGAATGCAATTATAAAAAACTGCATTTCTGAGAGAATATCAGAAGGTCTAGAGGATTTCTTTTTTTACATTGCTAAATTAAGAAATGTTTTGTGGTTCCATTTATTGTTAATAAATTTTCCTTAAATACAAATTTATCATTTTTTATTTACATATGAGGATAAAAATGCAAAGAGGGACAAATAAGAACTCCAAAACCACAACTTATATTCAATAGTGGAGCATTAATGTGGTGATGTTAAAGTATGAAGCTGGATGTCCCTGTACAATTCTTCAGATGGAATTATTCTTCCAATACTTTCATCCATACAGTGTCTAAGATATGTTACATAATTATATTTGTGTTTCGAAAAATATTTCCAATAAAAATATACTTTAATCTAGGAGTCAGCTGTAATGATCTCACTTATATTCCTTTATTTTTAAATCTATGATGTGCTAGATGACATTTAATCCTTTCAAATGTTGCCATTTATTTATTTATTTATTTATTATTATTTTTAATAAAACATTTCAGCAACTTTTCAGATAAAAATCTGAAATTCAACATTCTGTCATGTTTTGTCAAAATGAGAGATACTGAGTCTCCTTAAAGATTAATTAAGGGGATTTAGCGCATGCGCACCATTAACGCATTTCCATCATTAGCGCATATATGCGTCCATTTCAGGAATTTCTATTTTTATTCAGAAATTCCTTATCCATACCGAAAATTCGAAAAGAGAATTTTTTCTTTATGTAACGGAACAGTTGATGTCGGTTAAGAGGCTTCCAAGTTGCAGACAACTTTACGCCCCAGTCTATTTGTGAGTAGAGTGTCTTGTATTGAATTGAGCGGTTGGGACAAGTTAAGATGTAGTATTAACTACACGATAAAAGAACAATTACAATGAAAAGGATAGATGTAATGTTAAGAAAAGAGATGATAAGAAATTTGGAATAAAAAGTAAAACGAAGGAGATTAAGGATAGAGTCAAAATAGTGGGAAGAAAGTGAAATGGTACAGCTGCAGTTATAACTAACTACTAATAAGGAAGTTGAAAAGTAAAATATAGGGTTCGGAACATATTCGTGAAACAGTAAATAAATTCCAGGTTGTGAAAAGACGGGCAAAGCATAAACAAAAAAAAATGTATGGCTCTTTTGAGTGCCTTTATGTAGTCAGGAAACGTCTATCAAATAAAACAAAATATTCTAATAAGAATTTCTGGTATGAATTTGGAATTTATGAATAAAAAAGAAATTCCTGACATGCATGCTTCAGATGCACGAAAAAATATTGAAAGAGAATGGATGTGTGTTAAAAACAACCTGTAATATATGATGTCTTATTTTTTTCCTTTTCTATTTGCTCGTAGTAGCCAGATATGAATGAGTCTTCGTTTTTGATTTCCAGTTTTTCAATTCTGTCATCCAAAACATTCCTAAAGATGATAATATAAATAAAACATTCAACATCAAATAACATTAATGGACATTCTACTATAGATTTAAAAAATAAAAGAATGATTGAAAACTATTTATAGAACATTATAAAAAAACGAAAACTCTAAGTTATCTGTATATCTGTATATGCATACATAACTTGTGTTACATATTACATTCAGAGAAAGAAAAGCAGTCACCAGACTGAATAAACTGGTCGCTATAGTACTTATACTTGTTGAAAATCTTTTACGAATCGCATACTTGCCAATCTATCACTATTCTTCCGTAAAATTTGGATTTAATTTGATCCGGGTTAAATGCGTTTCTAACCAGAAAATTTATTTGATATATTCGTCGCTACTATGTCAAACTATCGAATGTGAAAAAATGCATTTTTCATTACTTTTAAAAATAGGCCGATTGTCATCACTAAATTTTATGAGAATTTTTCTACTAGTAACAATACTAGTAAAATTTCTGGGAAGAACAGGGTTGCCAGATTAGGCTTATTATTTATTTAGAGATGACGAATTCGTACCAGAAATTTTGACAGATTTTTTTTTTTACTTTAAAGTAATCACGAAATGTCCGTCATTAAATAAAGCAAAAATTTTCTGTTTGAAATGTTTGGTAGGAATTCGGAATTTCTGAATTTAAAAGGAGGCGAAACTGGCAACCCGGATGAAGAATTCTATTAAAATGTAGTGCTGACAATCGGCCCACTTTAAAAATTAATGAAAAATGCATTTTTTTACATTCGATAGTCTGATATGGTAGCGACGAATGAGCTCTTTATTTTGAAAGTGGGGCAAATCCATTTTATGTTATTGCTATATATTTAATGGTTTGCATTTAAATGGATTGCAAAATATTCGTAAACACAAATAGACTTATTTCATATTTTTTGTGGTCTTATTTTATGTAAATTTAATATGCAATAACAGTTATCCGTGTTAGCTGAAACAAATCTTGGTTTTGGTATTATCCAATGGACTTGCTTCACTTTCAAAAGCAAGCATTTGTTGAAAACGTTGATTTTTCTTTGAATGGAAAATATAATTATCATAACAAAAAATTTAATGTTTCATTTTAGTTAGGTACTTGTTTATTTTATTTCAATAAATCATTCCTCTTTAGAAAAGATACAATAAAACATAAAATTAATTTCCATTTCCTAAGAAAAAGTGGAAAAAAATGTTTAGCAAGAAGTTCTATGCATATAATTATCACTGGACAACAAATTTGAACTTTTGCTCTGCCCCAAAACCAAAATTAGTTGTTTCTTATTCAGTTTTTTGCGCTGATTCCGAATCTAGTTTTATATTTTCTCCAGCACGTCTAGTTTTTGAGATATTTTCATATTTTGATTTATGTAATTTTTGGAATTTTTGTACAATTATATGGAAATTTAAGGCATAAAGTATTATCAGACTGGATTTTTTTGTTTTATGTTATGATTACTGACCAGTTTACTTTAGAAAAAAAGTTAGTAAAATAGTTAGTGAAATAGTGTGCCTAATTCATATAATTTTCATTTTTTTAATAATGTTTCTTGACGTCCAAGTATTTCTGCCACATGAGTAGTTTAATATGTTTCTAAACTACTTTTTTATGCTGATTTCAAATCTGGTGTCCGTTTCCTTCTATCATGTTCAATTTATGAAAGAAGTGAAATTTTATTTTATTTTAATTGGGAAAAAAAACAGAAAATGCTTTTTGTGCTACTTTGTGATGTACTTCAGCTAATTAGGGTAGATTCTACTACTTTTTTCAATTATACCCATTGGTAATTATGTTCCTAATAGGAATCTCATACTATTCACCCTTTTGACAATGAGGTATTAAAAAGCATTTTATATCAAATTTGTGCCAATACAATACAAAAGTAGAAATTTCCATTTACTCAAAATCTAAACGTGATATAAGGAAATGGATTGCAGATTAGAAATCAACATAAAAATCTAGTTTAAGAAAACATTACCTCAATTCTGTGGTAACTACTTTAAAGTTGAAAGTAATGTAAACATTACACTATAGAAAACTACGCAAATTAGGCTTAGTAACTGACAGGTTACTGTTAAGAATATGCAGACTGCGACATTTATATGAAGCAAATGGTCCAGTAATCCTAATCTAAAAAAGGCAATTCAATCTGACATTGATTGTACCTAAAATTTCTATAAAATGACACAAAACAGTTTAAATTTTCATAAACTTAAATATGCAAATTTCTCAAAAACTAGACGACCTAGAATAGAGACCTGTTAAGAATATGCAGACTGCGACATTTATGTGAAGCAAATGGTCCAGTAATCCTAATTAAAAAAAGGCAATTCAATCTGACATTGATTGTACCTAAAATTTCCATAAAATGACACAAAACAGTTTAAATTTGCATAAACATAAATATGCAAATTTCTCAAAAACTAGACGACCTAGAGAAAAACGGAAAGTATATTAGGAATCAGCGCAAGAAACTGATCTAGGACCAACTAATTTCAATTCTAAGACAGAACCATTGTTGTTCAGTGTTACATTTCTTAATTTAGATGGTGAAGAGTTTTAAAGCATTCATGATGAAATTCTGATGGTGCTTGTTAATATATGGTGCTTGTTATAAATCGCAACATAAAAAAATTAATTATATTCAAAGCGGACTTGCTTCACTTTCAAAATCAAGGCATTTGAAATATCGTTGACCCAATAAATGACTAGCAACAAATTTATACTGACAATAAAAGATATTTATTGTAAATTGATTAAAAACATAATTTTATGTTAATTTTTAATAATATTTAGTTTTAACTAATTTTTTTCACAAAATAGACTTGCCCCACTTTCAAAATCAGCGGCTCACCTCTTAATAAATACAGTGACACCTCGGTTTTCGTCGATAATCCGTCCGAAAGTAATCGGCGAAATCCGAAACCGACGAAAACCGAGGCAATTATTTGCATATTAATCTATGTAAATCCAATTAATTCGTTCTAAACAATCCATAATAAGTACCAATAACACATTTTATAGAGAAAAAATACAGCGTTTAATACTAAAAACAATAAGAAATGTTCTTGGCGTTTGTTATCAAGGCACTATATCTGGGCCACTTCCCTTTTTGGACTTTTGGCAGTATAGCTGCAAAATCAGAGAAGCTCTATGTCCAGGGGTATAAAAACTGGATGCCACTGTGCCGATTGCCATCACTAAATTTTTAGTATTCTTCGCCTAATAAGAATACTAATACAATTTAGGCGAACTATACTAATAAAATTTAGGCGAAGAATACTAATAAAATTTAATGGTAACAATCCGTCCATTGGCGACCAGTTTTTACACACCTGCCTATGTCGCTCAAAAAAGCTATCTAAAGTGGTCTGTTTCTGCCGTCTCTTTAAGATTTTCCTAAAATGGGGCAAGGCATTATCATAAAACAAGTTGCTTACAAGAAACCTTCTTTGGTACCATGCTGGAGCACTCGCAATCAATAATAAAAAAAAAGCACAAAAATACACTGGAAATAAACGAAATCCGAGGCAACCGACGAAAACCGAAACAAATTGTTGGCGGAAAAAATCAACGATAACCGAAGTCAACGAAAACCGAGGTGTTACAGTATTATGCAAGTTGTGTTTTTGCTTTTATAACAAGTTGTAAAAGCTCAAGTCAAGAGGGTGTGTCGCAAATCAATTATTTGTTCGATTTATCTGATGCTTATATTTTCAGTTTATGTGCGCAGAATTCAGAAAAACATCAAATGTAGAATGCTCTTGATAGGAATAGATTGTCATTCAAATTTTTTACGGTCATCTAAGAGATGGTGTCGAAATTCGATGATTTGTTCGAAATATACGATGTTTATATCATCAGTTTAAATGCACAGTATTCAACAAAATTTCACGCTTAGCATCCTGAACACATTCTGTTTAAATTTGATTATATAGAAGAATGTTTTGCGATGTCCACAATAACATACTAGTTAATTTAGTAATTTATTTATTTACCTACGAGCCTTCAAGTTTTGACGGGATACCACCTAGTCAATTATTAACTCTAAATATGTGTAAGGGGCTGTGCATCACTTAAGGGTGTATGGGGGGTTTGGCACTTGATATCGTATGGTTTTTCTAGGGGGAGGGGGGATTTTGTCGTTTGATAACATTATCATTTTTTATCCAAACAAAACGTTCGTTCTTTCTTTATTTCTTTATTTCTTTATTTATATTTTTTTTGTAACTTTTTTTCTACATCAAAATAGCTTGTTAACCTTTTTTTTTTTTTTAGTCTGTTGTCCATTTTTTATGAAAATACAAAGTTATTATTAAAGGCGTTAAAGATTATGAAATCATTTCATTCCAAAATAGGGAATATCCCAACGTTTGGCATCCCTGATGTTCTTCCATACATGATGTTCGGTGCATATAATCCGCTGTTAGAGAAATCAGGTGCTAAGTACGTTTGAAATGCTATTTGTTGTGTTTACTAATAAAGAAAAGAGTAAGATTGTTGTCCACCTGTTTTGTTGATAAGAAGTTCTGCTTTCCTTCTTCTCCTTCAGGGGAAAGTACAAGAAGACAATATTACTATTTAAAGTAGCAAAGAGCAATTATTAAATACCTTCAAATTTCAACTATCTTTTTTAGGTGTTATTTGATATAAAGTTATTGCATGTATAATAGCGGTGTTTTATTGATCTCTTCAATTGAATCAGTAAAACATGCGAATAATAAATGTATAACCATTATATGTATAACAAAGTATTTAATAAACTGGTGTAATACTATAAAAGCATAAAAAACTTCTTAATAACATCATAAAAATAAGGAATGCGCTACGCCTTTCGAAAGAACATTGTCTTTGTTCGTCAGGCGCAAAGAAGATGTGCAACCACTTCGAGTCTTTCTCCTGCCTTCAAAGTGGTTTCACATCTTCCTTGCGCCTGACGAAGAAAGATAAAGTTCTTTCGAAAGACCTAGGGCATTCCTTATTTTTTATGGTGTTATTAAGATGTTTTTTTTTATGCTTTTATCATATCTGTATATCACTGCAAACGTATTAAAAGAAAAATAAATGTAAAAATAAAAAGAATTTTTAGACATTGATAACGTTATAATAAAGGGGGTAGGGGCAGATCCTGATTATCACAGGGGCACGTGAGGAACGTGCTCCGGGTCCTCATTATAGAAGGTTCCAAAATGCATTTTGTGCACTCTCTGAAAATGCAAACTAATACAAAATTCCATTTACAGTTCATACAAAAAACTCAATTTTTCACATTCATATAAACTAAATTACCTCAATGTGCTTTACTAACGACATTGAATTGTAATGTAAACTTTGAAATTCGGAGAAGAACTGATATTACATCAAACATGCTTAAAGATTTATTAAGGCTTAAAGATATATTCACTCTATATAGCATATAGAGCAGAAGATTTTACCTTCATGTAATTTTTAATCTATTTTTATAAATGTCTGCAATACATTCTTTTTGAAAAGCTGCAGTAGTTTAAATTTTAAAATGCACGTAAAGCTGTATGTCATGTTTATAAGGCAATGCATGAATTTTCTTGTGAAAGAGAAGGCCCTACATGGCCTGTGTGCCCCAGTCCCCACAAAGAGATGATAAAACTTTGGGTAGGGGTTCCAAAATTACCAAAAAGTTTATAATGTTATATATGTACAGCCCTAAGCATTAATCTGGTGTCGGAAACACTCCACGCTATACGAATTTATACTTACGATACGAATTCACCAAACTCCTTTGTTTTCTCAACTAAGAAAGATTTCTTCTCAAAGCCTATGAACTGCAAAATCTTGGAAAGGGTTGGGGAGAAATTTATCATTCCAATGGTCGGAGTGTACTCCAGCATGGCATCTACTGCTTTAGTAACCCCTTTTGTTACAGAATTTCCATGCTTCAGTCTTTCGCCAAGAATAAGCGTTACAATGGTATTTGCAAAGCTTTCACAAAGGAATTCTCGGACTTTTATTGGACGTTCACCTTGCTCGATGATTTGATGGACCACTTCGTGTACCTCTTCCTTGACAAAAGAAAAATAATTCAGTGCACAAAAGAGAAAAATTGTCTGAATTTTTTTAATTTTCAATTTAACGCTTTAAAAAAGGCAAATTCAGACAATTCCAGGAACATATGATTTATATAGTTTCACAATGTTTCAATATCTAATTAAGAGCCTTTAAGTCCTAAACAAACAATGCCACACATGTGTGTGTAAGTCTTTTATTTATTTTTTATTGTTTAATTAAGGACACAAAAAACAAAAATTGCTCTTTTTTTTATGCTTAAAAAATAAAGCATACTCAAGCAATCCAAATATATAATTCAGTGCCTTTAAGTTCTAAATAAACAATTCCACGCATGTGTGTATAAATGTTTTTTATTTAATTAAAGCCACAAAAAACAAAAATTGCCTCAATTTTTTTATTTTTAAATTTATTTTTTAAAAATAAAGGTACCGGGACGTTTTGAAGATGCAAGTATGATTATATTATTTTATCTATTTTTTAAGAAAGTGTACCGATTAGAAATAAATGCCAGATTTATTAGAACGAATATTGTCTAAATGCAATAATATGGCATGCCGATAGATCAATGATTAATAGGTTTCATCATTGAAGCGTTACTGTGAAGTGTTTGTCCGCATTTATTGAGATTCTATGTAATATTTTTTTCAATATTATTTATAGTCTATTAGATAAGAATAACAAGTGATGAAATACGTACCTGAACAAGTTCTTCTAGTCGAGCACTGTGTAAGCCAACGTTTTTCATTACTCTTGATGAGAGTCGCCTAGCTTCCATCCACTCGGCACCATTAGTTCCTGCAAAACCTAAGAGAACAGAAACAACATTGTTGATTGTAACATTAATTTCCAACAATTGCTTTTCTCTGTGAGGAAATGTATAAAATGTAAACATTTATCATCCCTGAATAATTCAGGACTTATGTGCTGAATATTCCAATTATGGTCCATATTTTACATGAACTGACGCAGAAAAACTAATGTCAAATTTCACACTTAAAGGTAAAAGTAAAATTCCAGATATAATATACTTCATTAATTTCGAAAAGGTGCTAAACAAAAATCATAAAACAGTAAAAAAAACTTTCATATATGAACTATCTACATGTTTTGGCTTAAACGAAGTCTTTTCAAGACAAATGAGAATTTTTTTACATTTGCATGATCGATAATGAATGATGTAGATTTCTCTCTTTATGACGATAGTCTAGGATTAAATGGATTGTTGTGTTTTTTGGTGTGAACGTGTTGCCCGGATTCTAACACCTGTGCGTGAAAGAGCCATCTATCTGTCATTTCTTTTACTTTCGAAAAATGTGCTTGGATCTCCCTTAATGGTATTGTCGCGGGTATTTTATGCTGTAAAAATGTTTCTGTGGTCGGTAGGATAGCATAAATACGCTGGTAGTAGTGAGTTGGTAGTAGCATTGGATTTTGTCGGTTCTCGTCACCTCGGGGATTTTCAAGGCAGTTTCTTAGCTTTTATCAAGCCTCAACAGTGACTAGTATTGCCAGATTCACTATCACAAAAAGCGGGACAAGGAGATAAAAAAGCGAACAGTAATATGTTAATTAAGTTTCTGTGGTTGTCTGGCTAGTATAAATACGCTGGTAGTAGAGAGAAGTAGCAATGTATTTTGCTGAGTCTCGTCCCCTCGTGGATCTTCAAGGCAGTTTCTGAACTTTTATTAAGCCTCGTGTGCAGAGTAAGTCTCGAAACTTGAATTGCCTAAAGCTTTTAGACGGCTTACTCCAATTCTGACGACTACATAAATGACAAACTGATAAAGAGACATTAGAATTTTCGACTACTTATTTAAATGACGGATTCGAAAGATACGCATAAACGATTCAATTAAAATCACTGCAAGCCAAAATCTGGCTTTGAAAATCAGGAATAGGAGAGAAGGTCTAGAAACTTGAATTGCCTAAAGGCCTTTATACGGTTTAATCCGATTCTGACGACAACATAAATGGAAAACTGGTACAGAAAGATTAGAATTTTCGTGTTATGGCTACATATTTAGGTGACGGGCCTGAAGAATCCACCACAAACGATTCAATTAAAATCACTGCAAGTTATAATCGGCTTTGCAAATCCATATAGCAGAGGGAGTCTCGAAACTTGAAATACCTAAAGGCTTCTAGGAGGCTTACTCCAATTTTGACGACTCGCAATTACATAAATGACAAACTGATAAAAAAATATTAGAATTAACGCGCCATGGCTACTTATTTAGGTGGCAGATCCTATGGGACCACCATAAACGATGCAATTAAAATCACTACAAGTTAAAATCTGGTTTTGAAAATTGAAACACACATAACATTTTATTTTATGAATAACATTTTAATAATTAATTATATATTAATAACATTTTATGTTATGTGAAAATCGGGGACAGCAGAGAGGGCCTCGAAACTTGAATTGCCTACAGGATTTTGGACGACTTAATCTGATTCTGACGGCAAAATATATGTCGCAACTACATAAACGACAAACTGATAAAGAAAGATTAGGAGTAGATACTGATAAAAAAAATTACCTAATTTGTAAGGTACTTTTTCAAACAGCTCTGGAGGTCTATCGAGCGATGCACTTTGACCTAGGCCATCTTTCAAAGCTTCCCAGTCATTCAAAACGACCACGTACTGAGGTCCTAAATAAAGACTGAAGAAAAAATAATTAGTAATATTAAGATTACAAAATATCGAAATGTGCTCTGCTAAAATCTAAAGAGAAATATTATAATGATGATACGATGTATCTTATATAAAAGCATGGTTATTGATAGTCATGAGGAATTATATTAGGTACGTAGGAATATATTAAGGGAACCAGGAAGGTTTGAAATGAAGAAAAGATGTATTTATTATTGGTATTAGGCTGTATCAAAAGTATTTTTGTTTTTTGAATGTTTTTATATCAAAGCATGTAGCTGGCAATTTCTCATCCTTATTGTTGAACATAAAATGTTATTTAAGAGGATATGGGTCCCTCTGTATTCTATAATCATACAGGTTTATTTCTTTCATTTTTAGGTCACATAAAGGGTAATATAATTATTGATATTTTATGCATCAAAAGGCATTATTTTAAACCTAGGCTTTAAAACCAATAGCATTAAAATTGATTGTGGAAAATGGATTCTCCTCCATTTTCCCTTCAACTGGTCAAAATCCAAAACTGATGACCTGCCACTTCTGGGTTTGATTTAAAGACGAAGGTATCCCTTAAAACGTTTGGATTTGTTTTGAACTGTTCAGACTGTCCTATAGAATACAGAGTTTGGAGGCTACTCTTGTGCTGGCTTCCAACTGAAAGAGTTTTGAGGACAAACATGTTGTAACAAACTGAAAGTGTATAATTGAAAATTATTTTCTAATTACATGCATTGAACCCTGGAAGATAGGTTCTAGCCGCCTTCTCAAATGTTAAAAGATTTCCACCATATGTGATGATTAATTTTTACTCAAGAGCCCATCTATATTCCTTAATAGGATTTTTTGAAGTTACAACATCCATAATTCTTACTAAGAACTTCAAGGATCTAATAAACTGAGAGAAAAGTACTCTATAACTTATAAACTCTGAGAAAAGAGTGTTAGTATCTGTAATTCTTTTTTCAATTCTTCGCCTACACGTGTAACTGATCTAAGCACCTTGTTCCCAGACCACTAGAACACTTGAAATTCCTTTACCTGATATATACGAACGAGAAGAGGCGTTTTTGGGAGATTGATAGAAAGCTCTGCCGAGAGCGTATCGTTGGAGAAAATTTCTCTCTCAGAGAAGACCACGAAGAACCGGCAGGGTTCTCGCCGGAGTTAGCCCCAGATCCGAGCAGCACCAATCTTGAACTTTTAGCAAAAACTTACTGTTGCTTAAATGTCGCTTGTAACTGATTAATGAGCTGAGTGTAATGTTAAATAAATTGTGTTGACGTCCGTTCAAGCCTTCCATTTTTTTAGCGTTACAAGGTTTTACGTTATAAGGTTTTACAAGGTTTTAGCGTTACGAAGTTTAAAATCATGCATTACGATGCACAAAATCTCAACATTTCTATCACCCTTAATGTGACCTAAAAGTGAAAGAAAGAAGCCTGTATGATTATATAATATAGAGGGACATGTATCCTCTTAAATAACATTTTATGTTCAACAATAGGGGTGACAAAGTGTACATGCTTTGATATAAAAAGCATTCAAAAAACGAAAATACTTTGAATACAACTCTAATATTATGTTTAAACCTTTAGGAATACTGTACAGTTGGTCCTATAGTAAAACTCCTAAATTTACGTTGAGACGCGCAGGCCGGGGTTACCAGCTAAAGCAAAACTTTAACCCCTTCGGCCCTGATGTCCTACTAATAGGACATATCTTTTATTGAGTATTATTTTGTCTTAAACATTATTTTTATTAATTCCAGCACCTAATAGTGATAGTATGAATCTCTACATTTCCTATTATGACTTCACTTATGTTTAGCATTTAGTAATAATAACAATATTATTAATTTTCATAATTATTAGCAAGCTGTTGGCAATTCTTTTAGTTAAAACATACGTTTCACTCTTTAAATTAAAATTTGGGAATCCTTTTCCGAATTGGTAATTTGTGATAAAAGATAAAAAATATTACTAAATTTTTATGCTTGTTTAAATTAGTTGTAATGTGACATTTTCCAAACGTCTTCAAAAATTCTTCCTTAGACTATTGTTATATGAAAAACACGCAAAATAACTACATTTGTGAGGTTTTGGTAAAGAACGCATTCGTTAACTTTCATTAAACCCTAACTTCTGTGATTCCGATAGCTATTTTTAATTTTGTTAGCATAACAGTAATTTTTTCCCAAAATTGAAAAAAAAAATCAGGGGCGAAGGGGTTTTAAAGGGCGATTCTACTTCTTTAGCCTAAAATTCACGTGATTTTTACGATTTTTTTTCAGTTACAAAGAAAAGAGATATAACCTTCGGACTTTTTGTATTATATTTATTGGCATTTCACTTAGATATTTAAAGTTAATTTTTGTGACTAATAAAAGAAATAATACATATTGTGTGTCGAGGAGAACCCGCCGAGAACTTTCAATCCGACGACCGTTTTCCTCCGTTTACAAGCATTTGAAAGAATTTGTGCGGCATTTTTAAAGGTTTAAACATAATATTAGGTTGTATCAAAAGAATGGTCGCCAAATTGTAAAAAAAACATTAAATTCTCTGAAACTTACACCAACATTTAGTTTAAAAATTGATTTTAGACAAAATGTTGGTCATTTGAACAAAAAAGTTCATTTTTTTTTTTCGACTTTTTTATTTTTTGCGAGCTGAAAAAAATATTTAATCAATGAAAATTATAATTTTTGGTGGTATAAGCTCCAGAAAAAACTATTAGCTTTCTTTTAAATAAAGGTGAAGTAAATCGGTCTAATAGTTTTAGAGAAAAATGGTCGCCTAGTTTGTAAAATATGTGATTTCGAAGAAAACAAGTTTCAAATTTTAAACTAGCGTTACATTAAACGAACAAAAAATACTGTAATAAATTGGAATATCGTGTAACTGTATTACGGCAACAATATACACACGTAAGGCATGCAAAAAATGCAAAATAAAAGAAACCGAAAATTTTGACGCATAGAAGTAGAACCGCTTTTATCAACGGTTTTATGCACGATAACTTTAGAACAAGTTAAAAGATGATGTTGCTTTTTTTTTTTTTAAATAAAGGAAATTAAATTCTCGATACTATATCCTACAATAATTTTTAAAAGATCATGGTATAACAAAGAATATCATTCATTTTTATGGATTTTGAATATATATATATATTCAATTTCTATGCATTTTTTTCTATTTGTTTTAGGTATAATCAAGAAACAACGTAAAAGAAATATAAAGAAAATAATAACGACTCAAAAACATGAGACCTGGACATGAAAATCGTAGTTTTGTAATATTAATTTTGTCGTACAGTATTAAAACGTTTGTTATTGTTTTTCATAATTTAAGAAATAGTTTTTATTTCTGTACAACATAAATAAAAAAAATGCACAATAGTCTAAATTAATTACAGTTTTCCTAATCCCCAATCAAACTTCAGTCAATTTTCGTCATATAAAATCCCTTAACGTGTTGAACATGAAATGTTAATTTTAAAGAGAGTTTTCAAAAATGACGAACATGCATTTTATCGAAAGAAAATGTGCTTGAACGAATTATTCACCAGTATCCAAAGATGTTCAGATAGTTTTAGTGAAACTTCTGTGATAATTTCAAATGGCAATTATTATGTTAGTATTTCATTGTTGTTGAAAAAGGGAGAAAAAGAAAAATAATTGATGGAGATACTTCTTTATTGATGCAATTTTCTCATTGAAATTTAAAATTAAAAAAATAATTAATTTTCATAAATAGTGCTTTTTATAAAGTTTAATTTTTACAAAAACTATTCTCAAGGGCTTTAAAAGTGGAATGCTTGCTTGCGCATGTGAAATTGACGTTATTCGAAAGCAGGTATTTAAATTCTTAAGATTTAAAAGTTTTTTTTTTTATAATTTCGCCGAGATGACACCACCTACAGATATTTTTCATCATATCTGCTCTGAACTTACAGAAAAATATTAAAAGAATAGAATTATTTCTGCTGTGAAAAAAGACATTATTAAAAACGATTTTTTCTTCTGTGTAAAAACCGCAACGTTTTATTTGAACTTCACGTTAAAAAATCCATTTTCGCAATTTTTATTTAACCTTCACTACTGTAAATCATATGATTTCCAACACTGTAAACAAAAAAAAAAAAAAAAAAAAAAAAAAAGGTCGATCTACTAAAAAAAAAATTATTTTTTCTGATTGATCTTTGAAATTACAAAAAAGTTTTTTGCATTCTTACTCAGTTACAAGAAAATCTATAAGAATTACTAGAAAACAGCTTGCAACTATTCCGGTTTATAATACCGCTTACTAAAAAATTCTGTCGAATACAAATACAGTAAAAAAAATTTAGTAACCTCAGGATTTTTTTTTACAGTGTACTTATTATAAAATCCCAAAAGTTTTGATGTGTAATTTTATCCTTTAATGGTGAAAAATTTAGTTTATTAACTGGCTTTAAAACAACTTTAAAATAATAACTTCTTAAAATATTAGCTATTTTAAAGCTAGAAATTTAGCTTCAAAATAGCTAATATCTTAAGAAATTATGATTTTAAAGTTGTTTTTAAGCCAGTTAATAAACTAAATTTTTCACCGTTAAAGGATAAAATTCCACATCAAAACTTTTGGGGTATTTACAATATCCAATGTCAATGTGGTTTGTCCTATATAGGACAGACTAAACGACAACTCCGTTTCAGAATCAATGAACACAGAAACTATGTTAAGAAAAAGGAATTACAAAAATCCTCTATTGCTTGTCATTGTTGGAGTGAGGGACATAATTTCAACTTTGATTCAGCCACTATTATTAAGAAATGCAATACTCCTTTAAATTTAGACTTTTTTGAAGCAGTGTATATTCATAAATTTGATAACTCCCTGGTCAACGATTTTTCACTACTAATAGTCAGATAAGTAAGTCTAGCGTGCTTTTTTTTTTCAATCAAATTAAACAACATTAAATAATGGATATTTTAGCATTGCAATTTCTTTATTTTATTACTTTTTAATTTTACTAAACACTTCATTTTTAAATTGTTGTACTTTTAATTTATAAATTTTAGTACTGGGTATATTTTAAAATTTATCGAATGTAAATAAAATTTATCATTTTAGTATATATATAAAAATTATGTTGAGTTTATTGTTAATTTATATGTAATTTATACAGGTTAACCTCTATAGATTTCAGTTTATAAGTTACATAATAAATACTAATGATATTTGTTTAGTCAGTTCGGTACATCTGTTGTGTGCATATTATATTTTAACTTTAATAATCAAACTAAATTTCAAACAACTTTAAATAAGCCATAATATTATTAAAATGTTAACTATTTAATTGGGGTCTTACTTTATTTAACATTTTCTAATACTATACTATTATTAAAACTTATCGAATTTAATCAAAAATTAATATTTTAGTTTATGTATAATACGTATCTTATTCAGATTATAAAATATTCATATTTGAAAAATTAAACTAAACTTTGAATTATATTAAAGCTGTATAATTTTATTATTGTAATTAACTTATTTTACTATACATTATTTTAATTTTACTGAACTTTTAACAACACGAATTTTTGTCTTGAAGGTAACAATTTATAGTACCTCAGCATATTTTAAAACTTAAGGAAATTAATTTAAATTTATTAATCTATTTATATGTTTTAGTTAGATAATAAAATATTCATTATTGATAGTTATCAAAATAGCATTGTTTACAATATTATCTGGTGTTTTTATTAATGCTTTGTTAAGATGAAGTGAAGGAGTTAATGATACTTGTTTGGTCACAATATTTTTGTTATTTTAATTAAGTTATAGAATAAATACTATAAAAATAGTATATTAGTAAGATAGGTAAATATAATTTATAATGCGATCGAAAAAATATGCATAGTTAAAAGCTTAGAAACATTTAAAAATGTAAATTATAAATTATAAATTATAAATAATAATAATAACAATAAAATTGTGCAATATTTAATGTAGTTTGAAGTTTAGTTTGAATGTTAAAAGAACAAATGCCCAACAATTACGGATTATAAAAAGTGATTATCTTTACAGTTAAGAGTTATAACCATAGCAATATTATTATATGCTCTTAGATAATTTAAGATAATTTATGTTCAATATTATCAAAAGCAAGTAAAAATATTTGAAGAAAGTTATGTAAATAAATACACAGAAAATTTAGGAGTTATCAAAGTAAAACAGTAATCTTATAATCTCTAATATCATCCTATATAAAAAGAACAGCACTTTGTAAGTTTTATAAATAAATTATAAATGAAGAAAAAGTGAAAATGTAAACTATTTTCATAAAAAAAATATAAACAAAAGGAAAATTTCAATAATAGATATAAATATTATATTTCAGAAAGGAATAAAAAATTATACTTATTCATAAATAAATAATCTTATAAAATTTATAAATAAATTGAACTTTTAACAATTTTGCAAAAGAAAAAAACAAATGTTGAAAATACAAAGTATTTTCACAAACAGATTATTTTGAAACTTTTTTTTTTTAGATATATCTGGTCTATAATTATTATTAATAAATTTACAAATTGGCTTAAAATTACGCTTTTTAATTATTCTGCAATGTATTCAGGGGTCGATCCAGGAAAAATTTGGGTCCTATTTAGGGGCCCATTCACAAAAATTCATTTAATAAAACAGGTCCCTTCACAAAAATCCAATTAATGAAACAGGAACCTTCACAAAATTCCTCTTAATAGAACAGGGTCCTTCACAAACTTTCTCTTGGTAAAATAGATTCCTTCACAAAATTCCATTCCATAAAAACATACTCACCATTAATTATTTTTATTTTGTTAAGTTTTAAAATGTGTAATTTTCAAAGAAAACAAGTTCACCAGAAAGGAAAACTTTACCAGAAGGGTTTAAAAAATTTATTATTATTAAATGCTTGGTTTGAATTTGAGTAGCTGGATTTCGTCTTTCGTAACAAAATGTTATTTTTAACAAAAATATAATAAATTTAACAAAAATATGATAAATTTCATAAAAATATTTTTTATTTTTCACAAAATGGGCCCCAAGGAAAATAACCTGCATCGACCTCTGGCATTAATATTCTATTATTTTCTTTTTAAGCATTAATTAATGTGATTTAACTTCTGTAAATAAAAATATCCAACAAAATATTTATACTAAAATTTCCGATATTTGTGAAAGGAATCGCGTTTTAATCTTTTAGCCCAAAATAGTAAATTTTGTCTTCTGAGATTTTTCAAAGTTTAGCGATTTTTTATGCGATTTTTCCACGTTAGTAAAAGTAATCCGGTTTTAATATTCTAGCCCAGTATAGTAAATTTTGTCCTCTTTTCAATACAATTTATTCGGAATTCGTGCACGAATTTTCAATTTTTTGATTTTGTAATGCAATAAAAAGTCGAAAAAAGTTTTTTTTCGCGTTTTGTGCGATTTTTTAACGGTTTCGGGTAAGCCCCAGTGGGTCAGCTGGAGAAGACAAAAATTAGTTTTTTTAATCACAAAATTTAATACAAATTCAACACTTAGAGTAGGCAACTAGTAAATAAATAAAGTAACTCACCCAAAGACATTTCCATATTTTTTCCCCAGCTCCCTCAATTTTTTTTCCGGTTCTTTTCCTAAAAACGGGTAATATCCAAACACAGGCAATCCAGTGGGACCTGGTGGTAGTTTTCTATGTTTCCTTTTTAAACTAAAATACCCAATGCAAACTAATATTACCACTCCAAGAAGAAAAGCTATCAATTTACCTTCTTCTAATAAAAAAGTTTCATTCAAAAACTTCAACAATTCACGATACCACATTTTCGTTTTATGAAACCAAGTAAAAATAATAAAAATAAAACTTATTCACAAAATATCGATCATTGAAATGCGCATTTTTGGAAATGACAGTTAAATTTAGAATTAACGTTATCAATTACATGTGATTTTATATGATATTATATCTATCTATTGTATAAAAGATGTATTGTATGAAAAATATTGTGATAAACAAATGTATTTTTAAAGTTCAAAACCCTATTATTTTATTTATCACTGCTTAATATAGAAATACCTGTAACATAGACAGATAAATAAGATTAAAATAAGATTACGATTGATGAGTTGCATCTTTTTTTTTTTTTCATATATTTTATAGGCGGAAATACACATCGAAAAAAATGAAATTTGTGCAGTCCATGATATTTTTCTTTTTATTAAGCGACAAGTTTACCTGTTGCTTTCAATCACAAGAAAAAGAAGAAAGACAAATCATATGTCAAGCATAGATTGTGAAACACTTTCCAATATATTAAAAACACTGCAACAAAACTTCACAGACTTCAATCACAGAAAAAAACAAGAACGAAAAATCATGCATCAAGCATAGATTATGAAACACTTTCCAACACAGCCAGAAAACTGTAACGAAACTTCACCGTTAAATAAGGTGAAAGAAGATATGTAAGTAAACAGTTTAGAAAACACATAACACATTGAAAAATACAGTTTTCGAAATTACCTTCCAGTGTCAAAAAAGTAGTCAAATCTTTTTGTGTAGTCCTGTATATGATCAATAGATTTGGATATATAGTATAATAAAATTTAGTTCAGTTAGAATATTCAGATTTAAGAATTTTCGCCAATCGACGGAAATGCACTCGAAATCTTTTGTACAGCCCTGTATATTATCTGAAGACTTTTGTACACACCACCTATTAAGCTAAAGGGCAACTTAAAACTCACTTGCAGCAATTACCAAACGTAAACGACAATGTATCTTTTATTCGTACCACTGTATATGAATTTATTTATATTCCACAAACTTCTATTAGTCTACTAAATATAGTTCAGCAGGAAAACGCAGAAACACAATTAAAAACTATCCTTAAGCAATTCACTCCCATAGTCTGTAATACTTATGAATTCCCTTGTGTAGCCCTGTATAAACACACACGTACTATGAAAAAAAATTGTTAAACTTAAAAACGCAAACCAAAGTTGAAAATGCTCGTATCACACATAGACTGTAAATATCGCACATGTACTGTAACCGATATATTTTGTGTTTCCCTGTAAATAAACGCAATGCACACAAGAGAGCAATTTATAGTGCACCTCAGTAATGCATATAATTTTCATTATGTTTGAAATAGTGAAATATCACTAAATTACACTGCAGACGATTTTTCCCCATAGAATGATGTGTAACATAGTTCTTTTGTTTTACCCTGTAAATGAATAATAAATGCTTTGCACGCCATATTCTTAAAAAAAGCATGTTTTAATGCGCTTCATAATTATATATCAATTTCATTGTGTTTTAAATGACGTAGCGTCATCAAAATGAACTTGAAACGCTTATTCTCCATTACCGTAATGTAACGGAAAACTTTTGACTGTCCCTGTAAAAAAACTATAAGTGTTGCACACTTCAGTTGAAATAGGGAACATGCTATAGATAACGACAATAAAATATAAAAATTTCAAAGAAATCCGAGCATATTTACGGGTGTTAGAGTACGGACAGACGGCTGACAAACCGAAGTCATAAACACTTTTCAACTAGGTTGGAAAGTGTTAAAAATACAATATACTCCCGACTATATGACAAGGCAAGTCCGATATGCCGGAGTTCTATAAATACTCACATCCTGCACCTCCCATAAAAATAAAAACACACTTTTTGCATTAAAACCCGCTCTTATTCATATTTTCTGACGTCTCCAGTACAGGCCGATACTTTATAAATGCGTGTTATGTTTACAAATTTACAAAACTACAATGTACTTTTACAATTTTTATTACAGAATAATTGTAAAAGTTAAAAATAAATAAATAAATACACTCTTTTATATGAATTCAATGCTTATCTTGTAAATCATGCGTAATTTCATGATTGCATTTCACGATTTTTCCAAAAAAAAATCCGTTACAATCCGTTATAATTTGCCATAGGCATCGAACCCAATAATAAAAAATTCATCTTTTTTTTTTTTTTTTTTTTTTTTTTTTTTTTTTTTTTTTTTTAAAGCTGGAAAGTGCTAACTAGTGAAATTGTTCAAAAATATAACAGTTTTTGTTCTTTTTTAAGCTGTGGCAACAAAAAAGACAAAAAAAAGCATCATTTAAACTACTTATTCACGATTTTTACATTGTTTTCACAACGTATAATCACAATCTAATTAATATTAAACTATTTATTGTCCAAGTTACCAATTAAAAATTTTCACTAAAAACGTCCCTCATTACAAAAATGTAAAACAGTTTCAAATAAAAACTTTCACCACTCCACAAAAGCGCTTTCGCCCTGGCTAGAGCATCATCAGTTGTAATCCTCAAGTATCTGCTTCTCCGCTTATATATACGACTGTTGGTTGAAGAGCTCCCCCTATCGGCATTCAATTCTCTCTCTCTCTTTCTAAATATAATAATACTAAACTGTTTACTAACAATAAAAGTGTGGTGTTTTTAAAATTATTACACTCTTTATTTTTTTATTTTTTTTTTTCATTTTCTACTTTTTAGGATTTTAAATATTGCATTGTTGCAGTTTCACAGCCACTGGGCCTCTTTTGGCCCGCGTGGTTTGACACAAAATTAAATGAATTGTTGTTCGTATACAATTGTAACCATAGGGAAAATTGGGCGATTTATCATCTGTGTCCGACTAACGAAAAAAATGCCTTAAAATTAAGTTATTAATTGATAATTAATTTCTAAAAATATTAAAATATTATTTTGTCACCGGGAACACGCCGTTCTACGTAATTTTTTATAATTCTATCCTACCAGAAAGCGAGTTAAAAATTGTTTAGTAAATCGTTTAATAATTCTCTTTACTTCCTGCAAGCTTTTTACCTGTTATGGTGTGTACATTGTGTGCTTTACTTGTTAAATTTGAAGCTTAAAAAGGAAGTTGCTCATGCTCTTTTCTCAGCATACGATAAACACCATTTAATTGTTATTGTGGCAAGTGCGATATTTTTCAGGAATGAAATCTGACTAGTCCATGCCATTATACTGAAGACATTCAAGATAAGCTACTTAGCTCATACAATCACAATGCTACTGATTATGACTCATTCCACAGTTGTTTCTCATTTAAAAGCATAAAAAACTTCTTAATAACACCATAAAATAAGGAATTTGCAAGGCCTTTCGAAAGAACTTTGTCTTTCTTCGTCAGGCGCAAAGACGTGCAACCACTTTGAAGGCAAGAGCAAGACTGAAAGGAAATAGGAGGGAAAGAAGGACAAGTTAAGAGAACGGCCAATAGGAAAGCAGAATGCATCACCCAAACACAGGAGATTATTACTTATGTGTACCTATTCTCAAATAAGAGAATTACCTATGTTTAGGTAATTCTGTTCTGTGATTGGCTGATGCCTTCTGCATTCTTATTCGCTAGGTAATTCTCTTCTGTGATTGGCTGATGCCCTCTGCTTTGCTAGTGGTAGGTAATTCTCTTCTGTGATTGGCTGATGCCTTCTGCTTTCCTATTTTATGGTGTTATTAAAAAGTTTTATATGCTTTTATAGTATCACACCAGTTTATTCAATAATGTAACTCATTTGTTATTTTGAAATTTCAATATAAACTTGAGAAATTTGAATAAATAGCAACAATAAGAGAAAGCGAGTGTGTGATTCTTTATAATCCAATAACACATTTCTGCCGAAATAAGTATAATGTTGCATATCTTATTGTTTAATCAAGTTTTCTTTTTTATCATACAAATATCCCTGTTACTATCCACACACGCGCGTATGTCATGCAAGGTTTTGACTGCCTAAGAGGGACTGCTCAGACGAGGAAACCAAGCCTGTAGAGCATAGATATCCCTCGCGGTACCCTTTATTGAGGTCTAAAAAAATACCAAATTTAGCCGGACCTGAACCTGCCGGTAAACTCGAAGGGGTCGGGGTGGAAAATAAGTAAGCGGTTATGAAGGGATAACAAAAAACGTTGAATTCGCTGATAAGCGCGACAAAGTATAAAAATAATAGTGCGCGAATAAAGGGTAGAAAAAACTAAGGAGAGTCCTCCGAGACTCAGAGTGAAGCCAAAAAGAATAAAAAAGTACACTGGGAAACGACAAGAGGGAAGAATGTAGTCTTTTTGTAGTGGCAACCAGGCATGAGAGATCCGGGAACCCATCTACATGAAGGAAAGGAGGGCTAGGTAGCCTCTAGAAAAGATTAAAGGCAAAACCAGATGCCTACACTTCCTAAAATAGCTAAGATAATAACTATGCCAAAAATGGAGGAGAAAAATAAAGAAAAGAAAATAAAGCATTAAATGTAGAAGAAATGGACAAAATTCTCCATAGGAATCAAATGAAAACTAGAAGAACATCATGCAACATTTGACTGCCTAAGACGGACGCTCAGACGAGGAAACCGAGTCTGTAGAGTATAGATTTCCCTCCCGTCACTTTTACTAAGATCTTTAAAAAAATACAATATGCAGCCAGAGCTGAACCCGTCGATAAACACGACAGAAGTCGCTATGGAAAATAATTAAACTACGGTCTAAGACCAGATCGCCTAAAACGCATCAGAGGGCAAAACAATTAAAAACTGAAACAAACAATAATAATGTGGCGAATGAAGAATAATAGGAGCGGCAAATGCTCAGAAAGAATGAAGTGAAATAATTTGGAAATAAAATGAAGAGAAAGGAATAATCATAAATTTAAATTTTATATAAAAACTAAAATGAACGCATAAGAACCACTCCTAGTCGTAGCCTTCCTAGAAATGGAGACTTCCAGATGGTTCATGACGTTGATGATAATCTGAACTCTAAGAATTTCACAAAGAAGGAGAAGGATTGAATGGAGTTTTGAGCATGTTGAAGTATGGGGGATGTCGGCAAGAAACGATGAAAAATATCTTTACCTTCATGGCGGAAAAAGAGAGGGCGTTGAATAATGCTCTGTCCCAAAACAAAACATTTGTATAGGCATGTGAGGAAAAAATATTTATATTAAAAAATATGAAGTACACCTTAACACACATTTTAAAAACATTTATCGAGGGAGGGGGTGGGATGCTTTGGTTTAAAGCAAATACTTTTGAATAGGCAACTAAAAAAAACAGAATTTATATAATGAACATTTGTCAGCGGGAGGGGGAAATAATGCTTTCGCTTAAAACAAAAATTTAGAATGGGCAAGTGAGAAGATGGAATTTTTGTAATGTTTTCTCCTCCATTTTTGGCATAGTTTTTATCTTAGCTATTTTAGGAAATGTAGGCACCCGGTTTTGCCTTTAATCTTTTCTAGAGGCTACCTAGCCATCCTTTCCTTCATGGAAATGGGTTCCCGGTCTCTCATGCCTGGTTTGTGTACCACCTTCTCACACATATTAAATACATTTGACAAAGGGGGTTGGGGAGTAATGCTTTGGCTTAAAACAAAAATTAAACAATAAGGATAAGAATAATTAGGATAAGAATAAGAAGTTTAAAGCAAAAGTAAAATAATATGCAGACCTTCCGAAATGGGCGTTTCCTACAGTGGCGCCGCAAGGGTTAAGTAGGAAAATTACTATTGCAAAATCATGTTAAAATCAACTATGGCTTTAGCTATGCCGGTATTCAAAGTTTGGAGAAGATGGCGAAAAATTTAATACCATATAAAAATATAGAAAACTAAAAAAGGGGACACCTTCGTATTCATATAATTTTGTTTACTATAAAGTTAAGAAGAACATTAACATTTTAATTGAGCTAAGTGCAATACTTAAATTAAATAGTAAACTATATTTACGAGATGATGAAAAAGAGCATCTTCGCATTCTTTCAAACCACGCGGAGCGACAATATGTGGTTAAATGGTATTAAGACCATTTCTCTCTCTGAACTCTCAGAAACTCTACTCTGAAGACATATCACTTCACCAATAGTATGCTCTAAAACAGGAACACGATAAAACCAAAGTATCTTCAAATTCATGTCGGGAGGGAGAAGGGACAGAGGGAGCATAAAAGCTTAACAAAGGGTTAAACAACAATGTTTAAAAGTACGTTGGAAGGCGAACTTTAGATTAACCCCTTCGCGACGAGCGTCCTTTACAGATTTTTTAATCTTTTAACACCGGTTTTTCAAAACAGAAATTTTCGCTTAATTGAATCGCAGAAATGCTGTCATTAAATAAGGCAAAGCTTACAATAAAAAAGTAACTGGTGGGAATAATCGAATATTCTGAGCATCTTATGCGTCACGTATACGTGTCGCTCGTCCCCAAGGCGTTAACGTAGATTAAATTCAAGTTAACATTAAGAAATATTAACGTGAACAATAATAAAGAGTATCTACACATTCATGCCGGGGGGAGAAGGGAGGAGAAACAACATAGAGTTAAATTAAGTATTAACATTGTAATAGAGCCAAATGTAAAATTTTAATTCATCAGTCAACCGTGTTTATAAAACAATAGAAAAGAACATCTTCATATTCATCCGGCCGAGGGAGGGGGGAGGGATGATATAAGGATAAATAATATTAAGGCTAAATTAATAAAATTCTCTAAAACAGAAGTCACTTTAAATAGTTTATAAATATTCCGTACACGCTGTAACGTAGGAGAATTTTCCGAGCATCTTTCGATCAAAGACATTCAACGTTCGACTGCAACATTCAAATGAATATTTGTGATCATCCCACATATTATGGAAAATTATCACACCATAAGAATACTTAAAAAGCGTCAAATGGTTCTGAACAGTTTGTATTACTTTTCAAGCGTGATATTACTCCTTGATCATCCTTGTTGCAGCTGGCGTTGAAACACCGAGTCACCAAGGTTGCACTTGGTTGACTTACAAATAAAAATAAATTAAGTAAAATGTAATAAATTATTTCGTTGTATTTTTTAAAACATAAGCTAAGATCGTAGAGTGGCAAACAGACCATGAACTTTGCTCCATATCCTGAGTCGCAAAGAAAAGTACTTCTCCGGTATAATTTACCGGAGCCTGTGTCTGTTAAAGAACCCGCCAGGATTCCTATTTTTTAAATAAGTAGACTCATGCTAGAGGTCGACACGGACCTAAATTTCCAGGCCCGTTCGTTTTTGGCCGATCCGTGCCAAAATCAGTGAAAACAGACCCGGCCCGTGAAAAAATCAGTGAAAACAGACCCGACCCGTGCAAAAATCAATGAAATCAGTCTCAATTTCTTCAAAAAATTCCGCTTTTTCTTAGCATTCTTTTAAAGAATACACATGTGAATACATATGTGAGTGTGCCATCTCAGAAGCTGTTTCAAAAACCTTTCGAATGATACCTCATTCATCATTGTACATCTTGTAGGTGCATAGGAAAAAGGATGTTAACAACAGAAGTAACATATACAGGCTGATTATAAAAAAACTATCCCGATATATGAGCCCATAACTGTCATACCGATCACAGAAACTGAATGAAATTCTGGCCTAAAGTATTTTGAGGTATGCGCTCAAGAATCACGTGAAAAACAACAGTTAAATTCTAACAGTTACGGTTACAGTAACAAAATTTCGAAAATTTCAAATGGCAACACCTACTTTTTTTTATTGGAATTTGATCTTCGTAGTGAAGAACCATAAAAAGCGTTGGAACGGTACCTGTAGCACGAAAATCCCCGGCGCTAGACAGACTAAGAAAAAAAGTGGAAACAACCAATAAAGGACAGAGAAGCAACAGAAAGTAAAACATTTTATTGTTCAGTGCTATCCACCATCTGCCGCATGTAAAGTGTCGTCATGTGTAAAATGGAAAATGTATGAAACACAATAAAATGTTTTGTTTTCTGTTGCTTCTCTGTCCTTATTGGTTGTTTTCACTTTTCTTCTTAGTCTGTCTAGCGCCGGCGATTTTCGTGCTACAGGTACCGTTCCAACGCTTTTTATGGTTTTTCACTACGAAGATCACATTCCAATAAAAAAAGTAGGTGTTGCCATTTGAAACTTTCGAAATTTTGTTACTGTAACCGTAACTGTTAGAATTAAACTGTTGTTTTTCACGTGATTCTTGAGCGCATACCTCAAAATACTTTAGGCCAGAATTTCATTCAGTTTCTGTGAACGAACGGTATGACAGTTATGGGCTCATATATCGGGATAGTTTTTTTATAATCAGCCTGTATTATAAATAAAATTAAATATTAAACACAGATAAACAGGGCACATTTTATTAAACAATTTTTCTACTTCGAAACGTGTTTATTTGATACACAAGATACCGGAAGAGTTTTACAGAAATTACTGGTATGTTGGAAGATATATGGGAAAAAAACGATATTTTTTTCATTACTAGAAGTTTAGAGACAGTTGACGTTGCAGGGACGTAGCAAATTTTATGTACGTATTTTTGAGATTCCCGTAAATGTAAGTAACGTTGTTGTATTCAGTGATTTTTTTTCATGGGGCTGAAGTGATCCCGGCATTACCAAATTTCATGTATTTTTTATATCCCTATATCAAGAGTGTATTACATGCAGTATTTTTTTTTTATATGCGCAAAGCGTTCATACATGCGGTATAGCGATCGCGATGTTACATAATGTTATTTAATACTGAGATTCTGGTACAATGAGGTTTTTCCTACATTTTCTCTTCCAGAGGCTGTGTTTTAAATTCATTGCCTCTTTTGCAAGGGCAGTTGACCTATTTCGAAACCAATACAGTTGAGATATTTTTCAACAACCGAAGAATCAATGCCAGTGCTTTTGATCCTTTTCTATTTTCTACGATTTTCGCTGATGATTTTTTTTTCACTTTCAGGAAAAACGTTGGCATCACCAAATTTCATGTATTTTTTAAATCCCTATACCAGAAGTGTAATGCATGCAGTATTTTTTTTTTGATAGGCGCGAAGCGTTCATACATGCGGTATAGCGATCGCGACGTTACCTAATGTTATTTAATACTGAGATTCTGGTACAATGAGGTTTTTCCTACATTTTCTCTTCCAGAGGCGGTGTTTTAAATTCATTGCCTCTTTTGCAAGGGCAGTTGACCTATTTCGAAACCAATACAGTTGAGATATTTTTCAACAACCGAAGAATCAATGCCAGTGCTTTTGATCCTTTTCTATTTTCTACGATTTTCGCTGATGATTTTTTTTTCACTTTCAGGAAAAACGTTGGCATCACCAAATTTTATGTATTTTTTAAATCCCTATACCAGAAGTGTAATGCATGCAGTATTTTTTTTTGATAGGCGCGAAGCGTTCATACATGCGGTATAGCGATCGCGACGTTACCTAATGTTATTTAATACTGAGATTCTGGTACAATGAGGTTTTTCCTACATTTTCTCTTCCAGAGGCTGTGTTTTAAATTCATTGCCTCTTTTGCAAGGGCAGTTGACCTATTTCGTAACCAATACAGTTGAGATATTTTTCAACAACCGAAGAATCAATGCCAGTGCTTTTGATCCTTTTCTATTTTCTAGGATTTTCGCTGATGATTTTTTTTTCACTTTCAGGAAAAACGTTGGCATCACCAAATTTTATGTATTTTTTAAATCCCTATACCAGAAGTGTAATGAATGCAGTATTTTTTTTTTTGATAGGCGCGAAGCGTTCATACATGCGGTATAGCGATCGCGACGTTACCTAATGTTATTTAATACTGAGATTCTGGTACAATGAGGTTTTTCCTACATTTTCTCTTCCAGAGGCTGTGTTTTAAATTCATTGCCTCTTTTGCAAGGGCAGTTGACCTATTTCGTAACCAATACAGTTGAGATATTTTTCAACAACCGAAGAATCAATGCCAGTGCTTTTGATCCTTTTCTATTTTCTACGATTTTCGCTGATGATTTTTTTTTCACTTTCAGGAAAAACGTTGGCATCACCAAATTTTATGTATTTTTTAAATCCCTATACCAGAAGTGTAATGAATGCAGTATTTTTTTTTTTTTTGATAGGCGCGAAGCGTTCATACATGCGGTATAGCGATCGCGACGTTACCTAATGTTATTTAATACTGAGATTCTGGTACAATGAGGTTTTTCCTACATTTTCTCTTCCAGAGGCTGTGTTTTAAATTCATTGCCTCTTTTGCAAGGGCAGTTGACCTATTTCGTAACCAATACAGTTGAGATATTTTTCAACAACCGAAGAATCAATGCCAGTGCTTTTGATCCTTTTCTATTTTCTACGATTTTCGCTGATGATTTTTTTTTTACTTTCAGGAAAAACGTTGGCATCACCAAATTTTATGTATTTTTTAAATCCCTATACCAGAAGTGTAATGCATGCAGTATTTTTTTTTTTGATAGGCGCGAAGCGTTCATACATGCGGTATAGCGATCGCGACGTTACCTAATGTTATTTAATACTGAGATTCTGGTACAATGAGGTTTTTCCCACATTTTCTCTTCCAGAGGCTGTGTTTTAAATTCATTGCCTCTTTTGCAAGGGCAGTTGACCTATTTCGTAACCAATACAGTTGAGATATTTTTCAACAACCGAAGAATCAATGCCAGTGCTTTTGATCCTTTTCTATTTTCTACGATTTTCGCTGATGATTTTTTTTTCACTTTCAGGAAAAACGTTGGCATCAGCAAATTTTATGTATTTTTTAAATCCCTATACCAGAAGTGTAAAGAATGCAGTATTTTTTTTTGATAGGCGCGAAGCGTTCATACATGCGGTATAGCGATCGCGACGTTACCTAATGTTATTTAATACTGAGATTCTGGTACAATGAGGTTTTTCCTACATTTTCTCTTCCAGAGGCGGTGTTTTAAATTCATTGCCTCTTTTGCAAGGGCAGTTGACCTATTTCGAAACCAATACAGTTGAGATATTTTTCAACAACCGAAGAATCAATGCCAGTGCTTTTGATCCTTTTCTATTTTCTACGATTTTCGCTGATGATTTTTTTTTCACTTTCAGGAAAAACGTTGGCATCACCAAATTTTATGTATTTTTTAAATCCCTATACCAGAAGTGTAATGCATGCAGTATTTTTTTTTTTTTTGATAGGCGCGAAGCGTTCATACATGCGGTATAGCGATCGCGACATTACCTAATGTTATTTAATACTGAGATTCTGGTACAATGAGGTTTTTCCTACATTTTCTCTTCCAGAGGCTGTGTTTTAAATTCATTGCCTCTTTTGCAAGGGCAGTTGACCTATTTCGTAACCAATACAGTTGAGATATTTTTCAACAACCGAAGAATCAATGCCAGTGCTTTTGATCCTTTTCTATTTTCTACGATTTTCGCTGATGATTTTTTTTTCACTTTCAGGAAAAACGTTGGCATCACCAAATTTTATGTATTTTTTAAATCCTTATACCAGAAGTGTAATGCATGCAGTATTTTTTTTTTGATAGGCGCGAAGCGTTCATACATGCGGTATAGCGATCGCGACGTTACCTAATGTTAATTAATACTGAGATTCTGGTACAATGAGGTTTTTCCTACATTTTCTCTTCCAGAGGCTGTGTTTTAAATTCATTGCCTCTTTTGCAAGGGCAGTTGACCTATTTCGTAACCAATACAGTTGAGATATTTTTCAACAACCGAAGAATCAATGCCAGTGCTTTTGATCCTTGTCCATTTTCTACGATTTTCACTGATGATGTTTTTTCACTTTCAGAAAAAACGTTGACCAGTTCCACACTTACTGGGTTTTTTTTTTTTACAATGACATTACCAAGTTTTATGTATTTTTGATATCCCTATACCTGGAGTTTGCTGCATTCCATTATTTCTATTTTTTTTTCATAGGTGCCTTCATAAATGCGGTATAACGATCGCGACGTTTACCTAACGTTATGTAATTTTGAAATTCTTGTACAGTGAGGATTTTCTTACAATTTGTCATCCAGAGGCTGTGTCTTAAATTCATTTCCTCTTATGCAAGGGCAATTGACCTATTTCGAAATCAATACAGTTAAGATATTTTTTCACAAACGAATAATTAATGCCAGTGCTTTTGATCCATGCCCGTTTTCAGTGATTTTCACTGATCATTTTTTTTTTACTCTTCAAGAAAAGCGTTCACGAGTTCTACAGATACTTTTTAACGGGCGTGATCGCCACGTCAAGCAATAAAGCCGAAAGGACACAGATTTACGTTACAATAGACAATGTTTATTAAAACCAAAAATAAATTGGGCTGGCAGTGGAATGGGAACATTTTACTATGCTGATTCGGTTTAGATTCAGTTTAACTGCAACTAACTCTTAAGTCAATTTAAATGCAAAATGTAAACTTAACTTAAGCAATGTAAAATGGTTTCTCAATTTCGCTGTCGAAGAATCTATACCTCTGGAAATACTTTAGTAGACAGGAATTGAAGTAACCTAAATGTAACTACTAACTAGAAACCCGTGGTTTCCGAGACATGATCTCGCTTGTGAAAATTAGAGAAATAGTGGATAGATGTCGCTTTTACGCACACATGTTAGAAATCTGAAAACACGGTCTTTTTATCAAAAGCTAGACTCTCTTTATAAGTGAGTAGCTAGCTCCCGCCATAACTTTGCCATGGGCAGCGGCAACGAGGGGGTCGTAGATGAACATTACCCCTCCTTGAATTTTGAAATTTAATTAGATATTTTGTTCATATATATCGGATGATTTATAGAAAATGTGTACTAAAATTTATTCTTTCCAAGTGATTTAAAATAATACTAGTTATCAGTGAAAGTGATTTTGAGGAGAAAGTCTGCAATTCTGTATGAAATTGACCCACTGAACACTGAACACGGATATCACCACACTGTAAAAAAACAGACAAATGTTCTAGGAAAATATAATATAACCACTAACAAAAATATACAATAACCTCTTCCGAGTTATTTCACGATTCCGAAAAGCGCTCTTTATCTTTAGTAATCGCAGATATCAATATATTTTCGAGATTTAAAGAAGCATTTATAAAAACAAAGTTTTTCCTGCTGCCACTGAGTTTTGGAAACGTTTCGGAGTAATTCTTAGCTCACAGGCTATCAAAGCCTGAGAGCTAATGTGCCCGCGAGTTCTCTAATAGACATACGTATGTTTGTAGGTAATGCGATAAATCTCGATAGACATATTTGCTTCAAATTTTGTATATAGGTTCATTCTGATAAGGCGCTTCCCTGATTAGTTTTGGGGGTTCATTGGTTAAGTATAAAGAGGGGAACAGAGGGATAATCCCCCTTAATTTAGATAAATGGGTTTTTCATGCAGAATTATCCGAATGGCTTCAAATTTTGTATATAGATTCATTGTAATAAGGCGCTTCCCTGTTTAGTTTTGGGGGTTAATTGGTTTAAGTACAAAGGGGGCTTACCCCCCTCCCTAATTTTTTGTCGATTTCTTTGTTTTTCGAGGGGCGTTATCCTTTAAAATAAGAGCATAATATACAATTAGTGTGAATAGGCAGTGAGACAAAGCCATCAGTATAACTCAGCACTTTTCTTTTTATTATAGTGTATTAATAAGTTTTTCTCAACCCGAAATATAGAATTTTAATTTCAGTTTTTCAATGAATACGGATATAACAAAATGTATAATAAAAAAATTTAGGTTGCTATCCATTCTCAAGTAAACATTTTCATGTTCAACAAATATGTTTCACAGACAAACATGATAAGTTAACAGTATTAATATTAAAATTAAAATGAATATTATTCTAGTACTATTGCATATATAAATCCAATTACGCAGCTGCAAATGCGATAATTGAGAATGTATAACATCCTAAAAATCAATATTCCGATTTGAGAAATCTGATTAATACATCACAAAAATTACTCAGAAATATTTCCTAAAATCAGTGTCAGCCAAATAAACTTTGTTTTTATAAATGCCTCTTTAAATCTCAAAAATATTTTGGTTTCTGAAGCTGTGATGCAGTCACATATTTCATTTCTTTTTTCATTTTAAAATGTTTCAAAATTAATATTTCCCCATTTAAATTGTATTAAAAAAAAGCATTTATTTTTATTTATTTATTGAGTGCGTCTGCCTAAATTCCCAATAAATAAAACCTAATAATAAGACATAATTAATATACTACTTTAAAATATCATTTCTTTTCTATTTTTCTTTTTTTTTTTTTTTTCGTTACAGTTTGCTAAAGTGTTAAAAACATTTAAATTTTATACTTCTCCTTTGATATTCATTTTTATTTCGGTTGTCTGTTTTTATTTAAATAAAAACGTTAATTTAAGTAATAGCACAGTTGTGTTGGCAGACTAGGCGGCTCCGATAAGGTTGTCGTATTTGGCATGTTCGTTTCGCCAAAAGACGATGTTTGTTTTGACTTTCTGCGTCCTCAATTTAAATTTTCCCTTCATTTTTTTTATCTAACGTCTTACCCGTACGTTTAGTTGGGAATATATTTTTTTCGCCAATATTTGTGTGGCGATATTGTTTTGATAAAAAAATCTGTCAGTTTTGTATAAGTGTGATGGTAGCAAGAGGTCATGTGCTCCTGTTAACGTGGATTGAAAGAAAAATAATTATGTCCTATTTTAATATTTTTTGGGTGCTAATGTTTTGCCTCTTGACTCATCAGCGTCTTTGTTACTTTAATCTATTGACTTGCAAATAAAGATCAGTCGTGCACGAAATGGAATTATTTAATCTTTTGAAAGTTAACTTTTCTTCCAGTAAAAAAAAAAAATGCTTTCGAACCTGTGTTTCTTTTCCACTATGCGAAAATGGCACATTGTGATGGTCGAGCGCCATCACAGAAGCTTTTACAGATTCCTAAAGAACAAAGTTCTGAAATTTGCGAAAATATACTGCAATTTGCTGTGACTAACAAGTGACAATTATTACTATTACTTAGTGACTAATAACAGAAATGAAATCGTTGAAAAAATTAAAAAATTAGGTCAGAATAAAACAAACAATAAACTGCAAAGCAGTATATTTGAACTTAAAAATAAAGGTCTTGTACAATTTCTTAAGTTTTCTTTCTTTCTTAATTTTGTTTTTTACATGACATAGTAACAGATTACAAAAGGAGCTAATAAAACTAATTCAATTTCATACGAATCTAATACAGTACTGAAATTTTCCAAAACATGTCGTTTTCGATACTGTAATTAGCTGTGACTAATAGGTGACTATTATTACTACTATTAAGTGACTAATGTTATAAATGAAACCATTGAGGTAAATGAAAAGGTGGGTGAAAATAAAACAAACAATAAGCTGCCAAACAGTATATTTGAACGAAACAATAAAAGTCGAGTACAATTTCGTAAGTTTTATTTGTTTATTTATTTATTTATTTTGTTAGTTACAAGGAATATAGTAACAGAATACAAAAGCAGCTAATAAAATAAATATAATTTGACACGGATATAACAAAGCACTGAAATTTTCCAAAACATGAGGCTTTGCATATTGTAATTAACTGTGACTAATAGGTGATTTTTGTTACGACTGTTAAGTGACTAATGTTATAAATGAAATTATTGAAATAAATGAAACGGAGGATCAAAAGAATACAATGAATAAAACGAAATTACAAAGAATAAAATTTAAGTTTTAATTCATTAAAATGCGCATATAAATACTCATTTAACAAGAAATTTACAAATGCATTAAAATCGCTTGTATTTAGCGAAAAAAAACTGTTGCACGTCAAATCAGGTATTTTTGCGCGAAATACTTGAAAGTTTTTTTCTATTTTTTTTTCAGATTTTCTACTGGAATTTCGCAGTTAAATTTTACAGATCCTTTATAACGTGCATGATTAGCTGCATTAGCATTTGCTTCAGAATTTTCTGAATATACGCTTTAAAAAGAGCTTCCTTGTGAGTACAAAATTTTCATGGCGTTTCTACGATCAGTTTCACAGTTATTCACTGTTTTATAAAGAGCCGATATCAGGTGAGTTCTCTCCAAATTTAAATTCTCTAGTAATATCCAGAAAAGAGCATTGGGTGTACCTCATACATCGTCCCCTAAGACAACATCCAGTTTTTTTTTTTTTTTTTTTTGTGTTTTTTACTTACCCATCATAGGGTAAGTCTTGTAATCGTTTCAAAAATCGAAAAAAAAAATTGACGGATTTACACGTTTCAGACACTGGAGATTCCGAAAAACATATTATAGAAAAAAAATTGCCGTCTGTGTGTCTGTAAACGCTCTATCTCCCGAACAAATTGAGATAGAGACTTGAAACTTGGTATGTACTTACTATGTAATAATGAGAAGAAGCTTATTCAATTTTAATAACCTCGATTATCCGGAACTAATTTTTTCGGACTCTCGAAATATTCGCTCTGATAAAAGGTATATAAAAATTTTCGAAATTGTTTATTTTAAGGAATGAATATAAAAGACAATAAAAAAATATAAATTTTGCATAAAGAATGAAGTTGATAGGATAATGAGTTGCCGAGATATTTTTAATCCTATTTTCTTCACTCTTCGATTTTTCATGACCCTGTATTGCATTCAAATTTCAATTTAAAGATATATTTTAATTGTGGAAATGAGACGCTTAATCCAACGCAGTAAACTCTTAGTTAATATGATTATCATTTTTGGAGTTATAAGGATGTTTCTTTTACACAATTCAGTAATAGAGCATTTAAAGCTTATGACGGCATCAAGCCAGGATTTCATTCGAATTGCAATGCATTTTATAAGTAGTTGACACATGTTTTATTTTCATAATTTATACTATGCAAATCCATGGTGGGTAAGTATTACGGTGGCCCCCAACAACTAGTTTTACGTTGGTTTAACATTAGATTGTGAAAGTATTTGTGTTTCTAGCGTAACTCTATTAACCCATTTGTTCAAAAGCAAAGCAGTGTCAGATGTGGCAAAGTAAAAAAATCAACGTTTTCACTATCGCCGAATAAAACGTAATTCAACGTTTGTAGCTTGATATGTTATTCCCAACAACGTGTCGTACTTCACTTTATTTCCTTCTTTAGGTAGCGTTTTGAAGTTCTGCATCAGGATTGTAAAGTATTGCAGGGTTTCCATGAAGGCTATGAGTTTCCCGGGACATATTCTTTTGCCTGTTGTAAAAAGAAAAAGAACGAAAAATCATGCATCGAGCATACATAATTAAACACTAACAAAATTTTGTAACAAAATTTCATTTTTTCATACAATGAAAGAAGTTCTAAAAATTTCTAAATAAACTATTTAGAAAATACATAACACAGTCAAAGTCTCATTTTCAGCAAACAAAATAAATCGCAAGTAATGGAACTCTAAGGAAACGTAGTATATGTAATTACACTTCATTAATTTAATACAATTATTCTAAATGGGAAAAAAAAATCATACAAGTTGTAATTTTCCAACAGAATAAAAAATGTAATAAAGTGTTATGAAAGGTAATTACGTATCCTTGCGTTTTCTTAGAGTTCCAATACCTGCAATTGATTCTGTTGCAAGAAATACGTTTTCATTGTGTTATACGTTTTCAGGTTTAAGTAAAGTCTCAGTACGTTCTATGGTGTGTATAAATTCTACAGAACATATGCAGGGATACACGAAAGAATCCGAATTAATTAGCTTAATTTATAACGGTATTTGCTAAAAATGCTGTTTCAAGTATGTTACTCGTTTTTCAACTGAACTAAATTTTACTATACTATGTGGCTGTGAGTATAATATAAATTAAAAATCGTCCAAATTGTAGTAATGTATGAGAATTCCTTTATAAAGCCCTGTAAATGATCTATGAACTTTTATACATACCACATAGTGAAACTTATATTTAATTTAGCTGGAAAAGCATAAGACATCTAGAAATGTTTTTCTGACTATTACCATTATTAGCCGGCAATGTGTTTATACACATATTTTTTTTTCTTTGTAACCATGTATGTGAATTTATATTATACTCACAGCACATAGTATAGTAAAATTTAGTTCAGTTGAAAAACGAGTAACATACTTGAAACAGCATTTTTAGCAAATACCGTTATAAATTAAGCTAATTAATTCGAATTTTCCCCGTGTAGCCCTGTATATGTTCTGTAGAATTTATAAACACCATAGAACGTACTGAGACTTACTTAAACCTGAAAACGTATAACACAATGAAAACGTATTTCTTGTAACAGAATCAATTGCAGGCATTGGAACTTTATGAAAACGTAAGTATACGTAATTACACTTCATATCCCTTTATTACATTTTTTATTCCGTTGGAAAATTACAAGTTGTATTATACTTTTACCATTTAGAATAACTGTGTTGAATTAATGAAGTGTTATTACATAACCTACGTTTTCTTGGTGTTCCATTACCTGCGATTTATTCAATTTTGTTGTTTCAAATAACAGTCCAGATATCATTATCAAAAAAGATTGACTGAGTGAATGGTGTTCGCCAGATTTGTCCAGGATAACTCATTTGGCAGAGCATGGGCAGCTTAAGCCAAAAGTCCATGGTTCAAATTCTGGCCCGGACCCTTTTTTACTCAGTTGGTGAAGTACAACATGCATAATATAGAAATGTACTTTAAATTTCAAATAAAAATTTGATTATGATGTGGAATCCCTGGTCACGGACTTTTTATTTTTTAATCGGTTAAAAAAAGGGAAAAAGTCGCCAAATTTTGGGGACTATGATTTCTGCTATGGTAACCCGGCAGTAGTTAAATTGCTGGATTTAGTTGTTTTTCGTAGATCGTTGGCGCGATTCTGAAAGGCGCGCTAAAAAAAGTCGCCAAAATTCCGTGACCAGGGATTCCACATCTGTTCCAAAAATTTCTTAATTTAAAAATGAGACATTAAACTAAATATCTTTATTTAATTTACATGAAACAGTTAATATATTTGCAAAATTATCACTGTTTATAATCTATCAATCTTTTAAATTAACCCATTTTAGGCCAAGTATAGAAATTTTATAAAATGTGGTATTTTTTGCATTGAAATTTGCTTAAATTACATTCATTAAGACACCAAAATTGTTTCGTGCAAGAAAAATAATATTTTATTTAATTTGACGGTACCATTATTAATTTATTATTAATAATTTACCATTAAATTTAAATTAAAAAAATTAAGTTTTCTTATGCCATTTGTTTTATTTTTATTTTATTTGCAGAACTTGCAACTTTACTCCATTATAAAAACATATAATTAATCTCAAGTGGAATAATAATACATTTTCAAAAGTCGAATTTGTCAATAACCGTTTCAAGTAAAACACCAGCGTATTTTGAAAATTTCTCAACAGAAAGTGATTACTTCAAATGAATTACTAATATTTTATAGATGTCTCCAGAACCCTTAAAAATAGCAGAATAATAAAATTAGTGAAAAATATACGTCACAGTGTTAATAAAAAAAATATTTATTGAAATGGTGCGTTTACGCACCTTTCGCCGAAAATGGGTTAAGCCGTTGGTCTCTTGAAAATGTGATAATAGGCAAATTCATTATATATTTAATTAAATATTCACCGATACTTGGTTTAGTTTCCCTCATGCATTCCACTGAAGTTGTGTTCTTATAATTGACGTTCCATCTTGTGCTGCAGATTTGTAGCCTTGCCATATAACAGTGAGAAAATGCTAGACTGGATGTCGTCCGGATAGATCATAATGGTAGAGCATTGGTGGGTTACACCAAGGATCCATGTTCGATTTCCGGTCTTGACATTTTTGGCTTTGTTGGTTATATGCTGTGTAGTAAAGTGATAATTCACATCCTTTGTATTCAGGCAAACTCATTTTTTATTTTCAGAAAAAAACAGACGTTAAAATGGCTAATTCGTCGTCATAAAGTCACATTCTGACGTTGACGTGACGTGAGTATGACATCACACTATTATATGATTATGTTTCGGATACAAATTATGTTACGGGTAAGGAATTTTCACTTTCAATTTTAACATAAGTGTTTTGCAATTGTCTTATTGTTCGTTATGGAGAGACGAAATGGTAATCATATTTTAACAAAAGAATAATAATAATAATAATAATAATAATAATAATAATAATAATAATAATAAATTTCTAAAAAAAAGAAATACAAATAAAGATATTAGTCGATGAGAATAAGAAAAACTGATACGTACCATAAGAAAAAGGGCAAAAGCTGTCAGGGGAGTTGTTCACCTTCTTTCCACCATCCAAGAGAAATCGCTCCGGAATGAATTGATCTGGTTTCTCCCAGTACTTAGGATCATTGTGTATTGCCCAAAAATTCCCTGTTATAAACGTTCCTTTGGGAATGAAGTAACCCTGCACTTGCATATCTTCAGATGCCCTAATAAGAAACAAAATGGTGTAAATGAAATTTTATTACAAGTTATTTGAAGATTATTGAATGCAAACTTTACCAATAAATGAAATTTTGTGCAGAAATTGTGTAAACCGTGTAGCAGCAGTGTTTGAAAACCTAGTGAAACATAAGTTATAGTGGAAACGTGAGACTTGTTTCGAACGCTTAATAAATGCCTTATCATCAGCGCAGAAAGGCAATAACAAAAATATTTCAGCAGATATTTATATAACATAGATGGACTTCAACTCTAATTGTACTGCACACTGTAAAAAAAGGCAGATGTTTCTTAATCAAAGAAAATATAACCACAAACGAAAATATACAATAAACTTTTCCGAGTTATTAATGACTCCAAAAAGCGTTCTTTATACTTAGAAACTATACAGAAACCAATATACAGGATGGCTGAAAAGTCTGGGCGCGCAGAAAAACGCTATTTTCTGAAAAATATACGTTGCCTGGTAACATTTTTTTTTATTCTAACAAAACAAAAATGTAACAAATATAGACCGGGAGGCGGCAGCACAGACAATCACCTCATCGAGTTCATGGCTGAAACTCCAGAATTAGTTAAAACTCGATTCGCATATTAAAACGCAATTGATCTGCCAAGTCATATCTTGGTGGAAAACATCCGAAAATCCGATTTTAGAGGTTTGCTCGTAGGTTTACCATTGTGTGTTCCTGCTCCCAGTCTTCCATGTTTTCATACCTTTGGGTACAGGAAAACCCAATGGTAAACCTACGAGCCAACCGCTAAAATGGGCTTTAAGGTGTTTTCCACCAAGATATCACTTGGCAGACCGATTGCGTTTTAATATGCGAATCGAGTTTTAACTAATTCTGGAATTTCAGCCGTGAACTCGATGAGGTGATTGTCTGTGCTGCCGCCTCCCGGTCTAATAACAATATTTAAACTAATTGTTCAAAATGTCCACCATTCTCTTTTACAAAAGCTTCCAAATGAGAGATTACAGAATTGACGGTGCGGCGCAGATAACTCTGATCTAAACCGTCTCAAGCCTTCACAGTTCGCTCCGCATTCAGTCCAAACTGGAGATTTTCTTCTAAGTATTTCCAAACGCATAAATCGAGTGGGTTAAGATCAGACTGTTCAAAGGCCATTCAAACTTTGTTAAATGTCCAGGCAGATGGGCATCGAGGAAGACCAATGCCCCATGCGCAGCTCCCCAATCCTACAGGAAGATTCCATTAGGGTTATTTTGTTTCCATGGAGCCACAACCTTAGCCAACCCTTTGTCTTGCAACGTTTAGCATTATTCTTTACATTTTTATCAATAAAAATTAAAGGTGTTTTTCCGTGATGGCAACTTTAGCCCAAACCATTAATCCTTCCGCAAAAAGTTTCTTTGCATTTATCTGCATTGGACGTACCAGTTTCCGATCATTCTGATGCTGTGCACCTTCTTGGTGGTGCAGATTTTCTCCTTTGACCGCAAATCATCTTCCACGCGACGCATCTTGAAACGTTGGAGCATCTTATTTCATCTCGTCAGTCTCCTTAGCTTAGTATCGTTTGACAAATGTTTTCCGTGGTACAAACGATAACTATGAAGCCGATAACGAGACTTTTTAACAATGTTCTGGACACTTTGACGAGAAATATCCAGACTATTTTCAATGGAATTTAAGCTTACGGCGTCGTTTTGGGAAATTTTCTTTTTGATGATGTTGTGAATTCTGTGGGTATTGACAAAAGGCGTTCAACCTGATATCTATTTTATATAAACCTTTCCTACTGATTTCCACTGGTTAAATTACCTAATCGAAGTGTGACTTTCAGGCAAGATACAATTCTTGAAGTCTTCTTTCCATTTGCCGCTTGTTGAGCAATGGCTAATCGATGAACACAGCTCTTCATAAGCACGTCGGAAGTACATGAATAATATATCACAAGAAAGTCCATAAAAAATGCTACAAAAAACAGAAAACATAAGCATGCTTTCTCCAATTTTAGTTGTGAAATATGAACGTCAAACAACGCGCCCATACTTCTCAGATTTTCGAGATTTAAAGAACCATTTATAAAATTAAAGTTTCTTTTGTTGGTACTGATTTCTGGAAACTTTTCCGAACAGTTTTTATAGCTTATTAATCAGTTTTCTCAATTCGGATGGTATCAATTCTCAAGTAAACATTTTTATTTTCAACAAACATCTTTTACAAACAAACATGATAAATTAACAGCATTAACATTAACATTAAAATATATATTATTTTGTTACTCTTGCATGTATAAATCAAATTTGAAGCTGAAAATGTTTAATTAAGAATTAATGGCTTCCTAAAGACCGATATTACAATTTGAGAAAACTAATTATTACACTATAGAAATTACTCGAATGCGCTTCCGAAAATCGGTGGCTAGAAAAGAAACTCTGTTTTTATAAATGCTTCTTTAAATCTCAAAAATATATCGGTTTCTGGAGCTTTTAAAGATAAAGAACGCTTTTCGTAATCGTGAGTAACTCGGAAGAGATTGTTGTATATTTTCGTTCGTTGTTATATTATATTTTTGTAGATTAAGAAACTTTTGTCTTTTTTTTACAATGTACTTATTTTAAATAATTAAGTATTGTAATCTTATAAAAATGATAATTAATATAGAAATGTCACTTCATTAACTTAACACAATTATTCGTATTGGTAAAAATAAATAATAAACATTTCAGCAAAAACTTCTCACTACAATTAAAAAATATATAACTTTTGAGATAGTATATTTAAAAAGATTAAAAATATATTCTTCAATTTTTTGGTTATTTAATGTATTAAAAATAGCCACTGCGAATGAGCTCGCTGGCTTTTAATTAGCCCTGTGAGTGATTAGGGCTGGAATTAAATCAAAACAGGCTACTTTCTGACACCTTTCGGAATTCATTTATATTCGTAAACGCATAAAATTGGTAGGTGATTTTATTCAAAAAAATTTAATGACATAGTTTTTTTTATTAATTTTTCGATGTAGGCAGAAGATTTCTCATAAAACGGTGTCAAAGTTGGCGTTCAGAACTGGATTGCCACAGCGCAAAAATGGAAAAAGAAAAAACAAGCACCATGAGAAAACAATCTCTTATAACTCAAGATGTAACTCATTTATCGAAAAAAAAAACAGCTATTCAGTTACAGTTCACTTCACTAATAGCTTGTAACTGTCATGTTTTTACCTTTAAATAATATGTCCGTAAACGTGTCAGAAAGTTTCGCGTTGTTGATCGGTTAAAAAATATATTTTATAAATGATACTCACAGTCTCAAAGTGTAAAGCGGAACAAAAGTTAAAAACCGCATAGATTCCATCAGGGTGGCATATGTGAGGGATTTTGCATCGTTCAGCCCAACGAAAATGTCTCAGAAAATTTCACGTTGTTAAGTAGTTAAAAAATATATTTTATAAATGATACTCACATTTTCAAAGTGGAAAGCGGAACAACAGTTGAAAGCCGCATAAATGTCATCAGGGTGGCATATGTGTAAGGGATTTTCTATCATCAGCTCAACGAAAATGAGTCAGAAAACTTTGCGCTGTTGAGCGGTTAAAAATATATCTTTTATAAATGATACTCACATTCTCAAAGTGGAACGCGGAACAACAGTTGAATACCGCATAGATTCTATCAGCATAGCATATGTGTAAGGGATTTTATCGGTCGGCCCAACTAAAATGTGTCAGAAAACTTTGTACTGTTGATTAGTTAAAAACTATTTTTAATAAATGAAACTCACATTCCCAAAGTAGAAAGCGGAACAAAGTTGAAAGCCGCGTAGAATCCACCAACCTGAGATATGTGTAAGGGACTTTGTATCGGTCATCCCAACGAAATTGTGTCAGAAAATTTTGCGTTGTTCAGTGGTTTAAAAATATCTTTTATAAATCATACTCACATTCTCAAAGTGGAAAGTGGAACAACAGTTGAATACCGCATAGATTCCATCAGGGTGGCATATGTATAAGGAATTTTGTATCGGTCAGCCCAACGAATCGAACCATCTTTCCCAATCACTCTGTCGAGTTCCTCGTGTACCTTTTGCTGTATATCTGGATTGTCAGCCATTGCCATGAGTGTCCACACGATGGTGGTACGTGATGTTTCGCTGCCACCAGGCAACAAACTAATCACAGCACCCTTCAAAGAATACACTGAAAGAAAATGAATTTTCAATGTGTTTACAGGGCCTTGCCTCTTGTAATAAAAAAAGTTGATATTACATAGCAAGATCCATTACATAGTCATGTGACGTACCTTTAAACTGAAACAAAATATAATTTTACAACATTATCAAATTCTTATTTCTGTTTCGCACTCATTATATAATAATACTAGAAAAGTCTTGTTTCAATATATAAGGAGTGTCCAGTTGAAAAGTGGACAGCTGAGTAGCGACGTTATCAAAGTTGCCGAACTGGTTTTTCATTTGATTTTGACTTCATGCAAGGTTAGTGGCGCATTTAGACAAAGTTGTGTCGTTTGGAAGGAAGTTGTGTGTGTGTGTAACTGACGTCTAAAACATAGAGTGAACAGGATAGATGCATCCAGAGTCGAGCAGCGAGTCGTAGTGCGTTTTTAGTGGCTGAAGGAGCAACGAATGCAGACATTTTTCGCCGAATGAAGCATGTTTATGGTGAACACTGTTTAGGCCGTACAGCTGTGAACAACTGGTGCAAGAGTGTAGTAAGTGCAGTGTAGTCAGACAAGGGAGACAGATAGTCAAGGATGCACCGAGACCAGGCCAGGTGCATGCTGTCGTCACCGATGCATCAGTCGCCACTGTCAATGAGATGGTACAGTTGAAACCTATCGCCTTGTGATTTTCACTTCTTTGGGCCGCTTAAGAAGGCACTCCGAGGACAACGGTTTACGAAGTGGAGAATAGGATACAACGAAGTGAAGGATATGATACGACGAAGTGAAGGATAGGATACGAATATTCTTCCGAGATCAGTCCCAAGACTTCTACGCCAGGGGTATTGTCCTACTGGTCATACGATGGAACAAATGCCTCAACAAATACGGTGATTATTTTTAGAATTGTAACAAAATACTTACTACTACATTATGTGTCCACTTTTCATTTGGACACCCCTTATAAATAGTTCAACCCTTCGATCGTAATGGACTGTAAAGACGTTTGTTGTTTTTGAACACTTTTTTATTGACACCTTTAAATATAACACAAGCATTAAATACACACAATCCTTAAATTTCTCGGATATATTCAGATTAAAAATTAGTTAAAGTTGTATATTTAATTACCACTGTATGTATTAGGTGGGGTATAAATTGACATTTTGAAATTTATAAAATCAACAGCTTACTGCCGTTTTTAGAGGTTGTTCGCTAGGTGGAGCCAAAATGTATTTCCAGTACGGATCAAATACTGATATTCAATAAACTTCCTTCAATCTTAATGACAAAGTTAGATCTTGTCGTATAAGCATTTGTAGTCTTGAAATTAGAATAATAATAATAATAATAATAAACTTTTATCGGTATTGAGTTCGCTCTTGTACTTTGTGTGTTAAGATGTCATTGTACATTTCTATAGTTTTACTGAAAAATATTTTTATTTTTTGGCGGTTTATAGTAGCTAAAAAAAAGTGAGCGGACTATTAGAAAGTCTAGACTTATTATATTATTAAAATGCAGTAAAAAAACCTACAATAATTTTTGCTGATCTAATAAATTGTTTACATCTTCCTTTTTATATGATACGTATTTTTTTTCTGGAACCAGAAAGATTTTGAGTCTCAAACATACAAATCCATTTAGAAAAAGTAGAAAATTTTCTCACAAAAGTCCACGCCGTTTTCAAGAAAAATCTTCTAATAAAGACACGAAAATGAAATGCGTTATATTATTTGGTATCAAAAGTAAAAGACTGAAAAGTAAAATACTGGCCTTTGACTGAAATTGGTCCATGTTTATTGAAATATTTTTTCTTTATTTTGTTGATACTAATGTTGCTGAAAATATATTTATTTGGATTTTTCGAAAAATAATACTTAATTTGCATCTAAATAAATAGAAGAAAATAATAGATAGAAAAAAATCTGATAGAAAATTTCAGAAACGTTGAATTTGAAGAAACTGGCAATAACTCACATATAAGGGTCGCCCAAATGAAATTGGCATTGCTGTAATAACTCCGTCCTTTGAAGAGAAAGATGACTGCGCATGCTCCTATAGAGGTCGCAGAGTGCTGGGAATGCATGTGATATCGCCAGATCCCACCAGATGCGTGTGTGATAGCGTGGGAACACGTTAAAAGGCATCGTTCGCATCATGGATGCCTCCAAATGGTGTCAACGCGTGGTCATGCAATTTTTAACAACGGAAAACGTGAGTGCTAGTGAAATCTATCGTCGGGTTATCCTCTTGCATAATAATGCTCGTCCTCATGTGGCTGCGGCGTGCTAAACATTATTACAGCAATTCCGCTGGGAGGCTCTCGAACAAGCCCCTTACAGTTCAAACCACTCGCCGTGTGATTACCACATCTGCGGTCCACTCAAGAAAGCTCTGAAGGGACGGCGATTTGCCGACGATAATAAGGTCCAAGCTGCCGTTAAAAATTGGTTCCACAACCAACCCTGGAGCTTCTTTCACCGAGGGTATCCATCGTCTCGTTGACAGCTGGGACACTTGTTTCAACCTACAAGGTGACTTTGTCTAGCCTATGTGTTACGTTTGTATTACTTCTTCCCTTTGTATACTAATTTATATTAATACCATTAAATCATTTCTCAAACCGACTGTAGTGCCACTTTCATTTGGGCGATCCATATAGTTAAATGTCATTCAATACATTACAGCTCTGCACGGGCCAAAATTTCCAGAACTTGTCATTCAATACATCAAAGAGTTCGAAATGAAGGAATATAAGGCAGACCATTAAAATTTATTCCTCAATTAAAGTGCATTTTCATTTGAAATGGGGTGTTGTAATTGGGAATTCATTTCCTGTTGCATCATCCAAAACCCCCTTTTCTTCTCAAAGTTTTGAAACGTAAAAAGCATCTACGCAATGTAGAAGTAGGAATGTGCTCTGATTAGCTGAAAAGAGACAATGAAACTGGCGCATGCACGCAACATTATCAGTGGTGTAGCTACATGTTCAGCTCCCTGGAGCAAGCAGAATCAGATCACCCCCTTCTCTACCAGAAAAGGTTCCCCAAAATTTGTTTTCATGTTTAAAACATATATAATGCAGTAAAACATCCTGCCATAAATAAAAAAATTTCATGATGCTGATAGAAGGAATGCCATACAACTATATCTGCTAAGACAGAAACATGTCTAACACGGAATTTCTCCCAGTCCCTTGTGATTCCGTCTTAATAGACTTCATTGTACTTATTTCCAATTAATACAATTTTTTTGCTATAAAACACAACCTGTAAACCTGTAATGTATATGAAAATGCCCTCATTTGGGCTTTTAAACATTCTTTACAATTTTCACGAATTCAGAGGCATAAAACAATAGATTTATAATATATATTATCTTAAATATAAATTTTGATAAGTCAAGTTCAAGGAATACTACAGTTTAATTTATCTAATTTTTAGCTAAAACAAAATCGGAAAGCATTGAAAAAATATTCCGTTTTAGACATGTTTTCGTATTAGTAAGTATAATCATGAAAAATTTCTGTAAAAGGCAGGATTCCGCTTTCACAGGTTTTACTGTATATTTTATATATTTAAGAAAATGGCAAATGTAAAAAAATATTTATACAAATAATTTCGTTCCTTTGTAATTTTGCACCCTTATTATTCTCGCGCCTGGAGCAATATGCTCCAACTGCTCCACGGTAGCTACGCCCCTGCATTCTTCTCTACAAAATAAATAAATGAATACATCAAAAAGTTTTCTATTATTCAACCAAAATATTTTTTTTTTAAGATTCCGTCAAACAGATTCACAATATCGCTATTACCGTAATTTCCGGCGTATAATCCGCGGATCAAACAGTCATGTTTGCGACCCAGAAATTTTATTTTACAAAATGCAACTTTGATCTGTAAATATTTGACTTAAGTTATTAAATAAAATTTCTGGGTCTAAATAGGATTGTTTGATCCGCGGATTATACTCCTGAAATTATGGTATTTTTCCAATTTAAAAAAAAAAATGATGACTCAACACAGACCGGAAAGAAATAAGTCCAGGACCGACCCGAGTCGAGAGTGATGAAAGAAAACTTATCCCGGTCTACGGTCCAGAGGCGCGTCCTTGCATATCTGTAACTCAAATATTTAAATTCATATGCTTTATTTGCCTATCATTCAAACTTAATAGAACTTCATCACCAATCTGTGTAGTCAAATTCTCTCCATAATACAGGGTGTCCCCAAAGGCCTTGACACATTTTAAAATTCAATAAAAGATCAAGCAATTAGAGTACGAGAGTGCGGTTTGGACGAAAATGCTTCTTAGGACCGGAAATTTTGTTTAAGCAAATAAAAAAAAATTTTCCTAAAATTTCTAATAGATGGCGCTGCTTTTGGAAAGTTATCGAATAGGTAGAATGCCTTTATACATAACAGTGACTAAAGACGCACAATGCGTATGCACAGTTTTTGTCCAAACTATGACAGCCCACACTCCAGAAATTAAAAATAGTCGTCTATCATCCTCAGTCGTCTAATCAAACTCAGGAGGGCGAGTATTGTTAAGTCCTGGAATATGGGTTGCAAAAGTTTAAACAAAAACTATGCATACGCAATTTGCGTCTTTCGCCATTGTTATGCATAAAGGCATTCTACTTATTCGATAACTTTCCAGAAGCAGCGCCATCTATGAGACATTTTGGAATTAATTTTTGTTTTATTTGCTTAAACAAAATTTTCAATCATAAGAAACATTTTCGTCCAAACCGCAGTCTTGTACGCCAATTACTTGATCTTTTATTGAATTTTAAAATGGATCAAGAACTTTTGGGACACCTTGCATATTATATAGCCCTCTAATTTCTACATTACATATTAAGAAAGCATCAGAATAGGGATTATCACATTGGTTTCCATAGTATGTTAAAAATAAATTGGTAAAATCTCATTGGTAAAATAATTAGGATTTTTGAAAAATGCATATTAACGCAGCTATAGTGTTAGTGGAAAGTAACAAACATGGAAGGAAAAAAAAGAGAGTTTTAAAGTTTAAAATTAAACTAAGGGAAAGCAGGGGTTTCGGACAGAGGAAATTAAAAGATTGATTATTTATTTATTGTCACAAATACAGCAAAATTTTTAAAAATAATTAAAAATATTTTAATTGTTATGTGTGAGGTTCAGAAAGGCAAACGGGATGATGTAAATAATTTGGGGGTTGGGAAAGGGCGGATTGTATGGCTGACTTTTTTTTATTGTCACATCAAAAAAAAAAATTGCAGACAAAAAATGGAATGATAGAGGTCAAAGGGGAAGGAGTGAAAATTTTGAGAGAGGTGATAATTTAGGTCAGCGGTTCTCAACCTTTTTTCTACCCCGTACCCCTTGCTTAGACTTTTCTTTTATGTGTACCCCTTCCCGCATAAACCTGTCCCAAATATTTTTGTTTTCGTTCGTTAGTAATGTTTTATGCTAGTTAACAATGTTAGATGCAGTTCTCTTTAATATTTCATTTTACAACCACTTATCCATTTTGATCCACAAAACGATATCAACATAAAGTCATTCAAGACACTAAATATTTAAAATTAAGCGCTCATAATAATGAGTTTATTCTAATGATGCCTAGTTGAATACTAAAATGAGGACTTGCTTTGAAAAGGGTTTCAATGGGTTCAATTACTCAGCCGAAAATGCTTAATTGAGAATTAATGACATCCTAAAAACCTATATTAAGTATATAGAATGAAGAAACATTTTTTATTTGTCTTTTTTTTTTTTAAGTGCTGCGAAACATAGTAAATTTCTGTAAAGAGGCATATTCCAACATTTATTTCTGCAATTGGCTGCTATGATCACGAATATATGTTATAATATTTCTATAAATTGCATCAATAAAATTCATTTGCGAAAGTTAGCGGCTTAACCTGAGAAGCTCTATATGCAGAATGGGATTCATAGGATAGAATTTTCATTTCCCATTCATCCATTCATCATTTCTTCAAAATTCATACAATAATTAATCTCTTTGGAAGACAAAGTCTATTTCAGTAATAATGATGAATCTGTATTTCGTTCTTAGAAATTTTCAAAAAAAGCTTTGGATTAATTTTTAAATAGAGAGAGAGATCTTTCAAATACGCCATGACATATAATAACATTGATCGGCCGAATTTTTTTTTCCTCCCTGCAACACAAATATGTAAACTGTACAGATCTAATATTCTTAAATCTAAATATGACATCCAAATTGCCCCAGAATGTACCATTTTTACGAGAAACAGTTTTATACTAATAACATATAGTAAAGGATTATTATATTAATTTGAAATTCTAGATAAAATTGAAATAATGAAAAAGTACTTCCACTGTCTTAGGTAACAAATTGATAAAATATTGAACGAAAATCTAATTTGTTGACACTTGTATAATGCATTTATCTTTTGGTGTTCCCCCCTTCCTTTTTTTTCGTGTCCGAATCTACTATTTGCTGTCCACTAATATATTTTCATTCTGCCGCTGTAACTAGGGTAACGTCTTTTATAAATTTATTGATAAGTCATTTACATAACATTATATAATTTTTATTATTTATTCAATTTCCATTTATCTGCAAGCATAAAATATCTTAATATCAGTGAGATCTCAACTTACCCTAGTTAAGGTTAAATCTATGGGCATGAAATACATTCTATTTTTTTAAATATTTCTTGGAGAAATTAATATTTAAACTTCTTTATTCTATGCACTGTTCTTGAGGGGTGTTTATTTTTTTTCTTGGTTGTCAAAATATTTGTGAAACATATATTTAAATTTATTTGAAGTTTTTAGACTCTTACTCAGTTTCGTTAAGATTTGAACACATAAAATTTTAAATTAAGTGTATATTTTAGAAATATTTTGACAACTAAGAAAAAAAAGAGACTTCCTTTAAGAGGTATACCCAGAAAAAAGAAGTTAAAAATATTAATTTCCCGAGGAGATATTTTAAAAATACAAATGCATCACATGCCCATAGTTTTAACATTAGCGAGAGGGATTTGAGATCTCACTCACCAACAATCATAAGTATTTCCTAAATGTTGAAAACTTTATAAAACAATTTTTATGATTGGATGTTTTATCTTAGCCCTTCATTATGCTGAAACTCTCTCAGCGCTTCATTATGCTGAAGCTCTCTCAGCCCTTCATTAAGCTGAAGCTCTCTCAGCTCCTTATTATGATCCTTTAAACATCAATGAAATATCAATTGTTATGCACACCTTTTCTTAATTTTTAATTTCATTTTTATAAACGCCGTATAACGCGCAGCTGTATATTTTGAAGAATTTACTTATGCGTTGTGTGGTTATTAATTTCCAAGACTGGAGAAATAATTTCTGAAATATGAATCTACAGTACATAACTGTTTATTATATTTCGAAATAAGTTCCATCAGACGTAATACACTTTGCGCGGGGCTGTACAATTGTTTGAAACAACTTGCAATGTCATTTTTGGGAATCCTCCTAATCTCGGACGTCACGTTTTCATTCATATTTTAAATATCCAGAAATATTTTCCCTTTAGTGATGTTTTTAGTTTGAGAAACAGGAAATAGTCTGCGGGTGCCAAGTCCGGAGAGTATGGAGGGTGTTTAACTGCACGATGTCATGCTTGGCCAAAAAATGCTTCACAAGATACACCATCATGAAAGCGTCATTACCGTACACTTGCTGCAACATTTTACGCGTTACACTAACACCTTTTACAAGTTTGAAACAAAATTTAATGTTTATTCTCTGCTGCATTATTTTCACTTCAACAACAATGCTTTGCCAGCGAATAATTGTTTGCGTGTTTCAACACCTGAAATTGAAATGAGAATGACGCCCAGCGCAGATACGTGACCATTCAAATACCATCGTTAACCAACAAACGAACTTTCAATTGTAATATTTGTTGCTACAGTACTGCAAATTAATAGCCATACCTTGTATAAAGTGCGCGTTGTAAGTCAGACTGTACGGTATCTAATTATTTTTTTTTATTAGTGTTTTTACATTTTTATTTATTTATTTTATTTATTCTCAATTTGTTTTTACCTTTGATTGTTGACAAATGACTGAGCAACAATGACATATCAGCGAGTGAAACGAATTCTTAGTCCCAACAATTACTTAAATTGTTTCAACGCAGAAACTATTTTCTTAATAAAACTCAATTGTTATAAAATATAACAAACGAAGAGCATTGTTGATCAAAAGAGACCTTTTTCATAATTAAAACGATTATTCACTTCCAAAACCGCTATTAGCTTATTTGCGTTTTGTGAAATCGTTAATTTTATTACGTTTGTGTGAGATTCATATATAATTTTTGTTGATTTTGTTTACTATCGTTAAAATGTATATTTTGGAAAGTCAAAATCCTTGTTGGGAATCTAATTACAAGCTTCTTTCATCTCATCCATACGTTGATGATACTGTCAGCTCTACAACGGATGGAAGTGCTGAACAGGATGTCGAAAAGGACTCCTATAGTAGTCGGTTTTTGTTCCTGTATGGATTTATTAGCATTTTAGCTGTATTTATATTAGTATCTCTGTGTCTGACTATTTATCACCATTGGAAAGAAATAATATCTGTGTTAAGAGGGCTTCATTTATGGATAACTTCTCCCAGAAGAGCCGTCAGCAGATTTAGAGGACTGACTTTCGAGAGAGAAAGAAGTGACGATGTAAGTCAACCTGAACAAGTAATCTAAACAGGCCAACAAGGTGGAATTTGGACAACTGGGTTGAATCAGGAAAAGCACGGAATAAGCATCCCTTTTCAAGTCTAATTGTAGATGAGACATCTTTCAGTTTAGATAGAAAATTCAAGCATGCTAAGTGTAACAATCTACTAAACGTACCACGAAAGCAGATTTATGTCAACTTTAATTCTATGAATAAATGTCTTTTACTAATTTAAAATATAAAATTTTATCTAAATCTTCGTTTTTCTTTCAATATCATTAATTGTTTCTCGTTTGCAGCTAAACATGAACTTAAAAACGAATTTAACAAGTTATTATACATATAGTGTTTTTCACTTTTTTTTATACATTTACTTAAAAATAAATATAACAAATAATTACAATACATTTTCGTTTAATATTATGCATTACTTCGGAAATTTAGAAATTGAATTACAATTGAAGAAACGGAATTTTATAGAATTAGTTTATTTTGTTGAAAATAATACCTAATCAGAAAATAAAATCCTAAAACAAAAATAAACCTCAGTTTAAAAATAGACCACTCACTTTTTATAATACTGAATATTTAAAGAGGCTTTGAAATTGTTCTAAAGCTATAGTGTAGTTCAAAAAAGAAAATAACAGGAAACAAATAAAATATTTCTGTTATTAGGATAGGGGGAATCTTATGTTTAAAAATTATTTCTGAACGCCAATATGCTGAAAAACACTGCTAAAAACTAAATTTTTTATGCAGAGACATCAAATGAGCTAGCATAAAGTGAAATCAATTTAATAAAAAGTTTATTCAAAGCATATGTAACAAAATTACTAAGGCGTTAACATAAAGCCATCAAATAATATCACTAAATCCTAAACGTACAATTAATAAAAGTTTTACTAACGGTAACACAGCCTATCACTATATTATTACACACAGTATATCCACAAATAATTCTCTTTGTAAAAATTACCGGCCAGTTAGAATTCGAACCAAAACAGTTATGATTTTACATCGAAAACTAACGATTAAAGAAAAAAATGGATTAATAAACAAGATGAAATACGCCGAAATTTGATGAAAAACGACATTTTGCATACGACATATTGCAATGCGTTGCTGTATATTTGACAAACAGATAGTATATTACATTGTCGTGAGGAGCACCATTAGGTGTGGGGCCAAATTGGAGGCTTTCGGCTGTAGTCTGGTCCTAGTAGGGCCATAAAAAGTTAATAGGTCCTTACTAAACACAATATTTTTCTTTCTACGCAATTTAGAACAGCATTTTAACACACTGGCAATCGTATGATTTTGTGAAATCTTGGTTTTAAAACAGTAGAATCTCTTCCCTTTTCTGAAATTTTTTGTAAATTGGTTTCCTAGATACGTTTCTCAAGTTATATGCATCAGTAAATATCTTTCAATGTACGTGTTTAATATAAAATATCTTAACATAAAAAAACATGGACAACATGATAGAAATTATATTTTCTGTAAGGTAGAAATGTAAGGTAGATATTTTTTTAAATAAAAACGAGGATTCTGATTACCGGTCGCGAATACGTTAATTATACCAATTCACAGAATGGTTTTTATCATTCCCCCTCCCCTCTTAATTCGTGGGCGGGGGATTAATCGTTTTGCGTGTATAAATATAAAACGTAGCAAATTAATCAACATTCTTTCCACGACTTTTACCACTGCAATATGACGTTTAAGGTAATAACGATAAATTAAAGTTTTTGTTTATTTCTCGAGTCTTCGTATCTTCCTAACAGCTGCGTAAAGCATTCCTGTTTATGGCTAAAATCTTCAAAAAAATTAAAAAACTCGTTTTCCTCAGACGTGCAAATTTTACATTCGAGGTTGTTCAATTTTTTTTCTTTTTTTTTTTTTTTTATTACTGGCGTATGTTTTACATTATATGTTAAAGGTAGTATGTGCAAAAACAATATACGCCATTTTTTTCCCACGAGGGATTTCTGATGCAACTGGAAGGGGAGGAGATTATGAACTTCCTGAGGGGAGTGGGGATTTACTATTTCGGATAATAAATAATTAGAAAATCTGAAAAATACCTGGGTACACTGGTGTTTGTGGGGGATCCCACTGGATTCCTCAATGCTATACAGGGTTCCTGGATTCCTCAATGCTATATAACTTATGCTATACAGGCTGATTCCAAATTCATGGTACAAACTTTAAGGGTTGGTACAGGGCACTGTAACAAACATTTGTTGTATAGGAAAGCAGGATCGGAAATCCATTTATACAGTCAAAATTACAGGGTGTCTCACTTCAATCCGATGTCGCGTTTCCGTTCATAACTTTAACAGTAGTGAAGATATTTTTTAAAAATTGCAACAGACTCATCTTTGTATGAATTGTAAGCATATTATAAGGATTTCGTTAAAATATCTTCACTACCATTAAAGTTATGAACAAAAACGCAACTTCGGATTTGGAGTGAAACGCCTTGTATTTTTGACTATAATAAATGAATTTCCGACCCTGCTTTCCAAAACAAAAATTGTTTGTTACAGTGTCCTGTACCAAACCTTAAAGCTTGTACCATGAATTTGGAATCACCCTCAAGGTCCGTTGTCAAGAAAGCGGAATTTACAAAAAGAACCAGTTGCTGAAAGATTTACTCAAGGAAGCGTAGGATCCTTTATGGATTCTATAGTGCCTTGGAGTTTACCTTTAGATAGATATGAGGAGATAGTAGATCACGATTCAAACGTCGATTTATAGATGGAATCTTTGTAATCTGCTTAAACAAAGGAAATTATGTAAAAAAAGAGGAATATATTCGCACCATTAAATAAAGATATCAGCAAGATAAACTCTGATCTTAAAGCAAAGCCTGAAGGAACACCCCAGTTTACAACAGAATTTCGAACTCCATCAACGTTCTTCATTTGTCACCCTATGAGTTCAGGCTAAACCACATAACTATCAACCTATTTCGCAATTTAGAAGGACTTTGCAATTTTCAGAAGGACTTTGCAGTGGAACAAGGCTACTTATGAAAGAACTTTGCAATAAGATTATTAAAGCAAAAATTATCGCATGAGAATATTTAGGTAGGGAAGTACATATTCCAAGAATTGCTGTCTTGCAAGCAAATATTAACTTGGATGTACGATACAAAGATATCATTTCCATGTAAGGCTAGCATTTTTAATAACTTTTACACATAGATCGGAGGAGATCCTTCGAGATCGTTGGTGTCGACGAACAGATACCTGTTTTTAATCATACGATACTATACATTGTTTTTTTTTCAGGGTTAAATGGCTAAACAGTGCCTGTTTACCGAATAGGCCCGGGAATCCCATGCTTACCCAAAGAAATACAAAGGGGCCCCCAAATTTACTTTTAAAAATAAAATTTTAGAAAACAAATTTTCAATCAAGATAAAAAATGAATTTTTTCCATTACGAAACATTTATCTAAATTATGAAGCTCGCTCTTTCTAAAGTGTAATTTACTCGAAATTTTGATGGTAAAATTTCAAATTGTTGCAGCATATGAAGAATGGATTTAGTAAATAACAAAGCAATGGTAGAGAAATAGAGGGGGCCCCACAGTAACTTCGGGCTTCCCCTACTTCTATGTCTTAAGTGAGTCATGTGGCTAAACAGTTTGAAAATACTACTACCAACACAAAATACTCATTACTCCCGTAAAGAAGTATTTCATACTCTGACAATGAACCAATTTGTTAGCTAACGACAAACGACAGCGGAAATATATAACAAAAAATCATAACTGGTTATCCCGACAGCATAAAAACTTTTAGCTATAGAAAAAAAAAATTCAAAAAACGAGTCGTCCAGCTTTTGTTATTATTATTTTGTGAAATTAAAAATTGCATTTTTAATTAGAAATAAAGAATGTTATTCTGTCTTCACTAAAGTACATAATGAATGTAAGAAAAATGAGTGATGGGCATAAAGATTATTTTGATTATTCGAATGAATCATTCGGGCATGCGCAGAAGCATATCTGTCAAACTTCAAATTTTTCTATTCAATTACTACCAGAAATTTTGAAAAAAAAAAAAGAAGTTTCTGATTTTAATTAGAATTAGATTAGACGAGAGATAAAAATGAAAAATGTGCTTCGTTCAATTACTACCAGAAATTTCGAAAAAAAAAATTAATTTAGACGCCAAATAAAAATGAAAAATGTATTTCGTTTACGAAACACATTTTTCATTTTTATCTGGCGTCTAATCTAATTCTAATTAAAATCAAAAACTTTTTTTTTTAAATTTCTAATAGTAATTTAATTTTTAAAAAATAGAAGTTTGACAGATATGCTTCTGCGCATGTCTGAATGATTCATTCGAATAATCAAAATAATCGTTATGCCCATCACTACAAAAAATGTCCGAGCAGATTCGGTCTCCCAAGTATTAAAAATAATCGATAAACATTTTTCTCTTTCTCTTTTCTACAGCTGTGAACTTTAGATGCATTAAAAATATCCTTTTTCAGGACATACTTTCCTCAATTTGAAGGTCTACTTACTGTCACCCTAAGTTTGGAATGCGCAGTTTTTATTCTTCAAACTATTCGAATAAAACACTTCTGAAGAAGTATGCGTGCATATTCATTCAACAATTTCATTTGAATTTTCTCCTATGTAAAAATGAAGTTACATATAAATATTCAATAGCCCCGCCGTCATATCGCGCCTCGTTACAACGATCATTCGGATATACTACTATTTTGCCATGTCGCCCGTTAAAAAGAAAAGAAATAAAAAGCTCTACAGTAACCATACTTTTTACATAAATATATGTATAAATCTATTTTATAAAGCACAAACATGCCCTTGAGCAACGCTAACGTCATATCGATGATGGCAACAATTTAATCAATTAATTGAACTTTTTTACAAATTTGTTAACTGTTAAACAACGCACAATTTTAATTTTTCTACCGCGGAATAGAGAAAAAAAAAGTGTTTTTAAAATCCATTTCATTGAAAACTGAATTTCGATTTATTGAGAATTTATGGATTTTTAAAATAATTTTCAAGCATGTATTTTTGTTTTAACCTATCTCAAAAATGAACGTGCAACACGGTAAGGGAAGATTACTCATTTGTACTTAAAATAATGTAAATAATTCAGCACTTGTTTGTTTCTGTGTAATATTTCCGTTTGTTTACGTGTAATTTGTTTGTTTAAGTGTAACGAACAATGCAAGTCTCATCAAAATCTGTCGACTAGAGCTTTTTAAAAAGCTAATCTTTCATAATCGGGTCACCTGATAATAGAAAATTTCCCATAATTCTATTACTAAGCAGCGTAGAACAGTAATATTATATACTACAACCTCCCCCCAAAAATTATCTAACTAACAATCAAAATCCCCGCGAAATCCATTCAGCAGAGTCTTTTAAAAAAGCTAATTTTTCATAATCGGATTCATCTGATTATAAAACTTTCCGCTATAATTCTATAGTTAAGCAACGTAGAACGATATGTTATATACTAAAACCTTTCCTGAAAAATGATATAACTAACAGTGCAAGTACCATTAAAATCCATTCAGCAGAACTCAGGTTATAGGCGTCCGGAACAAAATTACCATTTGCATTTTATATACTACACAGTAGATTAGGGTTAGGATATCTTACGTTGCATCATGTAACATTCATAACATACATAAACAACTTTCAATGCATAGTATAGATAGCAACCATTTTATTTTCAACAAATGGAACAAATAGTGTGAGGAATGAGAAATATTCTCTAATCCTGATTCATAAGTTAGAATAATTTCATTTTTATTTGAGATTAACAGAATATAGAAATGAATCCGTAACAGATTCACTTTTATAATACAACGGCAGTTTATTTCCATGATCAGAGAGCTTTTATCATAAATGGCGCTACATTTTCCCGACGATCCAAAGTAATAAGCAACACTGTGACTTAAAGAAAAAGGGGAACAAATTAGTAAGCATATTTTCAAACTGAAAGTATGATTTTGGTTGAATTCACCAAACATTGTGTAAAAGTTTTTTTTTTTTTTTTTTTTTTTTTTTTTTTATTGTTTTTGAAAAAAGTTACACAGTGTGTAACTAAATGGTGCTGCAGAAAGACCTATTCTTTTGAAAATAGACTGCAAACACAAATCGGGCCACAAATATGTCAGAATTCTTGAAAGTATTAATTCGAGAAACTTTTTCCTTTTTTAGATGGTTTGTTTCATTAAAAAAAAATAAAATAATAATAATCAATTGTTATTCTAGACTGCTTCTGTGTTTTTTTTTTCTTTTTGACATTTAGAATATGCAAATTATGACACCGTGTATTTAAGTCTCCGCTTAAAATCTTTATTTAGATGGCATTGACGTTTTCAACTAATGTGATATCCATGAGCTGACATTTGAAAAGGAAATGGTTTTACTCTTTGTTAAGTTGATATTCAGGTTCAGACGACAAGATATCTGACAAAAGAATTTTGACTATCGTTTTTATTATTATTATTATTTATTTATTTATTTATTTTTAAAGGAAGAATTGAAACAGTTTATTACTTTTTACACCAGGGGTGGGGCTCCTTCTCCCTGAATTCCTCATTTATTTAAAATCATTTGAGAAAAATAAAGTTTAATATATATATATATATATAGGCCCTTTCCAAGACTATGCCTTTACAAGAATTAACTATGATGTCCCAAAAGAGATTAAATTCTTTATTAATTAATTAATACCCATAAAATTCTGACTGACGAGTTAAATTTAAATGAATCAGTCCAAAAATTTGAATCCACTAATTCCTCTCTTTCAGAAAATTTTGGATATTTTCCTTAAACTACAATATGTCTGACAGTCAGATAGATATAAATAGGAAATTCTATAAATGTTTGTTTAGGAGCTCTTTAAATATTTAACTTCTGCACTTTCAAAAATTAGGAATTTTTTTAATTATTAAATAAATTAACTTTTAAGTATAATAATTTTAATTTTCATTAAAATAAATAATTAATTATTAAGTACTGGAATAATTATGATAATTTGATGATTAATTAGTGTCTCCTTGTAATTTCCTACTGTAATCACAACTAGAGAAATCTTGCCACCACTAATTTTATTTTGTTTCGCCGCCAATGTTCGGGCCCCTCCATAATAAAATACTGGGTGCGCCACTGTAGCGGAACTATAAATAAACTTCAAGTTAACGTGAATATTATTGACCAGAAACAATGAAAAACATCTTCACATTCATAGCAGTGGGGAGGGGGGGGGTGAATAATGTTCTAGCCGAGAACAAAAGTTTTAAATAGGCATGTGGGGAAAAAATTATTTATAATATGAAGCAAACCTTCTCTCATTTTGTTCAACATCTCCTTCAACATTTGTCGAAAGAGGGGGGGGGGGGGGGCGGAGGGTGATTTGGTTTAAAACAAATATTTTTCAATAGGCAACTGAGAAAACAGAATTTATATAATGAAGTACACCTTCTCGCACATTTTAAGGACATTTGTCAGAGGGAAGGGCGAAGTAATGCTTTGTCTTAAAAGAAAAAATAAACAATTACAGTGACCTCTCACTTATACGACTTTCAGGGGACCGTAGAAAAAAGTCCTATAACTGAGAGAGACCGTCTTGTTATACAAGTTTCAAACTTTATATGTGTTAATTATTTTACCTATATTAAAAACGATGTTTTGAGTACTAAGAACAGATTTTAACAAAATTTATAAAATAATGTTAAAAAATAAAATATAAAATATATTTTAAAATGTTCACAAAATAGTTCACTCAGCACTATGTTTATTTGAAGATTAACAGATCATATTTTCTCGAAAAATAGAGTGACAATAGTTTGTCTCTGTCGTCGACGAAAAGAGAAAATGTCTTTTTCTAAGTCTATTAAAACTTTTAAGTTTTTTGGGGAATAGTCATTTTGGTGGACATAATTCTTTAATGTATTTAAAGCGGCACTTGCTTCTGAAAAATTTACAGCACGAACATTGTTCTTATTTTCATCACCCTCCTCGCTCACGTCTTCATAATTGATATCCTCAAAGATTTCTCATTAAAGGATTCCCATACGCTCTCAAAATCAGGTTCATTCGTTGACCTAGCAGTTTGGTCTTGTGAAAAACCACATTTCCTAAAACAATTCTTAACTGTTTGCGATGTCACATTTTTCCATGTAGATGCTGTAAGATGACAGCATCTAAAATGGAAATTGTTTTAGCTTCCTTTTTGTTTTCCCGATCAAAAATAAAACGACAAATCAAACTGCTTCTGTAGTTTGCTTGAAATTCTTTATAATCCCTAAATCTAATACCTTTAATCTGTTTGTAGAATTTGATGGCAAAAATCGAACTTTAATTTGTTGCAGAAATGGTAGATCTTTTATATCTAGATGTGATGGACATTGATCCAGGAAAGTGCATTTTGCAATAACCCTGATTTCTCATTAGGTACTATACAGAGACGTGATCTGCAGGTGGTCATTTGGCTTTTGTTAATCGGTTTTGTTAAGTGGCAGGCACAAGAAAATTCCATACAACTACCTTTCCGAAATAAATATCATCGTTAATAACACACCAAGGTAGATAAGAAATGTTATTCATTATTGATAAACACTTTAACAATACTCAAAAGGATAAAGGTAAGAAACGTTAATGATTTGTACTTTAATGATTATAAAAATGAATTCTTGAATGATAATTGTAAAATCGCCTGAACCGTTTAAAGCGTCGTATAACTGAGAGAATAAGTCGTATAACTGAGAAAAGTTTAACATTATTTCCCATAAAGCGTGGACGGGACCAAGAGAATTCGGCGTATAATCGAGAGAGTCGTATAAGTGAGAGGTCACTGTATTTCGGCTAAGTATAAGAAGAACAAATTTAAAGTCAAAATAAAATAAGACGCAAACCTTCTCACAGGGGCGTTTGCTACAGTGGCGCCGCAAGGGCTAAGTAGAAAAAATACTATTGTAAAAGCATGTTAAAATCAGATGAAGCCTTAGTTCTGCCGGTATTCAAAATTTGGAAGAAGGCATAAAATTTAATACCATGTAAATATATAGGAAACTTAAAAATGGGGGGCGATTTTGTCTTCATATAATACTGTTTGCTATTAAAAATAGTGAAGTAGTTAAGAAGAACATTAATATTGTAAAACCTAAATCAAACCGTAAACTATATTTACGAGACAAGGAAGACGAGCATCTTCGCATTCTTTCAAACTGGGAGTAGGGGACGACAACAAAGGTTAAATGTTATTAAGGCAAAATTCTACTCTGAAGACATATCAGTGCACCAATAGTATGATGCTCATGTCATGGTGTGAGGAGGGAGGGGGAGCATCCTAAATGCTTAACAAAGGTTTAAAAGTAAGTTGGGGGGGGGGGGGCAAACTTTAGGTTAATTTAGATTAAGTTATCATAATGTTATATTAACGAGAACAATAATAAAGGGCATCTTCACTTCACATCCATGACGGGGTGGGGGAAGGAACAATGCAGAGTTAAATGAAGTAGTAATACCATTGTAATAGAGCTAAATTCAAAACTTTAATTGATCAGTAAGCTATATTCAAGAAAACAATAGAAAAGAGCATCATCATATTCATTGAGCCGAGGGGAAGAACGATAAAGATTAAATAATATTAAGGCTAAACTCTATTCAGAATACGTACTTTTTCCAATTTCAGAAAAGAATGCTCAACTTGAAACGGTAATTGATAAGAGTCATCAAATAATGAATGTAGATCATTAGTTTTAAATGTTTGTTTTATTTCTGCGAAAGATAAACAAATAACTTATATGAATTTTCGGAGTGCATAAAAATGTATACATGTTTCCATTTTATAGTCTTGTACTTTACATTATTGAGTAATTTTCTTAAATTCTATTCAAGATTTTAAACAATAAAAAACATCATTTACTGTCATTTTTTGTTTAATTCTAATTTCTACACGTTTTACCCGACATTCATTCTGTAATCCGGAAAATTTCGTAATCCGGCATGCTTCAAGTCTCGAACGTGCCGGATTAAAGGATGTTTACTGTACCTGTACATATATTGAATGGAGGTCTTCGGAGATTTTATTCTCGGGCCCCAATGTTTGTTTTCTACGCCTCTGATTCGGAACACACTAGTCTAAATATAACTAGAGTTTCTATGATTATACTATACATTATTTCTGTTGTGAACATCCCTTTTTCTATACATTTACGAAACGCACAACAATGAATGAAGTACCATTGGAAGGGCTTTTGAACCGGCTTCTGGCATAGTACACTCACATTTCGTTAAAACATTTTTTTTTTATTACAAATTGCTGTTAATTAAAAATTAAATCAGCATTCTTTTCATAAATGAAATGAAAGGTTTTTCTCAATTGAGTGGTGCCACAAAAATAAAATACCGCATCATATGATGCTCATCAATGATTATAATAAAAAGAAAAGTGTCCAGTTAAACTTATGGCATTGAGTTCACAGTCTATTCACACTAATTGTATATCATGCTCTTATTTCAAAGAATAATGCCCCTCGAAAAAGAAAGAAATCAACAATAAATTAAGGGGGGGTAGCCCCCTGTTCCCCACCTTTATACTTAACCAATAAACTTCCAAAACTAATCAGGGAAACGTCTTATCACAATAAACCTATATACAAAAGTTGAAGCAAATCAGATAATTCTGCATGAAAAACCCATTTATCTAAATTAAGGGCGTATTAGCCCCCCCCCCCGTTTATACTTAACTAATGAACCCCCCAAAACTAGTCAGGGAAGCGCCTTATTGAACCTATACACAAAATTTTAAGCAATACGGATAATTCTGCATGAAAAACACATTTATCTAAATTAAGGGGTGATTAGCTCCCCGTCCCCCCCACCTTTATACTTAACCAATGAACCCCCAAAATTAATCAGGGAAGTGCCTTATCGAACCTATATACAAAATTTTAAGCAAAACGGATATTTCTATCAAGAGTTAGCACGTTACGTACATACATACATACATACATACGTACATAAGAACCAGCGGGCACATTAGCTCTCAGGCTTTGAGCTAAAAAAAATATTAGTACAACCAAAGCAAAGTGTGATGCCTGCGCACGGGTTTATTTTATATTTATGATTAAAAAGGAAACTTGAAATTTAAATGTTTAGACGAAAAAGACACCATTGATCGATCAAAGCAGTGGTATTTCACGTGTAGAATAAAAGGTAGGCTTTGTTATATTAGATTAAACTGTGTTTATATGTATGTAATTTATTTTTGTTTGTTTCATGTTTCATCCGAAGCGGATGACGTTACCCTCTAATGCAGTTAAAATACAATTGTTATTCTTCTTTCTGTCGCGCGTACCTTTTGCTATCTTCAATCAGTTTTTACTGTAGCTTTGATAGAATAAAGGAGACGATATTCTGACTGGACTAATGTTTGTTTGCAGATATTTTTATCCTTTAATTTTCTTTAGACGTTTAAATCTGCATCTAAAAAATATTAGATATTGCTAAAATTTTTAGACTACAGTGTAAAATCCTCGCATGGGTCCAGTGGGCGTATATATTTTCGCATGGTCATAAAGTTTTTTTCTTTTTTTTTAGTTTATTTACAGAGTAATAATAATATGAACGTCACCCTTTGAAATTTGCCTTCAGAAAAATCTCGGAAAACACACACACACACACACACACACACACACACACACACAAAAAAAAGACTTTTTAATTTATTATGAAGCACCCATGAAAACACAAAATGATATATTAATTTTCGATATAAATCTTTTATACCTTGTTTGAGATTGTCGTTTGAAAGAATTATTTTAGCGTTAGTCCAAGTACAAATTTCCTAATGCTATAAAAATAAAAATGTGTGGGGAGGAAAATGAAAGTTCTGGTAACCCTGCATTTACTTTTTTTCTCTTTCTGGCAAACTGACGCAAACATATTCTCGGTGTGGCAGTTTGCAATATTGTCTAATCTAGAACAGAATTTTTGTTCTAAAAAATATCTGTAATTAATTTAATATTTTTTCGATGAAAAATGGCCAGAACACCTTTGTGGAAAACAGAAGGTAAGATTCTTCAACGATAATTTAAATATGTATTCGATGTTTTCGAATAATGAATTTATATCGTATAATCATATTTATTCATGGCTGAGAGGTTCTGCTTTCAAAGCTGGTTGACGGGAGGTGCTGGGTTCAAACTCCTTTCGCGCTCGTCGACCTAACCGTTCGGAGTTTACCGTGGGTTTTACTTTTACGAACCTTGCCGTAAATACGGGTTAGGATCCCTTAGAAAGACCCACACGGAGGGCACTCACCCCCTAGGGTCTATATCCCTCGTGTAGGTAATCGGCCGTCATAAATCAACCGACCAACCAACCAACCATATTTATTCATAATATATATATATTTATTTATTTATTTTTGTATATACAATGCACATACGAATGACGTATTTACAAATTATATACTACACATAGTACATATTATATTTATCATATTATAGAATGAATTGTACATTGTATAATTCAACATATAAATTATGTTCGATAGATAATTTATATTTAAAACTTGTTCACTGTTGCTGTATTTATTTCGGGTTTTGAACGTCAGAAGTAATTTAAAATATTGCACCCCTTCCTTAGTGATTATTATTATATATATATTTTTATACTTTATGCCGCAATTTACTGGAGCCCCTAAAAACCCCGGGGTGATTGCTTCCCATTAGGGTCCGGCATCGAGTCGGGTAACACCTGACGCAACCCTCGTATCGAGTTAACTCTTAATATTTTCGTTACGGGTCGGTTTAATGTTAAATGAAGTCGGTTTTTCTAGTTAGGTTTTGACTCTTTCAGGTCAGTTTCGGGTTAACCCGATTTTTCAAAAGAAAGTCCTGAATATTTTTGAAATATAAAAAATATATACATTAGGTTATTATTGAGTGTATGTGTGTTCATTTTAATACTTAAAATAAGGATTTTTTTTTTCACTATGGGTTCGGGTTTAAATGTTTTGGGTTTCGAGTTGAAGAAGTATATCTTTTTTTTCGCGGATTTCGATTTAACTTTAAGCGGGAATTTTGGTTCGGGTACAATCTCGACACCCGTGCAGGACTTTGCTCCCTATACGGTACACCGGTGTTGCGAGATGTCCGTATTTACGCGGGAAATCCCGATATTTAGCGGTTAGAAGGCACATCCAGTGTTGAATTCATGGGGTGGCCCGGGGGAGGGGAAGACATCCCCCCTAGAGTATTGAAATGCCCCCCCTCCGTGGAAGATTTAAGATTTTATGCTCTTAATGATTAAAAAGCGCAACCCCCCCCCCCCTTCCGGAGAAAAGTCTCTGAATTCAACACTGGGCACATCCAGGGCCCGACTAGCAAGTTTTTGTGCCCAGGGCACTTTCAATTTTTCGTGGCCCCATAGATTGGTTGGTTTACTGATACTACTTTCTTAGTCTACTTATTCGAAAAGTGTCAACTAAAAAAATTAAGTTTTCTGGAAAATTGAAACAGTTTCAGGAATAAAAATATTTTTTATATTTATTAAAATGTGCTTTTAACCATAGATTGAGATATATTTTTGTCATTTCATCGTTTTAATATCTCAAACATCACATATTTTCAGTTGTGTCACTTTTGAAATAAATGTGCAAAATGATACAATTGAATGACTTGATAAATACAGTACGTACACCAATTACTAGAAAATAATGATAGGAAGTCTACTTATTAATGATGTTATTGATATTAAATGATAAAACCAATTTGAGTGCGGACAAAAATCCTAAAAGTATTAAAATAACTTCTATTTTAAATTCTAATTTCGTGCCCCTCAGAAATTTTGTGCCCAGGGCATGGGCCCTGGGTGCCCGTGCGATAGTCAGGGCCTGGGCACATCCCGTTTAATCAGTGTCTGGAACGCCAGCCAAAGGTCCTGATTTTTCTAAGTGAAAAACTTCTTTCAAACTTTCACTCATATCGTGCCACTCCTTACTCTGTTTTTAGTTTTTAAAACACTGAAATTTTAAAGGAAAATACATTCGAGTAAATAATTAAAAAATGCAATACCAAGTTAATATTTATAGTTAACCATTTCAAAATCCTAATTAAGGGTGTATTCAAATCCAAACTGCTTATTTTGAGACACATTTTTAAATTGATTTTTGCTCTAAAATGCATCCTATTGGCAGGTTCTCTTATTCAGAAACTTTATAATGTCCGTATTGTCTCGATTTTTTGATAAAGGCAAAATATATTTTTTAAAAAAGGCTGTCAAAGTGGACATTTTGAACCGAATTTCCCGAAACGATTGCGCTGGAAACACAAAAAATATTCGTACTGTGAAAATAATTGTTTGTAAATCAATTTCTAATTAATTGAACGAAAAATAAAAACATGGGACCCTTATAAATCTCTTCATAAATCACGCCGCCAAGTTTCATGTTTTTATTTTTTAAAATGAGTCTCAGAATGTGTCTCAAAATTTTGAGTTGCTGAGCGTGGAAAAATATATTTTTTAATACAGCCTTAAACACCTCAAAAACAATTTTCGTTTTTTTTTAATCTATAAAACGAAATTCGTTGTTCCCAGTCAAAAAATTCGTTATATAGAGAATACCGAAAACATTCTTATTTAATGTTTAAATTTTGAAAAATAAAATTGTTTTTGAGGTGTTTAATTAAGATTTTGAAATGTTTAACTCTAAATATTAACTTTATATTGTATTTTAAAATTATTTAAACAATTTCAAAACAGAAAATAAACATTCATTTGAAAACACAGTAAACTAATCGGATGAGCCAATCCCAAAACTTTCTTATATCTTACACGGGTTTCACATACACTAAAAACGAATTAGCACCAATTTATATTAAGGTCTAACTGAATCTAAACTTTTATTAAATTCGTGCATTAGTACTTACTTGAGATATGACTATGGCTAAAATCGTGCAAATCTTGAAAAATGCAGCATAGTAGCGGCACCTTTTGGGAGATTTACACCAAAACCTGATCAGCAACAACTTTATCTCAAGGTCTAACTGAAAATGAAATTTGATGAAATTCTGTGCGTTGCAGAAAATAGCATAGCAGCGCCATCTGTTCGGCTATATACACCAAAACATAATCAGCATCTATTTATGTCAACGCCTAACAGAATCTGATATTTTATGAAAATCTGTGCATTAATTCTTGAGATATAGCTATCGTGAAAATCATTAAAAAGGTAGCATAGCAGCGCCACCTGTTGGGATATTTACACCAAAACATAATCGGCGTCTATTTATGTCACGATCTAACAGAATCTAAAGTTTGATGAAATTATGTCCATTAGTTCTTGAGATATAGCTATCGTGAAAAATGTCGCATAGCAGCGCCACCTGTAGGGGGATTTACACCAAAAACTAATCAGCACCAATTTATATCAAGGTCTAACAGAATCTAAAGTTTTATTAAATTCCGTGCATTAGTTCTTGAGATAGAACGCTCACAAATTTTTTGTCACATACAGACAGACATTTTCTATAACCAGTTAAAACGTGTTCAGAACCTTTTAAAATGTATAAATCCGTCGGAAACCGGAAGTCGAAAATTTTCATGAATCCAATACTTTCTTCTTGTAAAGGTAGAATAAAGTAAATAAGTTGGAAATTGTACGTCAAACGTGACAAATGAGGTGCGTTCGTACTATAGCTAGTTATATAAATATTCAGATCTTGATGATTTTTAATTCTGTGAAATGAATTATATCGTCTGCAGATTAATTTCTGTCATAAAATAAGTATCTCGGTCGCTTGACGATTTAACATCCATCGGAAGCTCCTATAACAAAAAAGCACCGATTTTTAAAAAAAAATCAAATTTCTTAATAAATATTTTTATTAATATCTCCTAAAGTTTTGATTCGATTTTAATAAAATTTGAAATGTCTCGACAAAATTCTGCAAAGATAATATATTTTAAATTGCAAACCATTTGGTTGGATAGTTTTTGCGTTGTTATATGCGGACAGACAGACAGACAGACAGACGGACGGACCAAGCGACGACAACAGGTGCTACGTATTTATATAATTACGAACGCACCTACAAACGAATAAGAAAAGAAAAAATATGTAATTACTTTCTTCTATCTTTATAAGAAAGTATTGCATTCATGAAAATTTTCGACTTCCGGTTTTCAGCGGATTTATACGTTTTAGAAGGTCCTGAACACGATTTGACTATTTTTAGAAAATGTCTGTCTGTCTGTATGTATGTATGTGATAAAAATTTTGTGGGCGCTCTATCTCAAGAACTAATGCTCGGAATTTAATAAAACTGTATATTCAGTTAGTCCCTGATATAAATTGGTGCTGATTAGTTTTTGGTAAAAATCGCCCAGCAGGATCAGCATTTTGCAGGATTTACACGATTTTAGCGATAGTCATATCTCAAGAAATAATTCACGGAATTTAATAAAACTTGAGTTTCAGTTAGACTTTGATATAAAGTGATGCTTATTCTTTTTAGTGTATGCGAAACTTGTGTGAGATAGAAGAAAGTTTTGGGATTGGCACATCCGACTAGTTTTTGGTTGTTTTTATATCAAAACTGTCACACCCTCGTAAAACTTTTCACACTTTAACAAGGAATGCAGATTTATATTTAAAAAAAATCACTTATCATCATTAAAGTGAAAATGTATATGCTTAAAGTAATAACAGAATACGTAAAGGCCTTTTTTAAATAACTTTTAATATACAGATCAGCAAGTTTCGTACGTTCAGTCGGCGACAGTTTCAAGATTAATAATGATAAATAAACAAATTTCGAAAAGTTTTTGCGAAAATGAACTTGATAAACAAAATAAAAAATAAGGTAGAGGAGAGGTACTCAGCTGTGAAAGATAAACTATGAATCAGTGAAGGAAAATTGATTCCACGTGGTTTTGAAGCTTCATACAGTAAATCGTACGGAGAACAAGTCTGTTAAAAATTAGACGCTCTTATATACAGTCCAGTTTCTCTATAACGATCTTCCATATAACAAATTTCTATACATAACGAATTTTTAGCAGGAACGGTCACTTTTTCCTATGATTACATTAAAAATAATCCCCATACAGCAAAAGATCTATATCCACATATATATATATATATTTATTTTTTTTTTTCGGAGCGTATTTTTGCGTATTAAGAGTGTACAGGAAGTATTCTCCAACGTTTTTGTATCCAAACTTGCGTTGTGTGAGCAATATGGAATTATCTGCAGCAGCGCCCTCCATTGTCTGATTTTGAACCTTTTTTTTTTTTTCTTTCGTGCCATACAAAATTCCGTGACGCGGAATATTTATTAACAAACCGCATGTCTCTCCGACCCATAGATCTTTTTTTTTTTTTTTTATCGCGTTTTACTTTTGCACCAAACTTTTGAAACACCCTATATACTAGAGATGAGACGGGATCAACCCGAGACCGGGCCCGACACGGGCTTTGGCTCGATTTTTATACCAACCTTCGGGTCCAGGTGGGCTCGGGCTCAATCTTTGGGAAACTAAATAAAACTAACCTTTTTTACCCTAAAAAAATTACTTATTCCATTTCAAGTCGTTTTAATGTTACTTTGATCAGAATGAATAAAAGAGGAAACAGATTTTTTTTATTTTTTTTTTTTTTTAATCTTTTCTAGTATTAGAATGCTACTAGAAAATTTGCAATATTTGTGACGCGACTGGCGACTGGGTGATATGGCGCCATTGGGACAGTAGGATATTTTTTAATTGGAACGTTTATTTTATTATTATTATTTTTTTTTTAGAGATCTAACGCGAAATGATTTTTTGTTGTTGTTCTTGTTTTTATTCAATGAGCAATAGCTTAGGTTTGCAAATTTTTAGTCTTCTATTGTGTGCCAGTCATAATCGATCTTCATATGAAAATAACGTTAGTGATTCTATTTTTATGAACTCTGCTCATGCTAAAGCTCTGCGTCTGCTCTGCACATTTACGAAGTCACTTTCATTCGTAAGTAGATATAATTGTCATGTATTGTTATTCCGATAGAAAGCAATCGAACAGTGTCTTCTCTTTTCCTATAAAAGCATAGGATCTTTCAGATAATGGTGTCAAATTTTTAATTTAAGCTAATTTTTAGGAACACAAAATATTGCTTCAATTAAGGAATCAATTATAATTTACAAAAAAAAAAAAAAAAAAAAAAAACTTTTATAGGAAATAAAAAACGTTGTTCGATTCTTCGGCATAGAAATAGTAATTTCTGCAAATTCTATGCATTTATTCATAAAAACGCACTTCGTTAATGTGTCCATCAGATTGGTTTGTTCGGAGAGAAAAATATGAACATCCTTTAAAGGAAGCATATTTTTGTTTGATACCAAACTTCTCTTTTGATAAGATTGAATGTAAATTTCCATAAAATTAATTATGTCCACGGGATTGACAGTTTTTTAAAGTACAGGGTTTAAAAAAAAATGAGATATTACTTTTAAAACAAATTTTAAATATTATGCTTTTTTTTTTTTTGGGGGGGGGGGGTTTCGTTCATCTCACGAAACCCTATTGCTCCCGCTCCGTTGTCTGTCTGTCACAGAGCCATTCTCAAAAACTATGTAACTTACAGAGTTGCAACTTTGTGTATAAATCAGAATATCAGTTGTGAAGAGCTGAAAATATTAAAATTTGAAAAATTCGTATTATTTTAATAAATAGAGAAAAAAAACCGAAATTCTAACAACCTTTTCCTATTAAACATTTTTGTTATAGCCGATGCCAAAAATTAAAAATCAACGATGAAAATCTTTCTACAATAATTATTTTTCTATCAGACGATTTCCACGTGAAAAATGAAATAAAAAGTTTCACCAATTGAAAAAAAGATTAATATGAAATAAAACTGATTGACGTCATAGTGGTAATAAAACATAAAACGGAAAGATTTCTCAATAATACAAGGAGTATGAGTATGTGTAAGTGCACAAAACAGATTAATATCACGTCATTAGAAAATTAAAAAGAAAATCTGACGTCATATCGGAAGTTTAACGGATTTTTCAAATGTTTCAGAATAATACAAAGCGTGTATCAAGATGAGTAATAGAGAATAGTAAATATATGAGTTTGATAAACATATTGAATCGTGATAAAAATCCGATTATGGAAATATTCGCATATTTTAACATTTTGAAGATGTACAACATGTTTAATTTTGAAATTATTTTTTTTAAATATTGCATTTAGTCCGCATGACAGATATTACAGTGAGAGAATATAATAGCGGGCTTAGACCGCTATCGGAATGGTTTAGATATTCGAAAAAAAGAAAAAATAGACCAGTAAATTTTTACTTTATAAAAAACAGGATTTTTTTTTTCTGCTAAATGAAATGTGTTTGAATTTATAAAAGAAAGGATAAAGTGTTTTGAAAGGAATATTAAACGAAACCCTTTGAGCGATCTTCGATCACACTTACCCACTTGTTTTTTTTTTTTTTTTTTTTTTTTTTTTTACGTTCTTCTATCTTTACAAGAAGAAAGTATTGGATTCATGAAAATTTTCGACTTCCGGTTTTCGACGGATTTATACGTTTTAGAAGGTCCTGAACACGATTTGACTATTTTTAGAAAATGTCTGTCTGTGACTCTGTCTGTCTGTCTGTCTGTCCGTCTGTCTGTCTGTATGTGACAAAAATTTTGTGGGCGCTCTATCTCAAGAACTAATGCTCGGAATTTAATAAAACTTTAGATTCAGTTAGTCCCTAATATAAATTGGTGCTGATTAGTTTTTGGTAAAAATCGCCCGGCAGGTGGCGCTGCTATGCAGCAATTTTCGTGATTTCCGCAATAGCTCTATCTCAAGAACTAATGCTCGGAATTTAATAAAACTTTAGATTCAGTTAGTTCCTGATATAAATTGATGCTGGTTAGATTTGGTAAAAATCGCCCCGCAGGTGGCGCTGCTATGCAGCTTTTTTCGCGATTTCCGCAATAGCTCTATCTCAAGAACTAATGCTCGGAATTTAATAAAACTTTAGATTCAGTTAGTCCCTGATATAAATTGGTGCTGATTAGTTTTTAGTAAAAATCGCCCTGCAGGTGGCGCTGCTATGCAGCATTTTTCGCGATTTCCGCAATAGCTCTATCTCAAGAACTAATGCTCGGAATTAAATAAAACTTTATATTCAGTTAGTCTCTGATATAAATTGGTGCTGATTAGTTTTTGGTAAAAATCACCCAGCAGGTGGCGCTGCTATGCAGCATTTTGAAGGATTTACACGATTTTGGCGATAGTCATATCTCAAGAAATACTGCACGGAATTTAATAAAACTTGAGCTTCAGTTAGACATTGATATAAATGGGTGCTGATTCTTTTTAGTGCATGCGAAACCTGTGTGAGATAGAAGAAAGTTTTGGGATTGACACATCCGACTAGTTTTTTTTTTTTGTATCGGGTTTGGACGGGCTCGGGTTCTGAAGACACAAAATGCTTTGAGCTCGGATTTAAAATCGTCGGGCTCGGGCGGGCCCGGGCTCCGAAAAGAGAGCTATTAGTGTATATCTTATTTTTATGAAAAAACAAGGTTATTATTAAAGTCATCAAATGATTATATTTTATAAAATCACTTCATTCCGAAATGTGAAAAACCCCAATGTTCGGCATTCCTGTACTTCTGACATTTACGCATATAATAAGCTTTTGGAGAAACCAGGTACGAAATACATTTGAAATTATAACTGTTGTGTTTGCTAAAGTCTGTTCAGGGAAAGGAGATAACGAAAGTAAACAAACGGGTTGCAGAAAAATCGCCAAGGAGCCACACATTTGGCACAAATCCCTAGGTTGGCGAATTTAATTTTTTATTTCGATTTGAAAAAGCGAAGCTCAAACACTTCAAACAGTCTGTTTGGCGCTTCTGGCACAGCGACAGGTTTAAGCATCGCCAATCCGCATGTGCATTTGTTTACTTCTGTTATCTTCTTTCAGCGAATGGAGTATAGTAAATAAAAGAAAGATTGTTGTCTACCTGTTTTGTGGATAAGAAGTTCTGGTGTCACCCTCCCCGTGCTGGCGGCAAGTACAAGAAGACAATTATTAACATTACTGTTGAATGCATTAAGTAACAATAAGCTGTTACTAATTCCTTTTAAGTAGCAACTGTCTATTTTAAATGTTTTATTTTATAAATTTATTTCATCTAGAATTGTGATATTTTATTAACTTCTCTTCATCTGAATCCGTAAAGTATGGAATTTTTAGACATTGATAACGTATGATATCGTAAGGGAGGGGGTCCAAAATTATCAAAATGTTGATAAAACGTTATACGTATACAGCCCATTATGGAAACTTTTCCAGTATCTTGTGTGTATAAAGTGGTAACGGTGAAAATAAGCATGATTTTTATGCTAAGCATGATATGTATGATTATTCATGATTTTTACGCTCCCGAATGACGAAATTTACAATTTTTTCCTAAACTAATTGGCGAAATACACATAATTACTGAATTTCTGGAGATTTTGGCTCACTGGCCACAGGTTGTGTATGTGTAATGTAGATCATGTTGTGGGTTATTATTTAGTACATAAACATACCTATTTTATTATTGTCAGATCTTAATTCTAGACAAATATATATATTTTTAAAAGGTACTTATGTAGTTAGTTACATAATCATCATGTTGTGTATAACTTTGCTGTTAACTTATTTTAAAATAAGATTGGAAATTAATATCTCAAGTTTATTTAAAACAATATAAATTTAAATATTTTTATTTAGTTTACAAATTACTTGAATACTGTAAACTCATTATATTTTTTAAAAATTAAATATTCAGTGACATAAATGTACTTACTGGCTACTAAAGAAATTATTCTCACTAGCCAGTAACTGGCTACTAAAAAGAAATCAACCTACCGGCCAGTGGCTTCTAAGCGAAATTCCTTATTTTCATTTTTATAAAGTGGTCTGAAATTCTTTATGTATACGTTTAAATTACTGTAATCTGTACTTATTTAAAAACATTTATTTATTTACAGACATGGAAGTTTTATCTGCCGGCATGACATCTGTATCTGATGGGGTGAAAGCTATGCGTACAGCTGTGAAAGCTTTTTCTGCAAGCACAAAAGCTATGAAAAGAAGATATGGTAAGATTTCTTCAAGAACAGCTGTTGTACATAAAGACATTACGTTGTCTGGTTAGTATTGCAAGCATTTTGAATTCCTGTGCATCAGTTACCGTATATTCCGGCTTATAACGCGTACCTAAATCTTCAGATATCATTTTTAATCGTCTCTCTCCTGTGTCTGTCTGTCTGTCATAGAGTTCGTACTCGGAAACTGTATAAGTTACAGACTTGAAATTTTGCATACTTATAGCTGGATACCTCTTGTCACACGACAAATCATGAAAATTTTTAAAAAGTCTTATTTTTTTTAATTAAATGAATTAATTTAATGACATCAGACCATTTCTGCGATTTTCTTATATCTTAAAACAGAACCTTAATTTGAGTCTTTTTCGTGTGCGTAGGCTAGATGGCTTAGTGGTTGCGCGTTTTTCCTAATCCAAAGGTTCCAGGTTATATTCTCGACGACGGAAATTGAAATTTTCGATTTTTACGTTTCATTGTCTAATAAATTTTATTTTTTAAAAAAAACTTACTTTTTTTTTTTTTTTTTTTTTTGCAAGTTTAAAGTTTTTTTTTTTTTTTTTTTTTTTTTTTTTTTACAAGTTAAAATAATTAAATTAAACATGCTTTTCAGATATACAAACATATTCTGTGACAATTGTCTGAAAAGCAGGTTCTTGAATATTTTTAATTTGATTTAAAAATAGCTTTCTCTTGTTAGCTATTTATTATTAAATTTAATGGTGCTGTCATCTATGTTCTTATTGATAAAGTGTATTGATAAATGATAAAGATAATTATAAATTAATGATTTGTACTTATTAATTAAAGGATAAAGTCTTTTGAAAGGAATATAAAAGAAACTTTTGGTGATCTTCGATCACATATGCCCACTTATTTCTATTATTTAAATCTACTCGCCGTAAAACGCGCAACTCTTTCTTAAAGAAATCTTCATCAGATAAATAGCAAAAAATAACATAAACATTGTTTTTGTTAAAGTATAATAACTATTAATTTTTATGTGATTTGTCTGCGAAAATTATATTTTGTAAAAAAATAATAACAGGTTCATTAAAGAAGAAATCTTAGTTCGTGTGATCATCTTGTTTTTCTTAAGTTTTGGACACAATTATTAACTTTTAAGAATATAATGCGCTTTTGGGAAATATTTTTTACAAGTTTTGTAAATCTGTGTTCATCTATTTAAATTACTGCAATTAATTTTAAAATTGTATTAATAAATTTATAAAAGTAATTAATACTGTTTTTTAGAAATAGATTTATACTTTGTTTGAAAGAGTATTATCCGCTTTCGAAAATAAATTTTCATGTAAGGACAATTTTTGTGCCTCTTAAATTTACAGTAGTCTGATATATATTTTTTTATTATTACTGCAATTAATTTAAAAATTGTATGAATAAATTTATAAAATTAATTAATATTTTTATTTAGAAATACATTTATACTTTATTTATTTTATTACAACTTTTAATCTAAAAACAAATTCTAAAATTTCATCAACTGATTTAAAAGTTTGAAACCGTTATTATCCCGCTTTCGAGAATGAATTTTCATTTAAGCACAATTTTTGTGCCTTTTAAATTTACAGTAATCTAAAATTTTTAATTATATAGTTTTAAATGACTACAGTTATATTATTTTTTTACAGACGTGAAAGCATTATTTGATAGCTTGGCAGCCGTAGCTGACGGAGCGGATGTCATTCTTACAGCCGTAAAAACCGTATCTACAACCACGAAGGCTCTATTAGTGGCCCTAGAAATGTTGTCTATAAACACTAATTCCATATACAAGGCTATAGAAGTAACATGTAAATGTTTAAAAGATGAAGTTATAGACCTTCAACTAGATACGGGAACAAGATTTATAAGCAATCAAGGTACGTCTTTAGATATGAATTTTCATCTGCCTTCAGAAACGATTGCACATCTGCGTACTTTATCTATAAATCTTGAAGGTATGTACCAAGGATGCGAAACAATACAAGCAGGCATGAAATCTACGTCTAAAAGCAATGAAATTTTGCTTACAAGCATTGATGTTCTCTATGAACAACTAAAAGCTTCATTAAAACTAGTGAAGTCTTTTTCTAAAGTCAAATGTCTTCACAAAGAAGATATGTATGAAACAGCCAAAGTTTTGTCTTCCGACATGAATTTTTTATCTGATAACCTAGATTTGGTAGAAAACAGCAAGAATTTAATGCATTCTGGTTTCAAAATGATATTTGAAGGTATGTTATTTGTAAAATATTTCGTGCAAGAGGCACTTGAAGATATCAAAGCTGTATTTGAAGCCTTGGAATCTATCGCAGCCTACAGGCATGCAAATTGCACTTAATAGTATGTAAGTTCTCTCAAAATCAATGTGTGAAGATATGTCACTTGCACATGCAGATATGAAAACTGTACCGAGATACATGTAAGCATCAGTTGATAAAATAGTGTATTTCCAAACGTTGTAGTTTTTTTTATTTACTAATGCAATAAAATACGAGGGGCAGTCGAAAAATAAGTTTCCCTTGGCGACTGTGGACAGAGGTGTGTATGAAAGACAAAAAATGTAATGAGACATTAAAGATAAAACATAACTTTATTTTTCCACATAAGTACCAAGTACATGGAGACATTTGTCATATCGCTTTAAAGGCTGCAAAAAACCCTACAGTAAAAAAATCAGGGCTTTGCATACGGACGAAGCGTTGAACGGCTATGGGCGAAAGACGACACAGCAGGTGAACGCGAATGTGCAAGACTCCAATACACCATTGGGTAGATGTCGACCGCGATCAAGCAGATGGCGCTGTTGCAGTGCCTGCGCAGATAGCGCTGTTCACTTCCTCTGTATGCAAAGCCCTGATTTTTTCCTGGAGGGCATTTTGAAGCTTATAAAGCGGTATGACAAATGTCTCAATGTACTTGGTACTTATGTGGAAAAATAAAGTTATCTTTAATTTTCTATCTTTAATATCTTTAAGAGAGCTTTAATGTCTCATTACATTTTTTGTCTTTCATACACACCACTGTCCACAGTCGCCAGGGGAAAGTTATTTTCAGACTGCCCCGCGTATAATGTGGAGCTGCATTACTGTTTTTATTATGTTCAATATACTGTTTTCAATTTCAATAGTTTCATTGCAAAAATACTCGGATCTTTTTTTGGTTGTTGTTGTTGTTTTAAGATATAGGGTGCCTTACAAACTAAAATGGACTGCATTTAAAAAATAAAATAACGAACAAACGATGACGGCTGTTAAAGTCATTCTTAGATCTCATCTCACATTTGCTGGTTAACTCTGAAAACAAATATTATTTTAAACTAGTGTTACTAAATTGCTGTTCCCATTAAAACTTTTCAAATTATTGAAAAATTTAACTTTATTCTTATAAGTAATCGCTAACATGTAATCAAATAAGTAAGTATGAAGTTATCAACTGAGGCTTTGATCTTTGGTATTATGCAATGAAAAATCAGCAAGAATTGCGCGACTTTGACACAATCGGGATTTTTTTTTTCAACGAAATCTAAATATAACGTCATTTTCAAACATCAACACGAAAAGCAATATAGAAATTTAACAATTATAGAACAAATATAAGTTTTTATAAACAATCCTTCCTCCTCCGTTTTAGACATTTTTTAAATAGATGAACATAAAACAATAAATAACAAGTAATAAAAACAAAAAAAATTAAGTCAATTCCTACTTAGGATAGGTCAAAAATAATTTTTTTTTCCAACGATCTACACGCTTCGCCACTGACGGTATTAATTCCTAAATTTATATCCTTCTAAATCTATACTTATAAAGGAGTAGCTTGATTTTCTCTCAATCAACGCCGAGCCTCAACCGTTTGTCCTAGAACAATGAAATTTGGAAGACATGTTCTTTACACAATGTAGGCGCGTACTAAGAAAGGATTTTTGAAAATTCGCAGCATAAGGGGGTCGAAAGTTTTAGATAATTTCGTCTTTTCGACATATCTCAGCAGGAGTTTTAAGTAGGAATGTGAAATTCGGGATAACAATTCTACTAAAGAACATGTATTTCAGGCGATTTTAGAAATTCAATCATTAAGTGGGTTAAATGGGGTTCAAAAATTTTCGGTGATTTCACTTTTCTCCATATTTTATCAGCAGTTTTAGGTAAGAGCGTGAATTTCAAGATAACAAATTTACTAAAAAAGTAATTAAACACGTATTTAAACGATTTTAGAAATTCAACCACTAAGAGGGTTAAATGGGGGGTCTGAAGTTTTAGGTCATTTTGCCTTTTCGCCATATCTCAACAACAGTTTTAGTTAAAATCGCGAAATTCAGGATAACAAATGTACTAAAAGATAGTTAAACACATATTTCAGCGATTTTAAAAATTCAACGGCTAAGGGTATTAAATGGGGGTCAAAAATTTTTGGTCATTTCACGTTTTCGCCATATCTCAGCAGCAGTTTTAGGTAGGAACGTAAAATTCAGGATAACAAATATACTATAAAAATAGCTAAACACATATTTCAGCGATTTTAAAAATTCATTCATTAAGGGGTTAAATGGAGGGTCGAAAGTTTTAGGTCATTTTGCCTGTTCGCCATATCTCAGCAGCATTTTTAGTTAGGAGCTCGGAATTCGGGATAACAAATCTACAAAAAATATAGACAAACATGTATTTCAGCAATTTTAGAAATTCAGCAACTAAGGTGGGTTAAATAGGATGTCAAATATTTTAGGTAATTTACCATATCTCAGTAGAAATTATAGGTAGAATCATGAAACTCGGGATAACAAATCTACTAAAAAAATAGTTAAACATGTTATTAACGCTTTAACTTTGTATATTCATATTTGGATTAGCAACTAGGAGATATCTTTAATTATATAGATTTATTATACATTATATACAATTGCGGCCAAGCGAACCGCTACTTCGTACATTCTGGCTTACACTCCGTACATCTTGTCTCAATAACTCTCCTGCAAAAGATATCAAATCTTGGACTTGCAGCGTCATCTCTGATTATAGATGGATACTAATCATTGAGATATGACACATGTATTTCAGCGATTTTAGAAATTCAGACACTAAAGGGGGGTCGAAGGTTTTATGCCATTTTGCCATATCTCAGTAGAAGTTATAGTTAGGAGCGTGAAATTCGGGAAAACAAATCTACTAAAGGATAGTTAAACATGCATTTCAGGCGATTTTAGAAATTCAACTACAAAGGGGGTTAAATGAAGGGTCGAACATTTTCGGTGATTTCACCTTATCACCATATTTTATCAGCAGTTTTAGAAAAAAGCGTGAAATTCAGGATAACAAATCTTCTTAAAAAATAGTTTAAAAAGTATTTCAGTGATTTTAGAAATTCGGCCAATAAGGGGGGTTAAATAGTGGGTCGAATGTTTTATGTCATTTTGCCATTTCTCAATAGAAGTTATTGGTAGGAACGTGAATTTCGCTATAACAAATCTACTAAAGAATAGTTAAACATGTATTTTAGGCGATTTTAGAAATTCAACTACTAAGGGCGTTAAATGGGGGGTCGTTAATTTTCGATGATTTCACCTTTTCACCATATCTCATCAGCAGTTTTAGTTAAAAGCGTGAAATTCAGGATAACAAATCTACTAGAAGATAGTTAAACATATATTTCACAGATTTTTAAAATTCACACCCTAAGGGGGTTAAATGGTCGAAAGTTTTAGGTCATTTCGCCTTTTGGTCCTATCTCAGCAGCAGTTTTATGTATTATCGTGAAATTCAAAATAACAAATATTTCAGCGATTTTAGAAATTCAACCACTAAAGGAGATAAATGTGGGGTCGAAATTTTTAGGTCTTTTCGCCGTATCTCAGCAGCAGTTTTAGGTTGGAGCGTAAAATTCGGAATAGCAAATCTACTAAAGAATAGTTAAACATGTATTTCAGGCGATTTTAGATTTTCAACCTCTAAGGGGGTTAAATGGGGGTTGAAAGTTTTATGTCATATCTCAGCAGCACTTTTAGGTAAGAGCTTGAAATTCAGGATAACAAAACTATTAAAAAACAGTTAAACACATATTTCAGCAATTTTAATGATTTTGTCGCCTCCATCGGCTATGAATCCAATTATGAAAGATTAGACGAGTAAGAAAACTATTGCTGATTTGTGATTAGATAGTTTTCACAAGACCAGGGATTTTTTTCATCCATACATATGAAAGAACGTGTCCTGACTTACTCGCTATCAACGTCGAGCCTCAACCGTTGCTCCTAGGAGAATGAAATTTTGAAGACGTAGTTCATACACAGTGTAGACACGCACTCATACCGTCATATTAATTGTCGGTAACGGAGCATGCCTGTTTAGGTCATTATCTTATGTAATAGGGAGGTTAAATGGGGAGTCGAAAGTTTTAGATTTTGCCATATCTCAGCAATAGTTTTATGGGTGAGCGTAAAATTTCAGCCTATCAAATTTACAAACAAAAAAGTTAAACACGTATTTAATATTAGATTACTAGCCGGTCGCTTCCGAATGGGGCCCAGATACAAAGTACTACTTGGGCCCCATCCCCAGAAAATCACGTGTAGGGCCCAGTATTATTTTGTCAGGGGGTTCATGAAAAAAAAAATATTTATGTCTCGCTTTATTTAAGTGCTTTTTTTCAATTCCTACTATTAGCTCACACTCTCTATATATTTATATATCTTGTTCAAATTTTCAATCGTTAATAAAATATTTTCTATTCATCCTATCAAGTTCAAATAAATTTTTTTTAACTTGTCCTGGATGACAATTGATGTTAATACAGTTTTTTTTAAATATTAATTCATTAATTAAATTAAATTAATTAATTTTAATTTTATATTTCATTTCTGTTCAAAAGTATAGACTCACTCCATATTTATAGTCTCACCTTCACACGTAAAAAGATAATGGGGCTGTTCATGGACGAAGATCAGGCGGCTCGCGGGCGAAGGAGACTATAAATGTGGAGTGAGTCTATACTTTTGAACAAAAATGAAGTATGAAACTAAAATTAAATAATAAAATTTAATTAATTAATTAATATTTGAAAAAAAACTGTATTATCGTTAACTGTAACATCGCTATGGCACTTTATTGTGAAGTTTGGTAATTTTTGAAATTTAATATTTGAAAAACGACATAATCATTAGATTTTAAATTTATATCAAGAAAAATACAATTTTTTTTTAAACTTTCTAACGCAGTTTGTCTAACAATTTTGTGAGAAATACTTTTCGAGCTATTCATTTTTGATATTTTAGCTATTTATTTTTTATTTAATTTTTAATACATTTCAAAAATTTCTCTTATGTAAGATATTTAGCAGGATATAAATTTAGGAATAAATACCGTCAGTGGCGAAGCGTGTAGATCGCTGGAAAAGAAATTCTATTTGACCTAAGTAGGAATTGACTTTAAAAAAATGTTTTTATATTACTTGTTATATTCTTACCCCACTCGGAAGCGACCGGCTAGTACCTTATATAAGAGAAATTTATTTTCGACTACGGGAGAATTTTCTTCCGTCCCAGGCGAGGCTCGATCCTGGAACCTTGGGGTTACGAGCTCAGAGATTAACCGACTGCTCTTTATTTTTTTCGGGTCGATCGGGGTCCGGGCAATGCCAAGCGTGTCTGCTACTTAAAAAAAAAAAAAAAAAAAAAAAAAAGAGCCCTTTGAAATTCGAACACATTGTTTTTGGAAAAGGATTCGCTAATGCTCTCTCCGGGAACAAAAAGAAAAAAAAAAAAGATTTTTAAATTTATAATTAAAAAATTACATACCAATCAATGAAAAGAAAAAATGATTCTATTGCATTAATATAAATTCCTTAAAACCTCCCACCTCCCCTCGGATCATCAAAATGTTACCTCTGGAAGTTTTTAGATTTATCAATGGTCTTAAAAAATTCAAATTTTCCCCTACCACAGAACTCCAGTAATGCTTCCCCTTTGGAACCTACACAAATCCTTCAACGGAGAAAAATCCTCGAAAAAAAACTATTATTTCAAGTTTATTATTATTTAAATTTTATTTTGAGTCTATGGATTCAACATTCCAGAAAACTGTCATTTATTTTAAAATTTCCGACAAATGTAACCAGCAGGATATAAAAAGAAAAGAAAAACGTATAATAATATATAAATAATAATAATAATAATAAATCACCATGTAAGAAGAGTATCCCAATTTATTTTTACAATTTCATCTTTTTAATATTAGTCAAAATTGAATATTATTTTCCCAGTATGAGAAATAAAAATTTAAATTATGTGGGGAGAGAATTCAAACGGTCTGGTAACCCTTGTATAATATTTACGTTTATTTTCTGGTAAACCTAAAACATCTTGCAGCAAATTGCAACATTGTCTAATCCAAATCAAAATTTCTCTTCTAGTACTTACGTAGCTTTAGCATTAAATAGTTTTTCGGTTGAAAATGGCTAAGAAAACGACGGAAATAAATGGTAAGATACCTCAATTAATGTTTTAAATTTGCATTCAATGTATAAACCAGTGAGGTTTCTTGTTTGTTTGTTTGTGTTTTGTTTTTAAAGTTTAAGGTTTACTTTGAGTTTGACTAAGAAAAATTGCCTTTTTAGCTATCTGTTTTTAAGCGATTTTAGTCCATTGTATACTATAGATTTTGTATTTTTCTGCACGCTAAGGGTCGCAGATTGTATATAGGCGATCTGAAGCAAAATAATCAATGCTGAAAAACGTTCTTTTTTTTAAAAAAAATCACATATTTAAAGGGATTTTAAATATAAACATTTTTGTTCTCGACAAACATATAGGGTAGATGTGCCAGTAATAGACCGCCTTCCAGTAATGGGCCACCTTCAACATTTTTGGTTTATAAAAAAATAACCAATAAAAATTGAGCTTTTTTTATTTCATTAATATGCTTTCTTTAAATTCTAGATTTAAATACAATCATAATATCAATTATCTATTACTTTTTGTGGGGTGTCCATTATTGGAATTTAGGGTGTTTTGATTTATTTCTGTTATTTACAAGTAAATTTCGATTCACATTGGGAAATGTGACTATGAGCATGGTTAAATATTGTTGGTAGATTAATAAAACATTAAAAAATGTGGAATATAACAATTATAACTATTAATTAAAAAATAATTTTTAAAGAAATTCCTTAAGGGTGTCCATTACTGGCACATCTACCCTATAAAATGTAACAAATCGCATAAATACCCACATTATATTTTAATATGCTTTAGTGAGAATTCGAAAATTTAAAATTATTCATTTTCTCTCGTAAGATTCACAAAGTGTTCAGGGATACGTATACTCCTGCATTTCCTCTAGAAAAAACGCACTAGTTATTATTGAATATAATAAATAAAATTTGATAAACAATTTCTATATGTATTTCGCGCCAGAGGCGGATTAAACACTTACATGGCCCCTAGGCTTTACACATTGGGGGCCCCCCTTCCTGTTCTATATGTATATACATTGACATACAACATTTATATATATACAAACATACACACACACATACATATATATACATACATATTTTTTAGGACAAAAAAATGGGTCACAAACTTAGCACCGGGCCCTTAGTTTGTCGGGCCCCTAGGCTTCAGCCTATTTGGTAATCCGCCTCTGTTTCGCGCCAAGTTTTGTTAAAACTAGATAACACCTTTCCAAATATAAAAGAAATATACATTATGAATTTAATATTCAGTCAAGAATAAAAATTAGCGATTTTCTATAACAATCAGTTTTAGATTTAAATAGAGCTACGTAGTTTTATTAACATAGTTATGACTTCAAATTAAATTTTAACTAACAACTTGTTCTTGTTATGACCTATGAACATTTATGTTTTAAATGATGATTTTATTTGATAGTTAATTTATATTCAAATTTTGTTGAATGTTACTACATTAGATCTCGATTATTTGGGACATCGTCTAATTGAGGCAGCCGTTTAATTGGGACAGAATATCATAAACAAAATCGAAAATGATTAATAAATTTACTTTTGATAATTGGAGCACTCGCTTTATCAGGACAAATCCTGGTAGAATCTACGTGTGCCAATTAAATGGAATCTACTGAATATTTATTTTGCTCTAAGTTTCGTTTAAAGTCGAGAACACTTTTTCAATTATAAATGAAATATGTTAAATGTAATTTTGTCACCGAATAAAGAATTAGAAAATAATGATTTTGTATGTCAAACAACTTTAAGTAAATATTGCAAGCTACATATTTTTATTTATATAACTATACCTTCAAATTAAGTTTTAAAGCAGGTTCTTGTTATCACCTATGAAACATGATGATTTAAATATTGATTTTATTCGACATGTAATTTATATTCGAATTTGGTTGAATGTTATTAATATACAATAGATTTCGATTATTTGTGAGATCGTCTAATTCTATTCTAAGCGTTCTATTTGGACAGAATATCAAGAACAAAATCGAAAATAATTAATAACTTTACTTCTGTTAATTGGAGCAGTCGCTTTTTTGGGGACAAATCTGCTAGAATCTATGTGTATACCAATTAACAGGAATCTACTGTATATTTTATTTTGCTCTAAATTTCGTTTAAAGTCGAGAACACGTTTTTAATTATACACTGCAAATTTTTACACACTTTTCAGTGCACTTATTTTGTCACCTTTTTTAGAACACTTCGAAGCGCACTTTTTGGAACAGTTTTTAGAATACTTCTGAGGACACTTCTTTTGTTCAGCATTCTTTCTAGCGCACTTTTTGAAAGCGATGATTACACAAGTGTGCCCAAATGTGCTCCCAATCTGTTCTCAAATGTGTTCCCAAGTTTAGATTACCATGAGCAGAACACTTTTGGTACACCCTCAGGACACTTTCTTTATAGCGGAGCATATTCGGAACACATTCAGCACACATTAAGATAACTGGAACACTTTTAGGTAGCTTTCAATACAAAAAAGTATAAAGCTACCTATTGCAGCCGTTCGGAGGAAAGCAGTTCCGGAAAATTTCGATATATTTTCACCGATCATGACCCCCAGACCCCAAAACCACCCTCCGTTCAAATGTTGATTTATATATATAGATATATCCATATATATATCTGACCTATGTCATACGATAACGCTCGTATTTATAAATCGATTTTGATCAAATAATTGTGTGTATTAAGCTCACCAATGTCTCGACCGAGTTCGTTGTCCAGCTTGGTCCGCCATTTTGTTTCAAGATGGCGACCATTTAAAAATTTAAAACTAAAATAAATATACAAAAAAATTAAAAATTAAATTTATTTTTAATTACGTGTTAGGCTTGATACAAGGATTCCAGAGCATTTTTTGGTTTACCTCTGTCTTAAAAAATGGCTGAGATAGAGCAGTTTGAAATTCTAGGGTGGCTGACATTTTGAAACAAAACAGCACATTAACGCGATTACTCGCAAATTATTTTCTTTCATTGTTGTAATAATTTTCCCAATCATACGCATAAAACTATATATTCATATCCGTTAGCACCAAAATTGGCGATATTTGTCCAAATATCGCCAAATTTGGCGATTAAAATAAGTCTTCATAAGTGAAGCCAATTTGGCTCAATAATTTGGCGAATTTCTTATTCAAATTCAGTATTAACGAATCTTTTGTAAACGTTTCTTTACATTTTAACTTGCTGTTTTCGTGTAACATTAGCTAAAATTTTAAAACGAAGATATAGGAAAGCTACCTTTTCCTCCCGGTACAGGCCGGAAGGACTTTTTTTAATCAGTGTTCCAACTGTGTTCCCAATGTGTGCTGAGAATTTGCAGTGTAAAATAAATTATGTATACACTGTAAATTTTACACCGAATAAATAATTAGGAAATAATGATTTTATATGTCACATAACTTTACTTAAATACAAGCTGCGTAATTTTATTTATATTTATAATTTATATAGTTATGCTTTCAAATTAAGTTTTAACAACAAAGATGTTCTTATGACCTATGTAACGTAATGTTTTAAATGATGATTTTATACGGCAAGTAATTTATATTCAAATTTTGTTGAATCTTAAAATGGTAGATTTAGATTGTTTGGAACATCGTCTATATTAGGGGCAGCCGTTTAATTGGAACAAAATACCAAGAACAAAATCGAAATTAATAACTTCTGATAATTGAAGCCGCCGTTTAATCGGACAAATCTGCTGGAACCGATGTATACCAATTAATCGGAATCTAACGGTATATTTATTTTGCTCTAAGTTTTGTTTAAAATCGACAACACTTTTCAAATTATAAAAGGAATATGGCCAATGTAAATTTTTCACCGAACAAATAATTGAAAAATAATGATTTGGTATGTTAACTTGTAAATATTGCGAGCTACGTAGCATTGTTTATATTTATATAGTTATGCCTTTAAATTAAGTTTCATCTAAAAAAGATGTTCTTGTTATGACCTATGAAACTTGATGTTTTAAATAATGTTTTTATTCAATAGATAATTTGTATAAAAATTTAGTTAAATGCTAATATAGTAGATTTCGATTGTTTGGGACATCGTTTATTTTGGTCAGCTGTTTAATTTGGACTATCAAGAACAAAATAAATTTTTCATGGAACAAAGAATTAGAAAACAGTTATTTTGTGCGTCGAATAACTTTACGTAATTGCGAGCTTCGCAGTTTTATTTATGTAGGTGCCTTTAAATTAAATAACAGTTAACATGTCATTGCAATAACTTATTAAAAAATACTAGGGGGCCTACTCCCTGCGAGCTACGCTCGCCAACCCCCGCTCAGACTTCGAGGCCTCTAAAAACATGACAGCGTGCTTTATTTTAAAAATATTGGTAAATCTATAATTGGGTTGCCATTCTTTTAACATTTTAATGGGACATTTTTCGATTATCATGGCCTCATACACAGCTGTTGCGACAACTGACGACTGTTTTCGGGATTGATAAGTAAAATCAATTACTACTTGACAAAACCAGCTTGTATAAAATGGTTAGGTTTAAATTGTGACTACCTCTCGGACTTTTATAACAACAATCTCTATTCTATTCTTCCTTTGCGTTTAAGGATGAGAAAAATTCCATCTACTTGTGAATAACATTAAGAACCACGGTATTGAAAAGTACTATGTTATAGACATTTTCAGTAACAGGTTTTAATTTTCTCTCTATTTTAGTGCACCATCATGCATATTTTAATGTTATTTTAAATATGTAAATTATTTTTTTTAATTAATATGTATATACGAATTTTATAATAATTATTTATCATACAAAATTAATTAAATATTTTGTGCGTGCATGTGCCTGCATTTATTCGGCATCAATTGATGAGATATTTAAACAAATTTGCTATCCGCGGTAATTTTACACCATGTTCTATCACTTGAATATTGTCCATAAGAAAATCGGGTACTTTTCCATTATAGGATCCTTTGCTTTTAGGTTTGGCGTAATTCGAGCTTCAAAAAGGGATAGATTCGTTAATATACATAGATTTGTTGCCAAAAGTTATGAAAATAAACCCAGTGAACTTTTGGTGCTTTTCTATTATAGGGGTCTTGACGCTTTTTTAAAAAGCTTGGCGGAAAAAACCAAGCAGGATATTTTATTCTTCCGTTCAGTTGGGCAAATATTATTTTATATATTAGTTTCAAATATCCGAATTAATGATTTTATAAATTCGTTTAGTTAAATTTTACAAAAAAATAACAAAATGATATCAATAAATAATAATTACTATTAATTCCTTTTACTCCCTTTCTTTTGCGTTTACCTAAATGACGTCATTTGGACGAATTTATTCAAAATATTTTCAGTTTATAAATTAAATTAAATGCTGACAGACGATTGAATCCTGACGATAGAAATGCGATTTTTTTTTTCAAATTTTCCTGAAAAACATAATTTAATCACAATCTTGTCTTCGTTATCGATTGAAATAAAAGATAAATTCAATTTCAATTTGAAAATGACGAATAAAAAGAAATCAATAATCCCTATCGGGATCCTTTCAATTTTTTTCCCTTTTTTGTCAGCAAAAAACTGAGTAATTAGTTGCCATCATTACAGAAATGTCATTAAAATTAGAAAAAAATTAATATCTCGAAAACTATTTCCAATTTCAAAATTCTATTACCAGTTTTGACATCCGCGGATTTTTATGAACAATTGGTATTAATTTCACCATCAAGCGTTCAATATTTTATTAAAAATAGCCTTGAAACAAAATCAGTCGTTTAATCAGTCGTTTCATAAAATCGTTTCATAAATTCGTTTCATTAAAAATATCCTTGAAACAAAATCAGTCGTTTAATCAGTCGTTTCATAAATTCGTTTCATAAAATCGTTTCACAAATTCGTTTCATTAGGATTTTATATATATAGGGTAGATATATATTATTCTTTTTTTTTCTTTTTTGGCTCTGCTGAAGCATTTTGTTTGTTTCAGTAAATAAATTAACAATGACATATTCTTTTATAATGACTTTTCATCATCATAATTTTAGTGTGCCACAAAGTTCAATCATGGGTTTAAGTGTGCCGTGGGATAAAAAAAAAAATGAGAAACATTCTTTATCTATTAGCAGTTTAATATTGATTTTTACACTCTTCTATATACTGAACTTGGTTTTTGAATGTAAATTTGAAATTTTGTAATGAATTTTTAACTTTTTTTCATATAAGCTAGAATTTTTAAAATTACTACAAAGGTATGTTTTCGATGACAATGCAACATTTTAATATTTTTAGAACTTAATTATAAATTAAGTTTATTTTAACTTATTTTTCCGTTAGCTCACGACAGGTGATAAATTGTCAAATATTCTTTATGGTTACAATAAAAGGGTCGGGGCAAGAGAGTGCTAAGCCACATTTTTGAACGTCTTTCAATTTGAAAATTTGATCCAATACTCAAATCAAGATATATAACATAAAGTTTTCTCTGCAATGTTTTAATAACATTTCAGATATTCTGAGTAACAATATGACATTACTTTAATGATATTACTATTACGTTCTTTGTAAATTAGCTATCTTCATTGGGAGCATAAACGAAACCTGTCACATAGGCTGCCACCAAGTGACATTAGAAACAAATTATATGTTGGATGTTATAATTTACAATATTAAGCAACAGATTACAGTGTTAGATTTATTTCACCAAAAATGTGACTTGGCACTTTCTTGCCCCGACCCCCTCAATTGCATACGAGTTACAGCAACAATAGATTTAATTATGTGCCAAACCACGCTCGACAAAAAAGGGCCAACAGGCTGTAAAGCTGCAACAACGAAATATTTTAAATACTATAAAGTAGAAAATAAAATTAAAAATAAAGAGTGTAATGTATTTTTTGAATATCCTTTAAGCAATTATTAGTTTCATATTAATTAAAATATGATTATACGCTGGAAATCAATTTAGAAATCCTAAAAAAAAAAGATAGTTTAAATAATGTTTTTTGTTCCTATTGTTGCCCTATCTTAAAAAGAAACAGAGCTAAAATTATAAAAAGAAAAAATTCACTAGCTCGCGATTTCTATTATTTGTAAAATTTAAAGCTGTCAATTTTCCGTAATCGGTTTCGCTGCCCAGGCCGAATTAAAGTATTGTAATGAAAATATTTTGCAAAAATCATTAATCGTAGTCGTGAAATTAAGTGTAATTTTCCAGATAACTATTGAATGCTTCTAAAGAGTAATATAAAAAAAATTTTTTTTTACTTCATACTTATTGTGGTTATTAAAATAATTATAAGCTAAAACGTTTATCCGAGTAATTTTTTTTGTCACTCTGTAGTATTACTAATAAGTAGTTTCGGGATGTTTAACTCCTACAAGTTGTAGCGCGAAATAGGATTATATCTAATGATAACCCAGAAGTGTTTCTTTTTCGCGATAACTTTCTGTTATATTGGGAGAACAGAGAGATTTTTCTAACCCTAAATTCCGATTGTCTCATTAATTTGAAAAACCATAATTCTACATTATCCAATATCTTAAGTTTTCTATTTAAAATGATTAAAATGTTGATTTTGTTATAGTGGCTCTAACAAGTTGTTTAAACAATTAATAATTCTCATAATTTTTTTATTAGTTACTGATAATCATATAGTTGTTCAATTTATTTTTAAATAGTTACTTGAATTTCGCCCACTTGCTACGGCACTGCACATTGGTATTACTTTTGCATGTTGAATTTGCAGGGCTTAATTTGCACCTAAGCTCGGCTACTGTACTTCTCTGTGTTTAGTATTTTTTTAAATATTGACCAGATTTCACCGGAGCTCATAAACACTGCGCTCCGGAGCCCAGTGCAATAACGCTTCCGAAAAACGAATCCTAAATTACCCTTTCTTTTCCCTCCCATCTCCAATTTTTTGTCTTCTTCTGTTTCAAAACACTTATAAGTGACGTAATGTGTCGCTCGCGTAAGAGATGGATATAAAACGGGCTCGATTTTTATATCAGTCTTCGGGTTTGGGCAGGCTCGAGCTCCATCTATGTCTTAAATTCAAAATTTTATTTATTTCCATTTCAAATCATTTTAATGCTATTTTGATCAGAATATAGAGTAAACAGAAATGCAGTCTTTTTCTCTTCTGCATAGCTGCGAACTTTTTGTGCTAACACTATTTCTGAATCCTAATCTTGAGCTTAATTAATCGCAGAATTCTGCGATTAATTATTATTAAGATTAGGCTAAGGTTTCTACTTGGAAGTTAGTAATAACTAAAAAGTGGACGCAGATAGATGTATTTAAAATGTTTATTTTGCAAAATAAAAAACAATGCTTTAAATTTTGAACATAATCTATATAATAAAACCGTATGTCATGTGACTGTCCTCAACAGTTCCGGGATGCCGCTTCACTTTTTCATATGCCAGGCAGCCATTTTTATTCAAAATTATTTTTTCTAATAAAACTGCATAAAAGTTACATTTTTAGAAAGATCGTTCAAAATAAATTAATATTTGAGAGATGACTTACGTTCAATTATGTATACATTCTGCAATAACTTCAGTTTCAATTAGGTTCGCTGTTCAAATTCTCTATCACGGAGGAAGTTCTCTATCCATGAAAGTAAACGACAACAACAAAAAAAGATTCATTCGTTGTGAACGTTTAAAATATTAAACCATGAATTTTTGGACCGCTGCCTGGTGTAAAAAAAAATAATCAGCACCAGTGAGACAGTCAAAATTTACCATAATTCTGTTCCATACAACTCAACTTCCTTCGGATCTTTTCTTGATGTAAGTTGAACTCCGTGGTTGAACTCATGTAATAATATTTAATGGATCAAATTTCGAAACAAATTGTCAGCTTTTATTTTTCGTGTGTATTAATTAGAAACGATATTTTAATTTTGAAATCAAATGTTTTGATTTATGATAATATTTCTTATTTATCTATTTTCTATTTTAAAGAAAAATGTGAACGTCATGTATTTTAAATTGGAACAGCTGTCACGGACGCACCAGGGTTGGCGGAATTTTTGTTTTGCGCCATTTTGGCGAGAAAATCCCATTTTCAGGTACCTATTAGAGATTACTAAAACAGCATATACTTTTATTTTATTATGAAATAGTTTATTTTATATTAAAAACACACACACAATGATTAATTTATTATAAAGTGGGTTAAGCGGTTTTTATCAAGAAAGATGAAATACATAACAACAAAAAATATGCGAAATGCTACCATGATCGCAAAAGTTTTTGATTTGTCTATTAGAATCTTCCGGTTTGGCGAAGGATTACGGAAAAAAAATAAATTATGAATAAAAGTAACATGTTACAGTGCTTAACATACATTTAAGGGTGACCAAACTGGTCGCCAGTGGCGGCTAGTGTATGAAATATAAATATGCAGATTGGAGTACTGACTGAGGGGGGAGGGGGGGCTACGCTACGGGTGTTAGTACTGCAGAATATTAGGGCCCCGGTACGTGTTTTCCTTAGAAATTAAGCCCAGTGAATTTGGGTATAAAAAATATATCTTTTTATTTATGTTTCCAGAAAAAGTGTATGGTAATAGCTCGACACATTGATATTCGTACGTTATTTACTATCGGACACGGGTGCTGCTTTATTTTATAAAATGACTTAACATGTATTTTTACAAATTAACGCCTTTGGTAGTATATATATATATATACATGTGTGTGTGTGTATAATTAGAGTTCTAGTTGCCGATCACCATTGCGCCAAATCGAAATAAAATATTTCATTTGGCGAGGAAAAGAATGTTTGAAATCGCCAAATTGCGAGAGCTAAATGCTCTTTTTCCCCAATGCAGTGTTACCAGATTGGGAATACCAGATTTTGTCCCCATTTGGAGGATTTTGAGCCCCCGTGAGACATTTTTGGGGACAAGTTACCAGTGGGGAAACGTTTGGGGAATATTAACATTTTTGAGTATTTTTTTCATTATTTCATGTTTTTGGGTTAAAATTTACTTTTAAACACCTGACAACCAGGGCCCTCGCTAAGGGGGGAGGGGACGGGGGGTACCCCCCCCCCTCAAACGTTCATGAATGCTGTTACACTTGGCAAATTTACAAATTTTTAGTTGGCAAATTTGTTTAAAACTTTAATAAAAACTATAATAAACTTTCTATTTCTCATAGACATGGCAAAAGTTACAAATCTAATTTAAACTTTTTACAAATAAGAAGTATATTACATTTTCTAATTGTGGTAACTTGGCAAAATTATAAAACTAGTTCGCTAACTTATTGAATTGGCGAGAACTATTTATTTTTGCTTCTCAATGAGTTGGCAAATACTGAAATTTGACTTGGCAATTTAAGGTCCTTTCCCCCCTCAATAAAAAGTCTTAGCGATGGCCCTGCTAACAACACTGGATCTTGATTCGTCGATTTTAAGTATTTTTAGTTCTAAAAGAGTATGCATTGAATTGTAATATCTATTTATCTTTTCTTAATTCATATTATTTTCTTCAAAAAAGTAATTGATCACAATAAAAATAGCGATTCGCAAGTTCACTTTTTTTTCTTTGTGTAAATGGGGATTTTTTTTTTTTAAAGGATCGGTTTGGGGGAAAAAAGTTAAGCTTAAATGGGTTAAATAATTTTACAGTGGTAAATTAAAAATTTTAAATGTATTTTTTGACTCAAAACTGATTTGGGGACTTTTTCGGAGAAAAACACTGATTTGGGGGAAATTCACTTTCGACTATTATCTGGCAACACTGCCCCTATGTGTGTATGTCTGTACATGCGACATTCTCATTCACGTTACTGAACGATTTGATGTTGTTTATCGTGTTCCGTCGTATCAATTATTTATATTACTCTATTTATGGTGTGAATATTTTGCATTTCGACGGTTTTCCTTCCTTTTTTTTTATCAAAGTCCCCCTCAGTATTCCCCCCCCCCCCCCCAGAAAATCTGCCTTTGCTCACACACGCGACACAAAATCAAAAAGTTTTAATTTTTTACTTTCTTCTATCTTAACAAGAAAAAAGTATTAGATTCATGAAAATTTTCGACTTCCGGTTTTCGACGTATTTGTACGTTTTAGAAGGTCCTGAACACGATTTGACTGTTTTTAGAAAATGTCGGTCTGCGAAAAAAACTTTTTGGGCGCGCTACCTTTAATAAAACTTTAGATTCAGTTAGTCCTTGATATAAAATAGTGCTGATTAGTTTTTGGTGTAAATCGTCCCACAGGTGTCGCTGCTATGCTACACTATTCACGATAGCTATATCTCAAGAACTAAAGCACAAAAGTTCATCGAACTTCAGATTCTGTTAGACTTCGACTTAATTAGACGCTGATTACGTTTTGGTGTAAAAAGCCGAACAGGTGGCGCTGCTATGCTACTTTTTTCACAATAGCTATATCTCAATAACTAATGCACAGAACTTCACCAAACTTCACATTCAGTTAGACGTTGACATAAGTTGTTGTTGATTAAGTTTTGGTATAAATCTCCCAGCAGGTGGCGCTGCTATGCTGCATTTTTCAAGATTTACACGATTTTAGCGATAGTCATATCTCAAGAACTAATGCACGGAATTTCATCAAACTTCTGATTTAGTTAGCTAGGGGTGCACAACCTTTTTAAGCGAAGGCCGCTTACAAAAACGACTGGGATGTCGAGGGCCACCATCAGTAGCACAGAGAGAATTTTGTTTCGAGGAAGTGTGGCGGGGAGGGGGGGGATCTAAGTCTACAATCAGATTTTTAAAAAAAAAAACATCAATTTCAGAAGGGTAGTTTTAGCTCCGTAGGTTCCTTCCTTCCCAGTCAACATATTCAGTTCTGTTGGCAAGGATAAATCAACAGTTTACGTTTGTAGTTATAAAAGAGATGTATGTAGCTAAGATTATTTTCAAAGAGTGAAAATACTCCTTGACTATTTTTGAAGGAGTAAATTTAGCTTTAAAGGTTGCCAGTGCAGAAAAAAAAATTGTGCTTTCATGACTGAAGGTGGGGAGGAGGAGAAACATATATTATTCTAAATTGTACTTCTTAACATATTCAGTCATAAAATGTGGATATCAAAGGGGTGCACAACCTTTATAAGAGGAGGGCCAGTCACAAAAATGACTGGTTTGTCGAGAGCCAACAACCGTAGTGTGGAAAAAATTTGGTTTCGGGGAAGGAGGGGGAGGATCGGCCTAAAAGTTCATAAAAATACTAATTTTAAAAGGAGGGTTAGCCCCCTATACTCAACCACCTCCTTAGTCAGCATAATCCAATTCAGTTGGCAAGGATGGAAAAAACTTACATTTTTTTTTCCATGCGCGATTTACAATATTCGCAGTTTTTTCCTAGTAATTGACGAAATTCACGATTTTTATGCGCCCGATCGACAAAATTTGCGATTTATATGTACCTGATCGGCAAAATTCGGGATTTTTACTTACCTGACTGGCAAAATTTGCGATTTTTTCGTGCCCGATCGGCAAAATTTGCGATTTTTTTTTCGCGCCTGATCGGCAAAATTTGTGTTTTTTTTCGCACCCGATCGGCGAAATTTGCGATTTTTACGCACCCAATCGGTAAAATTCCGGATTTTTACGCGCCCGATCGGCGAAATTCGTGACTTTTACGCTCCCGATCGGCAAAATTGGCGATTTATACGTACCCGATCGGCAAAATTCGCGTTTTTTACGGGCCCTATCGGCAAAATTCGCGTTTTTTACGGGCCCTATCGGCAAAATTCGCGATTTTTACGCAGACGATCGGCAAAATTTACGATATATACTCACCCGATCGGAAAAATTCGCGATTTTTATGAAGACGATGGGCGATATTTACGATTTATACGCACGCGATCGGCTAAATTCGCGATTTATACGCACCCGATCGGCAAAATTCGCGATTTTTACAGGCTTGATCGGCAAATTTTGCGATTTTTACGCAGACGATCGGCGAAATTTACGATTTATACTCACACGATCGGCAAAATTCGCAATTTTTACGCAGACGATCGGCGATATTTACGATTTATACACACCCGATCGGCAAAATTCGCGATTTATACGTACCCGATCAGCAAAAATTGCGATTTTTACAGGCCCGATCGGCAAAATTTGCGATTTTTACGCGGCTGATCGGCAAAATTTGCGATTTTTACGCACCCGATGGGCGAAATTTGCGATTTTTACGCGTCCGATCGGCGAAATTTGGTAAAATTCGCGATTTTTACGCAATTGATATGCAAAATTCGCGATTTTTTCGCGTCCGATCTGCGAAATTGATCCGCGGGCCACAGGTTGTGCATCCCTAAGTTAGACCTTAATATAAATTGGTGTTAATTCGTTTTTGGTGTATGTGAAATCTGTATGAGATAGAAGAAAGTTTTATGATTGTGGCACATCCGACTATTTTTTCCCATATTTTTTTACTTGATTATAAGCAATAGATAATCAATCATCTAAATTACTCGATAAAATCACAACTTTCTTTTAAAATCGTTTAAACTAAATTTTCATTTTCTCTTTTTTTTTTCTTTTGCTTCAAAAAATAAATAATGAATCCCTTAAAATAGCACTTCCCACCAAAATTTTCCCTTTTCCCCCTTTACTCCTCCAGCTCTCAAGTTTTAAATTCTTTAAAATTTAATTACATTTTTTTCCTGCTATTTTTGTTGCTTTGTTATAACAATAAATAATTAATCATCTAAATTTCCTGAATTTATCTCTAATGTGTGTGTGTGTGTGTTTAGCTGGTTGGGTGTTTTTAATAAATTGTAATATATCAAACGCCTTGAAAAATTATTTTATTTTATTTAAATATCGTTGTGTGCACTTTTATGTAGAAAAACAACTTAATAATGAAATCTAAAAGTATAAACAAAATAAAAATGAATTAGTGTTCAGCAATTTTTTTTAAGTAATAAACTGAAATAAAATAATATAAAATTGCAATATTTTGTATGAAATACATTTTTATATGTTCCTTTAAAAATACCGAACATTCCAAATAAATCTTTTTGGCACATTCAGAAAGCCCCTTTTATACGTGCATGAAATTTGGAGACATTAATTAAATCAAGCGTATAAGAATTCAGGGTTCCTACGCGACTGAAAAATATGGAAAACAGGGAATTGTCAGGGAAAATGACAAGTGCTCAAATAGTCAGGGAAAATTGCATTTTTTCCCTAAAACCTGGAAAAGTCAGGGATTTAAAATATATATATATATATATATATTATGTGCTATCATGTGTCTCCGAATTCAGTCTGCAAAAAATTCAGATTTTTTACTAGCAAGTAGTATTTATTCTACATTCATATTTTTAACATAATGATGTTTTAGCCCTGCAAATTTGTTGCTAAATAGGTAATACTTCTACAAAAGAAATATAGAGCCATGTTAAGGTGGCTAGGATGAGATATCATGAATATTAAAAAAAAAAAAAAAGAAGAAAAAAAAGAAAGAAAGTAAGAAAATTATAAAGCAAGAAAAGAAAAGCTGTAGCTAAAATTAAATTGTTAAAAGACAAAAAATTGAAAGTTACATAACAAACTCTTTCTGGAACAACACAAACAAATGACATGGTAGTAGAAATATCAAAAAATATTTGAATGGTTGAAATGTGAAATCTAATTATATCAATAAAATGTTACTTTGAATCCATCCAAATTGTATTTTTTTAATTGTTTTTCATTTTTTATATTTTAAATATCAAATAATAGATTTTTAGTTTCAATTTTATAGATTAATTTTATTTTCAGAGGTATATTTAATCATTAAGATCTAAAATTGCTATTCGTATTTCTAAAAATGTCGTGAATTGTGGGCATGGAATTGTAGGAAAAATAGTCTGGAAAAGTCAGGGAATTTTGTTATTCAAATAGAGTATGAACCCTGGAATCAAACAGTTTTATCATTTTTCTATAAGAGTATTTACATCGTGAGTTATCATTTCTTAATAAAGACATTTCCCTGACAGTTGTGTCTCTAAAGTCAATTTAAATCCCCAATTTGGACACTATTTTCTAAAAGATCCTTAACTTAAATAGAGAAATTCTACATGATATTTTAGTATGCGAATAACCGGACATTTTGTGCAATTAAGAATGAAACTGACTTCATGAATGTGTCAGAAAGTAGCCAGTTGGGATTAGTAGGGATGCACAACCTGTGGCCCGCAATGGGTTAACTGGTGGCCCGAAATGTCAATATCTCCAAAAATTGCAAATTTCGCCTATTAGTCACGAAAAAATCGTGAATTTCGCCGATCGGACGCGCCAAATTCGTAAATTTCGCAAATCGGAAGAGCAAAAATCGTGAATTTCGTCGATCGGACGCGTAAAAATCGCGAATTTCGTAGAGTGGGCGCGTATAAATCACGCACTTCGCCGATCGGGGGCACAAAATACGTGAATTTCACCGATCGGGCGCACAAAATTCGTGACTGTCTCCGATCAGGCACGCAATAATCGTGACTTTCGCCGATTGGGCGCGCAAAAATCTTGAATTTCGTCAATCGGAAGTGGAAAAATAGCGCATTTCGTCGATAGAGCATGTTAAAATCGCAAATTTCGTCGACCAGGCTCGTAAAAATCGTTAATTTCATCTATCAGGAGCATAAAAATTGAGAATTTCGTCGATCGGGAGCGTAAAAATCTATAATTTTGTCGAACTGGTCGAATGGTGTCCCTCGACAAGCCAGTCATTTTTGTAAGCGACCCTGCCCTTATAAATGTTGTGCACCCCTAGATTAGAGAGAAAATTGCAAAAAACAAAATATTATCCTGAATGTATTTGTATTTATATCTAGCAATATTCGCCGAGATATCAGCAATATTCTATGAGATATTCGGCCAAAGCATTCGACCAACTTAGCCTTCAGTTATTGGCCAGCCGAATATTCGTCACATCCCTAGTGAGTGTGTGCGTGTATATGTGTTTTGTTTGTTTCACAATCATGTACTAAAAATACCAACGTTTGACACACAATATCATCGTACAATAAACAGACGCACGTTTCATGAGTAACTTGGACTCACTTCCTCAGTGTAAATAAAATTAAACCCTATTGTATCCCCTCAAAGACATGAAAATGAATCTAAATACCCAAATGAAAAACAACAACACACCGAGAAACTCCTCACGCATGAGCCATCAATAAGTGATTCACTACGACAAAGTAACTCAACCCAGAAAGGTGAGGTGTAAGGTACACTTGAAAAATCATTGACCAGGGAGTTACCAAATTTATGAATATAAACTGCCTCAAAGAAGTCTAAATCTAATGGAGTGTTACATTTCTCAATAATAGTGGCTGAGTCGAAGTTAAAATTATGTCCCTCACTCCAACAGTGACAAGCAATAGAGGATTTTTGTAATTATTTTTTCTTAATGTAATTTCTGTGTTCATTGAGTCTGAAACGGAGTTGTCGTTTAGTCTGTCCTATATAGGACAAACCACATTGACATTGGATATTGTAAATGCCCCAAAAGTTTTGATGTGAAATTTTATCCTTTAACTGTGAAAAATTTAGTTTATTAACTGGCTTAAAAACAACCTTAAAATCATATTGTCTTAAAATATTAGCTATTTTATAGATTATTATTACATTACGAAATTACATTAAGAAAAAAGAATTTCAAAAATCCTTTATTGCTTGTCACTGTTGGAGTGAGGGACATAATTTTAACTTCGACTCAGCCACTATTATTAAGAAATGTAACACTCCATTAGATTTAGACTTCTTTGAGGCAGTTTATATTCATAAATTTGGTAACTCCCTGGTCAATGATTTTTCTAGTGTACCTTACATCTCACCTTTCTGGGTTGAGTTACTTTGCATAGTGAATCACTTCCGGCTTAATCTGATTGGTGGGTCATGCGTGAGGCAGTCAAGGCTCATAACATAACACCATCTCGGTGTGTTGTTTTTCATTTGGGTTTTTAGATTCATTTTCATGTCTTTGGGGGATACAATAGGGTTTAATTTTATTTACACTGAGGAAGTGAGTCCAAGTTACTCATGAAACGTGCGTCTGTTTATTGTACGATGATATTGTGTGTCAAACGTTGGTATTTTTAGTATATTTATCCACACAAGTTTTATTCATATTCACAATCATGTATTCGTATGCATACATACACGTATATACAGGGTGTTCTAGAAAGGACTCCCCAACTTTGAAATGACATAACTTCGAAACAGTGAGAGATAGAAATGTGAAACAAGTTGAATGTTAAACAGATAGGTCTGGAATTTGTTATACACGAATTTGAAAAAAATAGTTCCAATATTGGATAATAGGTGGCAGCACAAGCACATGGAACTTTAAATGGTACTCAGAAGTACAGAAATTTCATTCATGCGTCTGTTTCATTGCTGACACGTGTAAAAAAGTTGTATGGAATTAAAGAATATCATGCCGTATTCCTTGGAACAACGAATTTTTATTGTACTTGAATACCATCGATTAAATCGAAGTCCGACGATGACAAAGCGAAGTTTTCAAAAAAAATTTAATGTTAAAAAAGGTCCAGACTTGAAAACAATTCGCAATTTATTCAACAAGTTTGAACGGACGGGCAGTGTGGCCGATGATTTAGGCGGAAATGTGGGATGCAGTCGATCAGTCATGACACCTGAAAATGTGCAAGCAGTCGAAGAAATTGTTAGACGTTGTCCTCGAAAATCCATAAGGCGAGTAGCTGCTGAAGCAGGATTATCAAACACCACTACCCACAGTATAATGCGAAAAGGCCTGAAGCTGTTTCCCTATAAAATACAGTGCCATCAAGCGATCACAAATACAGCTCTACAACAAAGAGAAGTTTTTGCAAATGAGTTACTGCAGATGATTGATGAAAATAAAATTGATGTCGGTCATGTATGGTTCACCGATGAGGCCCATTTTCATTTAGAGGGATATGTGAACAAACAAAACTGGTGAATATGGGCGCTGAAAAGCCGTTTGTGTGTCTTTCAAAACCACTGCACTCATCAAAAATTACAGTGTGGGCAGGACTGTCCAGTAAAGGAATCATTGGGCCCTTTTTCAGGAGGGAAAAGATTAACGAATCTCGAGATATTGAAATTTTACAGCAGTTTATTGGAACATTTCAAGCACTAGAGTATGCACCAGAGATTTCATGGTTTATGCAGGATGGGGCCCGACCGCACCGTACTACTGCAGTGTTTGCGTTCCTCGAGGAATACTTCAGTGAGAGAGTCATTGCTTTAAATTATCTCAAAGTGACAGGTATTGGTATGGATTGGCCACCATATTCCCCGGATCTGAATCCATGCGACTTCTTTTTGTGGGGTTACTTGAAGGACGCTGTTTATTCTAAGAATCCCTAAACGTTGGAACAGCTTGAATAATTCATCTGTGAGGCATGTGCATCCATTTCAATTGAAGTATTACAACAAGTGATTTCTAACTTTACCTGTAGGTTGCGTCATGTTGTTGCTGAAAAAGGTAACCATATCGAAACCATTGTAATGTCATTTTTATCTCAGTTCAAACAGCTCACTTTCAGGAACTATTTCAAAGACACAGCTTTGTGATTGCAGCGCTTTCTCGTGTCCAATATTGGAACTATTTTTTTTAATTGATGTATAAAAAATTCCAGACCTATCTGTCTAACATTCAACTTGTTTCACATTTCTATCTCTCACTGTTTCGAAGTTATGTCATTTCAAAGTTGGGGAGTCCTTTCTAGAACACCCTGTATATGGAATAGACTTCAAAATAGCGAAAACGAATTCAGAGAAACTCAAAATGTTAAAATATGCCAATATTTCCATAATCGGGTTTTTATCATGATTCAATACGTGCCTCAAACTTATATGACGTTATATACTCACCTGCTGACGTCATATTCACCTGCTTTCTGTACTTACTCATATTTATGCTCCTTGTATTAGTGATAACACTGTGAAAATCTCTGTTACACTTCCAATATGACGTCATATTCATCTTCTTTTTCATTCTTGAAACTTTTTATTTAATTTTCATTTTTCACGTGGAAATCTTTCGATAGAAAATTAATTGTTCTGGAAAAAAATTTATTGTGCAATTTTAATTGTTGGCAGCTGCTATAACGAAAAATGTTTAAATTTGATAGGAAATTGCTGTTAGATTGGTGGTTTTTTATTAATTAAAAATTAACTATAATTTATTTTCATTTCAGATTACTTTAGTTGCCTCGGCTTTGTTTTAATACGCCTGTGCGTACAATTTCAGGATTCTCGCTTATAAACTGTGTACTTGTAAATACATACAGACAGAGAAATTTTATATATTAGATTAAACTTTGATATCATTCATTAAATACAAAAATTAACCCCTTTTGAGAAATTATTTCTGCGTTATGGGAACTTTTGTGGTCTCGTGTTTATATTTAAATTAAAGCAGACAGTAGAGTAGAGACAGTAGAGTTTTATGTCTACGTTTTGATATTGTGCTAATTTATTTAAATCATTTATTTATTTTTCAGACATGGAAAATTTATCTGCCAGCGTGACATCTGTAGCTGATGGTGTGAAAGCCATGCGTACAGCCGTGAAAGCTTTATCGCTGAGCACAGAAGCTATGTTAAAAATCATACAGATTTCTTCTACAAACACAGCTACCGTGCACAAAGACAATAAATTGACAGGTTGGTTTTGCAAGCATTTTGCATTCTTATAATTATAAATATCAATAGATTTACATTTTATCTTTAAAAAATTACAAATTTAGATAGCTATTTAAAAAAAAAAAAAAAAAATTCATCATCTGAAGTTTTAAAAAACACAATTATCAGTTTTTAAGAAATAAATTCGTTTTTGGAGAAATTTTTTCGAAAATTTGTAAATTTAAAGTTAATTTAAATTTTGTATCCATATGTTTAAATTACTGCAATTAATTTAAATCTTTAAAAATTGTAAATAATAATTTGTTATTATTATTAAACTGCAGACCAGGCCTCAACCAGGCCGAGCATTATGCCCAGCTTAACGAGTTTGTGTACCTGAGCGCGGGACGAAAACCCGCCCAGTGTTGCCTGGGCCTGTAGAAAGGTATCGTCTATCCCTGGGTATGTTTTTTTTTACGCCGATTTATTCGAAAGATTTATCTCTTTTCATGTGCTGGATAATAATAATAATAAAACTCTTGATCGCGAGCTCACATTCATTATCATAGTATGGTTTTTTGGCGATAAAAGTGTTACTTAAGAAACCAATGATGGGAATTTTTTTTTTGAAAGGGAAATATTTTTAGAACGATTGAGGCGTTTTAAAGATGAAGGTACGCTCGCTGGTTAAGCGGGTATTTTTCGTTTTCCCGTCTCTTGATGAGTTCGGGGTTGATTTAGGGGTGGGGGTGGGGGGGGGGGGTACACAAAAATCGAAAATATTTTTTAAGAGGTCTATCGTCTGTATGTGGGGGGTGGGGGGGGGGGGGGGGTACACAAAAATCGAAAATATTTTTTTAAGAGGTCTATCGTCCGTATTTTTTTTTAACGGATTGCGCCGTTATAAAAGTTTAAGTACGTATATGTAGCTTTGTATTTTTCATATATCCAATAGTTATGCCTGTGCGCACTACGAAGGACGCTAAAAACATTGCTTTTCCGACTCTCTGTTCTTCATTTGCGGAACAAGATTTTCGTCGCATCACTGCAGATTTTCATGACATTTTGCGATGTTCAGTATGGTTTTTAATAAATATTATTAAAAACAAGAAGGAAAAATCATGCGTCAAGCATAGATTATGTAACACTTTCCAACGCTTCCAAAATAATTTTACAAATCATTACCGTTTAATAAGCTGAAAGATAACATCTAAGTAAACAATTTGGAAAACGCATAACATATTTAAAAACGTAATTTCAGGAATTTTCAACATACACAATATTCGGAAAAATATCTGAATACTTTTATTCAGCCCTGTATATGATTTATAGATTTGTATATATACTACATAGGATGCTAAATTTTAGTTCAGTTAGGAAACGCGTAGCACAGTTTAAAATTCTCCTTCTGGAGTTTCTGTCAATAAACGGAAATGTGTTCGCGAACTTTTGTGCTGCCCTGTATAGGATCTACAGAATTTATACACACCACGTAATGGACAAAAAGTGAGTTAAATTTAAAATTGGGTTCAGCAACTTAAAACGCACTTCCAGGAATTATTGTTAACAGACAGTAGAGAATTCTTTTGTGTGTCCCTGTCAATGATCGATGACTGCTATACACACACTATTCTGTAGTAAGCCTCTTGTAATGCACCTTAGTGATATATATAAATTCGAATGCCTTTAAAATAGTGAAACATTATTTAAACGAGCAGGGAAGACCGAGCTATGCTCGGTCAAAATTAAATTTGAGTTCAAATATCATGACCCATGACCAAAATGACCCACTATCTGAATTTTCTCGAACATGTGACTTAGCCCAACAGTCTTCTCGTGCCCGAAAACCATAGGATGCAAAATTTAGTGTAAATAGTCTGAGCCGTTTTTAAGATAAAATAGCTTGACCCATAATGACCCATGACCAAAATGACCCACTAATTGAAATTTGTCGAACATGTGACCTAGCCTAATAGTCTTCTTGTTCCCTAAACCTGTAGGGTGCTAAATTTATTTCAAATCCTCTGAACCGTTTTTAAGATAAAATAGCTTGACCCATAATGACCCATGACCAAAATGACCCACTAATTGAATTTTCTCGAACATGTGACCTAGCCCAATAGTCTTCTCGTGCCCGAAAATGGTCGGATACAAAATTTCGTCAAAATCGTTTGAACCGTTTTTTAGATACAATTAGCTAGACCATGACCCAAAATGACCCACTAATCGAATTTTCTCCAACATGTGACCTAGCCCAATGATTTTCTGGTGCCCCAAAACGGTAGGATACGAAATTTCGTCAAAATCGTTAGAGCCGTTTTTAAGATAAAATTTGCATATATATATATATAACCACACACAAGATTTGCTCGTATTAGAATATATGATAAACAGCAGACGATTTTTCTCCATAGACGTAATGTAACGGAATTCTTTTGACTGTCCCTGTAAAGTAACTGTAAGTGCTTTGCACACCCTATTCCATATTAAGCTTCTTGCAATGCACTTTAGTGATATATATCAATTACAATGTGTTTGAAATTGTGTAACATCATTAAAATAAACCGCAAATGATTTTTCCCCCATAGACCGTAATGTAACGGAATTCTTTTGAGTGTCCCCGTAAAAAAAAACTATAAGTGCTACACACTTCAGTTGAAATAGGGAACATGCTATAGATGACGACAATAACATATAAAAATTGCAGGGCAATCCGAGCATATTTACGGGAGTATTTATGGGATTTCCATTTATCCCCTACTAAATTATTTTCATACGGAGTTCTACAAAATGTTTTGCGTTGAGACACATTTCTCAGTTAGACGGTATACGTGCAGATTCACGGTCGCCAGTAGTCATGTGGCGACTAAATTTTTTGCTTTGGCCACTAACTTTCGATGTCTATGTCGCCAGGTGTTTTACATGGATGCTCCTTTTCCGCCGAACGGCAGACATTTTTTTCTTTTTTCTATTGTCCATAATTTAAAAATATGATTGAACATGGATGCCACATTTCCCCTGAGTCGCAAATTTCCCGTTTTCCTTTCTTAAAAATCACCAATTGATTCCAAAAAAAAAAAAAATTGTGAATCTATAGAACAAAAAACTTTAGAGAATCGTTTATTCATAAAATATTCAGGCCTTATAACACAAACATTTATTCCTACAAATTGTATACAATTATGGTGGGAAGATTCAATAAAATCCCATCGTCCAAATTTAATGGAGAAAAAAATATTGTTTTTATGTGTTTGTTTCACAATGTGGCCACTGGATTTTTTGGGTTTAGGAGCCATTGGCTCCTTCGAGATTTTGGGAATCTGCACCTATATTAGACGGTGAACATTGTTTTTGTTGCTGTTTTTGCTTTTGCCTTTTTTAAGCTGTAAATCGTGGTTAGTAATTATTTTGTATATTGCTGCTACAGATTTAGACTTTGCAGTGGATTTCTGCGCCGTCGGATTTTCTCACTTTAGAAACAAATTCACTACAAACCTTTTTCAGGTATTCAACTGGAGTCTTTTTTTTTTTTTTTTTTTTTTTCATGCAGTAGAAGTACTGTTTGACGGGGATTCACTTTTTCGATAAATTATGTTGTTTACTTTGCACTTAGAAATTTTTATATACTATGTGTTTCACATTTTATTATTATTACGGAGAAGAAAAAAAAACATTTCGCTTTAGAAAGCGGAAGAACGAACGTATCCGCCGATCCACAGCTTTGTTTACCATGCGCCATTTTCAAAGAAGAATAAATTTGAAATATCAGATGATAATTTTAATAATAAGTTGTTACCAAAAAATTGGTATGCACCGGATGTGAATTTTTGCCGGATACCGAACATCTAACACAAAATTTTATGGAATATTCGGTATCCGGTCGAACATTCTCGTTTTTAATTTTAAAAATAATATTTTTATTTTATGCTTGCTTAAAGAAGAAAAACTTTAAATTATTATAATTTTATATCATTCAAATGTTGTTAATAAATAGATTTTAAATTCATGTATTAAGTTGAAGTTACTTAAAAGCAAATTCTGTTATACTAATTAAATATTAAAATTTAATCATGTTTTGTCTTTTCCCTATTCTAATATACATATAAATAGTTTTTTTTTTCTATTATTCAGGATCATTGAACAAATAAAGATAAACAATTAAGTAATTTCTCTGTTTTTCATACTTATAAATATTTGTTATTTATAAGTACTAAACATCCTATTGAAAGAGCTTTATCTTTTCCTACATATTTGTACATATTATTACTTACTTTTCCAATGACAAATATTTTCTCTAACAGAATTTAAATAGAAAATCTCCTCATTACAAATATCTTGTTTTGTAGTGCAAAGCGGAGAGTGAACTATTCAAGAAAGTGGCACAATTCTTTCATAATCAACATTATTTTACCACAGCTGGTCTTCCATGCACAAACAAAAGTAGTGACAAAAGATTCAATGAAATCATTTTTACTTTAGAATTGTTCAAAATACAAGAAAAAGAGACCGCCAGAGAGGTAGGTCAACGCTTATTCTCAGAAGCAGAAAATATGTGTGATCAAAAACATAAAAGATTACAACCTGAAAATGCTGAGCGGCTAATGTTCCTTACAACATAACTTGCCTTTAATAATATTTAATTATAAATAATTAGTTATCGTTTAAATATTATATTTCCATTTATATATAAATCCTATAATTTTATTTTTGTGAGAATGTGAATATTTATTTTCGTTAACATTGTTTAAATGGGATAATGTTGGTAAGAAGCAAATAAATTTCACTCTAACTTTTTCTGATAAAAATATGATTTACAAATTGAATCACGATTCGGCAACCGGATATTGATGTATTCGACCGGACCGAATATACGGTTTGAGTGCCAAATAAGCAGGATATATGGCAGAAGCCAGATATTCGGTGCATCCCTCCAAAAAAAATCTCCCTCTGCCCCCCCCCCTTCCCCCGCCAAACAAAAAATGCATTTTTAAAATCTTTTATCGAAATTGTTCTGAAAATGTGTAAACACCCTTTGTAGTGATTGCCGTTTTAATGATTTATGAGGCGCGAATCACACAGGGCTTCATTATTTTGATAACACACAAGGCCCAGTTACAATAATCGCCATATTTTTTAGGGGGTTCGTTTATTTTACCCGGAAGCCCCTCTCCTAGATTTGCACGGGCAACGCCGGGCGTGTATTGATATGGATAGACTGTAATAAATTTATAAAAACGTGAAGACATTAAATTAAATAATTGGTTTTGCAATCTATTGGTACATTCCTTATGTAACAATAGTTTTACATTTTATTTTTAAGAAATTACTAATTTAGTTATAAAAAATTTTTAAATTCCATCATTTGATTTTTAAATAAAGTTTAAAACGCAATTAATAATTTTCAAGAAATAAATTCGCTTTTGTGGAAAAATTTCCAAAATTTTGTAGAAAGTTGACTTTAAATTTTGTATTTATATGTCTAAATTACTGCAATTAAATTTAATTTCGGTACTTTACGGTTAGCCGGGCGCCAGTGATATATGTACATATATAAATATATGTGTATATACATATATATATATATAAAAGACATACATAAAACAATGTGTATATTATTTAAAGAATTTAAATCTCAATTAAAATTAAAAGAACATATTTCAGTAAATTTTTTTTAAACTTTACTCAATTTTACATTGCATAATAATTACATCATATATGACAATATTATTTATAAACAATGCCAGGGAATTCCGCAGGGCGGAACCGCATCTAGTATTCTCTCTGACCTTTACTTACATTATTATGAAAGAAATATTAGTCCGAACAATGATTATGTATTTTATTGCTATATTGATGACATTATCATTTTTTATTTCAATGAAAAAAATTGCACATCACCACTCAATTTTTATCCTACTCAGCTTAAATTAAGCGAAAATGATTTAAATAATAATTATATAAACTTTCTTGACTTAAAAATTAATATTAATAATAATTATAAATTAATTTTTGATATTTATGATAAGAGATTGGATTTTCCATTTAAAGTAAATATTTTTACCAATTTTGCTTCATGTTTACATAAATCTGTTTATAAAAATATAATTATCAATTATCTACATCGTATAAAATACTTATGCTCAAATATAAATAAAAACAAAAATATTAGATTTATTCGAGATCAAGCAAAAATATATGGTTATCCAATTTTTATGATAAATTCAATCATCAACACTTTTAAATAACATTTATTATATCATTTAAATATAAACACGGTATGTAATAAATTATTGTTTTAGTGTGCGACAACATATAACAATAGATATAGAAAATTACAATTATAACATATAAAGAAATTTAATATTTGATTGAACATTATATACACTTTGTATAGTATGTGATTGTGCGTTGCCGATCACCTCTGTTTAAGGTGTTATTGATGTGAAGTTTTCATACATTTATAAATTATCTTATACACTAACACATAGGATTATACATGGATAACATTGGTGATTATAACTCACAAACATATCTATTTGCAATATATATAAATACATATATAGTTTTTATTTTTTTTATCTATGAAAATTAAATTTAACAAATATTTTAATTGCTGCATTGCATTAATTTGATTGATACATAGTAGTAATACTATTAATTATCAATTTTATAAATTTTGAGATATCTTAAATTGTTTATGTATTATTTAATTTGATATTTAAATCAATCTCTGAAATCTAAAATATATTTAGTAGTAGTAAAAACATTAATTATTTAATAACAAGTCTAACATATATTTAAGTAGTAGTAAAAATAAAACATTAATTATTTAATAATAAGTATATAATATATATCAGAGGATTAATACAGCTGGTAGCAAATAGCACTTTGTTTTAAAATAATATCTCTTTTACATAATATACTCTCGTTAAGATTATCTAAAATGCTGTGCAGTATATATTAATACTGTGTAGATTTATTCATATCGAAGGATTTTATTCGAATTTAATGTAAAACTACAAGATTGTATGTTTTTTTAAAGTTTATTTATATAATTAAATCTAATGAAGTGAATATGTAACTAATAAAGTGGATTTGTAACTACATATTAATTATGAATAATTATAATACCAACAGATGGTGACACTTTACCTGTCAGGTAGATGAGGATTATATTGTTAATATTATGTTTAATTTAACTATAGAGGGAGCTATTGCTTGTATATTAATTTTACTTTCAGGGTTTAAAATTGAATGTAGTAATTATATATTCACGGATATAATTTTGTTATAAGTGTATTATTACCAGAATAATTTTGTGTGATTTTGAATCATTTTGTGTTGGGGTGTCATCGATGGGGTTGTGTTTAAAAAAGTGTGCTCTCAACTTGTATTTCAAATCATTTCTCTCAACTCGACTAAATCAACATGTATGATGCGTGTCATGTGGACATGGATATTATGCAGAAGTTATGATATTTTAAGGATTCTAGATTATTATTGAGAGTTAAGTATTTTATCTACACTTTACGTGTTCTTATTTCCAATTTTAAACTGTTATCTGGTGGTAATTTCGTGAAGTGATATATAAAGTTTTTGAGATAATCGATGTGAGTAAGATATTTTATATATTCTTAATGGTTTTTTATTTCCAATTTTAATATTTCCAATTGTTGTCTGGTAATAGTTCAGTATACCTGGATGATTCTACTGTTCTTAGCATTATGCCAGTAGAATTATGAAATACTGAACTATTTTTTAAAACACATGTGGGTGCATCCAGGCTGATGAGTACATGTACATGTGTTTTTTCATATCCAATTCATATTTAATTCTCTTGTGGTCCAATTTTAAATTGTATAAGGTTCATATTTAATTTATTAATCCATTTGTATTTACTTAATAGCAACTCCAATTTATAAATTTTTTTTTCCCTTTCTCTCTTTTTCTTTTTAAATATTATTCAGGTATGAGTAAATTTGGCCTATTACCATTGAAGCACGAGCTATGGTAATATTATGATTGCACATGTTAAATATTAGATATGTGGTATTCTGTCTACACAATATCATTAATTACCTCTTTGGAGATTTAAGAAGAATGATAATAGAACTTGATATGTTTTTGAAATTCATAGATATTATAATTATATATATATATATATATGTACGTATATATGTATGCATATGTGTAGATATATGTGTATGTATATATATATGTGTGTGTGTGTATGTATATATACATGTATATATATCACTGGCGCCCGGCTAACCAAAAAGTACCCTAATTTGAAAATTGTAATAGTAAATTTACAAAATTCTGATTAATTTATAGGCAGATTTATATTTTGATTTTAAAATATTAAAATTTTTATCGAATAACAAATTCTAAAATTTCATCAATTGATTTCAAATTTTGAAACAAACTTATTCACCTTCGAGATTGAACTTTTATTTAAAGACGATTTTTGTGTCTTACAAATTTACAGTAATCTGAAATTTTGAATCGTATACTTTTAAATGACTGCATTCAAATAAGTGATTTTTTTTTTAGGTGTGAAAGCATTATACGATGCCATGACTGCAGTAGCAAATGGGATGGACGTTTTACGTACAGCTGCAAAAACGAAATCTACGAGCACGAAGGCTATATTAGCAGACATAGAAATTTTGTCTGTAAGAATTGATTCAATATATAAAAACATGGTAGCTAAATCTAAATTCTTAGAAGCTAAAGTTAGCGAATTGCCAGATTTATTTACAAGCTTAGAAGCCATGTCTGCAGCCAAGAAAGCCAGAATAACCAAGCAAGCCATGCCAACAGCCAAAAAAGTCAGAATAAGTAAGCAAGCCACGCCTACAGCCAAGAAAGCTAGAATACGTAAACAAGGTATATCTGATGATGTGGTTTTTCATCGGTATTTAGACATGACTTCACATTTGCGTACTTTATCGATAAATCTTGAAGGTGTGTACTTAGGATATGAAACAATACAAACAGGCATGAAAGCTACGTTTGAAAGCAATGAAAATTTATCTGAAAGCGTAAATGTCGTATATGAACACATGAAAACCGCTTTTATGGATCTAGAAACTGTATTTTTAGCAGTGGAAGCTGCTTTTACAGCCAAGAACGTCACATGTGATGACAAAGAAACCATCTGTCAAGAATTTGAAAAAAATTCTGAAAACAAAAATGCCATATATGAACACACGGAAACTGTCTCTAAAGACCTGGAAGCTGTATTTGCAACAGTGGAAGCTACTTCTACAGCCGAGAAAGTCACATGTGATGAAAAAGAAACCATCTGTCAAGAATTTGAAAATTTGTCTGAAAGCGAAAATACCATATATGAACTCGTGAAAACTGTCTCTAAGAGCCTGGAAGCTGTGTTTGCAGCAGTGGAAGCTACTTCTACAGCCGAGAAAGTCATATGTGAAGACAAGGAAACCATCTGTCAAGAATTTGAAAATTTGTCTGAAAGCGAAAATGCCATATATGAACACACGGAAATCGTCTCTAAGGACCTGGAATCTGTATTTGCAGCACTGGAAGCTACTTCTACAGCCGAGAACGTCACATGTGATGACAAAGAAACCATCTGTCAAGAATTTGAAATTTTGTCTGAAAGCGAAAATACCGTATATGAACTCGCGGAAATCGTCTCTAAGGACCTGGGATTTCTATTTGCAGCAGTGAAAGCTACTTCTACGGCTGAGAAAGTCATATGTGATGACAAAGAAACCATCTGTCCAGAATTTGAAAATTTGTCAGAAAGCGTAAATGTCGCATATGAGCACACGGAAACCGTCTCTAAGGACCTGAAACCTGTGTTTGCAGCAGTGGAAGCTACTTCTACAGCCAAGAACATCACATGTTATGACAAAGAAACCATCTGTCAAGAATTTGAAAAATTGTCTGAAAGCGAAAATGCCATATATGAACACACGGAAACCGTCTCTAACAACCTGGAAGTTGTATTTGTAGCAATGGGAGATACTGGTACAGCTGAGAAAATTGCTTGTGGTGACAAAGTAACCATCTGTCAAGAATTTGAAAATTTGTCAGAAAGCGTAAATGTCGTATATGAGCACACGGAAACCGTCTCTAAGGACCTGAAACCTGTGTTTGCAGCAGTGGAAGCTACTTCTACAGCCAAGAACATCACATGTTATGACAAAGAAACCATCTGTCAAGAATTTGAAAAATTGTCTGAAAGCGAAAATGCCATATATGAACACACGGAAACCGTCTCTAACGACCTGGAAGTTGTATTTGTAGCAATGGGAGATACTGCTACAGCTGAGAAAATTGCTTGTGGTGACAAAGTAACCATCTGTCAAGAGTTTGAAAATTTGTCTGAAAGCGGATATGCCTTGTATGAACACACAGAAACCGCCTCTAAGGATCTGGAAGTTGTATTTGCTGCTCTGGAAGCTACTTCTACAGCCGAGAAATTCAGATGTGATGACAAGGAAACCATGTGTCAAGAATTTGAAAATTTGTTTAAAAGTGCAAATTCCTTATATGGACACGCGGTAACTGTCTCTAAGGGCCTGGAAGCTGTATTTCAAACAGTGGAAGCTACTTCTACAGCCGAAATAGTCACATGTGATGGCAAAGAAAGCATCTGTCATGCACTTGAAGTTTTGTCTTCAGTCATAAATGTTCTACCTGAAAGCCTAAACATGGTAAATTTAAGCATGGATAGAATGAATTTTGGTTTGAAAATGATTCATCAAGGCATGTCACTTGTATATGAATTCAGGCAATGGGCACTTGAAGATATTATAGCTGTTTTGGAAAACATGAAAATTTTTCTTTCGCAGCTTGCAGACATGCTAGTTGTAATTAAAGGCAAGTAAATTCCGCAATCAAGCGCAAAATCAGTGTACTATATGAAGATATAAAAACTGTACCCAGAGACATGTAGGCTACAAATGTCAGTTTATCCATTGTATTTATTGAAGTATTTTTCCTCTTTATAAATGTAATAAAAAAATTAAGCTTGAAACTGCATCGCTGTTTTTATTTCGCACACTATACTAATTTCGCTTTCAACAATTTATTTTAGAATTACAGTAAATTCAGTTTAGAATTACTCTTTAATCTGGCACGTTCGGGAGTACGACCTTGCCGAATTAGCGATTTTACGGGAATGTCAAACGCCGTATGTGTTTCAGTACATTATATATACTTACACAAACGATATAAATGTCTGACAAAATTCTATACTGCATTTCGTCATTCTAACAACTATAAAGTTTAAAGAAAAATATAGAGAACAAAATTAAATTCAAATTGTGTAATATGTAATATACTGTAAGTCCTAATGTGGCTGAGACAGTAACCCAAAGAATCTTATGCAACTGGTATTGGGGCATTGATAAAACGGTAATATAAGTGCATAAATCTTGGTGGAGAATATGTTGAGAAATAAAAATAGTTTTGAAGTGAATATTATTATAAGTTATTATTTAATTATCTTTTGTGACTTACTTTATGACGTTCCCTCGTATTTTAAGGGGACTTACAAGGAAGGTCTTCTTAATGTGCATACTCAGAATAGTTTGAAAAAATATATACTCATGAAACTATCCACGTACGTAATAAAGGATCAGTCAAATTTAGCTGCAGAATCCCGGTAGAAAATCTGCAAACAAAATAAAATACTTTCGAGTATTTCGCGCAAAAAGACGCGATTTGGATAGCAACACATTTTCCTTGCCAAATGCAAGTGATTTTAATATGTTTGTAAATTGATTGTTAAAAGAGTGCTTAATGAATTTTAACTTAAACAATGAAATAGATTATTCTTATTTCGATAACCTTAGATATTATGTATAAGTTCTATGTTGCTACAGTTATTTAATTTTACACGGTTTCACCGGCTGGATAAGTTTTATGTGTGTGTATTTAAAAAGTAAAAGCCTATGGTTAAGAATGTTGTCTTTCTAAATTTTGATATTCAATAAGTCGTTGTTTCCATTCTTTTGTCTTCTATACTAACAAATCGAATTGACAATTGCTGAGAAATCTTATCTTAATTTTGAGCTTAAAACAATTTTAATCAATCTTAATTTTATTCTCAAACCGTTACATTTCATTGGGTATTTATTTAAGTTAAAGTTACTTAAACTAGTTTGATATATGAAGAGTAGAAAAAGTTTTTCCTTAAAGAGTATTGATCATAAAAGCGTATTTTTTGGAAATTTCATTGTGTCGCCAACCGACGATAAATCGCCAAAAAAATTAAGTTTTCTTTATTTATTTACAGTCGCTATAGCGAGGTTCAGCAGCAATTTTTTTATAGACATATATAACATCATGAGAAGAATATTCTGTTGTTTTTTCAAATTGTTTTGAGTATGCGCTTATGGAGACTTTTAAAATGTATAAAAGTGAAAAAAATTGACCATTTTACTTACCCATCATACGTAGTATAGGGTAAGTCTTGTAATCGTTTTGAAAATCGAAAAAAAAAATTTGACGAATTTACACATTTTAGACACTGGAGATTCCGAAAAACATATTTTTAGAAAAAAAAATTTGCCGTCCGTCTGTGGGTCTGTAAACGCTCTATCTCCCGAAAAAATTGAGATAGAGACTTGCAATTTGGTATGTACTTACTATGTAATAATGGGAAGAAGCCTTTTGAATTTCAGTAACCTCGATTAACCGGAACTATTTTTTTCGGACTCTCGAAATATTCGTTCTGATAAAAGGTATATAAAAATTTTCGAAATTGTTTATTTTAAGGAGTGAATCTAAAAGACAATAAAAAACCATAAAAGTTGCCGAGATATTTGTAATCCTATTTTTCACACTCTTCGATTTTTCATGACCCTGTATTTCATCTAAATTTCAGTTCAAAGATGTATTTTAATTGGAAATGAGACGCTTAATCAGATGCAATAAACCGCTAGTTAATAGGATTATTCTTTTTGGAGTTATAAGGATGTTTCTTTCAAGCCATTCAGTAATCGAGCCTTTAAAGTTTATGACGTCATCAAGCCACGATTTTATTCGAATTGCAATGCATTTTATAAGTAGTTTACACATTTTTTATTTTAATATTTTACATTATGCATATCCATGATGGGTAAGTATTACGGTGGCCCTCAACGACTAGTTTTGTTGTTTAATTGATTAAAAGGCATACTTTACAAAAACATGATTTTTAAAGGCAGTAATAGATACATGTTTCTTCTTTCGTTTGATATTTTTTCAAATCATAGTTGGGAAATTAGTTTTTATAGGGGTTTTTTAATTTGTTGAGCAGAACATTGGAGTCCGAAGTTGTGCCCATGATTACAAAAGCATTTCTGCATATAAAATAACATTTTTGGTATCTAATTGTTCATGAGAGTCCTGTGCTTACACTGAATCTAACAAATTGTTCATTATAGCTATTCTGATGTTTTAAAAACGTATCTTGCTAATGTAAAATTTAAAAACAAAACTGTATCTTGCTTATATAAAATTTTCAAACTTTTAGCAGCATAACGTCAAGAAAAAAAAATATTTTTTCAACAAAAGTAAAGGTGAAAATTTAGGTACACTTTATAGAACCTACTTATGCACTTACGGGAGGGGGCGGGAGCTATATTTGAATTACTTATTTATTGTTATATGATAACTTCTTTTTAAACTAAAATTTTAAATTTCTGTTCTGCTACAGGGAAAAAAATGGAGAAGTCAAAATTTAGACGATTTATTACTCACCTGTTGATGCTATAAATTAGCATAACTAAAGTTTTTTTAAATCTTACATTTATTTCAAAATGAATATCATCCCAATATAACATTTACAAACATTCAAAAATTATTATTAAATTTATTTAAAAGACACGAGTGATATGAAAGCTGATCTCAAATCCAAACTGGCTACTTTCTGACACATTTTTTAGCTCACATTTGTTCATGTATCAAATTGGCAGGTGCTCTTACTTAAAAAAACAATGTAATTATAGTTTTTTCCATTTTTCGATAAAGGCAGAAGATTTTTTTCAAAACAGGCTGTCAGAGTTGGCATTTTGAACCTAATTTCCAGCCGAGACTGTGCAGGAAAGGAAAAATACTAACTGTCCTGAGACAACAATCAAGATGAAAGTCATTTAGCGAAAAATGAAAAAAAAAAAAAAAACATGTTCGATTACAAATAACTTCAATAATCATATTTCGCTGTTTTATGCTTAAAAATGTGTCAAAAATTTTAGAATTGCTATTCACACTTTTTATTTTATTTTTAGGTAGCTTTCAATACAAAAAAGTATAAAGCTACCTATTGCAGCCGTTCGGAGGAAAGCAGTTCCGGAAAATTTTGATATATTTTCACCGATCATGACGCCCAGACCCCAAAACCACCCTCCGTTCAAATGTTGATTTATATATATATCTGACCTATGTCATACGATAACGCTCGTATTTATAAATCAATTTTGATGAAACTAATTGTGTGTATTAAGCTAACCAATGTCTCGACCGAGTTCGTTGGCCAGCTTAGTCCGCCATTTTGTTTCAAGATGGGGGCCATTTAAAACTAAAATAAATATACAAAAAAGTTAAAAATTCAAATTTATTTTTTAATTACGTGTTAGGCCTTGATACAAGGATTCCAGAGCATTTTTTGGTTTACGTCTATCTTAAAAAATGGCTGAGATAGAGCAGTTTGAAATTCTAGGGTGGCTGACATTTTGAAACAAATTATTTTCTTCCATTGTTGTAATAATTTTCCCAATCATACGCATAAAACTATATATTCATATCCGTTAGCGCCAAATTCTCGCCAAAATTGGCGACATTTGGCGAAATATTGCCAAATTTGGCGACCAAAATAAGTCTTCATAAATGAAGCCAATTTGGCTATTACTCAATAATTTGGCGAATTTCTTATTCAAATTCAGTATTAACGAATCTTTTGTAAACGTTTCTTTGCATTTTAACTTGCTGTTTTCGTGTAACATTAGCTAAAATTTTAAAACGAAGATATAGGAAAGCTACCTTTTCCTCCCGGTACAGGCCGGAAGGACTTTTTAGAATTAGGTTCTTGTGAAAGGGAAAAGGAATTGAAATGACTTGAATTTAATGTCATCGCAATACCATTAACATAAGTTTTATTAATTTTTAAATTCATGTTTTATAAATAAATATGATGTCATTTAAAAGTCATATATTAATAATTCAAAACTTTTTTGCAAAAATTTTCCTGACCTTTCTTAATGCTCCACAATGGGAACCTCTTAGTTACAGGCAATTGCTAATTTCCATAAAAATGCATTACTCTAATAGGAATATCCCCTTTCTTTTGCACTAACTCTTATACATGGACACTTATTTTATAGTGCCCAACAGAGGGAGAAGGTCTCTAAGATAAGGAGACGATGTTGCCTACAGCTAAACGGAAAGTGCAAAACACTGAAATGATAAGATTTGTAATCGCATATTTAAGAGGGCCAAGTAAGTACAAGACAGTTTTCACCCAAGTGGTATAACATTCTATTTCAAACTGTAACTTGCAGCATAAAGCTATTTTGTCTTCATCCAGAATTAAGTTAATAAAACTAAACCCTGCCATGATGATAATTAATTAATATAGCTGTAATTTCAAACCTGGAGATTTATTTTTGGAAGCTCCTAAAATCTTTGAATTTTTGTAATCCCAGATTTTGCATTTAGAGTACATCAGAAAATTAAAATGTAATATTAATGCTCAATGTGAACTAAAAGCTTCCTGTTAAGTCAATTTTTTCCAAAAGAACAGTGCCATTTTCATGTATGCTATGTTCTCTTCTTTTATTCTAGATAAATGCTAAAAAAAAATATGTGCTGCATGTATTTTCAATTTTTAATTATTTCTCGAATTATGCTATTGCTGTATAGTTTGCATGAATTTTATATAAAAATTATAGAACAAAGGAATAATTAATTCAAAATTTCTTCATTTACAATGATTACCGAGATCCTGTGGAAAGTAGTACATTAAAAATTCCCTGACCTCTTCAAATATTTAAAAAATTCCCTGACTTTTTGCCTCAATTTTCGAATTTCCTGACTTTTCTCTGTTTCCCCTGACCTGTAGGAACCTTGTTAAAAAGTTTAACTGCAATTAATTCAGCCCCTTTGTTGACTTTGGTTGATCTCTAAATCGATGACGTCATATGAACAAATCCGAGGCTAACGAAAAATACAGGCTACCGCGGTGCTTTACGCATATCTTTTTTTACAGACCGCGGGAGTCACGTGGTGGTCGAATCCACCAATGCAGGTGTACGAAAAGAGCATCACGTCACTCTGGCGGTCTGTAAAAAAAGATAAGTGAAATGAACCGCGGTAGCCTGTCTTTTTCGTTAGCCTCGAACAAATCTGTGTTTTTGACCAACACATTGTTTTTTTCTTGGCAATTTTATTAATAAGAATTTTTAATCAAACAACATGTTTTAATGATATGTAAGTGCACTATATCAGAAATATCAAAAACTATTCAAATATCTCATTCATCGTTGTGCTCTTTGTATGTCTGTAGAAAAAAGGATGTTGGAAATAGAAGTGATATATGATAAGACTTTTCCACCATTATGTAATATTTAGATTCTCTGCAACCAGGCCGGGCACAAAATTTCTGAGGAGCATGAAATTTTTCATAATTTCATCTAAATTTCCATTCCTGGATGTTATGTACTTAACAAATGTACACTAAATTACTGTTTTGTATAGACGCTTTCAACGTGACGTCAGTAATGACATTTTGCTTGGTTACCGACTCCAAACAAACGGTTGCTATGTTTGATTTCTTATTAAATATAAATCATAGAAAATGTTACCACTGCATATAAAGTATTGAAACACTTAACTGTGAGATATAGTTATAAGATATATCTATAATATACAGACAAAATAGAAAATATCACATAACAACCATTTGTTTGGAGTCAGTAACCAAGCAAAATGTCATGATTGACGTCACGACTGAAAGAGTCTATTAATTTCAGCTTGCCTCTACATTATTTATCATTTTAAACAATGTTACATAATTATTAAATGTACATTAAATTGCCATTTTGAACCTGTTTGGCAATTGACAATTATAAATAAATTTGGCGATTGACAGCCCTTTTTGGTGATCTAGCTACATGGCCCAGATAATACATAAGTATCTTTTTTATAAGAATGTAGATGGAAACAACTCTCAGGAAAATCATCTAGAAAGAATTTAGCGATATAGTTACAACAATAAAATGTTAAAACTCATTTTTTTTTCCTTAATCTTTTTTCAAATTCAGCACTATTTGATTTGCTAGCACATTAATTTCTACTGAACTTTTCTCTTTATCAACTCTGCTTTCATTAAATATTTCTTAGCAGGATTCTTTTTAAAACTGAAGCATTGCATCTTTAGATTAAAAAAAGGAGAAAGATTTTTAATAATGATTACTGAACAATACTACACTTAAATATTAGTAAATTACCAAGATCTGAAAAACATAATTTTATTCAATCTATCATCTATCAAGAAAACGATGCTAACAAGAAAATGACTGAATAACTGACATGAAGAATAAAGTTTCACAAAAAAAAAAAAAAAAATTACATAAACAATACACAGGAATTTCATATTTTAGATGTAAAATCATTTTTTTCCCTTAAGTAGAACAATAGAAACAGTTGAAAGTATATAAAAAAAAAATGAGTAAAAATTAAATACAAAATACAACATTTTATCCAACCAATGCATCATTTTTCAGAGAAATAATGGTATGAAACTGAAAATGACTGAAATACATAACTGAAACGTTCAGTTTCATTTTTATAAAGTGTGTAAATGAGTTTTTTGGTCATTTCATTAAGCTTATCTGTAATATGGCAACATCTATGTCATAGATTTTCATCATCCCTAATGAAAAATCTTACGGTGTATATCTGTCTTGCTATCTTTACAAAAGAAAATGTGAAGTTTTACGACATTAGCTTCACTATACACTTTCTCACCACTTCATTAAAGATTGCAGCATATTCCTAAGGAGTGCATCAACTTTTCAAATTGAAAAACAATGTTGAGACAAAAATTAATATATATATTTATTTATTTTCATTCCAGTCATCTTTAACGGTAGAAGTTAATCCAATGATCAAAGTCATGTACAAAAAGGGAAAAAAAAAACTTTTCACCGAAATTCTACTGGCTCTCTTGGATTAGTTAACTTGAAAGAGTTAATGTTAATATTGTTTGAAAAAGTAATTTCATTGATGCTAATGGCAATTTTTTTTTTTTCTGTTTTGTATAACATTATTTTCAAACAATAGTAATCTACCATGAATATTATTCTTTGGAAATAGTGGCAGTAGACAAAATAATAAAAAATAGACCCTGGTGACAACTCTGCTTGACCAATAAATCTGTTGGTTCATTTACTGTTATTTTCTGTCTACCACTTTTACCTAACTTTTCTTTAAGCCAGGGCTGAGAATGAAATTTCAAGACACCAATTCTATAAATTCAAATATTTTTTTTAAGAATTGAAAAAAATTCATTTAACTGTTTAAATTTAAGAAAATTATAAATTAAGTAAATGGTTTAGTGCATATGACATTATCTATATACAGTTTCAATTACCAAATAGATTTAATGAAACAAAAGAAAAAAAAAGGTATATATTTTATATTTCTATAGTTTACAAAATTATCCTTTTACTTGAAATTATTCACACATATTTAATAAGAAGTTTACTCAGGGAAATAAATTAGAAACAAGTTTTTTTTTTTTTTAGCAATTATAATTTTCTATTATCACAATAATTAAAAAATAATAATTCTAAATTGCATAATTAAAATTGTTTCTGAGGGGGGGGGGGGAATTTGTTGTAATACTTTAAATAGATTCTGCTAACACTTTTACTGTTTATTTTTAAAATCATATTGCTAAGTAATTGTTGATTTCTAGCTAACACTTTTACTGTTTATTTTTAAATTCAGCTGACCTTCTAGAAAAAAAAAATCTTTTAGAAATCAACAATTACTTAGCAATATGAATTTAAAAATAAACACTAAAAGTGTTAGCTAGAAATCAACAAAGGTCAGCATGCTGACCTTCTAGGAAAAAAAATTCTTTTAGAAATCAACAATTACTTAGCAATATGAATTTAAAAATAAACAGTAAAAGTGTTAGCAGAATCTATTTTGCTGACCTTCTAGAAAAAAAATTCTTTTAGAAATCAACAATTACTCAGCAATATGAATTTAAAAATAAACAGTAAAAGTGTTAGCAGAATCTATTTAAAGTATTACGAAACAATCTGTAATTTTTTTTTTTTTTTTTCCCTCAGAAACAACTTTAATTATGCAATTTAGAATTTTTTTCAGAGGCTGACAATGATTAATTAACAAACTAAGACATTTCCCGGCATTTTAATAAATAATCCGAATTTTGCGATAATTAGGTCAATTCCTACCCCACTGCTTTGGGCGTGTGTTATTTATTGAAGGTTCCGAAATCGCTTAGATGAACCACTTTCGCCTTCTTCGGCACTCCTCTTCTCGTACCTACAAACGGTGTCGTCAGAGAAGTGAAATAATTGCTCCCATTTCAGTTTGTTGTCTGCACTACAATAAATTGTGTAAGGACTCATCCTATTCTTCTCAAATACCTCTTTAAATTTTAACACTTCATCTTTTGATGGCAAGCATTCTCGGATACTGAATTCAACAAAATCCCATTCATTATTAAGAATGCAATTGTTTAAAATATCAAGCACTATATAACTGTAAATAAGTTTCTTTTTTGCTGCAAGGGTTGCATCATTAAGAATTACTCTGATGTTTTCTTTATCTTTATCGTAAAACAAATACCGTAGTAGGAAACTGTCACCACCTTCATTTGTAATCAAACTTTTCAGAGCATTAGGGCTTTCCTGCCAAAATTCTCTGAAAAGCTTTGGATAATTCCAATCCTTATACCCATCTTTAAATCTAAAGACAATGCCCATCAACATATACACATAATCCTTTTTGGAAAGAAAATCCCTCATGCAATTTGCTACTCCATTAAAAAACCTCTGCCAAGGCCATTGTAGAAAAGCTCTCAACACTCTACGACGGCTATATTTAAAAACTTCCATTTGTTGCTCTTCATCCATTTCTGATAAGAGAAAACATAAAACATCATCTTCCACATATCTCGCAGTCGCTACCAAGGACTCTCTCCTTTCAATTGGGGTTAACTTTCGAAGGAAGTATTCCAATGCTGCTTTATTGCCGTCCCATACACACTTTACAAATTCATCTTTGTAAGAAGTATGTTGTTCATTGGCCAACCCTCTTCTCTTCATTTTATGTGACCAAAAACGAATTATGTGAAATTCATCCCCATCAGATTCTTTGAGAACCCTAGGCATGTTGTTCCAAAATTGGATAACAGCGTCTTCTAAGCAATAAATACACGCTAGTTTGTAGCGTGTGGATAGATCCAAATTCTCATCCTTAACCAACACCTCCGCTGTTCTCTTTCTGTCTATCGTACCCTGTGCAGTCCAAATAAATTCAGCTGGTAGACCTACACGGAGATGGAAGCGTATGCAATGGAAATACATCCATTCATAAATTTGAGAGCCAAAAGGCTTGATAAAACCTAACACCACCTCATCTAAGACTTGTGGTAGTGAAAGTTGTGGTACTTTCTGCATGACCCTTTCTTCGATTGTGTTCCATTCCAGATTTTTAGGATTGAAACTACACTCAAAACTACATTTTGCTATCAAAGCCCTGACATCTTTCTGATTCCACAATGTAACAACGATCTTAACAAAACACCTATGCTCAAGTGAGGGGGGGTTTAGGACAAAATTCATGATTAAACTAAGAGAAATATTTGATGCGGCTGTAAAAACTTCATTGATTTAAGAAGGAGAACAGTAAAAAATCATGAGTTATAATGTTATAAGTAAAATTTTCTTGAGTATATTTCTTTGCCATAAATTTACATGAGTTTTATTTTTTAGTAATCTTTAATTAAGTTGACATTAATACTACCAATCTTATTTTAGAATTTAAAGTTAAAACGACTTGGATGAGTCATCAACAAGCAGAAGGCATTCTGACACCAGATTTTAAAAAAATCAGTAAGTACTGATAAATACAGAAGTTTAAAAAAATGTTAAATTAAGTTTGAAGCTGGAGGTTGCAATACATATTGTAGAAAGTCAGTGACACAAGCAAGATGGTAAGGCAGGGAATGATGCTTCCATGAGTATCATCGACAGCAATTGTTCTTCATGAGGGTATTTCGCTGGAGTACCCAGAAACTCAATGACTGGTTAAAAGCTGGTGAAAATTTTGCAGAATTATTGAAAGGCACACGTTAGGAATGTGACCTAGAAGAATAAATTAAATATCACTGAAAGAAAAATGTGAAACACAGAAATATAAAGAAAACAATTATATGTGAGAAAATGGTATAAACAGTACATTGTTACAAACCTTCCAGGGTTTTAAGTCGAATAAACACATTCTGTAACAGAAAATGTATTTAATAAAATGTGTCATTTACATGTGGTATTTATTCAATTTCATACTTTGGAAAAGTGCACTATATTTAACTAGAGATCGACCGAAACCGAATTTCTGTGATCGTCACACTTTCGGCCGAAACCGAAAGTGTCAAAAAATTTAAAAACTGATTAATACATACGTAGCTGCATATAATTATTAATTAATTAATTAATTAATAACAAATAATTAATAATAACTAATTACGTTACTAATTAATTTATTAATTATGCTTGTATTGAACCACATTTCTAACAAACAAACATACATATATATGTGGGTGTATAAGTTTCAAACAAAAATGGAACATGAATAATTCAACTTTTATATTTTATTATTTTATAACAACCAATAATTATAGGCATTTATCAATAATTAATTAACAATGTAGTTAAATAATGTAAAACAAATTCAAGAATGAATATTTAATTTTTAAATATATTCATATTTTCAGTTCGTAAATATTTTGCATTTAAAAATTGTTTAAGTAATGGATTAAGTATTGGTTAAATAAAAGTAATTGTTTAAGTAAAAGTTTAAGGGCACAAAAGCTAGAATAATTTGTTCAATTTGACTAAAAAAGGAAAATTAGCATTAAGACAACATTTTAAGTCTAGAAATTATTAATTATAAACTTTATTTTCCATTTCAATATTCTCAAAGTGAGACATGTTTAACACTATTTTGTACTTTAGCTAATTTTAAATATACATATATAAGGATAAAAATGTAACAGTAGTCAATTTTCTTTTAGGATGTGCACAATAAGATCAAAATAAATATTTGCCCACTCACCTGCCCCCCACCCCCCAAAAAAGCTTTGCCACTCCCTGCCTCCCTAAGAAAGTATTGAAATGGCACCCCTGTTTGAAAATTTTATCTCCGGTGCCAAGTTGACTCTCTGTGCCTCTATCCAAAACTATTTTTGTTCATATAAAATAAAACGTAATTAATTTAGCAATAAGACAGAAATAGTTTCCAATTATACGAATTTCATCTATTAAAAAAATATTTTAAGTATACATACCTCGATATATCTTTTGTAATAAATTTCGTAAATATTCATATGTTTTAACAATACCTTTCTCATAAAGCATTCAAAACAATCTGGAGTTTTAAAGTAAAAATTTTCTATTATTGAGTTTTCAGCTTTTAAAGATCACGTGATAAACGTCTTTTAAGTTTAATCATATATACATTGCTTGCTTTATAATTTATACTCGGATCATGGATCAGTCATGACTGATAATGATAAACAGTGGAGTTCACAGCACTAAACAGTGTCTCATTTGAGCCGATACAACTCATATCAATGAGTAAAGTTGAAAATTTCCGAAAGAAGGTACGAGATTTTGAAATACAGATAGTTTCGGTCGAGTTTCGGTCAGGCTGAAATTTTGGCAGCAGTTTCGCCGAAAACGAATATTCGGCGAAACTCCGATTTTATGCCGAAACCGAAATTTTGGTTGATCTCTATATTTAACTTTAATTTTTTTTAAAGGTTGGGGGGGGGGGGGAGAGAAGGTTGGTATACTAGGTGTTAATATCAGTAAAGCAATTTAGATGCAAGAAACATAGGAAATGTTGAATTTAAATACAATAGGTGCCATAAAGAAAAAGATACACCCCACAAAATTTAATCTAGTGTTGTCTCTAAGCTGTTTGAGCGGGATGCAGTGCCCAGCGGCCCTTTTAATTTCTTTTATGCGTCTGGCAGCCCTTTTTAACCCCTCTGATGCGCCCGACGGTCCTTTTTAATACTTCCTATGCACCCTGTGGCCTTTAAGAGAGTTTCACAATGCCCAATTGCTTTCCTTTATAATCAAAATCCACCATTTTCTTTTCTTCTATCAGCATTTGCACGAAAGCAAGTGCATATTTTTCTGCCCAGTCACATTCTTAGCGATGTGTTGACGAGAATTTCAAGCATGGGATGTGAACTTACCGGGAATGGGATTGGATTCAGATTTGTTTTCTGGCAAATTTACTTCAACTCTTCAGGTTCTGCGTGCTCTAGTGAGCGGTACAGTTCGCTCTAGGAAAAGTGATTTCTGCTCAAATGATCTTGTGAAACACTGCAGTTGAAAGTCGATGCTGTTCCTTTAGGGCTGACTCTGCTTTGTCATGATGAGTTAAAGTGACAGTGAATGGTTCAAAATTATGTTCAAAAACTGCATTACAGTAAACGGCGGTGGAAAAGGGGCAACCCCGTCGACACAATGAATACACAATGACAAATGACTTAAAATAGAAAAATTTAGATTTGAAAAAAAATTAGATAATAATTTTATATTTCTTATTTTCCCATATTTTTTCTATATTTATAATGCAATTCTCATTACAACTTAAAAAAATATATATATATTATCGAAAATTACTCAAGTTGTATGACCACCTTTTGAAAAAATAAGAATTTTTGCAAATCCTGTTAAATGATTTTTAAAGGGCGAAATGCCATGCCCTTGTTGTTTTAAGTGCAAGCAATCATTGTTGAAAATATTTAAAATTAGCTATTTTTTTTAAACATTATCAAATGGAAAGCTTATCTAATTCTCTCAGCGTCCGGTTCTCAGAGTTAAATAAATAAACTGATGTCGTAGTCAACTTTTAAGTGAACTTTTTTTTTTATGGGACTATAATTTTCTTATAACTTATCATACTTTAGTAAATATCTGGTACACAGCCTAATTTATTATTATTTCAGCTGGCTGAAAATTTGAAAGAAATTGGTCAATCAACATCGAAGATACGAATTATTTTGTTTAATACAGTAAAACCACGATAATTCAGATTAATTGGGACCAGACCCAATCTGGAGAATGAGTAAAAATGAAATAAAATAAAACATACTTACAGGAAATCACCTTAATATTGAATATTAAAGTAAAAATGTTTACTTTGTAATTATAAAGTTTGTAATCTTCTGCTGTGCCAGTTTTGTATACTTTTTGCGGGCTGCATGGTCATGCATCTGCTTGAGCATAAGTAGTTCGTTAAGTGTAGTCTCTACATGACGTTCAAAATAAACCATTAATTGTTCTAAATGAGACGTTGCTTCATTATGGCTAATAACTTTTGGTTGATCATCATTGATAATGGTGTTTTCGTTAGTGGTGTACCCAGTAGTGCTTTGGCCGAGTACCGAGTAGTTGTGTTTAAGAAAGAATCACTGATGCGAACATGAAGTGTGCTTAGTGGTAACACTTCTATGTGTGTGTGTATGTGTTTACATATATACCTATTTATAAACATGCATCTTGTGCATATATCTAATCCTATTTTTTAAAATTAACTTCAATTTTTTTTTTTTAATTAACTTCATTTTTTGAAATTTCATTTCATTTATTGTGGACCTTTTAAAAAAAAATTTTGTATATAATGAGTATTTGTATGAATATTTTTGTATATTCAAAAATTTTAAAACAGTAGCATTATTTAAAAAATATATATAAAAAAAGAATTTATATATAAATAGTTCAATTAAACAATATGAAATTAAAACTGATTATTTAACACATATTTACCCATTTGTCATTTTGATACCTGAAATCTGTCAATCAAAAATGTTTATTGCTTGCTGTAGCAATTCCTTGAATAAAGTAAAATGTTTCATATTTTTTAAAAGTACCTTATTTTCTTTTGATTAAAAAAATTGGGTACTATCGTGTAATAGTAGCCCTTGAGGATGAATCGTCAAGCGACCAAGATTTATCGCCAAATTATAAAGCATGTATGACATAATGATATATTATTACGTTAAATCATTACTTTTGTGATGTATATGGCCGAGTTATTAGTCATATACACTATATTTCCAATGAAGATTGGTCACTTGCGATTTTAGATGTTTTGTTAAATATCTGGAAAGATACATGAGGAATTATCCTGAAACTTCAGGTGTAAACAACATGATAGACGTCATATTTCCCCGAAGATTTTTTCTCGAAACCCCATAAGGGGCCATCAACAAATTGAAGAAAAACGAATATCTTTTGGATAACCCTGTAAAAACTAATATTGCAAAAGCATTCAAACTGTAGATTATGATTAAGTGGCTTATTGTAATATTTTGGGTTCATTTTTATGAAGATAGCATGTATACTCGAAGAGAAATTCAGGTTTTTATAAAAATAGTCCCAAATATTTTGCTTATAATTTGCAGTTTTTAATATAAAAACAAGTTATTTTCAGAAAATATGACAAACAAAATTGTACACAATACCCTGCAATCAGAATTAAAAAATAATAAAAATTGTATGAAAAATGAGCAGGTTTACTAAATATTGTTTCACTGTGCATGCGCGAATTCAATAAAAATATACTGTGCATAATATATTAGCTAAATGTATAGACCAACTTTTATGAAAGTCACAAAAACATAGCTTGAAAATTCTGATAGTAATCGTTGATAGAATAAGCTCGAAATTCGCTGTTCCCAAAAGGAAGCAAAAAGATGAGGGGTTGTATCAAATATAGAATGAGAGACATTTCATTCTTATTATGTCAACTTTCATAAGCTAGTATATTTGGATACAATAAATAACCAATCATTCAAATCTTTCTTCTGTAATTAACTGCTTCTCTTTCTCCACCCCCCTTCCTTTCTGTTACCAAACACGGATAATTTGACATTTATAATTCTTTAATTTTAAATTAATTTTTTTAGCCCATTCGTTACTCTTTATTAGTAACCATAAATACATAATCTATCACTTAAATTATCTGCTTCTCTTCCGGCTACCCTCCCTATGCATCTAATGAAGTTTATAATCTTAATTTTTTCTATTCTAGCAATATTTAAACAACCATCTAAATTATCCCCCCCCCTCCCCCCTTTAGCACACACAGTTTAAAATCTTAAAAAATTACTTTTTGTTTTTTGGTAACTTTCTTATAACAATAATTAAATAATTATTTAAATTTAGTGCTCCCGATGTGATACGTATTTCAGTTATACGTTTAACCGATATACGTATATACGTATTTAAGGAATACGTATCCCTTAAACTATACGTTTAAACGTATCCGTATACGTATAAGCGTATATCGGTTAAATGTATAATTCAAGTATACGTTTAATTCAAGTATACGTATATTTCAAGTATCGTATTTACTTTTAATGCCAATGGATCTCATCAGTGTTACGTCACTGAACGGAGAACAAGTTGGAAATCGGTGGCGTGACTTTAGCAATCTGTATAATATGTTTCATACATAGAATCTTGTTATTTTTCAATATAAACGATGATCGTAAATATATAACGAAAATAAAAAGACTTTTTGACAGGGTTGTCGTGGGCAGCTGCCCGCCCGGGCTGGGTTTTTTTTAAAAACCCGGGCTTTTTAAAAAATATATTTCTGGAAAGGAACAAATGCTGTATTTGTTAAAAGTTTATGGTTATTTTGTTTTATTTATTCTCTTCTTTGAATCTTAGAAATTATATTTGTACTTTACTTGCACTTTTAGAATGGGAACCCTGTAATTTTAAAACATTTTAGATTTTAATTTAAAATGTAAATTTAAGCTTTTCAGTTAGCTTCAAGAGTATTATATTTACTAAACTTATTATATTTATTAAATTAATTAGAATAGTATATGCAAAGAAAATATTTTATTCATAGTTATAATAAAAAAAATTAGCTATAGAATTACCATTAAAAAACGTTTTATAATATATTGCAATGCCAATAACCAATCAGAGAGCTGTTTTGGAATTTTAAATACAAGTAATAACAATGAGCAGTGATGATAATCCTTCTACAGATTGCATCATTTTTTAGTTGTTTTTTATTGAATAGTGAAGGCTAAATGTTTAACTAAACTTAACAAATGATCATTTGCAATATTTAGTCTTATTGTATCATCAGCCTATTAAAAATTAAAGTAATCTACTTTGTGTTTGTGATATATATACATATATATATATCATATTTATAATGGATATACTAATTTTTTTTTTTTAAATTAAAATGAGAATAGCCTAGGATAGTTGTGCACAGCTACTGTTTTAATTAAAAAAGAAATGCCATTTAGGCTAAGGCAAAATGGAGGTCACATGGTAATATTAGGTGAAGTTTTTGTATAGGCATAATTTCTTCTAAATGAATTGTATTAAAAACTAAAATTTTAACCGTATATGAATAGATTATACATACATATAAGAAAAATTTTTGTTGTAAGATATTTTCTTTTATCAACATTTGCTAATCTTATAATTTCAAAGGAGTAATTTTTTTTAAAGTTATATTTATATTTTATTATTAAACAACATGCAATTGATAGCTTTGCAATTTAAAATTTGTTTGTTATTTAAATTAAAGGGATCATATATGTATTTTAAGAAAAATAATGTGTATTTTAAGAAATATTTTAAGAAAAATATTGAGATCATTATTAAGATTATGAAGTCATTCCCATCTATTAGACCAGGGATCGGCAAGTAATTTTAAGTAGGGTCCGAATACTTTTGAAAATTTTTACTGAAGTCCAGAGAAAAAATACTTAAGTAATATTAGTACTTATTAATTTTAAATTGTTACTTTTACACATACATACATACACTATAGAATAGAAAAATCCGGTATTTGTTATGAAAAATTACTATATACACAAGTATACGTTCTGAAAAATTTTGCATACACATTATAAAATAGTAAAAGCAGATAAATGTTGAATAATTAGAGATAATTGAAGATAATAGTTGAGATAATTGTTTTAATAAACTATTTATTCAAATTGAAAATTTTTGGCGGTCCACGTTTGACCTTCCGCGGTCCGGATGTGGACTGTGGTCTGCCAGTTACAGACCGCTGTATTAGACTATGAAGTGTTCACAAAGATTGTATTTGAGATCAGGATTGCTACTTATCTCAACAATCAAATTCCTTCCGCTTTCCTGAGCAAAAAATTTAATTTGTGAATAATTCCTCTGGGCATTTTCAAAATTTCAATGGATAAATTTTGCATACCAAAATTTAGTAAAATTCTTTGCTTTTTAATACTCATTTTTAAATTTCCTCAGTTTTTCCAGTTTTCCCTATACAGTAGCAACTCTGAAGATTATTATTTGTGAGGAAGGTGGAATCATAGTCCACATTTTGGCATTTTAACCCAATTTACACGGGGAAAATTGCCCATTTAACCTGGGTTTTTTATAAAACCCACCCGGGCTGGGTTTTTTACAACCCTGCTTTTTGAGCAAATAAGGAGAATATACACGTTTCAGATTTATTGTTAATCCTTACTAAGTATATTTTTTCTTTTTTAATTAAAAAAAAATATTTTTTGGGGTGCGTATACTCAAATTGCGCCCGGGAGGTAAAATATTGTTCTTCCCACGGTGCTAATGTTTTCTACTCTGTGTTAATGTATAACGCAATTTCATTTTTTTAACCATAACACTCCTGGTATTTTTTATACAAAGTGTATGTGCATTACAAGATATTACGTTTTAAGAATTGTTGTTAATCTTGACAAATTTCATTTTTTGTGTTAATACCTATAAATTTGGATTACTTATAACTCAACAAATAATCGTCACTGCAGGTTTCAGAACATAATCACACAAGCTTAAAATTACTTGCCTTCTCTTTTCTTTTTTGCTGTAAAACGTATTTTCAAAACATGAGGGGGTCGGGACAAGAAATTGCCAAGCTACATTTTTGGTGAAATAAATCTAACACTGTAATCTGTTGCTTAATATTGTAAATTATAATATACAACATATAATTTGTTTCTCATGTCACTTACTGGCAGTATATGTGATAGGTTTCGTTTTTGCCCCAGATACTTATGCTCCCAATGAAGATAGCTAATTTACAAAAAACATAATAGTAACATTATTAAAGTAATGCCATATTGTTACTTAGACTATCTCAAATGTTATTAAGACATTGGCAAAAAAACTTTAGGCTACATATCTTGATTTGAGTGTTCGATCAAATTTTCAAATTGAAATATCTCAGAAGTTCAAAAATGTTGCTTGGCACTCTCTTGCCCCGACCCTCTCATATTTTTAATATAGAAAAAAATATTCGTAAATAAAATAAAAGTATGTTCAGTTCCAACTTTTGTTGGCAAAAAAATAGTTTTTATTTTTTATCCCTAAAGAAAAAAAAACTGCACATTTCGTGACTGACTGAGTAAATTTGCAACTGACTGCCGAATTTCACAATTTTTTTTTTATGCGACCTCTTGACAAAATTTGCAATTTTTTTTCCATGATTGTTCAACAAATTTCACAATTTTTTCCCACAATTGTTGGACGAAAATCACGATTGTTTCCTCAACCGATTGATGAAATGTGTGATTTTATTCTACGGTGCTTTACGAAATTATCTTTTTCTCGCAGTCAAACGACGGGATTAATGACTTCATCCACGACTGATTCATGAAATTCGCAGTCTTACGTGAATGGTTCATGAAATTCACGATTTTATTCTGCACTTGTTCGACAAATTTCTCAATTTTCTTTTTGTGGGGACCAATTGATGAAAAGTACGATTTTTTTTTTCACAACCGATTGATGACATTTGCGATTTTTTGACAAAATTCACGATTTTTTCTGCAATTGTTTCACAAAATCCTAGTTTTTTTTTTTTTTTTTTTTTTTTGTGACCGACTGACAAAACTTACGTTTTATTCTGCGACCTCTTGACGAAATTCGCAATTTTTTTAAAACATCGTTCAACAAAATTCTAATTTTTTTTTTCTGCAACTGTTTGACAAAATTTTCTCTTTTTTTTGTGTGTGTGTGTGTGTTTTTTGCAGAAAATTGTAAGTTTAGATCCATTTTCGTAGCATCGTAGTTTTTAGCTCCATGTCATAGCAACTGCAATTTTTTTTGTAGCAGTTGGCAGATCTGGAAAAACTAGTACAATACTGAATGTTAGAGTGCATAATTGATAGTCTGAATAATGAGGTAAATGAAACAAATATTAGAATAATGTATACAAATATCAGATGTAAATGTAGAATGTCCTTTTTGGCAAAAAATAACGAGATAAAACAGAAAAAGGACCAAAGATAGAATGAATGCAAATAAGTAAACCAGACCTACCTTCTGTTTCTTAAGCACCCAGTTGTATGTACCAGTGCCAAATGAAGTGAAGAATTTTGTCTATCTGTTCTTCTCTGTATTATTGGATAGGGGCCAGAGCAAATTGTCGAAAAGCTCTATTAAATAAAATTAACAGCTATTAACCGAGGTTAAAAAAAAAAATATCTAACATAGGAACTTTGTAAGAAATCATGCCGTTAAAAGAATGAAAACATATTACACAGGGTGTCTAATACAGATCAGCAAAACAAATTTCCCTGACATTTCCAGGTTTTCCATACCAATAAAAAAATAATTCCAGGTATCGAAATTTTGTGAAGTTACACACAAAAGATCTTAAAAGTTGAGAATTTGAGAGTGGAGCTTTCACAACTGATTCTGAGGCACAAATTAAATTACTGATTTGTCACAATTTTTTGGAAAATTTACATATTGTTGAACATTTTACATGTTAAACATTTTGAAGATATACACTTTTAGCATCAGGTTCTATTCATTTTGCCTAATCAGGATGAAATTCTTTATCATATCAGTCAGTTAAATACAGATTGCTTTGACATATTTTAATACAAATAATAAATATTCAATAAATTAAGCTAAGAAATCTTCAGTTTCCAAACAAACATAAGTAAGCAAAGTGAAACACGTAATCAATCCTACAACATTCAGCAGAAAGCTTCAGTGAAGCTGAAGCTGAAAATCTGAGTTACAAAGAAGGACTAAAAGGGGGTAGACAAAACGAATTGCACGAGAGGTTGAAATACTCTTTACAGTACTTATGAAGAGCAAAGTTTGATTTTAATGGCGCTGCAATTTCAAATTTTTAGTTTTATGAGAAACATTTTCCTATTTTTTTTCTTAAAAGTTTCAAAATTTCTAAATTTTTCCAGAATTTTCAAGACTTTTTCTCAGATATTGTTAATTTTTCTAACTTTTCCAGTCCATATAAATTGCTCTGACTTTTCCAGGTTATCCAGGATTTCAAGGTGGCTAGACACTCTGATTACATTTTAAAACTAGAAAGGCATTTGTGAAAAGAGTAATCAAAAGACTGAAATATGAAAAAATAAATTCTAGAAACAGCAGTACTACAGCTGTTTATTAATAACTCTCTTTGACAAAAAGCATATTTATCAGTTTTCCAACAAATTTGTATTAAAAGTAGCATACAAAATTTACTCTATCCATTTCCATTTTTTTTTTTTAAATATATATATATAGGGGAGACCGGTACACAGTGGACCACTTTTTCAGTTAATTTTTTTTTTCCTCTTTAACAGACTGACCGATCTGTATGAAAATATTTTTGAATATTCCTTAAACCTTCTTACATCCATCATAATTTTCTCACAACATAGTTTTCAATAAATTTTTCAAAAAAAAAAAAAAAAATTATATACACTTGTAAAGTGGACCAGTTGTACCCCGGAAGCGGGGTACACTGGTCCACCCAACGGGGTACAGTGGAGCACTATTAGGTATTATCTAAAATACAATATAAATCTATTTTTCATTAATCTAATTCTTTTTTGTTGCCCCTTCACCCGCAAAATAACATAGTACTATAAATTTTGAAACAAAAACAAAAAATTTATTATATTTTGAAAATAATAACAGATTAATACAGGAACAATTGCAATTTAGTTGAAGTTATTACTTAAGTCCAAAAAAATCAGCGCACATTAAAATTTGCAAATGAAATTCCAAAGTACTTATGAGTAAGATTGAGCCTGGAATTTTCAAGAAATAATTTTGGATCTGAGAGCAACATTATGAAATCATTGACATCAACAGCAGATTCATCTACAGTTTCGGGAGAAATAAACTGATTTGATTTCCATTCAATTTGCGTCTCATGAATCTTACTTGAATAAAATCATCAACAATTAGACTAAAGTTATATTTATCAAAGGCAGTAAATACAAAACAAAATATTTCTTACTATGTTAAATAGTTATTTTTATTTGTTTACTTTATTTTACAGTTAAATCTACTTTAAAACAATATTTCTTTATAGAAAATAAGCAATTATTAAATATTTTGAACATTCTGCATTACAGGAGCAGAGTGGATTGTGGACCACTGTGCTCCAGGAGTGGGTGGTCCACTGTACCCCATGTTGAAGTTCAAAAAATAATCATATTAATATTGTTTATAGCTTTCTTTTAAATATATTAACTTTAAAAATAAAAACAAGTATCTTAGCTTTGCAAAAAAGCTGTTTCATATTATTTATCTATAATATTTAATTACTAAAAAAATAAAAATATGATGAAAAATTTTACTTTTAGAAGCTCAAAACAACCAATCAGGATAAAATAGTTCAATCTGAGCTAAACATATTTTCTAAATAATCATTGCAGTGCTGTTGTCTATTAGGATAGAAGAGAAGCTTTAAAAAATAATAATAATAAAATAAAATAAAATATTAGGGTGTGGTCCACTGTGTACCGGTCTCCTCTATATATATATATATAATTATAATATCTTTGAATTTCAAAAAACATATCAAGTTCTTGTAACATTCTAATTAAATCTCCTAAGAGATAATTAGTAATAAAGTGTAGACAGAATACCACATAGTTAATGAATTAAACAAGTGCAATCATAATATTACCATAGCATTTGCTTCAATGGTAATTGGCCAAAAATACTGAAAATATGAAAAATATTTTTAAAAAAAAGAGAGAAAAAAATTATATAATAAACCATAAAATGTTAATAATTTGAAGTTGATATCAAGTGAATACAAATGGATTTTGAAATGAAATATGAGCTAAATATAATGGAAAATTGGATAACAAGAGATTTAAATTAGAATTGGATATGAAAAAACACGTGTAGATATAATCATCAGCCTGGATGTATCCACACGTGTTTTAAAAATAATACAGTATTTCATAAATATACTGGCATTTATGCTAAGATCAGTATATTCATCCAGGTATACTGTATTATTGCCAGAAAACAATTGGAAATAGTAAAATTGGAAATAAAAAACTTGTAAAGAATAGATAAAATATCTTACTCACAATAATTATCAAAAATTCCTTAAACATCACAAGGTCTACATTTATACCAATACGACCACATGGCGCACATCATGAAATATCATAATCTTGATGAGTTGTGTTTTTGTATATGTTATGTTTATATATATATATATATTAGAGGTCTGCACGGGTCGAAATTTCCAGGCCCGTGCCTGGCCCGACCCATACAAAAAATAATTTGGCCTGGCCCGAGCCCGAACAAAAAAAATATTGGCCCGGCCCGATTTAAAAGTTAAAAGTTCGGCCCGAGCCCGGCCCGGAAAAAAGTTAAAATCTCGGCCTGAGTGAATTTCTACAAAAACATAATTTTTACGTCGATTTGGTTAAAAATTTGCCTCGTAGGAGGAGATCTAACCAAAAATTCCTATCTTAGCCTTTTTTTTTTCATGTTTATAATCTTCATTTTTATAGAGGTGCCGCAAGCTGGAATATTTATTTTTTTAATAAATCTCTATTTGTTGTATGTATGTGTTTAAGTTATCATCAATATTGTTAATCCATATTCCATTTATTGAAGTGTTAAAAATCAGAAAAATGCTATACAGTAAAATCTTCTAAGATGGAATTGCATAGGGAAGAAAAAAAATGAGTTATAGACAATTTGTCTTCTTAGCAGGTGTAAATGTATAATATATTCTTTTCTTAAATATTAGTATATTCATTTTTAATGGATCAACACATTTTTCAATTTAAGACAGGATTCCATCATAATCAGGTTCTTTTTCACACGTTTTACTATATTTTAATTTAGCCATATTTTAATAAGTGTATAAATCTACTATTCTTTAAAAAGAATAAATTTTAATGTTTAATTATAAGATAATGGCGATTTAAAAATGTATGCATGTTTTGAAAAGATTTTTATGCCAGATCTTATTTTACACCAGGACTAAAAATTTTGAGGCGTGAAGACTAGGAAGAATGAAACCAGTCCCGGCTCTGTACGGAAAAAATAATTTAAGGCACGGCCTTATCCTTCAGGAAAAAAGTAAGGCCCGGCCCGTAAAGAGTAATTACTAGGCCTGGCCCGGCCCGAGTGCCATGAAGAAAAATAGGCCCGCAGGCCGGGCCGAGTACAGGCTTCGGGCCTTGGCCCGTCCCGTGCAGATCTCTAATATATATATATATATATATGTTACGGCCAAAACCCGAAGTTCGGCCAATTCGCGAAGGCCGAGATTCCTGGCCAAAACCCGAAGTACATGAAATGAACAAAGCATTTCGGGTTTTGGCCGGCCAATTCGCGAAGTGGCCGGGAATCCTTGGCCAATATACGAAATGGGGATCCAAGGCTGTCCGATAGGAGGCACGTGATAGGAAAGGAAGTTCCAAGCTGTGACGATTATACTTTTTAGAAATTTATGACAGATGCTCTCTGATGAAGAATTTCCCGCTTCTGTGACTTATTCTGATACAGTGAATTCATTGTGACGATTATATTCTGATCTGTTGAAGAATTAATTTCCTGCTTATGTGACATTGTGATTATTGTATTCTTCGTATTAGTATAGTATTTTATATAAATATTGTAAAAGGCTATTCTATATTTTTTTGGAATACAATTTCTAATGATTCATATAAAAATATTCTTTGTCCAAAAGCATTATTTGTTACGAAAAACTAGTTTAAAAGTGTATTTTTTTCTATTATTATTAATCTGACGTTAAGCCAAAGTATTTGGATGGAGGAATTTTAAAACATTATTATTCGTTTAAAAGTTCGATAAACAGGGGGGGGGGGAGGGGTCAGCGGAGAGCAATTGCCACTTGCTGAATTTTCATATTTATGATTTTTTTCTCTTTGATTTTGAAAGCAATAGTAAAATTTATTCTTCTCAAATGTAAAATAATTAAACACTAAAAAAAGAAGTAGTTAATAATTTTCCTCACGGGGTCAAAGTCCCCTTAGCCCCCCCCCCCCCTGTTAAAGACAGTTTTTAGTTATGTTTTTATTTTTATGTTTATGTGTTTAAAAATTATCTTAAATGGAGGCTACAGGAGGCAAAAACTCCGCCCTGATTAGGAAAAATAGTAAACTGTTTCAATTCTTCATTTTTAATATGTGTTCTTATATTTCTGTATTTATGCTGATGTACTTAAAAATTGTTTTGCACGTAGAGTTCTGATTTTTTAAAAAAATAATACATTTTGTTTATTTCGTGTTTATATTCTCTATTTAACAGAAGAAAACGTGTCGGTTGTGCCAATCACAAAACATTCTTCTATCTCATACATGTTAATACTTGTAATAAAAGTCATTTTTTTTATAATTATGTATATTTTCAATACAAAAAAATGAGAATAATTTTGCATTGATAAGCGAGACATTTTTTATAACCTTGTTTTTCGGGATCTCCGACTCCTAAAACGTGTAAATCTGTCGAAAACATTTTTCGATTACGATATTTTTTTCTATTATAGATAGAAGAAAGTAAAAATTAGATTAGAGTTACATCTGTTCGAAAATCTTGCCCCTTTTTGATATTGTTCTGCAGACACCCATGTTAACAAATAAATATATCCAGTGTTTTGCATATGTAAAATTAGTTTCATGATGAATATGTAATACATAAAACCAACATAAAGAAAAGCACAATCACATTTAATTTCGATCATATGCGTTGGTCTTGCTATATTTCCTTCTCCCTTTTTCCCTACTAAAAAAAGTTTTCTTATGAAGTCTGGAAATATTTTAAACGTAAATTTACATTGTTTATTCTGCTATTTACGTTGCTTTTTAAACGTTGCATAATCATCCTATCGCAACAGTATTTGTATTTATCATATTTGTCACTTTGTGCACATATATCGTTAATATGGTAATCTCTGTAATGGAGTCACTTACAAAACGGGACCTTGTGCAATTAGCACTTATAATTTGTTAATGCAGAAATCACTGTAACGTGGTTTCCTGAAAAATGAGGCTCCCTGCCCGTTGCGCTCACGAACCGTTAAAATAATGATAATTATAACGGACACCTTTTATATAATAGGTATTCTGGGCTTCGCGCCTATTAACCTTTTAAATTGTGATCAGTATAATAGAGCCCCTTAATTTAATGGGACTTTTTGTGCTTCGCCACCATAAAGAGGCTACTTCAGTCACGGAAGAACACCCGCTCACTAATATTAATCCTATGGGAGATTTCTTTTTAAATTTCTCTTTTATATGTCAATATTTTTAATTAAGTTTCTTTTGCATTGGGTAGCTGAGATTAATCTCAACGCAGGCCGTTTTTTGCTTTTTCGATTTTGTTTACAGATTATTTTTATTAAGATAATTTCACTTTCGAAACCGGTTTCAAAAGTGATAGTAGCCTCATAATAAAAAAAAAACCTGTAAACAAAATAAAAAAAGTAAAACAAATGACCTACGTATACTGTAAAAAAAAAAATCTTGAGGTTACTAAAAATTTTTTTTGTATTCCACAGATTTCTTTAGTAACCGGTACTAAAAACCGTAATCGTTGCTAACTGTTTTCTAGGTGTTTTTTAGTAATTCTTACAGATTTTCTTGTAACTGAGTAAGAATACAAAAAAATTTTTAGTAATTGCAATAATCAATGAGAAAAACTAAAATTGTTTTAGTATATCGACCTTTTTTTTTTACAGTGTAGAGATTAATATCTGCTATCCAAGGTAAAAACAATCATTAAAAAACATTGAAATGCAAACGATATATTAAAAAAAAATTCCCCTATAGGATTAATATTGGCCAGCGGTTGTTTTTGCGCGAGTGAAGTATCCTCTTAACTGTTACTACAGCTATCACCAAAATATAGTTTTGTGCTCTTCTAGACTTTTAATCTTTGATACGGCAATCACTGTAACGAGAAACCTCTCTGTAACGGGTCTCTACTTTTCACGCCCAGAAATCGTTCATTTGGCAAACATCAATTTATGGAAGAATGTGTGTTTTCTCTTAAACATGATTATATTTTTTCTGATAAAAACATATTGTAAAATATTTGGGTCTGATGTCAATATCAGAAGAATGAAATACCAATCAAAATTTTGTCATTTGCATTTGGACACAATCGTAGTCAAATATTGCCATTTTCTGAATAAAAAAATATTTTTTCAGTCAAATGTCTTTTAAAAATGACGTCATTAATTTCTTCTATTGAAATTTTGGTACCTAATTTCAGAGTGGGCAGAATGAAAAAATATGAAAATAATTTCATTTTGACGCAATCATAGGAAAATGCTGCAATTTCATGTTTTAAATAAATGTTTTCTTTTGATATATGATGTTAGTTCAATTTTAATGCCCTTGACCTTGACAAAAACCCTTTTTGCAAATTAATATTTTATTTTTTATTGTTATAATAAAATGCCATTAATGAAGATACAAGAAAGAAAAATCATATGCGTCAAGCATAGATTATGAAATATACTTTGCAACACCTATAGAATATTTTAACAAAACCGCTTAATAAGGTAAAAAAGATACTCAAGTAAACATTTTAGAAAACGCGTAACACATTTGAAACCCAGATTTCAGCCACTACTGTGCATAGTCGGAGAAAAACTCCAATTGTTTTGTGAAACCCCACATATGTATAACTGATTTGTATATATTCTATATAGTATTCTAAAATCTAGTTTAGTTAGAAAATGCGTAACATAGTTGAAAATACACCTTCAGAAAATTCTACCAATGGGCAGAAATGTACTTGAATTATTTTGTAAAGACCAGTATATTACCTACAGGTTTCTATACACGCTAAATATCAAGCTACAATTTAATTTAGGCAAAAATACACATAAAACTACTGAAATCACATTTCAAGGAATTACTTTTCATAGGCAGCCAAGTATCAAGTTCATTGCATAAACCTGTATATGATTTAATTTATAATCTAGAAACTTCTTTTAGTAATCTAAATACTACCATATTTACCCGCGTATAGGTCGAGAAATTTTGGACAAAAAGAGACTTTAAAGGTGGAGGGGGGTAGACTTATGCGAGGGTCCTTAATTCTTTTTTTTCAGAGTGGATTTCATCCGGTTGTCCAACATTAACAAAGGGCGGTAATATTAGAAAGTCCAACATTTCATTAATTGCCCAGTGCAGTGGTTTAAAGATGCGTGGGATCAAATTCCTTCCGAAATGATTATAAAATCGTTCAAGAATTGCTGCATAAGCAATGAACTAGACGGCACAGAAGATGATGCCATTTAAGAAAGTAATAACGACGAGGAAGAATGTTGCGATACAGAGATTGAAAACGTGTATCATGATGAGCCGATGACGACGAAGGACTTATGTGAAGTGTTTGGCGAGTCCGATATTGAATCGGACCTCGAATCAGTTTAACTTTGTATATTATTATCTTCATTATTGTATATTTAGTACTTTTTCTTTCAGGTAATTTCGAATAAATGTACAAAAAAAATAATAAAGTTCCTTTATTATTGTATATTTAGTATACTTTCTTTCTTTTCCAGGTGATTTTGAATAATGTATTTTGAAAAAAAATCAAATTTATTGATCGGAAAAGTGGGGGGTCGACTTATACGCGGGATTTATAAAAATTCAAATTTCTTGATCGGGAAAGTGGGGGTCAACTTATACGCGGGTAAATACGGTATATTTGTGCTTGAAAATGCATAATTCAAATTAAAAAGCATACTTAATGTACCTTTTTAAAATCACAATAGTAAAGCTTAAGAACGTTTTTGTTTAGCCCTGTATAGGATTAATAGAATTTATACACACCACGTAGTATGCAAAAATTTAGTTAAACTTAAAAACGCATAACTGAAAACGCACTTCCAGTAATCATCCCTAATAGATAATACTTCCGATACAGAAGTGTATTCAAAATCAATTATGTGTCCCTGTAAATGAACAATAATTGATAAACACATTATATTCTACAGAAAAAATCTTGTAGTAAAAATCAGCAATGTATATCAGTTTCAGAATATTTAAAAAAAAGAAACATAATTAAAATATGCTGCAAACATTTTTCCCCGTACACCATTATGTAATAGAATTATTTTGTGTGACCCTGTAAATCAATGATAAATTATTTTTGCTCCTTATTCTACAGAATCATGTTTTAGTGCACCTCACAAATTCTTATAATTTTATTATGTTTGTAACATTGTAACACCATTAAGGTACGCCGCAATTGATTTTCCCCATAGACCATTAAGTCACATATTACTTTTGAGTACTCCTGTACATATGAATTATAATCTCTACATACTTCATTTTCAATACCGAACTTGTCAAGCACTTACATTCAAACTACCCATAGCTATTTCGGGAATTGGCCGACGGTATCCGGCCAATTCGCGAACTGGCCGACAGCCTCTGGCCATTTCGCGAATTGGCCAATCAATTTTAAACAAAGTTGACCAATTCGCGAATTGGCCGATTTCGGGTTTTGCCCGTAACATATATATATATAAACAAGGACATGAGAAAATTTATTTAAAATCCTGATTTTAAATACCATCATCAACTGAATATCAAAACTGGAAAGACTGTGGTTAAGAATAAAGGTTTGCTGCAAAAACACTTTGTTGTACCAAACTCCTCTTACTAAAATATACCAAAATGGCATGCAATAAGTCAATAAAAAATAGGCAATATTAATTAAATGAATGTGTTGTACAAGTACAAGCAAAGATTGGATCAATATAATCACTGGCAGGCAGTTTAATTTTTTTTTGAAAAATTCCCTGCTACCATTTTTCTGTTTCAGTCGTTGACAACAAACATTTAAATGTTACCAACCAGATAAATAAATACATACAGGGTTGGCACGTTTCTTCCAAAGTGGAAAAAAGCGGTTGGAAGAAATTGAAGAAACTGTTGTTCTTTAGGAATATAACAGTATCAGTTGCAACTTTGTAAGATACAATAAAAGTATTTTTCTTGTAGATCACCTCAAAGTAAATTTAATTAATATTATATGCTAAATTAATAATTACATCAGTTTTTTTAGCCAAGATCATTCAATCACTAGGTACCTGGAGAAAACAGATTTTAACCAAAGTACACAAAATCAACTAAATAATCCATTTAAATTTAACCAGAATATGTTTATATTGTTTAAACTTAACTGTAGCTAGTAGTATGGATCATTAACCTACTGTAGATTGAAACTTGTGTAAATCAAATACAGTGCTATTAATTTACACCCATTTATTAAGGGAATTAATGTACAATAATAACCACATTAAAATTCTCATTTTCCTTAGTACAGTGCAACTGAGTATTACAAACAAAAAAAAATTTCAGTAGAATGCTGCAATCGGTTTCTCAATTTAGAATGGATGAATGCAAAAGATGAAAAAATTCTTCAGGTCCTGCTGAACTTGGAGAGTTTTAAAAGCATTTCAACATGCCCGTAGAGTTCATTTTTAGAACACTGGTCTTTTAAAATCAGGAGTGAGATATACATGCTAGTATAAATAATTACAAATATGTTTATATAATGTGTTGCAGAACAGTTTAAAACAATGCACTTTTATATGAAAAATAAATAAATTGCATTTTTTTTTTATATAAAAATGGCATAAACAATGAGGAAACACTTCCCTACCTCTAAAGTTATAAAAATCACCACCTATAATTACTTGCTGAACCTGTTTCTTATTAAAAGATAATATTAAAAATATTATTTTTGGAAAAATAAGGTAAGTTTTTCCAGATTGTAGAGATTTCATATAGTTACACTTTGAGTTTTAATTATTTTATATAGAGTAGATGTGCCAGTAATGGACACCCCCGAATGTTTTTGGTTTATAAAAAATAACCAATAAAAATTTTGCTTTTATTATTTTTTTTTTCCCATAACTCCCGCTTGCATGTTTTATAATCTGGGTTATTGTTGACACACTTAATCAAACCAATGAGGAAGCAGAAAATAATGTTCTACATTTCCACTGATTTTTTGTGGAAATCTTAATGAACATGTTAAAGAGCTGACTTTACTTAATTTATATCTTCCTTATTTTCTTGCAAAAATTGCATGTTTTTGTTTGGATAGTAATATGAAACTTTAAATTTCATATACCAATGGCCATTTACAAAATTTCATTTATTGTTAAGATTTTAGGACTGGTGTCCATTACTGGAATGCTTAATTAGTCTCTTTCCAGTAATGGACACCCCATGTGGCCAATACTAAAAGCAATTTCAGTAGTGTATAAAATCTTTTTTACTTAAAAACCGAAAAGCTATTTAATCAAATTCTTTAATTTTACTTAGTAGAATGTAATAAGCACTTTTTTTTAATAAATAGGGTCATTCCATGCCAAAATCACCCAAAAAATTTCAATATTCAACCTGACCATTTTAGATTTTAATGATACTGTCAGAAATCATTCTCCCTGATGATATAAATGAGAATATGTCTTTAGTTTTTTTATTTACTTCGATTTTCATACAACTAATTTTTAAATTTCGAAAAATCATTTTTTGGCTTGCATTGTTTTCAATTTTGATTTCCTCAGGTTCTATGAGGCATAGGGAGTTTTTTGACCACTAACTTTAAAGAGAATTTCCCAAAGCTTCATTTAGTATGCAAATTGACTATGCTTGATTAAAAAAATAACATTTTTTAAATTTTCAAAATGTGTTTTTGAATAAGATTTTTGAAAATATTGTACGATTTTTGAAATATTAGGAGCTTGAAATCTTGAAATTTTTAGAATGGGATCTCAATGGGATCAGAGTTATGAAATGCAAGCTGAATATTATCATACAAATAATAAATAAATAACAAAAAATAAATAAATAACAAAATAAGCTAGAGTTAGATTATTATTTGTATGGTAATCTTCAGCTTTTTATTTGTCATAAGTGCAAACATAGTTACAATGATGAAAAAGAAAAGTGGGTAGAATGTGACAAGTGTAAGAAAGAACACTTATAATTTTAAATGCATTCCAAAATCGCATGTTTAGTAATTTGGATTATCAGAAGTGATGAGGAAATTCAAGATTTGGCATTTGAATGCCATACAACACATCATTCGGACGTTGATATGAGTGAAGATTAGATAAAATGAGGCAATACAAAATGTCACCAAACTTAATTATTGTAAAACTAAATCTTTACATTGTAAATCCTTTAATGTAATAAATTATATCTTAAATTACAATATTTTCTTTTATCAATATGCTTTCATTAAGTTCTGAACACAAATACTATCATAAAACAATTATCTAATTATTTTTGTAGGATGTCCATTACTGGAGTTTTGGGTGTTTTGATATACATTTCTGTTACTTACAATTAAATTTTGATTCACATTGGGAAATGAGACTATGAGATTGATTAAATAATGTTGATAGATTAATATAATATTAAAAACAGTGGAATATAATAATTATAATATTAATTTAAAAATATTTTGGTACTTTTCGGTTAGCCGGGCGCCAGTGATATATGTACATATATATGTATGTATATATATGTATATGTGTAGATATATGTGTATATATATGTGTGTGTATATATACATGTACATATATCACTGGCGCCCGGCTAACCGAAAAGTACCAATATTTTTTAAAGAAATTCCTCAAGGGTGTCCATTACTGGCACATCTACCCTATGTCAAATTATACATACATACATATTTATATATATGTGTGTGTGTGCGTAAATTGCACGTACATATTAATTTAAAAATAGAAATGCAATGGAATACAAATTGAAATTGGTAATTTTGTTATTCGTATGTTTAAAAATGTTAAGAGTTTGATGATTTTTTTAATCACCCCATGCTTAAACTAAAACATATTTTTTTTTTCTAAGTCACTAATTTGAGGAATTTTATCTATAGATACTTAGAATTCATACACATTTTGTCTAATATAAGAACCAATTACGATTGTTAAATGTTATTTTTAAGTTGATGATATATGACGTATGAAATAAATACAAAAACACTTACGCAATATTATTTCTAATAGACATATGAATATACTATATAGAAAATGGATGCTTACGATCTTGTTGCTAGATAGATAGTCTAAAAGTTAAGACTCCTATATTAGGTGCTTTAGCCTTGAGTCAATTTCCCCAAAATTTCTGAAAATTTCCTCAAATCAGTGATTTTTTTCGTAAAAGTCCCCAACTCAGTTTCTACTCACAAAAGTAAAATTTCAATTTCCCAATTCACCACTATAAAAAATATTTAACTAACATAATATCAAAAATTTTCGAATTGGTTTTCGCAAGACTCCCTTATCATAGATCCCTTATCGTAGATACTATGATGATATGATAAGATAAGGAGGTCTTGGGGTAAATGGAGGAGGTCTTGGGCACAGAATAGAATACATTAGGATTCTATTGTCTGTGGTCTTGGGGTATCGTAAAATCAAAGAAGATGAAATACTATAAAATTTTCCATCTGCGCGCGAGCTGAGAATCTTACTGAATTTTTAGCAAATCAGAGGACGGCAGCGGAGCCGCCATTCCTACGAAACCGACCAGCCGGCAGCGTAGTCACAGCCGGCCAAATATACATAAATTGTAATTCATTTCTTTGTGTTCTTTGGATTTTTAAGGCAGCTGCACATTCTTCGATGTTTAAATGGTTTTTTTAGTTTTCATTTGAAGGTGTTTAAACAATTTAAAGTTAATTAATCGTAATACGAAAGTAAAAAAGTATGTTGGATTTAATTTATTATCCTATTTATTACTTTTGTCAATTTGCAGTTTTTTTTTTTTTTTTTTTAGCGTGAGTGTAAAGCATCTAAGCCCAAGTAAGTTTTCTGTGCACATGAAAATGATAGTTATCTACTTAATATTCCTCCTACATTATTTTCTTCTACCTGGAATACATGGAAACCAAACTTTACATTTCTGTACGTGTGTTGACAATATGGAAATTACAATATATTGCAGAAAAATATAATTCATTTTAAAATAAAAAATTTGTCAATGTAGTTTTATATTCAATACATTATAGTTTACAAAATCTATGTGTAAATGTTGCAAAAAATGACTTAAATTTTACTTTCACGCATAATTTCCTCTTCTTTTTTTTCGTTGGTTTCTGACTGGCATCCCTGTGTACTGATGAGGTGCTTTCGTAAAGCTCGAAACATTTACATTGTTCTTTGATCTTGTATTTTATGTGATTTAATTAATATGTTTGATTTTAGTATTTTTAAAATTTTGTCTTAGATTCAGATGCATCATGTTTGTCTAGTTGATATATTTTAACTTTGAAATCTATAGGAATTGTGTTTAGTGTGCTTATATATCACTTTCAAACAAAAATGGTTTCTATATTTGACCTTGAGTTTTTCTGAATATTCGTTATTCTCTCAAAAGATTTTTTTTTGTTCCTATATTAAATCATCTAAATTCTTCCACTTTCTTCCCAGCAAGAAAAGAGATTTTTCGATTACAAGGAGAGGAAGAACAGAGTATACATTTCAGTTTGACTGTTTTCACCTTTAGTGACATGCATAATCTATCATTGTATTGTGTTATACGCGTGTTAATCTAAAGTTGGGGCACATCTTACTTGGCAGTGGAGAGAAAGGCTAGCTAGCCTCTTTACGCAGTTTCACCTTAGTAGGATTACCATATCGGGGGATTATCATTGATTTGGCGAGTAGGAAATCACTTTTCGGATTTAGCATGTATATATTCTGCAGAATTTTTTTTCGCATTCTTTTAAAACTTTAAATGTACTACTTAATCGGTTATATACAGCCTAACATGAATACATGCTATTTTAAGCAGAATTTTATGTGCACCATTTTTAAGTGGGGGTGGGGGGGGGGGAAGGGAGTTGAATATTTAAATATTTTGAGGAGCATTTAATTTTTATAATGTCGTAATAAGGCTGTTATAAATTCCAAACTGGTTACTTTATGACAATTTGTTTAATTCATTTTTGTTCGCAAATAAATGTATCAAATTAGCAAGTGCTCTTATTAAGAAACTTTGTAATCAAAAGACGTTTTCCAATTTTCTGGTAAGACACAAGATCTTTCATAAAATACTGTCAAAAGATCAGGGTCCATAAGCCGTGTTTTTGGCCCATGAAATAAGACTAAAATTCGATTAATAAGAGTAATACGAACTTTGAGCTTGTGTAAGTCATATAAATCCGAACAAAATGCAAAAACTATTGTTAAAATCATACAGGATTAACCTTCTAACATTAAAGGGTGAAATAATTAAGTCAGTATAACAAAACTGAGTTTTAGTCTATTTCATGGGCCAAAAACATGGCTTATGGACCTTGATCCCTTTGCGTTTTGAAACGAATTCTTGATGTGGCAGCACGATAAAGGAGAAAAACCAGTCGTCACGTGACACTAATCGCTCATAACTCAATAAGAAATGTATTTATCAAAAACTGGAAACTCATTTCGATTCCAAATCGAAATGAATCGTCAGGCATGCCTTTGTCTTTAAAAATGAACCAGAAAATGTGTCAGAAAGTTTCGCGTTGTTGAGAAGATCATTTGAGAACCACCTTAACAGTGAGAATAACTTTTTAAACTGCATTTATTTTATGTTCAAAAATGCAATTTTAAAAATTAAGTCAAATCTATTGTGACATAAATTAGCAGTATTTAATGAGATTTTTAGTTGGCAGCATTTAAATGCTTGTTGTCAACTGCTGGTAAACAGAGAAATGATAAGATACTTAAAAATAAAAATTAAATTGCCTGCTTACTGTATATACAACAATAAACCTGTTAGTGACACACACATAATATTGTATTCATGGATGGGGTTTCTTCTGAAAGAAATGGAAAAAACTGAAAGAAACTAACAAAAAACAAAACAGATGCTCAAAATTAAAATATATGAACTAGGGTAGACGTGCCAGTAGTGAACACTCTTAAGGAATTTCTTTAAAAATTATTTTTTAATTAATAGTTATAATTATTATATTCCACTTTTTTTAATATTATATTAATCTATCAACATTATTTAATCAATCTCATAGTCTCATTTCCCAATGTGAATCAAAATTTAATTGTAAATAACAGAAATATATCAAAACACCCAAAATTCCAGTATAATGGACACCCTACAAAAATAATTAGATAATTGTTTTATGATAGTATTTGTGTTCAGAACTTAATGAAAGCATATTGATAAAAGAAAATATTGCAATTTAAGACATAAATTTATTACATTAAAGGATTTATAATGTAAAGATTTAGTTTTACAATAATTAAGTTTGGTGACATTTTGTATTGCCTCATTTTATCTAATCTTCACTCATATCAACGTCCGAATGATGTGTTGTATAATTATGGCATTCAAATGCCAAATCTCCAATTTCCTCATCACTTTCTGATAGTCCTAATCACTCAACATGTGATTTTGGAATGCATTTAAAATTACAAGTGTTCTTTCTTACACTTGTCACATTCTACCCACTTCTTTTCTTTTTCATCATTGTAACCATGTTTGCATTTATGACAAATAAGAAGCTGAAGATTACCATACAAATAATAATCTAACTCTAGATTATTTATTTATTATTTGTATGATAATATTCAGCTTGCATTTCATAACTCTGATCCCATTGAGATCCCATTCTAAAAATTTCAAGATTTCAAGCTCCTAATATTTCAAAAATCGTACAATTTTTTTCAAAAATCTTATTAAAAAACACAATTAAAAAAATTTTAAAAATGTTATTTTTTTAATCAAGTCAAGCATAGTCAATTTGCATGCCTTGGGAAATTCTCTTTAAAACTAGTGCTAAAAAAACTCCCTATGCCTCATAGAACCTGAGAAAATCAAAATTGAAAACATTTATGCAAGCCAAAAAATGATTTTTCGAAATTAAAAATTAGTTGTATGAAAATCTAAGTAAATAAAAAAATTAAAGATATATTCTCATTTATATCATCAGGGAGAATGATTTCTGGGGATTTTTATATTGGGCTAAAACATTCAAACCGGATTATTTTTACGAATGTAAACCTGATATCTGAGATTATTTTTACGAATGTAAAAATATCTCCACAAAATGTGGGAAAAAAAAAAAAAAAAAATTCAAAAATCTGAGAAGACAAAATTTACTATACTGTGTTCAAAGATTGGAATTATAGATGTGTAAAAACGTAAAAACTGCAAAAATTAATCTCAAAAAACTTAAAAATTGCAGAGAACAAAATTTATTATATTGGGTTTAAAGATTGTAGCTGGAATTCTTTAACGAATGTCAAAAAATCGCCGCAAAACGCAAAAAAACGTTAAAATCGCATGAAAGCCATTGTTAAATTCATTCTTTTTTTTTTCTGAATAAACTTTTTGAAAAGGGAAAAAATTACTCTATTGGACAAAAAGTTTGAAACGAGATTATTTTTAGGAATGTGAAAATATCTCCACGAAACGTGAAAAAAAAAAAGAATAAAATGAAAAATCACATTAAAAAATTCACGAAAAATTAAAAAATTGCGGAGAACAAAATTTACTATATTGGGTTAAAAGATTGTAAGCAGGATTCCTTTTACGAATGTCAAAAAATTCGCTGCAAAGCACGAAAAAATGCTAAAAGACACTTAACAAATTAGCGAAAAATTCACTAGTTGCTTAATGATTTCTGAATAAACTTTATTGAAAAGACGTCAACATTTACTATATTGGGCTAAAAGGGTGTAACCGGATCAGGGTTGGCTTTTTCCCGTCCAAAACTTGTTTTTCCCATCCCACCGGGAAAAACTTCCAAATGACAATATGTAAGAAATATTCTGGCTTTCTAAATCTGATGTGTAAAATTAAAGTTAGAAATACATAGTTATTACAAATTTCCCTTAGGTTTAAAATTATTCTGTAGAAAGGGAATATAAATAAATAAGAATTATTGCATAAAACATAAAATTTGCTCATAAAATTTTTTAATAATAAGGAATTTCCTAAATAGTAAATATTTTAGAACACAAGAAAATAAAATTATTAAACTTAAAAATATCAGTGTCATCAAGAGAAGCAATAAATAATTTGTGTTAAATTTAAATAAAATTTTTATTGCGTTTTAAGTAGACCTATTAAACACAATTTTTTTTTTAATTTAACAATTTTGGTTTGGTGTAATATTTACGCAAAATGTTCTTTTACATCATCAGTACCAGAAGTCCACCATATTTATTTGTTTACATTTTTTGTTGTTGCCTGATTCTTGTCTAGTCTATAATACTAGAATGCTTGAAGAATCAGTCTTTGAAGACCGATTCAGATTTTCTTTTAAAAAAAAACCCATCAAGCTTCATACAAAAACAATTAACAAAAAAGATATACAGCAATAATCACTATTTCGCCTGCACTATGGTGGAATAATTTAAGTAAAACTGGAATAGATGCAGAATTTCGTCAATTAATGGAACATCTTCAGGGATGTTGTGCATCATCAGCATCTCTAGAGCGTACTTTTTCTAATTTTTATTTCATCCAAAACAAGATTAGAAATAGACTGGGTTTACAAAACATCTGTAAATTAGTATTTTGTTATATGATTCTAAAATCTAATGTGGAAGTTGAAGACAAAGAATATGAATATACGATTACGATTGGTAAATGTTTGGTAATCTGTGTGGTGTGTAAATATTTAAATAAATGCACTCCATTGTCCGTTTTTCTAGACCTTCTTCCTTTTTTTTTTTTTTTTTTTACCTTCCAAGCAATTTACTTAGAACTCAATTTTGACATTTTTAAAGGTTTTTTTTTTAATTTATATTTATGTTTTTAATAATCAGTTTTTCCCATGTAGGAAAAACATAGTATTTCCCAGGACGGTAAATACCGATATTTACCATGGTATTTACCGGGGGTGGGAAAAACCTTGCCAACCCTGAATCGGATTCCTGCTACAAATGTTAAAATCTTCCGCGAAAAGTTAAAAATGTTCAGTAGAAAATTTAGTATAATTGGCTGAAAGATTAAAACTGGATTCCTTTTACGAGTGTTTAAAAATTGCAGAAAAACGCGAAGAAACGGCAAATACCATATAAAATTTATGAAAATTTTACAAATCGCAGAGGACAAAATTTACTATAATAGGTTTAAAAGGTTGAAACCCGATTAGTATCACAAATGTTAAACAATTGACACAAAATACGGTAAAACACTAAAAAATTCATGAAAAATCTAAAAATCATTGAGGTCAAAATTTGATATATTGAGCTGAGGGATTGAAACCAGGTGTATTTTACGAATGTTTAAGAAAATCGTCGCGGAACGCTAAAGAACACTTAAAATCACATAAAAAAAATTCCTAAAAAATCTAAAAATTGTAAAATCACAATTTGCTATATTGGACTAAAAGATTAAAGTTGGATTCCATTTATGAATGTCAAAAAAATTGCCGTGAAACGCGAAAAATCACATAATAAATTTGTAAAAAATTACTAAATAGCAGAGTAGAAAATTTACTATATGTGCTGAAAAACTGAAACCAGATTTCTCCTACGAATGGTTAAAAAATCGCCACAAAAAGCTAAAAAACATTAAAAATCTCATAAATTTTTTTTTAAATGCAGAGGTCAAAATTTACTGCATTGTGTTAAAAGATTCCTAACACAAATGTTAAGAAATTAATGCAAAACGCTAAAAGTCACAAAAATTTCAAGAAAAATTCAAAAATTTATGTACGATTTCTGAATAAACTTTTTTGAAACGAAGACAAAATTCATTATATGGGCTAGAAAATCGAAACTGAATTACTTTTACCCAATGTGGTAAAATTGTCGCAACGTGGTTAACTGAGGCCATTTTTAAACAAGAAACCACTGTATATATTTGGCTATGTGTGCGTGCATGTGTGTGTGTTTAATAAACATTTGAGCCCCCTCTCCCAAAAAAAAAAAAAAAAAATTCCGGTCACGCTACGCCTATGACTATACTTGTGTTCTTTTGACATTAAATTTGCTTGCAAGAGCACAAACTTCGTATCTTTGTATGCAGTTGATGACATCCATTTTGTTTTTTCAGTGGTTACAGTGTAATGAAAACTAGTGCTGGAGATATGAAATAGACGTAAGCAAGTAAAAACTCTGGAGCCGAGACAGCTGAGCACAAGAAGTTTTCTAATTAAGTTGACTAAGCTCATCGTAATACGCAAAAGTAAGTTTTTTAATTTCACTCATTCTTTCTTCAAACTCTGTATGTTCTGCAGTTCAACAGATTCTGTGTTTATATAATACACAGGTGCACTATATGTATACAGGAGTTTCTCCCAGACAATTTCAGAAGGATGTTGCACCCTGCCTGCCCTTTGGTTTACAAAGTAGCACCCTTCTTGCCCCTCAGTAAAAAAGTGCTCTTTCTCCTTTTTGCATTAAAAAATTTGCATTCATAGTAAAAATTGACTGAGTGTTGTCTTGAAAAGAGTGCCCTGACCTTTAAATGTCAAAAGTGTCTTTAAAAACCAAAATAATACCTTTTTAACAATTTTAAAAAGTGCCCTTAAGAATCCAAAAAGTGCCCTTTTCTCACCAGCGCCACCCTGCCTTTTTTTAAACCTGAGGGAAACTCTGATATATATATTATGGATGTGCTGAATATTCGGTATTCGGTTAGGCCGAATATCAAACGTATTCGGTCAAACTGAATTCTTTAAAAAAATTATTTTTTTAAACATTTCTTTAAACCTTACACAACTTCTACTTTTAACAATCGTTCAATAAAAGTGTTCAGAATAATTAGAATCTTATTTAAACTGCAGAGAATGCTCTTACATATTTGTTATTTGAAAAGTGTGGCTTGAGAAAATTAACCATTGATCACAACTTTTATGAATTTAATGATGTACAAATGAAAATTCCTGAACATTAATTAGAAAATAATCTGTTTGTTTTTCCCAAGTAAAATGCTTTAAAAAGAAAAATGAAAGAAACTTTCAGCTGTGATAATAGACATAAAGATTTACAATTTTTGTCCAGGATTGCAATCCAGTTATTCAATCAAATATACTGTAAAATACCGATTATAAGCCGAATACTCAATTCTATACTCGAAAGTAAGCCTCCCTTCCACTTTTAAGCAATTTTGTTATTGTTTTCCATTCCCAAATATAAACACCCCCATACACACACACATGCATGCACACAAATTTTTTTTGCACAAAAAATTGATTTTAAAATTCTAAGGGAGAGAATTATAAATCTTTTGGCAGATTTCCACTTATGTTTTTGTATAATGTTAATGAAATCCCCCCCCCCCACATGAAATGTCTACTTCCCTCCTCAACACTAATCTTGAGAGGGGGGGGGGGGGAAGAAGCAATTTAGATAATTATTTAACTATTGTTGCAAAAAAGTTATCAATAGAGCAAAAAAAAAAAAAAAAAATCAAGACTTTAAAGTGTGCACTGAGAGGTGGGGCAAAGAAAAAAAGGACTTTTTGGGGGGGGGTGGGTGGGCGGAAGGGAATAATCTAGATGGTTATTTAGATAGGGTTACAACAGAATCACAAATAGAGCCAAAAACAATTAAGAATTTTAAATATTTTAAATTTTAGGAGATTATTTGAAGGTGGAGAGAGTCTTCATGAGATGAGGTTGAGGGGGCAGGGGAATATTTTAGGAAGAGGGGATAATTCAGGTGGTGGATTAGGTTTTATTTATTGTTAGTAAAGAGTATTAAAAAAGTCTGAAAAGAAATTTAAAATTACAGAGCTCTAAAGGTTAAACTATGCATTTTTGGTACCAGAGGAGGGGGAAGTAGTAATTTTGAGAGGGGGGATATTTATTGTTACAATAAAATAACAAACAAAAAAAGAAATGTATGGGGGGGGGGAAGATTTTAAATTTTATGTAGAGGGGCCAGGAGTTTAGGAGTGGAAATTTAAATGATTCTTCGTTTTAAGTTTTTTTTAAATACGGAAAATTGCAAAAAATGCTCCCTTTTTAAATTAATGATGCAATTAATTTTGAAGTCCCCTCCCAAATTTAATCCTTTTTATTTTTGAAAAAAATGTGGGGGGGGGGGGGGTACAATTGGGATTTTACGGTACAGTGTATCTCATTTTATGTCAAACTTGGATTTTTATTTGTTACTTTAACAATAAGGAAGATATTGTAACTATATTTTTAACAGAGTTATTTCGATTTCTGTGAAATACCCTTAAGTTTTTTCACAGGCATGCGATTCTTCCATGAATATTTTTTAATTTCCATGGAAGTTTTTTTTTTTCTTTTTGAGAAATTTAGCAAAATTAATTTTGAATCTGTTCCGGAAAAAATCATTAATTTTTTCAAATGATCGCAAAAAAATATGTATTTTGTCAAAGATCTGAGAAACAAATAGTGTTTTTTTTTTTTTTTTTTTTTTTTTTTCCTTATATCGGTCACTGAAAAAAAATCTCATTCGTCCATCGGTCGACGTGTCAAGTGTTAAATTTTGGGAAAGTGTTAAATTTTGTCATCATGAATTTCAATACACTATCGATGAAAAATATTGTGGATTTTGTCAAAAAGATCCTTGAAACAAAAAGCAAATTTTGTCGATTAGTTGTGCAAAAATATCGCTAATTTTGATAAATAGTCGGGGGGGACAAATTAGATTTAGTGAATAGTTTGCAAGGGGGGAAAAACACTGATTTTGTTAAATGATCATGGGGGGAAAAAACACAGATTTCTTCACAGGGTCTCTGAAAATAAATGTGAATTTCGTCAAACAATTGTGGGATAAAATCTTGAATTTTGTGAAATGATTGCAGAAAAAAATCAAGAAATGCAATTGGTCATGACGTAATCAGCACATGACATTATCTCAATAGGTTACGAAAATAGGAAATTTTTTTTCTCCACAGGGACAAGATGATAATTTTCATTAATAGTTTTGTGTCTGTGAAAAGTTTCAATAAGGATTTTCTGCTTTCCTCTTCAGACTCTGATTTAATATTCGTACAATTCAGAAATCTACAAAGGCCTTGGCAAATACAGTACTGCATCGGATCAGTTGATGCTCCCCCCCCCCCCCTCCGATGCAGGTTGACTTTAATTGTTTTGAACTCTGGTTGGGATTTCACTATTGCGATTGAGTTAGTGTTGACCAGATTTTTCAAAGAAATCCTGGATATTTTTCAGATGAAACAATTTACTGCAGAATTATTTCCATTTAAAAAAAAAAAAATGTCAACCCCTTTAACCCTATTCTTACCTTAATTCATGTTTATATATATATATATATCCATTAATTAAACTACTGCAACACCAACAAAAACTGTGAAATTATGAATAAAAATAAAATAACTAATTGACAACAATACTGTCCCCCCCCCCCCCACCCCCCAACACACTGAATATAGATTCCAAATACATAGTAACTGATGCACCACGCTTGATAGAAACCGGAAGCGAACTGCACATGGGTGAAAATGGCTAGTCCATGTCGAAAATGGGGAAGTCCGTACCATCTTGGAATGTGTTTGTTTATTGAATATCACAGATATGTCGTAATTTTTTGGCGAATATCTTTGTAATATTGGAATATCTTTTTGTTTCTGTCATTGAATTATATGTTTTAAAATGTTATATTGTACTCCAATCATATTAAAATAAGTTATAAAAAGACAAATATAGTAAAAAAGATGGTTTAAAAATATGATCATAAAACTAAACATACGTTTTTTTCCCTCACAATATATATTAATAAATATGAAGTGCGAAACTTAATCTTTTAAGAACAACATAAATATTTTAAAAATCAGTAAATTAAATTTTTGAAATAAATTATCTAAAAATACATTTATTAATAGTAATAATAATAAACGAATCGAATTTAAAACAATCAGACACTTACTTTCATTGTATATTTTTATTAAATGGTTTTTAGACACTTATGAATCACTGGATTCAGATAATAAATCCAAATCATCATCATCTGTTTCAGAAAGATGTATTTCGAGAGGTTCACACATTTCTTCAATTATACCATCCCTTTCCCAATATGTAGTTTCTAATGAAGCAACATGAGAACAGTATTTTTTCCAGTGTTCAATAATGACACTTTCAATGGCTTCAATGAATATGTTAATAATTTTGACATGCAAATATCTCCCGTCGCATTGTGTTTCCTAATAAAATTCTTGATTTCTGCCCAAACATATTCGATTGCATTAATATCGCAATAAGGTGGCAGTCTCAATGCTGTAAATCGATTTTGTTAGAGCATACAGTCAGACTTATAGGATTTTGTGCGAGGCTGATTTAGTTTAACTAATTCCAATAATTTTTTGAAAATCATTTGAATATGGAATATTATTAGAGAAGTCTATTCTATCCATAATGTCATTTTTTCTATTCTATGAGTTTGGCACTTTATTTAGCTGGACTGAATGGTAAGCATTATCAATTGCTATTACAGCATTTTTAGGAAGGTTCGGCTGCAGAAATCAGCTTTTCTGCAGCCTATTTTTTAAAAATCCTAGAATTCATTTGTCCGTGATATTCTCCACTTGCAAAGGTGATTTGGATAAGAATTCTGAAGCAAAATCTCTTACTAAGAAAGGATAAAAAAAAGTGCCTAGAAAAAAAAAAGCTATTCCAGTTGAGATTTTGGATTTGATTGAAAGAGATTCACACAACTGGAATCTTTTTTCAAATTTTCTGAAGCTCCTAAGACTTCCCATTATAATCCCTACATCCACAGCGCCTGTCGAAAGACATTCGCCATTTTCAAAGATGAATCTTGTTTGCAGAGCCGTCCTTGGGGGTGTGCGACAGGTGCGGCCGCACAGGCCCTCGCGCCCGAGGGGGAAAAATGCAAAATAGCTAAATATTTGTTATTTATTTTGTTAAGGTTTTTTTTTTCATAATAAAATTTATATGTGTAAACTTGCTTATTTAAAAAACGTAAAAATTTTTATCAATAAAATATTTGTTGCAAGTTGTGGACGCTCCAGAAGAGAATAGATTTCTTGTAGCTTTTATTCAATCTGTAGACATTGTTATACTGTAGCCTAGGCTGCACCAGGCGATAAAAAAATCTGGTCAGGCCCATATAAACTGAATGTTAATTGTTAAGACTAATGATGATGATGCTGATAAACTGCTCACTATTATTTTAATGACTATTTGAAATGGACAACATAGATTTGCTTTCTTTCTTGTGTAATCAAGTTTCTCTTTTTATTATACGAATATGGATGTTCCTGCCCACATGCATACGCATGTTCTATCTCATAAACACGACGGGGAGGCCAGGGAGCTGAAACCCTGCCCCCCAGACCCCGAGGCTAAACTAAAAATTTAAAGTCTCCAAAAATTATCTATATATTTAAAACGCTAAGCGATTTCTTTCGACAATCCGTGAGAACAAACTACTGCATCAAATTACATCATTCTTTTTTAAAATGAAAGATATTTGGGCACAGATTTGTTATCGTGCATTCGTTTGTTCGAAAATTTAATTAATTAGCCGTAATTTTCAATTAAATTTTGACTTCTGCTAATGACGTCATAATCGGATAACGCCCACTGTTGCGAAGCACAAAGTTTATTCTAAGCTCTATGGTTGCGAAGATAAAAGAGGAATAATAAATATTAAAAGCACGTGTAATTTAGGCCGATTTTTTTAATTTGCAAGTTAAATTTCGGTAAAAATATTTATCTGCGTGTTTTATAAGCGAATAAAAATTCATATTTATTGTGACGTCACAGGAATATTGTCTATTGGCTTTATTTTATCATTATGCATTATAACTTTGTTGATGCCATTTTTTCAATACAGTTAAATACAAAATATATTTTTATTTGTATACATGGTATTTAAGCATTAAAGTAACATATATAAAGTACGTGTGAAAAGTTTGCGCTGGTGAAAATGACGTTATGCTTAGCTTGAAATGCATTTTAACAGTGATAAAACTAAAGAGAAAAATGTATGTGATTGTGTCAACATGTCAACATGTGTAATTTTAACTGATTTTTTCCATTCTTAATTATAAAGTTTAGAATTGGAGCCGTCGTTGATTGCATACGTTGATTACATGTTACCAATTACCTTTTTTTTTAATTATAGGTTAGAAAATTTCCTATTTTAATAAAAAAAAAATCCCAAAAGAAAAGGATTTCTGGAAATTTGAAATTATTAAAAATAGTGTTATGGTTTAAAAAAAAAAAAAAAAAAAAAAAAACTTGAAATAATGATTGTATTTTTAGCTAGAATAAACAATGTAAGACTAATATTTCATAGGAATTATTTTGGTTGGTTTATTATAAGTTCATTTAACAGTTCCTTATTAGCGCAAAGTCCTATTCCTTTCACTGTGAATTTCGCTTTCGATGTCAAAAAATAGTTTTTTACTTTTGGACGCCAGCCAAAATACAGTGGCAATTCTTACAAATGTACAACGGTTGTGACAACAAACGACGCTATCGCTTTAGCTTTCATCGTGCTTACATCACTTCTAAATACTACAAATTTCTATTTTTTACTACATTTTACTACATTTTACAATTTTAATTCTTACATCATCAATTAGAAAAAAAAAAAACTTTCGAAGGAAATTTATTTGAAAACTGACGCTTAATTTAACGACTTTTTTAATAATTTTCAAGCATGGAAAGTTTTTCAATTATTTTTTATCAATGACCACCAGTTTGCTTCAATAATGTAAAATAGCCCCTGGGAAAGTTGCCACAATTGAAAGTAGATTTCCCTAATCATCATAAAAAGTGAATAATAATAATAATAATAATAAGCACAGTCATAAATCATAAAATCAGATTATCCATAAGATAGAGCATTTTGGCGCTAAACAAAAATCTGTCAAAAAAAAAAAAAAAAAAAAAAAAAAAAAACTATTTTCAGTTTATGTTGAACATAAAATTGATATGTTGAATTCGTTGATGTATATGTTCCAGCAAATATCAGAATATGCTAGGAATTGCATTTTTTTTGCATGTACAAAAAAATTACACTTGAAAACATTAAAAATCTCCCTCATCTGCAGATTGATTTATTACTGTAAAAAAGTTCTTCATCTTTACATAAAAATTGATTAGCTTAAAATAATGGATGCGTTTTAGAAGATATGGATTTGTAACGAAAAATGATTAAAGAGGACATTTTAAAACTTTTAATTTAAACATTTTAAAACTTTTTTAACATAGAATTCCGACGGTGCTTTTGGGCAGGTGCAATGCACATGCGCATAGGAGCTCATTCGGTTGCATCATCACAGTGGGAGGGGGGGGAGATGTGTGATTTATTTACTATGTTCTTTTATTTACTGAATATGAGATGAACGTAGGAATATACTTTTTGTATGATACTTCATACGTCCATGAAATTTTTTTCTTGCTGTGGGGAATTTGGCGGTAATGTGAAACGGATTTGCATTACACAGTTGTTTACAGATTGTTTGTTTGGAGTTTGCACCGGAAATAGTACTGTATTTTACTGGGGGGAAAAAACTTTTAAAATATAATGTTTGAAAAACTGTTTCATACGCACCCCTTCTAAGAAGCTTATTTTACTGATATTGTTATAGTATTTTTTTTCCGTCAAGTTTTGACGGGTTCCATCTAGTGGAAGGTTAAGTTTTTAAAAGTTCTTAAGGAAAAAGAAAATTTTGGGAAATATAGATTTTAATTCAAATATTTTTCCTATATTTAAATTCTCTAATTAAATTAAAAATATTAACATGTTTATTATTTGTTAATTAAATCAAAAGTTTAAATTGGTTACAATTAAAGAAAGAGTAGAGTTTACAGGTCAAAAGTTGCATTTGTTACTGTCATAATATAAAGTGTTCTGGTCAAGTAATTTAATTGATTAATTCTTTGATTATGAATTTATTTTTTTTATTAGAAACTGCTGCAAGTGGCGAATATATATATATTTTTTTTCATTCATGGTGATTTTTCAAAAGTCTTTGTCGTACTATGACAATTTTAAAAAGAATCTACCACAAAGATTTTTTTTTTTTTTTTTGTAAATAGTAGTACAAAACAAATATAAAAATATAGTGGCAGCCCTGCTGTCAGTCCGTGGAACGTACACTGAAAAAAAAAAAAAGAGGATCGATCTACTAAAAAAAAATTTAGTTTTTCTCATTGATCCTTGCAATTACTAAAAATTTTTTTGTATTCTTACTCCGTTACAAGAAAATCTGTAAGAATGACTAGAAAACAGCTAGCAACGATTCCGGTTTATAATACCGGTTACTAAAAAATTCTGTGGAATACAAATTTACTAAAATAATTTTAGTAACCTCAGGAATTTTTTTTACAGTGTATATGAATATTTTAGCCTTTATCTTTGATTTATTTTTCTGTTTAAAACATCAGAAAGGAATTAATTTCTTCACCAAATTGTTTTAAAAATTGTTTGATTTTGCATCATTTTGGCTGATCATTGATCGCCTGCTCACGAATTTCTGAATGGGTCATAATTTTTAGACCTATATCCAGCCCGCTCCAGAAAAAGCTATCCTGAACCGGCTGTAGAAGCCAAAATCTCCTTTCAAGCCTCAGCCGACAAAAAATCATTAAAATCAGACCCGACTCCACTCAATTCCTACAAAAATTTCCGATCTTTGTTTGCCAATATTATCCTGCAATTAAAATTTTTTTAAATAATATTGCACACATATTTAACCCCTTGAAGGGCACTGGTATATTATATATACCACTTAATTTTAATTCCAAAATGCCACAATGACACCAGAATTTATTAATCAAATTTTGAATTTATAAGGTACATGAGGAAAAGCTTTTACTTATTTTAAAATAAATTCGTTCCTGAATCCTGGTGTCAATCAATCATTTCAATATTTTAGATAACGAGATGTATCGAGAACATCCAATTAGTTACCAGAAAAACTATATAGAATCTCTTAGTGTAAAATAAATTCCCTTTGTATGTAAGAAAACACCATAATTTTTTTTTTCGGTTAATGTCTAACATTTTACTTTCTATGCAAACAGGACACGGACCCTTTAATTTAGGCCATCACAAAGTAAAATTTATCTGTATCTCAAAAACTAATCATTGGAATGAGATGTGCACTTACATGCCCACGTTTTTTACAACTGTGTTTCGTTTTAAGTGAAATTAATGTCGATCATAATTCATAATTTTTTTAATATGATTTTATTAATAATTTTCATAATTAAAAATTTTTTTTGAATTGAAAAAAAAATGCATGAAATATCTTTGCGTCTATGCATTGTATCGCATTAAAAAAAAAAAAAAAAAAAAAAAAAAAAGTCAGACGATTTTTGTGAAGATAATAAATAAAAGATTGTCACGTGAATTAACATTAGCATTCTCAAACTTTTAACACATCTAATCCCCGAAGATTTAAGAAAGAGTTTGCAATCGGTGCCTTTTTACGGGTTGAGTGAACTTAAATATGGTGTCAAAAGTGAGTTCTACCATTGGAAAAATTCAAAATCGATACAATGTTTAATATGTAGATGACCCCTTAATTCAAAGTTTGTATTCAAATTCGAAAAGTAAACACAATCCCAACTCGAACAGTTTATCTTTCGCATCTTTCTGCGGCAACTTCACGATTAAAAAGTATGGGATGCTCTGTCTCTCCTTTTTAACTACTGTAACAATATCATTTATTTACAAAAGAAAAAAAAAAAGAAAAAGAAATGCTGCTTCTACATGAAAAAATTCCCTGGCCTGACCCAAATCTGCATAAAAAAGAATAGTGCGAGTATTAGGAAAGGAAATTGGCCCGAATCTATATAAACCACCACTAAAACATACTAACATCCCCTCCCCCCGACCAAAAAAAGAAAGCTTAATTCATGGTGCGCCACTATGTATATCACGTAAGATTTTTCAACAGGCTATTGCGTTGTGGGAAGTAGTGTTGCCAATTTAGAGGATTTTTTTCATTCCAAATATCTACCAGAATTTCCGAATATTTACCTTCACTTAATTTAATCATTTATTGTCTGTCATTAAATAAAGCAAAAATTCCTTTTCGAAATTTCTGGTAGATGAATAAATGGCATCACTTTGTTTAATCACGAAATGTCTGTCATTAAATAAAGCCAAAATTATTATTGGAAATTTCTGGTAGATGAATAAAAATTCGCTAAACTGGCAACATTGGTACGAATGGTTAGAGTATTAAGTTTGTAAGTGAAGGGCCTCGCAAAAGTTCTTGCACTCGGCCTCGCTTTCGCTAAGGATGGCTCTGCTTGTTTGTTCTGAATTAAGAACAAGAATGAAACAGGAGACATTAGATCGACATTTGCGAATAGTGTTAAATGGACCAAAGAAATTGACTGATGCACAATGTCAAACAATAATTGGTATTTTTAAGTCTACTGGCAATAGACGTATATTGTTATAAATATTCTTTTTTTTTCCTTCCTGAGCCATTTTGTGCTTTTTTTTTTATCTGCGTAATATTTCAGTGAGCTAGGTAAGTAATTATCAATATATTTTTTGATCTCCTTTTGAATCTCCCTTACATTTTGATTTTCACAATTTTACAAAAACAGGACCCTTAAATTAACGTTGATAAAATTCACAAATTTATGAATAGATTTTTCACAATTTCACAAAAACAGGACCCTGTCTGAAATATCTGGACAGACCCCTGACCATAGTGTCCCAGACAAACCAACCTTTTAGTTATAAAATTGTCTCATAAAGTTTTCTGTTTTCTTCTGAATTTGTTTTCTACATCTGCTTTTTTGGTATGGAGGTTGACAGACATTTAAAAGCCCAAACACAACACACATGCATATTTCTTGTTAAACTGTTTAATTATTTATAAATAATGTGATTATTTTAAAATTTTGTACCGAATTTTCTTTTTTTTCCGTCACAATTAGAATCTACATTATTATAAAAACTCCGGTAGACTCGAATGCATGTCTCATGACTAATGGTGCTTCACCTTAAACAGTTTTAGTTAAGAAAACTGTAATCGTACTCTTTCATTTTATTTGTGACAGCTGTAAAATAGAGTTAAAAAGTATTCTTAAAGAAAACTGGTATTTTTTTATAAACATCCTTATTCCTGTATTTTAATTAATCTATACCAGGGTTGGGGAATTACATCATTTTACTCTCCATTAGCGAGGGGATTTACTGACAAGGCGAGTGAATCTTTAAGAAATCTTTAAAATTTCAGGCTATAGAATATGTTTTTTACTTGTTAGCTATATTTTACAACTCTTCAAATTACCGCAATGTAAATATGGTACTAAGTTCTATTCTATACCAAACTTTCATCTGTTGTATATATTTCTTAATTTTAGGGGGGGGGGGGGGGAATTATGAAAATACGTTGTAGTGGTAATGAATTATTTTTGCAGTTGTGTAAATTCTGTCCTAACAATTTTCAACTGTACGTTCCTTCTTGCTAGCTGGTAAGATTTTCGGAAAATACCCCACCCCTGATCTATACCAATGTCTGCATGTTTAAGATTATATAAGATACAATACTTTTTAATCACAAAAATAGCCATTCAACTTAAATTTTGTAGTTTCAATTTATGTAAAAAATTTAAAGTTTAGGGGGTTGTCTTCATACTGATATGGCACCAAACTCTGATATTTTCAGTACAACCACCTAATTTTTACACCAGTTTTAGCTTTTTTTGATAAATTTTAGTTTTTGATACCAAACAGGAAGTCATCTGGTGAAATAGTTTAGGAATTTTGGAGGTTTAAAGTTTGGATCTTGTGATGTTAAATTCCTCTTAAATCGTTGCATAACGGACATTGCAGTGCAGGCAGTAGTTTAACTTAAAAGTACTTGTCAAAATGAGTGGTAACTTTGGATTGGCTTTGGGTTTGATATCTTGGGAATTGATGAAGTTATGATTTTTTTTTCTTCTAAAATCCCTCTATTTTTTTCCCCCTTTGGGCCATTTTTAATGCTATCAAAAATCTGTCGTATATAATTTTTTGGCCCTTTTCCTAGAAGTAATAACTTTAAACGGATTCGATACGTATCATAGTTAAGAAATTGTGAGGTTTTTTCTGTTTTAAAAAAAAGCTGAATGGTTCGAAAACAATTTTGTTCCTGAAGCATGTAAACAGGGCCGAAACTAGGGGGGGGGGCAGAGGGGGCACGAGCCCCGGGCGCCAGCAGAACAGAAGGCGAAGGGGGCGCCAAATGCAGGTTTTGTTTGTTGTTTGATATAGAAATGTATATATATATGAAATTTGTATAAAAAGTCTCGCAGCCAGAAAATCCAAAAGAAAAACTGAACCAAATGCATTAAAATAGACAAATAGATAAAAAGATTCGTCTACAATACAAGATAGCAAATGAATAAAAAAGGAACTGTTCTCTTAGGCTATTTTCTTTCTCCCATTCCAAATATATCCCGTCTATACCGTCTATCATTTAAATCTCTTCCTGTGGTTTAGGAGAATCACTAACATTTTTCAAGGTCAGTCCCTACTCATGTCTATATATGACACTGTTCAACGTCGTCTGGATACGGTACTGCACTGTCCAGCATGGATAATTAGCAAACAATTCCCTCACTTTGACCTTTCTATTAGATAAAAATATTCCACGAAGGCTGTTCTATTTTTTCCCATTTCTCGCAGCATGGAGCTTTCTTCTTTTTCCATTTTGTCATGGGCGAGGGGTAACTGCCGTGGACAATAAACACAAATTGGGGGATGAATGCCCAAAGTAAAATTCTCAGTAAAATCTTTTTCTTTTAAGTATAGCATTTGTAAAGGTACAGTAAAAAATCAAATCTCGTACAGGGCGCTACCCTGACTTTATCTTCCAAAAAGTTTTTTACTCGTCTTTTTGCGAAAGCTTTCTAAGCGTTTTGCCGTCCTTGGCGGCAACTGGAATATGCCGGCCTGTTACTTTTGCTAAAATTACTTTTTCATCCAGATCCAATCTAGTATTATTAGAGGGAGCTAGGTTGGGCGACTGCTTGGGATACTAAAAACGAATAATATTTGAAAGGATAATTTGAAAAATACGCAAAATAAAACTCTTTGTTAAAACTTTTTTTTTAAAAAAAAGAATGTCATTTGTAGGGGTGCAGGGAGAAAACCATACCCAAGTTGCTATGACTAATAAAACCGCAGCCGCCCCAGCCTTTATTCTCCCAAATTATTTTCTCGTCATTTGGCCATTTTCAGATAAATGAAAAATGCCGCCATACCATTTGTTACAATTACTTTTTTACATACAAATCCGGCTTTAAAGGGCGCGAGATCGGCTATTACTAACGACACTAAAAACTAAGGAGATGAAACATATGCAAGATAAAATAGTAACCTCTCCTCCCCCCCCCTTTTTTTTTAAAGAATATAGCATTTGTAGAGACGCAGAAAAGAACCTCGCACAGGGTGCCATGGCTAATAAAGTCGTCTTTGCAAAAAAAAAAAAAAAAAATTCGTCTTTTTGCCATTCTTACGTGTTTTGCCGCCCCATTCTTTTGCTGTAAATATTTTTTTAGATCCAGATGTAAATTTCCGGGACAAATACATCGTGTGCCCCTGTAATAATCAAGCTCGATTTCTTTTTGTTTTTAATCTTATCATACTCTAAAAATGCAAAATATCGATTATAATCAGTAACAAAGTCAAATGCATTCTGAATATCAGCTTTATGTAAACAGCATACCAAGTGTGGGGGACCCCTAAATCAGGGGCCCCAGTGTCACGATCCAGATTTAGATTTATCAGATCTGATTTAATTAGACTCTGAATCTGTGTAATTAAATCGTCATAAAAGTCTCTAACAGTAACAGGGTTCCGTTCAGCTCAGATCCAAGTTTGAGTCTCACCCCAACCCTCCACAACCGTTCACAGTTCTGATAATTGCTAATAGAAAAGAAGACTAGGAAAAACATTTAAACATAACTAAAACATTTCTGGGAATTGCAAATGGTATAAAAAATATTCTTTTTAAATTACATGAAAATTATGAAGCAATACTAATTAAAAAAAGTGCTAAGAAAATCCTTTGAATGCAAGGCCCTTTGAGACCATCGCGACCCCTTAAATCCGCCCCTGAAAATATCAATAACTATACTTCCTAAGATGAAAACTTGTATAAAGCGGAATATTTTACGGTTCCTTTCGATTCCATTTTCAAGGTTTTAATGAGTCAGTATTTGACAAAGCTGATTACTTAGTTCAGTATTACAGATTTTCTGGTTATATACTTTAAATTTTAGAAACTTAGAAAAAATTTGCTTTGGAAATTTTCTTTGCGGATGGGGGGGGGGGGGGGGGGCGCCAAAATGGCTAGTTTCGGCACTGCATGTAAACATAGTGAGAAGATGGGATTGAACAGAGATGGCAAAATTCTGCTATTATTAAATAACTGCTCGGCACATTCTGTCACATTAAGCAAAGAAAATGTAACAGCGCAGTTTCTTCCGCCAAACATAACTTCTCTCATTCAGCCAATGGATCAAGAAATCATACGTACAATGAAGTCCAGTTATAAAAAAGGGGTTTTGCAAAAGTTGCTAAGCTTAGATTCATCGGCTGATATGCTTGAAAGATTTAAAAAAGTTTTCACTCTAAAAGAATGCATTTTTCTTTTAGTAGATGCTTGGAATGCTGCTTCGCAAGATACCCTGATAAATGCCTGGCATAATTTATGGCCAGCATCACTGTTTATCGAATCTGAAAGTGACAATGTAATATTTAATGGGTTTCATCCCAATGCTATCCAAAGCAAAACTAATGAATTATTAGTTTTTGCAAAACAGGCTTTGAATAGCATTGAAGATAGTGAAGTTGTGAATGGGTATCTTGCGATGACAGTATTTCATCCATAGAAAATAAAACTGACCTGGAAATAATTTCTAGTGCTCTAGATATTGTTGAAGCTTCCTCATCAGAAACTGAATCTGATGAAGAACTTGAAAAAATTAATCTCGAAGACGGTCTAGCCTTGGGAGAAAAATATTTGAAATTCTTAAGACAGCAGAATTTTGTAACTGAACAACAGATAGTGACTGTTCAGGAGCTTCAGAATGAAATAACAAAACAAAGAAACAAAAAATTGAAGCAGAAAACTAAAAAAAATTATTTCATCATTATTGTGTATATTTAGCATTGTATCTTTAATTATTATTTACTATCTATTATTAAAAATTGATATTTCATCATTATTAGGTATATTTAGTACTATTGTATCTTAATTATTACTTACATGTCTTTATTTTTAATACTTTTCCAATTTATTTTACATAATTATTCTATGTAATAATTAATTATTAAATTATTTTAATATTTTGCTTAATTATTTTAATGTTTTACTTTATTATAAACATTCGTTATAATTTCCAATGCTTAACTACCAATCAAATTAATGTTTCAAAAATGTAAACAAATCAATGACCCAAAATTCTAAATACCGCACAAACTCTGCTCCCGAGCTGTGCAGATTTGACAGAGTCTACTGTATATAAATTTAACATTTCTTATGTTTCTTGCATCTAAATTGCTCTACCGATATTGACACCTAGTATTCCAACTTTCTCCCCCCCCCCCCCCCCCCGCAATCTTTTTTTCCCAATTTAAATATACATATTTCCAAAGAGAAATTATATTTAAATGAAATCGAATAAATACCACATAGAAGTGACACATTTTATTAAATAAATTGTCTGGTCCAGAATATGTTTATTCGACTTTAAAACCTTGGAAGGTTGGCTGCTATACTATTTATACCATTTTCTCATATATATACATATATAAGTGTTTTTTTATATTTCAGTGTTTCACATTTTCCTGAAATGATATTTATCTTATTCTTCTAGGTCACATTCCTTCCGTATGCCTTTCAGTAATTCAGCAAAATTTTCATCAAGTTTCTAACCAGTCATCAAGTTTCTGCGTACTCAGCTAAATACCCTGATGAAGCACAATTGCTGTCGATGATACTCATGGAAGCATCAATCCCTGCCTTACCATCTTACTTGTGTTATTGACTTTCTACAATATGTATTGCAACCTTCAGCTTCAAACTTAATTTAACATTTTTTAAACTTCTGTATTTATCAGTACTCACTGATTTTTTTTTTTTTTTTTAAACCTGGTCTCAGAATTCCTTCTGCTTGCTTATGACTCATCCAAGTCAATTTAACTTTAAAGACTAGTATAAGATTGGTAGTACTAATGTCAACTCAATTGGAGATTACTAAAAAATAAATTAAAACTAATGTAAATTTATGGCAAAGAAATATACTCAAGAAAATTTTCCTTCTAGCATTATAACACATGATTTTTTTTTTTTTTTACTGTTCTCCTTAAATGAATGAAGTTTTTACGGCCGCATCAAATATTTCTCTTAGTTTAATCATGAATTTTGTCCTAAACCCCCCCTCACTTGAGCATAGGTGTTTTGTTAAGATCGTTGTTACATTGTGGAATCAGAAAGATGTCAGGGCTTTAATACCGAAACGTAGTTTTGAGAGTAGTTTCAATCCTAAAAATCCTGAATGGAACACAATCGAAGAAAGGGTCATGCAGAAAGTACCACAACTTTCACTACCACAAGTCTTAGATGAGGTGGTGTTAGGTTTCATTAAGCCTACTGGCTCTCAAATTTATGAATGGATGCATTTCCATTGCACAGAGTTCTGTCTCCGTGTAGGTCTACCAGCTGAATTTATTTGGACTGCACACGGTACAATAGACAGAAAGAGAACGGCGGAGGTGTTAGTTAAGGATGAGAAATTGGATCTATCCACACGCTACAAACTAGCGTGCATTTATTGCTTAGAAGACACTGTTATCCAGTTTTGGAACAACATGCCTAGGGTTCTCAAAGAATCTGATTGGGACAAATTTCGCATAATTCGTTTTTGGTCACGTACTATGAAGAGAAGAGGGTTGGCCAATGAACATACTTCTTACAAAGATGAACTTAAATGGTGTATAGTGGGCCTCAGTAAAGCAGCATCGGAATACTTTCTTCGAAAGTTAACCCCAATTGAAAGAAGAGAGTCCTTGGTAGAGACTGCGCAATATGTGGAAGATGCTGATGTTTTATGTTTTCTGTTATCACAAATGGATGAAGAACAACAAATGAAAGTTTTTAAACATCGACCTCGTACAGTGTTGATAGCTTTTCTACAATTGCCTTGGCAGAGGTTTTTTATTGGAGTAGCAAATTGCGTGTGGGATTTTCTTGCCAAAAGCGATTTTGAGTGTATTTTGTTGCACATTGTCCAAAAAGTTAAAGATGGCAATAAGGATTGGAACTATCGAAAGCTTTTTGGAGAATTTTGGCAGGAAAGCCCTAATGCTCTAAAAAGTTTGATTACAAATGATGGTGGTGACAGTTGGCTATTATTTTGTTTGTTTCTTAATAGAGATAAAGAAAGCATCAGAGTAATCCTTAATGATGCAACCCTTGCAGCAAAAAAGAAACTTAGTTATGGCGTGTGTGGTTTTTGCGAAAATTACATTCTTAATAATGAATGGGATTTTCTCGAATTTTGTATTCGAGAATGCTTGCCATCAAAAGATGAAATGTTAAAATTTAAAGAGTTGTTTGAGAAGCGTGAAAAGCAGAAGCTTCTTGAATATGCTTTTGTGGAGAACAAACACAAATGGGAGCAATTGTTTCACTTCTCTGACGACTCTGTTTGTAGGTACGAGAAGAGGAGTGCCGAAGAAGGTGAAAGTAGTTCATCTAAGCGATTTCGGAACCTTCAATAAATAACACACCCCCAGAGCAGGGGTAGGAATTGACCTAATTATCGCAAAATTTGGATTATTTGTTAAAATGTCTTGTTTTCTAATCATTGTCAGCCTCTGCTGACCTTCTGGGGAAGAAGAAATATTTTCTTTTAGAAATCAAGAATTACTTTGCAGTATGAATTTAAAAATAAACAGTAAAAGCGTTAGGAGAATCTATTTAAAGTATTACAAAACAAATCTGTAAATGTTATTATTATTTTTTTTTTTTTCTAAAACAATTTTAACTATGCAATTTAGATTTTTTTTTAAATAAATTTTTAAATTATTGGTATAATAGAAAATTATAATTGCCAAAAAAAAAATAATGTTTTTTAATTTATGTCACTGAGTGAAATTCTTATTAAATTTCTGTGAATAATTTCAAGTAAAAAGATAATTTTGTAAACTATAGAAATATATAAAAAAATATATTTTTTTCGTTTCATTAAATCTATTTCATAATTGAAACCGTATAGATATAGATAATGTCATAAGCGCTAAAACATTTATTTAATTTATAATTTTCTTAAATTTTAAATAGTTAAATGAATTTTTTTTTTCAATTCTTAAAAATTATTAGATCAATATTTATGTTTAAAAAAAAAAAAAAAAAAATTTTACAACCTGTAAAGTAAACTTTGGGTCATATTTTCTCATACAATTGCTCTTTAAAACTTTCATCTGATCATCAGAAGATGAATCGATCTTGATACTCGAACTCTTTTATCTTCCCCTTTTTAATTGTTGAAAAATAATAAAATAACTCTTTTTAAATTTTATATTGTACATATATATTTTAACGGTTTATGGAATTGGTGTCTTGAAATTTCATTCTCAGCCCTGGCTTAAAGAAAAGTTAGGTAAAAATGGTAAAGACACAAAATAACAGTAAATGAACAGAGTTATTGCTCAAGCAGAACTGTCAGCGGTGTCTATTTTCTATTATTTTGTCTACTGCCACTGTTTCCAAAGAATAATCTTCATGGTAGATTACTATTGTTTTTAAAGAAACTACCTTTTCAAACAATATTAACAGTAACCCTGTCAAGTTAACTAATCCAAGAGAGCCAGCAGAATTTCAGTGAAAAGTTTTTTTTTTTTTTCCCTTTTTGTACATTACTCTGATCATTGGATCAACTTCTAACGATAAAGATGACTGGAATGAGAAAAAAAAAAGATTAATTTTTGTCTCAACATTGTCTTTCAAATTGAAAAGTTGATGCACTCCTTAGGAATATACTGCAATCACTAAAGAAGCATTGAGAAAGTGTATGGTGAAGCTAATGTCGTATAACTTCACATTTTCTTTTGTAAATATAGCAAGAGCGATATACACCGTAAGATTTTTCAAAATGAACGTATTAGGGATGATGAAAATCTTATAACATAGATGTGGCTATATTACAGATGAGCTTAAGGAAATGACCAAAAAATTCATTTACACACTTTATAAAAATGAAACTGTAGGTTTCAGTTATTCAGTCATTTTCATTTTCATGCCATTATTTCTCTGAAAAATGATGCATTCGTTGGATAAGATGTTGTATTTTGCATTTAATTTTTATACTCATTTTTTTTTTTTTTAACTATAAACTTGTTCTACTTAAGGCAAAAAAAAAAACTTTTTTCTTCGTGCCAATTATTCAGTCATTTTCATGGTCACATCTTTTTCCTGAAAGATGATAGATTGAATGAAATTATGTTTTTCGGATCTTAGTAATTTTAGTAATAATATTTAATTGCAGTATTGTTTAGTAATCATTATTGAAAATATTTCTTTTTTTTTTTTTAATCTAAAGATACAATGCTTCAGTTTTAAAAAGAATCCTACTTAGAAATATTTAAAGAAAGCAGAGCTGATAAAGAGAAAAGATTAGTAGAAATTAACATATGCATTGTGCTAGCAAAAAAGATAAAGAAAACAAGGCTATTTTTGCATTTTATTCTTCTAATTATATTGCTAATTACAACTTGCAAAGAAAAAGAGTAAAATATTTCTTTATTGTCAATTTTTTATTCTACTTCTGATATATTTCTGAGTTTCTTCTTTGAAACAAACTGAGACATGTCAACATTTCATCAAATAAAATTTATCACGACATGCCTTCTAGATGCATTTTCCTGAGAGTTGTTTTTGTGTACATTCTTATAAAAATGATACTTATGTATTATCTGGACCATGTAGATAAATCGCCAAAAAGGGTTGTTAATTGCCAGTTTTTATCGTTGTCAGTTGCCAAACAGCTTTAAAATGGTAATTTAATATGCATTTAATAATTATGTAACATTGTTAGAAATGACAAATAATATACAGGCAAGCTAAAATATTACAAAAAAGTAATTTAGTGTACATTTATTAAATACACAACATCCAATGGATGGCTTTTAGCAGTAAACTAAATTAACGATGGTAGTTTTATTTCCAGTGTTTTGTTATGACCACCAGAATGAATACAATATAAACATTATGTAATGCAAATATATTGTATCAATGAATATAATCTATTATATCTATGCATATATAAATACTTCTGCCACTGACTTCAGTGTGGCTTGGCCGCAACATATTAGGTATGCAGTTAAAAAAAGAAATGCGTTGCTGTAATTAATAATTTTGGTACCATTGTTGGCCAAGTGAATAGGACCTGGCCCAGATATTACATAAGTAACATAAAAAATAATTCAAATTACATTTGTAGTCTTTACCACGTGTAATTCAACTTCAATTAACTTTTGTAAACTGAGATTGAATAAAATTTTGCATTATTGAATTTGTATTGTTTGTATTTGTATTGTTTTTGTATGTTGTGAATTGCTCTGATGAGTGGCTAAATTATAGCCTGAAACGTTTGCAGTATTTATGATGTTTTTAGTGTATTTTATGCAACTTTTATGTCTGATTAAATGTGATATTTTATTTAAAACTTTTGTATATTTGTGGTTTTTGGGGAATCTTTATTTGGAGTATAATTCAATTATTTAGAATCAGCGGATTATGTTTCCTTTTATTCATAATTTGAGTGTCTAAGCCGTCCTACTAGAAGCTAGTCCCAAAGACTGTTGGTTTTAGAAAAAAAAATACAGCAGCCAATAAAACAACTGCATGTCATACACACGTGTGTTTAAAAAAAATGAAGTAATCGTGGGAGATGCTGGATATGTCCTTCCACTGCTTCCAAAACACAATTAAAACTCCAGAGATTCTCCCAGATGGTTTCAAGGGGTGCAAGACCTTAAAACTGAATTTAAGTCTTTGAGAGATTTTCGATTGACAATAAATTATACTTTATATATTGAAATAATGGCAAGCAAAAACTTTTAATCGCTTTCTGTTATTGTTAGGTATAAATTTTTGGACACTGAAATCTTCTAGCCCATCTCCATTGGGCTATACCTAATACTCGAAAAACTTTTCAGTCTTGGCTTGGAATTGACTTCTTGCACTCATGCTGCACCTTGTCTGTTCTTTGGATTAAAAATTAGCTACCTTCTTGTAGCCCAGTTAAAATATATATATTTATATATTTTTCCTTTACAGGCATCCCTCGACTTATGTAAAATCGCAGTTATATCATATATCTCTGAAATTACATTTATGAACATACTAATGCATTTTCATACTTTTGATATTTATTTTATAAATAAAATATGGAGATAAAAACCATATATACATAATGTAGTTTTATATTTAGAGAGTGTTATCTTTTTATTGGTGATATATAAATATTTAACAAAACAAAGCTTTTGAATATTAAAAGTGTCTTTAAAAATCAAAAGAATGTTTTTAAAGAATAAAGATATCAAAGTAAAGCATTTTTTTTTTTTTTTTTTTTTTTTTTTTTTTTTTTTTTTTGCTGAAAATAACATTTTTCAGTCTCCCAAAATTAAAATATTTAGGAAATTTTGAAAATGTTAAATACAAGTTTTTGAAATGTACATTTGAGTGATAAGCATCGTGTCACTAGTTTTTATTAATTTAAGCCTAGATTCTCAAAACCAAACTGGCTACTTTATGACACATTTTTTAAATCATCTTCTCTCCCTTTTTTTTTTTTTTTTTTTAACTCATGAAATTGGTAGAGGTGTTATTATTCAGAAGCTTTGTAATACAAAAAAGTTTTCCCTTTTTTTGGTTTAAGGCAAAAGTCCTTTCAGAAAATACTGTCAAAGTCTGTTTTGAACTGAATTCCCGACCCCAAAAACACGAGAATGGAGAAAAACGTTCCGTCATTTGACATGAAATGCTACTAACTAGATAAGTAATTTATTGATGAAAAAAAAGGAAAAATTTAGATTCTAAATAGCTTCAATAGTCAGGCCTGCCAATTTCATTCCTTTGTGTTTAAAAATGTGTCAGAAAGTTTCACATCGCTTAGCAGGTCATTTGAGCTCAGGGTTGTAAAAAACCCGGGTTTTTTATTAAAAACCCACCCCGGGCAGCTACCCACTACAACCCTTATAGTTGTAAAAAAACCCGAGTTTTTTTTTAAAACCCAGCCCGGGCGGGTACCCAGGCAGCTACCCACTACAACCCTGTTTGAGCTACCTTTTAAATTAAATTTGATAATATTTGCAGAAATCATTCTATTTGCATGCTCTTAAAAGAATTTGGTGACATTTAATCGAAAACAGAGTTCTGCAAATAAATTTCAAGGTCCCATATATTTATTGATGATGTCCTTCTATAAACACAGTTTACAATTAATTACACTCGAACCCTGTTTTCAACCCGCTTCAGTACCATCTTTTTATTTCTGACACTTTTTACAACCTGCAAGACAGTTTGGAGGGGGATCCAGCCTAGGTCATTTTTTTTTTCAAGAAATCACACCTGCAAGCACCTATGTTAGTAATCCGGTTTTTACCCATGATTCCTTTCGTTACACAAATTCTAAGCACAATGCTTGCAGGAATAGCTTGTAATTTAATGGTGTGTTAGAATTTTTGTGATAAAGTGTTTTTTGTAATTTTTGTTAAGGCTACAACAAGAATAAAGTGTTCTTTGGTCATCTGATGAAATTAAAATATTATTAAACTTATATACAGATGAGAAAATTCGGAATCAAATTTGATGGCACAATCTAATTACCTTTCAAATTCCAGAATAATTGAACAGCTTTTATTTTATTTTATCATAATTATTTATATTATGACCATAATTCATAATTATTATTTATATTATTAACAGTGAAACGTTCATCAGAAGAAAAAAAATCGAATGTGTGTGATTAGTTGAAATATGAAGCATGATAAAAATGAAAAATTGGCTGTCGGTTAGTAATAGTTAGCTTTTCAGTTAATATTTTCGACGTATTATTATACTCACAGCAATATAAAGTATCAATTTGTATTTCTTTTTTTACTTACTTTCTATTTGCAAAAGTGGTTTTTTTAATGATTTCTGAAAGAAATTCTTGTAAAGTGCATGATTAAAGCTCTTTATTTTATTTTTGCTTTTGTTTAATAAAGCAATATTTTTCTTTCAGTCTAGTCTAATTAGACAGAAAACTAAAAAGTAAACTATAAACTTAATTTGAGAAATTACTAAAACATTTTAATATTTTTCAGATTTTTAATAAAAGTGGTGTTTTCTAGATAAATGTAAAATTAGGCAGCATTGTTGTAGAGTAAATTTAAAAACTGTATATATCCTTTGTTTTGTGAGTCCAGACAAATTTTAGACGTACTTAGAGCCGTTTCACAAAAAACTACTTAATAAAACAGTCCTCTTCACAAAATTCCTTTTAATGAAATAGACCCCTTCACAGAATTAGATTCCATAAAAACAGTTCTCTTCATCAATTATTTTCATTTTGTTGGCTTTTGGAATTTGTCATTTGCAAACAAAACAAGTTCACCAGAAAGGAAAACTTTAGAAGAATGTCTTAAAGAAGTTATCAGTAAATGCTTAGTTTGCAACAAAAGATGAAATGAGTTACTCAAATTGAAACTTTTCACAAAAATATGATTTTAGTAGGGACAACATGCGTCAACTGAAAAAATTGGGGACCATCACTAAAAAAGAACGTAATTTTGTTTTTTTACACAATTTTCTTCTGCAAGATGATATAAACAAGCAGATTTCTCATATTTTTAATAGCAAGCATTTCGCTTGCTGAAGGGGAACAAAAAATCTAAACGCTGTTCTAAAAATACAAAATACTTCTAGTATTTATCAGAAATAGTATTTTGATAATTTTTCGGAATAATTTTTATTCTTAGACATATGGAATTGGCCAGAGAAACTATGGAATTAAATAGTGTTTTTCATTTTTTTTGATAAAGGCAAAGCATCTTTAACATAATGCTGTCAAGTTTAACGTTTTCAGCCTTGCGAAAGGTTATCGTAAGACACAAGATGCTTATAACTCAAGTTTTAATGCATTTATCGAAAAAAGAAAAACATTCAATTTCAAATACCTTCAATAGTCTTCACTGAAGATTTCATGTTTAAAAATGACTCGGGGAATGTGTCAGAAAGTTTTTCGCTTATGAGAAGAATATTATTATTATTTTATTTATTTATTATTGATAACTGCTCTAAAGCCACTACCTAATTTTTATGTGTATATCGGTAAGAAAATCATCTTGCCTTCTTTGCCATATATACATTACAAAAAAGAGGGGGGGGGATATTTTTTAAGAGTTGTTTAGAAATACGAGAGAAACTGTAGATAAGAATACAATCATTTTTTTCTTCAAAGTTAAATATATATATATTTGAGATTTTAGCCTTGTTAGAACCTCTCGTGCGGACCCTTATGGTGGTCCTGATTCGATTAGATTACAATGCGATAGCTTAAGAGGCTACTTCACTCAGACGAAAACACCCGCTCACTAATGTTAATCCTATGGAGGAAATATTTTAAGATATCTCGTTCGCATTTCAATATTTTTAAATGATTTTTTTTTGCATTGGATAGCTGAGGTTAATCTCTATGCACGCTCCTTTCTACTTTTCCGATTTTGATTACAAGTTTTTTTTATTAAGATACTTTCGGAACCGGTTTTGAAAGTGGGTAAGTAGTTCTACTAGAGAGTTTACATTTAGCTTAGAAATTAAATTAGAATCAAAATTTATATTCGAAGAAATTGCTCAATTCTTCTTTAACCTGTTTTGAATCTGAAAATTTGGTGCATGTAAAAAAAAAAAAATAGTTTAAATTACTGAAAATTATTTTGTTACTGTTCATAGCCTCGATATAACATGGATAAAATGCAGAAGTTATGTAGAAAACATTAAAATGTAATTTTCTTTCTTGGGATGTTCAAAACAAACGGATTTAGGTAATTTTAATGAAATCATTTCTTTTAAAATAAAATATTATTTATTTCATTATAAACAACAAATATTTCTAGACTTTTGAAAACTAATAATTAAAATTTGAAGTTTTATTTAGAATATTAAAAATTATATTGTTATTAACAAAAAGCAGTCAGCCATTTTAATTCTCTGAAAAAAGAAACAAGATTTATGCATGAAAACACGCTCAAACGACTTCTATTTGTGTTTACACCAGAAGTTCATTTCACTAATCAGCCAATCATAATTCAGAAGCAAAAAATATGCAGTTTCTCGAGAGCTTTGGCTTTATGCTTGCGTTTGTAAGTGGGTGCAAAATGAAAGTGGCGTATCACACCTTCGTGAAAAGCCGCTTTGATGGTGAATGGACTTCCCATCAAAACAATGACAGATTTAGATATGTTGAAATGGAACTGCATGAATAGCTCTCAAAATAAACCTAATAACAAGTAAATATTTTCCTTTTGATGACAAAATTTTACACTATCGGTTACAAATCTTTAGGCATTATTTAGAAAATATATAATCTTTCTCCTAAAATTGGTACCTGCTGAAAGGTAAAATTATAGATGCAAACACATAAAAAAAAAGGGATGCTATTGATTTTTTGGAACTTGCCGTCTTTCCTGTCAATCCCTTTTTTTAAAAAAATAGTTGCTAGACAATGCGATTTAACGGCAACAAAATAAAAATGTGATGTCATATATTATTTCAAATGCAATTCTAGCATGCCACTTTTTATCATACTCTTATACTATAATAATCTAAATCAAAATTATAGATGCAAATGCAACAAGAAAAATGGATACTATTTATTTTTTGGTACTTGCCTTCTTTCCTGTCAATCCCTTTAAAAAAAAAAAAGTTGCTAAACAATGTTTTTTAACGGCAACAAAATAAAAATGTGATGTCATATATTATTTCAAATGCAATTCTAGCATGCGACTTTTTATCATATTCTTATACTATAATACTCCAAATCCTATAATAATCTAAATAAAAATTATAGATGCAAACGCCACAAGAAAAAGGGATACTATTTATTTTTTGATACTTGCCTTCTTTCCTGTCAATCCCTTTAAAAAAAAAAGTTGCTAAACAATGTTACTTAACGGCAACAAAATAAAAATGTGATGTCATATATTATTTCAAATGTAATTCTAGCATGTGACTTTTTATCATATTCTTATACTATAATACTCCAAATCCTATAATAATCTGAATAAAAATTATAGATGCAAACGCAACAAGAAAAAGGGATACTATTTATTTTTTTATACTTGTCTTCTTTCCTGTCAATCCCTTTAAAAAAAAAAAAGTTGCTAAACAATGTTTTTTAACGGCAACAAAATAAAAATGTGATGTCATATATTATTTCAAATGCAATTCTAGCATGCGACTTTTTATCATATTCTTATACTATAATACTCCAAATCCTATAATAATCTAAATAAAAATTATAGATGCAAACGCAACAAGAAAAAGGGATACTATTTATTTTTTGGTACTTGCCTTCTTTCCTGTCAATCCCTTAAAAAAAAAGTTGCTAAACAATGTTTTTTAACGGCAACAAAATAAAAATGTGATGTCATATATTATTTCAAATGCAATTCTAGCATGCGACTTTTTATCATATTCTTATACTATAATACTCCAAATCCTATAATAATCTAAATAAAAATTATAGATGCAAACGCAACAAGAAAAAGGGATACTATTTATTTTTTGATACTTGCCTTCTTTCCTGTCAATCCCTTTAAAAAAAAAAAGTTGCTAAACAATGTTACTTAACGGCAACAAAATAAAAATGTGATGTTATTTCAAATGCAATTCTAGCATGCGACTTTTTATCATATTCTTATACTATAATACTCCAAATCCTATAATAATCTAAATAAAAATTATAGATGCAAACGCAACAAGAAAAAGGGATACTATTTATTTTTTGGTACTTGCCTTCTTTCCTGTCAATCCCTTTAAAAAAAAAAAAGTTGCTAAACAATGTTTTTTAACGGCAACAAAATAAAAATGTGATGTCATATATTATTTCAAATGCAATTATAGCATGCGACTTTTTATCATATTCTTATATACTATAATACTCCATTTTAATTTGTTTGCCACATGTCCATATCGTTTACATTCCCCTAAAATCAAATAACACTTCTTTCTGTAAAAAAAAATCAGCAAATAAATACTAAAAAATAAGTCCCGAACTTAAAAATAATGACACAAGATGGCAGCACCAAATAATTTTTAACCAAATGCACATTTATTGTTAAGCCTTCTCCTTAAAAATTGTTTTATGTTAAAACTTTAGTAACACTTAAGTATACACTAGTGTTTATGCATAAAATAAAATAAGAATTTTTAAAAATTATGCTGTCAAAGCGATTGTTTTTTTTTTTTTTTTTTTTTTAAATAAAGTATTAACAATAAACAAACGTAATAGACATTATACGAACGTAACCAATGTAAAACTTATTGGTATTTCTCTATTATCCCGTCGACCACTTTTCATAACAAAAAACTATCGCCAAACTGTCAGATTAAATGCCAAAAATGCAGTCCCATTTACTTGATGTCAGAAGCATTATACGTATTTGTTATGTCATCAAGTGGTTTTTAATTTGACATTTGCGTGTATTTTTCATTATGTTTTACTGATTTATTAGTTATTTCGTTAATTAAAATAACAATTGTGTCCTTAAATTCTTATATTTTATTTATTTTGATATTCCGATGACAACGTTCTCCCGTCTGTTTGGCGATAGTTTTTTGTTATGAAAAAGTGGTGACGGGATAATAGAGAAGTACCAACATATTAGTAAACTAAACAAAAGTGCAAAAAAAAAATCTTATTTTATCGTATGAGATCAAAAGTATTTAAAACACTAAAAAGTAAATCTAGTATTTAAAACACTAAAAAGTGCATTTTTAGATTTAAAAAGTGTATAACTATACATCGATGGATAAAGTCTAGAGATAAATTATCAAATTCTTTTCCCATATCGCCCACGTTTCTCCAAAAATCAAGGAACATTTCTACCTTCAAAATAATGGCATTAGATGGCAGCACCAAACAATATTTCAACCATAGAAGCACATCATCAAGACTGCTACTTATAGTTCAGGTTAGCCTAGTTAGTTCTTCAAATTCCTAAATGATCAGTGCTGTAGTTGGGTGGGAACGCCGTTCCCAGAAACATTTGGTTTGTTACTGTAAAAAAAAAATAACATGTACGAGCACAAGCCTTTTTTTCTCCAGACTGTGAAAACTGTATCCATTTCAATGTCTGAATGCGAAAAAGCATTCATCTGTATCAATAACATCATGGCCGAAGTGAAAAATTCATGAGTTCCCACAAATATTTTTTTCCAACTACAGCACTGTAAATGATTATCAACTTTATCTGAAATCTGTCACTTTTTAATAAAAATTTCCATCAATCAAAAAAACAGTGTTAAAATGGGTATATAATTTCCCACCAATGAGCAGTAGCGTAGCTAGAAGGGGAGGGGGAGGGGGCTCATAAATTGCGTTTGTGTGTGTGTGTAAATATTTTCTTTGGCAAATTATTTTATTATGTCCAAATAATGAAAAAAAGAAAAGATTCTGTGAATAATGTTTCTAGAAATAGCTCTACAGGCTTTGTACCTTACACAGGGGCGTAAATCCTGGGGGGGGGGGGGGGGGGGTTCACCCCCCCCCCCCCCTGAAAAAGTCAGTCGGAAAATTTACCGTTAGATCGGAAAAAAGTACGTTTAGTCGGAAAAAATGGCCTAAAACCTATAAAAACTTATTTATGGGAAAAACGAAAAAATCAGTCGGAAAATAGTTCGTTTAGTCGGAGAAAAATGGTATTAACCTATAAAAACTCATTCATTGGAAAAACAAAAAAAAATCAGTCGGAAAAATTCCCGTTCGATCGGAAAAAAGTATGTAAATTCGAAAAAAAAATGGTATTAATAACCTATAAAAACTTATGAATTGGAGTAATGCTTTTGTAGTTTTTAATTAAATAAGAAAAACAGTTATATCGAAGAAAACCTATAGAATTTTATTCTTCGTCGGATTATTTATTTTTTATTTTTATTTTTGTAGTTTTTAATTAGAAAAATAAGAAAAAACTATTTAGAACGAAGAAAACCTATATAAATTTATTCTTAGTCGGAAATATTATGGATTTTCCTTTTCTGATAAAACTATACAGAAAAACTTTGATTTGTCGAATATTGTGAAAACTCGAAAACCTTGATATGACGAAAAAGGTATTTATATACATATTCCAGCAATGTTAATATTATTTGAAACCTTGATATTTTGAACGAAAACCTTCATATTAACGAATTTTTCTGTGCCTTTTGACTTCGAGATATCGAGATCCAGCTGTATTTATTTATAATCGGAAAAATCAAAACTGGATTGCAAATATTTAGTACTTTTCCGTATCAAAATCTGGATATTTTCAACTCTACACGAATTTTACCTTTAATCGAAAATAATTATGGTTTTATTTTTTTCTACTAACTAATTTTACGTTTTATTTTTATTTTATTTAAAAAAACATGTGACTTTTTTTTTTTTTTTTTTTTTTTTACGTAATTTTAGATTGTTTTAAAAATGTGTTTCAAGAAATTTATATGATACAGGATGAAAATTGAAAACACCCAAATACTTTAAAGTTTTATCTCGAAATAATCTGGATATTTTACAATCTATACAAGTTTACTTCCATCAGAAATAATACGTTCGTTTTCTTTTTCCTTAACCAATTGTATTCGATTTTTTTTTTTTTTTTTTTTTGTATACATTGTTATTACTACATTTTGTTTAGTCAGAAAAAACAAGGATGACACCAAATTTTTACACTGCTTGAAAGTATGTCGTTAGAAAAAAATTTTAAGCTTAAATTAAGAAATCCCGTATTTTTGACAAATTTATGTCTTTAAAATATTCCCCAAGCAAACAGATTTCCATTTTACTCAGAAAGAAACACTAAAAAGTTTTAACTGATTGCTAAAAAATAGAGATATAGGACTTCCACGCCTCTTCCAAGCTTTTCCCAATGATCACAATGTTTAAAAGTATATATTGAAATTACTTTTATAAACATGTTTTCATTCGTTTACAAATATACCAATATTAAACATGTATTGGTATATTTGTAAAGTAAGTTTCTTCTATTAGAATCAAGACACACATGTATACACATTCATGTCCAAAATTTTAGCATATATGATAAAAACGAAGAAAGGAAATCTTAAATATCTTACGAAATTATTAAATTTTATAGATGAAATTCACAAGATAATTATGACTTCGCGTATCGAGATAGTCAAATAAGTTTTAAAGGTCTGATGTTGATTCCTTTTGAATTATTAATAAATTTATCTAAAAATTAGGGGTGAAGGTCTGTGATTAATGTGTGTAGAAAAATGAGGATTGGAATTCCAAACTGCTTTATTACATATCTTGTTATTAAACGTACAAAATTTGATTAAATTTTATTGAAGTACTAAGAAATTGATATGAGTTTTGTTCATTCGAAAAATGTCAATCTTTTAAATTTTGGCTTTTTTTAATGTCGTAGACGCTCACGGGTAGCAGGAGTTTTTATGCTTAACTCAGAACTTTATGAATTTCAATCTGGAGCGGAGTTGGAGTCTATGTTGTGATGTTTTAGTTGGCCATCAACTTGATTCTTTCAGATGGGATTAAAATAATTCCAGAATAATGTGAATAGTTTCTTGATTGACACCTATTGAAAGTGGATTATCCAGAAGAAACGAATTCTTATTTCATTTTTAGAAAAATGAAAAGCTTTCATACCAGCCATGGTCATAGCAGCCATGTCAAATGTGTGTGAATGTTATCTATAACAAGATCATCTGAATGAGTTTAAAATGTGTCAGGAAGTTATTTGTATGAATAGCAAATCGAAAGAAATGAATTTCGATGTACTCTGAAAGTAGTATTGGGAGAAAAGAAGGGAGCGTCAATCAAAGAAGATCAAGAGATTATTCAGTGAGGAGGAGAAGGAGTTTATTCGCCAGTGTGGGCAGTCTAGATTTTGAGTACTAGTGAGTTGGACTTCGTCTTTTGGTGTTTCTGAGATTGTAAAAAGATGTCTTGTAAATATTAATCTAAAATTTCACCCTCCTGTCATCTTTTTACAATCGTTGTTTAGGAATAATTTTTTTTTTTTTAATACGATATGATACGTTTAATTATATATATGCGACCACGATACCACAATGTGAATAAGTATGCACACACAGAAAAGTAAAATGCATTAAACCCTTTATTGGTAAAAAACGGGCAACGAATCCGCAGCTCTTTAATCCAGTTTCATCAAATTTTGACACATTTAGAAACAAGATATATCGCTATCAAACAAAGCAGTTTGGAGTTCCAAATCGCAATTTTGTACACATATTAATCATAGTATTTCACCGCTGATTTTTAGAGACATATATTAATAATTCAAAAGGATTCAACATCAGCGCTTTAAAACTTATTTGACTATCTCCATAAACTAAGTCATAATTATCTAGTGAATTTCATCTATAAAGTTTAATAATTTCGTGATATATTTACGATTTCCTTTCTTCGTTTTTATCATATATGCTAAACTTATGGAGATGCGTGTATATATATATCTCTCTCTATATTAAAAAAAAAAAGTAACCACCGCTGCGGCCGCCGCTGTCAATTAAGATTTTGTGCCTTGAAGTCTTTCTGGACTAATATCCAGCAAACTATTGCAGATAAAAATTTAAAAATTGGTGGTTTTATAAAGAAATGTTCGATAAACACGCTGAAGTAGACAGTTTTTAAATCGAAGAATTATTTTAAGAGATATTTAAAATCAAAGTTGGTCAAAACAGTTTTCTTATAAAAGTTTTATAGAAACGAAAACTATGCACAGGAATTTAAACATAATTTGTAAGGATATAGTTGACAAGGTTGGGGTGTGCAGACTGCAATTATTTTTTCAATTTGACTCTTTGTTTGAGGTTATATTTCAATTTTTTATTCAAAATTTTCATTATTTTGACGAAGATTTATTTCATATTTCATAAATTCCATTATTTGAATCGTTGCCAATTTGTAAAATAGCGCACGTAATAATATTCCCTTTCAATTAAGAAATGTATTAACACGTGACTATTAAAAACAGAAATAAAACTTTAAAATAATAATTAAATGATCACGTGTTAAAAGCAATAAATGTAGAAAATAACGGAATAAAAAATATACTTGCGCGGGAATATTAAAAAGATAAATAATTAAATTATTCCGCGTTTTCAAAGCATCAAGTAGAGTAAGATTAATTTATTTCGACAAAATATTTTATCTATTTTTGCAAATTTTAAAACAGTGTAATTAATAATATTTCCCTTCAATTAAAAGCTATATTTTTACGTTTAATAATTACGTTTAAATTAACGAAATAACTAATAAATTGGTAAAATATAATTAAAAATACAGATAAACGTTGAATTAAAGATCACTCGATGACATAACTACCACGCGTAACGCATCTGGTATCAATTGAATGCGACGCCACAGATATGCACTTTTGGCTTTAAATCCTATATTTTGGCGACAGTTCATTTCTTTTATAGAAAGTAGTAGTCGGGATAATGAAGTAATACCCAATTTTCTATAGCATCGTTATAAAATTTCCCGATGCCATAACATTGCTTACTTAACCATTTTGCACGAGTTGATTTTCAAATGTTTAATTAACTTTATTTTATCAACAGTTGTTAGCTGTCTCGACAGCAGTTGAAAAAAAAAGCCGACAGCAGTCGGCTTTAAAATCCCTTGGTCAAAGGAAAATGAATGGAAACCCGATTATAGCAGATATTACAGCGAGCAGCCGATTACACAAGGCCGATTATAGCAGCCGATTACAGCAGGTCGTTTAATTATAATTCAATCTTCCGCAATCGTTTTAAGGTTGATCAAATCAGTGTGTTTTTACAGTTTGTGGTGTCAGAACGGGGGTTGGCGAGCGTAGCTCGTAGGGGGCAGAGCCCCCTAGTATATATATATATGTGTGTGTGTGTGTGTTTGTACAGTAGAACCTCGATTATCCGACCCTCGTTTAACCAGAACTCTCCGTAAACCGACGTCGGTTTCCTGACCCTTTTTTCTTCAGCCTTTTTTTTTAATTTTCACATTCCTTGTGTATACAAACGGTCATTTTCGAACTATCAGTACAGAGATAAATATACTCTTTCTTAGAATTCCTTTGAAATTAGCTTGAGCTACCGCAAGCTCCGATCCCGGTATAAGTGTACTCTTCTCCCCATCCCCTACACACACTCCCTGTGTACACGTCCCTGTTCTAAACAAAAACACTCCCATTTCGAAATTTTTTAGGCCATACTGCGGAATGCCAAAACATTTTAATGTTATTGCACCCTCTGATTGTAAGCAAGCGCAGGGAACAAAACCCCTTTTGTTATCTTTTCACAAACAGATCTTTTTCACAACTGCAGAATTTAAAAAGGGGGAGGAGAATTTTCATGTATAGTTTGAATTTAGATATTTATTTAGCAGTTTAAATGGTCATAATAGCAATTCGATGACGGTGCTACATATTAAACTAGATGATTATTGATAAATTCTCGACTGTCCGAAAATTTCAATTATCCGATCTAGGTTCGATCGAATTTACGTCGGATAATCGAGGTTTTTCTGTACACACACACACGCACACACACAGACACACACACACACACACATATATTATATATATTAGTTGGCATTTTGTTTTTCATAGTACTCTGAAATTTTCCTTCTTGGACTCGGAAATTTACGAGCTTACACCCCCCCCCCCCCCACCATGCAAGTAGGGTGGTTTACGCCCCTGACCTTACATGATTATGTACCTGAAAGGAGGCACAAAATGATTAAATGTTGGGGGTGCCTAATTGTGAGACTCATTAAATCAAAATTATCCCACATATTTAGACAATAAATATATATATATTGCGTGTGTGGATGTTTTCTATAGTAAAATATTTTACTATATCCATCCAAATAACGAAAGATAAAGGTTCTGTGACTGTTTCTAAGGAGGGCTCAACAGAATTTGTACCGTACTTGCTTACGGACCTGAAAGGAGGCACAAAATGATTAAATGTTGAGGGCCACAGTCTCTGAACTCTGTGTTTGGGGGCGTCCAATTGAGAGACGCTTTAAACAGAAATTATCTCACACATTTTGAAAATAAGACTTGTCCAAATTTTTTCTGTGTGTGTGATAAATTCGTCGAAGGAAGGAGGAGGGGGGGGGGTGCTCCTCACTGTCTGGCCTCCAGCTTATAAACCATAGAGACCTGCTGACGTCACATTTCTGATATTAAAAGAGCATTTCTTTATTTCTCTATCGGTTTTCACTCTGTTTTTTTTTTTCAATAGAATTCCATATGAATGCTTTTGTGCAATAGTGTCTTCTTTGAATTAGTGCAAAATGAATTTAGCTGAGGAAACTGTAAGTAAAGATATTATTTTTTTTTTTTATTGGGAATTTTATTTTTTCGTCGAGCTAGCATTGAGAAAACCAAATGATAAAATGTGGACGACACACCGTCAAATTTTCCCTTCTTAAAACGCATAAAAACGAAAGCAGGAATCTTTTTAGTCTTCCTAGTACGACCAGTACAAATGGTTGAATGGAAATGGGGAACCATGTGTGATTTTTTGAAGGATTTGACGATTTAAAAAAATATTTCATGAGCGTTATTAAGACTTTCAGCCTCCAAGGATCATTTAAATGCTCATAGCTTTGAACAAACATTCAATGTATCTGAACTATTAAATGAACATGGAAAATTGCAGAAAATTAAGTACAATGAAGAAGTAAAAAAGAACAGAAAAATATTTTTAAGCATTTTTATTTTAAAAAAACATTTTTATCAATTGTATTTAAAAAATAGTGTAATCAACGCAGTTTTTCAGTTTTTTAGATTGCAACTCCGAATAATTTAACGGGAAATGGAGGCAGTAAAAAGCCTTTTTCACATATTTCTAATAATCGGATCATTCACCAGAATACTTTAGGGACGTACACTATCTGCCAATAAGTATTTGGACATCTGTGACCGAAAAGAAAAAGAACATTTATTCCCATTCAACAGTTAGTACAGCCTCCACGAGAAACAATTACAGCCCCAACCCTCCCGGGCATGCTTTCTACAATTCCTTGTATGACAGCTAGTGGTATTTTTTTCCATTCTGCTTGAAGAAGAAAGGCAAGTTCCTTCACTGATTTTGGACGGTTGTCACACCCTTTAATTTGACGATTCAACTCGTCCCAGAGATTTTCGGTTGGATTCAGGTCTGGACTCTGGGCAGGCCACTCCAGTCGATCAACCTCATTGACACCATACCAATCCATGGTGGACCTCGCAACATGGCGTTGTCATCTCGCAAGTAACATGGGTCCAACCATTGCCACCTGTGACAATGGTCCAACCTGCAGAACTGTCACAACGTAGGAAGCACACTGTCATTCAAAATAGTGCAGTATCAACACCTACTTGATTCTCTTAGAGAATTAAGTAGGTGTTGGCAGTATTCGTCGGTGTCGAGATTACAATGAATTAGGACCAAGGATCCCAGAAAAAACATCCCCAGACCATAATTCCCCCCTTCGCCGAACTTAATAGACGCTTTCAGTCGTGACGTCAATCATGACGTTTTGCTTGGAAACTGACTCCAAACAAACGGTTGCTATGTTGTATTTTCTATTATATTTTACATATGTAGCTATATGTTATAGCTATATCTCACGGTAAAGTGCTTCAATATATTATATGCAGCGGTAGCATTTTTTACGATTTATATTTAATAAGAAATGAAACATAGCAACCGTTTGTTTGGAGTCAGTATCCAACCAAAACGTCATCACTGACGTCACACTGAAAGCGTCTATTGCGGGGGGCACAATGCATTCTGACAAGAGGCCTTCTCCAGGAAGACCCCAGACCCTACAATTTGAACGGTAGATTCATCACTCCAGAGAACCCGTTTCCAATAGTGTCAATATAGATTGCAGTTACCAGCGTACAGACATGCTAATGTAGAGCCACCTGCACACGACAAATTACACAGACTGTTAGAAACATTTTCCAGGCACGTTTTTCTTCATGATAATTAGCTGGGTTTAAGGTTTTCTTTTACATCACATATACGTATTATTATGATAGAGATTATTAATACAGAAAATGTTATGTAACAGATTATTTGTTACATTTGCGGGGATTGAGAGGGGTAAAGGTCTAATTACATTTAACATTTATAGCTTCACCAGTAAAGTTTAATTGCTGTTTTATATAGAGAATACTGCTATTTTAAATCTCAGCTAATAATGTCCGGAACTTCTCCAAACCAGTTCCATTTTTACTAAATTAGCGTAAAAATCAGCATTCATAGCTTCGAAGTGTATTTCTACAAAGCAGTTAATAGTACTTCCGAATAATAGTTTAAGCCAAATTTCAAATTAAGTTCCTAGCTTAACCAAATGAATCAATCTTTAAAGATGCATTGTGGTCTCCTAATTAGTTATTTCCTGAAGGGCACTTGAACCTTTCCTTCAAGGTTTTTTTTTTTCTGATCTATGCCCAGTTTCCATATCTCAGAAACTATCTTTCCGATTTTAACGCAACTGATTCCAAACATTATAATTAACTTAATAGTCATCTTCCATAACATTAAACTAAATTTATGAGTACCGGTTACCACTATTTCCGAATAATAGTTTAAGTCAATTTTGTAATTAAGTTCCTAGCTTAATCAAACGAACGAATTTTGAAAGATGCATAGTGATCCTCCTAATTAGTTATTTGCTAGTACCGTAGGCAGCGGGGATCGTCTCAGAGGTTCGTTGGTTCGGTCGGAAAAAGGTTTGTTTAGAACAGAATGCTCCCCTGGCGGTGGAAGGGAGAAATAACAGATTTTCTGGGCGTACGAGCATGCCCGGTATATGGTGCCGAAACCATCGGAGACTGTGGCCAGAGTTCTGTTTTTTAAGAGATTTAAGTTTATTACACGGGCTTGAGCAACGGCGGGCGGGGTCAGCTAGTATTTAATAATTTTTTTCTCATTCAACAAATTCATTTTTGTTATTAATTTGAAATCAAAATAATCGGTATTAATTTTTCCAATTTAGCAAATTTTGCATCAGAAGTTTCTTGAAACTTGTGTATGCTAAGTTTTCAGAAAAATATTCATTAGAATCTACAGATCCTGCTTTGCTGATGTTGTAAAAAAAAAAAAAAAAAAAAAAAAAATAGAATTTAGATACTCCAAGCCTTCATAAAAAGTCCAGTCTTAACATTACACTAAAAGAAAAGAAAAATAATACAAAGCAGAAGCTGTAGCACACATTCTTTGCTGCTATTGTTCAATTCCTACTATTAGCTCACACTTTCTATATATTTATATATCTTGTTCAAATTTTCAATCGTTAATAAAATATTTTCTATTCATCCACTCAAGTTCAAATACATTTTTTTAAACTTGTAGTGGATGACACTGGATGTTAATACAGTTTTTTCAAATATTAATTCATTAATTAAATCTAATTAATTGATTTTAGTTTTAAATGGCAGAAAAAAATTTCTCGCATTGTTTTCATAAATTAAATGAAAGATTTTCCTCAAATGAGTGATGCCACAAAAATAAAATACGCAACGATGATTATAAAAAAAATGTTCAATAAAGATAACGTGGGATATTAATGCTGCACGGGTTTATTTTATATATTTATGATTAAAAAGTAGGAATTGACTTAAAAAATTTGTTTTATATTACTTGTTTTTTATCTTTTATTCATTGTCACCAATGAAGGGCCTTGTATTACGAAGCCCTGAAACATTTGTATGTTAAGACATGGGAGGGAGAGGCAGGCCCTGACTATCGCACGGGCACCCGGGGCCCATGCAATGGGCACGAAATTTTCCATAATTTCATCTAAATTTCCATTTACAAAAATCATAATTGTGCCAACGTTTTTATTTCTTTTAGGACTTTTGTTTGCACTCAGTATCAGTTTGGTTTTCTCATTTAATATCAATGACATCATTAATAAGTAGACTTCTTATCATTATTTTCTAGTAATTCGTGTACTGTATTTATCAAGTGATTCAATTTTATCATATTGCACATTTATTCGAAAAGTGACACAACTGAAAAAAATGTGATATTTCAGATATTAATATGATAAAATTACAAAAATATATTTCAATCTGTAGTTAAAAGTACATTTCAATAAATAATAGAAAAAATATTTTATTTTCATTCCTGGAACCGTTTTTTAATTTTCCGGAAAACGTAATTTTTTGAGTTGACTCTTTTCGAATAAGCGTGCAATATGTAAAAAAAAACTAGTATCAGTAAATCAACCAATCTAAGGGGCACGAAAAATTGAAAGTGCCCTGGGCACAGAAACTTGCTAGTCAGTCCCTGGGGAGAGGGGGGGGGGGTGGCAAGCTTGGTAATCACATATTTTGATTATTTTTATATAAGTTGTAGGGTAGAATATTATAGTAACAAAAAAAATAAATATTTTATTTTATTTACCTATTTATTTTATTTAAATATGTCATTCTTCTTTAGAAAAATTACAATAAAGAAAAAGATAATTTTAATACTGTAGGAAAAAGTGGGCAAATAAGAAGAAATATTCAATAATGAGTTGTATGAATACAATTATATTTCTTAAATTTAGATAGTGAAGAATTTTAAAGTATTCATGATTAAATTATGATTATGTTTGTTAATATTACGCAACAACAAAAATAAAAACAAGTGAGTAAGTGTGATCAAAGATCGCTCAAAGAGTTTTTTGTTTTTTATAAAGTAAAAATTTACCGGTCTATTTTTTCGTTTTTTCCAGTATCCAAACCAGCCTGATGGCGGGCGAAACCGGCTATTATATTCTGTCATAATAATATCTGTCACGCGAACTAAATGCGATATAAAAAAAAAAAAAAATCAAAATTAAACATGTTGTTATGTTGTACACCTTCAAAATATTAAATTACCCGAAAATTCTGTAATCGGATTTTTATCAGGATTCAATGTGGTTGTCAAACTCATATATTTACTATTCTCTATTATTCATATTGATACTCGCTTTGTATTATTCTCAAACATCTGAAAAATTCGTTAAACTTCCAATAGGGCATCAGATTTTATTTTTAATTCTCTAATGACGTGATATTAATCTGCTTTGTGTACATACACATACTCATACTCCTTGTATTATTGAGAAATCTTTTAAATTTTCCGCTTTATTACCACTATGACGTCAATCATTTTTATTTCATATTAATCTTTTTTTCAAGTGGTGAAACTTTTTATTTCATTTTCATTTATCAGTTGGAAATCGTCTGATAGAAAATTAATTATTGTAGAAAGAATTTCATCGCGGATTTTTAATTTTAGGCATCTGCTATAACGAAAAATGTTTAAATTTAAAGGAAAAGGCTGTTAGAATTTTGGTTTGTTATCTCTATTTATTAAAATAATACGAATTTTTCAAATTTTAATATTTTGAGCTCTTTATAGCTGGTATTGAACTATATACACAAAGTTTCAACTCTGTAAGTTACATAGTTTCTGAGAATATCTCTGTGACAGACAGACAACGGAGCGGGAGTAATAGGGTTTCGTGAGATGAACGAAACCCTAATAATAATAATTCTATTCAAAGTGGACTTGCCTCACTTTCAAAACCAATTAATTTAAAACATCGTTCACCCCAATAAACAACTAGCAACAAATTTATGCTGATATTAAAATATATTTATTGTGAATTGATTAAAAACAAAGTTTATGTTGATTTGCAATAAGATTTAGCTTTAATTAATTATTTTCACGAAATGGACTTGCCCCACATAGTCCATTTTGTGAAAATAATTAGTCAACGGCTTAATTAGTGATGAAAACAAACGACTGCAGTTGACAATAGCTGTATTAAGACTGAATTGCGAACAAGAACAAGATTCGATACAGAGTGATTCACTACCAGTGCGACAAACTGTAAGAGGTAATTAGAGCACACTCCAACAAACAGTTTTTGTATAAGAAAGCTGAAACGCAATCCACTTATTCAATCATAGATACAGGGTATCGCACTCCAACCTGAAGACGTATTTTCAGCCCCAACTTCAACCAGTCAGCACACGCGCTGGGATAAAATCTACCCCAGCTCAAAACTATTACTTAAAAATGTGCGAAAATCGTTCGTGATCATTCTGAGCTTTATAGTACCTTTCAAACTGAAATATATCAAGATGTGGCCAAAAAGAATTTAACCCTGGTTGTGGATTTTCCATTCTTTTGTTATAAAAATGTCACGTGGGAGGAAATTTACCCCACGCGTGTTCTAACGTAACCCATAATGGTAGGAAAATGTTTATGCAATGCAAATAATAATATAATGTTTCTTTTAAACGTTAACAACTCTTCCACATAGAGTTTCTATATATCAGTTATATATTTTTTTGTATTTGCATGGCTGGATTTGGATTGTAATAGCTTTGTATGTAATGATATGCAGAAAAAAATCTTAATGCTAGATTTTATGATTTTTTTTTTTTTTTTTTTTTTTTTTTTTTTTTTTGCTTTAAATATAAAATAACTTCTTATTTTAAGTTAAATTATACTCTTTATTAATTTACAGTTTACTTCAAAATATAAATTTTTGTTTATAATGAAACCGGGGGGAAATTGACACAAGAAAACCCATTGCGGTAAAATTTATCCCGCACGTGTATTAACGTAATGGAAAGGGGTGCGTGTGCCGACGGGTTAACAGCACTGAAGCTATTTTATCGTTATTTTCAACAGGTTTACTTTGCCTTGTGTGAAATTGGATAATATCGCTGGAAGTACACTGCAGTTAGGTTAATTACTCTTATGTACTTTGAGCTATGTTCTGAAATGCAGAGCATCTACGTCAGTGTTCTTTGAACGTAGATAGTGGCCATTTCCAGCAATTTTTGGGAAGTTAACACGTTTCATAGAAAACAAAATAAGTCTGTTGAAAATATCGCTAAAATATTTTCATTATTGTTAAAGTTATGAACAAAAATCCGTGTTATATCTACGAAAAGTTGGAATATGGACAAACAGACACACAAATGAACCGACTGCATAAATACCTTTTAATTATGTTGGAAAATGTTAAAAACAGGATTGCAACAACTATCGCCTATAGATCATAATATATTTTTAATTATTTTAGGTTTATCTGTAACCAGAATATAAATACAAACTTCGTTCCACTTTCAATAGGGAATATTTCATAATAAAGTCAATAACAAATATCTTTTACCTATGTTCGAAAATGTTAAAAACAGGATTGCAACAATTATCGCCCATAGATCATAATATATTTTTAATTATTTTAGATTTATCTGTAACCAGAATATAAATACAAACTTCGTTCCACTTTCAATAGGGAATATTTCATAATAAGGTCAATAACAAATATCTTTTAACTATGTTGGAAAATGTTAAAAACAGGATTGCAACGATTATCGCCCATAGATCATAATATATTTTTAATAATTTTAGGTTTATCTGTAACCAGAATATTAATACAAACTTCGTTCCACTTTCAATAGGGAATATTTCATAATAAAGTCAATAACAAATATCTTTTAACTATGTTGGAAAATGTTAAAAACAGGATTGCAACAATTATCGCCCATCGATCATAATATATTTTTAATTATTTTAGGTTTATCTGTAACCAGAATATAAATACAAACTTCGTTCCACTTTCAATAGGGAATATTTCATAATAAAGTCAATAACAAATATCTTTTAACTATGTTGGAAAATGTTAAAAACAGGATTGCAACAATTATCGCCCATAGATCATAATATATTTTTAATTATTTTAGATTTATCTGTAACCAGAATATAAATACAAACTTCGTTCCACTTTCAATAGGGAATATTTCATAATAAAGTCAATAACAAATATCTTTTAACTATGTTGGAAAATGTTAAAAACAGGATTGCAACAATTATCGCCCATAGATCATAATATATTTTTAATTATTTTAGATTTATCTGTAACCAGAATATAAATACAAACTTCGTTCCACTTTCAATAGGGAATATTTCATAATAAAGTCAATAACAAATATCTTTTAACTATGTTGGAAAATGTTAAAAACAGGATTGCAACGATTATCGCCCATAGATCATAATATATTTTTAATAATTTTAGGTTTATCTGTAACCAGAATATTAATACAAACTTCGTTCCACTTTCAATAGGGAATATTTCATAATAAAGTCAATAACAAATATCTTTTAACTATGTTGGAAAATGTTAAAAACAGGATTGCAACAATTATCGCCCATCGATCATAATATATTTTTAATTATTTTAGGTTTATCTGTAACCAGAATATAAATACAAACTTCGTTCCACTTTCAATAGGGAATATTTCATAATAAAGTCAATAACAAATATCTTTTAACTATGTTGGAAAATGTTAAAAACAGGATTGCAACAATTATCGCCCATAGATCATAATATATTTTTAATTATTTTAGATTTATCTGTAACCAGAATATAAATACAAACTTCGTTCCACTTTCAATAGGGAATATTTCATAATAAAGTCAATAACAAATATCTTTTAACTATGTTGGAAAATGTTAAAAACAGGATTGCAACAATTATCGCCCATAGATTATAATAGATTTTTAATTATTTTAGTTTTATCTGTAACCAGAATATAAATACAAACTTCGTTCCACTTTCAATAGGGAACATTTCATAATAAAGTCAATAACGTAGATAAATTTCGTGGCAGTTCAAGTATATTTACGAAAGTTGTAACATGGACAGACAGACACACAGGCGAACCGAATGCATAAACATTTTTCAACTAGGTTGGAAAATGTCAAAAACAGGATTCACACAATTATCGCCCATAGATAATAATAAAATTTAATTTTTTTAGGTTTACCTGTAACCAGAATATAATAATTGCTAACGTCACTCCACTTCCGATAGCGAACACGTCATAATAAAGTCAATAACATAATCAATTTCGTGGCAATACAGACTTGTTATTATAACCTAAATTTTGAAAAACAAAAACATAAATGCAATGTTTGTAAAATTATGTAAACTAGGGCATCCAACCCGGGCTTCCCGGGATAGAGAACATAAGTGAAAACCATTTTTTTTTAAATTATTATTTAAAACTCTAATAGATTTTTGGCATTTAATATTTTTTTAGATCCCCCCCCCCCCCCCACTAACAACACCAAAGAGCACTTTTATATTAAATATGTCAATTATTAATTCAAATAAAATTTTGAAACTTATTAAAACGGTAATTCCATAATAAATTCCATTGCCATAAGTTTACCGAAGAAATCGGAATACGAGAACTAATACTAAGAATTTCGTTATCTACAGCAGTTTATTATTATTATTATTATTATTATGATAATTTCAGAGGTTTTAAGCGCTTATTTTGATTACATGTTTGTTAAATTTGTGTTTTATACTATTTTATTAATGACGTTTTAATTTAGTTATGGAATATTAGCTGGAAACAAATGCTGAACTTTTTATATTGTTTAAAGTATGCAAACGAATTAATATTTTGTAATCGTCTGCAAGTGATAGAGATAGATTTAAAGAAAATCATTTTTGAAATTTAATTTAAATGCTATAATAAATCTGCCAATTAAGTTACACTTTTCAATAAAATTACATTTGAAAGTAGATTTATTCCCCTAAATAAAGGTGTAAAAGTTGAAAATTTGCAATGTTTCAAAATCAAAAAATTGCAGTAGCAAAAATCGCAAAACCGAAATTTCATCATCAACTATTGCAATTCGCAAAATGACGTCAGCGTTACGCACGGACACGTTTATCCTTTATTATATAGATAGATAAGACTGCTATGAGGAAAGTTACAAAATTAATTTATTAAAAAGACAGTGATTTTTACAAGCTTACATAGGATATATAATTTTACAGAGCTTTTTGAAACATTTAGCCATTCATGAAATAGTCCTTTGGACACTCCAAAAGGGGACATATTCATTGTCCTATTCTCTTCACACCGGAGGTTTTTTACATATTCGACCAAGATGTAAAATCTTTGGCAAATTTTTGGCCCACCTAGATCTCAATGTGGATGAAGTCGTCACAGTAACTCATCACCGTCATACCCCACACCCAATTTTTGGTAGAATCCACCGTGTGGGCCCTTTCTTCCTCCTACTAAAATAAAAAGACGTTTTGCAAATTAAAAAAGTAATTTTAGAGATACAAGTATAGTAGAAGGAAGAAAAATTGGCAAACACATACGGGGTGGCTGAAAAGTCTGCAAACGGTCGAATAACTCGAGAAAACACATCGGACTGAAAAACGGTAAAATACTGTTAAATATATTTTTTAATCTATTCAGTGATGCCAAAGTTGACCCCCAACCCTGGGGGTGAAAGGGGATCCAACTTTGAAATCTTGAATGAGAACCTCCATTTTTTATTGCAGATTCGGATTTTACGGGGGAAAAATACGCAACTTTTGTATTTAGCAATTTTTTTTTTCGGATCATCGTAGATGGCGTTTCAAACGAACAAAATGCGCTCAGATTTATTTTGTGAGCAGGAAATCCTATTTTATATTCAAGTTCTAGGTTTCAAGTTAAAAAAGGGGATAAACTAAACAGAAAACTGCTGCTTCCCTCCCTCCATCAAGTGTAGAAAGGAGGCCACTGCTTAAATTCTAAATGAATGCATTGCGTTATACCCTGTTCACATCGCACATTTAAGATATCTTAGACTGCCATTTTTGAGGTGGTACCTCACCGGAATTGAATACCTGTCCACACCGCCAAACGCATTTAAGATAACTCACTCAACATCACCGTGTCCAGTGCGCATGCGCATATGTTAAAAGCAAACTCAACGGCCAATCGGCGTCCAGAGCCAATCAGAGTGAGCGGTACTGACTGTATCTAGCAATGGAAAGTTCGAACTCATTAAGTGAGTTTCTGGAACTCACTCAGTGAGTTCAGCGGTCTAAGATATCTTAACTATCCAATCTGAACGTAGTATTAAGCCATGGCTGCAACTATAATATGTATTACAGTTGCCGTGGTTAAGCGTTACCCAAGAAGAACGACTTGGACGTAGTAGCTTCCTGTTCTCTTCGGAGGCTGAATCATCAAGCATTTTGATGCCCACTTACTGTTTGTTGCCTATGAGGCGAGAAACGTTTAAATGATTGTCGAGTTACAAAATCGTTAAAAATGGACTGTTGTTTCGCATAAAATTGTTCTAATCTGTCAAGGAATGAATTTAGAATATTTAGAGTCCATATAAATTAAAAAAGGCGAAATAATTTGTCTATAAATGCTAGCAGAATACACCAGGATTGAAGAATTTCGCCAAATGCCACGCCAACGAGATAACTTGTATACAATAAACCGGTTCTTTGAGTCCGATATAGTATATTGTACGCGATAAGACGCCAAGTCATGCGTCCGCTTGAGCAATTAAATGGAGGCGTGAACCAGCCCGAGTTCTAGAAGCCTTACTTCGGGGTGCTTCATTAACGTGAGTCCCCTGACCTCCCACGATTCGGGGTGCTTGTTTAACGCTGCATTTTCCTCGATTACAGCGCCGTCTACCATCGATCATTCGAAAAAAAAAATGTTAAATACAAAAGTTACGTACAAAATCCAAGATTTCAAAGTTGCACTCCCTCTTAGCATCAGGAGGATGGGGGTGAGGGTCAACTTTGGTATCACTGAATAGATTTTAAAAAAATATTGAATACGTATTTTTCCGTGTTTAATCCGATGTAGGGGTGCATATGAAACAGTCTTTCAAATATTTTATTTTAAAAGTTTTTTCCCCCAGTGAATTACAGTACTATTTCCGAAGCAAAATCCAAACAAACAATCCGTAAACAACTGTGTAATGCAAATCAATTTGACATTACCGCCATATTCCCCACGGCAACAAAGAAAATTTCCTGGACCTATGAAGTATCATACAAATAGTATATTCCCACGTTCATCTCATATTCAGTCAATAAAAGAACATAGTAAATAAAGCACAAATCCCACCGCTCCCCTTCCCCGCTGTGATAATGCAACCGAATGAGCTCCTATGCGCATGTGCATTGCATCTCACCAAAGGCACCGTCAAAATTCGACGTTAAATAAAAGTTTTAAAATGTTTAAATTGAAAGTTTTAAAATATCTTCTTTAATCATTGTTCGTTTCAAATCCATATCTTCTGAAACGCATCCATTGTTTTAAGCTAAATTTCTATGTAAAGATGAAGAATTTTTTTTTTTACAATAATAAATCAATCTGCAGATAAGGGAGATTTTTAATGTTTTCAAGTGTAATTTATTTGTATGGTTTCTTCGGTTCCTTTACATAATCAGGATGATTATTCCTTTTCCATCGCATAGTCTGTGATCTTTTCCTTCTTATGCAGTTAAATATCCAATGGATCTTTAAAAAAATAATAAAATACAGTTCCTAGCATATTCTGATGTAACATATACATCAACGAATTCAGCATATCAATTTATGTTAATCATAAACTATAAATAGTTTTTTTTTCTTGACAGATTTTAGTTTAGCGCCAAAATGCTCTTTCTTTTGGATAATCTGATCTTATGATTTATCAGGGGAAATATCAATTTTATGTTAATCATAAACTATAAATAATTTTTTTTCTTGACAGATTTCAGTTTAGCGCCAAAATGCTCTTTCTTTTGGATAATCTGATCTTATGATTTATCAGGGGAAATATCAATTTTATGTTAATCATAAACTATAAATAGTTTTTTTTTTTCTTGACATATTTTAGTTTAGCGCCAAAATGCTCTTTCTTTTGGATAATCTGATCTTATGATTTATCAGCGGTTTTTATTATTTTTCTTTTTCAGTTTTTATGATGGTTAGGAAAATCTATTTTCAATTGGGGCAACTTTCCCAGGGACTATGTTACATTATTAAAGCAAACTGATGATCATTGTTGAGATGGAATTGAAAAATATTTCATTCTTGAAAATTATTTAAAAAATCATTAAATTAAGCGGCAGTTGTCAAATAAATTTCAATCAAAAGCTATTTTTTTTCTAATTGATGATGTAAGAACTAAAATTGTAAAATGTAGTAAAATGAAGTAAAAAATTGAAATTTGTAGTATTTAGAAGTGATGTAAACGCGATGAAAGCTAAAGCAATAGGGCCGTTTGTTGTCACAACCGTTATACATTTCTAAAAATTGCCACTGTGTTTTGGCTGGCGTCCAAAAGTAGACTATCATTTTTTGACATCGAAAGAGAAATTTGCCACTAAAAAGGAACTGTTAAATAAACTTATAACAAACCTACCAAAGTAATCCCTATAAAATATTAGCCTTACATTATTTATTCTAGCTAAAAATACAATCATTATTTCAAGTTTTTTTCCCATAACACTATTTTTAATAATTTTAATTTTCCTGAAATTCTTTACTTTTGTGAATTTTCTATTAAAAAAATGAAATCTTCTAACCTATAATTAAAAAAAAAAAAAAGGAATGGGTAACATGTAATCAAGGTATGCAATCAAGATGAAGCAACCAATAAAGGCTTAAATTCTGACCTTTAAAATTAAAAATTGGAAAATCAGTTAAAATTACATCATGTTGACACAATTAATTTTTCTTTTTAGTTTTATCAATGTTAAAATGCATTTCAAGCTAAGCATAACGTCATTTTCCCCGGCGCAAACTTTTCACACGTACCTTGTATCAGTTACTTTTATGCTTAAACACCATGTTACAAATAAAAATATATTTTGTATTTAATTGTAATGAAAAAATGGCATCAACAAAGTTATAATGCATAATGATAAAAGTAACCTAATGGACAATATTCCGGTGACTTCACAATAAATATGAATTATTATTCCCTTATAAAACACGCGGATAAATATTTTCACCGAAATTTAACTTGCAAATTAAAAAATTCGGCCTAAAAGTTCTCATCAAGTATGATTTTTAATTCGGCGTTAAATGTATTTATAATGATGTTTTAATAATTTATTAGTCATTACATTAATTAAAATAAAAATTACATCTTCGAAACCATGATATTAAAATAGAAAAAGTATTGAAAAAATGTTGTGATTCGTAGTTTCGTACAATCGATAAAATTCAACTGACGTCACAAACATTTATCCCGTTAGCCTCGCATTTATCCAACAGTCAAAAGGGATAATTAAGAGAAATAATATAAATAAATAAATATCCAAGATTATTTTTTATTCTGTTTTCATTAATATATTGTAAATTTTATTCTTTAAAGTTACTGATAAATGATACTTTAGTAAATGGGGCTTTTCCTAATTATTATTTTATTATTATTATTATTATTTTTTTTTTTAGATTTAATGGCAACATTCTTCTGTTTGAATATTGGGCGCTACAGTTTGGCGAATAATTTGGGGTACTTTTCGGTTAGCTGGGCGCGAGTGAAGTATATATATATATATATATATATATATATATATATATATATATATATATATATATATATATATATGTGTGTGTGTGTGTGTGAGAGTGTGTCATTCTATAAACATAATGTATTCTAGGTGCTGTAACTGGGGTTAATTTTTGGCGCCTAAATGACGATTTTTGCTTTGTATGGCAACCTGGTGATTTATAATAAAATTGAATATGTGTGTAAATAAATAAAATAAAATTGGTACTTTTATGTTAGCTGGGCGTCAGGGATAACTCTCCAAATCTTCTTTCAATTGGAATAATTTAAATTGCAATATTTTACGTGGGATTTGTTATTCATATCGATATGTTTATGTTTAGATATTTTATTATGATTATATTTTAGCTAATTTTAAGTAAGTTTTTTAAGATTTAATATTACAATGTTAAAATATTACCTAGTTGATATTAGCTAATGTCAAAAGATTGGCAAACCACAGAGTTCAGAAAATAACTATATCCCTCGCAACAGTGGGAGTTTCCGACTTTATGACGTCATAAGCAGCAGTAAAAGTTTAATTGAAAATTACGGCTAATTAATTAAATTTTCGAACAAACAAATGCACGATAACAAATCTGTGTCCAAATATCTTTCATTTAAAAAAAGAATGGTGTAATTTGATGCAGTAGTTTGTTCTCACGGATTGTCGAAAGAAATCGCTTAGCGTTTTAAATATATAGATTATTACGTGATATTATTAAATTTTATTTATTACCTTTTTTTTTTTTTTTTTTTTTTTTTTTTGTAAACGCTTTTATTTGATTGGCGAATTATATACCAAAAATTGCGGTATATTAGAATTTTTGTTTTATTCTTTTCTAAAACATTTTACTTTCTTCTATCTTTACCAGAAGAATTACTATTGGATTTATGAATATTTTCGACTTCCGGTTTTCGACGGATTTATAAGTTTTAAAAGGTCCTGAACACGATTTGACTGTTTTTAGAAAATGTCTGTCTGTGACTCTGTCTGTCTGTCTGTCTGTATGTGACAAAATTTTTGTGGGAGCTCTATCTCAAGAACTAATGCACGAAATTTAATAAAACTTTATATTCAGTTAATCCGTAGTATAAATTGGTGCTGATTAATTTTTGGTGGAAATCGCCCAACAGATTTCGCTGCTATGCTGCAGTTTTTGCTATTTCTGCAATAGCTCTATCTCAAGAGGTAATGCACTCATTTTCACCAAACTTCATATTCTGTTAGACCTTGACATAAATAGATGCTGCTTCCTTTTTGGTGTAAATAGTCGAACAGGAGGCGCTGCTATGCTACTTTTTTCCTTATTATCACGATAACTATATCTCAATAACTAATGCACGGATTTTCATCAAACTTCAGATTCAGTTACTCGTTGACATAAGTTGTTGTTGATTAGGTTTTGGTCTAAATCGCCCAACAGGTGGCGCTGCTATGCAGCATTTTGAAGGATTTGCACGATTTTAGCGATAGTCGTATCTCAAGAAATAATGCACGGAATTTAATAAAACTTGAGTTTCAGTTAGACCTTGATATAAATGGGTGCTGATTCATTTTAGTGTATGCGAAACCTGTGTGAGATAGAAGAAAGTTTTGGGATTGACACATCCGACTAGCTTTATGTTATTATCGACTGATGTTCTGTCAACATTCAACAGAACTAATAAAAAGGAGCAAGTTTAACCCCCCCCCCCCCAAAAAAAAAAAAAAAAAGTCTCTCTTTTTATCTATTAATAAGCTTGTCTAATAAAATAAAAAATATATTCAAGGATGAAATTTGTTCGTTTAATGTGAATTTCCATAAAGAAAAAAATGCGCATTACACACTTCTGATGAGCCCTGTATATTCCCAAAGATTGATAGTTTTTCGAATTTTCAGCTTGGGAACCTTCCCTTGTTGCACTCTAAAAAAAAGACAAATATTTCTTAATCTACGAAAACATAATATAATCACGAACGATAATATACAATAATCCTTTTTAACACTTTCCAACCTAGTTGAAAAGTGTTTATGAAATCAATTTGTCTGTCCGTCTGTCCGTGCTCTAACTCCCGTAAATATGCTCGGATTGCTCTGCAATTTTTATATGTTATTGTCGTTATCTATAGCATGTTCCCTATTTCAACGGAAGTGTGTAGCACTTATAGTTTTTTCACAGGGACACTCAAAATAATTCCGTTATATTGCGGTCTATTGGGGAAAAAATCATTTGCGGTTTATTTAAATAATTTTTCACTATTTTAAACGCATTGTAATTGATATATATCACTAAGGTGCATTAGAAGAGGCTTAATACAGAATAGTGTGTGTACAGCGGTCATCGTTCATTGACAGGGACACACGAAAGAATTCTCTACTATCTGTTAACCATAATTCCTGGACGTGCATTTTAAGTTACTTTACGCGATTTTAAATTTAACTCACTTTTTGTCTATTACGTGGTGTGTATAAATTCTGCAGATCATATACAGGGCAGCACAAAAGTTCGCGAACACACTTCCGTTTATTGACAGAAACTCCAGAAGGAGAATTTTAAACTGTGCTACGCGTTTCCTAACTGAACTAAAATTTAGCATCCTAATGCAGTATATATACAAATCTATAGATCCTATACAGAGCTGAATAAAAGTATTCGGATATTTTTAAAAATATTGTATATGTTGGAAATTCCTGAAATTATGTTTTTAAATATGTTATGTGTTTTCCAAATGGTTTACTTAGATGTTATCTTTCAGCTTATTAAACGGTATGATTTGTAAAATTATTTTGTAAGCGTTGGAATGTGTTACATAATCTATGCTTGACGCATGATTTTTCGTTCTTCTCAGAGTTACACTTATAAAAAAACAAAAAAAAAAAACACTGATTTTACAGTGTAGTACTGGCATCTTAGCTGTCAGTATTATACCGTAAAATTAACAGTAATAAACATAAAAATAAGTAGTAATACGCTGCCAGCTTATTTTACTGTTTATTACTGTCAATTTTACGGTATAATACTGACAGCTGGGATGCCAGTATTATACTATAAAATCAGCATTTTTTTTTTTTTTTTTTTTTTTTTTTTTGCAGTGTAACCCACGATCCCGAAAAGCGTTCTTTATCTATAGAAACTTCAGAAACCAATGTATTTTTGAAATTTAAAGAAGCATTTATAAAAACAAAGTTTTTTTTGCAAACACTGATTTTCGGAAGTGTTTCCGAGTAGTTTTTAGCTCACTGGCTATCAAAGCCTCAGAGTTGATGTGCCCGCCGGTTCTGTATGTACACTGTAAAAAATGACCAATGTTTCTTATTTTATGAAAATATGCTATAACCACGAACGAAAGTATAATATAATCTTCTGAGTTATCCGAAATTTCAAATAGCATGTTACATTGTCTTTTGAATCCCCAGAAACGAATACATTTTCAAAATTTAAAGAATAATTTATAAAAACAAATTATTTTTAGCTGTCCGAATTTTTCAGAAACGTTTCCGAAGGGTTTTTATAGTGTATTAATTAGTGTCCTCAAGCTGGAATTCCTGTTTTTCGAATGTTATCTATTCTCAAGTACACGTTTTCAGCCGCGTAAGTTAATTTATACATGAAAGAATAAAGAAATAATCTTAATTTTAATGTTATTGTTAACGCTGTTAATTTTGTATGTTTGTCTGTTAAAAAAAATTTTTTGAGCAGGAAAATGCTTACTTCAGAATTGATAGAATTCGAAAAACTGGTATTCCAGGCTGAGGACACTAATTAATACACTATAAAATACCTTCGGAAACGTTTCTGAAAAATTCGGGCAGCTAAAAATAATTTGTTTTTATAAATTATTCTTTAAATTTTGAAAATGTATTCCCTTCTGGGGATTCAAAAAACAATCTAACATGCTATTTGAAATTTCGGATAACTCAGAAGATTATATTATATTTTCGTTCGTGGTTATAGCATATTTTCATAAAATAAGAAACAATGGTCATTTTTTACAGTGTACGTAATATGTATGTATTTACGTACTTAGTAACGCGATAATTCTTGATAGAACTAACCGTTTTGCTTCAAATTTTGTATATAGGTTCATTATGATAAGGCACTTTCTTGATTAGTTTTGGGGTTTCATTGGTTAAGTTTAAAGGGAGGTAACGGGGGGCTAACCCTCCTTAATTTAGATAAATGGGTTTTTCATGCAGAATTATCCGATTTTCTTCAAATTTTGTATATAGGTTCAATGTAATAAGGTGCTTCCCGGATTAGTTTTGGTGGTTCTTTAGTCTCCTTAATATATTGTAGTGGCTGAGAGGTTGTGCTCTCGAAGCTGGTAGACGGGAGGTGCTGGGTTCGATCCCAATCGCGCCCGTCGGCCTAATCGTTCGGAGTTTTCGTGGTTTTCTTCGCGCCGTGGATTTATCCATGCGTAAATACGGGTTAGGTTCCCTTAGAAAGACCCCCACGAAGGGCACTCCTCCCGGGCCTATATCCCTAGTGTAGATAATTGGCCGTCAATAATCAACCCAACCCAACCCTTAATATATTGTCGATTTCTTTATTTTTCGAAGGGCTTATTTCAAATTCTTTGAAATAAGAGTATAATATACAATTCGTGTGAATAGCCTGTGAGCTCAATGCCCTCAGTTTAACCGGGCAGTTTTCTTTTCATTATAGTGTATTAATCAGTTTTCTCAACCCGGAATGTAGGTTTTTCGGATGTTATCCATTCCCGGGTATTCAATTTCATGTTCAACAAACATGTTTCACAGACAAACATGAGTAAATTAACAGCACCAACATACAAATTAATATTATTTTGTTACAGTTGCATGTATAAATTCAGTTACGCAGCTGAAATTGTTTAATTGAGAATTGGTAGCATCCTAAAAACCAATATTCTGGTTTGCAAAAACTGATTAATACACTATAAAAACTACTCGGAAACGTTTCCGAAATTCAGTGGCAAACGAACTAAATTAAGGGGGCATTAGCCCCTCGTTCCCCCTCCTTTATACTTAACCATTGAACCCCCAAAACTAATAAGGGAAGTGCCTTATCACAATCAACCTCTATACAAAGTTTGAAGCAAATAGGATAATTCTGCATGAAAAACCCATTTATCTAAATTAAGGGGAGGGGATTATCCCCTGTTCCCCCCTTTATACTTAACCAATGAAACTCCCAAAACTAATCAGGAAAGCGCCTTATCAGAATGAATCTATATGCAAAATTTGAAGCAAATCGGATAATTCTGCATGAAAAACCCATTTATCTAAATTAAGGGGGATTAGCCCCCCGTTCCCCCTTTATATTTAACCAATGAACCCCCAAACTAATCAGGGAAGCACTTTATCACAATGAAACTACATACAAAATTTGAAACAAATCGGATAATTCTGCATGAAAACCTATTTATCTAAATTAAGGGGGATTGGCCCCCTGTTCCTGCTTTATATTTAAGCAATGGACACCCAAAACTAATCAGGGAAGCACCTTATCAGAGTGAACCTATATACAAAATTTGAAGCAAATCAGATATTTCTATCAAGGGTTATCGCGTTACGTACATACAGAAACTACGGCCACATTAGCTTTCAGGTTTTGATAGCCTGTAAGCTAAAAAAAAAAAAAAAAAAACAACTTTGCTTTGATAAACACTTCTATATAAATGTCGAAAACATATTAGTTTCTGAGGTTTCTAATGATAAAAAACACTTTTCGGAATAATGAGTAACTCGGAAAAAAATTATTGTATATTTTCGTTCGTGGTTAAGTTATATTATCTTAGATTAAGAAACTTTTGTCTTTATTAACAGGTGCCATTTATATTTAACAGCACTTCACACGTGTTTCTTACATGCATTAATCATTCAATAATAAAAAAGGATATAAATAAAATATTTCTTATGAGAGTCATATTATACGACTCATATAAAAAATTCTTACTTGATTATCTTTTATTGTTAAAAACATATCTACATTTATCGCATCATTTATCAGTAACAAGTTGAGATAAATTTACAACAGTAACGAATCTACTGTACAAGATCTTCTTTTAGAAGACGTAGATAAATCTTTTGATGAAAAAATAAATATGTGGCGCTTTTTAATCCAAAATTTTCAAGAAATTGCCTCGTATTTTAGAGGTAATGAAGTAACAACTTTGTTAATTGGATTAGCTGTTCTAATTGTGGTGCGCCACTTGTGCAGAAAAAGACCGAAATTACCTCCGGGTCCAATTTGCTTACCAATATTGGGTTATTGGCCATTCTTGAAGAAAGATCCTGAAATAGTGTTGAAAGATTTGACTAAGAAGTATGGAAATGTATTTGGGTAAGTGCATTTTGTTAAACACATCATTATCCCAATAATCCGATGTCCTATACGACACACTCGATAAACACTTTCACATATTTTATCAAAAAGGTGTTTGTGGATGAGTTAAAAAAATTACGGAAGCAAACTTATTATTTTTTAACTTATAATCGCTTATGCAAAGCGTTCAAAATAGTAAAAAGGCTAATAAATAATTAAAATACTAGAATTATTTTAATATATTTTTAATTTTTTTATATAAATAGCTGACCCACCGGCGTTTCCCGGACCCGCGATAATAACCTTAAATATACCTAAAATCAATGCTGAATGATTTTATATATTTAAACGAAAATCTTTCTATCTAATGCTGGGGACCCCACTGCTTTCAATAGCGTACACAATCGATTTTAAGCGAATCTCTATCCAAACAAATTTAGAGTTGAGGGCCCTACTGTCTTCGGCAGCGTACTCTGGGCGTACTACGCACGCACCGGTCTGTTTTGATTATATATTGTTAAACGAAAGACCGTAATAGTATTTAAATATAACCTAAAATCAGTGTTGAATGAATTTATTTAACGAAAATATTTCCAAACGAACCTAGAAATAGGGACCCCACTACCTTCGGTAGCTAAAAAGTCTTTTCTTCTGACGTTTTTTTTCTACATGGGCTCTTTTCTGTTTTTCTAAACAAGATGTGTGTAATGTAAACCCTATGGGCAAATGTGCGGAAAAAACGAAAATTGACAAAAGTGACTTTTGGAAATGAATTTTTTTTTTCAAAGGGTTAATATTCGTATTTTTTAAACTCTTTTGAGAGCTAAATGTACGCTCATTAAGAGTGTGTAACTTGTTTTTTCGTATTTTGATTAAAAATTCAGGGAGAAGAATTTTAAACATTGCACAAAATACAGAATTCCCAAGAGTCATTTACAGAAACGGACGATTTTGTAAAGGTTAATATTGGTATTTTTTAAAACCAAAGACGGCGTTATAAGAAAAAAAAAATCTGAGTGTGAATATGGTGTGATATCTTTTATTTGTTCGTATTTTGTTTTCCGAAGCCGATACCAATTTTTAAACATGGCACAAAAAAAAAATCTGAAGACGTATTAGTGACTTTTAGAAAGGAATTCTTTTCAAAGGTTAATATTCATATTTTTCAAAACAAATTGCAGATTTTGAAATAGGAATGAGCGTAAGTACGGGCTGTATTTTTACTTTTTTCGTAGATTGATCAGAAGTACTGATACATATTTTTAAAGATAGCAGAAATCGCAAAAATAATCTATGGAAACTAGCTTTTTAAAAGGGGCAGCTAACCTCTCATGCCCATGGGCATGAGTGTGCACTATGACTGTGCACTATGCACAGTCAGAGGCGAATTACCCATTAGACTGAGTAGGCTAGCCTAGAGGCTCGGAAGAAAAGGGCCCGTGTCAAGATTTTCTTTCGGGTTTTTTTTTTTTTTTTTTTTTTTTTTTTTTCATATTGGGCTGATATTTTATGCAAAAGAGAAATGATGTACAATATTCTTTGTTTCACTCATTTATTGAATCTTTCAGGTTATTAACATATACATGGTATTCCAAATGCTATTACTTTTTTAATTTCTTCTATAAGAAGAAAGTACTGGATTCATGAAATTTTTCGGCTTTGTACCGAATTATGACATTTTGAAGTTAATGGAATTTCAGCGTTTACCTGCACTAACAGTGCTTCTTTCCGTTTTTAGTGTCAGGAAACACTGAAATTTTCATAAAATACGAAGTATAATAATTTAGTAAAGTTTTGGTCATAAAAGAATTGGAATTTTTTTTTTTATGTTCTTCGTCAACGAAGGACATTTTTCTAAATATAGGATATATAACAACTATGGTATAACATATAGAACCCAGAGGCCGTATAAAAATTAAATTTCGCATTTTAATACGCATAAAGCCCCTTGTAAAACAAATGCAATGTCTAAAATCTATACTTGCTGTAATTGGAATTATGTTTCTATCACCAGTAGTCTAAGACACATAAATGAGCAAACATGTATTTTGAATCTCGATGTATATATTGCTTTGTAGGGGGGGGGGGGGGAATCAAGCCTAGGGGCCTGGGTGGTAGTTGATCCGCCTCTGTGCACAGTCAAGCCCTGCTCATGAAGATGCTCTTAAAAGTTAGATCGATAAATTTGTTGCCTTTCAGACTAATTCAGATCCACATTGAAAGATTTTTGCAACAGCCTGAAGCGGGGCTTAACGTTGCAGAATAAAAGAGCGTCCATTCTTTGAAATATAAAGTCTTCAATTTTTTTCGTTTGCTTATCCCAATTTTTCATAAAATTTAAAACTATTTATATTTGTCTAACTTTATAATTTTCCCAAAGTTATTTAACAATTTTATAGTCTTTATATAGGTCCTAAATATGTGGTATTTATCAACGACTGGGAAGCCTTAAAAGATGCCTTAGGCGAGAATGCTGTAAACGACAGGCCACCAGCCGCTTTCGCAAACATACCTTTTAACCTAGGTAAGTATAACAATACAGCATCAGGCTAATGATGATTGTATTTTATGATAAAATCTTATGAAAAGCTGATGGGAAATGCACTTAATAAAATACGCGAAATTCTCAAAAATACTATAATAGGAAAAACAAGTTAATTTTTAAATATGCTACCGAGTTATGTTTCCTCTTAAAAATAGTATACTCCAAAAATCAGGAGCAACTTTAAAAATTAATAATTAAAAAAATAATAGGGATAGAAAGATGCGGTTTGCCTCAAATGGGTGGTAAAGAAGAAGGTTTTTTTTTTTTTTTTTTTTTTTTTTAAGAAGAAGAAAGCAAAAACAAGTGTCTAAATAGTTCTTTGACTAACGGATGGCTTACAAGTGACAAGTCGCTTACAATTTACAAGTAAGCTTACAACTGTTCAATGTGCTGTCCGTCATTCGGCAGCACAGCCGTCTTACGAGGCAGAACACCATTCACAGTATTAAGCAACATTTCTTGTGGTACAGGGCTCCCAAATGGTCCGCCAACTGAATACCAATAATTTTTAAAGGAAAATTTCATGGTAGGTTTCTACAACATTTCCGCAAAAACTTACCTCCGAAGGTGGTTTCTACAAAATTTGCAAGAAAAATCTAAAAATAAAAATTTTCTAAGAAAATATCGGTATTCAAAAAGCGAATCATTTGGAGCCCAGGTGGTATGGCAGGCACATATTGGCGGATGGCATTTTTCAATGTTGACAATGATGGCGGTTTCAATAATTCTTTTTTGTTAGGGTTTCGTTCATCTCCCAAAACCCTATTGCTCCCGCTTCGTTGTCTGTCCGTCACAGAGCCGGTTATCAGAAACTATCTAACTTATAGTCATGAAATTCTGTGTACTTATAGCTAAATACCTATTATGAAGCTCAAAATCATAAAATTTGAAAAAATCGTATTATTTTAATATAGAGAGATAAAAAACCAAAAATCTAACAGTCTTTTTCTATTAAATTTAAAGATTTTTCGTTATAGCAGTTGCCAACAATTAAAAATCCACAGTAAAATTATTTCTACAATTATTAATTTTCCATTGAAAGATTTCCACGGGAAAAATAAAAATGAAATAAAAATTTCCATCAATTGAAAAAAAATATTAATATGACGTCATATTGGTAATAAAACGGAAATTTTCAAACATTTCTCAATAATACAAGGAGTATGAGTATGTGTAAATACAGAAAGCAGCTTAATATGACGTCATTAGATAATTAAAAAGAAAATTAATCTGACGTCATAACGGATTTTTCAAATGTTTGAGAATAATAAAAAGAGAGTATCAATATGAGTAATAGAGAATAGTAAATATATAAGTTTGAGGAACGTATTGAGTCATGATAAAAACCCGATTATGGAAATATCGGCATATTTTAACATTTTGAAGGTATCTATACAACATGTTTAATTTTGAAATTGATTGTTTTTTTAATATCGCATTTAGTCAACATGACAGATATTATTATGACAGAGTACAATAGCGGGCTTGGCCCGCTATCGGAACGGTTCAGATTTTCAAAAAAATGAGAAAAATAGACAGGTAAATTTTTACTTTATAAAAACATGATTTTTTTTTTTTTTTTTTTTTTTTTTTTTTGAAAATGAAATTTATTTGGATTTGTTAAAGAAAGGATAAAGTGTTTTGCAAAGAATATTAAACGAAACCCTTTATGCGATCTTCAATCACACTTACCCACTTGTTAAAGTTGTTCCTGACCTTTGGATAACCCAATTTTTGTACGATAAACTGCATATTTTTCACGTGCAAGATTCTCATCTATTGTTGCAAGTAACATTTATTATCATTGTTTCATGCAATTAGTATTATTAAAAGCACTGTTAAACTAGCAAAAATATAGTTTGTTAATAAATCTTTTAGTTTTTCGCCAAATAATATTTTTTAAAGAGGTAACGGAATACGGTAACAAACTAAAAAAATAACTTGTTTTTCCTATTGTAGTATTTTTGAGAACTTCGCGTATTGTATTAAATGCATTTCCCATCAGCATTTTATAAGTTTTTATCATAAAATACAGGGGAAACTTGGTCTGTTTGACCATAGTGGAAGTTTGACCCACTGTTTTTATTATATTTATAGTAATGTTTGTATTTCAGTTAACAGTCTGTTGATGGAAGCACTTAAATTCAGATAAGTATGTTCCTCCGCCATCTGCTGAATAGAATATTTTGCATGCGGTTGTAATAAGTCTCAGAATGTGTTGAATGTATGCGTATGTCACGTATTGACATCTGTTATTAAAACCTCTATATAATATGCCTTACACATGCTGCTCTTTGACTTATGTGCTTATTTTAATTAGTTAATCTTCAAAATAGTACATATATAAATTATTTTATGCTGATAAGCGCAATATAGATACATCATAGTATAAGACTTTTTTACTAGTTAATATTTTTTCAGCTATTTGCATCAACAATAAAAAGTTACGTGCAATTTTGCAATTTCCCTTCGAAAAAGTAAATTTATCTTTGTCAATCGTAACCCCCTATGCTTGTTGTAAATAAAGTTAATGAAGATATTTTGATTTAACATATATTTCACTTAATGATTTAAAAGATAAACTTATTGTCATGTGCTGTTATACTTTTTTTTTTACAAAATGGTAACTGTGGGGTGATTGACCCAACTGCATTTGTGGGTAATTTGACCCGGGTCAAACCTTCCATTTTTCATCTAGTATAATTGTTATTTTTTTTTATAATTTAACTTATTAAAAAATAACAATAATAAACTTATTTCACATTGGTAAGTAATAGCGTAATTTATATAAAAAATGCTGCATGTAAACTAGAATACGGTACGGTGATACCCCAGCTAATAGATCTCTCGGCTAACGATCATTGTTTTCCCTGTTTTTCTGACTCGCCAATGAACCTGACTAACAAACGTTTTGTTGGATACATGTCACCGCCCCCTGAATTCTAGGACGACGCGCTGACGTAAAAATGGCTACTGTCCTAGGCGGACTTTTTTCGGCATTTGTACAGTCCCTTGAATTGGAATACTAATTAAAAGTTTTCTCCATCTTATTTTTTTTTAGAATTAATAAGTCAAAGAAAACTTTTAGAAAATACTGGTGTCAAAATTTAGAGGACATAAAAACGTTTAAAAAATCTGCCTATGCGTATTTTTTAACATAATTTATGACATAATTTCTAGTCAAATGGCTATTTCCGTTTGTTTCTGTAGTAATTTGGACATTAAAATGTATGGAGCGCTTTTTTTCTCTTTTTGACCGACTGTACGAATTCAACCCCCCTCCCCACCCCGTAATTTTTACTGCTGCATATTTTTCATGAGAATTTTTAACAGAAATGTAGACATCTTTGTTGACTTTACCTTTTTTTTTCAGGGTTTGCTGCATACAGTGGTGCAGAATGGATCCAATCACGACGTTTGACATCAAAAGCGATGAAGGAAGTTGGTTTGCAATCAACACGCTGGGAGGAACTGGTGCAAGTATGTTAATTTTGTCAAAATCCACTACTTAAGGCGCTTGGAGCCAGAATGGACCCTGGATCTGACTTAGAAAATTAGAGGCTCTAGGCACAGACACTATTAGAGGCCCTCTATGCACCAGGTGTGCCATTTCAAAGGTTCCTTCGCGTGTGAGGAGGAAGGCAAAGTTTTCTTTTGATCCTTATATATTATTTCTCCTGTCAACATCCCTTTTACTCAGAAAATATGAAACGCAGAACAACGAATGAGGTACCATATGAAAGGTTTTAGAACAGGCTTCTGACATAGCCCACTTAAAAATTCGTTAAAACATGTTTTTGATTAAAATTTGCTGAAATTAAAAAATTAAATCGGCATTGATTTCATGAAAGAAATGAAAGGTTTTCCTGAAATTATTGTTGCCAAAAAAATAAAATACCACATTATAGGATGCTCATAGCAATTATTATAAAAAAAAAAACACCGCACGGGTTTATTTTATACTTATGATTAAAAAGCGAAATTGAAATTGAAATGTTTAGATTTATATTTCTAAGTCCCATGTTTTTCCCGATCACGTCATCCTCTAATGCAGTCAAAATACGATTGTTAATTTTTTTTCTCGCGCGTGCCTTTAGCAATCTTGGATCAGTTTTTAGTCTAACTTAGATGGAATAAATTTGATGATATTCTGGCTTGACTAACAACTAAATGTTGTTTGCAGATATTTTTATCCTTGCTTTTTCTTTAGAAGTTTAAACCTGCATCTAATAAATATTACATATTGATAAAAAATGATTACTTCTCTATTATCCCGTCGACCACTTTTCATAACAAAAAACTATCGCCAAATAAACGGGAGAACGTTGCCATTGGAATATCAAAAAATAAATAAAATATAAGAATTTAAGGACACAATTGTTATTTTAATTAATAAAATAACTACTAAATCAGTAAAACATAATGAAAAATACACGCCAATGTCGAATTAAAAACCACTTGATGATTTAACAAACACGTATAATGCTTCTGACATCAAGTAAATAGGACTGCATTTTTTGCGTTTAATCTTACAGTTTGGCGGTAGTTTTTTGTTATGAAAAGCGGTCGACGGGTTAATAGAGAAGTACCTAAAAATATTAGATTTCAGTGCGAAATCTTCGCACGGGCCCTCTGGTCTTATTATACACAGCTGAGAAGAAATATATACAGTTTTTTTTCCTCACACATATATTTTTAAGTGACCAAAGTACTCATCAATGATAAATGGATAAATGTGCCTCTGTGTCTCACCTTGAGAATGCTGAACTAGCAAGGCTTTCGTAAAAATTACTGATAATTATTAGTTTATGTGTTTAAAGTTAATGCTAACGTTTTCTTATTTTAGTCAAATACGACAGTTACTTTAGTTTTTGAGAAATTTCTGAAAATTGTTTTGAGCCTGACCTGTGATGACTGATGAATTTCCTGAAATATTAAATTCATTTGAGAGGGGGCAACTCCCTCCCTCTAGCTTCCCTCAAATAGCGCCCCTGCTATACATGCGAAATCTGTTTACTGGTGTCCTCGAATGAAATACAGAGTTGAAAGCGTTTAAGATACGCACCAATTTAATTTATGAACGGTTGTAGGTACTGTTATAAAAGTAGTGTCTAGTGTTTACGTTACATGTATGAAAAAGAGTATGAGAATCACAGAAAGACCATTCGCAGTGCCCCTAAAGCAAAATTTGCGATTGTATCTCGAAAACTAATTGGAGATTTGAGAAAAATGTTTTAGTCATTTCTAGTGAAAATCAAGTTAGTGGTTGAATTTTGTGGATCGACGTTTAATATAGGCAGAAACTAGCGAAATGACTCTGCCACATCCCTACCCGCATAGTTTAAATAAACGTAGTTTAAAGCCTTAAACTCTCATAACGACTGAGCTCGCTAGGAACGGCCTTAGCACACACGTTACATCGTTACAGAGAAAAATAATGTAAAAAAAAAGATATTAGTGTTGCAATCAACAAAACATGATTAAGACAGAAGAAACACGATTTCACTGTCCTCGGCATAAACATAGAGTATAGTAGGACCTCTAACGAAATAGTGTTAAAATCAAGTTTCAACTTCAGAACAAATATGGCAACCGGCCTAGAACCGTAGACAGAAAGCGCCCCCTAGTGGACAAAGTTCATTGGCTAACTCTCAGTGATCAAGCAGGTGATATGTAGAAGCAGACGAACCGAGTAGGACCATGCTACATCAGCGCCTCTATTTAAAAAAAAAATTTCGAGGAACGATTTTTTTTTCATTCAAAGCCTATTTATTCCGTTAGATGGCCTACTATTTTATGTTCATGATGCTCGGATTGGTCACCGTCAGCCACGAATTACTCGTTATTGCTGGCAGGGCCGTGCGAATAGGGGGGCGAAGGGGGTCTTCGACCCGGGTGCGGAAATTGAGAGGGCGCCAAATTTATACAACCAACCACGGTTTCATTTATTTATTTATTCATTTTTTGGTCATCGATCATTTTCTGGGGAATTTCTTTTTCTCTTTTCATCATTCTTTTTTTTTTGTCGCAAAATAGCATGATCTCTCTAGCAAATAAGTGTAATTTTCTCTTATACTATTTAGTTGGTTGCAATTTCTGAATTAAAATTAAACCTTTTAAAGTTCCAAAATAAACGCGAAATGTTTCATATATTCAATAGAATTTATTTCTGTTTCTGTACTTTATCAGTTTTGTGTTACCTGACACAAAAAGAAGGACAGGGGCGTCAAATTGAAACTTTGCCCCGGGCGCAGTTTTCTCTTTGCACGGTCCTGATGCTGGAACAACAACGCAGATCGCACCAAGTCATGTTTATACTTTTCGCTTTCCATTTATATTATTCATGCATGTAGAAATTTTTCAGCAGAGAATTCCCAGTCTTTCCTGGAACGCACGTGCAAGCGAAGAAATTCCCTTGGAAAAAAAGCTTATACGGACGGAAGCAACGGGATGAGCGTGAGGGGAAAGACATATGGCTCGTATCTTTCCATTCGCACAACCTTCAGTGTGTAGGGGAGTACGCATATTTAGCAATATTTTATTCGTTTGTCCGAAATCGACAAACTTTGTCGTATGCTATATTTTTTTAATTGATTTGATTGAACTACCTTCCTTCATAGAAAGAAAGTAAAATGTTACACTTTTTTCTTATTATTACTAATTCTTATCTTTTAGTTGCAATTTGTTTTTTAACTTTTAAAAACACAAATGTATTTTAACACCATTAGTGCCATTTCGACACCAAACCGAATTTGGCCTTATCTCTCTATCACGTTTTTTCACCTATATTCTTCAAATTTTATGACTTTTAATTATTTTACGTAACAAGCACACCGTCGAAATTTTTATTATGTGATTCGATTTTTAAAAAAAATTACAGCCAAATTCACCTATAACGTCCGTCGGTGTTATTTCGCCACTAAGCAGAATTTAAAATAAATCATCGCTCTTTTGTGAAAATGTAACAATATAAGCTAAATTAAAGTACAGTGATGCAATATAGTGTTAAATTAGAATTTATAGGGTCCATAATGGACAGAGGAAAGTATTTTCAACTAGGTAAATTATATTCAATGGTTGGAGTATCATAGTTTTGATTTATTCCGACAGAGCGAAAAATGCCGGGACCAGGGCTCGAACCTGGGTACTTTTGGCTTGCCGTGCCAACGCTCTTCCTACTGAGCTATCCCAACATTATCCTGGCTGGCAATTACATGGTATACAAGAGTTTCCGTGTTATTTCAGATTCATCATGTAAAATACTATAGTTATAGCTCGGATGAATGGAATTAGCGCTGCAGTTCGCAAGCTTGTCCAACAAATAAGAGTGAAATATGCCAGCCAGGATAGCATTGGGATAGCTCAGTTGGAAGAGCGTTGACACGGCAGGTCAAAGTATCCAGGTTCGAGTCCTGGTCCCGGCATTTTTCGCTCTGTTGGAATAAATCTCAACTATGATACTCCAACCATTGAATATTATAGCGTCCATTTTGCATAATTAAATTAAAGTTGTCGAAATGACACCGGCGGCTTTTTTAGGATGTGGAAAATTCTCGGCCGTTCTAGTGCTAACCTGTACCTTAACTCGTACTTGCAGATTTTATTTTAACAATTTATGTGTTGTGAATCTCCATTTAAATTACCCTCGAGCCGCTATGGATCGCTATACCTTTTTCGCTGTGTTTTATCATTTCAGGAGGAAGTAAAAAATTTGGTGGAACGAATCGAGCAAGAAGGACAAAGTCCTCTGGAGGTTCGAAGTTTCTTCGCTGAAACTTTTACCAATAATATTCTAACGCTCATTATGGGAGAACGCCTTTCTTCTGACCATCCTCTGACGAAAACAATGAGTGCCGGTGTGAGCGCTATATTAGAAAACTCACCTGTTCTGGCCATGAATAACTATTCAGAGACTCTTAGCAATATATTACAGTTCTTTGGACTTGAAGAGAAATTCAAAACATATGGCAAAATCACGGAATTCTGTTCAACCGTAGCGTAAGTACTTCAGATATCTTTATAACACTTCCCAACATATTTAAAAGTGATTATGAATTCGGTTTGTCTGGCCGCCCCTCTGTCCGCGTTCTAACCCGCGTAAATATACTAGGATTTCCATGTAACTGATATATGTTATTGAGATTCAAAACATTGTTCTGGGTATGAACAACTATTCAGAGACTCTTAGCAAAATCTTAGAATTCTTTGCACTTGGAGAGAAATTCGAAACCTATGGCAAAGTCAAGGAATTCTGTTCAACCGTAGCGGTAGTACTTCGGCTTAGCTTTTTAACACTTTCCAACGTAGTTGAAAAATTATTATGAATTCGGTTTGTCTGGCCATCTGTCTGTCTGTCAGCGCTCTAACTCGCGTAAATATATTAGGATTGCCAAGTAATTGATATATGTTATTGAGATTCAAAACATTGTTCTGGATATCAACAACTATTCAGAGACTCTTAGCAAAATCTTAGAATTCTTTGGACTTGAAGAGCAATTCAAAACATAATAACTAAGTCGAGGAATTTTGTTCAACCGTAGAGGAAGTTACTTCGGATTATCTTTTTAACACTTTCTAACATAGTTGAAAAATGATTATAAATTCGGTTTCTCTAGCCATCTGTTTGTCTGTCAGCGCTCTAACGCGCGTAAATATACTAGGATTGCCATGTAACTGATATATGTTATTGAGATTCAAAACATTGTTCTAGGTATGAACAGCTATTCAGAGACTCTTAGCAAAATCTTAGAATTCTTTAGATTTGAAGAGATATTCGAAACATATGGCAAAGTCAAGGAATTCTGTTCAACTGAAGCGTAAGTACTTCAGATTATCTTTCCAACATAGTTGAAAAGTGTTAATGAATTCGATTTGTCTGTCCATCTGTCTGTCCACGCTCTAACTCGCGTAAATATACTAGGATTGCCGTGTAATTGATATATGTTTTTGAGATTCAAAACATTGTTCTAGGTATGAACTAGGTATTCATAGACTCTTAACAAAATCTTAGAATTCTTTAGATTTGAAGAAAAATTCGAAACTTAATGACAAAGTCAAGGAATTTTGTTCAACCGTAGCGGAAGTTACTTCGGTTTATCTTATTAACACTTTCCAATATAGTTGAAAAATGTTTATAAATTCGGTTTGTCTGGCCATCTGTCTGTCTATCAGCGCTCTCTAACTCGCTTAAATATACTAGTATTGCCATGTAATTGATACATATGCTATTGAGATTTACCATGACATGTTCGGTATTGGAAATGAAGTGTGTAGCATTAATAGCTCATTTTCAGGGGAACTCAAAAGAATTCCGTTACATTATCGTCTATAGAGAAAAATCGTTTGCAGCATATTTTAATGATGTTACACTACCTCAAATATATTGAAATTGAAATACATCACTGAAATCCATCACATTCGCTACAAGATGCTTACTGCAGAATATGGTGTACATAGCATTTATCATTCATTTACAGGGACGCACAAAATAATTCTCTTACAGTATTGTCTATGAGCAATAATTGCTGGAAATGCGTTTCCGATTTTGGTATGCGTTTTTAAACTTGCTGAAGAGGAATTTTCAACTGTGTTATGCGTTTCCGAACTGAATTAAATTTTCCATACTATGTACTAGTATATATACAAATGTATATATATAGGGCTTCAAAAAAGAATTCGTATACTTTACCAACTGTAGATGGTAATTGCTGAAAATGGGTTTTCAAATGTTTTATGCGTTTTCCAAATTGTTCACCTCGTGGCCATCTTCAGGATTAGAATTAACAGGTCTGTTAATTCTACCCCTGCATATGGTCTCAAGGTGACTGCAAATGTCGGGTTTTAAAGTAATCATTAAATTTTACGCCTTAAAGAACTCAAACGCTTTTGCCTATCGTTATTTATGATAATGATCAAGAGCGTACCATTCATATCTCTAAATTTACTGTCATCTGTAATTACAGATTACATTTTTATTTGTTACTGACGCATTTCGTCTTCGATTTTAGAAATATTGTAGAAGAAAAATTGAAAAGGCTCAGCCTAGAATCTGATGATTCATTCTTTGCTCGCTTAATAAAGGAGATAGACGTTCATCACAAAAATCCAGAAAACATACGTATAACAGGTATTTTGATTTACTTTTATGATATTTTTTAGATTCAATGCATAAATTTCCAGTGCATTCATTAGAAAGTGTTTAAAGACGTGGAAATGGAAACTCGATTTTTAGTATGTATCCATTATATTAAAATCAGACTGTCTGTTTGTATTTTACAACTACTTCTCTTTGAATAGACACTTTCAGTCGTGACGTCAGTTATGACGTTTTGCTTGGAAACTGACTCCAAACAAACGGTTGCTATGTTGTATTTTCTATTTTGTTTGTATATTTTAGCTACATGTTATAGCTATATCTCACAGTTAAGTGTTTAACACTTTATATGCAGTGCTAACATTTTCTACGATTTGTATTTCATAAGAAATGAAACCTAGCAACCGTTTGTTTGGAGTCAGTATCCAACCAAAACGTCATGACTGACGTCACACTGAAAGCGTCTATACGAAACGTAGTCCTATGAAATTAGCACCAGTTATGCCCATGGATCCGAGGATGACATATAAATATACTCACAAGGAAAGTCTCCATAAGCGCATACTTAGAAGAAAATTGAAAAATTACAGTATATTCTTCTCGTGAGGATATACATGTCTTTAAAAAAAATTTCTGCGGAACCTCGATATAGCGTCCGTAAAAAAAATAATGAAAATTTCATATTTTGGCGATTTATTGTCGGTTGGCGACACTATGAAATTTTAAAAAATACGCTTTTATGATAAATATTATTTATGGAAAAACTTTCTCTACTCTTCATACTGAACTAGTTTAAATAAGTTTAACTTAAATAACTACATTTTGATAACTACAGTTTTATCATATACATTTAAATGTACATATTATGACATTTAACCATCATATTATACGGTTTAGAACAAAATTTAAATGGATTAAAATTGTTTCAAGCTTAAAATTATGGTTCTATTCCAAGTAATTTCGATTCGACTTCAATATTGTTAATGTAAGGGACAAGAGAACAATACTGTTTCCATAGGAACAACGAGTTATTAATATCGAAATTTATAACGACAGCACTCTTAATCAGGCAGTTACTTTTAAAATACTCTCAAAAACCCCCGTTGCAGAATGTACGCGACGCTGCGATGGGCGTCGCAGACTTTTTAGGGCAGTTGCAGACTAAAAACATACAGTGATGCCGCAGACGCGCTATAGCGCGTAAATTACGCGAAAAAACGGCAAACTTCGTTGAAGGATCACGAAAAAAACGGTGAATTTCGTCGAAGAATCGCGGAAAAAACGCGAAATTCATTTAAAAATCGCGAAAATTGGCTAATTTCGTTGACAGATCGCGAAAAAACGCAAATTTAGTCAAAAGGCCGTGAATAAACGTGAACTTCGTCAAAAGGCCGTAAAAAAACATAAGTTTCGTTGAAGAATCGCGGAAAAATGCAAATTTTGCCGAAGGGCTACGGAGAAAACGCCAACTTCGTCAAAAGATAGTGGAAAAAACTTAATTTCGTCGAATGATCACGAAAAAACGGTCAATTTCATCGAAGAAACGGCAAATTTCATCGTCGGATCGCGAAAAAACGGAGAATTCTGCCGACAGATAGCGAAAAAACGGAAATTTTCGTCAAAGGATCTCGAAAAAGCGGAAATTTTCGTCGAAGTATCTAAAAAAAACGGCAAATTTCGTCGAAGTATCGCGAAGAAACGGCAAATTTCGTCGTAGGATCGCGGAAAAAACGCGAATTTCGCCCAAAGGCCAAAGAAAAAACGCGAAATTCATCAAAGGATCCGGGAAAACGGCTAAGCTAATTTCGTTGACAGATTGCGATAAAAACTCAAATTTCGTCCAAAGGGCCGCGGAAAAACTTGATTTTCGTCAAAAGACTAAAAAAATACATGAGTTTCGTTGAAGGATCGTGGAAAAAAAGCGAATTTCATGAAAGGGCCACAGAGAAAACGCAAATTTCGGCAAGTGTCCGCAGAGAAAATGCCAGTTTCGTCAAAGAATCGTGAAGAAAACCGCTAATTTTGTCAAAGGATAACGGAAAAAGTGCGAATTTCGTCGAAGGGCCACGAAAAAAAAACGTGAATTTCGCCAAAGGATCGCGGGGAAAGAAAGAAACGCTAATTTCGTCAAAGGTTCACGAAACAACACGTGAATTTTGTGAAATAGTCCCGGAAAAGATGCAGCATTCCTTTAGAAAACGGCAGACACACAAAGTTCTATGCTTATTAATATAGGCATAGTTTTTAATCTGAAACAATATACTGAACTAATTTTTGAAAAATCGGGTTAACCCGAAACCAATTTGCAAGAATCTACACTCAGCCTGAAATCGACAGCCGACTCGAATCAAAAGCAGAGTTAATCCGACCAATGACAACAAGAAATATTATTGCCGAGAGGGGATTTTCTCCCCTCCCCCCCTCTGCTGTAACCTTTCAGAATATTTGTTGTGAATTTCAGATTTTTTTTTTTTTTTTTTTTTTTTACTCAGAAAGACTGATAAATGCTGATGCCTTAATTAGCACTACGACTACAACAGCAGCAAGAATAGATTTATATGATATATTGCATATTGCAGACTATTTTTGAAAACATTATTAACGTTGCAGACACTTGAAGATAGTTCTGTCACTGGGCTCAAAACTTATCCATCTGGTGAAACCGTGTACAATTTAATAACTGCAGCAACACGCAACTTATACATATTATATTAAACTTATAGAAATAATAATAAACTATTACGTCGTTTAAGTTTGAATTCATTAAAATGCGTAATTAAACACTCATTTAATAAACAATTTCCAAATGCATTTAAAATAGCTTGCCTTTGGCGTGGAAAAAGTGTTGTTCGCCAAATCGGGTCTTTTAACGCCAAATATTCGAAAGTATTTTATTTTTTTACAGATTTTCTACTGGAATTCCGCAGCTAAATTTGACTCATATATTTGTAACGTACATAAGTAGTGTTTCATTAGCATTTTTTTTTTTAATTTTAAGAGTATGCGCTTTAAGGAGTCTTTCCTTGTCAGAATTTTAAAATTTGAATAAGTCAATATATAAAATTTTTGGTACTTTGTAACGACATTTCTGTAAAGATGGCAACTAAATTACTTCATGTTCGTGTATAAAAGATGGAACAGAGGAAATAAAGTGAATTATTATATTTTTATTGGTGTCATTATTCATTAAAATTGAAAAGAGAAATTATTTTTAATTTAAATAGATGGGGAAAAACACAATATAAAATTAAATTTTCAAAGAAAATTCGAAGAAATAAAAACATATTTTCACATAGGGAACGTCCAGTAGAGCTTCACTATGTCACCGGTAAGTAACCGATGAGATCGGTTAGTTACCAAAGCAGTGCTGCTAACGATCCGCAACCGCTGTCGTTCAGTGGAAGTGGAAGTGACCAAAGTCACCTGTGAGAAACCGAACTCACCGGGAAAATAATCTCGGTTAGTTGGGTCACGCAATCGATTACATGAAAATTTATTTAAATTAAATTGGCAACAATCAGTTTCGGTCCTTTCTGACGTGACGATTGAAACAGAGAGAAACAACAACAAAGCAATAATTACGATGATGTAACATAGATGGTGCCGCAGGCTGGTAAATAAGAAAGCGGTTACATCGGTTACTTTGGTTAGTTTCCACTGAACGCGGCCATTATTAAGCTTCATGAATCTATTTATTCTACAGAGACAAAAATTGTCTGCCGGCGTATTGACATTTACACATCGTAGATGTTTTCAGTTTTACATTCAACGAAGGAGGAAAATTTAAGCTCCTTGCATTTAGATGAAAAATTATTGATCCTCTAATCAGAAGAATTGAATTTAAAGTAAAAACATGTTGCGAAACAGATTAAATGAAGCTGGATATCGTTATCGCAAAGACAAGTCAAAACCCAAGCTAACAGTGTGTCACAAACGAGCCAGATTATGATGGGCCAAAAAATATCGGGGCTAGTCTGTTGATGACTGGAGTAAAGCTGTAAAACTGTGTTTAGCGGTGAATCAAAAAATTGTGTTTGTGCAGGTGATGATAGACGAAAATTCATCTGAAGGAAAAATTCGTTGGGAAAGGTAGATGCTGATACCATACTTTTTGCCAGGGGCAGTAGTGAGTGTTGACGATTCAAGCGCTTGAATACGCCACCTGGTGAAGTAAAGATGCAAGTTCTCCCTTCAGGAAAATCCCGTGCAGGCACACTTCATTACATGTATTTTTAACTTGACCATAATGATTATTTTATTGCACATATTGAGATTTCATGTGACATTAGTGTTCTGTGTAAAGGTTTCAAGGTGAAAATTATCCGAATTTAAATGTTTAAAATTTCAAACAATTTTTGAAGTGAAAACTTCTTTATGCGCGTTGGGCATTTTTTGAGATGGGAAAAAACCATTGAACTCACGACACTGTTACTGTAACCGACACCTCTGTATATAAGTATGTACGTGTATTGTGTATAGTTCGGTATGAGGTAGGGCGGGGCGGGCGCGTCGCACACCGCATGCTTGCCTGTGCGCTATTGGTTCCCGAAATACACGTACGAGAGTTAGAAAAAGGGAATGCTTTCAGTAGTGCTGCTACACAATTCAACGCAAGTTTCTGTTAATTCAACATAGATATTATAATTGTGACAATTCTTGAAATTCATTATTTTCTTCTTTGATTTTGCTAGCTACATATAATGTATCATACAATTAACTTACTAATGTGAAGTGTTAATAATTATGTACTGTATATTGTTTAAATTTTAAACCAGCCACTAACCAGCCACTATTTGGAGTTGTATCGTTATTTGGTAAATAATTTAAATCTTTTTTAAACCACAGCCTGTCGCAAATGTCACAAGCAAGGCCAAATTCATTTTCAGCAAAATATTTTTCAAATTCTCGATGCGCAGAGGAATTCTGTTGAAAAGCAGAGTATGTTTGAAGATTTATATTAGGTGGAGGTGGGTCAGTTTGAGAGGGGGGATGACTTTGTAGTACTCTATCTTCTAAACTGTGAATGGGAGAATTGTTGTTAGAATGACCAGTACACTAGAATGAAACAGGCTAGCTAAAGGAATAAAACTTGAATAAAGTGAAAAAACACTTCATTTAAAAGTATTTCCTGCACAATAAAACATTTCCTAACGATTAAAAAAATACACACGTAATCGTTCAAGTTTTCACTTCTGTCGGCACTCCCGGAGTGCCACTGTTTTTTATTTTTTTTTTTTTTTTTATAATAAATAATGATTTTAATAGCACTTTACCATTAGTTCAATTTTCCTGTGCCGACAGCTTCAATTAGTGCTCTCTATAGGTCTTTTTAAATCCCTATTTACTACGGATTACTTTTCTCATGAACCTCTATACCAGGACTTCTAACGCCGTGTGATAACATCGTGCCGAGACTTCGGCACGAAATGGCAGCTGCACAGCTACGCGCACCGTTCTGCGCAGCTGGCCAGAAACCGTGCTGCACTAGCGCCATGTCACTGTCAGTGTCAAACGGTGAAGCAGACGAATCGAGGCTAACGAAAAAGAAAGGCTACCGCGGTGCTTTACGCGTATCTTTTTTTACAGACCGCGGGAGTCACGTGATGCTCGAATGCACCAATGCAGATGTACGAAAAGAGCACCACGTCACTCTAGCGATCTGTAAAAAAAGATAAGCGGAATGTACCGCGGTAGCCTGTCTTTTTCGTTAGCCTCGAGACGAATTTAGTGACGTAGGCAGAAACCATCCTCACATGCGCCACCTATTTGAGGCTTTTTTCGAGGAACGATTTCCTTCTTGGAAAAGGCTATTTCGTTAGAAGTCCAGGTATATAGGTTCATGACTTTTCTGTTGCAGATTACAATCAGAAAGGAACGGCAATCACGCTGCTGACTGGAGGCAGTCATACGGTCCGCGCTTCTACTATATTTACTCTCATTGCCATGGCCGATCACCCCCACATCCAGCAGAAGGTGCACGAAGAACTCGACAGAGTGGTCGGCAGAGAAGGCTTCATCAGCTGGGCAGAAAGATCTAAAATTCCTTATACGTTCGCCGCCATGTTAGAATCGATGAGATGGAAATCAGTTGCCGCTGTTACCGCCTTGAGATAGTGAGTATAGCCTTTCCTTTACTATCATGGACGCCGCACAGTGGCGACATTTCCATAACTTTTGGATTCGGGGTTAAAACCCTCTCAGAGCTGAAAAATATACTTGTAGATCGGGGCACATTTACGCGGATTTTTTTCAAGGAATTTTCTAATTTTTGTTTTAAATTATAGGAAATTTTAGACATTGTGGTTTTATAAAGCAGTTAATAAAGTAAAAATTCGTGTATTCAGTTGTTGCTCTATTTGTGTTTTTAACCGTAAAAAAAAAAAAAAATTCTTTTAGGTCCAAGTCGTTTGCGTAAACTTGCCCCGGAAACGGGGCACGTTTACGCATATTCTAAGTGATACCAAAGAGTAAGTGAAATAAATATTTAATCAAATTGAGATGTTTTATACAAATACATACAAATACATACTGTTCATACAAATACAGTTCTCAAAAAAGGATAAAATTCTGCTAATGTTCATATATTTGTTTATCCTTAACTAAATATTATTAGTTCACAATAAGTTTCAATAAATTCAACACCAAATTTACTCACCTTGGAAAAAAAAACAGGTTATCATTTCCGCATGCTAGACAGAAGCTCGACTGACGCTCAAAAACTTGTGAGAATACCAGCTAGGGAGCAGCATCAATCTGTTATGACTGGTGGGGCGCCAGTTATAACTCGTTTCGGAAAAAGTGCACTGCGTAAACGTGCCCCATGCGCAAACGTGCCCCGGTCTACCCTATAGTTATTGCCACGAATATTAATCTTTGGTTAATAAAATTAGCAGCTTTTATGAATGAATCAAAACTAAAATCAGTATTAGTATTTTTACCTTAATCGGAATCCGCCGCTTTATTCAATCAAATTCTATTCAACAAATACAATTCAAATAATATAATGCTTAAAGCGATAAAAACATAACACAAAGGCTTAAAATACCTTTTAATATATAGATGACATATGTTTCATGCGCTCTAACGGCAACTTCAAATATACTATACTTAACCAAAGAACCTACAAATCATATCAGGAAAGAGCCTTATCAGAATGAACCTGTATAGCAAATTTGAAGCAAATCGGATAATTCTGCATGAAAAACCCATTTACCTAATTTAAGGGGGGATTAGCTCCCCTTTATACTTAATCAATGAACCTCCAAATCTAATCAGGAAAGCGCCTTATCAGAATAAACTGGTATACCAAATTTGAAGCAAATCGGATAATTCTGCATGAAAAACCCATTTATCTAAATTAAGGGGGGATTAGTCCCCCGTCCTCCCCCCCTTTATACTTAACCAATGAACCCCCAAAACTAATCAGGGAAGCGCCTTATCACACAGAGCCTATAGACAAAATTTGAAGCAAATCGGATAATGTTGCATGAAAAACCCATTTATTTAAATTAAGGGGGGGGGATAGCCCCCGTTCCCTCCCTTTATACTTAACCAATGAACCTCCAAAACTAATCAGGGAAACGCCTTATCAGCATGAACCTATATACAAAATTTGAAGCAAATCGGATATTTCTATCAAGAGTTATCTCGTTACGTACATACGTACGTACGTACAGAATCTGCTGGCACATTAGCTCTCAGTCTTTGATAGCCTGTGAGCTAAAAATTGTAGTAAAAGCAAAATTTATGTGTCAGGCGTTGCTACCATCAATATGACGTCAGTGTTACTCAAGGAGATATTTTTACTTTATGATAGATATACAATGGTGGCCAAAAATTTGGACATTTTTTGAAAGTTTCATGTTTTTCAACTTTGTGTGCTTGTACAGTATATTAATTTTCACTTAAATACAAACGTTTATATATCAAATTGAAGATAATTTAATGTAGAATTTAATAATAAAAACAGTATTACAATATCTGTATTACAAAAAAAGTTATGCTCATTTTAATAAAACAAACAAACACAAATCGTTTTGAATAAGGACGTGTTTTGTAATAAAAGCGTACTAGCCAATCACAAACACTGTTCTGAGGATCAATCAAATGTCTGTAACTATAGTTTAGGTTATTTGGATGGTAAAAGAGTTATTGTTATGGAAATATTTTGCGGAATGATGCATACTAGTACAATTAAATAGAGTATTGCTGTTTTTGAATATTTAAAGTTATTTTTTTTTATTAAACTAATTTTAAACAATGTCATCAACAAGAAGAACTAATTTGACATCTACAAAAAGAAGCCGAATTGTCATATTGAGAGAAAATGGCCCCTCTTATGCTGAAATTGCAAGACAAGTTGGTGGTTCAGTGACTTGTTCTGGTGTATGAAAGTTCTGTTTACGTTATGAAAAAAAGAAATCAGTGGAAAATAAGGCCAAATCAGGCCGAAAAAAATGCACAAGTGCTACTGCCGATAGAAAAATTAAACGGCTATGCCTTCAAGATAGAAAAATTTCATCAGATGCCATTAGATGTGAAATGAATGCAGCGGGTATTGCAGTAAGTTCAAGAACAATAAGAAGAAGGTTATCAGGATTTGGACTACAAGCTAGAATTCCAAGGAAAAAAAATATTTAAATCAAAAGCAAAGCAAAAAACGAGTTAAGTGGGCCAAAGAACACATTCAATGGTCAGAAAATCAATGGAAGCAAGTAATCTGGAGCGATGAGAGTAAAATATCGCTCTTTGGTAGTGATGGTAGAAAATACGTGAGACGTAGAGTAGGAGAAGCACTTCATCCGGATTGCATTGAAGCAACTACAAAAAAAACCAACAAATGTCATGATTTGGGCATGTATGTCTGCAGATGGTGTGGGCCGAATTCAAGTGATTGATGGCATCCTGAATGCCAAAAAATACATCGAAACTGTCCTGGAACCAAAATTGATACCTTCCATCAAGGATCTCTTCCCCAACAACGCAGCATTTATTTTTCAGCAGGATTCAGCTCCATGCCCCACAGCAAAAGTATGCAAAGCATGCTTTCAAAATAAAGGCATAGATATATTACCATGGCCAGGAAACAGCCCTGATCTCAATCCAATTGAAAATTTGTGGCGACGTTTGAAAAGTCTTGTATGAAAAAAACGTCCATCCAATAAAAGACAACTTATTGAAGCTATAATCGATTCTTGGCACCATGTGATTACGAAAGATGAACTCCAAACCCTCGTTCACTCGATGAAAAGACGCTGTGAAGCTGTCTTAAAAAATAAGGGTTATCCTACTAAGTATTGATTGTGTAAGTATCACTTTAAAAAATGCAAATCTAAGATAGATCTTACTATTAGTTGCATAACTTTTTTTGTAATACAGATATTGTAATACTGTTTTTATTATTAAATTCTACATTAAATTACCTTCAATTTGATATATAAACGTTTGTATTTAAGTGAAAATTAATATATTCTACAAGCACACAAAGTTGAAAAACATGAAACTTTCAAAAAATGTCCACACTTTTGGCCACCACTGTATATTTTTTAAATGTATCACTTTTTTCCTCCGCTAGTGTCAACGAAGACATTAAAGTCCAAGGTTACGACATTCCAAAAGGAACGTTCATGACTATCAACAATTGGGCCATTCACAACGATCCGAGGTACTGGAGTAATTCCGACCAGTTTATTCCAGAGAGATTTCTCTCGGACGATGGCAAAAAAGTGAACACATCTCCTGACAGTTACAATCCTTTCTCTTACGGTAATTGTTATGCATATATTTATTTGTTTATTTATTCTGATGATTTTTAACACTGTCCAAACACAGTTGTAAATTGTTTACGAATTCGTTTTGTCTGTCTGCCATATGTCCGCCTATCCTAATAATATTATAAATCTGATTGTGTGCAAATGTTAGGCTGAAGCCAGCGTCAAAATGGAGCATTTAATGATCCTGTTTCTTTGCATATATGTTGATTATAACCCTCAGATGAACATAGGCTGGTTTTTGTTTATTTTATTCAAATATTTTCTTTAATAATTAAAAATTTCATTATTTTCATAGAGAATAAATGGACATTTTCCCATACAATTTAACCATTTAAATTTATCGTTGCTAGGGCTTTGATCGTTGCCAATAAATAAAAACACCGAAAAATAAGTTTTCCACAACAATTAATTTTCAATTGAACGATATTCACGTGAAAACTGAAAATTAAAAATAATTCAAAAGAAGATGAATTTCCGTGATATCTGAAACAAAAATATGGAGTATTTGTTATTATTCATGAAGTATGAATTTCGGTTACATTAAAAAGATCTTTTTCTGTCAAAAACTGCGTTATAATTAGAAGGAAAATGAACAATAATTATATTATTAAAAATAGATTTCGCTTGGACCATGGAACTATGAAAAGGATCCTCCTCGGCTTGGACAAATATGACGTCATAAATAAAACATGTATTTTCAAATATTCGTAATAATACAAGGAGCATAAATATCAATGTATAATGAAAGTAGATAGATAATGGACGTATTATTTAAGATGAAAAACTAAAATATTTTTTATCGATACTGATTAATAATTAGCTTGAATACCAGTTACATACAAATGTGAGTTTTCTGCTAAAATTTACGTCCTGAATGCTAGAAAAAAAATTAACAAGAATTATGCCATTAAAAAGAGATTTCTCTGAGGAAAAAGTGATGTCATATTTCAAATAAAACGGGAATTTTCAAATGTGTTTACAAGGAGCGGGAATCAATTCCTTACATTAATAATAGAAGGATCGGTAAGTTTAGAAAGTAGATGACTTTCACGCCATAAATAAAACGCAAAATTATTATTATTTTTTTTTTATCTATGCCGATTATTAAGCATGAATATCAGTTACATACAGATGAGAGTTTTTTGCCAAAAACCACACCATGATTATTAGAAAAATAAAAATAAATACGCGCGAATCTATTATATTAAAATCTGGCCGCCTGTTTCTATTTCGCAACTACTCCTTTCAGATTGTCGAACGCAATGCGATTTACTTAACACCGGTTATCATTGATCCGAGGATGTCATAAACTCTCAGAATTAAAAAAAAAAATTTAAATTCCGATATATTATTTTTTTAAATAAATTTTAACGAAGTTTCTCTAAAAATGGCAACTAAATTATTCCAATTTTGAGCGCGTTCAGAGACCGAAACGCGGGTTACTCGTATAGTTGGGGAATGACGTCATCTGATTTGCTCAGGGTAAAGTTGGGTTAAAACGGCTGTGAACGATTTTGGGTAAAGTTATGGGTATATTTACAATCACACACTTCCGTCAACCAATCTACCATTACATTTTGGTTGTACGAACATTTCAGGAACCATCCTAGCCGATGTTGGCCAATTATACCATAGTCCTGTTAAAGGTAGACTAATCAAATGTTCAGGACTCAAGTGTACAGTAGGAGTCATAAAGAACAACAGTTAACAGTTGCAGTTAGCTATAAAGCAAACAAACAAATCAGATTTCCAACCCCGTGAGCACTTTACCCAACAAAATTCTCCAGGTAATGTGGGTTACCCGAAGTCTGAGTAATTTCCAGCACTGAACGCTACGGGTAACTCGCAAAAAGTCACGTGATATTGCTCTCTGAACGCTTCGAGTTACCCATGTGTTACCCTATGTAACTCGGGGTTCGGTCTGTGAACGCGCCCTTTGGGAATAAAAAAGAAGGAATAAAACAGATTAATATATTTTTCTCATTAAAACTGAAAAAAATAATTTATTTTCAATTTGAATAGATGGTGAAAGAAAAAAAAATCTTGATTACAGTAAAATTTTTGAAAAATAAAAACGTATTTTCACATATTCAAACTTCATGAATCAATTTATTCTAAAGAACAAAAATCGTCTGTCAACATATTTTCATGTAGAAATAAAGATTTTTTTTCAGTTATAGATTAAATCAAGGAGGCAAATTTAAGCTTCTTGCATTTAGGTCTAGAATAATTGGTCCCTATTCACAAGAATTGAATTTAACGAAAAAGAATATACTATTTCCATTATCTTTGAAGTATGGCTATTAAAACGTTTCACACGGAATTAAAAGTAAAATGGTTTACCAGGTAAACTTGACATATGTTTTTACACAATTCGCCGATTTCCACGATTTTATTTGGCCCGCCTTTTTTCATTGGTTGCAGTTTCCTTTTCGTGATTATTTGTCACAAAATTTCACTTTTTTAAAACTTAGTTATGTGAAGGTCTCTATAACATAGAAATACTGTATTGTCTCTTATAGAATGTGATAAAGAGTTAGTTAATTATTTACGTTTCTAATTATCGGGAATGAAATATTTTGCTTAATTAATGCATTATTCTTCTTTTAATGATACGTGAACGAAGTCACGGGTAACAGCTAGTCTGCCATATGTCTGTCTGCTGTATATCTATATGTCTGTCTGTCTGCTGTATGTCTATATGTCTGTCTGTCTGCTGTATGTCTATATGTCTGCTGTATGTCTATATGTCTGCTGTATGTCTGTCTGTCTGCCGTCTGTCTGTGTTCTAACTTAATTTCATTTTTGACATTTTTGTTAAGATTGTTCTCAAACCCAAACTGGACACTTTCTGACACATTTTTAGCATTTTCCTACAAAGTTGAAAAGTGTTTATGAATTTGGTTTGTCTGCCTGTCCATGCTCTAACTTAATTTCATTTTTGATTGATCATTCGCTTTGTTAAAGTTGCTCTCAAACCCAAACTGGACACTTTCTGATACATTTTTACCATTTTCCTACAAAGTTTAAAAGTGTTTATGAATTTGGTTTGCCTGTCCGTGCTCTAACTTGCTTAAATATTTTCCGATTGCCATGAAATTTATATATGTTGTTGAGTTTTACTATGGCTTGTTCGGTACTGGAAATGAATTAATTAATAGTTCATTAATTGTTCATTTACAGGGACACGAAAAAAAAATCGTTACATTACGGTCTAAGGAGAAAAATTGTTTGCGATGTACTTTAATAATGTTACACTATTTGAAACATACTGAAATTGATATAGATATGTCTGATGTGCACTACAAGATGCTTACTATAGAATAAGATGTGTATAGCGTTCATCGTTCATTTACAGGGACACGCAGAACATTTCGGTTACAGTATATGTGATCATATACTGTATATCTATCAATGATAATTGGATAACAATTGCTGGAAGTGCGTTTTCAATTGTGGTGCGCGTTTTTAAACTGAACTCAATTTTTGCATATTATTTGGTGTATGTAAATTCTATAGATCCTATACAGGGCTTCACTAAAGATCTCGAATACATTTCCGTTTATTGACGGAATTTGCTGTAGGGGAATATTTAATTGTGCTACGTGTTTCCTAACTGTAGTAAATTTTAGAATACTATGTTGTATATATACAAAATACAAATCTATAGATCCTCTACAGGACTGCACAAAAGAATTCGGATACTTTTCCGACCATTGTAGGTAAATGCTTGCATTGGGTTTTAAAACGTGTTATGAGTTTTCCAAATTGTTTACTTCGACATGGGCGGGGCTAGTTGAGCTTAAGCCGAAAGGTAAGCCTCCCCGTCCTGTTTAACCTTGGCCTTGTTTACTTAGACAACATCTCTCACTTATTAAACTATGACGTTTTGTTACAGTATTCTGAATGTGTTGGAAAGTGCTTCATAATCTCTGCTTGACGCATGATTTTTCCTTCTTGTTATTTATCTAGAGCCTTAAGGCGGTTCTCAAATGACCTGCTCAACAACGTAAAACTTTCTGACACATTTTTAAACGCATGCATAAAATTGGCAGGCCTAACTACGGAAGAGATTTGGAATCGAAATGAGTTTTCCATTTTTTGATAAATAGATTACTTATCGAGTTATAAGCAATTCTAGTCACCTGAAGACACGTTTTTCGAGCTTCTGTGGCTGCCGCGTCCGGAATTCGGTTGAAAACGTTGACATTGACAGTATTTTCTGAAAGATCTTCTGCCTTTACCATATAATGGAAAACGTGTTTGATTACATGGTTTCTGAATAAGAACACCTGCCAATTGCATGCATTTTCGAACAAAAATGAATTAGAAAATGTGTCAGAAAGTAGCCTGTTTGGATTTCAGAACAGCCTTAAAGAGACAGTGGACTTTTAAAATCACGAAATTCGACTAAAAATTCAACTTTTGTTTTTGATTTGATGAATTATGAAACTAAATGCTCAAATTCATCATGAAAAAAGAATTTTTCAAATATGGTTTAGGTGGGTGTGAGGTAATTCCACTGTAGCGAATGAGGAACTGTTTTTAATGCAGGTGTAGCCCCTCTCTGGTAAGCTTAAAATGAGGGTTGGTGGCGTCTCTATGCCCGGGATAAGTACCGGTGATAAGATCTGCAACTAAGATATCAAGAAAGAAATCTTATTGTTATGTTCAGTTTCAGCAGTGAACTGAATGTGTGGGTGATACAGAAATGCACATTCCGTTCGTTAATAACATTGAGAAAAATGAAGATATTTTAATGAAATTTTGAAGAGAAATATTTCATTTTAATAATGTTTTCAATATTATAAAGGTCGGCCAAATGAAAGTGGCATTGCTGTAATAACTCCGCCATTTGAAGAGAAAGATGCCTGCTCCTAAAGAGGGCGCAGAGTGCTGGAAATGCATGCGATATCATCAGATCCCGCCAGATGCGTGTGTGATAACGTGGGAGCACGTTAAAGGGCATCGTTCGCTTTCATGGATGCCTCCAAACGGTGCCAAAGCGCGGTCGTGCCATTTTTAACAGCGGAAAATGTGAATGCTAGTTAAATTTATCGTCGAATGCAAATTGTGTATGGCACGAAGTGTATGTCACGCAGATCGGTATTCCGATGGTGTAGGGATTTTCGTAGTGGAAGAAGCAATATATCCCCTCGAACATGCCCCCTTACAGCCCAGACTTCTCGCCATGTGACTACCACATCTTCGGTCCACTCAAGAAAGCTCTGAAGGGACGGCGATTTGCCGACGATAATGCTGTTGTTGAAAATTGGTTCCACAACCAACCCCGGAGCTTCTTCACCCAGGGTATCCATCGTCTCGTTGAACGCTGGGGCACTTGTATAAAAGAAGGTGACTACAAGGTGATTTTGTCTAGCTTATGTGTTACGCCTGTATTACTTCTTTCTTTTGTTTACTAATTTATATTAATACCATTAAACCATTTCTCAAACCGACTGTAGTGCCACTTTCATTTGGGCGACCCATATATTAAAATTATATATTAATTTACTATGTACTTTTAATTATATTCTAATATAATAATAATATATGTATTGCTTCAGATCAATTTCTGAAGTGTATAGTGAGTTAGAATATTGGAGTAGACCTCTTTGCAACTGAATTGCTTTAATTAAATATCTAGGTTAAATAAAATACTATAATACTATTTACAGTGGCGATAATATAGAGTTACAGCGGGTCGGACACTTCATCTGTAGCAGTGTTCTGCTCGAAAGCCAGGTCTAGCTGCTGGTACATTTCGATTACACGTGCGGTCCTGATTAACAAGTGCTGAGCTTGCTCCATTACTGTCCAAAGAATATGTGTTGCTTTATTTTCATACAAAGAGATATACGTCACCTAGGAGTGTCATGACGCATATCCATCTTGTTGCCAAAATAACCGCCATATTGTAACCCAGCTCAGCATTAATTTACCGCCAGCGCAGGTGTTTGCCGGCCTTGTCACACTATCGCTCGCCGTCCACCACTGCGATAAACTAACCGGTTTTACCTAGAGCTCCTATTATAGGAGTCTTAGTTTTACCTTGGTGTCTTGTCCGGTGGGTTATTAAATGGCGGTATGACTCAGCCTATACTATAGGTAGAGTTGCAAAGTACCGGTTTATTCCCAGGTTAATTTCCAACAGACCCGTTTTATTCCCAGCTTTATTCCCAAAAGACCTGGTTTATTCCCAGAAAACCCGGTTTATTCCCAGGTTTAAACCGGGTTTTTTTTGTCTTTGCAACTCTAACTATAGCAGCTCTAATGAAAGCCATGCTGAGCTCAGTTTGTTACCCTGCGCCACTGAGGCTTATTGTCATACTCACATATATAATAATTTATTCTTTTGAAGAGGAACATTTAATTTTAATAATATTTCCAATAATTTTGTATTTCAAACTTTCCTTTGTACGAAATGTACTAACATCAAAACAATTGATAAAAATTTCCACTATCAGCGCCAAATACAGTATGAACTGAACGCCCCACATTTTTGAATGTGACTCTGTGATTGCCTGTGCATACGGTATCACTGATTGATTTGCTGTGTTTTCCAACATTTAACACAAAAGGTATAAGTCTCTTCAAATTTTCTTTACATTTTCTTCACTTCTATCAAATTTATTAACGGAAAGTTGATTTCGTTTAGAATGGAATACCTTGTATTTTTGACTGAATACTTGGATTGTGGCCACATGTTTCTATGTTTCTATGTTGTTATTGTTTAATTTTGTGTTCCTGACCCTCTTGAAAATTATTAAACAGTTATTTTTAATCACTATGTATATTATTTTACAGTATGTTTTTTTTTTTTTTTTTAATAGGTAAGAGAAATTGTCCTGGCAAACTCGTAGCTCTGATGGAAAATCTCCAATACTTCGTTCTTCTAATGCAAAAGTTTAAAGTGGTTCCAAAAGAAGGCGATAAAGTCAAGTATGATACAATTATGGGTCTGACTTACGAAGCAACGAATGTTGAAATGCGCTTCATACCACGATGATACACGTAGTAGCAGTGATTCGTTCAATTTAGCACTTTTTTCACTGTAATATATCAAAAAATAATAATAATATAAATAATTTAAATAGAGGCTCTACTTCTTTAGACTTAAATTCATGTGATTTTTTTTTCGTTCACATTTTTTTTCGATTACAAAGAAAAGATATATCATCTTCAGACTTTTTGGATTAAACGAGGGAAAGCCATTAAGTAAGTCACAAAAGATAATTAAATAATAACTTACAATGATATTCACTTCCAAACTATTTTTATTTCTCAACATATTCTCCACCAATATTTATGCACTTATATCACTCTTTTATCAGTGCTCCCAACACCAGCTGCATAAGATTCTTTGGGTTGCTGTCTCAGCCCCATTAGGACTTCAAGTTGAACCATTTCATTATCTGTGAACATCATCTTGCAACTTCTTCAACATCCAACATACAGCTTCGACTTAGCCCCAAGCGATTTTCATCTGTTTAGTCCACTAAAAAACCATCTTGGAAGCAAGATGATGTTCACAGATGATAAAAAGGTTCAATTTGAAGTCCTAATGGAGCTGAGATAGTAACCCAAAGAATCTTATGCAGCTGGTGTTGGGAGCACTGATAAAATAGTGATAAATATTGGTGGAAAATATGTTGAGAAACAAAAATAGTTTTGAAGTGAATAGCATTGTAAGTTATTATTTAATTATCTTTTGTGACTTACTTAATGACTTACCCTCGTATTTATTGACTTTTCACTTACATTCTTAAATTTTTGTGTGTAAAAAAAAAAATAATAATACGCCTTGTGCGACTGGGAGTGCCTGCTGGTGCGCGCCATGAACTTCCAATCGGACGACCGTTTTTCTCTGATCAAAAGCATCTGAAAAAAATTGGTCGGCAAATTATGAAAGGGCATTGAATTCTCTGGAGCTGATACCAGCGTTTAGTTTAAAACTTTGGTTTTTGAAAAAATGGCGCTTATTGGAACAAAAAAGGTCGGTTTGTCGACTATTTTTTTTAAATCTTTTACGAGCTTGCAAAAATAATTAATCAATGAAACTTATACTTTTCAGTGGTATCAGCTCCAGTATATATATATATATATATATATATATATATATATAAAGATGATTACTTTTCTTTTAAAAATACAAATGAAGGAAATCGGTTGAATAGTTCTCGAGAAGAATGGTCGTCCAGTTTGTAAAACATGGTTTCGAGAAAAACAAGCTTAAACTTTTACCGTAACGTTACGTTCAACGAGCGACGTTACGTTTAATAAGCAAAAAAGTTTGTAAGGCATTGGAATATCTCAAAACTGCTTTAGAGTAATGATCTATACACTTAAAAGATTCAAAGAATGAAAAAAAAAAAAAAAATCAAAATTTTGACACAAAGAAAATGTTTATATCTTTGATATGGATATTCATGACATTCAAAATCCTATATGTAAACTTCCCAATTCTAATGTCAATGTAAAACAATGTAAAATTTCTTATTAAAAGTTTCATTAAATGGGGATTCTTTCCTGGCGGGCGTCTCACTGGGCTTGCTGGGAATGTCGGGTGGTTATAATATAAGTATCTCTATTTGGAGCTGTCTGTAGCTTGAAGAAATAACCTGAATGAAACCAAAATCGGTACATATACTAGTCGAGAAGGGGGGGGGGGGGGAGAATGGAACAATAAAAAAAAAATAATTGCGATAACCGCCAACAGATGTCGCTTTTGAGTGTGAAATGTAATATGTAATACAAGAACAAAGAATTAAGGCGTAAAACCGCATGACAAACCTAATTTATTAGAAAGTGTCACAGTTAATGTGGTTACGCTTTCGCATGGCGGTGCCAATCATCTTCAGGTTGCACATGGCCATTGTGCAGGACACAATCCAGGCTGTGCACAACATGCTCACTGCGTAATATAATACATCAGGAGCGATGTTTCCCACATGTTGTGATATGCGATCTTTTAAGCCATTGAGGTTTGCGACACCTCCAGGGCACATAACGGCGTTTGCACCGACAGGACCCGTTGGGCCATCTGGCGGCGATAATTGCAACTATTATTTTTATTGTTCCAGTCTTCTTCCCGCTTCTCGAATACTAAGTGTACCGAATTTGGTTTCATTCGGGTTATTCCTTCAAGCTACAGACAGCTCCGAATAGAGATACTTAACCACCCTGTATATAGATCGTTCCTCCTAGCCTGTAGGGATATTCCTAGCTCTAAACTCAATGGGCCAGCCGCTCAAGAAGGTGTCCCCTGTAATAAAATAAAGAATTTTCAAAAGAATTGTGTAGAATTATTTAATGGACAATATTCTTCCTTTGTGTTCTAGGCTAACAAACATTCGTCCGATCAAGAATAGCACGCATAACCGTGCCATCGAAAAACATTGTGTTAAGAAAATTTACCTTTATGCAGGGTGAATTTGACGTAATCTGGCAAACGAAAGGAAATGATAAGAGCCCATGTGGATCACAAAACGCCATAGAAACCCTGTCATATTTCTAACCGTTTCCAAGTTATAATGGATAGAAGGTAATGCTTCAGAAATGCATCAAATCTGATAAAACCCAAATTTGTGATTTTTTGTAAAACCTAAATGCAAAATAAGCGCATATTTGGAAAATCCAAATAATTTCCTATAATATGACACCATTCCCATCAAGATATCTGGATTTAACGGCGAGCTACAAGCGCTGAAACGTTGGCGAAGGGCAAAATCAAATTATTGCCAAAGTCTTTAACAAGCAATATCGCAAACACCCTTTAGCTAGAATTGGTCAAATTTACCAAAAACTTGTCCATTCTACCAACTTTCGAATAAGCCTACAATAAATCAAATCGGTGTTCTACTTCAGGAAAAAATTAGCCTTTTATTTGAAATGCATCAAATGAAATCACTTGGGACGGCATGTTAAATTTACATAATTGGCATCAAAACCAACAAAATCCAATAAAATCCATTTATAACGTGAAACTCGTCGTTCCAGACGCGATTCAGCTTACATGTTTAGCTTGGCGAACGCTTGACAGTTCTACACGTATTCCAATAGATCTGACGTTACAGTTGGCCAAGAAATTGGCCACATACGACCAATCCATCGTGGATACTGATCAGTCAGGGAATTCTGAACAGTAGTTGGAGAATATGCAGGGAGGGTTCTGCGTCAATTCGTCGCGCACAATTCATCGCGGTGTCAATTCGTTGCGGCGACAACTCATCGCAGCGTCAATTTGTCGCAGCGTCAATTCGTCGCGACGTCAATTCGTTGCAAAGAAATTGTTGTTGAGGTTATGAGAGTAAAATAAAGATAATTTAGTAAAATTATTTAATGATAATTTTTTTTTTAGATATAATCGCATGTAAATTGTTAGTTATAATTTTCTATATCTAAAAAACTAATTATCATTAAACATTTTTACTAAATTGTCTTTATTTTATCATCATAGCATTCAAAAACATTTTCGTTGCGACAAATTGACACCACGACGAATTGACGCTGTAATGAATTGACGCTGTAATGAATTGACGCTGCGACGAATTGACGCTGCGATGAATTGTTCCGCAATTAATTGTGATCGACGAATTGACGCGACACCATGCAGGGGCCCCATGGTGTTGAAACATGAATTCTGTGCAGTAATGACAGCAAGTAATCCTGGAGATGATATTTCAGAAACTCTAAAATGTATTGCTTGTCAGATGATCCTGGAATACACGTGAACCTATCAAACGATCGCTAGCCATTCCAAGCCAAACATTTAAGCTGAATCGGGTCTGGAACTATGAGTGTGAATAAATTTCCTTATATTTCAAATAGTGTAACACCATTAAAATGCACCTCAAACGATTTTCCTCATATACCATAATGTAACGGAATTATTTTGGGCGTCCCTGTAAAATAAATATAAATGCTACAAACTTCATTTTCAATACCAAACATGCCATAGTAAACCTCAATAACTTACCGTATATACTCGTGTATAAATCGAAGAATTTTAGACGAAATTTGGAAGTTGAAAATGGGGGGGCGACTTATATACAAGTTAGTAAAACAATAAATAAATACCGGAGTCACCGGGTCTAGGTTGGAGAGAGATAAAAGCGGACAATGGTCATTTCCCTGTGATTGACAAAAAAAGATCAACAATAATGTCCCTGTAATTATTCTGCACCCATTTACTCATGGGATAGAATTCCCTTCAATACAGGGATGTTCCTTTCAACATTTTAATCCCAGATACAGAGTTCAACTTGAGAATGCTTTTAGATTTCTCTCCTAAAAGTCCTACAATATAAAGAAGTACTATATTTTAGCAGTGTAAGTTGTTTGCCCTTGTAAATAAGGCTTGAATAGATTTTTCAAAGACTTTTTTCTTTTTAAGTATCATTAAATTGATGAGAATAGGTTTCAAAATAGTTTAAGCTTCTCCAGTTTTACATAATTATACAGTTTTAAAACGTCGAATTAAAACAACAACAAAAAAAAAAAAAGTCTGATTAGAAATATATATATAATATCCAAATAAATCGTAATTTAGAAGATTTTTAGAACGTTTTCCGCTCATTTCACCTTTTTAAATTTCGAATTTTTTAGAAGCAGTTCTTAGAAAGCATTTACATCTTAAAAGTAACTAAAATGGCCAATTTGAAGTTTCTGACCTCAAGAGTATCACAGAAATGGCAATTTTCGAATGTGTTTTTTGTTGCTGAACCCTTTTAAATTTGAATTTAAAAAAAAATCCCTGACGGCTCGGCCTACAGGCACAGGAAGATTTCGAAGACGCAGACTGTGGGGCTCTGGTTATTGGGAATTGCAGAAGAAAATACCTTCCTGCCATGATGCGATAGTTGGGACCGCCCACTTCTAAATCTATCTGTTTCTATAGGCAGAGCCGGCAGTAATTTTTTAATATATATATATATTTTTTTTTTTTTTTTTTTTTTTTTTGGCTGTAAGGATTGGTCTTATAAAAAACTTGTTATAAAAGTTGTAGATAATATTAAGATGATTTATAATAAATTTAAGCGAATTTGATGTCTTGTAAATTGACAAAGTTATGAATTTTTTTCTTCTTAAACCCCTATTCCCCCCACCCCCCTCGAGGCCATTTTTAATGATATCAAAAATCTGTCATGCATAAATTTTCGGCCCTTTTCCAAGAACTAATAATAACTTTAACCGAATTTGATACGTATCATAATTAAGAAGTTATGGGTTTTTTTCAGTTTTCACAAAAAGCCCCTCCCCCCCCCCCCCCCCTTAGTTCGATTTTGCCCATTAACGAATTTGACCGAGATTTTATGCCCCTTGATTTTATGTATCAGTTTGGAAGTGATTTGTCAGAACTATTGAAGTTATCGTGTCCATAAAAAAGTTATATAGATAGATAGATAAATAAAGTTTTGAAGCGGGGGTGGTTTTGGGTTCTGGGAGTCATGATCGGCGTAGAACTGCAAAATTTTTCCAGAAATTCCAACATAGGGGAGAATGTAATAGGTAGTATTTCTTACGAAATCTATCTAAAAACTGTTCTGTGCAAGCATTTACGTCTTAAAAGTTACAGCGATCACAAGTTTCTAATAACAGTTAGTTTCAAATAATTCGTAATATAGAATGTTTTCTGCTCATTTCACACTTTTAAATTTCGAAATTTTTTGAAAGCATTCGTAGCGAGTATTTACATCTTAAAAGTAACCACCACACCCAATTTTACGTTTCTAGACCCAACAATATCACAGAAACAGCAATTTTATTACTTTTTACTTACCCATCATACGTAGTATAGGGTAAGTCTTGTAATCGTTTTGAAAATAGAAAAAAAAAAAAATGACGGATTTACACGTTTCAGACACTGGAGATTCCGAAAAACATATTTTTAGAAAAAAAAAAAATTGCCGTCCGTCTGTGTGTCTGTAAACGCTCTATCTCCCGAAAAAATAGAGATAGAGACTTGAAATTTGGTATGTACTTAGTATGTAATAATGGGAAGAAGCCTATTGAATTTCAGTAACCTCGATTAACCGGAACTATTTTTTTTTCGGACTCTCGAAATATTCGTTCTGATAAAAGGTATATAAAAATTTTCGAAATTCTTTATTTTAAGGAGTGAATATAAAAGACAATAAAAAAACACAAATTTTGCATAAAGCATGAAGCCGCTCGGATAATGAGTTGCCGAGATATTTGTAATCCTATTTTTTACACTCTTTGATTTTTCATGACCCTGTATTTCATCCAAATTTCAATTCAAAGATATATTTTAATTGGAAATGAGACGCTTAATCAGATGCAATAAACCGCTAGTTAATAGGATTATTGTTTTTGGAGTGATAAAGATGTTTCTTTTAAGCAATTCAGTAATCGAGCCTTTAAAGTTTATGACGTCATCAAGCCACGATTTTATTCGAATTGCAATGCATTTTATAAGTAGTTTACACATTTTTTATTTTAATATTTTACATTAGGCATATCCATGATGGGTAAGTATTACGGTGGCCCCCAACGACTAGTTTGCTCTTGCACCCCCTTGGGGGTTGTTGTACCGACATAAAATATAGGCAATGTTGAAGCAGATATCGTCACCCGTATTTTTAAATCATCTCGATAGTACCAGAGATTACATCCTACAAACAAACGTTACTTATTTATAATATTAGTATAGATTTCATATTTCTCAACACAGATACACGAAAGCTCGCGCACGTCCACACACACGCGTATAAAGAATTTAACGAGTTGGGGGCCTGTGTCCAATCCCCAAAATAGTTCTAGTTGCGCCTATGATAAAAAAGGCCAGTCGAATATCGTGAAATCCATTGATATCGTGAAAATTCAAATATCGGCGATATAATGAGCTAAATTTCTGTTGCTTTCTAAAATTAGCTGATCCACAGATTGTGATTTTTTATTGACTTACAACAAAGGATTGGGTAATTAACGTAGATCATACTGGAAACCTGCATGGGCCGGGGACAACCCGAGCCTAACCTGAAATTTCTGCTAAAAGTCAACATGACCCAAAATCGACAATTATGGCAAAATAGTCTACAATTATATCTCTAATATCAATTTTAAGTTTCTTGAATAAAAGTGAACAAATATACGCTAAATATGCTTTTTTTTTTTTTTTTTTTTTTTTTTTTTTTACAATTGAATAAAATTCAGGACTTTCTTTTGAAAAATAGGGTCAACAGTACCCGACCCGAAAGAGTCAAAAGCGATCCCGAAACCGAAACATTTAAAGTCAAATCGACCCACAACAAAAGAAAATTAATTAGCATCAACCCGACCAGAAACTCGGATCGAGTAGGGTAAAATCGGATTACCCCACCCGATGTAGGACTCTAATCCATGCGTAGCTTTGGAATAGATGTTTCAATTTCAATTTTTTTTTCTTGTTTTTGTTGGAATGCCCACGTTCCAATTATTTTTCCAAGGAAAACTAAAGAAATAATAATAAAAAAAAAAAATTGATAATTTGGGGAAAATCTCTTTTTATTCAGCTACTTTTAGAAAGCAACTGGAAAAAAAATCGTGCATGCGCAGTTCAAAATTATGTCATACAAATGCTCATATTTGATCAAATATTTAATATTTTTACATTATAATTTTAGTATATTGCTTCTACTGTATTTTGTCATGTTTCCTGAAAGCTACGTTAAATTTGGTTGAAAACCCTGCCAGCTATCTAGAAAACAAAAAGCATGCAGAATTTTTTGGAATTTTTAAAGAACTGTTTATGTCTTCATGAATATACGTGTTATCGTTACACAACTGAACGCAAATTTGGTAGAAGACCCACATAATCACATGCTACTGCTGCAGATCATTTCAAGCACTTTTTTTTTTACAAGTTAATCCAAGGCTTAGTTTGCGCTGGAACCCCGGAACCTACCGGAGTTCATAAACACTGCGCTCCGGAGCCCAGAGCAATAAAGCTTTCAAAAAACGAATCCTAAATTACCCTTTCCCTCCCATCTCTAATCTTTTGTATCAAAACACTTATAAGTGGTGTAATGTGTCGCTCACGTAAGATATGGAAATGAAAAGTGCTCGATTTTTATATCAGTCTTCGGGTTTGGGCAGGCTCGAGCACAATCTGTCATAAATTCAAAATTTTATTTATTTCCGTTTCAAATAATTTTAATGCTATTGATTGTAATTTTGATCAGAATAAAGAGTAAACAGAATTAGTCTTTTTCTATTTTGCATAGCTGCGAATTATTCATTTGTTGTGTTAACACTCTTTCTGAATCATAATCCTGAGCTTATTTAATCACATAATTATGCGATTAATTAACATTAAGATTAGGCAAAGGTTTCTGTTTGGAAGTAGTAATTACTAAAAAGTGAAATAGTTGATAGCTAAGTATACACAGATAGATGTATTTAACATTTTTATTTTGCAATAAAAGAACAATGCTTTAAATTTTGAAAATAATGTATGGAAATATAAATATGCAGATTCGAGTGACGGCGGAGGGGAAGGGGGGGGGGGGGGGTACGCTACGGGTGTTAGTATTGCAGAATATTAGGGCTCCGGTACTTTTTTTTTAGAAATTAAGCCTTGAGTTTATCGCAAGTATTATTTTTTTTATTCATGTTGGTTCCCTAATTGCTCTCGTGACAGGGCCTTAGCTAAAGGGGTGCCAGGTGGGGAGGGGCTCATCTCCCCTAAAAAATTTTGAGCCCCCCCCCCCCCCCCCATGGGAAAGATTCCAAGATCGCCAAATGAAACTCTGTTCAAAAATCGAACTTAGTTCTGGGGCCTTTTTACAGTTTTGCACAAATACTAAATTGTAGTGTTTGTATAAAAACTGCAAATAAGTGTTTTAAGTTAGTTTAAGTAAGTGTTTTAAAAACAATAATAATTTTAAAATGCAAAATACATTCTGAATTTTTAATGTTTTTTATCATATAGAAATACAATTTTAGAATCCTTAAGGTCAGGGAATATTAAGAAAAAAATTAAAGGTTGCAACTCTTTATGACACAGGTGAACTGTAAGCTTTTTATTTACTTGTTGAAATCATCACTTATTATTTCACCAGTATAATTATACACCAGTTATATACTGGAAATTTTTATTATGCAGCCTTTTCTTTTCTTAGTATAAAAAACAGTTTAATAAGAAACATAGTGATTACAATATTAATATGCACTAATTTATCTTTCTATATAATACTTTGATCATATATATCTCTCTGTGTGTGTGTTTGTTTGTGCGTGCATGTGTCAGAGAGAGAGAAAAAATATGAGCCTCCCTTACATTTTCTTGAGCTGCCCTTATTATTCATTTCTAGCAACAGCTCTGTTTCGTGATCAAACCTTCACTGCAAAATATGAGCTCACACATATTCTTTATATTAATGAGATGCTTGAAGAATTTGTCAAGCATTTCTCTAGATATTAGACAACAAAACGTGTAAAATTGAAAGTATCTGGGGATTTTTAGCCCTATAGAGTATATTGAGCATTACGGAAAACGGTAACTCTGCAAGACCTAAGCAAATGCCACTCAACAATCGGTTCGTGCTTCAATTTCTTTCTAGGTATTTTATCTTTTCTCTATACGTTCTAATTTCTTTTATTTTAATCGTAAAATTTTGGTCAATATTACAAATCAAAATGTTATTTCTATAAACACAAAAAGAACGATAGGAGGAAATTATGTAAACGGACAGCGATTAACAAGTTTCTGAACATTTAAAGAAACTAACAATGAAAGTTAAAAAATATATTGCGAGCATTTGAATACAAGAAGCAACAAATACTAAATATCATTCGCACCACAGTTCTGCTGTTTGTTTATTTGGTTGGTTGGTTAGTTGGTTGGTACGCAAAAGGTTTCTAAAATGCACTTGTAATCACTTTTTTTTTTTTTTTTTTTTTTTTTTTTTGTTTAATATAAAGCATAGAGCTAAAACAGATATTGATCTGTTTGAATAACTGTTAAGAAAAACTAATTATTCTTAATCTTTTATTCAGTACTGAAACTAATGATAATCTTTTTTTAAAAATATATTTTCGGGGAATAATTATTTTCAAATTCGATATTATAATCGATTAAAAAATTCGATTATTTTATTTTGGTCTGCAGTTGTGAAATGTTGCGTTATATGAGCTAGAGCTAGATTATCCTTAAATATTGGCTTTTTTTTAATGTTCCTTAAGTAAATTTTCAAAATTAAAAATAATGATTAAGTTAAGATTACTTTCGTTTGTTTTTCGACCAGACTGTACAATTTTAAATCTTGCTTTTCATCCTCAAATTTTGTCTAAAGTTACGTTTTCCAGGTAATTTGCTTGTCTCTCTTACGATTTACTTATATTTTTTATTTTATAAAACAGCGGCTAATTTTTGGTTTTATAATAGGTTGGCTGAAGTCGGGAAATTAGAAACTCCTAAACTGGATGGAAAATATGATACTGGTCAAGTAAGTTTTCATTAATTAGGGAAATAAGATGCAGTGCAGTTGTCATTCTTTTGTTTCGATGTATACAATTATGTTTTTAGATCTAACCGTTGACTTTAGATAAATGTGGTATTGTTTTAATATTGTAACACTAGTATTTCCAAATAGAAGTCTTCGCCGAATTTAATTGCAGAAGTATAAAGCGAAGTAAGAATTCCATATCCTGTGCCGGTTGGCGTGATTGGTGAAAAAACATGTTTTTAAATATTTATAAACATACGTTTATTAAACTATGTTTTTGTGCCATCTAAAAAAAATAAGTATTTTGATAAACCAAAATTTTATCACCATTTTCGATATTTTTAAACAAGTAATGAAAATACATAAACATGCAAATTGTAAACAATTAATAAACGAACGGAAAAACTTGCTGAAAATTTCAGTGACTGGGAATCTCAGGAAAGATATCTCATATAAATAGCACTTAAAATCATAAAATGGAGAACTGATCCATTTAAAACAGGCAAAAAATTATACATTTTATATAAATCTTTGGTACTTTTCGGTTAACCGGGAGCCAGTGATATATATACATGTATATATACACATATATCTACACATATGCACATATATATATACATATATTATAAATATACACATATATGTATGAATATATATATGTATATACATATATATTTATATATATATTTATATCACTGGCGCCCAGCTAACCGAAAAGTACCAGTTCTTTTATTGTTTTTTAATATTTCCAAAGGCACATATAAAAAGGTAAAAATCTCGTTCACAACTGCTGTTACAATTTCAGAAAATATATACAAATTCGAAAAAATCTATAAAAAATGCACAAAAAACATATTTATGTAATATTATATACAACATTTTTCATATAAGGGTGAATCAAATGAAAACAAAACAATTGTTATAATTTAGTGTGTTTTTGTATGAGTGTGGTGAAATTTTGTGTAGAGGCAAACCAGGAAGTAAGGAAGACAATCCCTACTGTGGAAAGGGACTTGAACTAGGTAGTCACGCAGAAGCACGTGGTATAGGACAAAATTAGCTCTCGCCACTCGCCAATCGACGAGTAATACTGAAAATTTGGCGATTGACTTTATTGCCACCACTGGTCAAACTTAATAGTCACACTCGTCAATTGCGATGATTGAATGGAAAATGATTTTTTTCCCCGCTGTCGCTCGACGGATTTCAAAAACATTTGACGAATTTCACGATTTTTTCCCCGAAATTATTTGACGGATTGGGATTTTTTCTCGAAGCCATTTGACGATATTCGAAATTCCCCCCCCCCCTCAAAACCAGTTGATAAATTTTGCGATTTTTCCATTATCGATTAATGAATTTTGCAAGTTTTCCACTATCGGTTAACGAATTTCATGATTTTTTCCATGGACGAACAAATTGCGCAGTTTCTTTCCGCTGATGTTCGACAAATTTCGCACTTTATTTCCGCTGCCGTTCGACGAATTTTGCAATTCTGTTCCTGCGATTGTTAGACAAATTTCACTATTTTTCTCCCGAAATCATTTGACGAATTTTGCAATTCCCCGCCCCCCCTCCCCCCCATTTTTTTTTGCAATGCCTGATTTTTTTTTCCAAGACCTTTTGACGAATGCTGTGATTTCTTTCCAGATCTCATTTGACGAATTTCGCTGTTTATTCCACAATCGTTTGACAAATTTTGCAAATTTTTTATCAAGTATTTGTAAATTTGTTATTGGCCAGTGCTGTAAAACACTGACGAGTAAAAAAATCCATGTACTGGCCAGTGAGTAAAAAAGTTAATTTTTACCTATAGCACGTTATATGTGCTGGCAATTGACCAACAGCAGAGATCTGTTTAGAAAAATTGGGTCCTTTAAAGGACTCTTCACAAAATTTTTCATTTAAAAAAAAGACCCTTCACAAAATTATTTTCCCTAAAACAGGACCCTTCACAAAATCCTTTGTCTTAAAAATAGGTTTTTCACAAAATTTTTCCATCTTTAAACCAAAACATTTCGCAAATTAATCATTTTAAAGTAAAATCTGACCTGTCACTTTTACATATATAAAGAAAATATATGTATTTTATATCCATATATCTTCTTAAAAATGCATAAACAAGAACCTGAATATAACGACCATTTCAAATTCACAAAATTATGATTAGATTTTTCACAAATATAAAAAGCTGTTCACAATTTCACAAAAACAGGACCATGTGAAAAAAGGTCTGGACAGACCCCTGAACAGTGCTGTCTGACCTGTAATCGGTTGTTATTATTCATCTTCATCTCTGGAATGTTTCCAAGTAAAAAAGAGCAATGCAGTGTCATTCTTATTTAGTGGCAGAACAAGTTGAATTTTGTGAAGTGCATCAGCGAGTAAAGGCAGTGTATGGAGAACATGCACTGTCATTGACTCGTGTGCAGGACAGGACGGACACAAGCACTTCTGCCAGGGAATCTGGTAAAGTTTCGGTGGATAGTGTTGTAATACCAACTGTATAGCCTAGATTTTTCGCCATAATACTTTCCCACCTTTTGTCCACTGAAAAAGGCATTGAAGGGTTGCTGTTTTTACTTGGGCAGTGAAGTCATGGACAATGTTCGAAACTGTTTCCCATTTCAGCCAAAGAACTTCTACGAGCAAAGATTTCATTACTTGGTGAAACAGTGGGGCAAGTTTTTGTGTAACTTTGGATATCGTTGGAACTTTTTTCTTGTGTAGCTTTGGAAAATTTTGTTTAAAATAAACTATGTAATTTCATTCTATGGCTCCTGTTCCATTTTCATTCGATCCACCCTAATATGTTTTTTTTTAATTGCATCATGTATTGTTTTTTCTTTAATCACCTATATTTATTTTTATAAATATAGAAACAGTCTTTGACCTACCTCCTTTACTGAGATGGATGCAGTCATACTTTTTCAAAAGCGAAGGCTTTTACCCAACAAACGACTATGTAAAATAAAAATGGCCAATGGACTAGGCTTTAAAAACTCTGGGTCTCTGAGACCCAAACATTTCCAAAAATTGATATTTTTTTTTACAAAAATGGGTTCTTGTTTTAGAAATAAAACAGATTCATTTTATTTAACACAAAATTTCCTTCTTTTGTTACTTTTCAAGGAAAAAGTTATGCATCCTAAAGAACTCGTCACTTAAAAAAAAAAAAAAATTAATGCATTCCTTCTCTAATTTTTTGCTTAAATAATACACAAAAGAAATGTGTGTTGGCCTCTGTGTTGGAAATTGGTTTGTGATTCTAGAATATCTTTCATAACTGCTTTAAGGCTTATGTAATGGTTGGTCAGAGGGATTAACATCCGTAAAATGGTGTAAGAAACAACAACAACTAAAAGTTGTTATTCTTGTGAAGTATTGTAAGAAATTGTCATGGATCATCCCAGTAGTAGAAACAGTGCAGCATGGCCGCAAGTGCTGCAGATTATTTTAGATCTTGCAGATTAATCTAACGATTTAAAAAGAAATGCTGATATTAAAAAATTACTAAAATACTCTTTGTTTCTAGATTTATTGTATCTTTTTATTGTATTTTCTTTGTAAATGCAAACTTTGCTTATTTTATTGGTTTACTTATTTTTAATGATTGTAGGCTTGGTTCAGCATTTTAGGGATGCAGATATTTTTTTGTTTGCTGCCAATTGACATGGAAAATTCTGTTACTGGGTGAAACATTAGTATAAATTTGGGTACTTCTGTATTATCCCGTCGACCACTTTTCATAACAAAAAACTGTCGCCAAACTGTAAGATTAAACGCCAAAAATGCAGTCCTATTTACTTGATGTCCGAAGCATTATACGTGTTTGTTATGTCATCAAATGGTTTTTAATTCGACATTTGCGTGTATTTTTCATTATGTTTTACTGATTTATTAATTATTTCATTAATTAAAATAACAATTGTGTCCTAAAATTCTTATATTTTATTTAGTTATTTATTTTGATATTCCAATGGCAACATTCTCCCGTTTATTTGGCGGTACAGTTTGGTGATAGTTTTTTGTTATGAAAAGTGGTCGACGGGATAATAGAGAAGTACCTGAATTTGTTATAAAACATTCTAATATTTGATGTAATAGTATATTTATTTTTATATCTCTCTATTATGCGTATTTGCCCTTCATGAGCTTGGCTGCTATGAACTTTGCATAATCATAATTGTGAAAGCCTCTATGATAAAGAAGTACTACCAAAACATTCTCTGTGTTACTCTTTCTTAGAGCCAGAAAATGAGGAAAATTCATAAAATTCAAAGTATCATAACTCGGTAAGTTTTGGTCATACGAAAATGAATTTTTTATTGTTTTACTTTGTCAGAAAATAAAGAAAGTTTTTATAAATATATAATTTACAAGACTCTAAAATCGTTTCATATTTAAAAAAAAAAAAAAAAAAAAAAACTATTTTGATGGAAATTTTTTTTTTATATGATGAATAACAACATATGAAACATTTTTGTAATTGAAACTATTTCTCTAAATTTAATGATTTAGAAATTAACTATTGGTGAACAATAAGAAGGGACTCCCTGTAATATATATTTTCTTGTTGAAGTATGATTTTCATATTTTTCTGCTATTGTTTTTTATAAATTTATTACATTTAGGTGTGTGTTTTAATAGTATATGTAACTGAGAAATCTCTCCCTATTCTATAGCTATTTCTTCATAGAGTCTTTGGATATAGAGGAGTTACTCTTTTTCCTTGGATGGCAAGAGTTTATGATAGAGATGGTGTAAACAAAGAAGCAAACAGGTATTTAATAAACTTTTGTTCTTACTATAGATCAATACATTTTTTAAATATAAATATATATTCAAGTTGTTTTCATTTTTTTCTTTTTTCACTGCTTAATAATTCTAATCTTTCTGATACATTCATGGAGTTATTTTGAAATAGAAATGCATGAAAATTAGAGACATTCTTATTTAAGCATTAAAAAATCGAGCATCGTTTTTAATTGTCCTATACATGTGGCACATTTTGAATTCTATTTGATTCCTCTCTCAAGACGATATTTCCATGATTGTCGATCCTCGAAAATTGGCGAACTTTGAGAAAGCTTTCTGTATGATTCTTTGTATTTATAAAAAAATGGATAATTCTGATTGCTTTGTATCTGGATAAAACATACAAATTTTATGTATTTACGAATTTCCCTGCAAATTTTATGCAACTATACAAAACTGCAACTATCGGCAGAATAGTAAAAATCTATTCACCGTTGTCCGGTCGTCCAAGGCTGTCTGTTAGATGGCTGGTGACCTCTCCAACATGGTTTATTAGTGAGAAATTGCAGACTCAGGAATCAGCCGGAATGGCTCAGTAGTTAGAGCAACAGCCCGGAACGCTATGGACTCAGGTTCGATTCCTGGCTCTGGCTAATTTTTCACTCCATGTTGGATTATTGTATTTAATGTATGTATGTCTGTATAATAATTGTTTATCTTTAGAATATTTTAATTTTATATACCATATTTTAATCTGTTTAGCTGAAAAAATATAGGAGTTTATTTGTATAAAAAACTGTTGTTAACAGTTGTAAATAAAAGGAACATTTTGCCACTGAACAAATACTATCTGCATAGTTTTACTTTTTTTATTTAATCATTAAAAATGCCAAATTTCACATTTAAAACTCTCTCTGTGTGCAAATAAATTAATAAATATAGGCACGAAAACATGTTGTCTTTTAATATTTGTCGCAAATTTAAATAGTTATGTATATACTTTAAATTTTGATTTGAAATTGATTGATCATTATTTTGTCTGTATATAATATGTTCGGCTATCAATCTCACACCAAAAAAAAAATAAATAAATAAAATTCAAGTTTTGAAGTACATTACCAACTGTGCTACAGAGCTGCTCAGAAATGGGAGTAATTTATCTGATTACATATGTAAATGTAGGTGATCATAAACTTTGGGCTTGTTTTCCTAAAACCTCCTTGGCCATCGTACTTTATGGCCTTCATATATTTATCTATTGACTGTATTCTTTTGATGAAGGGTCACTGTATTATTTGTTTCTGACATTGGAACATCCCCATGTAAGGAATAAATCTTTTAACTTGTTTTACAGATTATTTTTAAAGAGACAGTATCATAAATTTGCATTATTTTTATTTAGAGAACTAATACATAATAATTGCAGTTTGCAGTATTAAAAAAATAACAGCAAAATCATCATTTTCCTTAAACAGTAAGAAGTGTGTAGCATATGCAATGCATCTTTTTCCTGTTGTTATGGCAGCCCGCAAAAATCTGAAGAGTTAAAAAAAAAAAACCTTTAAAACAAAAATTGGAGTCTCTAAAATTTTGCATTTGGACCTACACCTGGCATCTGTGTTTATATGGGCTTCCAATGAGACTAAAAGCTTTTTTCAAACTTTTGAAACTAATTTAGAGCTTCTGAAGCTTTCTTGCATTCTGGCCCTTTTAACGAGAAGACCTGTCAGTGCAAAGTTGTATAAAAAGTCTTTTGACAGTAGGATATTGTAATATGTAACTGTAACAGATAATAAAGCATTGCTGTCAGGTGCCAAAGGCGCTCTGAATGTGGAGAAAAGGAAAGAAAAAAGTTGTGGCTTCCAATGAGATTAAAAGCTCTTTGAAATTAGTTTAGAGCTTCTGAAACTTTCTTGCATACTGGCCCTTTTAAAGAGAAGACCTGCCAGTGCAAAGTTATATAAAAAGTCTTTTGACAACAGGATATTGTAATATGTAACTGTAACAAATAATAAAACATTGCTGTCAGGTGAAAAAGGCACTTTGAATGTAGAAAAAAGGAAAGAAAATGGTTGTGGCATCCAATGAGACTGAAAGCTCTTTTAAACCTTTAAAAGTAATTTAGAACTTCTGAAACTTTCTTGTATCCTGGTCCTTTTAACAAGAAGGCGAGGCCTGCCAGTGCAAAGTGGTATAAAAAGTCTTTTGACAGTAGGATATTATAATATATAACTGTAAAAAACTAAAGCTATGGCATTACAATTCATTAAGGGTCGTGGCTTACAGTGCTCAACACTGTTTTTTTTTTTTTTACCATGGCCCCTGAAGTGCTATAGAGTACATGTCCTGGTCAGGTGGTCAGTCTAATGCGAGACCCTCATTATTTAGTTCTCAAGAAAGCTTGGTACTGATTTTACCGACCCCGACAGGATGAAGGTTGAGTGAACCTTGACCGGCCCAGAGTTGAACTCTGAACCTGTTGCATGGTCGCAAAATGCACTGAGCACTATGTCACTGGGCTTAATATGTAATTGTAACAGATAATAAAGCACTGCTGTCGGGTGTCAAAAGCAATTTGAATGTAAGGAATAGGGAAAAAAAAAAATTGGGGGGTTCTAGTTTAGCAAAAATCAATTGAAAATTTATTATATTGATGTTCATTAATAAAAATTATTGTATATTTCGGAAATTCAATGTGCTCACTCTCATTTTCTGCATAAACTCCAGAAAATTCACAAAATATGACTCATGAATTTTACAACAGTAAGTCAAAAATTTACTCACAAGTTGATAAGCCTTAAGAATTTTGAGATAATGAAAAATAAACAAATGTAATGTGTTACTCTTCATCATAATATTTATTCACTTAGCTGACTTGTCAGGTTCAATCAGTTCAAGAGAATTTTCAATCTTTGATCCCAATAATTACATAACACCAAAATATTAAAATGTAATAAAATTTTATGTTTTGCATTAAATGTAATTTCTAAATTTTCATCATGATAGTAATCTAAATAACTTCTTTAATCAATCTTAACATAACATTTATATTTCAGAGAAAGTGAAGAATCCAGTTCAGGTTATAATCATGTGGGAAAAGAAGTAAAAAGTCATACACATACATATTATCAAGTGCTAATAGACTCCAGAGATTGTCCATATGTAGTAAGTGCAATATTAATACATTGTAATAATACTTTTTGTTGTTATTTTTATAAATGATTAAACATCTTATTTTAGAATAGAAAATTCTGTTTATTTAATTTCTTTATTTAATTTTGAATGTATATTTTTTAAATTACATATGTTTTTTATATATGTGAAATTTTGTTAACTCTCCCGTACATAAATTATTTTAAAATGAATGAAAAACATATTTTGAACTTAAAATAAGTTACTGAAAACAAATGATGTTAATTACAATGTTAACAAATAATGTCAAATAAAAAAATATATATATGATATTTATTTTAAGTCTAGCTGACCTGCCGGCCCCAGAATAATAACTTTAAATATACCTAACATGACCTTACCATTTCTCAGAATTGCTTTGTTTAAATAAATCTCACATTATGCAAAAAATAAATAAATAAAAAACCCGAACATGGTGTCACCTGCATCATCATAGTAACAGCTTTGGGGAATAAAGAGGGTTACTCAGTAAACCCATGCTGGATTATTTTTTTCCCCTCTCTTTTTTCTTTGCATTTCTGGGGGGGAAAAAATGATTTCCTTACTTTCTTTAATTATTAATTTAAAGAATATTATTTTTTTTTTCCTTAATTGATCCCCAGAAGTATGTTCTGTACAGGCATACAAGGTATAAAATATAAGATTGGATATATAAGATATCAAATGGATATTGGCTGATATAAAAGATACTTCTTATTTTTAGCCAAATGAGTACATTAAAAAACAAAATCCAAAATTACTGTATAGATTCCAAATAAACGTAATAAAAAAGAAGACAAAATTTACTATACTAGGCAAAAGATTAATTTTGTACTGCTTTTATGAGTGGCTCAAAATCACCAGTGAGCTTAGAAAATCAAGGGGGGAGGGGGGGGGGCAGGTCGAAATACACAAATCTTTCTATTCAACAAAAAATCTTTAAAAAAAAAAAAATAATAATAATCCGAGACTTGTGTTTATTGGCAGGGAATGCACCTGCCGTCTATTGGTGATGTAACGAATATTCAGTATTCAGTTCACTGGCCGAATGCTTGTGCCAAATATTGTTGGATATTTAGACAAATACTTTCATGTCAACTGAACACTTTAATCTTTTTTTCCTTCTTTCTTTTTTTTTAAGCAATGTTTTTTCTGAAATCGAAATTGGGTATTTTTTGACACATTCATAAAGCCGCCCTTTTCATTCTTAAATGCACAAAGTTTTCAGCTATTTTGATTCAGATACCAAGAAATCAAATACAATTTTCTATAAAGGCCCAGGATCTATATGAAAATGTGAAAGTTGGAGATTTAAATGAATTTTATAAACCACTGTCAACGAAGGGTCTTCATTGGGGTACAATCGATTATAGTAACTCAAGATGCGATACATTTACAGAAAAATTGATTTTAAAATGGCTTTGTGATTGTTTTAGAAAAAATCATATTTTTCAGCAATAATTTTAAATATATTTTCTTAAAGAGCACCCTTAAATATAATCAAAGCAAAATATTGCAGGAAATTCAAGATTATTCATACTGTTAGTCTCCATTTCTGTGTTTATTTTCAATATGTGTTCAGTAAGTTGTAAAACTTTTGTGTTGTGCATATACTGGTACAGCTGTTAAAAGTTCTATTAAATATGTATTTTCTACTTTTTACGAATTTGTTGACCAACAGCAACACAAACACCTCACAAAAACTTTTACTTGACTAAGTAACAGCTGTTTTAGGAAGAGTCTTATTGTGAATAATGGGGGAAAGTAAGCATTGTGAGGGGCTTATTAAATTTGAATGCAAGAAAGTATAAAAGTATTACTGAATAGTAGAAGTGGAGATTTTCTTTTATATTGTAATGGAAATATTAATATGCTATTCTGAGTTGCATAAAACTACTTTGATATATTTAAGGGTAAAAAACAAATGCTTGATATTTTTAAAGAAGTTTTTAAATAAAAAAAAATAATAGACTTAAAAAATGCATTTAACAGTGATAATGAGTTTTATATAGAGTGATAATGAGTATTATATTTTAAATAAAATGTATATGAATTTCCGGTATCTATTGATAAAACTACGGAATTAGTAATTTAGATTTGGTAAAAGTCTTGTTTTATTATTAGCATGAAGGTGTTTGAAATATTATAAAAAATTCATCAAGCAATTAAAATTTTTGTACATTCAAATAATGACAAAATCAATTTTAATTTGTGTTTAAGTGTATTTCTATTTTTAAATTAATATATATAATTAATGTGTAAGTATAATTAACACATATACAATCAAAATGCATATATTTTCTAAATGTTACTATTAAGCCAAATCAATATTCATAACATCCCTATCGTCTTATCTGGGATCAAATTTACAGGTCTCTAAATTTATTAGATTTCTCTCGCCATCGTGCACAAACACACACAAACATCTTTCTTTGATTAGTGTAGATTACAAAATGAATTTTATATTATTAATAGGATATGAGGATTATATTATTAATAGGATTATTAATAGGATATGAGGATAATTATTATTATTAGTTATTAAATATTTTTTGTGATAATTTAAACTTTGGATGCATCAATAAAAAGTTGAAAGTAAAGAAGCATTTTGGTCATGTTCTTGTTTAGAATCAAGAGCAGAAATTTCCTTTTGCATAGATTAGAAACAAATTTGTCAAAGCTGGGGTTGATCTAGGCAAAAATATGTGTCTATTTAAGGTACCTTCACAAAATTCAATTTAATAAAATAGGCCCATTCACAAAATACCTTTTAATAAAACAGGCCCTTTTGCAAAAACTCTAGTAGAAAGATTGGAAAAGTTATCAAATTTGTAAGCAGATTTGATCTTTTGATACAACGTTTTATTTTTCACAAAAATATATATATTTTACAAAAAATAACTTTTTTTCTTTTTACAAAAGGGACCTCAAGTAAAAAAACTTACTTCGACCCTTCCAAAAGTGGACTTTCCTACAGAATATTTGAAAAGATAATGGTTCTATTATATATTGCTGCATTTCACAAGCATTATTGAACTTCATATGAAGTTTATGTGATGAAATATGCACTGTTCTCTGAGGATTGTTTTTGAATACAACCTCATATGAGATTATCCTGAATGAGAGGGTTAAAAATTCTAAATTTAGTTTTTATGCATATAACTTCTTAACAATTAAATGACTTTATGTTAAATGTGGGTAAGAATCTTGTCCCCATTCTTGTTGCTAGAATGACATTTTGGTTTTGAGTAGCTTTTGGGCCATATTACTGTTCTGAAAAATGCAGACAGAATTGTCAAACTCTTATTAACAGGGCCTGATTAAAGCATGGGCCAACAGCTGTAGTTCTGGGGACCCCTTGATTTTGGGGCACCCAAATTTGGTATGCAATTTTTGTAAATGCAAACTGAATATATCTCCACTTGGTGGATATTTAATTTTAAAATTTAATTGTTTCTAGTTAATAAATTAATACTGTTTGTTGCTGGTTCACCTACTTTTGTGTATATGCATTTGAGAATTGATATTTTTAATATAATATATTTGTTGCATTTGTGTGAGCTGCTATTGCACCTAATATGTAATAATTTTCATAATTAAACATTTAAAATATATATTAATATGCATAATAATATATATACTGTTTTAAACAATCTAAAGTTGAATTTTATGTACTTACTGTTTCAAATTAACTTTCTTACAGAGAACACAAACAGAAGCTGTTACATTCTTAGGCAATCAAGATAACAGTCGCTCTTTGTATGCCATACCAGGTATAGGTTTAATTTTTTTTAATGGTGCATTTTTTAAATGTTTAAAAGACTTCAGTTATTTTTTTCAGTGCTTTTGTTAAGAACAAGAGTATTTTATTTTCTGCTCATTTTCTACTTTTAATAGTAGTATGTATATACATTTACTTTTATTTTTACTTTCTTCTATACACATAAAAAGAATGTATTTCAATTATGAAAATTTTTACACTAAATACACTTCCATTTTTTGATGGATTTACATGTTTTGGGATGTCCTGAACACGATTGGACTTTGTCTATCTGTGAGTCTGTGTGTGATACAAATTTTGTGGCTGCTCTATCTCAAGAACTAATATGCAGAATTTCATCAAACTTCAGATTCAGTTAGACCTTGATATAAATTACTACTGATTAGGTTTGTATATATATCGCCCTACAGGTGGTGCTGCTATGTTACATTTTTCACTATTTCCGTGATAGCTGTATCTTGAGAATTGATGCACAAAATTTCTTCAAACTTCAGATTCAATTAGAGCTTAATATAAATAGCTGTAATTAGGTTTGAATGTATATATCACTCAACAGTTGGTGCAGCTATTTAAAATTTTTCACGATTTCTGTGATAGTTGTATCATATCTCAAGAAATAATATACAGAATTTCATGAAATTTGATATTCTGTTAGACCTTGACATAAATAAATGCTGATTAGGTTTGGCTGTAAATTGCTCAACATGTGGTGCTGCTCTGCTGTGTTTTTCATGATTTTTACAACAGCTATGTCTCCAAAACTAATGCCTGGACTTTCATCAACTTCAAATTCTGTTAGACCTTGTCTTCTGTTGACCGTGTTAGATGCTGATTCAATTTTGACTTTGATTGCCCAACAGTGAGTGCTGTTATCCTATGCTTGGAGTATAGATTCTCCAACAGGGGAAGTTGTTATTCTGTTCTTCTTTTAATTCACAGATCATTGTAATTCTGCGTTCTAATTAATTTTAAATTATTCATAATCCTTGATGCGATTATAAATTAATATATTAGAATGGTATAGAAGAAATTTTTGTGATGGACATAGTATACTAGTTAACCATTAGGGTGGGTCGAAAAAACCGAAATTTATATAATCAAAACATAATAGTGCAGGAAAGTTGCCATTGGTAATAAGGAATAAATTCGTAAAATATTACACCAAATGGTTAATATCTTTTACCGCCGCAAAGGGGCCAAAGTTTCGAAAAATCGGAAAAAAATTACTTTTTCGAAAAAAAATTTTAATTATCCAACTAAAGCAATACAATTTCTAAAATATTGCAACAGTTACTTCAAGATGTTAGTAATATTCCAATAAAATTTAATTACGGTGAAATCATTTCTATTACTGCCACAAGGGCGATCAAAATTTTGAAAAAACGGCAAAAATTTCAATTTTCAGTTTTTTCCAATTTTTATTATATGTCTACAATTAAATAAATTTACATTATATCTAGTAATCTATACTAATATTATAAAGTAGTAACGATTGTTTTTTTGTTTGTTTGTTTGTAGAGGGTAATCTCTGCAACTACTGAAGCTATTTCAAAAGTGATGGTTTCAAATTGATGGTGACAATCCCTGCTCCAACATAGGCTATATTTTATGTCAGTGCCACTATTCCCAAGGGGGTGCAGAAGCGAAAAACGTTCTAAAATTTCGATTTTTTATACTGAAGGTGTTAGAAACATGAAATTTAGCATGGTAGATATTTATAAGATGTAAATGCTCTCTAAGAACAAATTCTAAAAAAATTCGAAATTTGGAATCTCTGGAACCACAGAACCGATTTCAAAGGTAATGGTGGCAAATCGATGGTGACATAAGCTATATTTTATGTCGGTGCCACTAACCCCAATGGGGTGCAAGAGTGAAAAATGTTCGAAAATTGCGAGTTTTTTTATACTGAAGGAGCTAGAAACTTGAAATTTGGCAGGGTAGTTACTTATAAGATGTAAATGCTCTCTAAGAACAAATTCTAAAAAAATTCGAAATTTAAAAGGGTGAGATGAGCGAAAAGCGTTCTAAAAACATTCTAAATTACAATTTTTATGGAACTGCAGAACTGTTTTCAAAAGTGATGGTGGCAAATTGATGGTGACAGTTCCTGCTGTAACATAAGCTATATTTCATGTCGATGCCATTACCCCCAGGGGAGTGTATGAGCGAAGAACTTTCTAAAATTTTGATTTTATTATACTGAAGGTGTTAGAAACGAAACATGAAATTTGGCATTGTAGTTACTTATAAGATGTAAATGCTCTCTAAGAATAAATTTTTAAAAAATTCGAAATTTAAAAGTGTGAAATGAGCGAAAAGCGTTCTAAAATCATTCTAAATTACAATTTCTATGGAATCTCTGGAACTACAGAACCGATTTCAAAAGTGATGGTAACAATCCCTGCTCCAACATCCTCTTTAATATAAAGCTATGCGTTGCTGATGACTGGGTTTGTCGATAATCTTTGCCACAGATTAATCTCGGAAAATGAAACATTTGAAGTTACTGAAAAAAATAATAGTTGGAAAAGTATTGTCAGAAAATTGTTAGACAAACTACGTTTGAAAGGTAAAAAATTGTATATTTCTGGATATAAATTTCAAATCAAATGATTATGCCATTTTTCAAATATTGAATTTCAAAAATTACCAAATTTCACAATGGAGTACCATAGCAAAACAATCACGCATAAAAAGATAATGATAAGGGCGACATGTCCTGACGTGTATATTGGCTATAGCACGAGTCACAAATTATAGTAGCCTTATTATTCTGTTAAAATATAAAAGTGAATTATGAAATGTCAATATTTTGTTTGATTAAAGGTTCGTTAAGAGAAATTGACCAGCGTAGCTTGCTAGTAACTTATAAATGTCTAGTAATTTTGATCATGGTGTAGCCAACTGAGTGCGAGAGGGGCTCGCCCCCTCCTAAATTTGAGAGAAAGGGTCTTTTTGAAGAATTCCTAGGAATTTTCCGGCAATTTTTAGAGATTTTTTTGTAAGGTGCCCTCAAAAGTGGAAAATGATGGGGAATTTATGTATGGAACCTCCCTAAAAAAAAAAATCACCAAAATTTCCTGGAAATTCCTTCAAAAAGACTTTTTCTCTCAAATTTAGGGGGAGGGGACCCTCTTTGCCCTTGGTTGGCAATGCCCATGATAAAAATTACTAGACATAAGTTATTACTAGATATAATGTAAATTTATTTAATTGTAGACATATAATAAAAATTGGGAATTTAAAAAAAAAAAACTGAAAATTGAAATTTTTGCCTTTTTTTTCAGAACTTTGACCGTTCCTGCGGCGGTAATAAAAATGATTTCACTATAATAAAAATTTATTGGAATGTTACTAACATCTTGAAGTAACTGTTGCATTCTATTAGAAATTGTATTGTTGTGTTGTTGTACAACTTTCCCGCACTATTATGTTTTGATTATATAAATTTTGTTTTTTTCGAACCACCCTATTAACCATCCCTTGATATCATAATGTAGTAGTTCTATAACATTAAATGTTATATTTCTCATTTGTTTGGTTTTATGTTAAATATTTATATTTATCCCAAAGGCAATGTTACAAATGATCCAAAATTTTCTGCTAGGTGTTTTATTTTTGTCAATAGAAAAATGATACTGAAGCAAAATAAGATGTGCTTCTTTTAATATCACAAATTGTATTATTTGACAACAGCAATAATTTGTTCCCAGTGTTTAGGAATATTATAAATCTCACATTGGTGCAGGTTTGTGGATCAAAGAAATTGTCTAGTGTTATGGTTCATCTCATTTTTAAGTTGTGTGCACATTGCCTTTATATAAACAGTGATATTTATCACAGATAAAACTGAAATATACTATCATAATTTCAGCGTAAAGATTTGCTTCAGAAGAAAAAAACTGTATAAATGTTTTTTTTTTCTTTTTATGGCATAGTTTTATTAAGCACTTTGTTAGTAAGTGAAATGATATTTTTCATTGTCTTTTTTTTTTTTTTTTTTTTCCGTTTAAATATTATTTATTTTGCTTAGAACAAATGTGATCATACTAAACAGTGACCACTACATTAAATTTTTGTTGCTATCAGGTGTAACTGACAAGGTGTAGCTATAATGTAATATGTATAAAAACTTATATAAGGAACACAAACACACAGATATTTTATATTTATAGTTTACATAATGTGAAAAACAGTGATCAGCTAGTGACTTTTAACATAGAGTCTATAGCACTTATGTTCTATAATTATTCCTCTAAGACACGATTTTTGTCAGATATTCATTTTTACATGAACCATGATGGCCATGCATCTATCACTATATTGAATTAGATGGTCATCACCCAAACAGTTAAAGAAGAGCAGAGCCAGAAAAGTACCGTTGGGGTGGATGTATATCATCTTTGCTCGCTCCGCTCAATAATAATTCAGTACCATTATTGGTGATTACATGCAGCTGAATCTGTTACATTTTTTTACTTTACTCTTTGATTATTTATTTTTAACAATACCACACTCAAAAACACACAACTCAAACTCACAACTCAAAAATTAGCATTTTTAAGGAAGAAAATAAAAAGTATTCCATTTACCTCATGTTGAATTCAGAAATAAGATTTTATTGAATTGTAGTAAGAGATAATATCAAAAACAGATTTGTAAATTCAAACATTTTGAGTTGTGACAGTTTTCATCTAGGACTGTAATGCATATAAATTTGTGATTCTTTGATAAAATCAACTTAAAACAATTCATTTCTGGTTTTAGGTTTAGATTATGTTGCTCATGAAGATATTATTCCTTATGCTAGCACAGAAAAACAACCAATTGCTCATGAACTGTTTGACAAGTTTTTAATGTATGATCCTGATAAAGGTATTTTTTTTATATGTTTAAATTTCAAAATCTTTCCACAATTGTTTATTAGACTTTTTCTGTGTGATTTATAACAGTTGTTTTAAATTGTTATCTGAGAAATACACAGTTTAAAATGAGTGCATTTATTAGTTTATAATTATTTCTGTGTATTTAATTTAGTTATTGTTTATAGTCTTCTCTCTGTCTGAAATTATTGATAAACTTCAATATATGCTTCAATTGAAAATATTTGAAAGTGTGACAAAATCTATTTCTCAATCTAATTAAGCATTTGTTTAGTTAGCTAGTTAATTAGCAAATAGATGTTCTGTCAACTTGAGCAAAAGACAGTTAGTTTTATTAAAAGTTGAAAGTTTAATTACAATAGTTGTTTTTAAATGAATCACATTTTTGCTTAAAGATTTGATTCAATAAAGTAATTGATTCCTATAAACAGTAAAAAAAAAAGAAAATAATAGGTTTATGATTTGATCTGACAGACAAAAAATGGCTTAATTAAAAGGACTTTATTCATTTAATCAATGATTATTATCATTGATTATATAAGGTTATGAGGCTTGTAAAATAAGCAGAGTGTAGCAAATAAAGCACATTTAATAAGAAGGTACAGAAAAAAATATATTTACATACGTTATTGCTTACATGATGTTTCTCAACTTGCAACAGACTGTTACTTCCAGAAGGTTCTAGTGACATCACTATATGCTAATAGACAAGACATGCACACAGTGGGTGTGGTAAAATAAATGATTTTTGTTTTTCTACAATATATAAATGAGTCAAACTTCACTAGTTAAAAAAAAAAAAAAACCTCAAAATGTTAACTGTACCTACAAAAAAAGGGGGGATCATAATATTATTTTTACTGAATATTATCATCAAATTAACATTACTTCTTTCTGCAGCATAATGTGAACAAGGTCAAACTAAAAGAAAAATCATCCATCAAGCATAGATTATGAAACACTTTCCAACTCTTCCAGAATACTGAAACGGAACTTCACCGTTTAAAAGGTTGAAACCAGATTTCAGCAGAAAGATACTCAAACTCTTGTATATCCCTGTATATGATCTATAGATCTGTATATGCACTACATAGTGTGCTAAAATTTAGCTTAATTACAAAACGTATAGCACAGTCGAATATTCACCTTCAGTAATTTCCACCATTAGATAGGAATGCACTCAAATAATTTTGTACTGCCCTGTATATTATCTACATATTTTTGTACACTCCTCATATTAAACTAAAATTTAATTCAGGAAAAAACGCACAACATAACTGAAAACGTTCTTTCAGAAATTACCATCCATATCCGGTTCTTTGCTGTATGTGAATTTATTTATATCCTACAAAGATTTCCGGCTCATATTGTTCATAAACAATACTGTAGCCGAAATCTTTTGTGTGTCCCTGTAAATGAATGATAACTGTTATGAACATCATATTCAACAGTAAGCACTTTGTAGTACACCTCAATAATGTTTTTAAGTTTCATTATGTTTGAAATAGTGTAACAATATTAAAATATGCTGCAAACAATTTTTCTTCATACAGTATTATGTAACTAAATTCTTTGAGTGTAATGAGTGCTTTGAGCAAAATAAATGAAAAATTCTTTGCACATCATATTCTACAGAAAGCATGTTTTAACGTATATGCTAAAATAATCTTAAATTCCATCATAATGTTTGTTTACCTCTGTATCGTATATCAAAGCTAACAAATATTGCTTATGATTTTCCAGCCAGAGAAATTGTTAAGTTATAGTTGTGAAAATTATGAAGCATATAGTCAAACAAATATGTCTAGAAACCTTATTTAAATGAAATTTGGATATGCATTGTTATTCAGCACTTTAAACTCGATGTCCTGGTCAATGTAACCCTGATATGCAAAGTATGACCTTAGCATTCTAAAACCAATTAGTCAACTATCTGGTTAACTATTGACAATGCCGGCTTTTTTAACACTCTGGGTTTGTGTTTCACTTAAAATTTTATGACTCAGCTTAATTTGCCCATCATAAAATTGTGAGTCACTCAAAAAAAAAAAGTACTTATTAGCACCTTGACACATTGCACACATATTAATGGATATTGTAATTGGAGTGATATATTAATTTTAAGTCATTCCATATATCAAATCAACGAATTATAAAATATGACCATGACATTTCAGATTTCAATAATTTTAGGTTTAAAGTTTGTTTTCATAGAGTATATGCAAAATCCAATTTTTAATTTTTTTTTTAACAGAACTATAAAAATTGCAAAAACTGACGATTGCATAACTGCCATGCATGAATTTGTTAATATTCCTGTAACTAATGATGCTAGAAAAGTCCTATATGTCTTATTAAAAATATATATATTAGCTTTAACATGATATGCAACACAAGCTATTTTGGGTTATATACATTTTTTGTCAAACTTTCAAAATATTTGAATTTTAAAATTTTAAAAACACCCCCTTCAATTTAATATATATATATATGTTAACCTGTTATTAATTGTTTAATTGCAGATATGCGAAATTTCAAGATGGAAAAATTATGGAGTTCTGAGAAATTAATTTCTGAATATGAATGGTATATGTAAAGTAATTGAGAGTACAAAGGGAAAACATCTATTCTTTTTTGTATGTTTTCATAAATTCATTTCTCTGTTCCTTCAAAATATTTGATAAACTTTTAATTTCTCTGACCCCCTTTGTTTCTCCATCATGAAATTTTATAGATATATGGACAATAAATGAAATATTAATTTATTTTATTTATTTTTTTTATTTTTTTTTATCAAAGAGAATGTTTTTAAAATTTTTTGAAATTTGTAGAAAAAAAAATTTTTTAATCCAAATAACTTGTGTTGCATATCATTTTATATCCTTAAAAAAAAAAAAAAAAAAAAAAAAAGAGCTTCAAAATGAGACATAATGGATTTTTCTAGCATCATTGGTTACAGAAAAATTCTCCAAATTTGTGCATGGCAGTAGTGTGAAATTTAACAGTTTTAACACTTTCCAACATAGTTGAAAAGTGTTTATGAATTCAGTTTGTCTGTCTGCCTGTCCAAGCTCTAGCTATCATATATATACTCAGATTGCAATGGAATTTTTATATGTTGAGGTTTACTATAGAATGTTTGGTATAGAAAATGAAGTGTGTAGCATTTATAGTTTGTTTACAGAGACACACAGAATAATTCCGTTACATTATGGTCCATGGAGAAAAATCATTTGCAGTTGCATTTTATTGATGTTATGATATTTCATATATAATGAAATTGATTAGCCTCACTGAGATGGACTACAACATGCTTTCCCAGGAGTATAGAATTCATTTATAAGTAGCATTTATAGTTTGCATACAAGGACACACAAAAGAGTTCGATTACATTATGATCTATCGGGAAAAATCATTTGTGGTGCATTTTGATGATATTATAGTACATAAAAAACCACTGTACGGATTCTGAATAAACTTCATTGAAAAGAGGACAACATTTATTATATTGGGCTAAAAGATTAAAACCAGACTCTTTTTCAAATACAGAAAAACATGAAAAAGTGCTGAAAATTCACTGATAATTCAAAAGTTGCAGAGGACAAATTGACTACATTGTCTAAAAGTTTGAAACCGAATTCCTTTTACAAACGTCAAAAAATTGTTGTGGAAAGCAAAAAAACTCTAAAATTATAAAATTACAAACATTTAAAAAACCGCTGTATGAATTCTGAATAAACTTTATTGAAAAGAGGTCAACATTTACCATTTACTATAGTGGGCTAAAAGATTGAAACCGGATTTCTTTTACTAAAGTGGAAAATTTAAAAAAAAAAAATAAAACATTTAAAATTGCATAAAAATCAAATAAAAAAAAATATATATTTCTCTGTTAAAATATCTGCCTAGTATTACTTTTATTGCAAATGCTTTTCTGATGTAAATAATTTGTGAAGTGTGGAAAGGTGGGAGGATGGTAGATTAGTTTTTTCATTTTTTTGACAAACTGTAAATGATCCAAAATTCGGAATCACAGAGGTCCGGAGGATCCTGGATTTTGAATTTTGTATTGTAATTCAAGGGGGAAATACTGACAATTATTGATTTGCTTGTATAAAATTTGTCAGTCCAGTTCCATGAAATTTCTGGCATTTATGCGTAAGATGTGAGTAAACAAATCCTGATATGTAAACCATATTGTATAAATATTTTCTAAGTTTTAATGATTAGTTAAGGATTTAATAGACCGATTCTTTCTTAATAGTCCTTTTAGTTATTTTTTTCATTTGTTAAATCATACATTCCTCTAGATTTTCGAAGGAAATATCCCAAATTCTTCAAGAAATGGAAAGATGGATTTAAAAGGGGTGAAAAGCAAATAACTTGTAATATGTTATTATTCTTTATAGTTATATTTATAGTTAAGTTATATATTAGATTGGTTTATATATAGTTAGTTATTAGAATAACAATCACAATTCTGAGCTTAATAAATGTTTTTAACTCTTTAGTATTTAGTAGAATTCTGATATTTATTACTTATTTTATACCACATCTACAGATATTGAAAAAAAACCCTATTTGTCAATTTATAATAAACATATTCAAAGCAGCATATTATTTTTATTTAACAGTTTTAGCTTTTTTTAATAGACTTTAAACAAAGGAGGTTATATACTTGTTTTCATATACATATTTTTCAAATATGTTAACAGCTTATAATATAACAGTGCATAACTTTTGAACAGACATGCTCTAATTTTCATGTTTGTTTGTTTTAAGGAGGGGGAGGGGCTCATTCTCATGGTGGTCGCATATAAATTTCATTAACATCCAAAAATAATATGTTTATCTTTCTGGTTTTTTTTTTTCTATATAGGCTCTAACTTTAATAAACTTTCATCAATTGTCATGAAATTTGGTTTTGTGTTCAGGTGTAAGATTTCTCAGCACCCACTAGGTGCACAAATTCCAGAACAACAGGGACTTTCTGACAATTTCATGCAACAAGGATCGAATACATACACTGAAAATGCATAGGGAGTTCTCTAACCATACATCAATAGTTCTCCAGAATGTGCTGCTGTACCTGCTTTACAAGGTTGTCATCGATGAAGGATACTATCTGCCCATTTTGTTCGTCATCATGGACTTTCTGTTTACCATTGGAAAATTGGCAACACCAACAATGCACCATCTGTTGGATCATGACGTCTGGCCGATACACTAAACACAATTGGCATTACATTTTGTGCATTCAAACTTTATCGTAAACCTTGCCTCATGTTGGCAATAGAAGGAATGAGATGTGACATCTTTGGGCGCCGCTACAACGATATTAGTGCAAGCGATCAGGAAGTGCCAACCTGCACATGTGATAACCAAGCCTGGAATCTATTCAGCATGTGCATTCGCCTTTTGCAGTGCATTATTTGCCTCGGAAATATAAATTTCATTGGATTATTGGAAATATGGGAAACTTACTTCCTGGATTGGTCTTGTATACATTATGGGGTGGCTGTTTTAAAAACATAATGTAGTACTGTGTTCCTTAACACCATATTCAGAATTTCTGATAATTAGCTCATTTTTATGAAACTTGGAGTCTATTAAATAAAAAAGACAAGAAAACAGACATAAAGACAAAGATAACATTTTTGGATTCTATTGAAATTGAAACACAACCACTACCAGAATGAGCCCTTTCTAACAAAAAGAATTATTACAAAAGTCAGAACATCCATTCAAAAATTATGTATGGGCATACAAAATATATATACAAATGAATTATGTAACCTCAGTTGTTGGAAGTCAGTGGAAAAATAAAAGATTATTTAGTTATTTCTCTTAAAGAAAATCTAATGTCATCTAATGATAATAAAGAAATTTAGAAAAACAAAATAATGTTGTTAAACTCTATCACCTTTATTATTATTATTTATCAGAAGCCAGATTGTTGTGAAGAGTTTCTGAAAACTATTCTATTTAGTAAAAATAAAAGCTGACTGATTTTTAACATAATATTAAACTAATCTAGTGTAATCACGTTTCCAGCGTTTACTGGTGTTCCCATTACCTGTGATTTACTCTGTTGTGCTGATTCAGATATCAGACCAGGTGCTATGATCATTAAGGTTAACTGGGTGAATTAGTTCAGCCATATTCTCAGATTGCTCAGATGGTAGAGCATTGGCAGCTTCAGCCAAGGGATCCCTTGTTCGAATTCTGGCACAGACTTTTTTGGCCAATTGGGTAGATTACATCTCATAGTATTAACCCTTTGACTATTAATTTTTTTTTCACATGAAATCCATGCAAGTGACAAAGTATGTATATTTCTCTTGGTATTTGCCCTTTGAATTGTTTACATAATCTAGATATTCTTGCAGTTTCATTTCTACATTTTATTCGCTGTCACTTAAATCAGGATATAAATTATCAGTTTTTGCATTTCAGAATTGCAAACGGTCAGGGGAGGGGGGGTTATAGCCTGGTAGTATTCAAAGGGTTAAAAAGAGAAATAGCTTGGGGTTTTCAAAATTATCAAAGTTTTTACATTTCAGAATTGCAAACGGTCAAGGGAGGGGGACTGGGGGGGGGGGGGGGGGGGGGTTATGTCCTGATAGTAGTCAAAGAGTTAAAAAGAGAAATAGCTTGGGGTTTTGAAAATTATCAAAGTTTTTAAAAGTTACAAGTCAGTGAATAATGAAGCCCATTTTCAACCTTTAAAAAGTCATAAAAATAATAGCCATAAAAAGAGCTTTTATTTTTCTAAAAATTTTTAATAGAATATCTACATATTTCTTTAGATAATTACATAAAGAAATTTTCAACTCACCTGGCTGAAAATTGTGCAAGATACTCTGTTCATCAGTATTAAAATAATATAGAAATAACGAAAAGGTAGTTTTGAGAAAAGTTTTACACATTAAGATTCTTTAATGTAAATAAAAAAAAGAAATAAAATATAAAAAAAGCAAATAACATATAATGCTGATAAGTGTCATACATAATCTGACTTTCTCATTTCATAATGCATATACATATGTATATATATATATATATATATATATTTAGTCTAAACTGTCATTTAAAAAAATAACTTAATTTTTTTTTTTTTTTTTTTTTTTTTTTTTTTTATTGTTAAAGCTTCCCTAATTTGTTTTTCTTCCATTTAAACGTTATTTCTTTGGTCTTAATAAGATGTATAAAATGCAAATTTACCTTATTTTGATAAAATCCAAAGTTTTTTTAATTTCAATGAAAGTTGAAGCATGACATGTATTCAGTGATGAAGTGATGTTCAATCAGTTGGTTTGTTATCTTAATCTGAACTAGTTTCATTTTACTACAATTTTCATTTTTTCAAAATAATTAGCTCCTTTAAAAATACTTGGTTGATAAAAAGCCAAGAAGTGTTCTCAGTTTATTTATTTTCTCCACTCAACAATGAGAATTTATTTGACGCATTTTAGAGTCTTACATACATGGAATTTTTAGGTATTTTCACTTCTTTGATGGAATCAAACAATAAAAAAGAAGGAATAATCAAAATTATTTCCAATACAAGTGGCCTGCACTAAGAATTTTACATTATAATCTATAAAAAATAACCCTAACTGAAAAATCTTTAGCAAAATTTGAAAAGTATTAGCTAAATTTATCAATATTATATGGTAGACATTATTCAAGTTTTACACTAATTTTTTTAAATCATATTACAGTCTAATCAAAATTAGATCCTAATATATTTTAAACAAACCTACAATGTCAATTTAACAAATGTTTATTAATTAAACACTGTACACATAAATAAAGTCTTGGTTATTTCTGAAAAACACCTTTAATTAAAAGAATGAAAAATTATTAACAGTTACATCTACTCCTGATCCCAGTAGCAGAAACAGAACAGCATGGCAGTGGGCACTGCAGATTTTTTTAGACCTTGCAGATTTATCTAACAGCTTAAAAATATAGTTTTAGGTTTCTAGATGTATTGTATCTTTTTATTATATTTTCTTTGTAAATGCAAACCTTGTTATTTTATGGGTTGCTATTATTTCTTATGATAGTGGACTTATTCCAGCATGGACCCGGGTAAATTTAGGTTTGCCGCAGATTGACACAAAAAATTCTGTTACTTAGCTCCTGATAAATGCTGTTTTTTTTTTGTTTTTTTTTTTAACCTATTAAGGGGCTTTGCCCCCTACAAGATACACTCACCAGCCACCGTTCTGACACCGCAAACTCTAAAAACACGCTAATTTGATCAGCTCTAAAATGGTTGTGGCAGATTGAATTATAATTTAGCGACCAGTGGCGATCTCATGTAATCAGGTTTGTATTCAATTTCCTTTGACCGAGGAATTTTAATGCCGAATCAACTGCTGTTAAAACTGCTAAAAACTGTTTTCGTGATTAATTAAATAAGATCAATTAAACACTTGAAAATCAATTTGTGTAAAATTGGCTAAGTAAACAGTGTCGCTGCATCAGGGAATTTTATAACGATGATATAAGAAAATTGTTTTCAGTAAAACGTTTTAACTGTATCGGTTGTAGTATGATCTAATTTTCACCAAAGTTTTCTTTATATTATTAAACATAAAAATATAGTTTTTAATTGAAGGGAAATATTATTTACGCTGTTTTAAAATTTGCAACAATAGGTAAAAGATTTTGTTGAAATAAATGAATCTCGAGTAAATATATTTTTAAATTATTTGGAAATATTGTTATTTGAGTAATTTAAATATAGCATAAGTTTCCCCATTTGATGCTTTGAACGCGTAATAATTTAATTATTATTTTCAAGTTTTATTTATCTTTTTTTAATATGCACGTACAAATACATTTATTATGACATAATTTTTCTCCATTTACTGCTTTTTACATGTGATCATTTAATTATTATTTTAAAGTTTTATTTCTGTTTTTAATAGTCATGTGTAAATACATTTTTTAGTTGAAAGGGAATATTGTTATGTGTGCTATTTTACAAATTGGCAATGATTTAAATAGATAGGTTTTTCGAAATATGAAATAAATTTCAATTAAAATAATGAAATTTTGAATGAAAATTTTAAAAAAAACCCTCAAAAGATTAGTCAAATTAAAAAAATAATTACAGACTGCAAATTGCAAGCTATATTCTCTCAAAATATTATTAAATTCCTATGCATATTTTTTGTTCGTAGAAAACTTTTTTGATAGAACTATTTTGACCAACTTTAATATTAAATATCTCTTAAAATAATTCTTAGATTTAAAAACAGTATGCTTCAGTGTGTTTATCAAACATTTCTCTGTAAAACAATCAATTTTCATATTTTTATATGCAATAGTTTTTTTAATATTAGCCCAGAAAGACCTCCAGTCACAAAAAATTCATTGACGGCTGCTGCGGCAGCAGTGGTTACTTTTTTTTTTTATATATAGAGAGAGATACCAATTAATAAAACATGCATCAAAATTGAAATTTTGTGTACTTGGATCTTCACTATAGATAAAAATTAAATCACTAAGATGTTTTACTGTCTTGTTTCTGAGTAGTACTCATACAGAGTAGAGTAGAGTAGAGTAGGACCTCTAACGAAATAGTGTTAATATCGAATTACGATTTTTGAACAAATATGGCTGACGGCATAGAAACGTGGACACAAAGTGCCTCTAGTGGACAGCGTTCATTGGCTGATTTTCATTGATCAAGCAGATGGTTGGTAGAAGCAGGCGAACCAAGTAGAATCATGCTACATCAGCACCCCTATTTCAAAAAAAAATTAGCACGATTTTCTTTTTCTAAAGCCTGTTTCATTAGAGGATAGATACCTAATAAAATGATAGAGGATAGCACCATGAACATAGACAGGGATCTGTTTAGGAAAAAATTGGGTCCTTTAAAGAACTCTTCACAAAATTTTTCATTTCAAAACAGGACCCTTCACAAAATTATTTTCCCTAAAAAAGGACCCTCACAAAATTATTTTCCCTAAAACAGGACCCTTCACAAAATTCTTTGTCCTTAAAGATAGGTTTTTGACAAAATTTTTCCATCTTTAAACCGAACATTTCACAAATAAATCATTTAAAAGTAAAATCTGACCTGTCACTTTTACATATATAAAGAAAAAATATATGTATTTTACATCCATATATCTTCTTGAAAATGTATAAACAAGAACCTGAATATAACGATCATTTCAAATTCACAAAATTATAATTAGAATTTTCGCAAATATAAAAAGCAGTTCACAATTTCACAAAAACAGAACCCTGAGAAAAAAGTCTGGACAGACCCCTGATAGAGTAGATGACTCTACTCTATTTTCACAGTGCTTGGAGTAATTGTGTCATTTTAGCAATTAGCTATAGCTTTTACCTCAATACAGAATTGGACTGTTTAAAGTAATGTAGTTTAAACCAATTGGGGTATTTTTAAACCATACATGTTTTTTTTTTTTTTTTACAAAAAATATTTTTTATTTTAGATCCACCATTCAGTGCCAGAGAAACCCTAAGAGCTTGGCAAGAAAAAAACCATCCTTGGTTAGAATTATCAGATGTTCATAAGGAGACTACTGAAAACATCCGTGTCACTGTGATACCTTTCTACATGGGGCAAAGGGCAAGTGTCTTCATGTGTTACAATTTAAAACTTTCTGTTCAAAAAAGGACCAATTTTCTAGTGTTCACTTCAGAATGAAATAGGGAAGGATGCTAGTCACTAAAAAGAGCATTAGTTCAGAAGAAAAGGGCATTATTATACCAGTGCTATAACAACTATATTTGGCACCTTGTGAGAAAAATATCATTTAGTATTTACTGACTGCTAATTTATTATAAAAATATAGTTTAACTATAATTTTTGGGCGTAGTTCACTGTGATTATTAAATGAAATATATAAGAATTGAAACTTGTGATTTATTTTAGCACCTTTTTAATAAAGTAAATCATAAGTTTCAATTCTTACATATTTCATGCTAATATATTGTAATGATAGCTGATAGTGCTGTTGAACAAACTAACAAGCTTGTTGCCTGATGCAAAGGCACTGCCCACATCCTACCTTACTGCAATTATGATTATTTCAACAAAAAATTATATTGTGTTCAGTAACAACAGTAATAATAATAACAAAAACTATATGATTATTGTATATGATAAATAAAATATTAATATCAAAAAATTTAATGTGTGTTTTAAATAAAACAAAATACAATTAAATTAATTGACTAATGAGTTGAAATTTTTCCAACTTAGTGAAAAGTGTTCATGCTAGGAATCAAATCCAGAAATTCTGGCTTAAATTGCCAAAGCTCTACCAACTGAGCTACTTGGACAACTCTAGCAACAAAATTCACTCAAACAATCAAACATGTGGTCTGTCATAGGAGACATCTCAACAAAAAATAATCTGCAGTTAAGGGAACTAAAAAAACGATGGATATGCAATAACGATTTTATTATTTTAACTTAATCTCTCAAATTGATAAAGAAATCAAACGAGTTGAAATTTTTTCATTCAGCTAGAAAATTTTCAACTATCATAATTTCTTTACTAATCAACACGATTGAATTAAAATAACAAAAAAAAATGATTGAATAATCAGTTATGTTTTTCCTGGAGAAACAAGGATTCTATGATTTTTGCAGTCTTTCAGTATTTAGAAATAGTGTGGCATTGGAAAGACTTTTATGAGAGATCTTGGGGTGCATTTTACTATTTTTAAGAAAGGCATAGTAGTTCATTTTACTATTTTTAAGAAAGGCATAGTAGTGAATTTTTCTGATTTTAAAAAGGTCAGGGCATTGCACCCTTGAATAATGACTGATTTCTCATCAATTTTATAATATTTTAATTAATATGAAATTTGTTTATATATCATCACTCCAGATTTGTTTATATATCATCACTTTTTAGCTTTCACTTTTCAGGTTTCTGTTATAACTATATCTATATAACCTTTTTTTTTTTTTTTTTTTTTTTTTTTTTTTTTCTAATGTTTATTTTCCTTTTTGTTCATTGGAATATGTACAATAATATAACTAATGCTAAGTTCCATTATCAAGATATGCCTGTCAAATTCAATAGTTGAGTTATGAAATTATCTTGTAAAACAGTGTATTGTTATTTTCATTACTTTATGTATGCTTCTTACATAACCCACTTTTGATAAATTTCAATTTGAAATTTTAAATAATTCAAGCTCAAATGTTTTTTTCTCTTATTGAAAAAAATCTGACAAAATTCAGTCAAATAGTTTTTTTTTACTTTTGAAAATTAACTTGACTTTAATTACAAAATTAAAATATAATAAATTATAAATTTATAATGCATAGAAAAATTGCATTTTAGAAGTATAATTGTATTTTTATATCTCAAATTTTTCAATATTTCAAAATATAAATGTTTCCTATACTTTCAGGATTGAATTAAGGCGTATTTCCATAATTATTTTTAAACATTTTCTTTAAAATTGGTTTTATCTAGAATTTCTTATTCCACTGTTAAAGCAACGTGTAAACAATAATGACTTTCTAACGCTTTCCAACATAGTTCAAAACTGTTTATGAATTTGGTTCGTCTGTCTGACCATGATCTAACTCTCATAAATATTCTTCAATTTCTACACTATTGATTTATGTTATTGAGATTTACCATGGCATCTCACCTATTGAAAACAAAGTATGTAACATACATAGTTACATATATGTTCAAATATAGTTACACTAAAAAAAAAATCTTACATTATGTTCTATGGGGTTTATTTATTCCTTTGCAGTGTATTTTAATGATATTACACTATTTAAAACATAATGAACTTGATATGCAGTTTTGCAGTGCATTAAAACATGCTTTCTGTAAAATATGGAATGCAAAGCATTTATCATTCATTTATTGGATCGCACAAAAAAATTCAATTGCATAATGATTACGAGAAAAATTGTTTGCAGTGTATTTTAATGATGTTTCATTATTTCAAACATAATGATATTTATATACATTACTGTGGTGTATTATAAGATTCTTACTCTAGAATGTAAAGTTCATAGTATTTGTCATTCATTTACAGGGGTCACAAAAGAATTTAGTTACAGTACTATCTATAGGCGATAATTGCTCGAAGTATGTTTTCAACTTTAGTTTGCATTTTTAAGTGTAAAATTTTTTTATACTGCATAATGTGTATAAATTCTATATATCATATACAGGAATAAACAAAAAAACTCAAAAGCATTACTGTTTGTTAGCATAAACTGCTTAATGGCAGTTTTTTATTGTGTAGTGCATTTTCCAGCTTAATTATATAAGTATACAAAAAGATGCACATAGACTAAAAATAAATTCATATACAGGGTTACACAAAGAACTGGACACATTGTAATCTGTGGACAGTAATTGCTGGAAGTGTGTTTTTATCTGAATTAAATTTTAGTTTAATATGTAGTGCATATAAAATCTGTAGATAACATATACGGTTGTGTAAAATTATTCAAGTACATTTCCATCTATTGGTAGAAATTGCTGAAGCTGACTTATCAACAGTGTTATGCATTTTCTAACTGTACTGAATTAAGTAGTATATATATACAAATATGTTGATAATATACCTTTCCAACTATGGACGGTAATTAATTAAATTGGGTTTTCAAATGTGTAACGTTTTTTTTTTTTTCTAAATTGTTTACTTAAGATGTCTTTTTTCACCTTATTAATTGTTGAATTTTCATTGCAGTATTCTGGAAGTGTTGAAAAGTGTTTCATAATCCGATTGATGCATGATTTTTCTTTGTTGTTTATTTTTTAAATTAAAAGAGAAGCATCAAAGACTCTTTTCTTAAGAGAATTCTGGGAAGGTTGAATTTTATACTGATTTTAAAAATTAAAATTCTTTTGAATATCTCTGTAAATAAACAATAAATAATACATACATAATAATCTATAGAAAACATGTGTTAGTGCACTTCAGTAATGTATATCAGTTTCATTATCTTTTAACATCATTAAAATACACTACAAATGCTTTCCCCCCATAGATCCTATTGTAATGGAAATATTTTGTGTTTCCCTGTAAATGAACTGTAATTGCTACTTACTCAACTCTATAAAAAGCATATTGCCATCTAACTCAGTGAAACTTATCAATTTCATTATGTTTGAAACAGTGTAACATCACTAAAATACAATAAAAACGATTTTTCCTCATTGACTGCCCCAAAGCAGAATAGTTTGCAATGTTCTGCAACGAGCCTTCATCTGATCATAAATGTTCTGCAGCAATAAAAAAGAAAAACACAGGGAGATCAGATGTTTTTGTATATGTAGGAGTGCAATTTCATCTTTTATAGAAATGTAAAATACGTTTCATAAAATAGTGACACACAGAAAGGAGACATTATTTAGGGTAAGATTTACTTTTACAACCATGGTATTAACAAAGAACTTACAGTGACATATTTTGAGATAGCACTTTTATGGAGGAAATGTCTTTGGGTCCATGCATAATTAGTTATAAATTATGAAAGTCCAGCATTTAGAAATTTTCTAACAGGTTTATGTCCAGATGGAGGCCCATGCGCTCTTCTTTCGTTACTGAATAAATGGTATTCAACAGGTTATGAGTAATATTTGTTGCAGACAACTCCATTGTACCATGCAATGTCGAATTTTTAATTTGATCGCCATGATCTGCAAGTAAGTATAATGAGTATAGTGTTAAACTAAAACAAAAGAGTCATCAGTGAGAATTTTTTTTAAAAGAACACTCTTGCATCCTGTTCAAAAGGCATATTTTGAAATGGTTTGTTTAGAGCCCCCATTTATCAGTAGAATTTTGCAATATTTTTATGCGACCAACTGACAAATTTTGTGATATTTTCCTGCGACCGATTGATGAATTTTGTGATATTTTCCCGCGTCCGATCGATGATTCTTGTTGTTTTTGAGATTTTTCCCTCATTGACGATTTTCAGGATTTTTTTCTCGTGACCGATCGATGAATTTTGTGGGGGGGGGGGGGGGTTTCCCGCGTCTGATTGAAGAATTTTGCTATTTACCCCTGATCAACTGACGAATTTCACAATTATTCCCCTGTGACCAGTTGATGAATTTTGCTATATAATTGAAATTTTTTCCCTCGATCAAATGGGAATTTTCGTGATTTTTCCGTGACTGATTGCCGAATTTCAAAGTTTTTTCCTACGCAACTGATTAAAGAATGTCTTGATTTTTTCTGACGATCCACTGCCGAATTTCATGTTTTTTTTACACGCGATTGTTGGTGATTTTTGAGATATTTTCCTTCTACAGATTGTCAAATTTTGCGTCTTTTTCTTGCAACTGATTGGAAAAAATCATGGATTTTTTTTCCCATGACTGATCGATGAATTTCATTTTTTTTTTTCTGCAACCAATTGATGAATATCACAATCTGTTTAAATGAACGATTCAAGAATTTTGCGATTTTTTACCGATGATCGACCAACGATTTTTCGGACTACTCAGTTAAAACTTTGCTGAAAATGATAATTTTAAATGTTCTGCAGAGAAGCCAGTTGTTCTGCGACGTACGTCGCACTTTTAAGCATATTCTGCTTTGGGGATTGACTGTAATGTAACGGAATACTTTTGAGTGTCTCTGTAAACGAACTACAATTGCTACTTATTCCATACTCTATAGATAATATGGTTGTCCATCTCAGTGATGTATATCAGTTTTATTATGTTTGAAATAGTGTAACAGCATTAAAATGTGCCAAAACAAATTTTCCCCTATTGACTGTAATGGAATGGAATACTTTTAAGTGTCCCTGTAAACTAACCGTAAATGGTACACACTTCATTTTCAATATCGAATATGACATGGTAAATCTCAATAGCATATATGAATTACATGGCAATCTGGGTATATTTACAGGAGTTAGAGCACGGACGGACAAACTGAATTCATAAACACTTTTCAACTATGTTGGAAAGTGTCTAAAATGGAATTGATCTACTGTGCTTCTGAACATCTCATTTGTGATCTTGTAAATCACACCCTGTTGAAACTCAACTGTATTGCATTTCTTTATGACATTATTAAATTGTGTATGTGATGCTTAAAGTGTTTATGTGATGCTTTATTCTATTTTAGGTATCTAATGAATTTTCTTTATTATTTTAGGTTTCTCAAAATACTGGTGTTTATTGGGTGAGTAATTGCTTCATAAAAGTATCTATTAATAATATTTATTCTTCATATTACCAATTTTTACACTCAGACATTACCTAAAAAACATGGTTAAAAGTTCCATAAAAACAGTCCATTATTAAAAATGTTAAAAAGTTTCACATAAAACTATCACCATTACACAAAAACGTTTTCACTCCAGCTGGAGCATCCTCAGCTTTTTAACCATGTTTTTTAGATAATATCTGAGTGTAAAAATTGGTAATATGAAGAATAAATATTAAATATACAGACATTAATAACTGAATACCTGTTTTAATCTATTAATAAATTTACTTTTAAAGGATAGTGCAATATCACTTCTAATAATCTTGTCTTTTGTGTATGTAAAATGTTGTTTGTATAAAGAGTTATGCAAGTATACCTCTAAGATACTAAATCTATATTGTAAAGTAAAACAATGTTCTTGAGTAATGCTGGTGGCAACACCTGAAAATAAATTTTGCTTTTACTGCACCTTTTTTAACTTCTAAACATTGAATGATTTCAATTTTTACATCATTGAATAGGTTAAAAATTTGTTCTTTCAAATGCAATTTGTTTGAAAAGTCTATCTCAATTTATTAAATTTTTTATGGGTTTAAAAATAATTTTCTAACATTTTTTTATAAAAACCAATTTCTATCGTATGCAGCCTGATTACAAAAGAATAACCCGTTTACACTTAAAACAGTGTAAATAGTTCAGCATTTGTTACTGGCTAATATTCCATGACAAAACTAAAACTTCTCCAATAAATAAATAAAATAATTAAAATAAGACACAAATTTAACAGACATGTAACCGAACTATGTTCTTAAACCACTAAAATTATCATAATCAGAAAAGCTGTTGTAAGTAGCAAAATCTTTGATGATATTTTTGGCTATGAACTCCTGGCAAGTGACTAATGCAAAAGTATTATCACGTAATAAATTTCGAAATTTTATTTGAGTGCATAATTAATATTTTTCATGTCATTTTTTTTTGGGGGGGGGGGAGGAAGGGGGGTTAGTGGTCAAATTAAGAAATATATATTAAATTTAAAATATCTATTACAATTTTCAATTAAAAAAAGGGGGGAGGTTGCACCTATATTCAGTAACTTGAGAGGTTTGGATTGGATCTCCTACTTTGATTAAATTAGAAACTATTCAAACATTTTTTAGTGTTTCCAAGTTGGATTTTTACCATATTTGCTAGCTATTAAAATAAACTCGAAAAAAATGTTCAATAGTAAATTGCATGATCTCGGTGGTTTCTTCATATTATATGTCAACCAAACAGAATGCAACAGAGCAATGTTCTTGCATGCTGAGTGGGTCATCATTCTCTGGAAAAGGAAGTCCCTTTTAAATCAATAATTATTTTGAATGATTTACTTTCATTATAATCTATGCTTTTGTTCCATATTTTAACTATATTTTCATAAAAACATCTATTAATAAATTTTACAAATTAGAAAATTACCATAAAAATATCATTCCCCTTGCTGTTCCCAAACCTAGTTTCCTGTCTGTGAAATTTGGAGGATCTTGTATGTTTAGAAGTAAATGTGTTGTAATTATAAATTAGTACTCATAATTAGTTCCTTTATATGTAGAAAAATACATAATAGGTTTATTGTACTGCATTTCTTGAAATACTATTAAGAAATTCATTCATAGGTGTTGATAAGTATCCACAACTGCTTTACACCGTAATACTATTACATCATCCCTCTGATTTTTTTTAAATAGTTATAAAATAAAATCCCAAAATGACTCTGAAGTTAACTTCAAATAATGACTTATTTTGACCTATGAGATAGTCTGTGTATACTAGTTTAAAAGTTGTAGTCATTTCGTTTGTCAGTATACAGTGTTCCAAAGTTGTGTTCATGAAGAATATTGTTATTCACCATCAGTACCCAGATTCAGAATTTGATAGCTGTATTAAAGGAATAATTTTCCTGGCAAGAATTTTAAAAATACAGTCATCTCTCACTTATGCGCGTCTCAGTTATACGCGAATTTCGTAAGGTCCCGGCACGAGGAATAGGAAAATAATGCTATAGATCTCTCACTTATAAGCGCCACTTTGAATTTTCTCTCTCAGTTATACGCGGAAATGACAACGCAATTCACATTTTTTTTAAATCGATAAATAATTTTCTGCACCTGTCAAGGTCAAAAGACCGTTCCGAAAAGCGGGGTGGAGAGAGTGGAGAGGATGTTACAGTTCGACTTTACACTCACCCCCTCAGTTCTAATGGTTGTTTCTTTTCTTTCTGTTTTAATTTTATCAAGTCACCTGCGTGTTACATTTCGTCCTTGCCTTTACGGTAGCATCTAGATTTTTTCTTTTTCTTTTTTTTTTTTTTTTTTTGCAATAAAAATGAGCAAAAGAATGTTAACAATTTCGTTCAAAATGGAAGTTATAAAAGCAGCAGAAAATGATCCTAGACTGTCCAAAATAAATTTAGCTCGAAAATTCGATTTGCCAGAATCAACACTCAGAGGGATTTTAAAGAACAAGGACTCGATCAAAGAAATTAATAGTGAATATTCTGCACAAGCGAAGAAACGATCAAGAATTCAGAATGGAAAATTTGAGATTTTAGAAACCACTTTAATTCAGTGGTTCAGAGCTTCTAATTTACCCATTAGTGGTGAGTTATTTAAAGAAAAGGCACTCACTTTGTCATCCAAAATGGGAATCGAAAATTTTTCGGCTTCTCTGGGATGGTTAGAAAAACTTAAAAAAAGACACTGTTTAACAAATCATTGTCTGAGTGGTGAAAGCGCAGCCGTTTCAGATTCAACTGCTAATGAATGGATCGCAGAACTTCCAAATTTAATTCAAAACTTTGATCTTAAGTACATTTTTAACTGTGATGAAACAGGCTTATTTTATCGTCTTTTACCAAACAAAACGATGGATTTTAAGGGAGAAACATGCCATGGTGGCAAACACAGCAAAGAAAGACTGACTGTGCTTTTATGTTGCAATGGGGACGGATCAGAAAAGTTACCGCCAATAGTGATTGGTAAATCCAAGAATCCACAGTGTTTAAAAAATGTCAAGAAATCGCCATGTTCTTATGCAAGTAGCACCAAAGCCTGGATGACATCGAAAATTTTTTTAGACTTTTTGAAGGAATTCGATATAAAGATGGCTAAAAAAAAAGAAAGTTTTGTTATTTATGGATCAGTGTCCCGCCCATCCTTCAGATCTCCCATTGCTGACACATACACAAGTTATATTTTTCCCTGCTAACTGTACTAGCAGACTCCAGCCCTTAGATCTCGGTATAATAAGGTCAGTTAAAGCGCAGTATAGGAAAGATTTGGTGCGAAGAATGTTTATATCACCAGAGCAGAAAAAGGAATTCTAGAAAATTGCGATTCTGGATGCCATGCATATGTTGGTTTGCTCTTGGAATAACGTATGCTAGCAGCCATGACAATTTCTAATTGCTTTAGGAAAGCGGGTATTTTTCATTCAAATAATGCTGAAGTAATTCCATTACAGGAAAATGAAAACAACAGCAATGATTTTAACATAGACGAAGAAGAATGGAATAGAATAAGCCAAGATTCTCTTTCTTTTCAAGATTTCGTCAGTGTTGATGAAAACTTAACATCAACGGCAATTAGAGATATTGAAACTGTGTTTGATGATGCGCCAGCTGAAAGAGAAGGAGATGATGATGATAATGATGAAACTGATACTGTAATTGTCCCATCTTATGCTACTGCTTTAGGAGCCCTGGAAACTTTGAGATGTTACCTACAATAAGACTCCTATAATAGGAGCTGACGCATATCCATTTTGTTTCGGATTATTCGTGCTCAGTTCAGCATCAATCTACCGCAGCCGGAGTTGGGGTTGCCTAGGACTCGGTTCTGATTGGCTGAACCGGTTCTGATTAGCTTGGTTTTTCGACTGAACTTCAATTTGAGACCCAAATCTGCGAGGATGAGTCAGCCTGTATTATAGGAGCTCTAACCTACAAAATGCTGATATAGCATCACATACAATGATGCACTTTAATGCATTAGAAAAGGTCGTTGTACAAACGCGGCCTAAGCAAAAACAAACTACCATTGATGACTTCTTAAAAGAGGACTAATTGGCATTTTTTTATGTAAGTATATCATCTTCTATGTCAAATGAAAAAATTTTACTTTATTGTATTTTTTTAAACTAAATTTTATAGTGAAAGTGTAAGGATATATATTTTTTAGTACACTATACTAATATTACACCCCTTTTATTTTATAAAATATCATTAATCATAATTCTTATATTTCAATATGTTTTTCTTTCGAATAATGTGTATAATGTATTACTACATACAACGTCCTCTCAGTTATGCGCGATTTTAAGTCAGTCCCTTCAAGCGCGCATAAGTGAGAGGTGACTGTATATAAGAATTATGAATTATATGTAATAAATTTTTTTTAAACAAGGGTCTGTTTAGGAAAAAATTTTATTCTTTAAAGGACCTAGATTTTTTTTTTTTTTCTAAATTTCAAAACAAGACCCTTCACAAAAATTTTCATCTTAAAACAGGATGCTTCTCATATTTCTTTGTCTTAAAAATAGATCTTTCACAAAAATTTAACTTAACCTTTCACAAATTTACTCATTTTAATATAAAATATGACCTGTCACAAAACAGATGGTCACTAAAGAACCTATTATCTAGCTTTATATAGTATATATAAAGGTTCTTGTTAAAAATAGAAAAGCAGAAATCTGGATTTAATTAATTAATTAAATGTTCTAATGTAGCTTAAAACATCCCTCACTTAAAAAAAAAAACTCAAAAGGGTTAGAATGAAACCAAAGTTACCTCTTTTTATGTTTAATGATATAAAATATTATGTATATACTTTTTCTGTTTAATGCTCAAAAGGTATTTTAAAATAATCCATTTTTCATTCCATGGTCCATGATACCAGTAAATGATACATTTTTATTATGAATTAAAATTATTTTTATATATTTCTGCATTAACAACTTGCTGTCACAATGGTTTCTGTTATTCTTTACTAGTGGAGGTATTGTATCAGATTAGAAAATCTAGGAGAATTAACTGTCCAGCTGAGAGAACGACACTGGAGGATATTTTCTCTCTCTGGATCATTAGAAACAGTGCGTGGACGTGGAGTAGTTGGCCAAGTGAGTAAAATTCTTTGGCCTCATTTTTGCACTACATAAATTATGCTTAAATACTGTCTTTAATTTATTATTATATGTATATGTCTATTTTCACCTAGTTATTACAAGCCCCAAAGAAATGAATATGTTTTTAGTTTGTCTATTTCTGTTGTGTAATATTTGTTGCTGTTTAACCCCATCACAATGAGTGTCCAGTACACAATTTTTAATCTTTTAACACCAGTATTTCTTAAAAGAAATTTTTGCCAAACTTAATCTTAGACGTCAGTTAAATATGAATAAACCAAAAATAACAATTTAAAAATACTAGTGAGAAAAGTAGAGATTTACATGTACTGTATATGTCCTATATATGTGATGTTCATCACAAGAGTGTATAAACAGGTAGATATTATTTTTATCCTCATGTCTGACTCCATGAGCTAGAGTCCACACTATCCTAAATATGTAATTTTTTAAAATGAAAATTAATGCTTAATTTTAACAAACTGAAAATGGAAATATAGGGGGGACCATGCAATGATCCACCCCTACTGAAAACTATGTTCTCATTGTGATGTAACAAAACTGGGTTCATTTTTATGATACATTTTCCTTGAAACCGTTAAAAGCTTGTTTAGGTTTACTAGTTGTATGTAAATTAGAATTTATAATCTTTTATTTAATCACCCTGGATATATTACATTGTTCACAAAAGTATGTAGCTATTTACTGTAAATCAAAAAGAAAAAAAAATACTTGAAACAATTAAACAGAATCTAAAACTCAAATAATATACTGATACACGAGCTTTATATTTATCTTTTTTGTATTTTTTGAGCTTATGTCTCAGTTAATTTCTTTGTAATCTAACAATAAAAAGAATTCAGAATTTATCTAAATAAATACAAAATTTCATTTTTGCATGTGAGAGAGAAAAAAGAAAAGGGAAAAAATAGTAAAAATAATATTCTCAGGATAAAAATGTGTTACTAATTACTATTATTTAACTATTTTAATTTTCATTAAAAATCTTAAATTATATGGATAATTAATGGTATAGGTATGAGCTAGATTATACCTATAATTTATGGTGAAATAAACTACTATTAGAATTTTATTGTTATGCATAATCTTTTATTACATATTAAATTAGTATATTGAAGTTAATTTTTAAATGTATTCAGTTATACAAAATATTGAAGTTTTGGTTCATCAAAAAAAAAAAAAAAATCTATTTAGATATTTAAAAATTGACATTATATTGACGTAGGTCTGTAGTTAAATGTTTCAAATACTCATTGATTTTATGTCCGGTAAAAGCATGAATCAAAAAAGTCCTTCCGGCCTGTACCGGAAGGAAAAGGTAGCTTTCCTATATCTTCGTATTAAAATTTTAGCTAATGTTACTCGAAACAATCTAAAATGCAAAGAACCCGTTTATATAAGATTCGTTAATATTGAATTTTAATAAGAAATTTGCCAAATTAGTCAACTATAGCTAAGTTGGCTTCATTTATGAAGACTTATTTTTGGTTGCCAAATTTGGCGATATTTCGCCAAGTGGCTTTGGCGAGAATTTGTCACTAACGGATATGAATATGTATTTTTATGCGTATGATTGGGAAAATGATTACAACAATGAAAAACAATAATTTGCGAGAAATCGCGTTCACTAAAACTCATAAATTAATCATTGGATTTTTGTAATGTGGTACTTGTTTCAAAATGTCTGCCACCCTAGAATTTCAAACGGCTGTATCTCAGTCATTTTTTAAGATAGAGGTAAAACAAAAAATGCTCCGAAATCCTTGTATCAAGGCCTAACACTTAAGCAAAAAATAAATTAGAATTTCTAACTTTTGTGTATATTTATTTTAGTTTTAAATTTTTAAGTGACCTCCATTTTGTTTCAAAATGGCCTACCAAGCTGGCCAACGAACTCGGTTGAGACATTAGTGAGCTTAATACACACAATTAGTTTCATCCAAATTGATTTATAAATACGAGTGTTGTCGTATGACATGGGTCAGATATATATATATAAATCAACATTTGAACGGAGGGTGGTTTTGGGGTCTGGGGGTCATGATCGGTGAAAATATACCAAAATTTTCCGGAATTGCTTTCCTCCGAACGGCTGCAATAGGTAGCTTTATACTTTTTTGTATTGAAAGCTACCTAAAACTCAAAGGACAAAATTGTCTCATGATATACACTTAAATGTTTTGTGAACTGATGAAAAGATTTTAAAATTGAACAATAATTTAACGTACAAAATGATACGATATTACTCCTGAAGAATGATCTGCACATCCCACTTCTGTGATGTTTGAAGTGGTGGGAGGATGCAAAAACTCTACTTGTGTTTGTAGAAGCTGATGTTAAAACCAATCAAAAATATCATGAAGAACATGTACTTGACCAAACTGTAAAATCATGGCTATAAGTACTCCCATTTAAAAAAAATAATAATAATAATAACAGAATTAGCATATTTTGTTTGTTAAATGATTGTACAACTGTAAACAACTTGTCATCCATTCACAATGAAAGACGATTCCATGAGACAATTTTGTCCTTTGAATTTTTCAATTTGTGCTTTTTATGTAGCACAAGAAAAAAAAATCAATGAGCACTTGAAATACATAACTAAATATATTCATCATTATATAATATCAATATTTTGAAATATTTAAATATCCAAATAGGGAAAATGATATATTTTGATGCACCAAAGCATTTTGTGCACCCTGTATACATTTCTTAAAGGTGTTTTTAAATTAGAGAAAATATATATACAGCCAAACCTCGTTAACACGAAATTGAAGGGACTGCGAATTTTTTTCGTGTTAACCATCACAATAGTGGGGCCATCTATGTTAGATATAAAAACTAAATAAATTGACCTACAAATATAACCCTGCTCATAAAATTATAAATTAATAAGAAATAGAAAATTTCATTAACAAACTAGTCATCATTTTTTAGGCAATAATAATTTTATTTACTTGCTAATCATTTTTTTTAAAGTCCGTTATTGACTTTTGCTTAAATTTTTGTACAGTAGTTCTTTTAGGAAAGTATGGACCTCATCTAATTTGTTCAAAGTTCTGGAAAAAACCTGTTATTCCAGAAGGAAAGGTTGTACAGTTTTCAATGCTGTGGTAGATTATTTTAATGACACTAAACTTTTTCGTTCGGTATCCATTTCTTCCTCCTCGTCCGACACTTCAATGTTATCATTTTGTTTTCTTTTCAGCAATTATTTCTTAGTCTGCCGTCACATCCGAAGTCAGGACATCTTCATCTATGGAAATGTACTCGGGGGAAAAAAACAAATGTCTAAGAAAGAATTTGTGTTTTTTGGCTACATGTCTTTTTGTAGACAATTCTATGACGCTCTTTAAATCTTTTCAGTCATCCGTTAGAACAAATGAAGTTGCTCTCATCAAGCAGCAGCAAAAAAGGCCTTTGCTTTCTCTTGCAAAACTGCAAAATTCAAAACAATATTCTAGCTTCTTGCCTCTTTTATCCACCGCAAGAGAGCAATTTCAATTTATTCATTCTTTCTTCTACACATTCGTTTTCTTACTGATTTGAATTGACTCACAGCATAAGTGGTTTCAATCTTCTCACGATTCTTTAAAATTGTAGAGAGGTTCAATTGTAGAAGGTGTCACATACTTCATGGCATTTTCTGATTTTTCAGCACTTTATTGCTAACTTCGTTTAAAGTTTTTTGCTTGGTTTCTAAAGATGCAGCTTGTTGTTTTCGACTCATCTTTCACAGAATTCTACAGAGCAACTGCGGACAGAGTTTCAATTATGTTAGTCAGGTAGTGAAATAAGGATTGTCACTCACAGATAGGGGAATTCGGAAACCCGGTTTATGTCACTATCAATACAGTTAACCGGGTAATGGGAGAATCACTTTCAAAAAAGAAATTCCTTCACCCAATCTTTCATTGTGACTGATCTATAGCTCATACGGTTAATGTGGGTATACTTGCGCACATCAGAGATCAAAGAAAAGCAGGGATTAGTCTGGAATTCAGTATTTCACGATTCTCTGAAACCCTTTTCCACTTTATATCTTTTTCAAACGACAAGAAAATTCCCTTTTTAATAAGAGTATGTGACATGTAAGTTAGTTTGAAATATTGGTTAAAACATTACATAAGGATTTTTTTTTTTTTTTTGGAGCAAAAAAAAAAATTTCGCCTTAAGCGGGAATTTCTGAAATTCTATTTCACGTTAAACAAATTAATTAACATTGATTTTCAGACTCATCTGACAGGACCTCAGTATTATTTTGTGTTAACGAGGTTCGACTGTATATATATATATATATATATATATAAATGGTATTTCAGTGTATTTTAGTTGCAAATCATGACATAAAGCATTCGGAATGGCTAATGAATTAGTTATATATATAGAATTAAAATAGTGTTTTCAAATTCTGTTTTATTTATTGATTTTATATTTTTAGGAACCAATTTTATCAAAAACTCAACCTGCATTTCAGTACAGCAGCCATGTTAGTTTACAATCTCCGTGTGGACATATGTGGTTAGTACATTTTAATTTGATTTTTAACCAATTTCTTTTGGATATATTATTTATTTAGATAAATAATGCAGTGTATTTTATTACCAAATTTGTTCAAAGAAATCCTTCAAAAGTTGTCCATTTTCTAATTGTTTACATTTTTTTTAATTTTAGAAATAATCAGTGCATTTAACAATATGCTTAGGGTTATTCTCTTTTTGACTAAAGAAAATTTCTATTTTAGCGATATGATTTTGAGCCATTTCAGCCTTGTGCTAAACTTATTTGTATTTTGTTTGCACTCTAACAATCACAGATTATACAAGCAGTTTCAGTGGTATGTCCAATGCTAAAAAAACATTCCATTTATTAATAAGTAAACAAAATAACAATGCTCATAGTGAGTTTAAATACAATTTTTGTTGCCAACACAAATCTTAACATACATATACCAGGTGATTATAATATAAGTATCTCTATTTGGAGCTGTCTGTAGCTTGAAGGAATAACCCGAATGAAACCAAAATCAGTACACTTACTATTTGAGAAGAGGGAAGAAGAATAAAACAATAAAAAAATTAATTGCAATAATCGCCGACAGATGGCACTTTTGAGTTTGAAGCGTAATGTGTACTATTGTGTACCGTGGAGATGTCGCAAACCTCAATAACTTTACCGTATATCACAACGTGCGCGAAGCATCACTCCTGATGCGTTACATTCTGCAGTTGAGCACCGCAGCACCGCCTGGATTGTGTCCTCCAGCACAATGGCCATGTGCCACCTCAACATGATCGGCACCACCATGTGAAAGCGTAACCACATTCACTGTGACTTTTTCCAATAAATTAGGTATTCCATCCGGTTTGACACCTTAATTCTTTGTTCTTGTATTACGCATTACATTTCACACTCAGCACTAGCAGTGGCATCTGTTGGTGATTATTGCAATTATTTTCTTTTATTGTTCCATTCTTCTTCCCCCTTCGCGAATAGTAAGTGTACCGATTTTGGCTTCATTTGGGTTATTCCCTCCAGCTACAGACAGCTCCAAATAGAGATACTTATATTATAACCACCCTGTATATCCACAGCATCCTTAAAGCTGCATTAGTGAAAAATTTGGGATACAAAATTTAAAAAAAAAAAATTATTTTCTCTCTTCCAATTTACAAAATGTTTAGGGATATGCATCTCCTGAGGGAAAATCTGCTGGGAACAACAAAAAACTACATTTTTAGAACAAATTAAACTGGAAAACATTAAGAAAAATGTAATGTATAAAACCCAGTTCAAAGTCTTACATTGTTACTTAGCAATAATATCTTGTTTCTTTTTAAAGCCTGAGCTGGAGGTTTGTTCGTTTCGAGGTTTATCATATTCGAGGCCCCGATGTAAATTAGGGAGGTGCTAGCGGGCGAAACCAGCTAGTTTTTTAATGAACCTATAAACACACCTGGAAATATATACAACAGAGGAAAGTTTAGTGTAGGATAGAACTTAGTACCTACCATATTTTCATCACGAAAATTTGGAGAGTTGTAAAATCTTATCTTCTATATCCTGCAGTTTTTAAAAGACAGCTTAACAATTCACTCGCTCTGTCAGAAAATTCACTCGCCAGTGACGAGTAAAATTATGTAATTCCCCACCCCTGAGGAGATAATAACCTAGTTAAAGTGTAATATTTCCATCATAACTAATTTCTTTTGTCTTAAGGGTGCCATTTTGACCAGTTCAAATTTCAAAAATTTATTTTGTAACTTCAAGTAGTCTTTATATGCACAAAATCATATTTTATTAGCTACAAATCGGCATAGAAAGTGAAAGAACAATTTTGTAGCTATAAAGGTAATGTCACAGCAAGTAAACAGTAATGAACATTTTAAGTGGAATTTTTTTTTCTCCTGGACAGCATTTTAATCCTCTGAGCATCTGAAAGCTTTCCTGCATTTTCATAAAAATATTTGTAAAACTTAAATAATTTAAATTTTCTTTCCCCGTTTGATTTTTAAATGCACTTCATATCTCTTTATTTTACATGTAACTTTAAAAAAAAAATTGTCTAGAGCTGATTTAAGTTGTTTTAGGGAAACAGAAAAATATGGGCAAAACGCTTAGAGGGTTAAAAATTGGTGGATACTCTAGCTCCACCAATTTTCATTCACTCAACTTGAAAATTAAATGTCACATACAGTAGACTTCCTCAAATCTGTCATTCTAAACAGAAGCGATTGCAGTTTTTTTAAAACTTTTTCTTTAAAAATCAATTATCCTTCTTTAGCTATCTCAGCAGGCTAACTACAAATTAAATTCCGTTACTTACAGTTCTGATACTCGGCACATTGTAGGTTCTCCACAATATTCACATGCATAACTAACTGTAACCAAATTGTTTGTATACTTTTCTTGTATTTGTTTACCCGTTTTTCAATATTTAATTACCGTAAAATACCATTAATCCGCCCTTCCCGATTAAGCGCCCCCCTCCCACTTTGTAAACAAATTGGAAAATTCAAAAAATCCCAAGAAAGCGCCCTCCCCCAAAAGAAATTTCGCCGTGCACGTCAAGATCAACACCAAAAATTTAATCTCCCGAGTGTTTTTTTTTTTTTTTCCCCGACGAATCAGAAAGGCGTGACGATTCTTTGATATATCGCAAACATGTACAAAACACATTGTCGATCTGAAAAAGCAATATAACTAAACATTAGTTTTGATGTAAATTTAGCTCCATGGCGATATGAAGGTTATAAAAATATCGATAGTGAAAATTTCTCATGAAATAAGTTAAAAAAATCTGTATTTAATGCTGTGTGGAAAATATTTTGATTAAAAGAGTATCTATTTATTTTATTAAAGAATTTATAGTTGTATTTAACATTATTATGAAAACAGATCACAAAAAAAATATCGATTGATTGATCTGATCAATCGATTTGTTGATACACAGTTGAATTTGTAGCGTAATTTGTGCTATCTTTGTGGTAGTAATGTTTTTTGTTTTAATAATCTGGCAACACTACCAATTCGTTCTTTATGTTCTCAATTTTTGTGATTTGTATTATTTATTTAGCATTTATATATAGGAAACTATGATTTAAAAAAAACGGTTATTTAATCTTCCTAACTTACAACAGATGGCGACACCACATAAAATGTTACTAGTTCTGGAAATTACTTCAGGACATTTTCAACTGCAATTTCTCAGTGTTTTTTAATTATTTTAAATTATTAAGTTACTTTTATTTTTATCTTACCATATTAATGACAGATATTAGTGTTATTACCTTAATTTCCTGCCTATAATCCGCGGATTATACGTTAAAAAACTTTATTTTTCTTGTAATGCCGATTATACGCGGCTGCGGATTATCTGCGATTTTTTTCCTACTCAATATCTTTGCAAATGTCAATAAACATAATTTTTTGAGCAAATTTGCAAATATCTTTCTTAAAAATCAACAGATGGCGCGACCGCGTAACTTATTAAATCTTGTTAAGAAAAGTCATACCGTTATTTCATATCTAGGTCTTACTGTCTCAAATACACTCTTTAAACACAAGCATTCATTTACTCATATGTCATCTTTATTTACAGTTATTTAATTTCAGTATAAAGTTCATAAACAGTACATATCAACGTAACTTTATTATAAAAATGTAATTATTAATGTTAAAGTACTTTTAACTTACCAATAATCTTTTGATTTCTGTTTTATATTAACAACTGATTCCTTAAATCCATTTATTTCATGCTTTACAATATTTTTTAACTCATATTTAGTTTACAAACATCGTACTCTATGCTTCATCCATTATAGCTATTCATACTCCGCATACGGCGATATTCGATTCAAACGATAATCGAATTGCGTAGTAAGCTTTTACTTCGACAGATGGCGCCAGACAAATCTTTGTCTGATTCGCTGATCTTGTAATATGAAATTATAAATAAGACAAAAGAAAAAAAATAACTAGTACAAGGATTTTATATTTAATTTAAACAAATATTTAAGTAATTAACTTAATTAATTATAATTTTATACTAAGTAATGTAAATCTTCTGAATTTATTCTTACTTATGTGTAATAGAATTGCAAATGTTTTGTACTGAATTATCAATTTTTTATTTCAGATTTATTTATTTATCAAGTGTTATATTAAATACAAAAGTTAAAAATTGAAATATTTTACAATAGATTCAATATTTTTTCTCTTATGGCTGAACATTAGTCCTGTAGAATCTTGTGAAATTTTCAGGAAATTAGGGTATTTATCTAAATGCATTCCAGTTTCAAAGCTTCTGAAATCCAGAATTTTCTATAATCTGAAATCACCATTAATCGTGAAGTTATACTGTTTTTCTATTTTGTCTATAATTTTTTTTTTCAAAATGTTTTTCTTTTGTTACTTTATTAAAATAATGCATGCTTTGCAATGATCAGCTCCCCCCCCCCCCCCCCATAAATATCATATACTACAGTTTTAATACCGTGTAAGCGCCCCCCCCCCTACTTATTTTACAATTTTCCGTCGTGTTTAGGGGGGCGGATTAACGGGATTTTACGGTATATTCATTTTTATATCATTCCATACACAATTTGATATATGTAATTCTGGTAAATATGTCTGAACTCAAGCTTTCACTTGAAAGAAGTATAAATTTATTTCCAAAAAAATTCGAGATGGTTCTGATATCAGTGATGATTGTATCTTTTTATCAAATACGTTTTTAATTATTCAAGCTCTTTTGGGTAATAAATCTAGCTAAACATGAAATAAAATGTTATTTTACAATTCTGATGTAAATTATTATTTTACTTTTTATTAATTTTCTTAATTATTTTAATCTTTTACTTTATTTTGTAAGCATTCATTATAATTTCCAGTGCATTATTACATTCAACTTACTGTTTTAAAACTGTAAACAAAACAGTGACCAGAAATCCGCAAAATTTTAAAATACATACAATCTCTGGTCCCAAGCTGTGCAGATTTAAGGGAGTCTACTGCATTTTATTAGTGAAAAATTTAGATTTTTTCCAAAATATTGATATTATCCTTTTCTGTGTAATCTATATTATAAAGCAAAAACATGTGTGTGAGTAATGCTGAAATCATATTGACGATGTCAACAATCTAACCAATAAATTTCGCTTCTGCTGTGAATTTTTTTTTTTTTTTGGGCGGGGGGGGGCTTCTAAACATCACCCAATGTCAATTTTTACTGTCAAATATGGAGGGAAAGAGAGTGAAGCTGATTCTGCTTTTGTAACCATGGGCCTGAGATTCTATATGGCAAGGTTGTCCAACGCGGTGCCCCCAGACACCATGGCACCCTTTCGAGTTTCCTGTTACTAACTTTTAAAATTATAAAAATCCATTTTAACATAATCTTTCTGTAAAATTAATCATATTTTTGTGTCCCCACCCCTATAGCCACAATTAACTTTTCTGGTTCCTTCCCCTACAAATCTTTTTCTTATAGATTCCCCTCAGAAAAATTTAATGTATTTTTTTATTTATGTTTTTTTTGTAAATTCTTACCTTTTTCTGTATACAATACAGATTGGATTCTAGACAGATTGGACAGTATTGGATTCGTGAAAATTTAGTGAATTTATTTTGACTTTCTGTTTTCAAAGGATTTATACCTTTTAGAAGATCTTGAACACAATTTGGCTCTTTTTAGTCTATCTGTCTGTATGTGACACAAATTTTGTGGGCACTCTAACTCATGAATTACTGCTCAGAATTTAGTAAAACTTTAGATTCATTTAGACTTGATAAATTGGAGCTGATTAGGTTTGGGTGTACATCAGCCTACAGGTGTCTCTGCTATGTTGCATTTTTCAGGCTATCCAAAATAGCTATATACCAAAAACAACTACATGGAATATTTTAAAATTAATATTCTGTTAGACCTTGAATATAAATAGATGATTTAATTTTGACTTTGATCAATCAACAGTGGGCGCTTGTATCTTGTGGTTGGGGAAAAAATTCTTAATCTTGTCCACAATCGATTAAATTTGTGAGTGGGATATTTGTCTATTATTATTCCTTGATCACTGTAATTTTTTTTTTCTAAATAAAAAAAAAGGCAATGTACTTCATATTAAAATAAAAGATCAACATAAAATAGCACAAATAAAATATATAAAATGGCAAACAGCTGTTTTGGAGCCCCTAAAGCTCCATCATCAGTGCCAAATTTGAAAGATTCAAAAGTTTAAGCCATGTAAGTATGCTTGCATCTCCGCACGTGCCCAAGATAGAATGGCGGTGAGTTTTTAAAAACAACAGCGGAGTCAGGAAACACATGTGACGTAGGAGACAATAGAAGCGGTTGGCCAGACTGGACAAGCTTAAGTACAGAGGAAAAAAAGGAGGAGTGTTTTCTAACTCCACTGTTGTTTTTAAAAAACTCACCGCCATTCTATCTTGGGCGTGTGCGGAGATGCAAGCATACTTACATGGCTTAAACTTTTGAATCTTTCAAATTTGGCACTGATGATGGAGCTTTAAGGGCTCCGAAGCAGCTGTTTGCCATTTTATATATTTCATTTGTGCTATTTTTACATTGATCATTTATTTTAATATAACGGCACAAAGTTCAATCCACCTATTTTAAAAATATACTTCATATCCATATATTTGTTGTTGTGTGAGTGTGATACAAAAGAAAGTTTTGTGATGGCTATAACCTGTTTTTACATTTACATGGAGATCTTAAAATCGTATGGGACTTATATGTGATCTGCCATTGTGAGATGTGGGTATTGCTATCATTCTTACAGTGAGGTAAAATTACATGTTTTGAGACAAATTAATAATTGTGCCCTTCATTGTTTGCCATCATGTGTGGTGTGCCCCTTCTTACTGAAAGGTTGGATAGGCCTGCTGTATGACATATGTACCAGTTAAGTAATCAGCCTCACACTTGGTATCCATTTTATTGATCCAGAAATGATGAAAGTTCAAGTGACCTTGCCCAAATCCTGAACACTAAACCCTTGACTTTTACTTTTGCTGTAGCAATGCAGTGCACTAACCACTGAGCGGCATAAATAATTAAAAATATAAATTTCAAAAAGTTAACCAGTTAATATATGGTCCTTACTAATTTGAGTAGTCTTTGTGCTATATTTGTAAAACTGCGGTAAATGGGCGATTCCACCGTTATGTGTGTGACTTTTAGAGAGTGTTCTTTTTTTTTTACAAATTGAGACAAATTTGGAAGTAAAATTATTTAGATAACGTTTTACTTTTTTTATGGCTATTACAGGACATGTACAGAATAATTTTTGTAGTGACACCTTTAGTCTAAAGTAATAAAAATAATTTTTTTTTAAAATAGTAAAGTCGTCGTTATGTGTGTGACGCAGAAAAATCACACAATCCTGTAATAGCAATAAAAAAAGTAAAACATTATGTAAATAATTTCACTTCCAAATTTGTCTCAATTTACAAAAAAAAAAAAAAAAAAAAGAAAAAAAAAAACACTCTCTAAAAGCACACACGTAATGGTGGAATCGCCCAAATAGATTAATTGCATTTTGTGTCATGTTATATTTGTAAAACTGCTTTGAATACATAAATTGCAATTTGTGTCATAAATTATAAAATTCAAAATTTACTTTAAATAATATTTTTTTAATTAGTTTTCCTTTTTAAAGCTATCACAATTAAAAAAGAAAAAAAAAAGGATAATTGTGCAAGAAAAATAAAATTATATATTTTTTTCTATTAGGGGAACTTTTCGAATGGAGCGAGAAGACGGCTACAACTTTGAGTGTAGAATTCCTCCATTTGGCTTAGAGAGCAAGTGAAAAGAACTGTGATATGTCATGTATATTATTTCCTATTGTGTTAATGTTCATTTTAAATCAGCTCTATTCATAATAGTAGATACAGCTAAATAAAAGATTTTACTACATGTTTTGACTCTTGATTTATATTTATTTAATATACAGTATATTTCAGTGTATATCACACACTTTTGAAACAAGAAAATTGATTAAAATTTACAGATGTGCATTTTACGCTGAGTACAAAAATAAAATATTAACAGGTAAGAAAAGATATAAGGATTTAAAATTTGACACTAATGAACAAGAAAAAACGGCATGATCAATTGATTGAATCAATGAACGATTTGTGGGGAATCAGGTATATAGATGGACTTTTCCAAATCCTGTGTTTTTGGTTCAAATTGATCTTTATATTGGAATATCTTATATCTTTACACTGATTTTTATATTAGAAGGGGATGTGCATAATACAATGAATATAGCTAAAATTAGAAAAATATATAGTCTCAAATCATTGGGTAAACATATCATAATGGGAGAAAATCTTGTCTGTCTGTGTGTCTATGTGTAAGTTTTATCTTAAAAACAGCTCTAATGATTTTGACAAAATTTTGTATCCTATTGTCTTCAAGCACGAGAAGACCATTGGGCTGGGTCACATGTTTGAGAAAATTCAATTAGTGGGGCGATTTTATCTAAAAAGTGGCTTTGACAATTTTGTATCTTATCGTTTTTGAGCACAAGAAAACCATTGAGCTAGATCACATAATTGAGAAAATTAGATTAACGGGTCACTGCAGGTCAGGGTCAAGCTAATTTTATGTATAAAGAGGCTGAAACTATTTTGATTAAATTTTTTATCCTATCGTTTTCGAGCACGAAGAAGACCATTGGGCTAAGTTACATGTTTGAGAAAATTCGATTAGTGGGTCACAAATTTTTCTATTCTGATAACATGAGGTTTCGTATGGTTGTCACTTAAGTAGTCTATAAAGGCCATAGTCCCAACAAAATGAACATTAAATACTTCTATTTTACAAATTTGTATGTATTGCAAAGTATTTACATATATTTTTTAAATCAGTCATTAGTAATTGAAAATTATTGTCATAAATTATAAACAAGGTCTAGTTTATTGAGACTATGTTATGGCAGAATTTGAATTTTATGCCTACAGTGTTGAAATTTGTGTTATGAAAAAAAATGTCCTCCCTAAAGATTAATAAGAATTATTTTACTTATGTTTTTGGTTTTATAGTTCTTGTAAGAACTTTAACATATATTATTTTTCAAAGAGCTTAATTTGTTTAAAATTTGTGAGTTTATATACAGTTAAATTTTTAAAGAAAAACAAAATTATTTTATATCACAAATCAAAGTAATATAATGACTCTTGATATACAAACACTTTCAATATATAACTGATTATCTTAATGCTATCAATATGCACAGGGTTCGTACAGACTCCTTATAAATGAAAAAGTTTCCAAGCAGTGCTTAGAACTTCTTAGACATACAAAATACTCCTTATAAACTCCTTAGAATTTCGAGAAGCAAAATCAAGTGACTTCATGCACTTAATTGAAGTATGCAAGATTAGAAAATAGACGTACCTCATACACTGAATAATATTGCCTTAATTAATCATCTTTCTTAGATATGTCATGAAAACAATTCACTTTTAAAGAAAGTAAAATAAAAAATCTTTTTCTGTTTACAAAAGTAAAATTCAAATGATTAGTCTGATTGCACTTTATTTTCTTTCCATTCAAAAGAGAAAAAAGAATGTTACCTTATTTTTTCATCTGTTCCATGTGTTTTCCCCCTCCAAAATTTACTTAAATTTTAAGTTCATGTGATGCATGGTGAGTATTTGGGATTTGACTGGCCTCTATGTATATGACCATTTTGGCTATTGCATAAAACAAAGGACTCGAAATTTTGTATTTAAATATATGAAACAGTAAGCAATACATTTTGAATACTGTGCAATTGTAGCACTGACATTAAATTCTAATAGTATACAAGATATTTTGGAATACTTTTCTGTTAATCTTTTTTTATTAAAAATTGTGCATGTTACATAAGAGGACAGTGTACTTAAAAAAAATAATAATAATAATAATTCCTTTAAAATTCTTAGAATTCTTCTAGACTCCTTGGATTTTTTTCTTCTGTACGAACCCTGTGTGCAATATTTGGTGATCTAAATGTCATTTTATATGGTTAAGCTGCATAATGCCAAATCCCATATCATTTTTCAAACACTTCTAATATCTAATCGAAGTTTCATGAAAATTTTTCAACTGCTAGAAACTGGTTATGTTTAAAGTAAGACATACAAATGCAATTTTTTTTTCTTAATTGTAAAATAATTTCATATTTGTGAACAGAAATTATGTAAGTTTATCATCATCATAATATTTTGAAATTTTATTAATTTAAATTCACATTTCGTTTTAATGTTAAGAAAATTGATGTATGTTTTATAAATAAATATGATGTCACTTTCACATTTCAACAGATAAAATGAATACTTAACACAAGAAATGAAAACAAGTTTTAAAAATTTAACTTTTTTATTGATATGTAAATGGAGAGTATAAAATAAAAAAGTAATAAGTTATGATAAAAGTGAATAACTCAATATATTGGTAAAATAGCTTTAAAAAAAACAGCATTAGCAAATCATTAAAAGTAAACATTTATAACAATGTAACATGCTTATCTTCAGTATTTCCTAAAAATAAAACACTGAAAATATCATCATAAAACTCTGGATAATATTGACAAGCCCGCTTGCAGTCTGGCATCCAATTCACTTCCAGTATCATAGGTTTGATTTCAGGAACTAAAGAATATAAAAGAAAACAAGTTACAACATGGAAATTAACAGGTTTAATTTAAAATTATACAGTAAAAAATAATAAGTTCAAATGTTAAGGTGGTGGTTCTCAAATGACCTGCTCAAAAGTTTGAAACTTCCCGATACATTTTCTGACTCTTTTTTGAACGTAAAGGCAAACATTAGTAACATTTGCAATTAGTAATTGGCAGGCCTGACTATGGAAGTGATTTGGAATCTAAATAAGTTTTCCATTTTCTGATAAATAAATTACTTATTGAATTATAAGTGATTTGTTTCAAGTGATGACAAGTTTTTAACCTTTTTCATGCTGCAGCATTGGAAATTCAATTCAAAATGTCACCTTTGACAGTACTTTCTGAAAGATCCTCTGCCTTTATCAAAAAATGGAAATTGTCTTTCAAATACAAAGTTTCTGAATAAGAACACCTATCCATTTCATGCGTTTCCAAACAAAAATGAATTGAAAAATACATCATAAAGTAGGCAGTTTGGATTTGAGTACAGCCTTAAATATAATCATGCAATTTTTTTGTGTACAGGGTGTACATAATTAAAGATCACCTACTAAGAGCTGACTGTAGTCTAAACTATTCATCAGAAAAGCATGAAATTTGGAATGCGTCTAAATGAAGGGATGCGAAAGACATTTAGCACAAAAATATTAATTTCGAAAATAGCCAGCAGAGGATGTATTATTGATTTTTTTTCAATAAATTAACAAAATGCAAGCTTATACATTATAGGATCGGTTTATCAAGACAAATACTGTTTAATGTGTTGACCATTATTGTCAAGTACTGTTTGAAATTGCAAAATAGCATGTTCAATAGTCATACAAAGCAAATTCTTGGAAATGTTGAAGGTGTGTTAGGAAATACTGTCCTTGAGTTCTGGAGATATTCCATTTGCAGTCATTGCACCTCTGTGAATGTGTTTCAAAGCTGGAAAGCTCTACAAAGCTTCTGGTGCATAATCACCATTTTATTTAAAAAGTTTCACCAGTAAAACATGATTGTGTAAACTGCAAGAGGTTTTCGTGGAAAAGGCATGAGACCACAGAGGATGTATTTATAAGTAGAATATGGATTCCATTGTTCCTCCAGAAGAAACTTAAAAAAAACATTCATCACCAAAGGGATGTCATTTATTGGCATAAATTCCTTTCTTGGAAACTTTCAAAGCCGATGAAATATAATACAGGTCTCAGTGGGAGCGGGAATTCTAATGACAGTTTGGCAGGAAATAACCAGTTAGGCACAATTTACCCCACCATCATGTGATAGTGGGAAGGAGATCTTTGCATCAAGAAAAGTTTACCAATCCGTGGATGCATGAGACTGACATCGAGTTTTTTTATTTAACATTTCCATTGGGTGCAAGCAGATACATTATGTGGTTGCATGCCAAAATTTTATCAGAAAATGCCCTCTGGTGGTCATGTTTGATTATTTTTAAACTAAATGTCTTTCACATCTCTTCATTTAGATGCATTCCAAATTTCATATTTTTCCGATGAATAGTTTTGATTACAGACAGCTCTGAGTAGGTGAACTTTAATTATGTACAACCTGTAGCAATTATAAATGGCAAAAATATTGGTTGATTCCTTGAAAAAAAAAAATTAAAAATGTTACATGTGCCAATATCAGTAATTTGAATGAAAATATGGATATTTCCAATGTATGGAAACATTATTAAGTAAAAAATTTCCTAATTTTACAGGGTTCATACTCTATTTGAATAACAAAATTCCCTGACTTTTCCAGACCATTTTTCCTACAATTCCATGCCCTCAATTCAGGACATTTTTAGAAATACGATTAGCAACTCTAGATCTTAATGATTAAGTATGCCTCTGAAAATAAAAGTAATCTATAAAATTGAAAGTAAAAATCTATTTTTTGATATTTAAAATATAAAAAATGAAAAACAGTTAAAAATATACAATTTGGATAGATTCAAAGTAATATTTTATTGATATAATTTAATTAGATTTCACATATCCACCATTCACATATTTTTTTGACAGTTCTACTACCATGTCATGTGTTTGTGTTGTTTCAGAAACAGTTTGTTATGTAACTTTCAATTTTTTATGTTTTAACAATTTAATTTTAGCTACAGCTTTTCTTTTTTGCTTGCTTTATAATTTTCTTATTTAAATATTCATCATCATCCTAGCCACCTTAAGATAGCTCGATATTTCTTTCGAAGAAATATCAAGTATTTAGCAACAAATTTGTATGGCTAAAACTTTATTATGTTAAAAATATGAATGTAGCAAAAATACGACTTGCTAGTAAAAATATCTGAATTTTTTGCAGACTGAATTTGGAACTCGGAAGAATCTTAACACATGATAGCACAAGAATCCCTGACTTTTCCATGATTTTTTGAGCATTTGTCATTTTCCCTGACAATCCCCTGTTTTCCATATTTTCCAGTCGCATAGGAACCCTGTTTTAATACCAGAAATGAGTCTGTAGACTCAGCAACTGAATAATTACTTCTAACTTTGAAGATACAATCCTATGGCACTGTTTTTGAATTCAAACACAATTTAGTTAAAATATAGATGTTCTATTCGAAACTTTTAAAGAAGTTGGTTACTCGTATGAAAAATATTTTACTGTACTTTTATTTATTTATTTATTTATTTTTGGAGGGGGGGGTGGGGATTTTTTTTTTCAGAGAACAAAATTTTAGAGAAAAATGTTTAAGCAAAGTGTTGAAATTATTGGATAACAGTATCAGATAAATGAGTAGAAGAGATGGCTAAATCATGAAATTGCTTTTCAGGATTTTTTTTTACATCTAATTATATTTATTTTAGTTAGACTTAATATAACTTTTATCTTTCAAAGTTTGAAAGGTCATAAAAAAAGAAAAAATCATAACTTATTTTGCATACAAAAAGCTTAGTGCACATTTATAGTAAAAAGTTTAAAACAATATCTATCAATCTAGAATGCAGAATACTTTAAGGGGTATCATATACCTTTAAAAAGAGAGAGAGAGAGACTTTTTATTAATCATTTTCACACATAAATAATATATATATATATATATATTCATAAAAAACATCATTTAGATTTGTAATGAACAATTTAAGCTGCTATTTAAAATGTACAATTTTCTAGGTATTAACAGCCATGAGTAAGCCCAATAGCAGAATTTTCAGTGTCAATCTGCAGCAAACCAAAATTTATCTGTGACCTAACAATGCTGGGACATATATACTATCATAAGAAACATTAGTAATCCATAAAATAAGCAAAAATTACATTTACACAGAAAATAAATATAATAAAAGGATACAATAAATCTAGTGACTTAAAGTAAATTTTAGCAGTTTTTTTAAAGCTTAGCCTTTTTTTAAAAAAAAAAAAAAAAAAAAAGCTATGGGATTAATTTATAAGGTCTAAAATAATCTGCAACGCTTGCTGCCGTGCTGCCCTGTTTCTGCTACTGGGTGGTAAGCAGCATTTATGATGGACACAATAGCTTTTTTCAAAAGTTGTTTCAAATGAAAAAATAAATTAAGTGCAATTAGTAAGTCTTTGTTATTTTTTTATATTTTTATTTTAAAAACTGGAATTTTGAAGTGCAGTTTTCAAGAAAATGTTATTGCTTTTTCAGTGTTAAAAAACTGTGACTTACAAAAAAATTCTCTATGACAAAGACAAATTAAAAAATACAATAAATAAGCACATATGAAATTTTATTTAAATCAGTTAAACTTGTTAACAAAACGTTAAAGACATATTTTTAAAAATTAAGTTTTTTTTCTTAATTGATGAATAGGATTTTTCTTCTTAAAATGACAGAAATGTATATGTGAATTGGAGGAACATACTGACCATCATGATTTCTGTCCCACTTCAACATTAAGTCAAGTCCATAAACTGCTCTTGAACCACTGAAGTGCTCCAAACCTGCAGGAGCTTCTTTAAGAGTAGCAGCAACAAATATATCTTTTACCATCTTGTTAATCTTATTCTAGTATGAAAAATGAAAGGAAAAAGATCTTTTAAAACCATTAAATACATTTTCATTTGTGATATGATGTATATAATTATAAACTGAGCAATGACATTTTTTTAAAACACACACAAGAAGGTTTAAAGAGAAATTCGTAACATTGTAAATAACAAAAAAATAATTAAAAGGAGATTTTTTTTTCAATTTATTATTTACAGCAGTGATTTCCAAACTTTTATTCCTCATGTACCCCTTGAAGAAATGTGTGCACTTGGCGTACCCCCTATTTTTTTTTAACTTGTAAGAATCATAAATAGAAAAATAGAAAGAAAGAACAAATAGATGCAAATAAACATAACTTTGGACTACATTTAATATAAGCTTTAGAGGTAGCAAGTTTTTTAATATGATGGGTGCACTCCTCCTCCTCCCTTGTGTTTGTCTTGCATATTTGGTGTTACTTTGCTGAAGTAGTAAGCTATCTTCAACAGTGTGTTTCAGAATTTTGTTTTAAAACAGTCAACAAGATGAAAAATTACTTTTTACAGCATCGTTTAGCTGCCCTGTGTCATATTCTGCTGTGAACATGGGCACATCATGTATCCCCTAGAACTACCTAATCCCTCCAAGGAAATGCATACCACAAGTGTGGTATGCATTCCACACTGATTTACAGGGATAAAAACAAACATTCTAAAAAGAAGAAAATAGGCAAAAGTTTTTTTAAATGCTGAAACAAGAGGAAAATATACGCATATATTTTTATTTATTAATACGAGCACGGCTAAAATGAAGACATGGTCAAAACGAGCAATTTGCAGGTTAGGAATGATTCATCATTTTAAATGTACTAAGATTTTCACACTTTACGAACTACATAAGTACGATCATGCCTAATACGTGCAAAACATCTGTTCATTTTAATGTGATTTTCGGGGAAAAGCAAGGTGGAATTAAGAAATAAATATCTTTCTTATCCAACACTGCTCTTTCAGCAATAATATTTCTAACATTACAACTGTGTGTCAAAATGTAGTAATTTATCAGTTTTTCCAGATAGAATTTAAACCTTCAAGAAGACACCCCCCCCCCCCCCAAGAAAATGAAAAGGAATGTTCTGAGGTCTTGAAAGAACGAAAGGAAGGAGGGAGGGATAAGGACATTTTAAATACTGTGCCTTTGTAAGATTTACATATAAACCATGGAAAGGAAGAAGCATAGAAGAAAACATTTAATTGTTAATTTTTTTTTAATCTGGACTCTGGTCCACAGTAACCATCCTTTTCATATCTTTTACTGTACTGTTAAATTGAAAAGTATATATGTGGAATCAATAGTTTGAAAATTGCAGAGACCATTGCAATGTTAATAGAGTTTTTCCAGGAAAAAGAGAAGTGATCAATTCCATTACTGTATGATGTTCATGTCCTTTGGAATTACTAATTCTTGAGAGGTTTTCACTTCAGAACTGCGATTTTTTGTCTAAAGAAAATAACATTCACAAAGGTAAGACTGAATATTGTATCATGAAGTTAAATTTAGCATTAGATAGCATTTAGATAGAGCAAATAATAACAGTAGTAATAGATAGTAAAAAATGTTAAAAGCACACACATAATTAAACTATCTTCACGGGTATTATGAATAATGGTTAATACAAGGACTTTTACAGTTCCCTTGCCTCTTGTATTAGCAGAGTTTGGTTGTCTTTTATTTAAATGATAATAAACACCTGACAATAAAAGTTTGTTCTCCCAAGTTTCTGGAATTTTATTGTTTTCCCCTCCCCCCCCCCCTTTTTGGGGGGGGGGGGGGACAGATCTATAAAAAAAAGTGAAAGGTTTAGTAATAAATGTTACAGCTCATTTTTCACAGGGTAATAAAAGTTAAAAATCACTATAAAAATTGTATATTCAAAATATTGCAGTATTGGTATATTTATTTTTGGTCTTCAAATTTTATTGAAGTAAACATATTATGAATGCTAACATTCTTGCGAGGGATGGAGAAGGATTAAATCTAATAAATATTGATACTGCTTTCAGTGACGAATTATAGAAAAAGATTACATTTCCAATAAATATGAAAGTGGGAGAAATGTGTTATAAAGCATGTAGATGGGAGTTATAAAACATAAACAAATAACTGATTTATAAATTTTAATTTTAATATAAAATTAATGGTACTCCCAATTGTTGTATGATGATTCTGCGATGTTATTTAATTGGTTATATATATATATATGATATATATTGATGGGAACTAGATTACATACTAAATAGATTAACATACATGATATTAAAATTACGTGGAAAATCAATAAATCAACTAAAAATATTTTACCTGGATGTCAGACCATTTATGAGATGTATAGTGATCTTCAAATTGTTGAATAAAATCATGGCAGTACATCTAAAAGTAAACAAATAAATCTTGAAATATTTGGAATTTTTTTTAAGCAAGGTTTTTCAATGTTATACTAGTTGCATTTAACAATTCTGAAATTGATTTTCCAAAATGCCAAAAATAATACAGAAATAAAATTAATTTGGCTAATTTAGTCTAGTTCTGCTATCATGAACAACATAGGACCAAAAATCTCTCTTTGCTATAATGCAATTTTATAATAGATTTTAAAATTTATGCATTACTATGAAAAAAAAATGTACATTACTATGAAATCATTATTACTTTGTACATACTAAGACAGATAGGTTAATGTAAAGTGCTTCTTAAAATACCAAGTACTGCAATTTCGGGGGTATAATCTGCAGATAAAACAATCATGTTTTAACCCAGAAATTTAATTTTATAAAATGTAACTTACTATATCGCTGTAAATATTTGACTTCAATTATTGAATGAAATTTCTGGGTTGAAACACAATTGTTTGATCTGCAGATTATATACCGGAAATTAGGGTAAATATTTACTTTCTAGTGCTATTGATTACAGTACCTTTAATTGAGTGACACTTGTACAGTATTTTTTCTCTTATGCATTTCTTGGATTAAATATTTTCCCAGGGATTTCAAAATATTTTATTGAAATGGAATTTTTTTTTCAGTAGATTTCACTTTAATGGAACTTGAGTACATTAAAAATTAAGATGGTATAAAAATCACATGTTTAATATTACATTAGAATGACAGAAAAACAACAGGGTACAAAGAATTTCTGCTGAAGCTTGATAAATAAATCACAATTTAAAAAAGCAAACATGTGTACACACAGTAAAAATTGTCAATTGATCAACCCTTTCTGATCTGGAGTGAAGACTTGCCAGAAATGAAATACAAGCACTCCCTTACTCATAGTGAAGTTAGGTACTGATAAACACATAGCACACTTACATGTGTAAATGCAAGTAGACAAGGTAAAAATTATCAACCAATCATTCTTTTCTTATCAGTGTAGAACAGCAGCCCAAAAATGGATTATTAAGGCTGTTCTCAAATCCAAAGGAGCTACTCTTTGACACATTTCTGAATTCATTTTCATTCACAAATGCATGAAATTGGCAGATGTTCTTATTCAAAAACTATGTAATCTAAAGACATTTTCCATTTTTTGATAAAAGATCTTTCAGAAAATACTGTCAAAGTCGGCATTTTGAACCAAATTCCCGACACGGCAGCTAAAGAAATGGGAAAAACTTGTCGTCATGCGACAAGAATCACTTATAATTCGATAAGTAATTTATTTATCAAAAATTGGTAAATGCTGTTTGATTCTAAATCACTAAAATAATTAGGCCTGCCAGTTATATGCCTTTATGTTTAAAAATGAGTCAAAGTTTTGTGCTGTTGAGCAGAGAATTTGAGAACAACCTTAAAAAAACAGCCTTTCTCTTTTATACAAGGCATTTCAATCAGAAATAAGAAAATTCCATTATATTGCAATAGAAACTTTACATATTATATATATATAATCTTTTTAATCAGAATATTAAGATCAAAACAGAATATGCACTTTCTTTTTCTAAATAGGGAGATATAAAAACATTTCACTGAAGAGGGAAAAGTGCAAATCAAATGGGATTATGAAAAATACCCTGTAAAAGTCTTAGTCATGACCTGGGTGATTGCAGAATATTAGTTTTCTTTGGAGAAATAAGGCTAAAGTCAATCCCTGTGGAAATATCCAACAAATGCTACAGCAAACATATAGATGCAGGCCTTGTATCATTCATTATTTCATTTTAATTATTTTGTCGACAATTCAATACTATTAAAAGGAAGAATACCAACATTATAAATGCACAAATAATACACAAAAAAGCAGCAAATAGCTATTTCGAATCAACAAGCGAGATTCTTCTTCAGTGCAACAAAGAGCAAAGCGCAGCGTGCTAGAAAAAGCAAGACTGGGCAAAATGACAGAGGGGCAGTGGCTTATATACCCGATGCGGGTAGAGAATGTGCCAAAAGCAACCAATGAGAAGAAAGTGGCATGATACAATTGAGTGGACAAGTAGAGACATCTACCGGAGAACAAAAGAAACAAAAAAAGGGGAATTAGATTAATGCTTTCCAAATACTTGGAAAGTCAGGAGTACTAGATAAGTCATTGTCTAAGGAGTGGGAATTTATAATGATGTTGTAAGCTTCCCAAAAATCAAGATCAAGGTTAGAAGAACATTTTTGGATAATACTGACTGAGGAAAAGTTGAACCTATGTTGAAAAGACAAGATTCGAAATAGCTATTTGCTGCTTTTTTGTGTATTATTTGTGCATTTATAACATTGGTATTCTTCCTTTTAATATTATTGCACAAATGTTTTATTTGCTATTTTTATAATTCAATACTAGTTAGTGTATGATAGATTCATATCAAAATACCAAGTCTCATAATAAGAATGGTGTACAAAAAAGTAACTTAGTTATATTTTGCTTTACAAAATATCATGCATAACTTTGAAAACATACCTGCCGCAGTGGGAAATTTGAGTAGTTCATAACAGTAAAGTGTCGTTCATAATCATCAAAATCTTCTAAAGTAAATGGTCTAAAAAATGAAAATAAAAATAATTTTCTTTACACTTAATATACTATAAAAAGAAATGTGAAAAAACAGAAAAAAAAAACTGCCTGATTGGCAAATTTTACATAAATAACATGGTGTCCAAGGTTATTAAATAATCTTTATTTTAAAAGATATATTTTGCACTATGAAGTATAAATAAAATTTGCAGATCAGACAGTTTTTTAATGATTTCAATTGACAATTAAAAAAAGAAATAATTCCAATTCCAAACCTTGTAAACTTAAAATTGTGACATAATGATGGATGTATATAGAAGTTTTTTTCTTCTTTCAAATGATGAGTAAAACACAATTATAGTTCTGAAAACACTTAATCTTTAATTCGAAATGCGAAATACCCTACAGATACAGTAACATATAGTCTGTGAGGCTGACATTTTCTAGAAACTTGCATAAAACAAAAAATAAAGAAAACTCTTAATAACTTACTGTTAACTGAACTCTGTATATATATTACACCATATATAGTATATACAGCATCTGAAAAGTCTGGAAATGGTCAAATAACTCAAGAAATGTACATCGGATTGAAAAACGGAAAATATATGTTCATTATTTTTGAAAAATCTATTTAGGAATAGCAAAGTTGCCCCTCCAACTCTGCCCCCTGGGGGGAAAGGGGGGCAACTTTGAAATGATAACCTTATTTTTTATCGCAGATTCGGATTCTACGGGAAAAAATACATAACTTTTGCATTTAACATTTTCTTTGGAAAATTGTAGATGGTGCTGTAATAGAATAAAATGCAGTGAGAATCGTTTCCATTGACAAGGCTGGAAACAGTCAAATAACAAGAAATGTACATCGGATTGCAAAACAGAAAAATATGTGTTCAATATTTTAGAAAAATCTATTTATGGATATCAAAGTTGTCATTTTTCTAAAATATTGAACATGTATTTTTCTGTTTTTCAATCCGATGTATATTTCTTGAGTTATTCGACCATTTTCAAACTTTTCAATGGAAACAATTCTCACTGCATTTTACTAAATTACAGCACCATCTATGATTTTCTGAAGAAAATGTTAAATACAAAAGTTATATATTTGTTTTCCGTAGAATCCAAAAAATTATTCAACCATTTCCAGACTTTTCAGACACCCTGTATATGTGACACCAAAATCATTGTTATTTGTATATTGACGAATGTCAACAACAGTACATACACAAATGCAAAGTATGGTACCTCTATATGAGAGTGGCAACATACAAGAAATGAAATTTGACTGGTGGAGACGATTTTGGACAAAAACAAGTCAAGCACCTTGGCTAGCCTGCCATTATTGCCAAGGTAGTGTTTGTTCACGTGTCTCACTCATATAATTGTACTCATCCAGGCAAGTATTGCCAAGTTCTGGTATTTTTGGTTGCCAAAGTTTGAACAGAAACTTCAATCTGAGCATACATTTTGCGTGTATGTTGGCACTCATAAGGAGGCATCCTGAGGCAAATAACACTGCTACCATGTTGATTTTGACCACTTAGCTGCTGCATGTAATAAAATTTCAAAATGGATGATCAGTATATTTTTAGAAATACTAGAAAGAAAGTTTTAAATATTACAAAAACTCCTGAAAGCATCAAAAAAGTAGAGGAAAGATAAAATCAATCAGATAGTGATCGGTATCTACAAGAAAAACAGTGAATTTTAATCAGACTGCGTGCTGGGGAAGAAGAGTTGTCAAAAGTGGGTGACAATGACAGCAAATATGATTTAAAGTGAATGAGATTATAATTAAAGGGCTTCCAAAAAGCTATCTATTTAAAAAAACCATACTCACTAATACTCACTAGTTGCAGTCTGATTACGAAAAATTAACTACACAGCTTAGATGAAAACAAAAATATTTCTAATCTGCTACAATAAAGCCCACAAAAAATTGAATGTGCAGCCTAATTATGGAAGATTAACTAGAAAGCTTAGGTGAAAACAAACATTGATATTATTAATCTGTTGTAATAAATCCACAGACAAGGTTGACATCAAACATGAAAAATGTTAGCTTTTATATAGTTCAATGTGTTGTAGAAACCATTATTGGGTTGTCACAATAAAACACTGTATTGCACCAAATCATATTAGCTAAAATACATCAATTTGCAGTAGATCCACTTACAGAAAATTACTAAATATAAATAGGTTTAACAGTCTCTACAAAAGTGTATGTATTAAAACTGAAAAGCAAGTGGACATGAAATATAAATGCTGAAGTGAGTGAATTAAGCAGTTATGGAAACTCCTGAAAGCATCAAGAAAGTAGTGCAAAGACAAAACAACCGAATAGTGATCGGCATCTATGAGAAATTCAGTAAATTTTAATCAGATTGAATGACAAGTGAGAAAAGTGGTTAAAATTGGGCGATACTGATAGCAAATGTGATTTAAAAGTGAATGTAGTTATCATTAAATGGCTTTGAAAAATTCTCCGTTTCACCAAATGTTTTGCTAAAATACATCAATTAGTGTGCAGCCCAATTATGGAAGATTAACCGAAATAGTTTGATGTGAAGAAAAATATATTGTTTTTGTATTTCGTAATCAAGCCCACAGCCAAGGCTGACTTTAAATATGAAAGAGGCTAACAACAATATGATTTAATGTGAATGTGGATAACCATTAAAGGACTGTCTTAAAAATCCTTCTAATGTGTCTAATTATATTTTCTGAAATATGCCAATTGGTAGTAAGCTCAATTACAGAAGATTAGTTAATAGATTTAAAAGTATTTGCATAAATGAAGATATTGCAACTGAAAAGCAAGACATAAAGCATAAATGCTGAAGTGAGTGGTTAAACAAATTTTGTCAAGCTCTGCGCTAGAAATATAATTTTAAAAAAAAGATACAAAATGCTGTCATCATGGCAGAGTGTTTTTGCTATCTCTATCGGAAATTCCCCATTTAGCAAAGGATTAAGCAAGTAAATTGATTTGAGAATAAAAAAAGTAACATGTATAGTATACATTTAAGAAAGTATTTAATGTAACACATGGGCTGATAAGTTCCCGGTCTAATAAAGAAAACACAACTTTTTAACATAACTTTATAACTTTAATAAAAAATAATAATTAAATAATAATAATAATTTAATAATAATAATTTAATAAATAAATAACAATTTTATAATAAACTAGCAAGCTACGCTGGTCAATTTCTTTTAACGAACCTTTAATCCAACAAAATATTGACATTTCATAAATAACTTTTATATTTTAACAGAATAATAAGGCTACTATAATTTATGACTCGTGCTATAGCCAATATACATGTCAGGACACGCCGCCCTTATCATTATCTTTTTACGCATGAAGGTTTCGCTATGGTACTCCATTGGAAAATTTGGTAATTTTTGAAATTCAATATTTGAAAAACGGCATAATCATTAGATTTGAAATTTATATCAAGAAAAATATAATTTTTTACCTTTCAAACGCAGTTTGTCTAACAATTTTCTGACAAATACTTTTTGATCTATCATTTTTTTCAGTAACTTCAAATGTTTCATTTTCCGAGATTAATCTGTTGCAACAATTAGCGAAAAACCCAGTCGTCAGCAATGCATAGTTTTTTTATTAAAGAGGCTGTTGGAGCAGGGATTGTCACCACCAATTTGCCCCCATCACTTTTGAAATCAGTTCCGTGGTTCCAGAGATTCCATAGAAATTGTAATTTAGAATGACTTCAGAACGCTTTTCACTCATTTCACCCATTTAAATTTATTCTTAGAGAGCATTTACATCTTATAAGTAACTAAAATGCTAAATTTCAAATTTCTTGCCCCTTCAGTATAAAAAAGTCGCAATTTTCGAACATTTTTCGATCCTGCACCCCATTGATGTTAGTGGCACCGACATAAAATATAGCCTACGTTGGAGTAGGGATTGTCCCCATCAATTTGCCACCATTACTTTTGAAATCGGTTCTGTAGTTCCAGAGATTTCATAGAAATTGTACTTTAGACTGTTTTTAGAACGCTTTTCGCTCATTTCACCCTTTTAAATTTCAATTTCTTTTTTATTTTGTTCTTAGAGAGCATTTACATCTTATAAGTAACTACAATGACAAATTTCAAACTTCTAGCTCCTTCAGTATAAAAAATAAAAATAAAACTGCCCAGTTAAACTGGGGGCATTGAGTTCACAGGCTATTCATACTAATTGTATATTATACTCTTATTTCAAAGAATTTGAAATAAGCCCATCGAAAAATAAAGAAATAAACAAGATATTAAGGGGGGGTCATCCCCCTGTTACCCCCCTCATAGTTAACTAATGAACCCCTTAAACTAATCAGGTAAATCTCTAATTACAATGAATATATATACAAAATTTGAAGAAAATCGGATAATTCTGCATGAAAAACCCATTTATATAAATTAAGGAGGGATTAGCCCCCTTCGTTCCCCCCCTTTATACTTAACCAATCAACCCCGAAAACTAATCAGGGAAACGTTTTAACCCAATGAACCTATAAACAAATTTTGAAGCAAATGGGATAATTCTGCATGAAAAACCCATTTATATAAATTAAGGGGGGGATTAGCCCTCCCGTTCCCCCCCCCCTTTATACTTAACCAATCAATGCCAAAAACTAATCAGGGAAGCGTCTTAACCCAATGAACCTATAAACAAATTTTGAAGCAAATAGAATAATTCTGCATGAAAAACCCATTTATATAAATTAAGGGGGGATTATCCCCCCGTTCCCCCCCCTTTATACTTAAGCAATCAATCCCGAAAATCTAATCAGGGATGCGCCTTAACACAGTGAACCTATAAATAAAATTTGAAGGAAATGGGATAATTCTGCATGAAAAACCCATTTATATAAATTAATGGGGGTATTAGCCCCCCGTTCCCCCCCTTTATACTTAATCAATCAATCCCGAAAACTAATCAGGGAAGCGTCTTAACCCAATGAACCTATAAACAAATTTTGAAGCAAATAGAATAATTCTGCATGAAAAATCCATTTATATAAATTAAGGGGGGGGGGGATTATCCCCCCCCTTTATACTTAACCAATCAATCCCGAAAACTAATCAGGGAAGCGCCTTAACACAGTGAACCTATAAACAAAATTTGAAGGAAAACGGAATAATTCTGCATGAAAAACCCATTTATATAAATTAAGGGGGTATTAGCCCCCCGTTCCTACCCTTTATACTTAATGAATCAATCCCGAAAACTAGTCAGGGAAGCGTCTTAACCCAATGAACCTATAAACAAATTTTGAAGCAAATAGAATAATTCTGCATGAAAAACCCAGTTATATAAATTAAGGGGGGGGATTAGCCCCCCGTTCCCCCCATTTTATACTTAACCAATCAATCCCGAAAACTAATCAGGGAAGCGCCTTAACACAGTGAACCTATAAACAAAATTTGCAGGAAAACGGAATAATTCTACTTGAAAAACCCATTTATATAAATTAAGGAGGGATTAGCCCCCCGTTCCCCCCTTTATACTTAACCAATCAATCCCGAAAAGTAATCAGGAAAGCGTCTTAACCCAACGAACCTATAAACAAAATTTGAAAGAAAACGGAATAATTCTGCATGAAAAACCCATTTATATAAATTAAGTGGGGGGAATTAGCCCCTTGTTCCCCCTCCCTTTATACTTAACCAATCAATCCCGAAAACTAATCAGGGAAGCGCCTTAACACAGTGAACCTATAAACAAAATTTGAAGGAAAACGGATATGTCTATGAAGAGTTATCGCATTACGTACGTACATACATACATACAGAACCGGCTGGCAAGCTCTCAGGGCTTGATAGCCAGTTTGATAGCTAAAAAATCGCAATTTTAGAACGTTTTTTGCTCCTGCACCCCCTGGGGTTAGTGGCACCGACATAAAATATAACCTATGTTGGAGCAGGGGTTGTCACCATCAATTTGCCACCATCGTTTTTGAAATCGGTTCGGTAGTTCCAGAGATTACCCCCTACAAACAAACAAACAAACAATCTTTACTCCTTTATAATATTAGTATAGATAACATAATTTTATAACGAAAAAGCTCCAAACAGTGCTCAGAATCATCGATTTGTTGTTGTTTTTGGTCAACAGTCAACACGTGCGGCACCCACTTTGACAACAGCTTTTTCATAGACAGATCTTCATTCAAAATAAAACCTACACGTTCCTTGGATATCTTCAGAGTCTGCGCTATCTCCTGGAACTTCACTTTACGGTTCCCCAAAATGATTTTGTGGACTTTTTTGATGTTTTCCGGAGTAACCACCTCTTTTGCGTGGTGCATCACTAGTGTCCGTACAACCACGTTTAAATTCAGCAAACCAGTCAATCATGATTGATTTAGCATAGTTGTGCAGTGTCCGGATAACGCTTATCAAGCCAAGCTTTTGTTTGAACGGTGTTTTTTCTCATCAAATAACAATTCTTGAAATTCTTGTTTATCAACAAAGTCGTTCAACTAAAACCACTGTAATGTTTTATCCACATGGCGAATCGTCATGACATTTTTTCTGCTACTTTTTAAAGGTTAGTATTTGCTAAAAAAAGCATTGGTTCGGTGATTGCAACGCCATCTGTGTGTCAGACCGGGAACTTATCTATCAGCCGATGTTTTATAGCATACATTTAATTTGACCAAGCTGATCACCAGAGAAGACTAGAAAATGATTAGTTTTCAATACTGATAAAGTTAACATGATTAAATTTTTAATATGACAACAGAAAAATAGGTTTTGAAAATGTTAAACAATACAGTAGTCTCACAGGTGGCACATTAGCAGTTAAGGTTTAGCAGTCTCACAGACTACAATTTTCAGTTAAGGGTTAATTACCAGTAGAGAGAAGTTATCTCTTTTAACTACTTGTGTGTATGCAGGAGGGAAGTGACAGTATTTTATATATCACACATTTCTTTAGAACCCTCCATCTATATGCCAGTTTTAGTATTCAGCAGGCATTCACCCCCCTTTTAGATTTGCATCCAAGAATTACAAATCTTCTCACAGAATCTGTTTTACTCTTTCTGGGATAATTCCCCTCTGTTACTAAACACCCAGTTAATTAAAAATAATTTTATATAAGTTTATATCAATTAATTAAATATAAATTTTAATAATCCAGTGAATTAATAGTTAAAAATCTCTGTTGCTAATCATCTCTTTCTATATATTTTTCAACTCTAGTTAATTAACCATAATTTTATTACCTATTAATTTACTTTTTGGTAACGATGCTTTGAGTATTGTTAGAAGACACAATGATCACTCTAGCACTAATAACAGCTTAAAAAGTAAAGTTATTTAAAAAATACATTATTGAAATAATTATAAAGCATACGTACTTATTTGCAAATCGAATCCAGAATCTGTCATAAATGTAAAGCTCCAAAGGATTAACACTCTTCAACAGCACAATGTATCGCAGATCAGTTTTTACCAGGCCTCTTCCTTCCAAAGGAAATAATACTGGATCAGAAATATATCTGCAAACTACCTAAATTTCACAAAATATTTTTGAATTCTTGTTTTACATCAGGCATTCATACAAATCATAAGAAATGGGATCAGATTTTCTAAATAAAACTTACAACTGCTGAGAAAGAAAGAAAAAAAAGTAGGGGGGGGGGGGACTTAATATTAATAATAATAATGACAAAAAATATTAAAAGTTAAATTAACAACGTGAAATAGCACAAATAAAACATATAAACTGGCAAACAGCTGTTTTGGAGCCCATTCCATCTTGGCGCGTGCGAAAGATGCAGGCAAATTGACATGGCTTAGGACAGTGGTCACCAAATGGTGGACCGCGGTCCGGATCCGGACCGCCGGCAAGTTTTATACGGACCTCGGCTAAATTGTGAATAACACAAAATAATAATGTTTTTACGCGGTTGGAAGCGGGTAAATTCTAGAGATGAGACGGGCTCGGGCTCGATTTTTATACCAGCCTTCGGTATCAGATGGCTTCGAGCTCCTTCTTTCTAAATCTGAAAATTTTATTTATTTTATTTATTCACGTATAAAAAAAATAAAAATAACTTTTTTTCCTTAAAAATTGCTTATTTTATTTCAAGTCATTTTAATGATATTTTGATCAGAATGAAGAGAAAAAAGAAGTCGTGTTTTTCTATTCTAGTATTAAAATGCTGTTTTTAAAACAGATTTATTGTATTTGCAGACATTGATGGCGGCCACCTGTTGATATGGCACCACCAAAGTCTTTGTTCCGCGCCACCGTGATTTCGATTGTGACATATAAACAGTAAGATATTTTTTTAATTGATTCGGTTATTTTATTTTTTTATTTACAGATATAACGCGAAAATAAAATTTTCTTCTGTTTTTAGTCAAATAGAATTAGCTTGAGGTTTGCGAATTTTAATATTGTGTACGAATCATATTCTCGCTTCATAAGAAAATAACGTTAGTGGTTTTTATATATTTTTTTCATTATGAACCCTGCCTTGCATATCCACGATGTCACTTTCAATCGTAAGTAGATATAATTCGGATAGAAAGCAATCGAGCAGTGTTTTCTCTTTTCCTATGAAAGCATCGGATCTTTCAGATAACAATGTCAAAGGTTTAAGTTGATTTTCAGGGACACAACAATCTCGAAAGATTTGTTATGAGGAAAGAATCAATAATATTTTAAAATGTACTCCTTATTTAGGAAATTGAAAAACGTTGTTCAATTCTTCGTCATATAAATAATAATTTCTGAAAATTTCATGCATTTATTCATAATACATATTTCGCTATTGTGTCCATCAGACTTGCTTGTTGAGGGGAAAAAAATGAGAAACCTTTCAAGTATTATGTATATTTTATTTGATACCAAACTTCTCTTTTGATAAGATTGAATGTAAATTTTCATAGAATGAATTGTGTGATGGGGATTAACAGTTATTTCTATGTAAGAAGTTGTTTAAAAATGAAATATTACTTTTGAAACAATTTTTAAAAATTATGCTTTTTTTTTCCATTTCATATTTTCGGCATCGGGCTCGGGTTCTGCTTCTGATGACCCAAAACCTTTCGGCCGGGCGGCTCCAGGCTCCAAAAAAGAGTCTGAACTCATCTCTAGAACTTTCCCTAATACTACCCCCCCCCCCCCTCTCCCCTCCAAAACAGTTCGACTTTGATCTGGAGGTATGAATAACACCTGATTCTGCTCTCTCTCCCCTCTTATTCTTTTAGTCTAAACCAGCTCTTGCATCAGTGCACGCGTTGTGTATTCCTTTCGTTCTTATTCAGAGTTCTTTTTAACGTTTCTTTTTTTGTTTCGGCGATTGTGTTTGATTCGCATTACGATGGAAAAGAAGGAAAGGAAAGTTGAATTGGAAAACAGACAGTTTTTACCAGAATGGACTGACTTATATTGCTTCACGTTGCCAAACCGAGTTGGAGCAATACCTGTTTGTATTATGTGTCAGTAAACTGTAACTATACTTAAAAGTTCAGATATTAAACGACATTATGAGACAAAACACAAAACATTTGGCGAAAAATACCAGATAGAAAATAACCTCCGGAAAAGTAAAATTCAGAGTTTATATTCGGATTACATAACATCGAAAAAAATGTTCAGAGGCTTCGTTACGCATTTCTTGGATTCTAGCAAACATATGAAGCCATATAGTGATGCAGATATTAAAAGAGTGCATGCTGAATGCTGGAAATGCATTATTTGAGAACAGAAAGAATATCGTTGACACTATTCGACATATTCCATTATCTGCTTCTTCAAGCACAAGGAATAGACAAGTTTGTCAGAGGAAAATTTTACAATTTGAAACAAACTTTAGCTACCTCAGATTGCTATGGTTGGATTTGGACGAATCTTGCGATATTACAGATACAGCATAGCTAATTATTTTTGTACGCTATCTACCCGTGAACAAGTTTTTGAAGAACTACTGACTATTTTGCCTATGTCAGGAACTACTACAGGAGAGGATTTGTACAAGGCTGTTACAGAATATTTCAACCAAGCTGGGTTGCACATGAAAAATGTCATATCGGTAACAACAGACGGGCACCGACAATACTTGGGTGTAGGAAAGGCTTGGTTCAGCGACCTAGCAGTGATCCAAAATGCAATGAAAATTTGATATCCTACCACTGCATCATTCATCAAAGTGTGTTGTGTTGCAATCTGAATCCCACTCTTCAGAATAAAATGCAAACTGTGATACAAATAATTATTGAAGAGACTGATGCTCAGTTTGATGAATTGCTTCTTGGCTATGTAAAAACTTAGTGCTTGAAAGATTCTTTGCAGTACTGGAGGACATCAAAGAGTTTCTTTCAACTAGTGATCAGAAAGTAGCAAGTGAGCATTTAGGCTTACTCCTTGACATTAAAGAAAACGTGGCAACTATAGCATTTTTGACTGATCTATTTAGGCACCTGAATCTCTTAAACCTCAAACTACAAGGCAAAGGTAAACTTCTCTCAGAAATAAAATGTTTAAAAAAAAGTTGACCTCTTCTCCGAAGATATTAAGAGGAGAACGTTTACACTTTCTACACCTTAAGTCAGTTTGTGACAGTAATGAATGTATTGATATCAACCAGTTCGAAGATTTTTTGGAAAAACTTAAATCTGAATTTCAAGGGAGATTTTCAGATTTTGAAAAAATTGAGAACGTTGTGCAGCTGATCAACAATGCTTTTTCACTTATGCCTAATGGCATATGGACGAATGAAGCGGCGAATGTTTTCAAGAGCAACAAAGCTGCCCTACAGTTAGAAATAATTGAGTTCCAAGAAGATATTGTTTTAAAGAACAGTTATGCTGAAGTTTCAAAAACACTTGGAAGTGACCAATTTTGGATTAAAAATGTGTGTGAAAAAAAGTATCCAGAACTAAAAGCTTTAGCCATAAAGCTGTGCACCATGTATGGCTCAACTTATGTGTGTGAAGCAGCATTCTCAAAGATGAACTTCATTAAGAATTGGTACAGATCTCGACTCACAGATAAACACCACCTTAACAGTTTTATCAGAATCAATTGCACCAACTTGACCCCAAATTTCAGGCAAGTTGTTCAAAATAAAATGTCATTTTTCTCATTGAACATTAACCACAATGAACTTTAGTGATCAATAATTTTGAATTTATATCTACTTTGTATTGATCATCTTAATTTCTAAAAATCATAATGAAAAATTGATTTGGTATTAATGCACTTCATTTCACTGGTATGCATTGTGTTATGCATCTAAGATAACAAATGATTTCAAAGAGAAGCTTTACTAAGCAAAGTAGGTGGCCTAAGATAGTAAAAGGTTGGTAGCGTGATAGATGGGGTGGGGTGGGGGAAGGGAGTACGTGGAGACTTAAATCTTCCGGACCGCGTAAGTTTGACTATGTTTTGAAACAGACCCATGGGAAAAATAATTGGTGATCACGGCTTAGGATTTTAAATCTGTTTTAATCTTTTGAATTGGCACTGATGATGGAGCTTTAAGGGCTCCGAAACAGCTGTTTTCCAGTTTATATGTTTTATTTGTGCTATTTCACACTGTTAATTTATTTTTTAATATAACGCACAAAGTTAAATCCACAAAAATTTTAAATAATACAGAGTGTCCGAAAAGTCTTTTCCTGATTACTTTATTTATTCACATCTGCCACATATGAGATAGACATGGGAAACTGGTGCCAAAATGTTAGAAAACTAACCAAGTTTTATTGTTGCAGGTTTCCTTAATGTGACTGTAGTGTAATAGAGTGTGAGTGCTCAGGACACCGGACTACATGCCAAGAACTGGCCAACCATCAACCTCAGCTGAAAGAAGTTAGTCTTTTATGTGAAGTCCCAAGAAACCAGTGTGTATGGCCTCGTGTGAATTATAAATGCCAAAAGGGTTTTGTGGTACCAGAGGACACACTGAGCTCTTCCCTAATCGTATATATTATTTCTGTTGTCAACATCCCTTTTTCTGCACATTTACGAAATGCCCATCAACAAATGAGGTACCATTCGAAAGGATTTTGAAGTGGCTTCTGACATAGTACACTCACATTTTGCTAAAGCATGTTTTTTGATTAAAAATTGCTGTTAATTAAAAATTAAATCGGCATTGTTTTCATAAATGAAATGAAAGTTTTACCTCAACTTAGTGTTGCCACAAAAATAAAATACTGCATTATAGGATGCTCAACAACGATTATAAAAAATAAATTGTACAAAAAAGATAAAGAATGATTTCTTCGCATGGGTTTATTTATATTTATGGTTAAAAAGCAAAATTGAAACTGACATGTTTAGAAGAAAAAAGACATCATGGATCAATCGAAGCAGTGGCATTCCACGTGTAGAATTAAAGGTATGCTTTGTTATACTAGATTAAATTGTATTTTAAAAGCTTTAAATGCATTCAATTTATTTTTATTTGTTTTACGTTTTACAAGAAGTGGATGACATCATCTTCTAATGCAGTTAAAATACGATAGTTAATTTTTTTCACATGCGTGCCTTTTGCTATCTTCAACCAGTTTTTACTGTAACTTTGATGGAATAAATGAGACGATATTCTGGCTTGACTAATGCTGTTTGCAGATATTTTTGTCCTTATTTTTTCTTTAGAAGTTTAAACCTGCATCTAAAAAATATTAGATATTGCTAAAAATTATTAGGCTGCAGTGCAAAATCCTCACATGGGTCCACAGGTTTGTGAATATTTCTGGTTTCTTGAACACTGACACTAGTATACTACAGCTATGTTACGGAAACTTGCAACAAAAAAACTTGGTTAGTTTTCCAACTTTTTGGCATCAGTTTCACGCGTCTATCTTATATATAGTGGATATGAATAAATTTTGTAATCAGGGAAAGACTTTTTGGATACCCTGTACATTAAATAACCTTTAGCAGAACACTAACAGGGATGATAGAAGAGACATATAAAAGAAATAATGCAAAACACATTGAGTAATGGCAGTTGACAGTTGATTTTGTGTAATATGTTTTTTACTTCGTATTTTGACACATAAAATAGTAAATAAGCACTCTTTTCAGGAAGCAAATTGTAGTATTTTGGGCTAATAGGTGCATGTCGAACTTTTAACGTATAGTTCTAATATTATAGATGCAAAATGTTGCATAATAGTAATAAGAGGCAAGTTAGAAAAACATATATATATATATATATGTAAAAATAATTTTTTTATTTCAGCATCAAACAAGAGTAATTTCATAAAATTTATGAAGATGCATTGTCAAAGAAAATAATGCTTTAGAAAAAAAAAAAACATCATTATGAACAAAAATTAACTTTGAAAATGAAACGTTTTAGGATTAAAATTTACACTATCTGTTGCAAGCTTTGGGGAGCAAGGCAGTTAGCAAGGCCTGTTTTTGTGATAATTGTAAATGTTTTTCTATATTTGCGAGAAATCTAGTCATAATTTTGTGAATCTGAAATAAGCATTAATTTCACCTTCCTATTTAGGCAACTGTATTTAACAGGGTCCTGTTTCAATGAACAAATATATACAAATATATTAAATTGAGATCATAAATTTATACACATACATATTAACCCTCTATATATAACTAGATGATCGGTAATTTGATGATTCCAGCTGTTTTGTAGCAGTGTCACATTAGTAAATAATTGTCACATATAAAAATTATAAGTTAAAGGTAGATTTAATTATTGTTGCATTAAATAAAAGCAATAATCATACAATCTTGTTAGAAGAATACTTAGTTAGGGAACAAAAGTTCAGGTAAATATTAAATGTGACAGTTCAAAGTAGATTGGCTGTGTAAAGTTCCAGGTTCTTATAAAGGTGAAAAAAAATCACCTTCACAACATCACTGATGTGTATAATGATCCAAACATAAAAAGAGTAAATTAAAAAAAAAAATTTAAGAACTACCTGTTTAAGTGCAGTTAAAAAAAAAAAAATTTTTTTTAAAGCAGAGTCCACGTGTGTTGAATAATTTACTTTTTTAACTTGATGCATAAAAATTATAGGGAAACATGATGCTGATAGAAAATTTATCTCAATTTTAAAATAATCAAAAGAAATAAATTAAAAAAACTCAAATGATTTTAAAATTTTCGTAATTTAAAGATAATTTCCTCTATATTCAATTCAATGGTTGAAGTATCACAGTTGAGATTTTTTCCAACAGAGTGAAAATATGCCAGGACCAGGACTCGAACCTGGGTACTTTGGTTTGCCGTACCAACGCTCGCCCTACTGAGCTCTGGTACAGCAAACCAAAGTACCCAGGTTCGAGTCCTGGTCAAAGCATATTTTTCACTCTGTTGGAAAAAATCTCAACTGTGATACTCTAATCATTGAATTGAATATAATTTACCCAGTTGAATATACTTTCCCATGTTCATTATGACCTAATTTCCTCTATTTCAGTCTTATGGCTAAACACATGCCAAAGATTGGCGATCCTGCTCATTCTCACCAACACTCCTGCGATCCAAACTTGCTATTGATGATAAAAGTCAAAACAAGTTGCAGGAAGGCAGATGGGTGAGAAATGAAGTGAAAGCCAACATTGTTGCAGCGAATGATCTTGCAGGCAAAATGTCAATTGGCGATGCATTCACCAATCACACAGAAATGAGCAGGGAAGAAGCTTCTTCCAAGACAGTGATCCATTATCAGAAAACTGACGGCCACACAAGATTTAAAAGTTGAAAAAAAGTGTGCCCACTGAGACCTAAAACATGAACGAGTGGCCCAAAATTGATGGAAATGGCTTTAAATTAAAGGAGATTACCTATAAATTATAATTAACCAGTAAAAACAATACAAATAATTTACAAAATTAATTAAAAGCTTAAAAAATTAAAAAGGCTATGTCACCTAGTATGACAGACCAATTTCATTTTAAGATTATTAAATTCGTGAAGAGTCTATTTTTGCAGAGGAAAAGTTTCATGGAAAGTTTCATCACTTTTTAAGGCAAAGAATTTTGTGAAGTGTCCTTTTTTAAGATAAAAAATTTTGTGATGGGTCATGTTTTAAGATGAAAAATCCTACTAAACAGATCCCTGATTATTATTTAAAATATTAAATGTAAAAATATTAGTTAATAAAACCATACAATGAATTATTGACTTACCATAGAACGTGTACTGCTCACTCTTATTATTTGTGACAAGTTGTCTGTCACATAAATATCAATCCCTCTTGCTAAATTAAATGGCTTACATATCCAGATATTTTCCATATTTCTAGTAAAAGAAAGAAAAATACAGAATAATTTCTGTAAGCATTTACTTGCAAAATAATATAGGTATTATTATTATTTTTTAATTCTGTTTTTCATCATAAAAGGAAAACAAAATTTTATTCTCTAATTTGTTCAATCAATTTTTAATAATGTGTTTTTTTTTTTTTTTCAATTTTTATCCTAAATTATTTCAAACTGATAAAAATTGTTCTTAAGAAATTTCTAGAGGGAAATATTTAACAAAATCATTTTAGCAAAATTACTTGCAATTTTCTGAATATAAAAACAATTCATCATCTCTTAAATATGGTGTATAAAGGATCAGATTTCTTTTTGAACACTTGTAATTTTATACATATATATATTTTTTAATTATATATTTGTGACATATACCATACTTTTCTGAAACTACATCTGCCAACAGTTTGTCACAGCATAACTTGAAAACAAACATTTTTTTTGTTTTTAGTGATACATTTCTATTTCTTTCATTATGGTTTTCTAGCAGTGTCAGTAATGGATAGGCCACTTCTGGATCGTAAGATAGATTTTTTTTATTGTAATTATTTCTGTAGGTTTATTATAATTTCAACCTAACATTTTTTTTTTTTTTTTTTTTGTAAATTTCGATGGGCTCCGCCTTATTTTATTTTCAAATTAGCTGTGCCAATAAACTTAGCTACAGTTGAAAAAGCTTTTTAGCACACAGGATCATATAAAAACATAGAAATATACTGAATCAAACTCATTTAATACACATTATGATCTCTAAAATCACTGTTTATTCTTTTAACCCACAAAAAGGCTGTAAAAAGGTTGAATGGTGGAAATGAAAGATGATATTAAGCATTGTATTTAACACGATTTAACAAAGCAAATGATTTAATGGCATTGCAGTGATCAGGGATGTAATGGAGGATTACAGCAGTATACACCGTATACCTTCTGGAAATTTTAAAGGATCTTCGCATACCCTCTGTTTCTCAAAGCTATAGCATATACTCTCCGGCACAGGGCTTGACAAATGTGGTCACCAGGTCGTCACTGGTGACCAATTTTTTTTTTTTTTTTTATCTGGTGACCAAGTTATATAAAAAAACTGCCAAATTAAAATTAGGTTTTTCTTGCTTTGTACAAAAATGACCTAAGATAAAAAATGAGCACAAACAATATTTTTTTTATATTGTGAAATGAGCACAAACAATATTTTTTTTTTCTCTCCCCCCCCCCCCCCTGCCAAATCATATTTTCTCATCCAAATGTTCCCCATGAAACACTTGATATTTTATGCTTATTGAAGGTTTTAAAAAAATGCAACCCCCCCCCTCCCTCCTTCTTCTTCCTGAAACTCCATAATGTCTCCCACGTAGCAAAATGGCTGAATTAAAACACCGGACCTGATTATAAAAGATTAACCATAACATACTGCACTTTTGTGCTAAATTTTGAAGTGAAGAATAAAACAAGCTATTAAAACTATCAAATTTTTATTATACCTGTCTTTTCTATTCTGGAAGAATGAAATGAATTTGCACATTTCAGATTTCAGGTTGAAAGTAGTTGGTAACCACTCAGGATAGGATTCCAAAGTATCTGGATTAAAAACAGTTTCTACATTTCGTCGGCAAACAGCTGCAAGAAGATCTTTGTTGATTAGGACATGTTCGGAAGGAAACTGGCTAATGTAGCAGAAATTTGGTGATGCCTCCATAAGGTCTCTAAAAGGCAAAAGAAATATGTGGTATAAGTATAAGTAAATATAAGTAATTGCCTCTAAATGGTAATTTCTTAAATTTAAAAATAAATACAAATGCTATTAACATGATGACAACTATGATTTTTGAAATAAAAATAAAACTCAAAGGGCCTTCCATAAAAACTGAAAATAAAACCATAAAAATTTAGAAATTTCGGCACAGCAAAAAGTATTCTATTATTATTTTTTTTAATATCTTCTCTCAGATGATATGCAATCCCAAATAGCAAAACAAATCCTATTAGCATTGGCCGACTATTCAAATTATCGGCAGAAGGTTTAGTAATTACTGAGTGACGTTATTATGATATTAATTAGACTACCTCCTTTCATGTGGATTCCAAGACTAGTTTCAGCAGAAAATTTTACTAAGCAAGGAATGGGACTAGTTGGAATGTGCTCCACAAATAACATCAGGCTGACATCATAAGTCAATGAATATCCGACCATTTCATTGAAATTGATTCATTGCCTTAAAATTTTCTGTATAATGTTATAACCAATGTATTTGTAAGATTATTGGGAAAGATGAAAAGTAAAAGTCATATGTTCAACTGTGGAGGCAGTTTTAGTTCTTTAGTATTAATGCATATTAATCTATGTATACATAAAATCTCTTTCTATGTGAAAGTGGTGTAATTTTTTACCACTAATAAACATTTTCATTCAGAAAAAAAAGAAGCATTTTTTTATATTCTGTTAAAATTGTATACTTTTTCACAGTCCTTTTACTTTGTTAGCATTAGGACCAAGATTTTATATATTTTCTTAAGAATGCATAATAGTATATGTACAGTTCTATTCATTAATTTTTTTTTTAATTACTCATCTTTATTCATAAATTGTCTACAATAAATTCATAATAAAGGTGCCATCAGATTCAGAATAATAACTTATTTCTAAATATAAATATATATTTCAAGTAAAGGATTGTTTACACATTAAAAATTGTAACAACCCATTTTTTTTTCAAATGGTAGCACTTACTTTAATTTGTTTAAATTCCTAGGATTAAATTATATTATTTATGTACTTTTTTAAAATCTTCGTAGAATTAAGAGGGGCAAAAATTTGTGAATGTTATTGTTAAATCCATTTGACAAACTATACCTTCCCAAAAAATCTCCAGACTACAACACAGTCGAATTCATTTAATATGAAAATGGCTAAAATGCGAATACAATTAAAATGAGCAATTTGTACTATAAGAATGGTTCATCATTTAAACTATATTAAGATTTTCATACTCTTTACAAGCTGCAAAAGCAGGATCACAGCTAATACGAGCAAAACATCTATTCATTTCAATGTGATTTTCAGTAAAATGTAGGTAGAGAATTAGAAACAAAATTCCTTTCTTATCGAACAAATCTCCCTCAGCGATAATATTTTTACATTATAACTGTCTGTCAAAATGTAGCAATTAATCATTTTTATCAGACAAAATTTCAACCTTTAAGGAGAGCTCCTACCAAAGAAAATGCAAAGAAATGTCCTGAGATCTTGAAAGATGGAAAGAAAGAAGTGACAGATAAGGATGTTTCACATATCACTCCACTGTAATATTGATAAAATTTGTTTAACTTAAAATGAGCCATCAAAAGGAAGGAGCACCTTTATTTGTTTCTTTTTTTAAATCTGGATTATGGATCACATTATCCAGTCTTACCGTGTCTCTTATTTAACTGTTAAATGTAGTAATGTAAGTTATATTACTACATGGTTTGTTACTAACAAACCATGAAAGAAAATTTAAATTAACATTAGTTTTATGAGCATTTTTATGAAAATGCAGGAAAGCCCTCAGACACTCAGAGGGTTAAGGAGACCTCCTTTCCAAGAAAGTGCAAAGGAATGTCCCGAGATCTTGAAAGAATGAAAGAAAGAAGTGAGATATAAGGATATTTCAAATATCACTCCACTGTAATATTTACAACTGAACCATGGAAAGAAAGGAGCATAAAAGAAAACCTTTATTTGTTTCTTTTTTTTAATCTGGATTCTTTTGACCATATTAACCAGCCTTTTTTGGTCTCTTATTTAACTGTTAAGATGAAAAAGGATATGTGAAATCAGTAGTTCAAAAATTACAGTACCTATTGCAATGTTAGTTGAGTTTTCTAGGAGAAAGGGAAATGATCAATTGCATTACTGCACTTTGTTCATTGCTTTGGAATTACTAGTTCTTTACAGGCTTTTAAATTCTGTGCTATTATTTTGTTGAAAGAAGTTTTTCTTTTATGGCCAGCTTAAGGTGCTGTCTCCTGTTATTATTTGCATCCACAAAGAATTTTTTTCTTTTTAGAAAAGAGGTAAACTGAAGTGTGTGGAAAAAATAACCTAGAGTGATTTTTTTATTTTGCTTTCTTAATTTTGTTTTTCTAAATTTAAATCTGATGTACTATTAAATTTTCTTTTATATCTCCTCCACTTATGGTAATATTTGCATGAAATTTTGTATTTTGGGTAAATGCAATGTGGTAAATTGTTTTACAGAAAATTACTGGGGTTTTGTTATAGGAAAAATTACATTGATATCAAACTAAACATGTAAATGACCATTTATGCTAGCAAAAATTATTATTATTATTCAACAAGTTGCTATTTAATTGACACCTTTGTTGTGATGACACTGTGAATGATTCATGAAAGTCATGGGTGTATCATTTTTACTTACCCATCATACGTAGTATAGGGTAAGTCTTGTAATCGTTTTGAAAATCGAAAATTTTTTTTTGACGGATTTACACGTTTCAGACACTGGAGATTCCGAAAAACATATTTTTAGAAAAAAAATTTTGCCGTCCGTCTGTGTGTCTGTGTGTGTGTGTGTGTCTGTAAACGCTCTATCTCCCGAAAAAATTGAGATAGAGACTTGCAATTTGGTATGTACTTAGTATGTAATAATGGGAAGAAGCCTATTTCATTTCAATAACCTCGATTAACCGGAACAATTTTTTTCGGACTCTCGAAATATTCGTTCTGATGAAAGGTATATAAAAATTTTCGAAATTGTATATTTTAAGAAATGAATATAAAAGACAATAAAAAAACATAAATTTTGAATAAAGCATGAAGTCGATCGGATAATTAGTTGCCGAGATATTTGGAATCCTGTTTTCCACACTCTTCGATTTTTCATGACCCTGTATTTCATCCAAATTTCACTTCAAAGATATATTTTAATTAGAAATTTGACGCCTAATCAGATGCAATAAACCGCTAGTTAATAGGATTATTATTTTTGGAGTTATAAGGAAAAACCTCTTTCAAGCAATTCAGTAATCGAGCCTTTAAAGTTTGTGACGTCATCAAGCCACGATTTTATTTGAATTGCAATGCATTTTATAAGTAGTTTACACATTTTTATTTTAATATTTTACATTATGCATATCCATGATGGGTAAGTATTACGGTGGCCCCCAACGACTAGTTTATGAATGGGACGGTATATTAACATTAAAATATAACACATAATAAAACATTAATTTCAGATTTGATGATGTAAAGTTACCATATCAATAATGGTTTTTAAAAGCCTTGCATACCTTCAATGCTGATGCATTAGAAATTATAATTTTACTATTTACATTCCCATACATAAGGCTACAATCAATCACAATTCGAAATCAATACTTTGCTTTGTTAAAGAATTACTATGACATTAAGGCATCTGACATATGTACGCAAGAAAATCATGTGCTTACAAATATTCATTGATTTCACTTTTTAACGTGACAGTAAACTTGAAAAAAAAACTCTTAATGTCCCGAACAAGCTACTTTAAAATATATTAATAAATTATACATATTTCGAAACAGTTATTCTTATAAGGTGAAGAGCATCTTAATTATTTCCAATTTCACCACATAAAAAGATGTAAGAACTAGAGCATGTCTATTTTTTACTGTTTTAAAATGAAGAGAAAATCTACATTTAGAGAACAAAACACCAACTTCATATTTTCGAATCACAATGTACTTTTTTAAATTCATTTTACACACAAAATTATTTAAAACATGTAAGAAAAATGCATTTACACTGAATTGTACAATAAACATAACAAAAGCATCTAAATACATAAAAATTATTTTAAAGCTGTAAATTCAGTACCACAAGTCATGAAAATTATTACAGCAATAAACATACATTCTTACACTTCACTATTAATATTAGATTCCACATTTAAAATAATTAATTGGTAATACTACAAAAAACATTTAAAAATTGAATAAAAAGTACTAACCAACATATTTTATATGTTTTTATTTTTTTAATACAATCCCCATCTAAGGCTGTAAACAACCATTATAGAAGTATTTCAACTATGAACATCTGCATAATTAAGTTTAATAACTTGCTGATATTTTGGCATATTATCAGATTATTTTATTAGAGTTAGACATATTCACTATCACATGCATTATAAAAAATAAATAAATACAATTTATAAAAGAAAAAAAATCAGTAATGTACAAAGGTTATATATAATATACTTTATGTTGTATTCCCTAGTAGATAACCACAAAATATTAGCTTCATTCTTATCATCAACGATTTTGAATGCTGGATGTTTCAAGAACTCTATAACATCTGAATAGTCAGAATAAACTGTAAGGCAATGTTCTGGAGAAATTTCAAATAAAGGTGGATTCCATTCCTTTTCTGGCAAAACATCGGGATGCCTCCCAGACTAAAAATAGATAGATTCTAAATAAGATTATTGGCACAAAATTCAAAGATTTAAAATTGTAAAATATTACATGTTAATATTAACAAGATAACATAACACGACATAACAAAATTTATGATAGTGACTGTAGAGCAAGAAAGAGTTCATCTCTTGAACTCAGATTGAAAAAATGGACTTGATCCACTTTGGTTCTGAATACTTAATTACTAATTCTCTGGGATCATTAGGTCTTTTTTTTTCCATAAATATAAACATGCTTTCATGTGTATCTAAAAAAAAAAATTATCATCTAACATTAAGGGGGATTTTTACTATCTTTGTCCAAATAAAGCATGTTTTCAGTAATTATTTTTCTTCAATTAGGATAACAATTTCAATTTGGGAGATTTTGTACTACATTTATTGAAGTTCAGAAAACTCCATGAATTTCTTCAATCAGAAATATCTGAAACTTTGCTTCATATGGCAGACAGTGTATGCAGCCTCCAATCCAGCAGTTATTTTTCTCATGATTAATTCATCTTAAAACTATTGTTTCATTAGATTCTCTTAGATTATGATATTCTCTTGAATTTATACCACCATTTAATTTAAAAACTTCATAATTGACAAAACAGTGGTCATTAAAAATATATATATAACATAAAAAAAAGATTATTTTTAAAGGGAGGAGCAGTAGGAGTTGTGCTTTATAAAAAATAGTCAATTATTAAAAATACATATTTTTGATATAAGCTCCAGATAATATCATAATCTTTCATAATCTACCTTACAAATGAGTTTCAGATGACTGAATCATGAGAAAAATGACTTCTCGATTAGAGGTGCACCGCACATATTGTCTGTCATATGAAGCAAAATTTCAAATATTTCCAATTGATAAATTCATGGAGCTTGTCTAAACTTCAATAAATATAGTACAAAATATCCTCAAGTTGATATTGCTATCCTAGTTCAAGAAAACAATTCACCAAAAACATACTTTTTTGAATAAACATAGTAAACATCCCTTTAAAATGACAAAATTGTTGCAAAGCCTGACACTGATTAAAAAACATTTTATTATTATAATGTATTTCATCATGTTCCTTTTATAATAAAAAATAATACAGCGTCATGACAAAACTGTATTTTTTTTTATCATAAATGATTTTCAAAACAGCACAGTAAAAAAATTTTTAATATTTCAAACTTGTAACAATATTATCAGGATATAAATTGTAACAATATATGTAAGAAAATAAAGTAGTGCCATAATAGATCAAATACAATTTGTTTCAAATGCTGATAAAGTAAAATTTGCCAAATAAATTCAATAAACACAGCAAAATTCATAATTATAGATTTCATTTTTAACAGCTTAAGTAGTGAATAAATAATTGTCTGAACAAGTAAAAAATAGCTATAAGTGCAATCACATTCTTTAGAATTGAATTAAATAAATCAAAATTGTCATATCTTATTTTATTTAATTACCTATAGTCAAGGGCGAGTTCAGTAGTCGCAGAATCCTGGGCGAGATTTTTTTCATTGTCCCTATTAAGTATTAAGCAAATATTTTACGTGTTTTCCACCCTTTAGCTAAGCCAAACTCCCCCCCCCCCCCCATTTAAAGCCACCCTGCCTACAGTGAAATCTTGAAATGTGCATAATTTTTCATTAAGATAGAATGTATGCTCCCGATAGATTTTACTGTGGCCAGTGTAAAATTTCAATAGCTCATATTTGTCGAAAAATATCAAATGGTAAACTTGAATTTCCAATATTTTATTTTCTGTTTCATATCAGTATTCGCTTTCTGTAACTGTTTACAGCATAATATCAATGATGGCGACCATAATGGCTAACGACATATGTTAACACAGACAAGATGTGGAGAATTTTAAACATACATTGTTTCAAACTTTCTGTGAATGTATGCAGAAAGACTTATATGAACTTTTATGAAAAGTTTTATTCTTACACATCAGATTACCTTAATCTGCCTACTTTAAAAAACACTTGAAGAACATTTAAAGTGTTTTTAACACTTATTTTTTCAGTCTAATATTTAATGAAATTAAATAAGAAAACATATACAAATTTGAAACGTTTTGGAAATTAGAAACTTATTTAATTTGAGGGGGTCGGGGCAAGTGCCAAGCCACATTTTTGGTGAAATAAATCTAACACTGTAATCTGTTGCTTAATATTGTAAATTATAATATCCAACATATAATTTGTTTCTAATGTCACTTGGTAACAGCATATGTGACAGGTTTCGTTTTTGCCCCAGATGTTTATGCCCCCAATGAAGATAGCTAATTTACAAAAAACGTAACAGTAATATCATTAAAGTAATGCCATACTGTTACTCAGAATATTTCAAATGTTACTAAGACATTGGCGAAAAAACTTTAGGTTATATATCTTGATTTGAGTATTTGATCAAATTTTCAAATGGAAATATCTCAGAAGTTCAAAAATGTGGCTCTTGTCCTGACCCCCTCATTTATATCATACAAATTATAGGAAAACTCTTTGTAATGAATATATAACTAAAAAGTCTAAATTTCCAAATTTGACCTCTAAAGTTTTCTCCTCATGAAATTCAACAATTTAAACACATTATATGTAAATATATAAATCATAAAAAAAAGAAAGAAAATTTTATCAGTAAACTCACAGCAAAATAATCAACAGGAGGCTCCAATAAATTAAAATCAAGGGCAGAAAAATCAGAGTAAATCCAAGGATATTTCAAGGCCTTATTCATCTCTTCAGAAAAAGAACTGTCACACCCAGGAAACAAAACTGTAACTTCATCTAAAATTGTATATTACAAATGAAGTATTTTAAAGGAAAAATTTAGTTGAAAACAAAAAATAAATAAATAAATAAATTGATCAAAATTGAATATTTCTTTTAAGTATTATAAATTTTTTTTATGCAAAAAAAACTTTCTAAGTACATACTTAACTGTTTTGCTCACAAATTTTGAGAAGAATCAAAAGAATAAATCATTCTATGGATTAATATAATTAAAATGCTATATTCTACACATTGCATTAAAAAAAAAAAAAAAGGTTTATGCCATACATAAAACCTGGATGTTTAAGAGATCTCATTTGTATGACTGGAATTTGATTTAATCTAAAAGTTATTTTCAAACACCGTTTTTCATTATTTAAGACAGAAACCTCATATGAGTATCAAGTGAGTGAGAGGGTTAAGTATATAATACAGTCGAACCTCGTTAACACGAAATCGCTTAACGCGAAATTTCGCTTAACACGAAATAATACTCAGGTCCCGTCAGATGAGTCTGAAAATCAATGTTAATTAATTCGTTTAACACGAAATAGGATTTCGGAAAATCCCACTTAAGGCGAAAATTTTTTTTTGCTTCAAAGTCAAAACATGATTCCTTATGCAATGTTTTCGATATTTCAAACTTAAATGTCACATACTCTTATTAAAAGTGGAATTTTCTCATGATTTGAAAAATATATAAAGTGGAAAAGGGTTTCAGAAAATCCTGAAATACTGAATTCCTGAATAATCCCTGCTTTTCTTTTATCTCTGATATGCGCAAGTGTTCCCACATTAACCATATGAGAAACAGATTAGTCACAATGAAAGTTTGGGTGACGGAATTTCTTTTTTGAAAGTGATTGTTCCATTACTCGGTTTACTGTATTGACAGTAACATAAAGCCTAAACCGGGGGTCCGAATTCCCCTATCTGTGAATGAAAGAAGTGACAATCTCTACTTCACTACCTGACTAACATAACTGAAACGCTATTCACAGTTGCTTGACAGAATTCTATGAAAAATGAATCGAAAACAGCAAGCTGTATCTTTAGAAACCAAGCAAAAATTTTAAACGAAATTAGCGATAAAGTGCTGAAAAAACTCAAAAAATGCGGCGAAGTATGGAATATCTACAATTCTTCTACAATTGGTCTTCTCTACAATTTTAAAGAATCGTGAAAAGATTGAAGCGGCTTATGCTGTGAGTCAATTCAAACCAGCAAGAAAACGAATGTGTAGAAGAAAGAATGAATAAATTGAAATTGCTCTCTTGCGGTGGATAAAATAGGCAATAAGCCAGAAAATAGTTTTAACTTTTGCAGTTTTGCAAGAGAAAGCAGAGGCTTTTGCTGATGCTCTCAGTGAGAGCGATTTCATATTTTCTAACGTATGACTGACAAGATTTAAACAGTGTCATAGACTTGTCTGCAAAAAGATATGTAGCCAAAAAACGGGAAATTCTTTCTTAGACATGGTTTTTACCGGCTGAAAAATAAAGATGACAACAATGAAGTGTCAGACGAGGATGAAGAAATTGACATAGAACAGAAAAGTTTAGTGCCAATAAATGAATCTACCGCAGCGTTGAAAACTGTACAACGTTTCCTTATGGATCAAGAGGATGCTTCCCGAGCTTTGGACAAATTAGATAGGTCCATACGTTCCTAACATTACAAAAATTAAAGCCAAAGTCAATAACGGACTTAAAAAAAATGATTAGCATATAAATAAAATTATTATTGCCTAAAAAAAGATGATTAATTTGTTAATGAAATTTTCTATTTCTTATTAATTTATGATTTTTTGAGCAGGGATATATTTGTAGGTTAATTAATTTATTTTTTATATGTAACATAGATGGCACCACTATTATGACGGTTAACACGAAATTTCGGATAACACAAAAAAAATTCGCAGTCCCTTCAATTTCCTGTTAACGAGGTTCGACTGTATAACTATTTCTAGATGATACTATTGTTTTGCCCTTTTAATTCATCTTAATACAGCTAAGATTTCAGTAATTATCACATGCAGCTGTTGATGTACCATAAATTTAGGTTTCAAAAAGCAACATAGTGTACACTTAGCAGACAACATATTTTCTTGGATTCTTTTAACTAATATTCTAACTTAAACTTATTTTAACTAAGATTCTTTTAACTATATTTTGTTTTCAATAAAATGTTTCTATTAAATTACTTTATTATAATTGAAAATTAGCAGACATAAAAACTGTTCTTAAGAATTCCATGCATGATTTGAATTGCTTGCAAATGTAATAAAAATGTATCAATGTATAAATTGATTTTTGAAAACTTTGAATAATAAACAATTTGGGTACAAATAGCATGATAAAGCACGGTAGTTTAAAACTGAAAAGCCTACAAACACAACTGTAAACTAAAATTTTTCTGCAAATATCGCATATATCGCACATGTTTTCACTCTTCTGAATAAGTTCATTTTCTAAATATTTATTCATGTATCTTTTACAGTGGATTAAAAATTTGCTAGTTACAAGAATCCAAGAAAATTACTGATAGAAGAAATTCATTTTCATCTATCAGCTTGACTGATTGAGAATTATCAAAACCCTTAATACTTCTTCAAGCAAAATGTTTAACTTACAAAAACATTAATTTTATAACTACCTAGGAACAATTCCAGAATTCAACAGTAAATGAAAGGTGAAAAAAGGATTACCTTATTTACCACTCTAAAGTTTTCGCAAATTCAGAAATTTCTCTGCAAAGTGTATTTGTAGGTTCATCATATGCACAATTTTGAGTACTTTTCCACAATAGGGGTTTTGACATTTTTTTAAAAAGCTTGGGGCAATTCGGGCTTCAGAAAGTGAGATTTGTTGCCTAATGATACAAATATTGATGAAAACAAACCTAATGAACCTTTATGCTTGTTTATATATAAATATATGAACATTTTATTTACATATATATTATTGTTTTTTATGTTTTTTATAAAAATAAGCAACCGGCTTCTTTTTATTAAATAAATTGCATAAATATTAAATAAAATTACTTGTGTATATATGAAACTGTGAACAGGTTACAAGAAAATATGTTGCCAAATTTCCTTCTCTCGCCAAGGCCACTCCCCTACCCTATACTGGAAAAATACCCAATTTTGTTTATAAAAGTGCATTCGTATCAGAACAATAAGAACTAAAAGACCTTCCAAAAACTCTGAGTCTTGCTGCTGCTTTCATAGTAGAAGCACGTCTTTTTTGCACCTGACGAAGAAAGACTCAGATCTTTCGAAAGGCCTAGTGCATTCGTATTCTCTGATTCTGGATATAACGTGTTTTAATTTAAAAACTCCATGCTTATTATAAAGGTAGAAATATTTCCATGCATTTCCTCTCCTCTCTCTTTTCTAATTTTCTCTTTTTTTAACTAATTTGTCTTTTAAAAAAATGTTGATTAGTAGTAAAATAATGTTCTGCAAGTCTTATTTTGCATGTATAAATTAAATTGATTTATATGTTTAAACAAATTTGCCAAAATTGTCAGTGTCCAAAGCTTTATGGTGTCTATAAAAATGTTAAAATGTAACTGATATTTTTACAATACACCTGAGGCACATTCTTAATGTATGATTCACATTACACTTTACAACTCTCAAAACACTGATTCACAATATTAACCTATGAAATTCTAACTATATATATTTATTTTTAATTATAAACTAAAAAACATAACAGTAAAATAATACAAAATAGAGTAATTATAAAGGTAGAAATGTTATGCAACCTCAAAAAGAGCATACAGAATTTGTTTTAGGCACCAGTAGAAAATAAAAGTAATATCTGCTTTCTCATATTAGAGCATTTTTGTGATAGTTTACGTAAAGGTAGCTTTTTAAAAAAAAGTGGTGCCAAACGAATAAAATTTGTGTAAAAGCCGCCGGTCCCGAAGGGGTTAAAGAAGGGGGGGGGGGTATGAAAGACATTATAACACTCATTATAAGAAGCTGATTTTAAAAACATATAGTTTTCTTTTGTTCTTTTCTTTTTTTAATTTTTTTTAAACAAAATATGAGCACAAAACTTATTTAAAATATGATTTTCTTTCACATACAATAAAAATGAAAAAAAAAAAAAAAAAACTAGGCAATGAAATCTGGACAAATTCTTTTAAAATTTCTAAATATCCCTCACATTCAGCTTTTATTACTATGAAAAGTAGTTAGAAGGTAATTCATAATTTAAAGGGTGGGGGGAAAATAGAGCTTACACTGTTAAAACTACAGGTGACACTTGGCACCTTCTAGGGGTGAAAGTCTTGTCCGACTGGTGACACCCCTAGGGGAGCCAGAATGGCACCCTTAACTAGGGTGAAAGGATGGCACCCTTAATACAGGGTGCCCCAAGGGGTGAAAGGATAGTACCCCAGGGGAGAATATTGGCACCTCTACTCCAAGGTGCCCAGCTGCACTCCACAAATGAAAGCATCCCCCCCCCCATCCACCCCGCCCGTTGTCTAGCAATTGTATTGAAAAGAGTTTGTAAATTCTCATGCTTAAAAAAGGAAAAAAAAAAAAGCTAAACATATATAATTATAATGCAATGTTTAACTTTACCTGCAATAAATTGATCAATACTTCATTTTCTCTGTTAAAATTTAAACAAAGTTAAAAGTTGATCATATCATGTCAAGGATCTATCCTGGCAAAATTTGGGGCCTATTCAGAGTTCCTTCACAAAAATCTATTTAATAAAATGGGCCCCTTCAGAAAAATCAATTTGATAAAATGACCCCTTCACAAAATTTCTTTTAATAAAACAAACGCCTTCGCAAAATTCCTTTTAATAAAATAGGCCCTTTCACAAAATTTTATTCCATAAAACTTATTATTTTTATTAATTATTTATTATTTTGTTATGTTTTAAAATGTGTAATTTTTTAACAATCAAGTATACCGGAAGGGAAAATTTTAGCAAACAGGACTTTAAAATGTTTTTGTTATGTTAATAAATGTTTGGTTCGTAAAATTGTTTACAAATTACACATTTTAAAACAACAAAATAATAAATAATTAATAAAAATAGTAAGTTTTTATGGTATAGAATTTTGTGAAAGGGCCTATTTTATTAAAAGGGATTTTATGAAGGGACCCTGTTTATCAAATAGATTTTATTGAAGGGGCCCATTTTATTAAATTGATTTTTTGTGAAGGAGCCTGTTTTATTATATAGATCTTTGTGAAGGAGTTCTAAATAAGCCCCAGATTTTGCCTGGATCAACCCTTGACATGAGAAGATCAACTTTTAACTTTGTATAAATTTCAGCAGAGAAAATGAAGTATTGATCAGTTTATTGCAGCTAAAGTTAAACATTGCATTATAATTATATATGTATAGCCTTTTTTTTTTCTTTTTTAAGTATAAGAATTTTCAAATTCTTGTCAATACATAATACTTTAGAGATGCTAAGAGAGGGGTGGGGGGATTTTGTGAAAAATATAATAAATTTCACAAAAGTAACCTATTTTTCACAAAACACCCACCAAAAAAAAAAAAAAAATAAAAATAAAAAAGAAACTTGCATTGCCCTTCCATGGTGTAGGTTAATATATATGAGAAATGTATTATACATCATCAGGTGTAAATAGCCAATAGACACTATAGATAAATAAATGCCGATTAAGATGTTAGGTTTTGTTTAAGATTATTATTATTGTTATTTTAAGTAATATGTACTACAGAGATATTTATTTATCATTATTATTTTAAGAGGGAAAAAATTATTTTAGCTATCCGAATTAAATATATTTACATAAATCACTCAATCATCCAAGTCATTCTTACATCCAGTCACACTGTGAAATGTTCCAGTGATTTATTATTATTATTAATATGTTATAGTACAAGAGACTCACAAAACATTTTTCAAGACACATGTATAAATGTCAAAATATCAATTCAGGACTTACGGTTTGTTTATTTTGTTAATAATTCATAATATATAATGAGGTATATTTTTAGTTCATTTCATGATCAAACACAAGCTCTAAAAATTTGGATAATAAAAAGTATTTGATTAATAAAAACATCTGCAGAAATTTATATTTTATCAAGTTTACTATTTCTTATGTTACAAAGTTTACTATTTCATATTATCAAATCAACTAATTTAAAATTGTCAAATATTCAAATTAATACGTTTCAAGTAAGTAAAAATCAATTCTCTTTAAAACTTGTAAATTCTTCAATTGTTTACAAATACTTTGTTTAGATATCCGAAAAATAAGAAATTAAACTATTTTTTTTAAATATAATAACCTATGTTTCAACTTTTTTATTATTATTATTATAATGTATCATTAAATTTATTTCTAGATAATAAGCAAGAAAAACTGTGCGAGAAAATTCATTAGATAAAAATATGAATAAAATGAAATTATTATATGCTCTACATAAATAATAATTTATACAAGCAAATAGGTGAGGCGGCATCATTCTACTTTTACGAGATAAAAATTTCAATTTGCCACATCAAGATTATGACTTAAAATGTATTTGTCTTGAAAATAATGCAATGAGCCATTTGTAATACAACATGCCTAAAATTTATATAATAATAAAACATAATATACAAATACACTGAAACACTTCACATACCTGTATATAAATTGTGATTATTCTTGTTTACTCCCCTGGTTTATTTATTCCCAATAAATTACGTTATTTAGTTATTACTACAATTGAAATCTCACGCGGCAGAAGCCGCGAAACACTCCAATTCAAAGGCAGCCATATTGTACGATCTCCCTTGTGAGTGACTTGCGAAAAGTAAAATACGTCACTGAGCATGCGCAAGATGAAAGTCGCCCGAAGGGGCTGCCAAAATTCGAGCAATAGGTTGCGAATGGCACCCAAATTAGCCGCAATCACCCAGTAAGTGGTCAAATGGCACCCCAGCCCCGTTTCCCAGCCTTAGGGTTCCAAAAGGTACCGCCTATTCACCCCGGGGAACCAAACGGCCCGGATTTGTCACCTTCAGTTTTAACAGTGTAAAATGTGCAAAAAGAAGCATCCTAAGTACAAAAGTTTAAGAAATGTGTAAATTTGGTACTTAAGGTGATTTTTAAATGACTTGCTCAACAACACGAAACTCTGACAGAATTTCAGGCTCATTTTTAAATGCAAAGGCATAAAATTGGTAGGCCTGACTATGGGAGTGATTTGGAATCGAAATGAGTTTTCCATTTTTTGATAAATAAATTACTCATTGAGTTATAAGCAATTCGTGTCACATGACAACACGTTTTTCTCCTTGCTCATGTTGCCGCAGCGGGAATTCCATTCAAAACACTGACTTTCACAGTATTTTCAGAAAGATATTCTGCCTTTACCAAAAAATGGAAAACATCTTTCGATTACAAAGTTTTTGAATTATAATACCTGCCAGTTTCATGTGTTTCCAAGCAATAATGAATTAAAAAATATGTCATAAATTAGCCAGTTTGGATTTGAGAACAGCTTTAAAGTACAAGAACTAGTAAGTATGTTATATCATCATAGAAAAAAGAAAAAAGGATAATTTTAAATGAATAATATACCAACATTTACGAGAAATTCATTAAAATTACATATATACCTCCTTCATCAACATGGGACTTTGGATAAAGCAATGTATACATGCTACTATCTCCAGCATAAAAGAAAGGCACTATTTCAAAATTAGGATCATCTGAATAATGAATTCTCGATCCAAATTCATCTAGAATATACCAACAGGTTATACTTGAACCCTAAAATAAATTAATGAAAAATAAAACATAACTTTTATTAGAAGTCTTATTTTAGAGAATTCAACCTTTTCTTAAACAACAAATGTTAAGTTTAAAAAAAAAATAAAAAATAAAACTTGACTTTTTTAATATTTCTAATGGCAAGTATGTTCTCTTTTAACTAGGCATTTGGTAATTAACACCAGTGCTTATCAGTAACTTCCAGGGTTATAGAAAAGGGGTTCGTGGAGCTCAAGCCCACCTCATTAAAATGAAGACAATTATTTTAAATCAACTGATCTGTTCCAAGGGCTATCATTTTCTATCTTCAGTGTTAGATAATTCATCTCTAAAAAAACAATTATATACATAAAGAAGTATTATAACATTTCTAACTAGTAAATCGCCAGATCAGAGGACTCAACATTAACTCTGCAAGTCACACTGTCGTTTTGTTGTATTTTTTTTCATTTAATACTTTCAAACTTTCAACTTGCAGTTTTATATCTTTAATACTAATATTACTGATTAAGATTTAAGATTTGAACACTAAAATATATTAATGAAAAATAAAAACAACAAAACTTTTACTAAAAGTCTTATTTTAGAGAATTCAACCTTTACTTAAACAGCAAATGTTGAGTTTTAAAGTTTAAAAAAAAAAAAAAAAAGTAAAACTTGACTTTAAAAAAAAAATTTAGTGGCAAGAATGTTCTCTTTTTAATTAGGCATTGGATAATTAACACCAATGCTTATCAGTAACTTCTAGGGTCATAAGAAAGGGGTTCATGGAGCTCAAGCCCTTCCCCATTAAAATGAAGACAATTATTTTAAATCAACCAATCTGTTCTAAGTAGTTACAGAGGATTTAATTCTTATGAAATGTAACAGAAAATTATTAAATACACTAAAACATAAAGGGTTTTTTTTAATCAAATATTTTTTAAAACAAAATATATTTGCCCTCCTCAAAATAAAAGCTTTTGACATAATAATTTGTTATCAATATTATAAATCAAATTATTAATTAATCTCCTGTTGTCAGATAAATATGAATACTATAACTTTCTAGAATTCAGTAATTTGAATCTTCAATCTAAAATTATTAATTGACTTTGTAATAATAACATTAATAAACAGTTTGAACAATTAATTATTCTCATAAATATTTTATTAATTGTCCATAACCTTATTTGTTTGATTAACTTAAAAATGACTACTTGAGACCCTAACATAATTTTTTTACTTACCCATCACACATAGTATAGAGTAAGTCTTTTAAAAATCGGGAAATAAAAATTTGACGGATTTACATATTTTAGACACTGGAGATTCTGAAAAACATACTTTTAGAAAAAAAAAAAAATTGTCGTCCATCTGTCTGTGTGTGTGTGTGTGTCTGTAAATGCTCTATCTCCCGAATAAATTGAGATAGAGACTTGAAATTTGGTATGTACTTAGTATGTAATAATGAGAAGTAGCCTATTGAATTTCAGCAACCTCGATTCTTCGGAACTATTTTTTTCGGACTCTCAAGATATTCATTCTGATAGAAGGTATATAAAAATTTTTGAAATTGTTTATTTTAAGGAGTGAATATAAAAAACAATAAAAAAACAATTTTTGCATAAAAAATGAAGTTGATTGGATAATGAGTTGCCGAGATATTTGTAATCCTATTTTCCACACTCTTCGATTTTTCATGACACTGTATTTCATTCAAATTTCAATTAAAAGATATATTTTAAATGAAAATGAGACGTTTAATCCGACACAGTAAACTGTTAGTTAATATGATTATCAATTTTGGAGTTATAAGGATGTTTCTTGTACGCAAGAATTCAGTAATAGAGCATTTAAAGTTTATGACGTCATCAAGCCACGATTTTAAACATTCTATCTACCAAACAAATTGAGATAGAGGCTTGAAATTTGATATGTACTTAGAATGTAATAGTGCAACAAAGCCTATTAAGTGCACAGATTTGTATAATTATTTATATGAATAAATCTTTTTAAAATATTTAAAAATATGTTTAAATTTTATTTTGGAATTGCAATGCATTTTATAAACAGTTTACACATGTTTTATTTTCCTATTTTATATTATGCATATCCATGATGGGTAAGTATTATGGTGGCCCCCAATGACTAGTTTATTGCTATGCCAGTGATCATTTCATTATAAAAACTAGTAGATATATGGATCAACATTGCTTTCTGTAAAAGATCCACTATTTTCTCATTAATTAATTAAATTTAATTTTTATACTATATAAATAATCTAAAGCAGTACTGATTGAATAAAACTTACTTGATTCCCCTGTTGAACAATATAACAATTGTTGAACCTGAAAGAAATTATATAACATGAAACATAACAGTATTCAAATGCACATGCATATTTATAATTACATGAATCAGTAAGTAACAACAGAAAAAATACTTGCATCATTTTTTAATAAAAGTTATTTACTAAAGACAATATTCTCTGCTGAACTTGCACTTTCATTTTTAAATACAATTACAGCTTAGATGCTGCAAAGTCATGCTTGAATTTATATCTACTATGAACTAAATACGTAAAATTAGACTGTCTAAAAGAATTTAATCAGCAGGATTAACAATTCTCACCTCTGATTAGCATGTATAAAGAAAGGGAAATAATTAAATTATGTCAAAATCCACTGAAAAAAAATATTTTTTAAGCAGTTTTTCAGGGAAATATGCTTGATAGCCACTCAATACACAATAATGTAATTTTTTTTTTTACACATTTTAAAATGTATTCAAGAATAGCCAGCACATTCCATTATTCAAAATAAAAAATCATTGTTAACAAAGTTAAATACAAAACATATATTTCCAGATCAATTTCAATTAATAAAGCTAAAATAGAAGGAAAATGAAGAAAATTAAGGAAACAAGGAATGATTATCCTAAAAAGTGCAAAAATAGGAAGTGTATGATCCTTGAGCATATGTATCAATACATCCTCTTAAAAAAGGGAGGCTCTGATATGTGCATATTAAACTTTTTTTTTTACTTTTTTTTTTAACTTAAGTTGAAAAATTTTATAAAAAAGCCATCATATAAAATATCTAAGAAAATAAAGCATCCAGAGGTCTATCCAAACTTTTCTCATGGGGTCCTGTTTTTGTAAAATTGTGAAAATTTTTATATTCGTGAAAAATCTAGTCTTACTTTTGAGAATTTAAAATTATTGTTATAATTCAGGTTCCTGTTTGTCTATTTTTAATAAGCTTCTTTATATATATAGAAAAGCTAGGAAACAGGTTTTTTTTTTTTTTTTTTTTGTGACTTAAGCTGTTTTGTGACAGGTCAGATTTTTTTTTTTAATTAATTTGTAAAAAGTTCAATTTGGAGATGGAAAAGTTTTGTGAAAAAACTATCTAAAAAAAAAAAAAAAAAAAAAAAAAAGTGAAAGAATCTGTTTTAAAGTTTAAAAATTTTATGAAGGGTCCTTTAAAAGACCCAATTTTAACCTAAAGAGATCTTGAATTGAATTTCAAAAATGTTTCCAATCAAAAGTTTAAAATAGAATCAAAACTAGAGTAACTACATAAACAATGTTTTAAAAAGTTTTGACACTTTTTTTTTTCCTTGTTTTTTTTTTTCTATGTATAAAAATTTCTATACTTTTTCTGGTTATTAATGTATTTAACAATTTTTCACAACTTTTTGGATTATTTATAGAATGAGTCTTGTATTTCAATTCGTTCTGCTATATGCCACATGAAGAAACTTTTACACGTGAAACTACTTGTCTTGAACATATTTAACCTAAAAAATATATGAAATATCTAAACAAGGTACTGGGTCATTCCATGGTAACTTATGTTACATTTAGAATAATTGACTTCAGTAATTTTAGTAATATAACACTAAAAAATATTCAAAATGTAATGTTATATGATTTGTTAACTAAACCTAACAAAGCTAAATTTGGATAAAAATTACTTAAATTTAGCACTATTTCTTTAACGCTCAAAATTATATTTACTATGGTAACTTACGTTTCTGAGAAAAAGAACGTAAGTTACCATAATAAATATAATGGCCAGTGTTCAAAAAATAGCACTAAAGGTAGGTAATTTTCATCCAAATTTCGCTTTGGATAAATTTAATTTTAACAAATCATATCAAGATCACATTTTCAATATTTTTTGGTGTTATATTATGAAAATTACATTCTAAATGTAACATAAGTTACCATGGAATGACCCTGGTACCAACTTCATAAAATGTATAAATCTTAAATAAACAGCATTAAAAAAGGAAATGGGTAAATAGTAGATATCTATAGCTGTAGTGCAGGCTTCCTACACAGATAATAAATATATGACATATATATTTTTAATTTCAAAATCAGATAAGTCATGACAGTCAAATAATGATAGTGGGAAAAGGAAAAAGAGAGAAATGTGCTTTGATGGTGAATAATGGTGTTATGATTTAAAAATTTGACTCTTAATTTATTCAGGATTTTAATATTTAACCTTAATTTATTCATCAATTTAATTAAACTCATTAAATTCATTTAAATTAATTAAGCTAAGTTTCATCTTTGCATTTTAAATCAAACATTCCTTTTTAATTGTTTACTTTTGGTGAGAGTATAATTTAATTTCAGAATCTTTCCATTACATATGTTCTAGGATTTTCATTCCAAATTTAATTTACATTTCATTCACTTTACAATATTAATTAAACTTCATTTCAAATTATCTAAAAACAAAATATTTATAACTTACTGTTTCTAACTTTTAAAATAATATGCAGTCTAAAATAAATTATTCTAAAATATAGCGTATTTCCTTTTAATAATATTTATTAAAAAATGGTTAATTGCTAATTTTATTCTTTTTAGAAAGTTCAGATTCGCTAATTTTGATTAATGCAAAATCTTTCAGAATCGCGAAACTTTCATATATCATTTCAAAATTTCGAAGTTCAATAATCAGTTTTCAAAATTTCTTAAATTAAATATTTTTACTTTCAAAACATATCTGGTGGAAAGAAATTTTAATTTTATTTAGATTGCTAAAAGTTCATTTATTTTCATCCATTAGCTTGGCAGTTATCGATTTTTAATTACTTTCGTTTATTCTGTTTTGAAGATCGTCGAGATTTGCGATCAGACGCCATTGATGAGTGTTTAGATGCTTCAAGTAAACAAGAACCTTTCTTCCCGCGGATTTTGAACAAGGTCGTTTTGACAGCACTCCAAGGTCGCGATCGAATGTTCTAAATACTATTTAATGCTGTTGCTAGGGTTGGAAGTGTCAGTGAAACGTCTGACTGTAACTTTGACTATGGTCTGTTGGGGCTTGTTCAGGGACTTTCAGACGGTTCGGATTTTTTGATTGGTTGTTGCGTAACCGCCTGGAACCTTTACCTGAGAGGGAAATTCTAGAGAGTCTATCAGTCTTCTGAAATAATCTTAAGATGTAGCAAGGCAGAAAATCTTGCTCTCCGGGCTTGAGCCATTTTTGGCGAGAGTTAGGGATGATGAATAACAATAGAGTGCGGAGTTCTGATAATTCTTTATAAATAATATCTTATAATTTTTAATAAAATAAATAATTTAATAATAATGTAATCTAAAATATACTGGACATGTCATTGTAAAAATGACTTACTAGAGTGATAGAAGTTTGATACTACTTCCTCTGTGAATTACATTTTGGCTTTCATCTCAAGATGTCCGTTTTTTTAGTGATGAATCAGCATTTCTTCTTCATCAATTTTCATTCTCCTGTCAAGATGTTCACATACAGTCAGTAGTAAGATTATTGGATTAATTTCTTCATCCTTCGGTATTCGAGATGCATTTCGTATTTAGTGTATGGTTTTCTTCACCTTGCTGATGGAGCGTTTCTTTAGTTCACTAATGATGTACTACAGCCATATCTTCTTAAACATAAATAACAACTCTGAACTTCGAATATCACGATCTGCTAAGATGAACTTATTTCTATAATAACTTTTAACCTTGAATATCTCGTTCTGTTAAAATGAACTTACTTCAACAATAACTTTTAACTTTAAATATCCTGATTTGATAAGATGAACTTACATCGATCTCCATAATAATATACCATACCCTAATCTGAATCGGATCATTGATTCTTATGACTCACTTTATCACATACATGGAGAATTAATTACTTTGTATAGAGTAGATATAATGGAATAAAATGTAATAATGAATAATAGAGATTTCTCTTGATGCTGACAACTAGGAATGTGGTATAAATTTTACAATCTTGTATTTTCATAATTCAATAATATTGTTAAAAGGAAGCACAATCAGCAATGTGGTGATAATGATTTTACGTTTGAAGTTATTAAGTGTTTTATTTATTTTGGTGCACTATTTTGTGAATAAATTACAGTTTAACTTCATCTTGGTGAGTTTGTCTTTTTCTATTATTTATATTTATGTGTTTCAGCTATGTTTGAAGTAATGGAATAAGTTCTATTTCCTAATTTATATAAGTATATTATCAGAGCCGTCCTTAGCGAAAGCGAGGCCGAGTGCAAGAACTTTTGCGAGGCCCTTCACTTCCAAACTTAATACTCTCCCATTCGTACCAATGTTGCCAGTTTAGCTGATTGTTATTCATCTACCAGAAATTTCCAATAGTAATTTTTGATTTATTTAATAACAGACATTAAATGATTAAATAAAGTGAAAGTAACTATTCGAAAATTCTGGTAGATATTTTGAATTAAAAAAATCCTCTAACTTGGCAACACTACTTCCCTCAACGCAATCGCAATCATCGTGCACCACTATGTATATCATGTAAGATTTTTCAATCAATATTGAAAAACTTTACATGATATACATAGTGGCGCACCATGAATTACTCGTTTTTTTAGAGGGGGGGGGGGTTAGTATGTTTTAGTGGAGGTTTATATAGATTCGGGCCAATTTCCTTTCATAATACTCGGACTATTATTTTTTCTGCAGATTTGGGCCAGGCCAGGAATTTTTTTCTGGCCGTGTCATGTAGGAGCAGCATTTCTTTTTCTTTCTTTCTTTCTTTTTTCTTTGTAAATAAGTGATATTGTACAATTGTTAAAAAGAGGAGAGAGAACATCCACATGCTTTTTAATCGTCAAGTTGCGGCAGAAAGATGAGAAAGATAAACTGTTCGACTTGTAATTGTGTCTACTTTTCGAATTTGAATACAAACTTTAAAATAATGGGTCATCTACATATTAAATATTTCCTATCAATTTTGAATTTTCCAATGGTAACACCCAATTTTGACATCATTTTTAAGTTCATTTGCTCAACGCAACCCATAAAAAGGCACCGATTGCATACTTTTCCTTAAATCTTCGTAGAGTTAGATATGTTAAAAGTTTGAGAATGCTAATTTTAATTCGCGTGACAATCTTTTATTTATTATCTTCCCAAAAATCATCCGATTGATTTTTTAATGCGATACAATGTATAGACGCAAAGATATTTCATGCATTTTTTTTTCGATTCAAGAAAAAAATTTTTAATTATTAAAATTAATTTTAATATTGTTAATAAATTTAATTGTTAATAAAATCATATTTAAAAAAATTATGAATTATGATCGACATTAATTTCATTTAAAACGAAACACAGTTCTAAAAAATTGGGTACGTAAATGCACATTTCATTCCAATCATTAGTGTTTGAGATACAGATAAATTTTACTGTGTAATGGCCTAAATTAAAGGGTTCGTGTCCTGTTACTAAAGCATCCACAGAAATTAAAATGTTAGACATTAACTGAAAAAAAAATTATGGTATTTTCTTACATATAAAGTGAGTTTATTTTACACTAAAAGAAACTGTATAATTTTTCTGGTAACTAATTGAATGTCCTCGATACATCTCGTTGTAAAATACGCTTATTTTTCTAAATTTATGGATAAACTCTTAACACATTTTCTTTTATAATTCTATCACTCCACATGTAATTCCGTATACCATGGCTTACGGCTGAATCTGAAAATGTTGTACTTTAAAAAATGTTTGCTTAAATATGTGTGCAATATTCTTTTAAAGAATTTTAATTTCAGGATAATACTGGCTAACAAATATCGGAAATTTTTGCAGGAATTGAGGTGAGTTGGGTTTGATTTTAATGATTTTTGTCGGCTGAGCCCGGAAAGGAGATTTTAGCTTCTACACCGGGTCAGGATAGCTTTATCTGGAGCCGCTGGATATAGGTCTAAAAATTATGACCCATTCAGACCTCTTAACCTGACATTCGTAAGCAGGTGATCAATAATCAGCCATAAGTAAATGAAAATTATGCAAAATCAAGCAATTTTTAAAACAATTTGGTGGAGAAACTGTTAATTCCTTTCTGATATTTTAAACAGAAAAATAAATCAAAGATAAAGGCTAAAATATTTATGTATTGGACTACGGTGAAACATACATGTCACACGGACTGATAGCAGGGCTGCCACTATCAAATATTTTTATATTTGTTTTGTACTTCTATTTACAAAAAAAATTCTTTGTGGTAGATTCTTTTTAAAATTGTCATAGTACGGTAAAGATTATTTTTTTTGAAAATGCGCTACGAATGAAATTTTAAAAAATAGTCGTCACTTGCAGCAATTTCTAATAAAAAAAATAAATTCGTAGTCAAACACATTAAATTAATTCGTCAATTAAATTACTTGATCAGAACACTTATATTATGGCAGTAACGAATGCAACTTTTGAAATGTAAACTCTATTCTTTCTTTAATTGTAACCTATTTAAACTTTTGATTTATTTAGCAAATATTAAACATGCTAATAGTTTTAATTTAATTGGAGAATTTAAATATAAGAAAAATATTTCAGTTAAAATCAATATTTTCCAAAATTTTCTTTTTTCTAAGAACCTTTAAAAACTTAACCTTTCATAATTTTTGGAGACTTTAAATTTTTAGTTTAGCTCGGGGTCTGGGGGACAGGGTTTCAGCTCCCTGTCCTCCCCATCGTGTTTATGAGATAAAACATGGTGCATGTGGGCAGGAACATCGATATTCGTATAATAAAAAGAGAAACTTGATTACACAAGAAGTAAAGCAAATCTATGTTGTCCATTTCGAATAGTCATTAAAATAATAGTGAGCAATTTAACAGGATCATCATCATTACGTCTTAACAATTAACATTCAGTTTATGAGCCTGACCAGATTTTATTATGCGCCTGGTGCAGCCTAGGCTACAGTATAGCAATGCCTACGGATTGAATATAAGCTACAAGAAATCTGTTCTCTTCTCGAGCGTCCACAACTTGCACCGAACATTTTATTGATACAAAATTTTACATTTTATAAATAAGCAAGTTTATACATATAAATTTTATTATGAAAAAAAAAACCTCACAACAAAATAAATAAAAAATATTTAGCTATTTTGTATTTTTTCCTCGGGCGCGAGGCCTTTCTTAGGCGCGAGGCCCTGTGCGGTCGCACCTGTCGCACACCCCTAAGGACGGCTCTGTATATTATAACTTAAGATTTAACTTTATGAATTTAACGTAATTTTAAACTTATCTTTTATGGCAATGCATTTATACTACCACTTACGTTCACGCCTATAATGGTATTTGGGGAAAGTGTTGAATATATGTTTTGTCTAAATTTTTTAGGTTTTCTGAATCACGCCGGCGCGAGTCGCTGGTGATTCACCCTTTATTAATTTTTCCTTTTATATTCATCACGATCCCCAGATACCGTTATATTTATTGGTGCCTTAGACGCAGTCTTCTTCTTGGGTTATCAATATTTATATTTTCATGCAATATTATGTGAATCTCATTTTTATTATGTTTTACTTCTCAAACTTTAATGATTATTATTGTGCCATTTCTGAAACTTATTTTATTTTATTGAAAGCAAACAGTAACATTATTTGAATTTGTCTAGTGGTTGCCGTTGTTAAAATATTTTTGTCTATGATAACAGATATTCAAAATAAATTAATTGATTAATTGCAGATAAAATTAACTTTACATAAAAATACTATTACTTTTGAAATAAATTAAACCATTATAAATTTATTTATTAAAGTATTTGGAAACGGTAATTTCAATTTTTTTTAAGAGTAGATATTGTGGTAACATAATTAATAGCAATAATTTAAAAAATTATTTTTTTTTTCAAAATAAAAAATTGATAATATAAAAAAATGTAGATGGCAATGTTGGTAGAAATAAATTGGCTCTGATTATTGCTATTTTTCAATGTGTTTGCAGGTAAATAATATGGTATGCTTTTTTTTAATATATATATATGTATTTGGTAATTTCTAATACTGGCAATATTAAATTATTTATATTAAAATAATAAATATAAATTATTAAACATTTTATAATTGATTTAAAAGAAATCAAACTGATGAAATTTATTTTATTCATATAAAGTTTTAAATTTTAAGGAAATTTTTGATATAGCATCTAGAATGTTGGAAGTAATTGTATTGTGTGGAATATAAACTTGTGCAATTTTATTTTCAATGTGTACATAAACTTTTTATAGATTATTAAGATTATCTGGTTTAAAATTTGAAATTAATTTTATTTATTTCATATGTGACTCAACTCATTTACAATAATTTTAAAAGTGCAATATTTAAAAATTTTTTAATTTGTTGACTCTCCATTAAAAGATTGATATGATTATATTCTTTAATAGATATTCTGCTACAGGAATTTTAAACAAAAACTATATAAAGTCTAATAATATTTTTTTCTGTCAATTATTTCAACTGAATATTTTTAATTTTCAATAATCTCAATAATAATATAATAAAGTTAAATATATAAATGTTCTATTTCAGTGAAAATCAGGTTAGGTAGAATCTTCTGACAAATACTTAAGTCATATTATTTAAAATTAATTATTAAATCTTGGGGAAAAATGGCTTAAAATAATTTATTTGCAGAAGCGAAAAGTGGTTTTAATTTTACTTTGACTTTAAAATTCATAAATATTATTTATTAAACTCTAAATACTTCTTTGAATCATAAAAGTGATATTGTGAAATAAAAGATTTTCTTTAAAAAATATTTAAAATAAAATACTATTTATATTTAATTTGAAAAATGGAATATAGATGTTTTTGTAAATTTTTATTTGTTTACAAAGAGTTGTAGTAGGAAAGCACACACAGTAGGGAAACTCAGCCTAGCATGGGAATTTATAAGGAGGATCCTAGATTCTTCCCCTCTGACAAATCCTGCACGGTGCATCCTTATAATTTAGAGTGAACATTATTGATCTTGGAAATTCTGATATATTTTTTGAAACATTTTGGATATAAAATTACTAATTTGAAAAAAGAAAAACTATGAAAAGTATTTAAAACAAAATTCAACTGTTAAACAAATTTTATAAAATTACCTCATGACACCATTATTCCTTAGAATTGATTTTTTTTTAACTATAGCAATTTAAAATTATTCCTCCCTATTATTTTTCATATATTTAAGATATATATAGTTTTAAATTACTAGGAAAGTGCTCTTGCATCTATTACCACTATAAAGGCACAAGTCAATATTTATATTGTGAAAATCTAATTGTGTTAACCCTTGAGAGTTGTCACTAGTTTGAAATCTCAGGTGGCGAGAAATCCTGAAGCGTTTCTGTCGATCATATAGATTAAATTTAATTTCCTACTTTTGCTTTTGTTTTGTGCTGTCTGGTAAAATTGAAACAATAATTTGTTCCGGATAACATAGGATCCGCACAACATGAGAATGTGCCTCATTGGACCTACTTGTTTTCGGATGATGGTACAGAACTTCAGTGAAAATTTTGATTTTTTTTTCTTCAAAATTCATTTGCTATAGTTCAACTTTACCTTTTCATACTTTAAAATCCTCTATTTGTTCAATATATTTTATATTTTTTAGGTGTCATAGAGATTTTGATTTCGCTGGGGAATAATGTTTAAATTTACTTGTAAATAAAATTCATCATTATGTATATAGAAATGAGTACAGCTCATAATTCCTTAAGGAAAATTAATATGATGAAAATATTTTTTTTTTGAGACTGGAGAAATATGATGAAGGATAAATTGTAAATAAAAATAAATGAAAAATCAATCAAAATTGATGTATAAAGAAATATATCAAAAATAATGGTTGATAAATAAAAAATAATATAAAATGTCATGATCTGTCAAAATTTTTCCTTTCCCTCAGGCTGTTATACATAGTAATATTATGATCCGACAGTATCTATCAAATTGAGGCGAATTGTATTTTTTTTTAAAGATTCTTGTGAGTTTAGCTAAATTTGGAGACCAATAGCTGTGCGCAGGCTACTCTAATTTTGGGAATAACAAACAGTTTCTTCCTTTTACAGTGTACACTTTAAAAAATTGTGGATGGCTAATGTATCCAAGAGATACAAATTTAATCATGACTTGTTTTCCGCCATTGTTGGTAAATACTATGCTGAGAATCGGTAAGTTCCTTTACCACACGAGCAATAGGCGAAGTGTATGAACCATTAAGATATGGTAGTCTCAATGTTTTTCGGCTTTTATTATCCTCAGCAAATCATTTTTTACTTTTTAGAAATTCAATTAATTTTACCTATTTCAAAATTTTATAAATCTGCATTTCTACAACTGATTTTCTTTAATAAAATTCCTTTTTACATAACTTTACTGATATATTTTGCGTAGGATTTTGGGTTATTAGGGATATTGTTGATTGGCCGAACAGTATCTTTGGTGATTTGGAGTGTGTGCAAAATTTGGGAGCTCTAAAATGTTTATTTATTCATTTAAGAAATTTTATAGTTTATTTAAAAATCATTGAACAATGATGATTCACAATATTAATTATTTATGTAAAATTTATTTTTATTACTTTTAATTGCAATCTTGGAGAGTCATATTCATTTTTTTTTTCCATAGTCACATATATCTCACTAACTTCTTAGTACACATACCTTGTATTTGTGTTGCAATATAAAATTTATTCTTAAATTGTTTTTATTTTCTAACTATTTTATATTTATTACTCACAACTGTTTGATTTTCATAACTTCAATTGTGATAACATCTGTAAATTTTTCATACATATATATATACTTACAAGTCACTTGCAGTCTCTCTGAATTGGTTTATGTATATAATTCTTCTCGGATTTTTTATCACTATTCAATATGTTGTATTTTGTTAACGGTATAATTTTATTATTTGTTTGTATATTCTGCAAAAGTTAGATGAATTTTTAAATGTGCAATAGATATTTTCTAGAAAGTTTGTATATTACTTATATTTTTCAGAAGGTAAATGTCATACTTTAGTGTTTTCAGGTGATTGTTTTGTAATGTTATTATTTCATTTTGCTCTGGTTCGGTTCAGTGTGTCTTATTCAAAATTTTAAAAAAATTTCAACCCTTTGGCAAAAATTTTTTTTTACTCTTTTTTTTTTCCATTTTCTGGAGGTAAAATGTTATGATTTAAAAATTTGACTCTTAATTTATTCAGGATTTTAATATTTAACCTTAATTTATTCATCAATTTAATTAAACTCATTAAATTCATTTAAATTAATTAAGCTAAGTTTCATCTTTGCATTTTAAATCAAACATTCCTTTTTAATTGTTTACTTTTGGTGAGAGTATAATTTAATTTCAGAATCTTTCCATTACATATGTTCTAGGATTTTCATTCCAAATTTAATTTACATTTCATTCACTTTACAATATTAATTAAACTTCATTTCAAATTATCTAAAAACAAAATATTTATAACTTACTGTTTCTAACTTTTAAAATAATATACAGTCTAAAATAAATTATTCTAAAATATAGCGTATTTCCTTTTAATAATATTTATTAAAAAATGGTTAATTGCTAATTTTATTCTTTTCAGAAAGTTCAGATTCGCTAATTTTGATTAATGCAAAATCTTTCAGAATCGCGAAACTTTCATATATCATTTCAAAATTTCTAAGTTCAATAATCATTTTTCAAAATTTCTTAAATTAAATATTTTTACTTTCAAAACATATCTGGTGGAAAGAAATTTTAATTTTATTTAGATTGCTAAAAGTTCATTTATTTTCATCCATTAGCTTGGCAGTTATCGATTTTTAATTACTTTCGTTTATTCTGTTTTGAAGATCGTCGAGATTTGCGATCAGACGCCATTGATGAGTGTTTAGATGCTTCAAGTAAACAAGAACCTTTCTTCCCGCGGATTTTGAACAAGGTCGTTTTGACAGCACTCGAAGGTCGCGATCGAATGTTCTAAATACTATTTAATGCTGTTGCTAGGGTTGGAAGTGTCAGTGAAACGTCTGACTGTAACTTTGACTATGGTCTGTTGGGGCTTGTTCAGGGACTTTCAGACGGTTCGGATTTTTTGATTGGTTGTTGCGTAACCACCTGGAACCTTTACCTGAGAGGGAAATTCTAGAGAGTCTATCAGTCTTCTGAAATAATCTTAAGATGTAGCAAGGCAGAAAATCTTGCTCTCCGGGCTTGAGCCATTTTTGGCGAGAGTTAGGGATGATGAATAACAATAGAGTGCGGAGTTCTGATAATTCTTTATAAATAATATCTTATAATTTTTAATAAAATAAATAATTTAATAATAATGTAATCTAAAATATACTGGATATGTCATTGTAAAAATGACTTACTAGAGTGATAGAAGTTTGATACTACTTCCTCTGTGAATTACATTTTGGCTTTCATCTCAAGATGTCCGTTTTTTTAGTGATGAATCAGCATTTCTTCTTCATCAATTTTCATTCTCCTGTCAAGATGTTCACATACAGTCAGTAGTAAGATTATTGGATTAATTTCTTCATCCTTCGGTATTCGAGATGCATTTCGTATTTAGTGTATGGTTTTCTTCACCTTGCTGATGGAGCGTTTTCTTTAGTTCACTAATGATGTACTACAGCCATATCTTCTTAAACATAAATAACAACTCTGAACTTCGAATATCACGATCTGCTAAGATGAACTTATTTCTATAATAACTTTTAACCTTGAATATCTCGTTCTGTTAAGATGAACTTACTTCAACAATAACTTTTAACTTTAAATATCCTGATTTGATAAGATGAACTTACATCGATCTCCATAATAATATACCATACCCTAATCTGAATCGGATCATTGATTCTTATGACTCACTTTATCACATACATGGAGAATTAATTACTTTGTATAGAGTAGATATAATGGAATAAAATGTAATAATGAATAATAGAGATTTCTCTTGATGCTGACAACTAGGAATGTGGTATAAATTTTACAATCTTGTATTTTCATAATTCAATAATATTGTTAAAAGGAAGCACAATCAGCAATGTGGTGATAATGATTTTACGTTTGAAGTTATTAAGTGTTTTATTTATTTTGGTGCACTATTTTGTGAATAAATTACAGTTTAACTTCATCTTGGTGAGTTTGTCTTTTTCTATTATTTATATTTATGTGTTTCAGCTATGTTTGAAGTAATGGAATAAGTTCTATTTCCTAATTTATATAAGTATATTATAACTTAAGATTTAACTTTATGAATTTAACGTAATTTTAAACTTATCTTTTATGGCAATGCATTTATACTACCACTTACGTTCACGCCTATAATGGTATTTGGGGAAAGTGTTGAATATATGTTTTTGTCTAAATTTTTTAGGTTTTCTGAATCACTCCGGCGCGAGTCGCTGGTGATTCACCCTTTATTAATTTTTCCTTTTATATTCATCACGATCCCCAGATACCGTTATAAATGGCTACTTAAAATTGATAAAGATCAGAATCTTGAAATGCTTCTTGTGTATTGTATTGCCCACAGAAAGAAAATTTAGCATCCAAAGCTTTTCCTCCAACTCTTAATAAGTTACTAAATTGAATTATAAAATGTGTCAATGTTATCAATTTTAAAGCTAAATGTGAGAGTCTCTTCAAGCATTTTGTGAAGATAAAAATGCAGATCATATAACACTTTTGTTTAACACTGAGGTCAGTTTGAAAGGAACAACAAGAATTTTTTTGGCATAAAGGCAAAGTATCATTCCATTTATAGAATTATGTTTAAAATAATTATGAAAGATAATTCCCCTCTTTGATAAGTTAAAAAATATGAAATTAATAATTATTAGACTGTTAGGCTTTCTCCCTATGAATAGAATTCACTTTTTAAATAAAAAGGTACACAGATTATAGAGTATCTGTGTGTGGGGGGGAGGGAGGATCAGGATTTTACAGATGCTTCGATGGGGCATGGCCAATAAAAAGTTGGGAATTACTGGTCTAGAGAATTACAGAAAAACATCTCTAAATACAAACAGTAAATAAATCAGTAAATAAAGCAACTCTAAAAGAAGTAACCTGGCATTAAAATAGGAAGACCTAATAACAAGAAAGTAGACAATTGTTGCCAACAAGAAAATTAATTTATTTGGCAAAGTTAACACTTGATTTTATGAGCAGGTTCCAATGGGGGAATCTATGACTTAATGCAGTGTGTTGCTAAACACTGCAGCTGATATTTGTTACTGACATTTGCAAATTGTTGCAGAGAACACATTAGACACAAAAGAAAATTATGATGTTATACAATGTTTTTTTTTTTTACCCTGAATTTACCCCTGTGATAAAAATAGCATCAGTTTTCACTATAAACTATTGATTTTTTATACTGTGCTACTCGCTACATTACATTGTTCAAAATGTAGCACGCTACACTACAAAATACTAGAAAATGTAGTGACTACTGTAGTTTCATTACTTATAGTGTACTGATTCTGACCACAGATGTTTGGTGACATGACATACATTAATTCTAAAACAAAGTTCTTGTTATAGTTTTTTCAACAGGTCATAATCAATGCTTCTGTTAAGTAAGTGGAAGAAATTTCATTTAATTAACAGTCTATACATATGATCCTTCTTTTCAATTCTGTTAAATCACTTGGTTATCAAAAGAGGGATTCTTGATTATCAAGAATTATAGACTTAAAATAACTTTTTGTTACAGTGATATGAACCAATGTTTTAACATGCGTTTATCAAAAACCTAGTTCTATTTTCCTAAAGAAATTTAAGAGGTGTCCCACTTTCAACATTGTAAAAATTTTAATAATTCCTTTAGAATCCTAATAATATTATAAATCTGATTGTGTGCAAATGTTAGGCTGAAGCCAGCATCAAAATGAAGCATTTAATTATCCTGTATCTTTGCATATAAGTTGATTATAACCCTCAAATGAATATAGGCTGGTTTTTGTTTATTTTATTTCCATATTTTTCTTAAAAATTAAAAATTTCATTATTTTCATACAGAATAAATGGACATTTTTTCGTATATTTTAAAATGGTTGGTTGGTTTGGCCCAAAGGACCCGGTTTTGCAGCTTTTTTTAAAATGGTTAAATTTATTTTACCGTTGCTAATACTTTATCGTTGCCAATATAAAATAAAACCCCTGAGTAATAATTTTTAATCAACAATTTATTTTCAAGTGAAAATTTTCCACGTGAAAAATGAAAAGGAAATGAATTATTTATGAATTAAATAGAATGTGAAATGATGTCATATTAGAAATAAAACGTGCATTTTCAAATATTTGATAATAATACAAAGTGCATAAATACGAGTAAGTATGGAAAGCAAGCGAATATGATGTCATATATAGAAAAATAAAACAAATTTGTTTTGATGTTGAAATAAAATGATCTTGGGTTACCAAATTATTTGTGATTAATTTCTCTTTTTTTTTTTTCTTTTTCTTTTTCACATGAAAGAAATTATTTTAAATGTACGTAATATATGTATTTTAAATGTATGTGTTGTAAATTAAAGTTCTGTGTTTTAAATGAAATGAGTGAAAGATTTATATTTTTAATGAATTCAATACGAATGATGGGATAGGTTGGAGATTTATCGTCTGCACACGGCTAACATAAAGATACCATATTTTTAATTTAAATTTTAAAAAGTGAAAAAAAAATATTGGATGGCAAATGTCAATGATATGCATCGCAAAATTATCCGTATCGAAAATCAGAAAATCTTAACTGTATTTTTTAAAAGAAAGTTGCTTTTCTTATAAAAGCTAAAGATTTAATATGATTGTGTCGAAGTAACAGCATTTTTCCTCTATCATTTTCCCACAATCGAAACACATTTGTAAATCGTCGTTTCGAACGGAATTTAATTTTACATTACTTTTAGTTTTAAAATAGGAAAAACTTTGTTGTCTTTTTTAAATATAGCTCTTTTTTAAAGTTGTTTCATAATAGATTTTTGTAAAGTCTTGTAGGATAAGAAAAATTGCATGGATTTTAAAGCAATGTTTAAGTAAAGTTACAATATTTTTTAAACTTAAAAAACAACAATGTTATCGAAAAGAAAATCGATTTTACCAACAAATTCGCGTAATGCAAAAGCAAAGAAGAAATCAAAAAGTAATAAATCTTTTCTTCCAGCCGAATTGTGTATACTTGAACATGCCGATCGTGCCAATTCATAACATTATAAATGTGAAAGTGCGTTCTATATAGTAGAATTTTTTTTACATATAGGTAGAACATTTCCGAGAATAGGAAGGTTAGGGGTCTGTAATTAGGTCCATAGTCAATTTGCTTTTTTTTTTAAGTGAATTTTGGCGCAAAATTAAATACATTATTGTAACCAGATTTGTTTTTTGCGTGGTAAACACTTAATGGTATTTTAGATGATCATTTCCCTGCTCACCTTTGATGCCAACTATGACTGCAAAACATATTAAAAAATATTAGCCGATAATTTTCTAATTTTCTTATTGCTTTCATGATGTAAATAGACTTCCTGGTTCATACTTTAAACCTGAATCGGTGATGCCATTGTCGTTCAATTTTTATTCCTAATCCTAACCCTAATCGTATCCTATCCTAATCCTGATAATAACTTTAAAGAATATTCTTTGACACGAATATGTAAATTAAATCAATATCCATAAATGGAATGAATGGAAAATAGAATAAATAGAAATGGCAAAATAAAATAACAAGAAAGTACATTTATTCGACATCTAACCCTAGAGAAAGCGTAAAAAATTTCAAGCGCATGAAATAAATCATAATAATCCTATATATACTAACAAAAATATTTAAATTTAGATAATCAGATTTGTGTCGTCAGTATTTATTTGCTAATAGTGTTCTTGACGCGATAGAGAAAATATCGAGGTTAAATTGGGCAGAATTTAAAGTACTTTCTAGCAACCTTTATTTACATTTTAGAATCGCATCAGATTGTTATATCTTTGTGAAATATCTATCAATGTATAAAATCCACAAGCAGTTTGTTCACTATTTACACCACTTAGCGTAAAGCACTTAATTTAATATATACATAAACAAGATAATGTAGTAAAAAATATATAACATATGTCTATGCAAATAAACAATATAATAATTTCCATTTAGCAATGCACACATATACAAATTGTACACCAAATACCACCTAAAATGCACTGTTGTATAGAAGAATTATGCCAGTGTTGTTTTTCGTTTTACAAAGAGGAATTTCACGATTTTACTCGATTTTCACGATTTTACTTGGTCCTCCTTTTTTCATTAGTTGCAATTTCATTTTCGCGATTGTATATATTATTTGGCATGAAATTTCACTTTTTTAAGACTGAGTTATGTCAAGGCCCCTATAGCAAAGAAATACCGTATGGTCTACTATAAAATATGATAAAGCTTTGGTTAATTATATATGTTGTTAATTATCAAGTGAAATGTTTTACTAAATTAATGCATTTATTCTTTTTTTAATGTTACGTGAACGAAGTCACGGGTAACAGCTAGTATTCATATATATTAACATTTAAAAATACATAACAAATGCGCAAAATGATGCATTAAAGAATGCCAATGCTTAGATACAGAACTAATTATATTATATTCAGATTACAGAATACATTTATAAAAGTGCTTACTGCCACATTTTATCCAATATATGTTTTATCAATTCCGGATCACTTAGATTATCACTATTAGAAATTTTCATGATATCTGCCATTCGTTGTATTAAGTTTGGATTTCCTTCAAGCATTTCTTTAGCAGTGCTCACTGTATAAGTCCAGGCATGGTCAATTAAGTAAATGCTAAAGAAAAGAAGATTAAAGTTTAATGAAAAAAAATAATAATAATAATTTAACAACTGTTATTTGGTTTCATTCAAAATGTGTTTTTACTTGCCAACTTTAGCTTCTACTTTTGTAAAAGTGATTTTTGAGGCAAAAATAATTATCTATTTATCACGTAGAATTACCGTAATTTCCGGTATATAACCCGTGACTCAAATAAATCAATTTTGAACCAGACATTTTATTTATTATATAAATTCAAATAAGTACCAAGTAGAAACAAGTTACATTTCATTGAATAAAATTTCTGGTTCGAAAAAAATTTCTTTGAACCGCAGGTTACATAAACCAAAATTTACGGTTTATACTGAGTGATTCAAAATATAGGTAGTAAGGTTTATCTCTTACATAATGTCAGCATTTTCTGGCATTAAAAAATGAAAATTCATAAAATTAAAGCATCTTAATTTGGTAAAATTTGGTTGTATGAGAGGTTTTTGAAAAGTAAAGATACAATGCCGCATACTCATTCAAGAGACTTTTAATTGATAAAATGTCCATTACACCTTACTTTCTGGTATATGCCTTATTTTTCAACATAGTTGCCGTCATTGTCTAATCATTTGTTAAGTCTGGGTACAAGCTTTTCTATCCCACAGTCATAGAAGTTTACCGCCTGTTGTCGAAACTACATTTCAACTTCGATTTTGATCTCAACATAGTCGTGGAAGTTTTGCCATGTAAGATGTTTCTTCAATTAAAAGAATAAGTGGTAGTCGCTGTGTGCAAGGTCTGTGCTGTAAGGTGGACGGTTCTTCATGAAACATTGGTCCTTCCTCTAGAGAACGCACAACACCATTTCGTTATATTTTGTCGATTCATATTGTTTACATAGACAGAAACAATTTCTTTGTGAATTTCCACTGGACGCTCATCTTTTGCATGAAGAAAACTTATGATGGAATGTACATCACATTTGGCATTATAAACACTTGCTACATGAAACAGACTCACCGTACAAATAACAAATGTCTGCAAGGGAAATGTTCAAATTTACAATATGTTCTGCCAATGTGCTCATTAAAACTTTTTCTTTACTGCTGTTTGAGGTGTATCTTTACTTTTCAAAAACATCTCATTCATAAGCACTTTTTTTTTTAAACCTCTTAGACCCAGGGCAATATTTTACTAAATATAAATTATAGAAAAAGGTAATCATATAAAAAATTAAGTTTACTATTTTAATACATATACACATAAAACGTATGAAAAAGTAAATGACATATTTAAAAGCTATACTTGAATTTTAATACACATTGCAATTGAAAGTATGTTTCTGTGATCAGCAGTTTGAAAGATAACTAGTTGACCCGATAGGCATTGCCCGGGCCCGTTATAATAACTTTAAATAAACCACAAATTTGGATAATTTTGTATCTTTAACCCAATTTTGTATAAATTTATATTTTAAATGAAAAATTCACAAAAAAAATATTGATATTTAGTGGTAAAAGTGCTTCTAAGAAGACATGACATTTTCTTGTTTTTTCATGTACATTTGGATACCTTTAGTATTAGACAATAGATGGCAGCACTACCGATTCAATCAGGCCTATTTCAAATGTCCCTCTCCTCTCTTTTTCAAATAATGATTTTAACTATCTTTATATATTTTAACGTTTCATAAGCAATAAACTAAAAGTTTTTTCTAGTATTGTATTACTTAAAGTTATAGATTAAGAAGGCATTTTTTTTTAATTTAAATATTTTTAATACAAGTACTTTTTATTTATATTATATTTTTACAAATTTAATTTGTAAAAATGTTGTTGGGTGTTAAACTTTACTTAATTCAAAAGCATTTGAATACAAAAAAAACAAACAAATTATATATGTAACTTCTTTTCCTGAAAATGTGACAGTAATTGAAATGAACTACAGCCAAAAGTAATGCAAAAATTATTCTTTCGGAAGTGGGACTCGAACCCACTTTCTTTGCAGAGAACCAGAGCTTAAACTAAGGCCTTAGAGCTTAGACCACTCAGCCACGCTGATCACGTTCAAGAGTAGTACCTTAAAACTAAACAGGTTTTATATTTAATATCATGCATGAACAAAAACATTGAATTTGCACTGAAATTTTTAGCTTGTCACATAAATATATAGGATTATGTTATAGCCTCTATTTTGAAACACTGTGTATAATTTTTACATGAAAACATTATATATATTGATATGATATATAAATATATTCTGATGTTAATTTTCGCCTATGGTTCATCACAACATGACTATAAATAATTCTTTCAAAAATTGTTTAAAAGGTTAGATTACTCAAACATGATTAATCTTAAATCTACAAAATAAATATATAAATCTATCTCAATTAATTTTATTTGACTATTACTATATTGCCTAACTGAAATATTTGTATGCAAATACCAGTAAGTAATCCATAATTTATATCAACATTTCCCGAACTTTTAATAACCACCTAAACCTTGTGTAATACAATACAGAACCATTTATCCAGAATGGTTGGTATCAGATGTATTATGGATAACTGGTTTTCTGGATAACTAGTTGAGCATTAACCCATTCAGGACCATGGTTGCATATATGCACCCTCAAAAAGAGCATACAGAATTTGTTTTAGACACCAGTAAAAAATAAAAGTAATATTTACTTTCTCTAATTAGAGCATTTTTGTGATAGTTTAAGTAAAGGTAGCTTTCTAAAAAAAAGTGGTGCCAACCGAATAAAATTTGTGTAAAAGCCGCCGGTCCTGAAGGGGTTAAAGCAACATCCATTTGATCAGATTTTTAGAATTAAATGTTGCTGTGGCATTCTTTCTGATTTCAAATTAGTTATTAGATTACTCAGATTAAGAATCAAATTCAAACAAGATCTAAGATTGACAGAGTTTGAAAGAAGGTAATTTATGGGAATCCCTTGGAAAAAATTATATCATCCATAGAAATTCATGACAGGGGAAATATAAATTACCATGATAGGCAACATTGAAATAAGCCATATACCACATTTGGCACTTTTGAACAAAATTCTGACTAGCATCCCTATAATCAATAAATGATTTTTAAAATAATAATAATGCTAAACTAGTTATAGCAAATCTGCAACAATGCAATGGCATTTGATATTTTCCTGCTTTCGCTCCAGTGCTATCTCTGATTAAATGAATAAGAGAAAGTCTTATAAGAGCAATTATGTGTTGAAAATAAATATAAAAAGAAGTGGCTTGGCAACTTGCAGGTTTAAAAGAAGATTCAGATAATTTGGATTTCAAATAATTTACAGTATGAAACTGTTTATCTGGAAACCAATTAACTAGAAAACCAGTTATCTGGAAGGATATTTCCAAATGACCAATATCAGAATTTTTCCAGAAAAAAAATGCCATACGGTATCAATTTCACATGTGCATTGCTTGAAACATTACAACATGCATGGTCTAATGTGATGTCAACATTTACAATTTGAAATGAAAGCACATTTAGTTAGATATTAAACATTTTGATTTTTATGCAGAAAAAACAGAGAACTTTTTGATTCCAAGGCATCCCCATAAATTGCCTTCTTTTAAATTCTCATTAATCTTTGATCTTGTTTGAATTCAATTCTTAATTTGAGTAATCTAAAAATTAATTTAAAATCAGAAATGATACCACCATCACATATATTCTACAAATATGATCAAATGAATGTTGCTTTAATGTCCAACCAGTTATCCGGAATACATCCAACCCCCAACCACTCTGGATAAATGGTTCTGTAATGTATTCCTGAAAGTTAAAACAGCTGATCAGATCAAAAGTTGGACAAAATGTAGGTGAGTCTGACAAGTATAGTAAATTCCAATACATAACAGTTAAACTACAGAAGATAATATTAAAATGCACGCATTAACTAACTGATCTTCATCTTCAGGGTCCATAGAACACTTTGTAAGAACTCTAACTTCCGGTTCTTCATCTTCAGAAACCTACTGGACAAAATAAAGGATTTGTATTAAATCCTACTTACATCCAAATAATAATTCTTATAAATTTAAATAATAATAACCAGGGCTTAAAAAATGTGGTTGCCAGAACACCAGTAATTAGTCTATTAATTTATAAAAAAACCTTATGTACTTTTCGAAAATCTATGATTAAAGTATGTATGTGAGGGTTGGGGAGTAAAAATATCTTTTACCAACATCTAGAAAATTTTGCTGCCTGACAGATTTTTAGCTATAATAAAACTAACAATAAAGAAGAAAATGAAGAAAATTTATATCAATATATATATATATAAATATTTTATCTATTCTTTACGGGTTTTTTATTTCCAATTTTATTATTTCAAATTTTAATATTTCCAATTGTTTTCTGGTAATAATTCAGTATACCTGGGTGATTCTACTGATCTTAGCATATATGCCAGTAGAATTATGAAATACTGAATTATTTTTTAAAACACATGTGGGTACATCCAGGCAGATGATTATATCTACATGTGTTTTTTCATATCCAATTCTGATTTAATTCTCTTGTTGTCCAATTTTCCATTGTATATGGTTCATATTTCATTTCTTAATCCATTTGTATTCACTTGATAGCAACTCCAAATTATTATTTTTTTTTTTTCCTCTCTCTCTCTCTCTTTTTAAATTTTCTTCATGTTTTCAGTATTTTTGGCCAATTACCATTGAAGCACAAGCTATGGTAATATTATGATTGCACGTGTTAATCTATTAGCTATGTGGTATTCTGTCTACACATTATCATTAATTATCTCTTTGAAGATTTAAGTAGAATGATACAAGAACTTGATATGTTTTTTGAAATTCATAGATATTATAATTATATATATATATATATATATATATATATAAATTTTATTAGAAAATAATTTTTTTTTAAATAAATTGATGAATTTCTTACCTTTAAAGATTGACAAAATAAAGATTTAATTTTTTTTTTTTTTTTTTTTTTGTTTTTCTGCCTGTAAAACTTCTTGACACAGTGAAGAGAAGTTTTACAAATTTGCACAATCTTATTACACACACTAATTCTGTTTAACATGATTTAAGAAACCATATCAATCCAAAGATTCACTCCTATCATTGTTATAAATTCAACACTAGATAATATCTAACCAATTAAGTCCTAAGACTATGCAGAGTTTTTCCCCCAGACAGTTTCAGAAGGATGCTGCACCCTGCTTGCAAACTTTTAATAAAAAGCATTTTTTTTATTGCAGTTTCTTAAAGTACAATTAGCAAAGAATATTCAGTTACATTTTCTAATCAATCTGATAAATATTAAGAAAGTTATGCCACTTTTATTTACTTTGTTCTATAATACATAAGTCATAACTTGAATCTTTGAAGTTATTAACTATGTTCTTAAAATCAGTGATCACAATAACTCGAATAAATCTCAACCAATCTTCTTCAATTTTTTATCAAATTTTAACAATATTATATAGAGAGTAATTGCTAATTTGGTGATCTTTTTCTATTTTTTATAAACAATCAAAGTTCAAATTTTTTTTGTAAAAATTGGTACTAACTTTGAATGGCTACCATTTTGTTCAAAATCAAATGATTTCAAAAAACAAATGATTACTTTCTAGTTTTAAGTGTTCGGAGTAAAGACATACATTTTATAATTTCAGATAACATTTGACAGAGTTACAGCGATCACCATGGACGACTACCAGAATGACACCATCTGCAGGGATCTGGTCTGATGGGGACACCCTTCGTTATTACAGAAATCAATTTCTTTTCCTTAAAGTGTAATAAACAAAATACAAAATGAGTATTTCAAATATCTAGCTTCATTTTCCTGATATAAATTCTCCAAAATACACATTTTTTTTTTACCTTGCAGGTAGGTATTTAAAAGAAAATAGCACCCTTCTTGATTCTCATCCAAAATACGGTGCCTTTCTTGCCTCTTAATCAGAAATTGGCCCTTTTACTGTCTTTTGCATTTAAAATATTGCTTGCAATGTAAAACTGACTCATTGCCATGACCTAAAAAAGGTCTTGACACTTAAATATTATGTGCCTTTAAAAATCAAGAAAATACCTTAAGAATCTAAAAAGGGCACAGATGTCATATACACACCACGTTGGCACAATTTTTTTCACCCGCCAATTTGGCGAAAACTTTGTTTTTGAATATTAGTTACAAATAGCATGTAATAATTGCACGGGATTCTTTATTTCAATATAAAAATAAAATAACATAATAAATGAAATAGCTTCTATTATTTTAAAAAAGGAAATAAAAATAAATAAATGATAGTTTGATATAAATAAATATTGATATACATAATAAAAATAATTTATAGAATTAAAATAAAAAATAAAAGTAAATAAACAACAATTTACATAAGAAAGTTTTTGCCAAATTGGTGGAGCAAAAAAAGATCGTGCCAACATGGTGCGTATATGACATCTGTGTCCGAAAAAGTTCTCTTTTTTTTACCAATAGCATCCGCTCTTTTTTTCGGCTGCATATAGACCAAACACTGTCACAAGAGCCATAAATTATTTCTCTGGATAATCTTTTCCAAAGACTCTGAGGTCAGTGTGACCTTTTTTATTGCTCTTCAAAGGTTTCAAAGCAAAGTGCAGAAAGTCAATAAGAGAAATTCTCTTCATAGGAGGTGATAAACAGGGATCCTCCTCCACTAATGTTGCATTCTTTCGCCATGCAACAAAAGAATTACCACATCAAACAAGCTAAAAAAGATACTGCACTCCATTGAATTGGCGTATTTCAACCTTTTAAACCTGGAGGAAACTGATCATAATATGTCCATGGGTCAGTGTGGTAAGCATTGTTTTTACAAAACAGTACCAAAGTATACTTAACAGCATCTGTTTATCTTAAATCTTACTGCATAATTTTTTTCTATTGTTATGGAAAAATTATTTAACCCATTCGAGACCATGTGTGCATATATGCACCCTTAAAAAGAGCATACAGAATTTGTTTTTGGCACCAGTAAAAAATAAAAGTAATATTTGCTTTCTCTAATTTGAGCATTTTTGTGATAGTTTAAGTAAAGGTAGCATTTTAAAAAAAGTAGTGCCAACCGAATAAAATTTGTGTAAAAGAAGTCCGGTCCTGAAGGGGTTAATACTCTTTGAGTGGTGTAAACACATCTATATATATATTTGTTTTACGTGGCGTGGAAATAGGGCTGAATTTCTACCTTATCGTTGGCAACAACCGTAGTTTCCAGAGCCCAGACCAATGAACAGACACGATTGTGTTAGCTCCACCTCCAATATGGCGGTCATTGTCAGAGCAGTGAAACTGAAGCTAGCAATTATTAAAAATAAAATAATATGAACGTAATCCAAAGCGTCTGAGGTGATTCCTCATTTTAATTATGAGTAATATTGTTAATTTCAAATTAATTCTCAACTCTTATTTAGAATTTATTTACGAATTTCACTCGCACAAAAAATCGGAGATAATAAAATATAAACTTTCTAGAATGCCCCTGCTGCCATCTGCTGCTGTTTTATTGAAGTAAAAATAATTTATTTTTCCGAGAAAATGTCGAATGAAATTTAAGCAATCATTGATGATAAACTATCTTCCTACCACATAGTGTTTTTTTTTTAATGAATTTAAGCCGTGCTGTACAATATTATAGGTGCAATAAGTTTTAAACTAATTATGTTTCCAAGATCCTTCTTTCATAGTATTTAAATGATTTATATGCCCTTTAGTAGCATCAAATAAATACATTTTTAGTTGTGTTTTCAATTACTTTGTTTACATTAAAAAAATTGTCAATTTCATATGTTCAAATGATTTATTGTAGTACTTATTCCAGCTAGAATTACTAGAAAAATAAAAAGACGCGAGCGAGCGAAGCGAGCTGAGATCGCGTAGCGGTCTCAATGTGAATTGCTTTACAATTCACGGGGGGTTGACGAGCGTTAACGAGTAGGGGGCTTAGCCGCCTAGTACATATATATATATATAACTTCAAGTAAAAATTTTGAATTTTATTGCTTGTGTGACCAAAAATGCTGTTGATCTATTTAAGGGTCCTCTCTCCTGACGAGAAAAGATGTGGTGCTTGCTAATGTTAATCCTATGGAGCATTATTTTTCTAATATCTCGTTTGCATTTCAATATTTTTAAAAGATTTTTTTTTTATTGGATAGCAGAGATCAATCTCTATTTCCACCATTGATTACTTTTTTTGATTTTCTTTGCAAATTATTTTTACGAAGATACTTTCACTTTCGAAACCAGTTCTGAAAGTGAAAGTATCTTCTTAAAATAACTCTGCAAAGAAAATTGGAAAAGTAATCAACGGTAGAAATAGAGATTGATCTTTGCTATCCATTGCAAAAAAAATCTTTTAAAAATATTGAAATGCAAACGTGATATTAGAAAAATAATACGCCATAGGATTAACATTAGCGAGAGTGTATTTTCACATGAAGAGAGAGGACCTTTAAATCAGTTTGACAGATATCGTATAAAGCAGATTTGAATTCAGACATTTTTCTCTGGAAGGCATTTCTGCAACTCTGAAGGGACATTATGGAGTTCTGGGGGGAATTTGCACTTTCAGGACATCAATAAATAGAAAATTAAAAAACTTCCAAAGAGGAATGATGGTAAGAAGATGGGGAACACACCCAAAACAGTACTCAGAACACCATTAAAATCATGCATGTTTATTGAATTAGAGATTTTATAATAAAATTTTAATGTTTCACTACATCCAAAACATTAAAATACTATAACACATATGATAGCAATCCTAAAACCTATTAAACAAGAATTGTTATGGTTATGAACAAAGTTAAAAATATTACCAATATAAACAAAAAATACATTTAATTAAAAGGGGGGGGGGAGAATACATTAAATACTCACATCCTGAGCATAAAGAAAATCATTTCCAGCATCAAATATCTGAAAAAAAAAAATTAAGCAAAACGTTATGGTCTATCTGGAAGAGATGATCTTTCCAATTTATGTTTCAAACATAAAATAATGAAAATAAAACTACTAAGAAAAATGAAAATAAAAATCTTATTTTTTACACTTTTCTTTTATGTGGGTATAAATGTTACCAACATCATTTTTTTTTTTTTTACTGATGGCACACCATGCAATCCTTGGTTAAAGAATTGTAACATATGTACATCAATACGAAAAATAGAAACACATTCAAAAAATAAAACAAAAAAAAGCTTTCACATTTTATATATGAAATACAAAATAATAATAACTGTTTTAATTCCTCCTGTACAAAAAAATTATTGGCCTGGCCTGGTAAAGATAAAAGTTTGGCCTGGCCCAACTATTTCTACAAAACATGCCAACAATATTGCTGAAGCAACATTATCTTATAATTAAAATTATTCAAAAAGCACACTTACTTATACATAGATTTTATTTGAAGTTCGTGGAAAACAGAATAACAATATTAATGACCACTTAGACAGTTATGTACATAAACACTGATTTAAAAAATTGACTTCAACAATTACATTCAAATGAAGATTCTAAGAAAATCGACTGAATCTTAGAAAAAGCAAGACACTAGGCAACATTGAATTTGGCGAAGCGATAAATCACTTCTTCTTGCAATATCACCTTACCTTCTTTAATTTAATTGGTTTTTTCAGCTCGCTGGGTTTCTTAAAATGGGTGTTTTGTTAAGTTGGTGTTTTTTTTATTTTGCTGTTTGTGATGAAGATTAAGATTGAATGTACAATGTGTATGACTAAAGCCTGTACGACAGATTGAATAGTTGTGTATTTCGGGGTCTTTTTTACATATTTTGAAATATCTCTTCATACACAGTCTATTTTAAGATGTGAACAAAAGATGAGAAATAAAAGTAAGTGAATTTTTATTGATTTTATTTAAGAATAAAGCCAAATAAAGGCAGAAGCCTAATAAAGGTCATTATGAGACAACAACAATCATTTATGAAAATATTAAACTATTCGATTTCAAATCAATAATAGTCACCTCCAAGTGTCATCCTTACACTTTTTTCTCTCAGGTGCAAGGCCACACCTGTCGCACACTCCTAAGGATGGCTCTGCTTCTCACTCTTTTACTTTGTGGATTTCCCCCCACACACACACACATACACACACCGAAACAGCTTTGGAATTAGCCTGCTGTCCACCATCTTGTATTTATCGCCCGCGGTCAACCATCTCATTTTTTAAATCAAAACATTTTAACTTTTATTATTAAATATAAATAAATTAGTATTCTGTTTTCTATTTAACTTGATTATGTCAGCAACAAAACAAATATTTTGATTTATTACTTGCGGTCAGCCATCTCATTTTTTAAATCAAAACATTATAACTTTTATTATGAAATATAAATAAATTAGCCAACAAAATTAAACAACGCATTTATAATAAGTAAATATGGATGAAAATTATTTTGAAAATGAGAAACAAAACAAATATGTTTTAATTTTAAAAACAAGATGGCGGACAGCAGGCTAATTCCAAAGCTTACCCCATACACTTACTTCTCTTGAAAAGTATGACATAGTTAATGGATGATCCCTGAGGTAGCAGATAGAAAGAAAAAGACTGCAGGAAACGAAAAAGCAAATTTGCTCCTTTTGATAAATAGTGTTGTAAGAAGAAATCCTCCAAAGTGTGAAAGCCTGTGAATGGCAACACCTGAAGTTACTTTACATCGAATTTTGTTTGACGGTTAGAACGAAAACAGAAGAATGTGAATGTGTTTGCTTTTGTTTTAAGAAAATAAAAATGTTAAGAGTGAATATTTTGAAAATCCTATTTTAAATGGAAATATTATGTATAGTATGTGCATATAAATATTTTGCTTTATGTTTATTCAAGATGTTGTGTAATTAAAACTAAAGAAAGATATCTTCAGCATCTGTCACCATTCCAGCGAAGTCGTGATTTTTATTTCTAATTTACTGTTTCCACAAACAGAACCAAACTAAAACACTACTTTGAAATTCAAACAAATTGAGTAAAAGCTATTGTTAGGCCATATGCATTTGGAATCCAAATTCAGTAATTCAAGATCTCATATTCTGCATGTAAAAAAAAATTTTGTACCGAAATTTCTTTATAATAATAAGGGTTCCTAAAAAATGCACAAAAATTAAATGTGCTTTATTGTTTACTTTCTTCACAAATTAATGATAAAATTTGGCCTGATATTACAATGGAAAAACATTCTCAGCCTGACACAGCATGGAAAAAAAAAACGAGATCAGGAATAGTGAAGTTTAAGCCTGCTGTAAGTTTGCAGAGTTTGTAATGTTCAGCCCCATTATGACCTCTAGTGTCTGCTATGGAGGTTTCACTATATTCCTAATAAAATTCAAAGAAAACTTACAATATTTGTTTATACTAGAGGGCTAGAACCTGTCTTGCAGCCACGAGCGGCCCACCAAAAATATTTTAGTGGCCCATAGTGTTATTTTGAATACAGTGCAAACTTATATGCAGGGGTCTGTCCAGACTTTTTCCCAGGTCCTGTTTTAGTGAAATTGTGAACAGCTTTTCATATTCATGAAAAATCTAGTCGTAATTTTGTGAATTTGAAATGATCATTATATCCAGGTTCTTGTTCATACATTTTAAAGAAAATATATGGATGTAAAATACACACATTTTCTTTATATATGTAAAAGTGACAGGTCAGATTTCACTTTTAAATGATTAAATTTGTAAAAAGTTCAGTTTAAAGATGGAAAATTTTGTAAAAAGCCTATTTTTAAGACAAAGAATTTTGTGAAGGGTCCTGTTTTAAGATGAAAAAAATTGTGAAGGGTCCTGTTTTAAGAGGAAAAATTTTGTGAAGGGTCATGTTTTGAAATGAAAATTTTTGTGAAGGGTCTTTTAAAGGACCCAATTTCTTTCTAAATAGATCCCTGATATGCTTTTTTTTTTTTTTTGCATAAAATAAACTTCTTTTGAAACAGTAGTAGTCTCTCCCCCTCCCCTTAATACAATGTTTTTTTGTTCCTATGTGGCTATTTAAATTTATAAGTGGTTGGATGTATGGTTAAGTAAGAATTCCGATTCAAAATTTTTATTTAACCTACAAAAAAAAAAAAAAAAAAAAAATTGAAAAAAATAAATAAATAAATTTGGTAATCATGACAATTTTTTTCTTTAGATAATTAGGATCAAGTAAGTCACTCGGTACACAAAATTCTTCTCTACATCGACTCAAATGTCGACAAAGGCAACTTGCTCCTTCCATGCCATAAGATAACAAGCTAGAATGCTTTTAGAGCAACAGTACCACTTTATGCTAACAGCTCTTTAACATATATACATACTTTCTCATCTATCATTATGGTATTGTAGTAAGCACAGTAGTGTTCCGCTTCGGAACAGATGGGCAATTCCATGGTTACATTTATGGTGGTGGTTTAACATAGAAATGCATTATTTTTTATGCCTTTTTTTTAAATGCACAGAACTTTTTGTTGAATAATAAAGAAAAATGTCTACTTTTTGTATTTGTGCAAGAAAAACATGATAAACTTTATTAGTTTTATAGACTGGGTCATCTAAAGTATGGTTACTCTTGTTACCTGAAAAAGACATACATTTTTTATCACTCTACATTAATGATTATTTTATCTAAACTACACAATAAAATCTTCAAATTTAAAATTATTTCAAAAAAGGAATGATTACTTATTAAATGAAAACCATCTACAAGTTTTAAATTCTAATATATTATTTAAAATTGAAAAAAAAGCAGGTTACTCTTGTTACAAAAAAATGGTTACTCTTGTTACATTCCCGTCTAAAGATTTGGTAAAAAAGTTATAAGACACATCATGAGTGCAAATAACTATATAATGATGCATTTATTAAATTTTATCAAAGAAAAAATGATTTCTAGAGTTTACAAGTGATGGGAAACTCAATTTTTTTACAATATTCTCTTTTTTGTAAAAAAATTTATCAGGATTTTTAGGCCATTTCCAATTTTTGCCTGCAGGAATCATCACATTTACAGAATAAGAGTCATTTATTTTGCTTATAACTTCACCCGGATAAAATTTTCCATCATACTCTACTAATACCCATTCTCCTGTCATGCTATGTTTGGGGCATCATTCTTTGTTACTATAGAACCTATGGATTTTCCATTTATTATTGAGAAAAAGTGCATTTTGCCTATGCCTTTAATTGGCAAATTTTCAGTAAAAATGGATTTACAATCTAAAAGCATATTTCTTTTTTCAATAATGTCAGGTTCTATATCACCTCAATCTTTGATGATTCACTTGCTTTCGCAAAATCAGAAGCATTGTGTACCATACATCATTTGTTTTTTGTATTGCTCCAAACAACACGCTTTACTGTAGCTCCTATTCCATCGACTGGTCCTTTACCATGTGATATGGCAAAAAAATTCCATTTATAATCACATTATGTTTTCTCTCTAAATGAAGTAGCAATGACATCACATACTAATTTTTTAATTGTGATGTGGGCCCATCAGACCACATCTATAAATTTAACATGGCTTGGGATTTTCTCCAAAAGTATATCTATATATGCAATCACAGTTTCTTTACTGTGGGTTAATTCAACCAATACTAAAACTAATGGATGTATTTTACCATCATAATAAAGTGCTGATGTGAATAGACTCACCTGGGACTGGTCCCAGTGAGCAGAGACTGTATCTCATCCTGGAACACACATTTATAATTTTCGGAAAAATCAACTTGTACAAGTGCTTGCTTCCTGTCAAAGTCTTCTGATAAAGCTTTTTCCCTTGCAGCATTATACTTTACAGCCTGATTTCTTTTTATATAGCAATGTTCCATGAATGTTGGAAGTAGAGAATATATATAATCACATATATCTTTGGTTGTTTCTTCTTGAAGAACTTTCTCTATTCTCTCTTTTCCATCCATCTTTCCATACATACCATGAAACAGAATCATCTTCTGATAAATTGAACTTGTCTAAGAAAGTCTTTTCGAAATTACATTCATCACACTTTTTTAAACAGCAATTTTCTGTTGCTATGTCACAGATCATAATTAATTAAAATATTTATTATAAGAAAAAAAAAAAATCCTGACATTCTAGAACAATCACATGTTAATTTATAACTTAATTTATGCTGAGTTGAGTTGTTAATGTGCCAGACTGTTTAACTATTTACAATAACTTCAAGTTTCATCTAGCTATTAAAGATAGTGTTGAAATGATGAAAAAAGTGATTTAAAATCACTCAATAAATTAAGCAAGTTGTGGTTACTCTTGTTACAAAAAATCTAAAGTTACTCTTGTTACAAAATTAAATTTAGAGTAATAAATCATAATTTTGATAAATTAATTTCATACTGTTGAAAAGTGCATAAATACAGATAAGCAACATATCTGTATGGATAATTTTGATTTAAATTTATTTTTTTCTCCTTAGGATAAACTTTTATATGTTTTTGGTTACTCTTGTTACATGTCAAAGAACAAATTTAATTAACCTTTTTAATTAAAATATTTTACATGTATATTTATTTTTTAAATATTAACTAATAAAAAGATACTTACTACTACTGTAAAAAATAAAACTGTAATGAAACAAACAAAACTATTATGAGTAATTGGCATTTGGAATAATATGAAATTCGTCAATTTTTGCTGTTAATTTTTTTTTTTTACTTTGCAACCCATTTACAAAAAAAATACACCTAAATATAGAAAAATTTCTTAATTTTATTTTTCTTCGGACTTTTTACTAAAAAAAGATATATAATACACCTATGTCTTAAGAAGAAAAAAAAACATTCATGATGTCCTATTTTGCATGGAATTGCCCAGATGACTTATAAGCCCTCAGGTCCGCCATTTTGTTTTTTTGGTGAAAACCCGTTTATCGCCAACAAGAATTTGTCGCTTTGGGCTATTTTAGGTTTTATTTTTTATTTAATTTTGGAATATATACAGATTAAAATATGTACAGAATAAACATAATTACAAAATATATACACAAAATTTCGCCAAATAATGGCCACGCGATCTGAGGGCTTATAAGTCATCTGTTCCGAAGGAAGATTTTCATGCATATTTTCTGGCAATCTATTCATTGTTTCATATATATATAATGCATTTTTTAAAATATTTATACAATTTATTTAAATTTAAAATAAAGAAGCCATTTATCTATTTTTATAATATACAAACAGAAATAAATTGTATTATATAAATATATATAATGCTTATATATATATATATATATATATATATACACATATAAACAAGCATAAAAGTTATGTTGGTTTCATAGCTGTTTAGGATAATGCAAATCTCTCTTTCAGAAGCCCAAATTGCACCAAGCTCTTTAAAAAAAAAATGTCACTATAATGGAAAAGTATAATATAGAGTTTTGAAATTAAATATTGTATGCAAATATAAATGTATCAACTAATAAATATATATATATTTTTTTATGAACAATGTGAAACATTACATAATTTACTTTCGTTTTGATCAGTTTTTCATAATAATCTATGTAAAAATTATTTTGCTTATAAAGGGAACAGATGCTTTACACTCAGGCAGTGATGTTTGGCGACTTTTAGGTTGGCATGATTTTCAAGCCCAAACCAATAACTGCATACAATGGCTAAGTTGCCATTAAAGGAAAAAATCCCCTAAATTTGGCGACTTTTTTCCTTTTTATAACCGATTAAAAAAATAAAAACTTGTGCATGAGTGTATGACATCATAGCCTTATAAAGCATATTCTGTTACTCTAAAGTGAAATTTTTAATGAAACATCTATAACAAAGTGCCTTAAAAAAATCATTTTCCCCAAACTAAAATTTAATTTCCAGGTTATGAAAGGAATTCATTCAGAGTCAAAGTTCATTTACCAATTGCAATTCGATACAAAATCAGCAGAAACAATTAGTAACAGCATTAGACACTCGTCTTTTTTCTTTCTGCATAAGAAAACAATTGATACAACATACAATCTATCTATATACGTCTCCTCTGTTAAGTCCACCTATAAACAAAAAAGAATGCATCAAAAAATGTCAATCAGCTGGTACATTTTTCCCCTTCTGTTTAAAAAATCTCCAAAATCATTGTTATATCTCACCCAAACTACGCGACATAATGGAACAGATGTATTACACTCACGCACCGATGTTTGGCGACTTTTTGGTTGGCGCGATTTTCAAGCCCGCGCCAAACCAATAATTTAATACAATAGCAAAGTTGCCATAAAAAGAAAAAAAATCCCCTAAATTTGGCGCTTTTTTTCCTTTTTATAATCGATTTAAAAAAATGAAAAACTGTGCGTGAGTGTATGACATCATAGCCAATTATTTTTTCAAAGTGCACGAAATACATAGCATACAACCTTCACATGCTCTTTCATAAATGAATGCTTTTATTCCCCCTCTTAAACAAAAAAATCACTTATGTGTTCGAATTCAAATTACATACCGCAGCACATAATTTTTTGCACAAAGTTTTCCATTTACACTCAGGAACCCTTAAAGCGCGAAGTCTATCAGCATGGGCATTTAAAAATGCTTGATACAACTCTTCATCAACAGTTTCATCATCAGGATTGTGAAAACTTCCCATATTTAAAAAAATTTATTGAAATGCTTCAGAAGTAATTTGATATTGTGCGTTGTTTATAATGCGCTTTTAGATTTTAACCGTTGGAAATAAAGTTGTGATAGAATTCACATTTATAAAAGAAACTTAAAGCACCGGGCCAAAGGCTTAAAATGTACACGTGATTTTGTTTACATCCAACAATTTGGTTGGTTTGTTGACTGTTGGATGAATCTAGGAACAAGCGATACATAACAGGTCATTCCGGTTCTGGTTACATCTGTTGGGAAAAGTTTAAGGTCTCAGGTGTCGGAATATAATCTCCAGGACATTTCATATTTTACAGGTCTTTGAAACTTGTTCATAATGATTATATTTTGAACTAATTGAACTTTTATGTGATATTAATGAGTTATATGTTAGACGCTAAGGCTAAAATAAAACTTATCCAAATTTGAACTTCTAGAATTTTTAAAAGAGTTTATAATAAATAATAATTTTATCAATATCTTATCATTGTTACGTTGGTTTCAACTTATCATTGTTAAAAGAATGATTTTCTCGCCGCATTTTAAATGCTTGAATATCGAATTAATCTAGAAACTAAACTGAAGAGAATAAACTTCTCCATTTTCAGCTTCCTGTACCCAAAAATAAATATGTCCTCTGGGAATAACATTTGAGATTTGACGACATTTTACAAATGTTGTCCCCAGTTAAAAAATCTAATCTATATCTGAAAAGTTGACTTCTGTTTACTGTATGTATCGGATCGACTAGAAATGTGTTTAGAGTACCTGTGTTTATCCGAGAAGCAACATACGGGTACAGCGCCTAGAATACATAGTGTGGAAACCGGCAAATGGTGTAATGCTTTAAAAAGTGCTAAAAAGTTGTAGCCTATAAATGTGCAACGGTGCTCCTACGAACCTACGATAATGTTGCAACCAGAGACAAAAAAAATGCGTATCACGTTTTTTAGCCATGCTTTCATAATTTAAAAAAAAACTTATAAAAATCACTAAGTCAGAGGAGAAAATGATATAATTTAAGTATTTAAAATACTTACCACCAGCCGAAACATTCTAATACAATGTCAAGAGCTAGCAGATGGCGCTGCGAACCCATCCTAATATTTTCAGAAACGTTGTACATTTATTGGATACAATTTTTTAGTACTATTTTGTAGCCGGTTTCCACACTATGTATTCTAGGCGCTGTAATACGGGGGTTAATTTGATGGGTTAAGAGGATTTTGGACACAAACGCACATCGCAAGTCTGCCATTATCACCAAACTAATGTTTAATAGACGCTTTCCGAGGCTAACGAAAGAGACAGGCTACCGCGGTGCATTCCACTTATCTTTTTTTACAGACCGCTAGAGTGACGTGCTGCTCTTTCCGTACACCTGCATTGGTGGATTCGAGCATCACGTGACTCTCGCGGTCTGTAAAAAAAGATACGCGTAAAGCACCGCGGTAGCCTTTCTTTTTCGTTAGCCTCGTGCTTTCAGTCGTGACGTCAATGATGACGTTTTGCTTGGAAACTGACTCCAAACAAATAGTTGCTATGTTGCATTTTCTATTATGTTTGTATATTATACCTAAATCTTATGATTATATCTCACGGCAAAGCGTTTTAATACATTATATGCAGTGGTAATATTTTCTACGATTTATATTTAATAAGAAATGACACATAGCAACCGTTTGTTTGGAGTCAGTATCCAAGCAAAACGTCATGACTGACGTCACGCTGAAAGCGTCTATTGTCTTCAGCGATTATCCCCAAATTCTGTAATGTTGGTTGCCATAGTTAGGACAGAACTTCCATTCTGAGTCTGCCGGAGATCGCAACAATAATAATATGATACAATAATAAAACAATCTTCTTTTACTAAGCATGAAAAAAAAAGTTTATTAGCTATAGAGAAGTTGCAATCAGCTGATCAACCATTGTACTTCACTTGGAGGTCAGGGTACTTCCATCAATCAGAACTGCCTATTTGTAGTGTGTGACCTCCAACCTGACGTCAATTGCAACTGTTCCGTGTGATTTACAATATTGTTTTGTATCAATGAGATTATCTATATCCAAAGTTGAAACTTATTCATTTTAGCCTCAAGTCGATCTCAACACAGTTTAATAAAAAACAAGAACGAAAAATCATGCATCAAGCATAGATTATGTAACACTTTCAAAATAATTTTACAAATCTTTGTCGTCTGATAAGTAGAAAGATGATATCTAAGTAAACAATAAGGAAAACGCAATTTCAGGAATTACCAGCTATATTCTGGAAAATATCCGAATTCTTTTGTGCAGCCCTGTATATGATCTATAGATTTGTATATATACTACACAGAATGCTAAATTTTAGTTCAGTTAGGAAGCGTGTAGCACAGTTTAAAATTCCTCATTGGAATTTGGATCAATAATGAAATATGTACTTGAGAACTTTTGTGCTGCCCCGTATATGATATATACAATTTATACACACCAAGTAACAGACAAAAAATGAGTTAAATTTAAATACTAGTTCAGCAACTGAAAATGCATTTCCAGTAATTATTTTTAACAGACAGTAGCGAATTATTTTGTGTGTCCCTGTAAATGAACAATGAATGCTATATACACAATATTCTATAGTAAGCCTCTAATGCACCTTAGTGATATATCAATTTCAATATGTTTGAATTAGTAAAACATTATTAAAATGAACCACAAACGATTTTTCCCCATAGACCGTAATGTAACAGAATTCTTTTGAGCGTTCCTGTAAAGGAACTATAAGTGCTATGCACATCATATTCTATAATAGTATTACTGGGGGGGGGGGGGCTCGAAAGCCAAAGCACCGCGACCAGAGGTCTATTGTACTGTCCTCCCAGGTCTTCTAATTTTGAACCAATTCCAGATGAGAGACCTGCATCTGGATTGGCATCCCCAGAGGTAACGCTTATATAGAACTTGGAGGACTTTGGAGCCACGAACAGATTTAACGTGCACCAGCTCCCATTAACGTACACGGTCCCACAGCAGAGGCAGACGAGAGAGGATAGACGATGCACCCTCCCAAACACTGACCGCGGTCGATGCTGCTTGGCTTTCGGTGATCTTACGAGAACCGAGCTTTTACTGTCTACGCCACTGCGGGACTTCTATAATAGTAAGTAGTACCTCTTGTAATGTACCTCAGTGATATATATCAATTTCAATATGTTTGAAATTGTGTAACATCATTAAAATAAACCGCAAATGATTTTTCCGTAATGTTAGACCGTAATGTAACGGAATTCTTTTGAGTGTCCCTATCAAAAAACTATAAGTACTGCACACTTCATTTTCAATACCAAACATGCCATAGTAAACATCAATAACATATACATCAATTACATATACATCAATTACATGACAATCCTAATATATTTATGTGAGTTAGTGCATGGACAGACAAACACTCTTCAACTATGTTGAAAAGTGTTAAAAAGACTGTAATTTCACGAAATTGCTTACCTATATTTCTTCACAATTGTTTTCTTTAAAGACGTAACTTGTATTCATTACACTTTTTTTAAAACAAATAAAATGAATATATTTTTGAAAAATCTGATTGATTATTCTGTGACTCACCGATGGATTGTGACCCATACTTTTGGAAGCGCTGGTAATTGGTCGCTCTATTGGATATATAAATAATTCCATATGAATAGTTACATAAAGGATTTTTTCAATATGCCATTATAAGAAAGTTGCTGTAATGAGCAATCGTTATATCGAGTACCTATGGTAAATGTAATATTGAATGTTTCTTTGTTCAAAGGGATTATAAATCCATACTTTTTTGAAAATTACAAGTTTGTACTATCGCCCCTCCTTGGAGATTCCCTAGAATCGCCCCACCCTTACTCACAAAGTGAGTCACTAATTGTTCCTAAAATTCTGGTGGAATTACATAAGGGATAAAGGAGATAATTATCCCTCCCAAATCTTTGAAATTCTAGGTAATAATTCGCATTTGTATAGAAATTTATATAAATCATGTGAAATGATTCCAATCATTTAAGACTTATTGTATTTACCCCTCTTACTTATTGAATTTACAAGATATCCACAGATAAAAAGAAGCCTCTTTTCAATATTTTTAAATCTCCCGCTTCTCTCTCCCACACACACAAAAAAAAATCTTTGACAAATATATGACAAATAAAACATATGGGCAAATAAGACCCATACCTTTGTAATTTTTTAATGTTTTGCTATTTTTTTTTTTCAATACAGTACAGTAGTGAAAATCAGAGATTTCCAATTAGCTGGCTGCATGCAGCCCATGGTATTCTTTGCATGAATTAATTTATGCTGTAGTAAGCTTTTTATTTAAGAAATGGAAGGTGTTTAACCATTTTTTTTTTTTTAACAGCTTCTAAAATATACTCGGCCAACATTTTTTTGATACTAGCCAATTAATTTGCCCAAAATATTTTTTTTTTTTTTTTCTGTTAATAAAAAAAGCATAAGTTAATAAATTTAATATCTGTGACAATTTTTATTGCTGCTTTGAACTTATATAACAGATTTCAATGTAAAATTATTTATCAAAAAAGTGCTTATTTTTGAGAACATGTCAGAAAAAAGAAAGTGTTAAGTGGTTAATAGCAGAAAAAAAGCAATGATATTAAAAAAAAAAAAAAAAAAACATTTAAATAACATACTCTTCTATTCACGTGATCTTCATATTCATAAAATTTTGCAATGCCGCAATTTGTATGATCATTTGTGGCTTTCAAGCATGCATTAATTGGAAACACACAATATAGATTATAAGTATTATAAACTACCCAAAATGTACTGAAATTAAATTTGTGAAGAGAACCAAAAATACATATGCTTATTTTTTATAAATTAGAAAGCAAAAAATTTTTCAAATTTTATGGAGGTAGTTCTCTTTTAGCACTTTCCTAGTAGAGTGGGATTTTTTATATACTTCACCCAGAACGCATACGGTTTTACTCAAAAGAATTGCAAATTGTTAAAGAGATTAATATTTTTAGTTCTGAGTCAATCAGAAAGATTTGAATCAGTAAAAGAAAAAAAAAAAAATATTTTGTACACCTCTAATAGGTTTTGTTATTTTCTTCTATATTCATGCAAAGAAAGCATTGGATTCTTGAAAACATTCAACTTCCAGTTTCTGATATATCTACATGTTTTGGGATGTCCTGAATATAATTTATTTTTGGTAAATGTCTGTCAGTCTGTGAGTAATACATAAATTTTGTAGCCGCTCTAACTCAAAAACTAATGCACAGAATTTCATGAAACTTCATATTTAGTTAGATCTTGATGTAACTGAGTAGATTTAGTTGTACATCACCCAACAGGAGTAGCTGCAATGCTGTGTTTTCACAGATTTCTGTGTTAGTTATTAGAGATGAGTTCAGGCTCTTTTTTTTTTTTGAGTCTGAGCCCAATGATTTGAAATCAGAGTCCGAAAACTTTTGTGTCATGAGAGTCCAAGCCCGATACTGAAAGTATGTATTTGAAAGTTGTTAATAACATTTTAAAAGTGTTTCAAGATTAATTTTATCATTTAAAATCTCTTCTTACATAGAAATAATTATTAATCCCAAAGACTCTCCTATGACGACATTTTGTGATTTTTGTTTAAAATAGCAAATTTGTTATTTATATTCAATCACTGACAGAAATCTACAACAGTCACAATTCTTATTCCTTTAAAATATCATTGCACAACTATGGTAGAAAAACATGAGTTCTGTTTTCCATAATTCTAGAAAAGAGCTTCAGACAGAAAGAAAGGATAGACAAGGGATATCCCATGACTTCTTTAGGTTATTAACACTGACTGTGCCAAGGCTTTAGAATCAAGTAAAATCTTTCTCTTTATGTCCCATCAATAACAACTCAATTCACATTCAAACTAATTTTTAACACATTGAGTGCCATGTGTACCACAGGTGGTGTACACTTTATTTTTATTAGAGTGCCATGTGTACTGCTGGCGGTGTACACTTTATTTTTATTAGAGTGTCGTGTGTACCACGAGAAGTTATATGCAAATCTAAATTTAAAGCATATTAATTTTGATGGCACTCCAGTAACATACATTACTGTTGTTCTATGGCACCTAGATAAAGATTTTTTTTTTTTATTATTAATTTCTAATCTTATATTTCGAATGAGTTATAGAAGGAATAAAAAACATATTTTGGTTACAACTCAAAACTTTATTTCCCCAATATTATAATAAAATAACTCAATTCATCATTTTTACATTTTTCATTTTAAAAAAAAGGGTCCATTTTTATTGCTAATTCTGGTTATTACTAAAATAAAAACAATATTGGTACCGTTATAAATTGAAAAAAGAGAAAAACTTCTAAAAAAAAAAAAAAAAACTTGCGTGATAGCCGGCTGTGCATAAAACACATTTTTTATAAACTCTACTTACACTTAATAAATAAATAAATATCACTAAAGTTATTAATTTACTGTTAAATGCAGGACTGCCAGTGACGACTAATTTTTAATTCTATTTCGCATCACTCTCTCAAAATAAATTTTTTTCACATACACTTTGACAACATGTGCAAGAGAAATATACTACAAAATTATTTTTTTTTAAATAGTGGTGCGAATAGAATATAAAAATAGTTGACATTGGCAGCCCTGTAAATGCAATAATGGCACCCTGTGAAAGCTTAATTCATATATATGGTGGCACTCAACGTGTTAAAGGATTGTAAGACACTTTAAGAAACTAAGTTTTTAATTCCTTTTTTCAATAATGAATAAAATTTTCACTTTGAACCTGAACCCAAACATGTGTCTAAAAATCAAGCCTAAGCCCATTTTGGGGCTGGGCTGAGCCTGTTTCATCTCAATTAGCTATATCTCAGCATTTATAAGATGGAATTATACTAAATTTGAACATAAGGTACTCATTTAAAAAAAAAAAAAAAACTATGCTGATTCAATTTTGAATTTGAATACTCAACAATGGGTGCTGATAAAACAGCCAGAAAGAATTGCATATCATATTTTACCATAAAACTTTAAGAAAATAATCTTTAATCTAGTACTTTGTATGAGCAGTTAATGAATTAACAGTGAGTGTCTTTTTTTTTAAACACTAACTTAATTGGAAAAATACATTGAAAAAAATCATTCCTTCATCCAATTTTCAAATGTGAGTACTTTAATAAAGCTGCTCTCAACTTACAGTTAAAAACTTTTTATTTTTGGACATTAATTAATCTTTAGTAAATTGTTTGTTTTAGATAATTGTGGAATGGAGAAACACAATCTGTTAACAAATCTTTCAACTAAAACATTCAGTTACCAGTGGCACCAACTTTTGAAAAATATTGGGTGGGCTCAAAATTATTTTAGTAAAATTGCATGACCAAATTTTTTTTCTTTGGTGAGTTAGGGGGTGTCGAAAGATGATAACTCTAAGTCAAGTAATTATGTTTTAAAGTAAAGTATAAAGTTGTAATTTTATTAACTACTAGGGCATCAAACCCGGGCTTCCCAAAATAGAGAATATAGGTGAAAACCATATATTTTTTAAAAAATTGAAAACTCTAATAGATTTTTTACATTTAATAATTTTTTGAGATTGCCCCCTAAAAACACCAAAGAGCACTTTCATGTGAAATATGTCAACTGTATATTCAAATAAAATTTTGAAATTTATTAAAAGCGGTCATTTCAAATTGGCCTCGTGCCAGAAGTTAATAGCCGAAGAAATCACTAAAAATTTCATTGTATACAAGTTTTTCTTATTCTGATAATTTCAGCGGTTTTAAGCACTTATTTCGATTAGATTTCTGTTAAATTTGTGTTTTATTTATACTATTTTATTTATTGCTTAGTAAAGTTTTAATTTCGTTATGGAATATTAGCTGGAAACAAACGCTGAACTGTTTATATTGTTTAAAGTGCAAACGTATTAATATTTTGTAATTGTTTGCAAGCGATAGAGATAGATTTTTTTTTTAAATCATGTTTGAAACTTAATTTAAATGCTATAATAAATGAGTAAATTGCGATACAGTTTTCAATCAAACAGCATTTGAAAGACGATTTTTTTTAATATAGCAGTGTAAAAATTGAAAATGTGCAATAAGTAGAAATTAAAAAAATTGCAGTAGCAAAAATCTCAAAACCGAAATTTCATCGTCAAGTGTTGCCATTTGCAAAATGACATCAGCATTATGCACGGCATGTTTGTCCTTTATAATATAGACAGTCTCTTGAAATCTTCCTTATAAGAACACTAATATTTACTATAATATATATCACTATATCATTAATATGATTACAAATTAAAAGCCCAAAAAGCTAAACATCAAGCAAAACATTTCATTATTTTCAGTAATTTATGAGTGTCAGTCAAGGCATTAAAACAGATGGTCATTGATTTATATTCACTAATAAGTGGTAAAATAAATTTTGTTTCAGGGTTTAAAATAAATAAATACATCAATAAATAAATAAAAATAATGAAATAGAAGAATGAAAATTGGGTACACTGGGAAAGCACATTATTCGGTGGGCTCGAACCCCACAAGCCCATATAAGTTGGCACTACTGCAAGTTACCAAAGTTTAATACTGGTATTATGTTACAAAATTAATAGGTTATTTTAATACTAACAGAAAGTAATAGTATTTTTCATCTCAACTATTTAATGCACCATCACTTGCAATAGCTTCTTTAATATTTAATAGGGCATATTAAAAATTTTTCATGAATTCATAGCAGCATGTTTAGATATAAAGTTTTGAATACGGATCTATTGTAAAAATGTTTGAATTACAACATTTATACTTGTACTTGGTAAATAATTAATCAATTATTCCAAGAAACAAATTAAAGTTTTAAAAATAATTATTCATTAAAAAGTTATCTGATAACTCAAGACAAAAATATTCACAATTTACAAATTTAACTATGATAAGATTTTGTAACAAATAAATTTTTCTAATCAAAATGCAAAAATTACAGGAATGCAAATATTTGATTTCTGTATTAAAACAACATAATGTATAGAGTTTTATTGATCTTTGCCATTTTTGGTATAATACCCTTATAATTTTTTTTAAGTTTTTATTAAAATATATTACAAGCTGTGGGTAATTTAAAGTTTATATATATATATATATATATATATATAACAATTAACAATTCTAAAAAGGCTTGATTCTAAAATCTGCTGATGCATTTCAATGTAAAAGATGAAAACTCATTTCTATAGCAGCATGTGCGAGTTTGCTTAGTACCTATTCCTATATTCCACTTTCTATAATACAGGGTGATTCACAATAATGGATTCAATTAGATATGGTTGTATTTTTAAATCTATACTGTTTATGAAAGATGTAAATTACAGTTGATTATACTCACATTAAAGTTTATGTGTTTCCCTACAGCTGTTTGGATAATACATTAACCATAGAATATATTAACCAAGAACAGTGTTTCTTGACGGGATGTAAACATACTCCTTGGTATGATACATCAGCAGTGACGTAGTCTTAAAAAAACCAGGGAGATTATTTGAGAAAGAAAGGGTATACAGAGTTTCCTAAAAAAAAATCCTGAAGGTATACTGACTGCTTTATAAACAATATATAAAAACGTACCAAATGTTGACCTGTGATGACTGATACACTCTGAAATATCAAATTCCTTGAAAGAGGCCAATTCACCTCCCCCAAATTCAGGGTTAGAAATTGGGAATTCTACGTAAGGCGTCAAATGCGCCTGCATTTTTTTTTCTAGGTGCCAAACTGCATGTCATGGTTGCAATTTTACGTTATATCATATTTTCTCATTTCTTTTCAAACGTATGTTAACAATAATATTGTAATTATCTTTATGTGTTAAGGGCGAGGGGGCTGTACATATTAAACATTTTATCTGGGGGGGGGGGGGAATCCTCTCTCAGCACTATTTTTGTTGTTGCTGCAGGTCGAATTAACTTGCGATTTTAGGCTGAGTGTATATTCCTGCAAATTTGGTTCGGGTTAACCTGATTTTTCAAAAGTTAGTTCAGTATATTGTTTCAGATTAAAAACTATGCCTATATTAACAAGCATGTAGAACTTTGTGTGTCTGCTGTTTTCTAAGGAAATGCTGCATCTTTTCTGAGACTATTTCACAAAATTTATGTTTTTTCGTGAACCTTTGTTGAAATTGGAGATTTTTTTTCCCGCGATCCTTTGGTAAAATTCACGTTTTTTTCGTGGCCCTTTGACGAAATTAGAGCTTTTTCCGTGAACCTCTGACAAAATTAGCAGTTTTTCCCACGATCCTTTGACAAAATTGGCGTTTTTTCTGCGGCCATTTGACAAAATTTGCATTTTCTCTGTGGCTCTTTGACGAAATTCGCATTTTTTCCGCGATCCTTTGACGAAACTCGTTTTTTTAATGTTCTTTTGACGAAATTCACGTTTTTCCGCGGCTCTTTGACGAAATTTGCATTTTTACAGTGATCTGTCAACAAAATTAGTCATTTTCAAGATCCTTTGATGAACTTCGCATATTTTCCTTGGCTTTTGGACGAAATTCGCCAGTTTTTTTAGATTCTTCGACAAAATTTGCCGGTTTTTTACAGACTTTTTGATGAAATTTACCGTTTTTTCGAGATCCTTCAACAAAATTTGCCGCTTTTCCGAATCCTTCGAAGAAATTTTCCGTTTTTTCGAGATCCTTCGACGAAATTTGCCGTTTTTTCGAGATCCTTCGACGAAATTTGCCTTTTTTTTTCGAGATCCTTCGACGAAATTTGCCGTTTTTTCGCAATCAGACGACGAAATTTGACGTTTCTTTGACGAAGTTGGCGTTTTCTCCGTGGCCCTTCGGTGAAATTCGCAGTTTTCCACAATCGTTCAATGAAACTCGTGTTTTTTTTTTTTTACGCCCTTTTGATGAAATTCACGTTTTTAAACGGCCCTTTGACTAAATTTGCATTTTTTTCGCGATCTGTCAACGAAATTAGCCATTTTCAGCGATCTTTTATTAATTTCACGTTTTTTTTTCCACGATCCTTCGACGAAATTAGCCATTTTTTAACGATCCGTCGACGAAGTTCACCGTTTTTTTGCAATCCTACGGCAAAATTCGCCGTTTTTTCCGATCATTCATCTATTTTTTTTGCGTCCCAACTCCAATTTATGTGCTATAAAGCGTCCGTGGCATCTGTAAAAGAAAAAAAAAAAAAAAAAAAAAAAGTTAGGCGTTAAATTTGACAACCAGGTATAATTTTGTGGTCGTCAAATGCAATAATTTAGTTGCATTTGGCGACTAATGACCGCTAATTTCTAACCCTGCCCCAATTAGCTTACTTCAAATGTCGCACGTGATTGTAGATCGTTTCGGAGCACACTTTCGGTGTCAACTGATGAACTCTGGTATAAATCACCTATTTGTTCCACTCTTCACTCACGTACACTTTAAAAGGTTTGTGTGACTTGTTTGCAATGAGCATCACATATACCTCACATGCAGGATGCTCAAAATCCTTGATTATTCCTATCAGTAGATTTGAATAGTAAATTTTGCCTTATTTGATTACAGCATTTCTGCGATTGAATTAGGCAAAAATTTCTATTTTGAATTACCGGTGAGCAAAGTTTAACACTTCTGTAAAGGACGCTCATCATGAACGGGTTAAGGAAACATCAAAGGGCTGTAGTTGTGATGTTAGTCCTTCAGGGACAGCCATTTAACCTGCGACCCATGGGCCACATGTGGCCCGGTTACCTTTTATGTGTGGCCCAAGACACATAATTTTTAATCCATATTTAAATAATTAATTGAGCTCTGTATAAAGAGTATTTAAGCCCTTCACAGGACAACAAAATCTGCCCCGTTATTTATAATTAATTTAAAATTATGATAAAGCATTTTAAAAGCTGTTTTTTTAGTCAAAAGATCTTTTTACATGTAGTCCTATTTGCGCTGCAGCCGTGTTAAAATTTCTTAATCTTCAACACTAATCAAACATTATTTCAAAATAATTACATTTGCACTATATTTCTACAATTACAAAAATAAATAAAAAGTTTTTGCATTGAGCAAAAGACTAATTTATTAGAGAAAATTTCCTCAATTTTATTTTCTTTAGAACTTGGAAATTCTGTATGGATATATTATTACATTTTCTACTTATATAGCTAATGCTGCTTTTTAGGTTTGAATGTTTGTCACAGAAAAAACTGGCACTAAAAAATTTTTGCATCATTATTTTCAAACAACAAATTTCACGACATATTTCTACAACATTTGCAATAAAAATCTACAATAAAGTTTATTGTTTGGAAATAGTGGTGTTAAATATTTTTGGTAACATTTCTTCTATGACAAACATTCAACACTACTGATAATATTAACTTTGTTATATTGCTTTGTGTACTACTTATGTTATCTTATTATTTTAATTATTTTTTGTTTACCATTTTACAAGTGTGTTGTGGCCCGCCTAACATCACAAACATATGTTTGCAGCCCGCTAGAAAAAAAGGTTCAATATGGCTGTTCTGGAAATATCATGTTAATCAATTTAACTAATCATAGTTCTTTCTTTTAAAAAAAAACCAAAGTATTAATAAAAGTGTATTATATATATATCATATAAAAATGAGAAAGGACAAAAGGAGTGCGGGAAAAAAAATTGTACTCTCTATGCAGGGCTGAAACTAGCTTTATTTTCACCCAAGGCAAACATGGATTTTGATATATTATTACATTTTGTACTTATATAGCTAATGCTGCTTTTTAGGTTTGAATGTTTGTCACAGAAAAAACTGGCACTAAAAAATTTTTGCATCATTATTTTCAAACAACAAATTTCACGACATATTTCTACAACATTTGCAATAAAAATCTACAACAAAGTTTATTGTTTGGAAATAGTGGTGTTAAATATTTTTGGTAACATTTCTTCTATGACAAACATTCAACACTACTGATAATATTAACTTTGTTATATTGCTTTGTGTACTACTTATGTTATCTTATTATTTTAATTATTTTTTGTTTACCATTTTACAAGTGTGTTGTGACCCGCCTAACATCACAAACATATGTTTGCAGCCCGCTAGAAAAAAAGGTTGAATATGGCTGTTCTGGAAATATCATGTTAATCAATTTAACTAATCATAGTTCTTTCTTTTAAAAAAAACCAAAGTATTAATAAAAGTGTATTATATATATATCATATAAAAATGAGAAAGGACAAAAGGAGTGCGGGAAAAAAAATTGTACTCTCTATGCAGGGCTGAAACTAGCTTTATTTTCACCCAAGGCAAACATGGATTTTGACCCCCCCCCCCTCCCTTCCTTCGCAAAGTAAATTTACAAAGAGGATTTTACTAAGTTGAAATTAGCCGACTTGTTTTAAAATATGTAATAATAAAATACGTAATCAACTCTGTCAAATATTTATTCATTAAAACCTGTAAAAATGCAATCAAAAGGAACCGGAAAAATTCAGCTTTACACAGGTTTCCTTCTTAACAGATATAATTGTTGGTATTCTTTCTGTTAGGAACATGTAATTTTTTAATTTAAGACATGATCCATTATAGAAAATTTTCATTTTCCCAGATATTACTGTAGTTGCAGATTACAAATTATTACAATTGAGACATTTAAAGTCATAGTAATATAAGTCACATTGTCTTATGAACTTGAAAACTAGGATTTATTGCAGGCATAACAATAGATTCCAATATCGTAAAATATCTTCATAATATCTGCAGAGTTTCGTGAAAATATCTCTTATACCACTTATTTATTTATAGACTGATATGTTTAAATACTGTCTGGCATACAAGATATTTTTGTTCAAATTCCATATATACATAGCTGCCAACCTCTCATTAATATTCCGTAATATGCGGGTTAATTTGACCCATGTTTAACACGTTGCGCACCTAAAATTTTTTAAAGAAATTAAATTAAATACATTCCACGTAGAAACATCAAATTGAATAAATAAAGATTCATCCAATAATCGCGTTTAAACACGATGAAGCGTGGTTAAACTGGGTCAAATTAACCCGCATATTACGGAATATTAATGAGAGGTTGGCACATATGTATATATAATATTTTTGTGCACAACGACAAATCAAATCTTCATGTGGTGCCCGGGACATATGCCCCCCTCTGCTCCCCTTTAGTTTCGGCACTGTCTCTATATACAAAGAGGCACCTCATTTTTAAGGCACATTTTAAGGGTAAAAAGATGAATCTCACATACTGGAAAATATTGTAATTATAAATTCAATTCAACGGTTTACACAGACAAAGAATCTTTTATTTTCTTTGGTTTTTTCTTTAATACCATTAAGAACAACAACATAAAACTTGCACACTGTAATCTATACATCATATATATGCAAGAGAACAATACAACATATCTATCTACACATGCATATTCAATTTAAAATTCATTTCTATCCAAAATTTACAAAAGAAGGTTACTTTGATGAATAGCAAGAAAAATAAGTGGTACTGCATAATGAATATGCTATAAAACCTAATTCTGATATACAAAACATTATGATACAATTTAAAAAATTCATCTTTCATGAACAGACAACTTTGAGCAATACAGAATGGCAGGAGTTCTCAACTAGGAGAGGAAAAAAAAATTGCTTTCAAAGAGAAAGCTTTTGAAAATGTTTTAGTATGATAATCCATGCACTTGCAAAAAAAAAAAGGATACTTCCTTTTTATAAGGATCTTGGTATTTAAAATGGGATTATGTAAGCAATTAATATATTATTTCTGATTATATGTATATATATATATATACAGGGTGATTCATAAAAGATGGGCAGAACTTTAAGGGGTTATAGTACACTTAAAGACAAATAATATTAAATAGGAGACTAAGGGTCCCAGACGTATTCCCAAGGAGATAGGGGGCATTAAAGTTTAGGGTCCGAAATTTCAAATGATTATAAAACATGGAAAAATTGGTCGATTCGTTTGCGGTTTTTGCAAAAAATTTTCTTTATGCCAGTATTTTCTTGAAATAAAATTTTAAAGTTCAATTTCAAAAAATGCCGATAGGGGGCGCTTTAGACTTTGGAGTAACAAACAACTATTTTTTAACGTTATTTTTTGTATTTCTTTAAATGATTTCGAAAGCTTAGACTTAAACTTAAATTTTGATCTAAAAATCTGAGTCCTAACGAGTAGTTAAGTAGCGTAAACTGAAATTTGAAACCCTTCTCCCCCCAGAACAAAAATCAGTTATTCCCGATCTTTGTGTCGTAGATTAGGCTCTAACTACTGCCGCGTTTTGCTAAAATTATTCTTTATGTCAGTATTTTCTTGAAAATAAATTTTAAAGAAAATTTTCAAAAAATTCCGATAGAGGGCGCTTTAGACTTTGGAGTAACGAACAACTATTTTATACCGTTATTTTTTGTGTCTCATTAAATGCTTTCTAAAGCTTAGACTTAAACTTAAATTTTCAGCTCAAAATCTGAATCGCTGAGCATGGTTCAGTAGCGAGGGGAGGGGGTTCAAATTTCAACTTCTGAACATAGTTCAGTTTGCACTACTTAACCATGCCCAACGATTCTGTGCTGTGATACGAGGCAAAAATACAACTTTCGTCAAGGACTGCATAGTCAGAATTCACTCATAAAGGCACTGGCACAGTTGGAAACGTCGCTCATGCAAACGTTAAAGCTCCATTCCTGACGCTAGTCACCGGGTGAAGAAGGAAACAGAAAGTATGCAAATGTCAAATGGGGAAGAAGAAGAACACGTATGCAAAATTTCGACACGATTCAGGCATAAAAACCACTGAACGGTGAGTCAAGTGTAAGTCGCTGTAGTAATGAATCGGAAGATGGTGCCCTTCACGAATAAGGAAAAGGCTGAGATGCATTTAATTTACGGAGCGGCAGATGGAAATGGTGCAGAGGCACAACGAATGTACGGAGAGCGATTTCCTAACAGGCGGTTGCCTAACTGCAAAACTTTCGAGTGCTTGCACAGACAGTTGTGTGAGACGGGATCATTTCTCGCTTCCCGGTCGAATGCAGGTCGTGCAAAAAAGGACGAATCAGTAGTTGTTGCAGAAGCCATTCTGGATGTAGTAGCGGCGCAGCCAAGTACAAGTACACGAACAGTGGCTAGCCAGGTGGATACCTCACAGTCCACGACTTGGAGGGTACTGAAGGATGAACATTTGCTCCCGTTTCATGTGCAACGAGTCCAGAAACTGTCTCCAGGGGATTATCCAAATCGTATTGAATTCGCCCGCTGGTTTCTGCAGCAGAACGCGCTAAATCCACATTTTGGACGAACTGTGCTTTTCACCGATGAATGTACCTTGACACGTGAAGGTACATTTAACACACACAATGCACATGTATGGGCGGATGTCAATCCACATGCTACGTATCCACATGCTCATCAGAGACGCTTTTCCATCAATGTTTGGGCAGGAATCCTCGGAGACCACCTAATCGGACCGTACCTTCTTCCTGAACGCCTCAACGGTAAAACATACCTCACATTTCTGCAACATGTGCTGCCAGACCTGTTAAACGTTGTTCCTCCACGCATCCGGCGGGTCATGTGGTTCCAGCACGATGGAGCGCCAGCCCATTACGTACGAGACGTCCGCAACTATCTGGACATCCCATTTCCGAACAGATGGATTGGTCGAGGTGGTCCTGTTGCTTGGCCTGCTCGCTCGCCAGATCTTTCACCCCTCGATTTCTTTTTTTGGGGACGATTGAAGGCTCTTATGTATGAGACACCCATTGAATCACCCGAGGAACTGGTCGCCAGACTTTCCGCCGCTGTAGGGGAAGTGCTCGAAAAGCCTGATGTTTTCGCGAATGTTCGCCGTTCCATTCGTCGCCGTTGTTCTGCGTGCATAACCTCTGATGGTCACAATTTTGAACATTTATTGTGATTACATGTTAATAAATATGCTTTGGTAACATAATCCTAATTTGTGTCTTTTTACCTCGTATCACAGCACACAATGTGTGGACATGGTAAACTGAACTGTGCTCAGGAGTAGAAATTTCAAACCCCTCTCCCCAGAAACTTAACCACGTCTAACGATTCAGATTTTGGGCTGAAAATTTAAGTCTAAGCTTTAGAAAGCATTTAATGAGACACAAAAAATAACGGTATAAAATAGTTGTTCGTTACTCCAAAGTCTAAAGCGCCCTCTATCGGAATTTTTTGAAAATTTTCTTTAAAATTTATTTTCAAGAAAATACTGACATAAAGAATAATTTTAGCAAAACGCGGCAGTAGTTAGAGCCTAATCTACGACACAAAGATCGGGAATAACTGATTTTTGTTCTGGGGGGAGAAGGGTTTCAAATTTCAAATTTCAGTTTACGCTACTTAACTACTCGTTAGGACTCAGATTTTTAGATCAAAATTTAAGTTTAAGTCTAAGCTTTCGAAATCATTTAAAGAAATACAAAAAATAACGTTAAAAAATAGTTGTTTGTTACTCCAAAGTCTAAAGCGCCCCCTATCGGCATTTTTTGAAATTGAACTTTAAAATTTTATTTCAAGAAAATACTGGCATAAAGAAAATTTTTTGCAAAAACCGCAAACGAATCGACCAATTTTTCCATGTTTTATAATCATTTGAAATTTCGGACCCTAAACTTTAATGCCCCCTATCTCCTTGGGAATACGTCTGGGACCCTTAGTCTCCTATTTAATATTATTTGTCTTTAAGTGTACTATAACCCCTTAAAGTTCTGCCCATCTTTTATGAATCACCCTGTATATATATATATATATATATATATAAGAAGACGACCTAAAGTAAGATAGAGTGACGAAATCAGAAAAGTGGCCGGTGTTAATTGGATGACTAAAGCACTAGACAGGCAACAATGGAAAAATCTGGGGCTGATCTACATCAAGCAGTGGATTGAAAACAGCTGATGATGATGATTAATATATATATATATATATATATATATATATATATATATATATATATATATAAAGTAACGATTTGGAAATGGACCAATGAAAATCTGCTTAGATCTTCCTGGCTTTTTTTTCTTTCTACTGTTGCGAGGATAAAAGAGAAATAATAAATATTAAATACACATGGCTTTTAGGCCGAATTTTTTAATTTGCAAGTTTAATTTCAGTAAAAATATTTATCCGCGTGCAATTTATTTTTGTAAGCGAATAAAAATTCATATTTATTGTGACGTCACGGGAGTATTGTCCATTGGGTTTATTTTATGATTATTCATTTTTTCATTATAATTGGATACTAAATATATTTTTATGTGTATACATGGTGTTTGGAAATGGATCAATGAAAATCTGTGTAGATCTTCCCGGCTTTTTTTTCTTTCAGAAAATAGGAATTGCCGCGCGATACCGATTGGTATTGCAAAGCGATTATGCGGGGGATTTGAGAGCGTAGTGAGCAGGGGGGGGGGGGGAGCCAATCAATGGAAAGAATACTGGAAAAATTATACATAATAAAATAAAAAATAAATATGAAATACTATGAATATCTTATGGAATCTTTAGAGGAGCATCCTAAAAATAATTCGTAATAAAGATATGTTATTTCATCAAATATTGTCAGCATTATGCCTAAAAATGACAATATTATATGAACGTTATGAAAATCATGACGGAGTCCTGGTTGCTGTGAGTATAATTACTTAAATGAGTTTACATTCACATGATTAAAGCATTTTATTTAAAACTTAAAGAAACAACTTCGAGAGAAGACTGCAGTAATTTTGACTATCAAACTTTCGTTACATCTCGAATAATTTCCTGATACCCGAAGTGCGTTCTGATCGCGATGGCAATTAGCAGAAGACTGCCTTATAAATGGCCAGAAGAGACGGCAAATCTTGAACAGATTGAGTTTACATCATTTTATGTTTTTCGCGCTAGACAGATGCTACAAGAAGATAATAAAACTTCAATAATTGGATTCCATTTCCTTATATAGTGTGAGCGTCTGAGTTTCTAGAATTAAGTCTTGTGGTTGTTTGGTCATGAGATTCAGTCCGATTTGAATTTTGATTGAAACTTGAAGTACAGGAGAAATTATGGTACTTAAGCCGAAGGAAAATACATTAATAGTTTGAGCAAAGACAGAACCAAAGGCTTCTAAAATAGAACAGAAAGTTGCACACAATTTAGAGCAAATTTAGTAGAGCTTCTTAGAAATTTTATATCATAAATGAAAAAAGACAAGGTGCTAGCCATTAAAAAAGGCATTAAGGAAGGGGGGGGGGGGGGGGGGAGTGGTAGGAGGTCACTTGTATTTTTAGAAAAACACATGGCATTATTTCAAAAGAAAATGTACTATTGTGTTTAGTAACAATAAAAAAGGCAATTTTTAGATACGATAAACAAAGTAACATTAAATGTCAAATAATGTTATGATTTATAAATTTTAAAAACAATTAAATTACAACATGATTTAATAATCTTCTGTCTTTTTCCTAAAGAAATGAGGAAGTTCTATAATTTTTGAAAGCTCTCAGACACATGCATTTAGAAATATACTGTAGTGCAGGGAAGATTTCTACTAGAGATATTTGGGTGCAACTAGGACTAGGGGGTGCATTTCACTACTTTTAAAAAGGGTAAGGTGCATTTTGTCAATTTTAAAAAAGATAGTGCACTATGTCCTTAAACTATGACTTAGAGGAAACACACTCTATTTCGTTAAGACTCCTATAAAAAGGAAGTATCCAAAACAAAATATTGAAACTGTTTCTGTTAATTATTATCACTATATTTTAATTTAATCAAATTCAATACAAAAGATAAAAGGAATGCAAGAAGGTCAATAAGACAAGAGACGGTGGCTAAAAACATTTTTTCAGTCTATACATCAAATTTACAAACTTATGAATACAATATTCTGCTATGAAAGAAATAAAAAAATAAATAGATAAAAACATACAACAGAATCTCAATTATCCAACATTAGATCACTTAACATTCCTTATTATAGTTACTAATTTTGTGCACTTTATTTTACTTTTGAGCAAGGGTCATTCCATGCCAAATCAACCAAAAAATTTCAATATTCAACCTGACCATTTCAGATTTTAATGATACTATCAGGAATCATCCTCCCTGGTGATATAAATGAGAATATATCTTTAATTTTTTTTTCATTAGATTTACATACAATTTTTTTTTAATTAAAAAAAATCATCATTTTTGGGCTGGTGTAGGGAGTTGTTTAATCACTCATTTTAAAGAGAATATCACAAGGTTTAATTTGATATGCAAGTTGACTATGCTTGATCAAAAATACATTTATTTTAAAAATTTTAAATTGAAAAAAAAAAATTTAGATAGTGATTTAAAAAAAAAAAAAAAAAGTATGTTTTTTGTAATATTATAAGCTTGAAATTTTTAGAGTGGGATCTCAATGGGATCAGGAGTTATGATATAAAAGCTGAAGATTACTATAAATATAATAAATAAATAACAAAATAAGCTATAATTAGATTATTATTTGCATGGAAATCTTCAGCTTTTATTTCATAACTCCCGATCCCATTGAGATCCCACTCTAAAAATTTGAAGCTTATATTATAAAAAACATACGTTTTTTTTTTTTTTTAAAAATTTTAAAAACACTATCTAAAAAATTTTTTTATTAAAAAAATATATATATATATATTTTTTTTTTAACCAAGCCTAGTCAACTTACATATCAAATTATACCTTATGGAATTATCTTTAAAATGATAGGTCAAACAACTTCTTACACCTGATAGAACCTGATAAAATCAAAATTGAAAACATTTTATGCAATAATAATAAAAAAAATAAATAAATAAATAAAAGGATGTTTTTTCGAAATTTATAAAATTAATTGTATGAAATTCTAATAAAATTCTAATAAAATAAAATTAAAAATATATTCTCATTTATATCATCAGGGAGAATGATCCCAATAAGTTTCATCAAAATCTGAAATGGTTAGGTTGAGTCACTGATTGATTTGGCACAGAATGCCGGCAAGTTGTCAATACTAACACATATGCTCAATGAAAAGGTTGACTATTTTTGTTTAAAAAAAAAAAGGGTCATTAAGGAAATATTTTTCCATCAATCATAATAACAACAATTTGAACTGATTCTACTGGTAACAAAAATGTATTTGTAAAAAAAAAAAAAAAAAAAAAAAAAAAAGGTATTTTATTTATGTTGTAAGTAAGAATTAAATGTAAATAAAGTAATAGTAAGAAATAATAATAAGAAAGTAAGAATTAAATTTACACATCAATTTTGAACTAGCAATTTTTTTTTTTTACATTTTAATGAGGACACTTTAATTGGATTTATCACAAAACATGGCTAAAGTAATACTGCACATATTACTTATAGCTTTTTTTTTTAAGACTTACTTTTGAATTCATCAATTTTTAATTTTACTTTTCAGCAAGCTGTCAGCATTAACACATATGGTCAATGGAAGTGTTAAGACAATTTTTTGTTCAAAATAATGGTCACTAGGAAATATTTTTCAATTCAGTCATAATATCAACAGTCTGAACTGATTTTACTGATAACAGGATTTGTTTTAAAAATTATGTTGTAAGCAAGAACTAAATGTAAATAAAAGAGTAATAATAATAAGAAATAATAATAATAAAGTAATAGGAATTAAACAACGTACATCAAATCAAAAAACAACATTAAAAATAATAATAATAATAATAATAACATTTTAATGAAGTCACTTTAATTGATTTATCACAACACATGGCTAAAGTAATACAGCACATATACCGTAATTTCTCGTGTATACGCCGCACCTCAGACAATTCGATTTCCTACCAGAATTTATTTTAAATAAAATGTGACTTACTTCTGCTTAGCACTTATTTGTCTTCTTATTTTCAATAAAATTTCCGGTTTGAAAAAGACAACTAAAGTATACGTGCAAAATTACGGTAACTGTCTTAATACTTATAACCCCCTTTTTTTATGCTTACTTTTGAATTCATCAAATAATTCATTGAATTCATTGCCATATTTTTAGCAATTTAATCACTTGTTTTGTTCCATTTTTCTTAGTTATTCAGCTTTACTCAACATTTTTAATTAACTGATCTCTTTTAAGATTGATCTCGGCTGAATAATTGTGAACCTATTGTATTCATTAATGTCAGATATGGACTAGAATATCTCTACTGGATACGTCTGTAGAGGGAGGAATAACATTTAAGGGATGTGTGGAGAAAGTTGAGAACCACAGCAGCATGTATCAGAGTCATTTAATCACATCACATCGAATCTACTATGTCTCAAACAATGATGATTTTTCTCCCACTAATAACAACAACACATCTCCAACAGCATGAGATATGACTTCAACTATAACAACAGTATTTTCATATAGATATCAACAGATATGGATGTCACATATTTTTTTCTCTTTTTGAAGCAACTAGATGACTTGGCACATTTAACTCTGTAAATCCTAAATTAACAGAAAAAAAAAAATATATATATATTAAAGCCACCATAATAAATCACTTAATTACATACATTATAAAGACACATTAAAAGAGTTAATGTAGCTTAGAATATAAACAAAAATCATTAAAAAAAAAAAAATTCCAGACGGCACGGCCTACAGGCACAGGTAGATTTAGAAAATGCAGACCGCGGGGCGCCTGTTTATTGGGAATTGCAGAAGAAATGACCTTTTTGCCATGATGTAGCAGTTGGGATCACCCACTTCGAAATCTACCTGAATCTGGAGGCACAGCCAGCAGGAATCTTTTTGTTTTTATTTTTTATTTTTTGCTTTATGGGTTGGTCCTATAAAAAGCTTGTCAATATAAAAGTTGTAGATAATATTAAGAGGATTTATAATAAATGTAATCGGATTTGATATCTCGTGAACTGACGAAGTTATGAATTTTTTTTCTTCTTAAACCCATATTTTCCCCCCTCTTGAGGCCACTTTTAATGATACCAAAAATCTGTCATACATAAATTTTTGGCCCTTTTCCTAGAAGTAATAAGAACTTTAAGCGGATTCGATACGTATCATAATTAAGAGATTATCGGCTTTTTTTCTGTTTTCACAAAAAGCCCATCCCCCCCCCACTGGTTCAATTTTGCCCATTAACGAACTTGACCGAGATTTTTATGTATCAGTTTGGTTGAGATTTGTGCAGAATTATTGAAGTTATCGTGTCCATAAAAAAGTGATATAGATAGATAGATAAAGTTTTGAACTGGGGGTGGTTTTGGGTTCTGGGAGTCATGATCACTGTAGATCTGCAAAAATTTTCAGAAATTCCAACATAGGGGAGAATGCTATAGGTAGTATTTCTTACAAAATCTACCTAAAAGATCCAGGCTGACACTACAAAGAAAGAATAAAGTCCAGGCTCAGCCCAATCTGAGTCCACACTACTATATTAAGACTGTTCTCAAATTCAAACTGGTTACTTTCTGACAGATTTTTTAATTCAATTTTGTTTCAAACCTATCAAAATGGCAGGTGCTCTTATTCAGAAGCTATGAAATGGAACTATTTTTTCCATTTTTCAGTAAAAAGAGAAGATTTTTCAGAAAATGCTGTGAAATTTGGCATTTTAAACGAAACTTCTGGATGCAACAGCACAAGGGTGGAAAAAAAAAAAAAAAAAACTATCCTGAGACAATAATTGCGTATAACTCAAGATGTAGTTTGTTTATCAGAAAATGAAAAAAAAAACTGTTCGATTACAAATCACTTCAATAATTATGCATAAGTCAGTTAATGGTAATTTAATACAAAAGAGTAAATTACCCAGAACAAACAAAATATGGAAAGAAATTGTCATTTACGTAATTTAACTTTAATTAAAGTAATTGCCCACTTTTCTTTGTGATAGTTGAACAAATGATCTTTTTACGACATCACTTTTAAAGTTTTATGACACTCTCAAAAATCGGATCTGTTACATAACATTTTGGCTGGTAATATCAGTGAACAACTGCGTTTTTGGTGATGGAATGTTACCTTTTCCTTCACTGTTATCACCGACAATTCTTTGATATCTCAATAACCAAAGCTTCTTTTGGAGAAATAATGTACATAACCAGTTTCGACTCTGCCCGATAGGTTTGAGAAACATTTGTCTGAATTATCCAATGAATTGTATGCATTAGGCGATATCCTTAACATTAACTGCAAATAGAAGCTGATGAGAAAAACGAAATTACCCTCATTAACCAGAGATACTTCTTTAGCGGAGATGCATTAACAAGAGTCTACTGTACACTTAAAGAAATGCAGCTGTACTTTTTAAATAACTGCCAACTAGTTTCAGATAAAAAAATGTTAAGAAAATAGAAGATATTTATTACACTATATGGTACATATTACGTAGTATTAAATGAATTTAAAAATTGAGAAAGGATTTTGTATTTTGTGAAAATATGTCAGTAAGACATTCAGAGAAAAGTGAAAAAAGAAAAAAAAATTGAGAAAGTTAAAGACTTTTAATTTTTATGCAAATGCTTGTAGGGCAATAATTATGAAACCACTGAAACTACCAGAAATCATTATTTCACTAACCAAGTGGAATATTAAAAAAGAAATGGGCACTTCTCCATTATCCCGTCGACCACCTTTCATAAAAAACTATCGCCAAACTGTAACGCCAATGAACAAATGAAAGTTTGTTGCCATTAAAAACTAAAGAAAAAACAATTTTTTTTTTTGGAAAACCTCACTCACTAAAGTGTCAACTATCAGTAACTTTAAGCAATAAAATTTGCAATATATTAATGAAAACAAAAAGCTTGGATATTTATTTATTTACATTATTTTTCTTAATTATCATTCTCAGCTGGTGGATAAATGTTTATGACATCAGTTGAGACTGATCTATTGTACATAATTATGCATCACAACATTTTTTTATTGCTTTTTCTCTTTTAATAACATGATGTCACTATTTAATGATGCAATTGTTATCTTAATTAATGAAATAACTAATAAATCAGCAAACATCATTAAAAAATACATATAAACGTCGAGTTGAAAGTCACTTGATCACATAATAAGCATGAGTGATGCATTTGATGTCAAGTGAATGAGACAAATGCATCGTGCATTTTTGGTGTTAGATGATTTTTTTTTTTTTTTTTTTTTTTTTTTTTTTAATGGGAAATGGCTGACGGGATAATGGAGAAGTACCAGTAAATTAAAACAAAAATAAGTGCCAAGACTGCACATCTTAATGTTTATTGTAATTTTTACATGAAAATGAAATTTTCTCTATTATGTTCAATAACCGAGAACACTGGAACATACCAGTGTTATAATCCCTAGCCTAAACAAACAGCTGAAAGACATTGGTAAAAGCTAAAATACTTTTTCGACATTTTAGCTAAAAGAAAATTGTTTGCCAGATGAAACCCTAGCAACAAGACAAGATTTAGAAAATTTAATAAAAGTGTTTTCAACAAAGTTATTTAATTCAAGTTCATTTTTTAAAAACCAGCAATGAAAAAGCAAGATAAAGTACGTAAAAAAAATGCAAGCTTCTAAAGTCACTCATCATATAGATTACATAAAGTTACACAAGTACAATCAAATATACTTGAAATAATAACTTCTTTCCTAAATTGTACAATAGATAGTTAAATATCACTATTTGCAGGTCATTGAGAATTGAATACTTTAAACTAAGTAAATCAATATTTGCCTTATATATTGATAAAACCAAATGTAGTACTTACTACATTAGAAGAAACTTTGGCACATTAATTATCAGCAACACGTGACTGAAGTTTCACAATATGTTTGTAAATTTTTACGGCAGGACCAAGTTTTATGCCAAGACCCATAATGACATCAGTTCTTTTCATTAGCAAAAGAGACATTCCGTCGATTTCCTAAAGCAGAATAAACAAAGAAGTTCAAACAATGCATTGTAAAACAGTAGAAGATCTTTATAATGCAAACCTAAAAACACAACGTTGTGCATTATATAGATTTTGCGTTATATAGATCACATTTCACACATCATTAAATTTAGCTTGTAAAACATGGCCAAATATGTGTGAAACATACCAAAATACATTAGAGTATCTTTATATTGCATTCTTTATTACCAGGAGTTGTGCAGATTATAATTTTCTGCATAATATAGATCATTCCACACATTGTTAAATTTACTTAATAAACATTGTCCAAACATACCTGTATCAAACCATACCAATTTTTTCAATAATTAGCTCTGAAATAAGAGGATAAAGTAGAACTAATGTATCAAATTTAGTCCTCTAGAGAATAGCAACTATTTATAATGTGGGAATTCAGGTGTTTCTTAACTGAAAAATCATTGTTTACATCTGAGAAGTTGTGCATTATATGGAGAATTGCGTTATAAAGATCTTCTACTGTATTAATTACATGCTTTCAAAACATTAAACATATATGAGTTGTAAATTTACAACTGGACGAAAAATGTCCGGGCCAGGATTCGAACCTGGGTTCTCTTGGCTGAAGCTGCCAGTGCTCTACTAATTGAGCCATCCCAGTCGAATATGGAGGACCTAATTCATCCAGTTAAAACCTTATTAATCTTAACATCTGGTCTGATATCTGAATCAGCTCAACAGAATAAATCACCGGTAATTTGGAACTCCAGTAAACACTGGATACGTGATTACACTAGATTAATTTTAACACAATTATTCAAATTGGTAAAGAAATCATATCAGTTGTGATTTTCCAACTGGACGAAAAATGTCTGGGCCAGGATTCAAACCTGGGATCTCTTGGCAAAATCACAACTCTTATGATTTCTTTACCAATTTGAATAATTGTGTTAAAATTAATCTAGTATTAAACATATAATTGCATGGTAAATTTTATAATAATAATACAGTGTCATTAACAGGGGGATGGGGAGACAACTAGACTTCCTTAAATCTTTGAACTAATTTTACATAAACTATCAGAACCATGTTTTAATACTTATTTACCAAATTAACACATCAAGATATCACAAAGTAAACTTAGAAAAATACATCAATGCCATAAAAAATTTATATTTAAAATAAACCACAGTTGAAATGTTACTTTTTGATACCACTGAATATACAATTTCTAAACACATGTGAACAGAAAAGTAGAATCCTGCTTATATAATCAGTTTGCCAGCTTTTTATTAAATACTAACTGACTTGCCCGAGCCTATAATAATAAAATTAAACAAACTTGAAGTTTGTATGATTTTATATCTTTAACACGATTTTGTATGAAATTATTTATTTAAAAGTGCTGTGCACGTGACTGAATCCACTGATAAAGAGCACATTCTGATATAAACGAACATGGGTCCCGCTGCCTGCAGCACCATATAGTACAAAATCTTTTAGTTCCACCTTCTGTCACGGGGGTGCACCCTGTTCCAAACAAACCACCTTTCGAACAAAACTCCAACACGTGTCCCTGCTGCCCCCGGCACCGTATAGCAGGTGTGTTGCGTACGCACTGCAAAATCCTTTAGTTCCACTTTCTACTGCCAGGGGGTGCAATTTGTTTTAAACGAACATCCAACACAGGTACCCGTTGTATCAAGGGAGTTAAATGAATCAATTCCCGTCGAAATCGAACTCAAGAAAATAATGTGCCCCATGACAGTGAAAACATAAAGAATATTTGGTGACGTATCAGCTAACAAGAAAATGCCTTAAAATTAATTTATTAATTTATAATTCAATTCTAAAAATATTAAAATGTTGTATTGTCATTGACCTGTGTACATAATTTTTATAATTCTAGCCTATCAGGAAGTCAATTAAAAATCGATTACAAAATTACATCTTTACATACAAAAACCAAGTTGAATTAAATAAAAGAGTGTAAAAAAAATAGTAAGTCTACCTGATCACGAAATGCTGAAGCTTCGTCCTCAAAACCCAAGAACTTCAAGAAAGTTTCAACATTTTCAATACTCCACTTTTTAGCTAAAGGCACAGATGCTGGATATTGTTCAATACTATATCAAATAAAGATGGTATCAATAATTAATCAAACATCACCATTTTTTAAATAAAATAATATAATAAAGCTTATTTTTAAATAATCACGAATAATATTGATTAACTTAACTGATCAATTTCATAATTTTGTGCACTATATTAAAAAAGTAACTGTGATTTCACTTAATATAGGAAGTGTTGCAGACTTGAATGAGTTTCACGTTATAAAACTCTTGTATACTTTTCTATCAGCTTATGTTATTGATTAAAAAGATTGGTAGTTGGTAAGTGTGATGTCTGGATGATGTTAGTTGCTCTGAGCCGGTGTGCATCCCTGGTCACATGACGCGCAGGCGTGGGAGAGAAGGGGTTAGATTCTAATGAGAGCAGGTAGATGTATGCCATGCCTATGTGCATGGCAGGATTTTGATAAAATGAAAGTGTTTAAAATTAAACAGGTGCTACGGGCACCAGTAATTTAATAAGTCAGGAAGATTAGTGCAGTGAAGTGTAATAGTGAGGTAGTGTAGTGTACTTTGATGTGAGAAGTTATATATATATGTACTTTGTGTCCTCGTTTTTCTATCATCGTATCAAGCGTTCGTCATGCACTGTCCTTCTTCATATCTGGAAATAAATGTGTTTTTGTTAAAAAGTTGAATATACCTGGAAAGATAATGCACCTTCGATTTGAATAAAATAATAAGTAATAAAAGAAAAATGCACGAGCATGCCCCGGAATGATACAGAAGTTCAAAAGCATTACAGTAAGTATTGTCAAAGAATGCTAGAATAATTATAAATTTTGACATTCTTCAAAAAGCAGCAAAAACTTTCTTGTATACAATAATATCCTGATTAATGAATGCCTCTGCTAATGAATGTTTTATTGAATGTGCATGATGACATAATACAGTCCTGTTGCACTTTAATTGGACAGAAAATTTTGTTTAAATTAATGAAGATTTTGGCTAATGAATGTGAGGTATCACTGGATATAATCTATTAATCAACAATATATTGTTGCCACTGTTAAAACTCAGTCTTCAACTATTTTGGGGTTGATGGCATTCTTGTTCTTATGTTCTTTCAGATTTCATTAATTTCAAAATGACTCTCCTTGTTCAAATTTCAATATCTGAATACCTTAAACATTTTAAGTTTTCAGGCAACTACACACCTCTTTCAAAAATTATAGGAAAAAATAGGAATTATAGGAAATATAGGAGCACTGCTAGGTCTGCATTGTGATGATATTAAAATTTGTCAAGTAAAGTAGCAATTCTAGTTCTCAAACTTTGAGCTTTTTAAGTAGCTAATGCCAGAAATTCAGATGCCATAAACTTTATTTATCGCCTACGTAAACATCTTAGGCCAAACATAAAGCCTACAAGAATGCCAGAGGAAAAAAAAAAAAAAACTTTTGGAGTATTAGAAGTATAATTTTATTTCCAGACATTACTCTATAACAAATTTTATAACAAAAATAACTCTCAAAGGATTGCAATTTATTTTTTAGTTAACCTTGACAAACATGCTATTATTACTACTAAAATTAGAATAAAATTGCAGATATTCAAGAGAATAATCATCTGAAGGTAGGTAGGTAATGTAAAGGAGAGTAGAAATTTATTCATTTCAAGAAACTTCTGTAAAACACTTTACATATTTTCTAATTAGAACATACACAGATACAACAATGTGGTGAAACTTATATATTTGATCATTAATAGCGGGATGCATAAAAAACAGAATAGATTACAGAAGGAGTTTTTAATGCAATATATAGTTTATTGTGAAAATTAACTTATCAGTGATCAAATTAAATAAAGTGCAAATGCTATCATTAGGAGGTCACACCTATAAACTACTAGATATATACCAACAGAAGGCAAATAAAATGCATATCATGTGATAGGATTTAAAGTCATCCTTTATTACCCATAATAGTGTTACAGTTCTTGTAATGGATAATTGCCTAAAATTAAACATTAAGATAAATCCAAATGTATTGCAGTACAGAGAAGAAATCATTTAAACAAAATCACAATTATATGGATGTAGAAATAAAGTATAATTGAATAATAGAGGGAGCTAACATCAACAACAATTTTACATTTCATCTCATATATAATGAAAGTTAATTTGTAAAAACATTAGACATAAACTTTACAGCATAATAATTAGAACAATACCCATTAAAAGAGGGAAAAAAAGAAAGGCAATGACAATGAAAAACTAAAAATATTTATTAGTATTGCAAATGCTATCCTGATGTAAACAATTCTCGGGGTGAGGGAAGGGGTGCTAGATTAGTTTTTTTTTCTTTTCTTGACAAATAAACTCCAAATGATACAAAATTTAGAAAAGTCCGAAATTCGGAATCATCGAGATCCAGACAAGTCCAGATTTTAGACTTTGCATCAAGAAGTAGAATGAAATAAAAAAAGAAAACAACAGCTAAAAAGACGCTACAATGAAATATCCAGAATAATTTATCCATTACTTGAAATAGAGAGTAAAATTAATAATGCTAGATTAAAAAGAGTTTGTATAAATGAAATAAAATAAAGTTCTGCATTATACAATAAAAAAAATTACAGCTAGGAAATTATACATCAGTAGATAGTTTTTATTCGAGAAAAATAATGTTTGTTAAACGCATTAAAATAGAAATAACTGGATATAAATTGTATTATAAATACTTACCTTTTAAAAAATTCATCTCTGTGAGTGTAAATGGAAGCATCATAACCATCTCCAGCTGTAAAGAAAACCACATCATTTAAAACAGAGACAGATATGAACGGGGAGAAGGGGGGGGTATTATAAAGTTTACTATAGCTCCAGATTATGCACAAAACTTAATTTGATACTTAAAAAACAGAAACATTAACATTTTAAAATAAAAATGTTGAAAGTTTTAAAAACTACTTACAGTGATGGGACTTGAACTTTTTGGCACTTTTCTCTTTATTAGTACTTTCTGAAGTATCACAGTCTGAGCAAATCCATACACCTATAAAAATAATAAATATAAAATAACCAACTGTTACACAAATATAAATTAGTAACTAAATACAGTCAAAGTTCAATACCTCAAATCTCACAGAAAATAATAATAATAATAATAATAATAAGACATCAATATTTAATATAAAATGAATTTTATAATAAAAAATGGTACTTCTCCAGTATAAGGACCTTGGCGAGAGAAGAAAAAATTTCCTGCATATTTTCTGGCAAGCTATTCACTGTTTCATACACACAAGCAATTTTTTCAATATTTAGACAATCTATTTAATATCAAAAAAGCCATTTATCTATTTTTATATACAAATAGAAGTAAATTGTATATAAAATATATACAGTATGGAACCATTTATCTGGAATCCAGTTAACCGGAAAACTAGTTATCCGGAATGGTATTTCCAACTGACTGATTTCAAAATCGTTCCAGAAAAAGTGCGATGCAGTCTCATTTTAGCATGTGCATTGCTTGATAGATTACCTCATGCATTGTACAACTTTATGGATTTGAAATGAAAGCATATTTAGTTAAATATTGAGCATTTTAGTTTTATGCAGAATTATTGTTTCCAAGGTATTGCCTTCTTTCAAACTCTGATTAATTTTTGATCTTGATAGGATCTGAGCCTTAATCAGAGTAATCTAATAATTTGAAATCAGTAACAAAGTTACAGCCACATATATTCTACAAATCTCATCAAATGGATGTTGCTGTAATGTCCAACCAGTTATCCGGAATACATCTGGCCCCGACCATTCTGGATAAATGGTTCTATACTGTATATATAATATATATAAATACACATATAAACAAGCATAAAGACTCATCAGGTTTGTTTATATAGCTGTTTATATCATTTGGCATCAAATCTCTGTCTCTGAAATCCAAATTGTGACAAGCTTTTTAAAAAAATGCCAAGGCCTCAGGGGTGGAGAATTTTTAGAAAATCTTACCAGCCAAGGATTTATTTTACCAGCCAGCAAGTTGTAACATAACAGTTAAAAATCGTTAGGACAAGATGTACACTACTATTAATTACTATTACTACAATGCATTTTCATATATATATTTTTTTTTTTATAAGATTAAACGATTACATACAACAGAGGAAAGCTTACTATAGGATAGAACTTAGTACAATGCTTACATCACAGTAGTTTGGAAAGTTGCAACATACAGCTAATTAGTTTTTAAAAATACAGTTTTTACTATGTCTTCTATAGCCTACAGTTGTTTAAATTTACTTGCCCCATCATAAAATCCACTCGCCAGTGGCGAGTAAAATAATGTATTTCTATACCGCTGCAAGGCCCCTATACTGGAAAAGTACCAAAAAAAGGTATTCAAAGATGAAGAAATGAAACATCCTACAGCAAAAATATGAAATATTATCAATGTTTAACTTGTTAAATACAGTAGAAGACCTTTATAAAGCAATTCTCCATATAACGCACAAATTCTCAGATGTAAATAATGAATTTTTAGTTAAGAAACACCTGAATTCCTACATTATAAATAGTTGCTATTCTCTAGAGGATTAAATTTGATACATTAGATCAACTTTATCTCCTATATTTAGAGCTAATTACTGAAAAAATTGCTATGATTTGATACAGGTATGTTTGGACAATGTTTTTAAAGTAAATTTAAAAATGTGTGGAATGATCTATATTATGCAAAAAATTATAATCTGCACAACTCCTGGTAATAAAGAATGCAATATAGAGATACTCTAATGTATTTTGCTATGTTTCACACATATTTGGCCATGTTTTACAAGCTAAATTTAATGATGTGGGAAATGTGATCTATATAATGCAAAATTCTATATAACACACAACCTTGTGTTTTTAGGTTTGTGTTATAAAGATCTTCTACTGTATTTCAAATAAAAATTCAAATTTTATTAAGATTTATGTTTTGTTATTTAGTTAAATAAAGATTATCTTTTCCAGTTTAAAATGTGCATCTATTTTACTATTCATTTATGGTGTCTCCAATGAACTTTTTAATACTCATCTATACTAAAAGTCATTGGAAAGAATAAAAAAGAAGGCAGTAAAAATCTGGGCGAGAGACTTTCTATCAAATATGTTTTTTGTTCTTTTTTTTTCCACAGATTAATCTGATAAAAACTAAGGAATTTTAAATAACAACTTCTAACTAGACAAGTGTTTTCAGGACATAACTGCTAAATGAATTGCTCCAGAAATTCTTTAAAAAAGGTGTTTTCTGATGCTTTTATAAGAATTAAAATAGAGTAGGTTGTAATCACTTATTCATTTTCTCTCACAATCAGCAATGTGAGATAATGAAAGTTGAAAAAAAGATTTTTGAGATAATTATGGGAAATGCAATGACATAATCCACTAAGTATAAGAATCACTTACTTTTTACAAAATACCTAGGGATATCGGATAAAGAAGTTTGAAATATTGAGATATGGCTGTAATGCTTATAAGAATAACACATACAATAATTAAATAGCTAGCATTTAAAACAGAATATATATATATATATATATATATACACACAGTACAAAGTCCAAAATCCGGAATCCTCCGGACTTCAGCGATTCCGGATTTCAGATTTTTCCGAATTTTGGATCATTTGCAGTTTGCCTCCCCCCCCCCCCATTATTTATTTATGACGAACGCATTTCAATACTGAAAAATATTATACTGAAGCAAATTAAATATTTTAAAAAATGAATATATTTTTTAAAAAGGTAAAAAAATAATAATAATTTACACCCCACCCCCGTTTATTTTACTGAAATAAGGTAATAATAAAGCAAATATTTCAATACAGGAATTTTTTTTTTTTTTTTAATTATCACAATTTCAGGAAATTTTACTTACAAAACGTAATTCTTCTGTTAGGTAATTGAATATGTCCGTTATTTTACGCTGCTTTATCAATTATAAATCATTTGCAGTTATTAAAAAACTAACCCCTCCCTCCCACACACACACACCGATTTATTTACGTCAGGAAGGCATTTGCAATGCTGTATACAGATACACACTAATACGATATTCCAATAAAATAATATATTTTTTAAAAGGTTTAAAAAAAAAAACGTTATTATTTGTTTTTATGCTCCCTATTGTTCCCATTTGATGTTCTCAAAGGGTGCTGCGCACTGCCCTTTTTGTTTTAAGTGCTGATGCGCCCTGCTGTTTTTAGACGTGAAAAAATGTGTCCTGCCCTTTTTCCATGTTATCTTCTTTACGTCGTCTATTTTTTTTCCCTTTAAAAATATTTTTCGTGCAAAAAAAAGAAGAAAACAGAAGCTTTGACTCACATGTCATCATTCCTAATCCGCTTAACAAGCCTAGCCTAATAATAAAAAAATCTGTGCATGGTTTCTTTCTGCATAACGAAACATAGTATCTACTGAAAGCTAATGATCTCATTCAGTTACTGACTAAAATAAACAAAACAAACACCCAGATAATTCAATCCTTTCTTTTTCTTTTCAGTTACTCTAGTGGCCTTTTTTGTGTGGTACTCCGATTTTGGAATAAATTATCATATTTTGATAAAATTTGGGAAAACAGCCTAATTTGCTATTATTGCAACTTGCTGTAAATTTGAACATAATTCGTCAAATAACGACGGAGATATTTTTTTATTTATTTATTTTTTATGGTAAGGAAAACGTTTTTTTGATTCTTTTCTTTTAATTACTTTTTTCTGTTTTCCTGCAGCTAAATACAACTATGAATGCGGCGCCTCCTATGGAATATTGGGAAGTCATCAATAAAGATTATCAGACATCTATATCAGGGCTTCAATTTATTGAATAAATTGATGCAATTTTCGGAGATTGGTGGGGAGGGGAGGGCGTTGAGTAAGGAATGATCGAATAAAAGCATAAAGATATCAAATTGATATGGAGACAAATATAACAGAAGCGGGAAAAATGATTCAGTCCAAGACATATATAAATAAATATTTAAAAAAAAAAAAAAAAAAAAAAAAAAAGCTAGTTTCCAAAATGTCCGGATTTTGGAGAATTCCGAATTTCGGATGTCCGGATTTGAGACTTTGTACTGTATAATTATAATATCTATGAATTTCAAAAAACATATCAAGTTCTTGTATCATTCTACTTAAATCTCCAAAGAGATAATTAATGATAATGTGTAGACAGAATACCACATAGCTAATAGATTAACAAGTGCAATCATAATATTACCATAGCTTGTGCTTCAATGGTAATTGGCCAAAAATACTGAAAACATGAAGAAAATTTAAAAAGAGAGAGAGAAAAAAAAATAATAATGATAATTTGGAGTTGCTATCAAGTGAATACAAATGGATTAAGAAATGAAATATGAACCATATACAATGGAAAATTGGACAACAAGAGAATTAAATCAGAATTGGATATGAAAAAACACATGTAGATATATTCATCAGCCTGGATGTACCCACATATGTTTTAAAAAATAATTCAGTATTTCATAATTCTACTGGCATATATGCTAAGATCAGTAGAATCACCCAGGTATACTGAATTATTACCAGAAAACAATTGAAAATATTAAAATTGGAAATAATAAAATTGGAAATAAAAAACCCATAAAGAATAGACAAAATATTTCACTCACATCAATTATCCTAAAATCTGTATACAACACCTCACTGAATTACTACCTGATATCAGTTTGAAATAATAAAATTGGAAATAAAAACCCATATATATATATATATATAGATAGATAGATATATTAAAAAATATATTTATTTTTAATTATTAATATTTATAAATATGACAGAATAAACACTTGACAATCTGAATAAGAAATCAGAAGATTTTCTGGAAGCAAAGCATGACATTAGTTAAATTTAATAACTATTATTAAATATATGTAATAGAATATGACATTAATATACAGTAATACATAAACATACAGTTTGAGCAATTTATGTAATTTTAATTCATTTAATAGAGTTGTGACCACTTTTGACTGGTTAAAGCCAGATTTGACCAGTTTTAGATAGTTAAAATCAGTTTTGACCCCTGTCCGAGTTAAAAGTAGTTTTACCTAGTTAAAAATTACAACCCTGTAAAATATACATGAGTAAATACAAGTTAATTTTTAAAACAAATAATTAAAATATGAAAAGATTTCAAAATGTTTTTATTTTCTTAATTAGCAGCAATATAGAGAACTTTTCAGCAGAAATCAAAGTTGGCTGTATTTAATTATTGTACTTTAAATAAAAAATTACCACCACATTATTTACTATTTATTTTTAATAATTCATTAAACAAGCTTCATAAAATGTTAAAGTGCAATTCAGATTATAATTTCACAAATAATCAACTCAAAATTAACAAAATAAATCAAATCTATTACCACTTCATATGAAAGCAGTTATATAATTACAGAAGAACATCATTTATATGACTTCCACACTCCACAGTTGTACTGTTTCACTGTGGTCAGAAAGTGGAGAGTGTATTACGTCTTACAGTTAAGATTTCACTTGTATGTCTCTTCATTTGAAAATCTTTTTTAACACAGCTGAGAGATGTATAAACAGTACTTTAATATGGTTATATTATAATCACAATTTTGAATAGAAACTCAATACAGTAGAGCAGGGGTCGGCAACCTATGACCCACAGGTCACCAAGTGACCCATTTCATAATTTCAAATAACCCACTTCAGCTCAAAAAAAAAAAAAAAAAAAAAAAAAAAATGTATAATATATAAAAAGAAATTATAAAACAAAAATATGAAATGAACATTTGAAGAATACATAAAATAAACAATAATAATATTTTTGTTTGATTACAAAGTTGAAGTAACAAGTCTGCATAAAGAATGCAGCAATTGGATGAATGAAGGTGTGGCAGAAGGCAGCATCCAATCGTTGCCTTTGACACATTCACCGTGAATCTGAATCAGTTGCAGGGTTAGAAATTGGGAATTCTACGTAAGGCGTCAAATGACGCCTGCAATTTTTTTTCTAGGTGCCAAACTGCATGTCATGGTTGCAATTTTATGTTATATCATATTTTCTCATTTCTTTTCAAACCTATGTTAACAATAATATTGTAATTATCTTTATGTGTTAAGGGCAAGGGGGCTGTACATATTAAACATTTTATCTGGGGGGGGGGGGGGGGAATCCTCTCTCAGCACTATTTTTGTTGTTGCTGCAGGTTGAATTAACTTACGATTTTAGGCTGAGTGTATATTCCTGCAAATTTGGTTCGGGTTAACCTGATTTTTCAAAAGTTAGTTCAGTATATTGTTACAGATTAAAAACTATGCCTATATTAACAAACATGTAGAACTTTGTGTGTCTGCTGTTTTCTAAGGAAATGCTGCATCTTTTCTGAGACTATTTCACAAAATTCATGTTTTTTTCATGAACCTTTGTTGAAATTGGAGTTTTTTTTCCCCGCGATCCTTTGGCAAAATTCACATTTTTTTCGTGGCCCTTTGACTAAATTAGAGCTTTTTCCGTGAACCTCTGACAAAATTAGCAGTTTTTCCCACGATCCTTTGACAAAATTGGCGTTTTTTCTGCGGCCATTTGACAAAATTTGCATTTTCTCTGTGGCTCTTTGACGAAATTCGCATTTTTTCCGCGATCCTTTGACGAAACTCATGTTTTTTTTATGTTCTTTTGACGAAATTCGCGTTTTTCCGCGGCTCTTTGACGAAATTTGCATTTTTTACAGTGATCTGTCAACAAAATTAGTCATTTTCGAGATCCTTTGATGAACTTCGCATTTTTTCCTTGGCTTTTGGATGAAATTCGCATTTTTTCCGCAATCCTTTGACGAAATTCGCCAGTTTTTTTAGATCCTTTGACGAAATTTGCCGTTTTTTTTACAGACTTTTTGACGAAATGTAACGTTTTGTCGAGATCCTTCGACAAAATTTGCCGTTTTTTCGAGATCTTTCGATGAAATTTGCCGGTTTTTTTTCGAGATCCTTCTACGAAATTTGCTGTTTTTTCGAGATCTTTCGATGAAATTTGCCGGTTTTTTTTTTCTACGAAATTTGCCGTTTTTTCGCAATCTTTCGACAGAATTCGTCGTTTTTTCGCAATCAGACGACGAAATTTGCTGTTTCTTTGACGAAGTTGGCGTTTTCTCCGTGGCCCTTCGGCGAAATTCGAAGTTTTCCGCGATCGTTCAATGAAACTCGTGTTTTTTTTTACGGCCTTTTGATGAAATTCACGTTTTTCCACGCCCTTTGACTAAATTTGCGTTTTTTTTCGCGATCTGTCAACGAAATTAGCCATTTTCAGCGATCTTTTATTAATTTCACGTTTTTTTTTCCCACGATCCTTCGACGAAATTAGCCATTTTTTAACGATCCGTCGACGAAGTTCACCGTTTTTTTGCAATCCTACGGCAAAATTCGTCGTTTTTTCCGATCATTCATCTATTTTTTTTGCGTCCCAACTCCAATTTATGTGCTTAAAGCGTCCGCGGCATCTGTAAAAGAAAAAAAAAAAAGTTAGGCGTCAAATTTGACAACCAGGTATAATTTTGTGGTCGTCAAATGCAATAATTTAGTTGCATTTGGCGACTAACGACCGCTAATTTCTAACCCTGATCAGTTGTTATGTGATTAGTGAATCTGAATCAGTTGAAATACACATATATATTTAGCATTCTTTGCTGCATTCATTACGTGACTAGATATTATATTATATATATATTATTGGAGTAATACCTTAATAAAAAATTTAATAACTTAAATCAACTACAAATTTATACACACAACACACATAGGTATATCTTATCTATAACAATTTAATAGTAGAAAAATATGATTTTAAGTTTTAAGTAAATCATCTGAATTTGTTTGCAACAATTTTTTTTAATTTAAATTATTTTGAATTTTTGTCATGGAACTGTAATAAAATTAATAAAAATGTGTAAATCTATGCAGAGAAAATAAATAAATACCAGTACACAAATGATATTAATAAAAAACATCTGATTTAAATCAAATAAATCTGATATATTTTTATTTTTTTTTTTTTTTAATTTGTGATTTTTATCAACCTTGCTACCTATAAAGCTTATATTAAATATGGACTCAAAGTTATGTTTATTTATATCCATTTGCTGTTTCCATTTTTAGGGTTTCGTTCATCTCACGAAACCCTATTGCTCCCGCTCTGTTGTCTGTCTGTCACAGAGCCATTCTAGAAAACTATGTAACTTACAGAGTTGAAACTTTGTGTATAAATCAGAATATCAACTGTAAAGAGCTGAAAGTATTAAAATTTGAAAAATTCGTATTATTTTAATAAATATAGACAAAAAACCGAAATTCTAACAGCCTTTTCTTATTAAATTTAAACATTTTTTTTATAGCAGATGCCAAAAATTAAAAATCCACATGAAATTCTTTCTACAATAATTAATTTTCAATCAGACGATTTTCACGTGAAAAGTGAAAATGAAATAAAAAGTTTCACCAATTGAAAAAAATATAAATATGAAATAAAATTGATTGACGTCATAGTAGTAATAAAGCGGAAAATTTCTAAGATTTATCAATAATACAAGGAGTATAAGTATGTTTATGTACACAAAGCAGGTTAATATCACGTCATAGAGGATTAAAAAGAGAATCTGACGTCATATTGGAAGTTTAACAAATTTTTCAAATATTTGAGAATAATACAATGTGAGTATGAATATGAGTAATAAAGAATAGTAAATATATGAGTTTGAGAAACATATTGAATCGTGATAAAAATCTGATTATGGAAATATTCACATATTTTAATATTTTGAAGGTGTACAACATGTTTAATTTTGAAATTATTTTTTTTTAAATATCGCATTTAGTCTGCATAAGAGATTATTAAGACAGAATATAACAGCGGGCACTTAGATATTAAAAAAAACGAAAGAAAAAATAGACCGGTAAACTTTTACTTTATAAAAACACGACCTTTTTTTTTTTTTTTTTGGTTGCGGAATGGATTTATTAAAGAAAGGATAAAGTGTTTTGAAAGGAATATTAAACGAAACCCTTTGAGCGATAATCAATCACGCTTACCCACTTGTTCTATTTCTGATTCTTGAAAGTTAAAAAATAGGGGGTACACCAAACACAAGCATTTCTTCAAGTGGTATTTAAGGCATAAAAGTTTAGGAAACATTGCAGTAGAGGATTAAAAAAAAAACTTATTTTGTATTATAAAACCAAAAAATAGGCTTACAAAAATTAAACAAATAGACAAAATATAGAAGGCACATAATAGCAGCCTTCTTTTGCTTCATTTAAAGATAAGGATAACGAACAGAAAGGAAATAGATATGCATAAAGCCTATTAAGATTAAAGTCTATAGTGCCATTCTTTTTAATTATATGTTTAAATGTGTTTACACCTAAGAAGTTGTGTAGATTCTTAATGTTCTACAGTATTTTGTCAGTTATTTTAATTTAAAATCATATAATTAACATAATATAAGAAATTACTGGTAGGTTTTGTCGAGAGAGCTGGCTCATGGCAGGCAGTGTGATAGCCTTTTAGACAGATGTAACAAGTCACCATGTCATCCTAGAATAGAATTCAAAATATCTTGCATTAAAATTAAAAGAATGATGAAAGCCAATGTGATTTAAAAAGAAATTATAATAATAATAATCTGTTAAGCATAGTTCATTAACAGCAGGTGACAACAACAAAAATAAAATTTTCTTGATTCTCAACATCTATAAAATAAAATCTTAATTATGTACAAAAGCAATATTTTAAGAGTTAGCCTTTAGTGTCTTTTAACCCTTTAACGGGCAGTGTCCACAAAAAAGGACAGAAACAGCACCAAGAATATTTAATAAAAAATTTCCTTTTATTAAATGCCGGAAATTAAGCAAGTTTTTATTGTCTAATGAATTCGTTTGTGAATTCTGGTGTCAGTCTATTATTTCGTCATTTTACAAACAGATTTACTCCGCGCCGGAAAGGGTTAAGCAGAGTGTCTATTCTTTTCGTGCAATATGTCACTAATTCTTAAACCTTTAGCTTTAGAGGTATAGTTGTAATTGAAAAAATGTTTGCAATATCTTGTCCATCATAATATTAACATTGCATTTATGTCAAAATAGTCTTCTTTTTTTTTTTTTTAAAGATATGAAATTAAAATTTTTATAAAGTTCCAGGATCCTATAAGTTATATTTAGAAGAACTTCTCACACTAAAACAGACCTGTTTTTAGGGCCAGAAAATGCTGAGCATTCATAAAATTCAAAGTATCATAATTCAGTCCATTTTGGTCGTGCAAAATGAAAGTTTTATTTGTTAGAGCATGGAGATAGCTTTCTAAATATAGTTTATAGGACCCAGGAACCATACATAAATTTTAATTTTGTAACTTTAAAGAAAAAAAAAACTTTTTTGATATAAATGACTTTTGATATGATGAGAAACAACATTTAAAATATTTTTGCAATTGAAACGATATCTTTAAAATTAACAGTTTAGGAACTAGCTATTAGACAATAATAAGAGGGGAATAACGTGTATACATGGTAAAATATCCATTTTGAAAACTTTATTATTTTCATAACATATTTAAGCATACAACATTAAAAATTTACATGTAATAAAATATGCCCTGTTTCTTAATTTAAATTATTGATAATTTATTGTTACAACGAAGTAGAGAAAAAAAATTAAAAATGATAGAATTTCAACCTTTTTGCATGTGCATGCCAAAAATGTTAGAAATATTATTTACCATCATTCTAATTAGACTGTCTACACTAGCTGAGCTACAAATTTCCCTGGCTATTCAAGATTTTCCATACAAATAATGCAAAACTTCAAGCTATCAAAGAATGGAGCAGAAGTTTTGGAGGAGGGAAAATTTGGGTAAAATTACATAACAGCAGAAATCTGTGAAAAATGCAGAAGATTCTCATGCTTGGTAAAAAGTCAGTTAAAAAGTAAAGCCAAAGTAGAATTTATTATTCTGGGAGACAATGAAAAAGATATATATATGGATGAATGATATAATGTGGCACAATATTTTCAGGAGGGGAGTTACTGAATTAGATACTAGGCCAGTGATGGCAAACCTTTTTGCCTGTGCATGCCAAAAATGTTAGAAATATTATTTACCATCATTCTAATTAGGCTGTCTACACCAGCTGAGCTACAAATTTCCCTGGCTATTTAAGGTTTTCCATACAAATAATAAAAAACCTCCAAGTATCAAGTTTTTGCAATATTACACACAAAAAATCTTAAAAATGGTAAACTTCAGAGAGGAACTTTCACAACTGATTCTGAAACAAAAACTGGTTTTTTTTTTTTTTTTTTTTTTTTTTTAAATCTACAAATTTAAATCTACAATTTTCCAGCTTTAAATATTTAGTTTTATAATCAGAAAAATTTCCCTGAAATTTTCACGAAAGTTTCAAATTTCCCTGACTTTACCAGTCCATAAAAATTTCCTTCGCTTTTTCTAGGTTATCCAGGTGGCTAGACACCCTGTCTAATGTGCTAAGGAACATTCTAATTAGAAAACCTCTTAATGATTGTCTTAATGAAGAATTACTATTCTATTATCCTAAATTCAACTACTAATTTATTTATTATGCTGCATGAACTCAATAACACAGATATATTCAATTGAAATCCATATTAATAATTAATACACGAAAAATTTCCCTGTAGTATAGAATACACTAGATGCAGAATCCCATTCATATTTTGTCTGTTTTAGTTATGGGACTACAGAAACTGGTCTATTAGGCATTTTATTATTTAAACTGTCTTTATAACTTCAATTGGAAAAGTAATGTCTTTTGAATTTTATTACAAAGCAAGGGTCTGTCCAGACTTTTCTCCCAGGGTCCTGTTTTTGTGAAATTGTGAACAACTTTTTACATCATTTGTGAAAAATCTAGTCATAATTTTGTGAATTTGCAATTATTATTATATCCAGGTTCTTGTTTACACATCTTTAAGATATATGTTTGTAAAGTATACATATTTTCTTTACCTATGTAAAAGTGTCAGACATATTTTACTTTTAAATGATTACCTTTGTAAAAGGTTCAGTTTGGGTAGGGAAAAGTTTTGTGAATAGTCTATTTTTAAGACAAAGAATTTTGTGAAAAATCCTGTTTTAAGGTGAAAAGTTTTGAAATGAAAAAAAATATATATGAAGGGTTCTTAAAAGGACTCAATTTCTTCCTAAACAGATTTCTGAAAAGCAGAAAATTTAAATTTTTAATGACTTTGTAGGAAAAATGTTGCTACAAAGCATCTACACTGAAATTTATGCTGGGATAATTCATGCTAAAATAACAGATTTCTTTAATAGTGGTCTAAGAATATTAAATAAAATTTTAGTTAATAAAACTGAAAATTTGTCCCATGAACTACTTATTAACTATAAGTTATTTGTGTGCCCAAAGTGGCATACATGTCATAAGTTTGTCAGCCCTGTACTATTTAATATTAGATATTAGGGCATACTTTTTCACATGCAACAAACACTGACATATTTGGTCTTGATAAATAACTAAATAGCACTATTGTACAAATAATGAAATTACCATGTTTGAAGTTTCATCACAGACGATACAAGTTTTACAATCAGGACACTGCCAATTCTGTGGCTGGGGGAAGCTTTCATACAGCAATTTAGTATATTCCATGCAGCTGGGGTGAGCTGTAAAGAAAGAATGATTTTGTTTAATATATATATATATAGCTAAATAACAACAACAAAAATTGATATATTTATGATTTATAGAAACCAGAAGAAGGTTTACTCATAAAGCTTGGGCAATAAATTGCACAAATGTTACTTAAAACATATTACAGATAATTTTGCCAAATTGGCCTACAAACAAAAATTTGTTTTCTTTTTGGTATCAAAATTGGCATGTGTGTGTATGTATTTGTCTAAATCAGTGTTTCTCATCCCTTTACACTATTGCTCTTCAAACAAGGATAACTTCAATGGCACGTCTCTCCCCCCTTCAACATACACAGCCATATTCTTTTGTGCAGCTCTGTATATGATCTATAGATCTGTATATATACTATATAGTATGCAAAAATTTAGTTCAGTTAGGTTGGTGGATTGTGGTTTTATGGTACAAAGTCCCTTTAGGGACATGCTGCGCAAAATAAAAAAATAAAAAATAAAAATATGAACGTCAAATTGAAATATATAAGAACAAGATGAATGAAAATAATAGATTTAAATGAAAAGAGTGATATGATGATAAATGTATAATTAAAATCATTCAATAAATATAACGCAACGTCTAAAAGAAATAAACACAAGTTTTCACAATTAAAATATAAACAATCTTTAAACTAACAGTTGGTAAAATGCTCAAAGTTTCGAGCAGAAATATATTTAAAATCATGTAGGCTCGAATACCTCAAAAACAGTATTATCATCATCATTTGAGTCAGAACTGTAAGACTCTGATTCCATAGCTTCCTCAGCATAGTGCAGTAGCTGTTTTGAATCCTTTGTAGCAAGGAACTACGTACCAAGTCAGGGTTTCTTGTTTCTTCCCTTGACAGTTTTCCAGTGTGAAGAGGCTTGGGTTGAGATTTTCTTTCTCTCTTTCTGTGCACATGGTTTTGGTTTTTGTGTAAGAGAAACAGGTTTTTCTGATTTGTTTGAAGATTAAACAGAAGTTTGACCTGACTCATGTTGGGCTGACTGTTTAGATGGATAGTTAGAATATTCTATTTTCACAGGTTCTGATTAGTTCAGTTAAGAAACCCATAACACAGTTGAAATTTTTCCATCAGCAGTTTCCTTCAATAAGCAGAAATGTACTTGATTTATTTTGTGCAGTCCTGTATATGATCTATTAAATTTACACACACCAAGTAATATGAAAACAAAAAAATAGTTAAATTTAAAAACACATACCACAATTGAAAATGCACTTCCACCAATTATTGCTCATACACAGTACTGCTACTGTTACCAAATTCTTTTGTGTGTTCCTGTAAATGAATGATAAGTGCTGTGCACAAAGCAGAATATTTTCGGCATAGTATAAATTCAGATTCAAACTCAAAATATCATGAAATTGCACAAAACACATGAAATTAAAGTAGCTGAGTGTGTATGAATTCGACTGGTTGTTATTGTCTTAAAGATTTGAAGAAATTGAAATGCAAGTTAATGAACTCCAATATAGCTCAATTATATTTGCTAAACAAAATTTCAGATTACTAGATTATCAGAAAGGAAAGATTATAAAGCATTATAAGCAAAAATGTCCATGGTAAAATTATGACAACTTTGAAATTTTAATGCAATTCTAGACACAAAACACTGTTTAAAGAAGATTTCCACAATTGGTACTTTTTCGTTATACGGACACCATGCCAAAATGTATGTATTAAATGTATGTAAATGTATGCTTGGCGACAATGGTGTTCGTATAACGGAAAAGTACCTCACAATTTTATTCTATGAATCATGATTTCTGAAAAATTAATAATGTTATAAACCCAAGTAGAAACCTCTTATATATCTCCAATACATTTTTTATTTTCTTAAAAATAACATTGTATGAAGCTGATATGACTTATCTGGTATCTAAGATGTAACAATAGAAATTGAAATAACATTCTTTTAATTACTTACTTTCTTTCGTAAACATTTTTTTTATCTTAAAAACAAAATTTTAAGTAATTTTGATTCCTTACTGTTTGATGCACTAAATGTTTTGGTTGTTGGCACGTCATGATCATGTAAAATATTTTTTTCGAAAAATTTGGATATGAGAAGATTTGCTGTCTGTGTTCTATAGCATGCATCTTGTAGTGCATCTCAGTTGCTGCATATCAATTTCAATACGTTAAAAATAAGAATACAGAAATTAAAAAGAATAAAAATACAAAAATAAATCAAATTTAAGATAATTTAGAATTTACTGACACATATGTCAAATACACTATTACTGTTAATTATTATTTTTTAAGTCAATTTATATATAAAACAAAGAGATAGTAATGGCAGCAAAAGCAAAACGATCTTTCAGAAAGTTCTGACAAAATTGGCATTTTGAACTGAATTTCCGGAAGCAAAGGCTTAAGCTTATAACTCAAGATATAATACATAGTTTTAAAATTAAAACGGTTTTCAAAATCTACAGTTATGCCTGCCAATTTCATGCTTTTATGTTCAAAAATGAGTCAACGAATGTGTGACAAATGAGTCAACGAAAAGAAAATTTCATTGTTGTTTCACATGGACATGCACAGGGGAGAGGGGATGGGGCAGAGAGGGCCACGACCCCCTTACCTACTAATTCTTTGAAAAGTAAGATTTTTTTTTTAACTCTGGTCTTGACGCAAGCGAACCTGGAATTATTTAATTTTTAATTTTGATCCAGATTAAAATCAAGTTTTCACGCTGCTTTATGAACTGATTTGGCTTAACTTGAATTTAATCATGGCAGTATTATAATTTACCTAAAAATTCTCTTGTTTCAGAAAAAAAATTCACAAAATCACCATAAAAAAAGGCTAAAAATCTCATAAAAAATTTTTGGAAAAAATAAAAAAAATTGCAGAGAACAAAATTTACTATATTGGGCAAAAAGATTGAAACCAGATTCCTTTTAAGAATATAAAAAAAAATACTAAATTAGAGTGCTTAAAATTTTAATTTCACTGTACCAAAATGAAAACTCACAATATTTCTAGCTTCGTTTAATTAGAGACTGGAGTAGACAGAGGATTTCTTTTACAAATGCCAAGAAAGTGACACAAAAAGCAGAATACTACTAAAAATTGCATGAAAAAATTCATGAAAAATATTTAAAAAATCACTGCACAAATTCTAAATAAACTTGAAAAGACGACAAAAATTATTATATTTAGTTAAAAGATTGAAACTATTGATTAATTCATTTTACTAATGTGGAAAAATTGTAGCGAAAAGTGAAAAAATGCTAAAATTGCATAACAAATCGCCAAAAATAAAAACGCAGAGAAAAAAATTTACTATATTGGACTAAAAGATTAAAATCAGATTCCTTTTAAGGCATGTTAAAAAAATCATTGCAAAGTGTGAAAAAAGTCACTACAAGCTTCAAAATATGAAAAAATGCTAAAAAAATTTACTATATTGGACTAAAAGATTAAAATCAGATTCCTTTTAAGGTGTGAAAAAAGTCACTACAAGCTTCAAAATATGAAAAAATGCTAAAAAAATTTACTATATTGGACTAAAAGATTAAAATCAGATTCCTTTTAAGGCATGTTAAAAAAATCATTGCAAAGTGTGAAAAAAGTCACTACAAGCTTCAAAATATGAAAAAATGCTAAAAAAATTTACTATATTGGACTAAAAGATTAAAATCAGATTCCTTTTAAGGCATGTTAAAAAAATCATCACGAAGTGCGAAAAAATTCGCTAAAAGCTTCAAAATATGAAAAAATGCTAAAAAAAATAATAATAAACGTACAAAATTTATTATATTGGGCTGAAAGGACGAATTTAAAAATAAATATGGCAAAATGTGAAAAATCTCTAATAAAAATCATAAAGAATAATAGGAAATAGGAAAAAGTAGAAAAAAAAAAGGGAAAAAAAGAAAAGCAGGAGTCCCAAGCAATAGGAGCTCTGTGGGCGTCTATAAATGCTACACAATTCACTTTCAATTTATTGAACATCACGGTAAACCTCAATAACATATATCAAGCATTTGGCGATCTGAGTATATTTATGTGAAAACACTTTTTAACCCTGTTGGAAAAAGTTTAAAAAAAATAAAACATTAAAAATGTTTTATTTTTAATTTATAATTTGTACTTTTAAGTCATACTGTATTATTTTAAACTGAATATGGCATTTATTCATTCAAATTCAACATATTACTCTATAACCTCTAAAATTCAGAATTGCCAGGTCTGAAACAATTCCAGATTTTAGAGACTACTGTATTAGTGTTTGCGTATAAATATTTTGTACATAAAATGTTATTACCTTTAGCTCCACAATCTTTACATATTAGTAATTCTTCAGCTTCCCCTTTCCTGTTGGCAGAAGCTGTAAGTAGGCAATAATCACAGCGACTAGGTTGTGAATCTTCCACTGAACTGCTGGAACTACCAAGTGAAGAGGAATCACCATATGACTTAGGACTCTATGGAAATGCAAAAAATTAATGAACAGGCATACATAAATTACATACAATTGAAAACATATACAGAGAAATATACATATACATTGTCAAAATTCAAATGATGGACAATGATTATAACTTTGTTAGCAGCTCAAAATTTTGTTTGTGTACTTCATGCCTGTAATATGCAACTCTTTTCAGTCATACACAAAAAATCGATGAAATCAACCCGTTTTGTGGCAAGTATTGTGTAGCACTGATGTCAGTACATTTTCTATGTGTGCCTTCAGTTTGCTCAGTTTTATAGGCTGCCATAAAAAGGAGTCTTATGTACAATGTCTAGTATGAAATGGAGGCTTTTATACAGTGAAGCATTTTAGTTTTTTTTTAATGTGATAAATTGTACAACTTAACTAGTTTTAAACACATTTTATTGAACTAGAATTTATTTTTTAAAAATACTTTTCAATATTGAAAACAGTATTGGAATGACAATAAATGATGTTGACTTGTAGACAAGATATTGTGCTGTCCTCTAAAAAAAAAACCCACAGTGAAATGTTTCCGGAAAAAAACCCACCATAGTATACAGTAGACTCTCTCAAATCCGCACAGCTTGGGACTAGAGGTTGTGAGGATTTTAGAATTTTGCGGATTTCTGGTCACTGTTTTGTTTACATTTTTTAAACAGTAATTTGAATGTAATAATACACTCAAAATTATCATGAATGCTTACAATAAAGTAAAATATTAAAATAACTATGGAAAATAATGTAAATGTTACATAAATAATTAATAATATGACTAAATATGCATAATAATGATGAGATAATTTTTTCTTGAATTATTCAATGAAACTCGCCTCTTAAAGGTACACTAGTAATTTACATCAAATCCATAAAATTATAAAATTGTATTTGATGTTTGGCCAGATTTAATAAACAAAAAAGTTTGATTAATACATAAGTGTATTTGATAAAAAGATCAATCACCACTAATATCAGTGTTATCTTGAAAATTTTCGGAAATAAATTTATACTTCCTTTATGAGAAAGCAAGAGTTCAATGATATTAACTAGAATTACATAATAAAATGAGTACGGAATGATATAAAAATAAAAAAACTTGAATTTCCCCCCCCTATATCTTAATTGTAAGTTTCACTGTTTACATCTGAAGCAATGTGTGGATTTTAGAAAATTGCAGATTTTAGGGTTGCGGATTTGAGAGAGTCTACTGTACTACATCAAATACTTCACTAAAGTCTTTTTTTTTTTTTTTTGGTTCTGTTTTTATGCACTAATTAGAATAATAAAAATACCTAAGGAGTGCTTATTTAATTTTAAAATAATTTAAACTAACAATTGCAGAATTCTGACAAACACAAGCTTCATTTTTACAGATTTTCTTGTTATAATAGAAATTTAGAATGATCTACATAAATTTATATTTTTTTTTATATTAAACCCTTAATATGTATAGTAAAATGCTTCATTTTCAGCTGATTATGTCAGGTGTGGGCGTTTTTCAGGTAACATAGGTTATTTTTTGGAAAAGTGTTTTTTTTATTATTATTATTCTCGCTTAATTGGCTGCCATTTTGTAATAAAGTAATAAAATTAAAAATGTTCAACATTAAAATATTGGTCAGAACAAGCTGTGAAAATTTAGCCACGTTTATTTTTTTTTAATTCTTTATTAGACTTTATATAGAGAAAATTTAAAAAAATAGGCTTTTTTTTTTATAGGACAGCACAATATGGTTCTAAAATGGCTGACCAGTTGTTTTATTTTGTTTTAACTGACCTTCATAATAAAATTTTTCTTAATCCTTCAAATAGATTTGAGCAATAAACGCTTAGTGATATATTTTTCTAAAATTAACTTTAAGGACTTTTGATGTGTAACAATCTTGTTTTCTTCCGTAAAAATTAAAATCACTATTGAAAACAGTATTAGCAAGCAATAATAAGTGTATGAATGACTTTAAATGTATCATCATTTTGAGTACGTACAAGCTTTAATTTCGTTGTTAAATTAGATCTACATTTTTTTTTTCTCAAATATAGACATAATCTTCTGTGAATAAAATTTCAACTAACTCCCCTTCCTTTTATATTTATCCAGAATTTACTCAAGGACTACTACTTCTAATGTTTCTATTTTTGGTACTTCTCCATTATCCCGTCGACCACTTTCCATAAAAATAACTATTGCCAAATTGTAGAATTTAACACCAAAAATGCATGAACATGGCGTCACAATCACTTGACATCAGATGCGTTACACATGTTGTTACGTCATGAAGTGATTTTTAATTCGACGGTTATCTACACTTTTAATGATGCTTTATTGATTTATTAATTATTTCATTAATTAAAATAAAGATTAAGTGTTTAAAAGGCGACGCCATGATATTAAGACAGAAAAAGCATTGGAAAAATGTTGTGGTGCATATTTAAAATTTAGAATGGCAACAATCTTCTATTTGTTTATTGGGCGATAATTTGGCTTGGCGATAGTTTATTTACGGAAAATGGTCGACGGGACAATGCAGAAGTACCCTATTTTTTAGCCACGATTTTGCCTATTTTAAACGAAATTTTAATTATTTAAAATGAGTACATTTTTTACAGAGCTGAATTATATAGGCTTTCAAAATGTAACATCATCTAAGTAATGTATTCTCTGAATGATAACAGTAGCCAGGAACATATTTACTTGCAGGGGTCGATTTAGAAAAAGAAATTTGCGTAGCAGTAACTGCTATACAAAGTCAGTTTTGAATAGCAGTTAGACACTTTTGTATAGCAAGTAAAAAATAACAAACGTAACTTTTAAGTTTTGAAAATTTACAACAAAATTAAGATAAATTAAAAAATTTCTTTAACGCTGATATCTGTGGATTCATCCACCACTAGATATAAAATTAGCAGATTTCAGTTCCAAATTAAAGTCCTCTTTAAAGGTGTCTGCAACACACTGAGAGAATTGGTATTGCTTGTCATTCAAATATGTTTCCCCTAACTGAACACCATGCCTCTTTTCTAATTGTGCAATTTCGGGAAACAATGAGAATGGAAGTTGTTGCTTGACAATTAAATATGAAATATCTATTAATTTACCAACTTTATTTTCTTCTTTAACGCTAGCTAGAAACATTGCTTTCCCAATTGGTGTATCCATTATTTTTTTTACACTGTCTGGCTTGTGTTCCAAGTTCACTGCCATAAAATGCATGTCACTTGTGGAATGCTTGACAACATTGTCTTTTTTTCCGACTGGCTCCAGTAATTCCATTGATAAATCCTGGGTTGAAATTTTGTTTCATTTTCAATTTGTCATCAAATTTTGAACATAATATACATCATATTGATATAACATTACTTTCCCATCTATTTCAAAATGTAACCATTCTCCAACGGGATCAACAGGTTTTTTTTTCCAATTTGTAACTGTTTCCAGTTTAACTATAGCCATATTAGGAAAAAAACAATCAAACAAAAAAAAAATACAGTAACATACAAAACCAAAACAATATATAACACAACAGAAATGAGAGCACTTGGGGAGGGTGAAAACAGAACGTATGTCATGTAAAAATACCTTTAAATCTGAGCTTTTTTATGCTCTAATGGATGTCTACATCGTTTCAAGCAACGGTGCAGGAAAACTTATCGGCGAGGCTCTAATGTGACCGACGAGGATGTGAAAGACTGGTTAGATTGCACATGGAAAGATTTACGTGAAAATTATACTGAAGATAACATCGACAATGCTGATAAGGCTGGCATCTTTTACAATGTAATCCCTTATCAAACGATGGAGTTTAAAGGTGAAAAATGTGTGGGTGGTAAGTTGCTGAAAAATCGCTTAACTTTGTTAATGTGTTGTAACATGTAAGGCAGAGCCAATAAAAACTTTTTTATCGTCGGTAAATTTGCAAATTCAAGATGCTCTAAAGGGATAAAAAGCCTATCAGTGACTTACAAATCGAACAAAAAAGCATGGATGACTTAGAAATTATTTTTATTATATTTTCAGGATTGGGATAAACTGCTCCAAAAACAGGAAACAAAGATTGCACTCATCGGTGAGGATTGTATTGCTCACCCACTGGTCAGCAATTTAAAAAAACATAAAATCTCGAACTTGTTCTTATTCGCAGTTTCAAATGCTATTATAGAAAACAATTGATTCTGATGATGTTTTAAAGAGAAATGAAACAGATCAGGATCTTAAAATTTCTGTTCTGGACGCTATACACGTGATGACAGATGCTTGGGGAAGTGTGACTCAATCCTGTATCCAAAACTGTTACAGGAAAGCTGGATGGATTGACAGAACTGATGGTGACTTCGAGGTTGAAGATGACTTCTGATTCTCAGTCTGTTTGCAACAAAATAACATTGAGCAGTTTAACGATGTTTTAAACATCAATGAGTACAATAATTTTGATTATGATGTCTTAACCTCGGGCATACTCTTTACTGAGGATATCGTCATGAAAGTGGTTAACGTGCAAGAACAGGAAAATGCAAGTGATAGTGACTTGGAAGAAGAAACTGTAATTAAAACACCGTCACGTGATTGCACTGCAGAGTCATTACAAAATCTTGAAGCAATCTAAAATATTGATGATGCAACATTTAAATTAATTAAAGTTTTACTACGAAAAATAAATGAAACGAAATTTTGTAAAGTCAAACAATCAACTTTGGGTGAATATTTTTGCACTTCCCATTAAAGATAATCAAGCAGCAATTCACGTAAGTTGTTATTTATGTACATACTAGTTATTAACTTGGATTTGGATTTAGCGAGCAACCGGATTTAACGAGCATTTTTCTGTGTCCCGAGCTCCTTGTTAAATACGGGTCCTACTGTATATCCGATATTTTCAAAATAGTCAACTTACTGCTGATAATAAACATTTTCAAGCGTAATATAAATTAGAAACTAAAATATATTGCACTTAACATGGAAACTTAAACAATATACTAAAAATGGTTTTTTTTTTTTTCCTTTCCTTTTCTTTTTTTTCCACTTTGAACAAAATTGAAGATCAACTAATCAACAAAACAGAAACAATTCGCTTTATACACTTATAAAAATAAAAAACTGTAAGATTTAATATCAACTATCAAGAAATCAGGGCTAAGATGCTTTACACTCACACAGATAAAAAAAAAAAAAAAATTATCGGTTAAAAAAAGGAAAAAAGTCGCCAAACTTAGGGGATGTTTTCCTTTAATGGCAACCTAGCCATTGTATTAAGTTATTGGTTTGGCGCGGTCTTGAAAATCGCGCCAACCAAAAAGTCGCCAAACTTATGTTTATATGTTTGCGTGAGTGTAAAGCATCAGTTCCGAAATCAGAAATTTATAAAACAAATTAAATACAAAATAGTTTTTTTTTTTATTGAAATTTTTAAATACATAAATGTAAGCTTATGTATTTTTTATTCCCTAACATTTTGTACAATTTAAGCTCAACTACACCAAAACCAGAAATTGATTCCTTTCTAATGAAGCTGTATAGAACTGATTATCTAAATTAGACAGTTTATCTTTCTATATCTGTCCTGAATTAGTTATGTCCCACATAATATACATGCAAAAATAAAAACTTCAAACAAAGCTTGGATAAGATTTTTGTTTTTTTCTTTAGCTAGAAAAGTCACTGCCAGAGATAAATGTTCTTTATCTACAGAATAACACAGTCAATATCAGTTGAAAATTTCATTTATATAATTGTTTTGACTTAAAATATCAAAAATATATTGCACAGTGATATTTTGAAAATAAATATGAAAATATCAAAAATCTTGATATTTTGAAAATAAATATCGGATATAGGACATCATAACTATAATAGGACTATATAATAACGAACCCTGATAGCAATAGCCCAAGAAATCTGAATCAAATGAAAAACTGAATCATTGTGCTGGTTTTGGATTCTGTGTAACATATATTTTAGCAAACATTCCAAAAAGTATAAAAATTATAATATTTAATAATCACAAAAAAGTTGTGTACTATAAAAAGAGCACCAGAAGTGACTAATCAATAAATCACTATTAAACAAAATTACATTTATAGAAACCTTTGAGGAATAACTGCAGTCGTGTTTTCGATCACAATCGGAATTTTTATCAGAGAAGCTGGTGTCCATGTTGCTGTTGGATTTTATACGGACCATGTATTCTCCATTCTGCAGTTGATGGAGGTTACCTTTGGCAACTTCTCTATCTAAAACTGTTCTTAAAGTTCCAACAGTTAAATTAAACGGAATATCCTTCTTTTGCAAGCATTGTTCGATTTCTTGTAACGAAGCGCTTCGTAACTGCGGATGTTCTTGGTTTGACAAGGTTAAACACCTTACAGCATCTAAAACAGCCGCAGTAACATCACAAGTATTATAAAATCCACCGTGAAATTGTGTTTTTGTCTTTACCCATTTAGCAGCATTACGATAACTTGTATTACCTTTATAATCTACTTTTACAACAGTTCCAGCACTAACAAGCTTCGCCAATTCTTCATTTACAACGGTTCCTTTCAATCCATGACGGCGTTCCAACATATGACAAATTCTATCTAAATCTGGTCTTGCTTTTCGTTTTCTCAGTTGGTCAATCGCATCAAGAATTAGGCTGCCACATTTTGAATCAGACATGATGTGGAGATTGGCAAATCTTCGAAGACAAAAACACCCTCCAGCCCGGGCAAGAAAGAAAACAAACAGCCGCTCACAACAATAAAACGATTAAGTTCCGCGCACATGAGTAACCGAATTGGTTTCGATTTTTCCTAAAATCGATTTTTCTAAAATGGTTAAAAACGAGGCTAACGAAAAAGACAGGCTACCGCGGTGCGTTCCACTTATCTTTTTTTACAGACCGCTAGAGTGACGTGATGCTCTTTTCGTACACCTGCATTGGTGGATTCGAGCCTCACGTGATTCCCGCGGTCTGTAAAAAAAGATACGCGTAAAGCACCGCGGTAGCCTTTCTTTTTCGCTAGCCTCGGTTAAAAAAATATGACGTCATTCTGTATATAGCGGGGCTGACGCAAAGGGCTACCGCGGTTGAAAATCATGTGACAGTCGCGGTCTTACTCAAAACGTAACTTTGACGTGCAGCTATACACAAAGGAATTCGATTACTTTGTTTTAACAAGTGTGAGTTTCATATTCTGTTCTTTAATAATAAAATCAAACGCAATTTTCATTGCGAATCTTTTATTTTACTTTAGTTAAGCTTTTATTAAGTAATATTTAATTCATTTGTATGAAGACGAGATACGTGATATATTATACGTAACAACGTAGGATAATCTACCGAATGTAAGTATTAACCATTTTTCCGTTTTAATGTAATATGCATAACATTTAATTGTGCAATGTTATACAAATTTGTTAGTGAATATATGATAATTCAGTTAACAGAATGCCGGTAACTGTACTTATGTAAAATAAAATAGCTCGGTAAAATTGTAAGATTATTAGATATAACGCACCATTACTGCAGTGTTAATTACATATATTTTTCTAAGGGAGGGATTTTTGCAGTTCTTGTGGGAGGAAAAGGACATTACAGAGTTTCCGGTGTGATATTCCAAAAGTTTTTCACTTATTTATATAAACAGGATAGAAACAAGTCAAAGTTTTTAATGAGTTCAGATTATATTTAAAGATTTAATATTCAGAATACTATACCTGTAATATTATTACGGATTGATATTAAGAATACTATACATATGATACTTTGCATTTTGGTTATTATTACGATTACATTTTGTTTATGATCAATTACTTAAGCATTATTGTCTGTATTTACTTTTTTATTCCTCTCTTACAATATCTCATAGATTTTTTGATATAGTATGGTCTCCATTCACAGTGGTCAATTTTCAATTAAGCATAACTCATTTAATTAAAATATTGCAGTTTACATATAGCAATATGCACTTTAATGATATTATCTGTTTCCTCAAAAGTGAAAATTTTCTAATTAACCAGTTTTGTCTACGAGGGTCATAAAATATTTAAACGTGTGAATTTGTTGGAAAATTAATAGAATCAATATTTCTTTTTTTTTCTATCTTTATTTGAACACTTTTGCAATTTACATTGCCGAATGTCGTCAATACTTAAACAATTGAAGCATGTTTCAATCTTTTAGGAGCATCCTGCATAGAAATAAATATTTATTATAATATGTATTATGATTTATATCAAATATTTATTACCGACGGCTGAGAGGTTCTGCTCTCAAAGTTTGTAGACGGATGATGCTGGTTTCTAATCCATATCGCGCTCGTCGGCCTAACCGTTCAGGATTTTGTTTTTTTTTTCTTTTTTAAAATTTTGCACAAATACGTGTTAGATTCCCTTAGAAAGACTTCCACGAAAGACGATCCTTCGAGAAGATAATCGTCCGCAACAAAACACAGACACTGATATTTATTTTCAAAATATCATATTTAATATTTTTCATTTTCTTTCATATACATAAGGAGAAAGTAATGGAATCATGAAAATATTTGATTTTCATTTTTGAAGGAATTTACCCTTTTTGGGCATGTTCTAAATACGATGTGATCATTTTTGAAAAAATATCTCTGTCTGGATATGTGACACATATTTTGTGCACGTCTATATCCTGCCTTTTTTACGATTTTTGCGATAGCTACATCTAGTCATTCACTGAATAGAATTGCACCAAATTTTATAAGCAAGATATATATATACATATATATATTGAAAATTGATGGTGATTCAATTATGCTTTGATAACTGAACAGGAGGCGCTGATATTCTATACTTGGAGAAAGTTTCATAATCGGGGTCCACAGCCCGAAGAAGGTCGGGGGGGGGGGATAAAAGTTTGGATCTACAAAAAAGTAGTTTTGTTGAAAACTGTCTAGGAATTCATAGCTAAGTGCAAGGAAGGGCCGGCACCTGGAAAATCTAAACCCCTGCACAATGAAGCTAAGAATGAGACTCCAGGTGTCAGGTTGTAAAACCGACAAAGGCCCAATAATCCAGTATTTTTTTTTATGGTTTAACAATTTTGCGCATACCATAGCTTTTATGTTAGTCTCGCATTTTTTAATTTTCTTTGCTCGACAGTGCGCTTCTTTCTCAAAAATTCATTTCATCATTTTATCTAAATGAATTGGATCTTTCAGGCTGTGACACATGAAAATTGCATGCAATAAGTGATAAAGAATTAGAAATTTTTATCTAAATGAATTTGAACTTTCAGGCTGTGACGCATGAAAATTGTATGCTATAAGTGATAAAGAATTAGACATTTTTAATTTTCATTTAACCATAGTACATCTTGGAGTATAATTATCTGTTTCCCAATGATCTCCTTTCCATGAGTGTCGTATACTTAAAATTGGCTTAAAATGCCAAATATGGCAATATTTTCTGAAAGATACGTTGCCTTTATCAGAAATTCAGAAACATTGTTTGGTCTCTTGGTATTTAGATTAGATTAGCAAATGTTATGCATTTACGAATGAAAATGCATCTATAAATATAGGTATCAGAAAGTAATATCTTTCATTTATATGAATATTTGTTATACATCTCATTTATACTGATTATTAGTTTCAATAAATCTCTGAGATTCCAAGATTTTTTTAACGCTGTAAAAAATTGTTGAATTTTTAATTATTTTATTGCTGCTAAATTTAATAACAACGTAGATGAATTAAGAAAAACAAATGGGCAGAAAAAAATACATTGTTTTGAAAGTTCAGTAAAATCTCTAAATACCAGAGAGCTCTGGACTGTTATGTATTTTCGATATTTCGACGTGCCAGTTATTCAGAGGGAAAAACATACAAATAGTAAATATATATGTTGTTAATTGAAAAAGTGCTCGCTAAATAGAGGTGAACGCTAATCAAGAGAGTGTCTATTATAGAAGTTTTACGGTATTATATTTTGTGTTCTAGGAGTTCAAAAGGCGACAACGGAAATTTCGGGGGTGGGGGGAACTTAAATGATTTTTTAAGCCAAAGTCTGCAAAGGTTCCTAATACAAATGAAACATCTATTAGAAAATGCTGTCAAAGTTTGCTCTGAAGCGATTTTCAGACTCGACAATCATGAAAAGGTGTTCAACAGGCAGCAATTAGCAATTGACTCTGTTCAAAGATGTGTCGCATTTATAAGAAAATAAAGAAAAAAAGTAAAGAAAAGTTATTTGACTGTATAGAATAGATCTTCGTTATATCGTTTTTGACGGGAGATGAAAAAAAAAAGAGCTATACTAATTTTCTCAATAAATTCACAACATTGGATTACATTTACTTACTGTTATATATTCATTCAGTTATTTAAAAACCGCTGTTAATGTGAAGAAATTTATTTGCTTATTAACCCCTTGGGGACGAGCGACACGTATACGTGACGCATAAGATGCTCCGAATCCTCGATTATTCCCACCAGTTATTTTTTATTGTAAGCTTTGCCTTATGTAATCCTAGCATTTCAGCGATTCAAGTAGGCGAAAATTTCTGTTTTGAAAAACCGGTCATAAAAGATTAAAAATTCTGTAAAGGACGCTCGTCGCGAAGGGGTTAATCGATGAAAGGTAGAAAAAAGAGTGATTTATCCGAGTGAGCGATGTAACGAAGTTAATTGTACTTTTATCGGAATACATGAAAGTATTCAGGTATATGCAGTATTCATTTCATATATGTGAAAAAAAAAAAAAAAAAAAAAAAACATGTATATGTGGTAAACTTCCCTCCTCCTTGTTGAAAATGAAAAAGTATCTCTGTCACTGTAAAAATCGAAGTATATACGCATTAGTATTTTCTTTAGACAGAAAAAAAATTAGAATTAAAATAAATCCCGTAAATTATGCAGCTTGTTTTTTATTTAATGCAATGTTATGAAATAAAAACGACGTTTTATAGTTTTCATAATACTTTAAGGTAATTAATTCTATCAAATTAAAGAATGACTTGAATATATCTAAAGCCCAGACAATAATCTGTTTAGTCAACTGAATTTGCTGAGCTCAGCTCAGACCGGGAGCGTCACGTGACTACTCTAAATCGGAGAAGCGCGGTAGCCCGTCTTTTTCGTTAGCCCCGGTATATAGCGAAGGTAACGAAAAAGACAGGCTACCGCGGTGCATTCCACTTATCTTTTTTTACAGACCGCTAGAGTGACGTGATGCTCTTTTCGTACACCTTCATTGGTGTATTCGAGCATCACGTGACACCGGCGGTCTGTAAAAAAAGATACGAGTAAAGCACCGCGGTAGCCTTTCTTTTTCGTTAGCCTCGGTATATAGTTTTTCCAATAGGAACAAAAGTGTGAATGAATGAGTAAATAATGATAAATAAAATTAAAATATTTAATTACTAATTATTTTAAATGTAGTTTTGCGTCTGCATAAGCTACACAATAATAAGAGTGCCTTTGTATAAGGAAAGGGCATGTTTACAAACAAACAGTTCCATCAACCAATCTACCACTGCATTTTTGTCGCAGCTATTATTGCAGGAATCGTCATGGCGACGTAGCCCAATCATATCACAGACCAGTTTAACGTCACCAATCAAATTGCTCCATCTCATGTGTACTGTAGGAGTCGTAAAGAACGAACAAGTTTTTCTCCCAAACCAACAGTAATTTAACCAACAGTGACGTCAGGTGCCCTTTCCTTATAACAATCACGGCAGAGCACATACTCAAATGGACTTTACCCACGAATGGCAACACCCATGCCGCAGCGGGTATCTACCCTCCGAAAAAGACTGTTTATTGGATGAAGGGGAAGCAGTGTTAAAATGTTCTGCACGCCTATTGGTGTTTTTCTTCTGAATACCCGCGGCTGACGTCACATGGGTAAAGTCCATTGAATTTTTTGTCCAAATAATGGCAACCCACTTTTCAGAATTTGGCAAAACATTATAGAGCTCCGGGTGGGGGGGGGGGGGGAATTCCACTTTTTGACCATATTGAAAGTATAATATTTCAAAATTTTCCCGGGCCACTCCCTGAATTCAACACTGATTTAATTCAGGTCTTCAGTTTCGATTGCAAATTGAATCTCTTGACAAAATCTGAAAGTAGCGATGTAGTAACTACTTTTTTAAAAGTAGTTTGTTGCCACTACTTTTCAAAACAAGTGGCTGTAGTTGTAGTTAACTACATTTTCGATAAAGTAGTTGTAGTTGTAGTTCGCTACAATAAAAATGTAGATTTTCCGACCCCTGATTATGAACACTTTCAACATTTGCAAAATAATTAAAAAAATTTTTACCGTTTAATAAGGTGAAAGATGATATCAAAGTAAACATATTTAAACGCATAATAAACCCAATTTCAGGAATTACTAACAATATTCGGAGAGATATCCGAACTCTTTTATGAGCCCTGTATATGATCTATAGATTTGTATATATACTACATAGAATGCTAAATTTTCGTTCAGTTAGGAAACGCGTAAAGCACAGTTTAAAAATTACCCTTCTGGAATTTCCGTCAATAAACAGAAATGTACTCGAGTTCTTTTTTGCTGCCATGTACAAGGGCGCCCATATGGGGGGGGCAAGGTGGGGCTTGAGCCCCCCCCCTAGATTTTGGTTTTGTCAAATTCTTTTAATATAAATCAGTTGCAAGATATGAAAATTTTAACTTTATCTTGTAAAAGCAAAGTATAATAAAATCTGCCTCGACAGCATCAGAAGGCACCGAAAGAAATTTCCGTTTTAGACGGGTTTCCGTCTTAGCAGGTATAATTGTTGGGAATTCATTTTGTTATAACCATAATTTTTTTTCTTAAAAGAAGCTGGATTCTGTTTTAGACAAGGTTCTGTTTAGACAGCTTCTGGTGAGAATGTCATGAAATTATCTCCTCGCAGAAACTACATTTCTCCCTTTACTTTTTAATATGGCTGTGTATAAGACAGCCATATTAAATTATAGACAATTCTGCCAAAAATTTGCACTGTAGGAAGGTCATTTGAGGGATTCACAACCATAGTAGACCAAGTCCACTTTATGAGATGCCCATTTAGAAGGTGCATAAAATGTGTTTTATCCATTCCCACACTGAGCCAAATCTGTTTTCACTTTCTCATATATGCAGAACTGCCACTGGCGACTATTTTTTAATTCTACCTCACACCACTTTCTCAAAACAAAAATTATTGACATAAAACGCAAGAAAATTTGCAAGAGAATTTGTAATTTCCTATTTAAACTTATTCCTATGCTATACAAATTAATAATAAAATATAAATATAAATAAAAAATTTTTTTTGTAAATAAATAAATATGTTTGTTCTTTTTAAGTGCTATTTTTGTTAAAGCTTAGCTTTGCCTGCCTTTTCCACCTGGCATTTATGTACTGTTTTTGAACATGTTCCGAACCCTATTTTACACTTTTTCAACTTTTTTCAGTAGTTAATTTTAACTACAGCTATACCATTTTACTTTTTTCCATTTATTAGACTCTTTCCGTAATCTCTATAGCTTTACTTTTTTATTCCCATTGTTTAATTTTTCTTCTATTTTTAATTGTTCTTTCATATGTAGTTATACTACATTTAACTTTTCCCAACGGCTCAATATTTACAAGACAGGTTACTCACAAATAGACTGGGCGTAAAGTTGATCGCAACTCGGAAGCCCCTTAACCGACATCAACTGTTCGGCAAGAGAAATATACTACAAAATCTATATTTTTTTAATAGTGATGCGAATAGAATAGAAAAATAGTCGCCCGTGGCAGCCGTGTATATGTCATCTGTTTACAATGTTTACTGTGAGAGTAGATAAAACAGATTTCCTGCACCTTCCCAATGGACTATCTCATTTTTTTTTTTTCAAAATGGACTTTGTCTACTATGGTTGTGAGCCCCTTATTCAGTACCCTCAGGCCAGTGGTGAAGGTGATTATGTTCCGAATTGTCTGAAAATTTAAGGCATTCGGTTCCGAAAATTCGAACATAAGAAATATCACGGAAGAATATCACAAATTCTCAGAAAACACCAATTTCGTCAATCGTTCGCAGAAAAAAATCGCCCATTTCGTCAAAGGATCGCTGTAAAAAGACGATTTTCGTCAAAAGATCGTGATAAAAACTCAAATTTCGTCAAGGAATCGTAGAGTAAACGCAAATTTCGTCTAAAAATCGTGGAAAAAATGAAAATTTCGTCAAAGAATCGCAAAAAAATACAAATTTCGTCAAAAGAACGCAAAAAAAAACCCGCAAACTTCGTCAAAGAATCACGAAGAAAAAACGAAATTTCGTCAAAGAATCGTGGGAAAAACGCAAAATTTCTAAAAGAATCGCAGAAAAACGCAAATTTTGTTCAAGGATCACGAAAAAAATGCAAATTTCGTCAAATAGCGGAAAAACGCAAATTTCGTGAAAGAATCGCAGAAAGAATACAAATTTCGTTAAAGATTCGTAGAGAAAAACGCAAATTTCTTCAAAGGATCGTGAAAAAATGCCAATTTCGTCAAAAGATCGCGGGAAAAAAAAAACTCGAATTTCGTCTATGAATCGCGAAAAAAACGAAACTTAGTCAAAGAATCGTGGGAAAAACTCAAATTTCGTCACAGAATCGCGGAAAAAACGCAAATTTCACCAAAAGATCGCAAATAATGCAAATTTCGCCAAAAGATCGCAAAAAATACAAATTTCGCCAAAAGATCGCAAAAAATGCAAATTTCGCCAAAAGATTGCAAAAAATGCAAATTTCGCCAAAAGATTGCAAAAAATACAAATTTCGTCAAAAGATCACGGGAAAAAACTCAAATTTTGTCAAAAGATAGTAAAAAAATGCAAAGTACCTTAAATATTTACTAAAATGTATGATAGCTTTGATGGAAGTTGAGATTTTTCTCAGCCCCCCCCCCCTTAAAATTAATCATATGGGCGCCCTTGGCCATGTATATGATCTGTAGAGTATTTATACACAACAAGTAAAAGACAAGATATAAGTTAAATTTAAAAAACGAGTTCAGCAACTAAAAATGAACTTTCAGCAATTATTGTTAACAGACAGAAGCGAATTCTTTTGTGTGTCCATGTAAATGAACGATGAATGCTATACACAATGTTCTATAGTAAGCTTCTTGTGGTGCACTTTAGTGATATATATCAATTTCAATATATTTGAAACAGTAAAACATTATTTAAATGAACCGCAAATAATTGTTCCCCATAGACCGTAATGTAACGGAATTCTTTTGAGTGTCACTGTAAAAAAACTAATAAGTGCTACCTCACTTCATTTTCAATACCGAACATGCCATAATCAACCTCAATGATGCATATCAAACGCATGATAATCGGAATATATTTACGCGAGTTAGAGCATGGACAGACAGACAAACCGAGGTCATAAACACTTTTTAACTATGTTGGAAAGTGTTAAAAAGAGCCATTCCATCAATACGGAATTTATATTTTTAATAACTTCTGTCTTGATTGAATGTCTATTTTTGAAATTTAACCTACTGCCGACGACGCCGCAGCCTGGTTTTGGTGCGTTTACATTGTTTTCATTGTTGTAGTTTTTCATATTTTACGTTGTTCATTTCGTATATTTTTCGTTTGATGTGTGTGTGTTTGGGGGAAGGGGGGGGGGGGTGTTAATTCAGACCAAATACTTTCTTTTGCTAGATTTTCAATCTGAGTGCTTCACTGTACCATTTTTCAAACGAATGAGAATTTTTTCTATTGGTAATTACGAAATTTATAACTTATAAAAAATATATCTGTATTTGAAATACAGTAAATAGGAGTAGTTAAAAAAATAATAGAGACTGTTTGTGGGCAATTTATCTAAACGAAAATCTTTAAAAAAAAATGCATATCATTGGGGCATAACTATAAAAAAAATAACTCATGCCAGAAATATTCTATAGAGTTTGTTTTGAGTAAGTTTAAAGTCAACTGTGATACAATACCAATTCCTCGACGAAATTTTCGTTACACTTGGAATCATGCTGTTTTTACGGCTGATGTAATATTAAAAAGTCCATCCGGCCTGCACCGGGACCGGGAGGAAAAGGTAGCTTTCATAGTCCATGTTTTTAAAACTTCAACTCAAACAAAACGCTCTAAGCTGACACTAAGATGCCTGGAACCCTACAAAATTCAATCCTGGATTTCGTTAATACTGAATTTGAATGCGAATTTCAGCATGAGAGTTACAGTATTACAAAAATCAGATTGTTTCAAAATATTAGCCAAACTAGAATTTCAAACTGCCATAATATTATCTCAGCCATTTCTTAAGATAAAGACAAAACAAAAAATTCTCCGGAATCCTTGTTTCACAATCTAACACTTAACGGAAACATTTATTTATTTATAATAATTTTGTACACCTTTTTGAATTTTTAAAAATTTAAGATTTTTTAACTGGTCGCCTTTTTGAAACAAGATGGCGGATGAAGCTGGCCAACGAACTCGGACGAGACTTTGGTATGCCTTATACATGCGCAGTCACATCCAAATCGGTTCATAAAAAGGAGAGTTGCAGCATGACAAATGTCAGATATATGTATACAGGGTGTTTCTACGATCATGGGACAAACTTGGAGGGGTGGTACAGGACACTGTACTAAACAATTTTTGTATAGGAAAACACGGTCAGAAATCGATTTATGTACTTAAAAATACAGGGCATCTCACTCCAATCCGAAGTCGCGTTTTCGCTCATAACTTTAACAGTAGTGAAGATACTTTTATGAAATCCTTACAAGATGCTTACAATTCATACAAAGATGAGTCTGTTGCAAATTTTATTACACTGCCCAAGTAGCACAAAGGTATTGGCCAACGTTAAATGACCCCCCCCCCCCCTAAAATAATATTTGTGAATATTAGTTTTTGACATCTGTGAATGTTGGCCAATATTTTCCAACATCTCTGAATATCATTTTTTGACATTAAATGATATCTGTTTCTGTCATTGCTGATTATCATCATTTGACATTGAGCGATATAATTTTCTAACATTCCTGAACAACATTTTTTAATATTAAATAACTCATTTTTTCATTACTGAATAATCTCTTTTTCTCACCCCAGATGTGGTGGGCAGAAAACCCTCATTATAAAATGAGAAATCTCTGCTTAAGGGAAGTCTAGTCTCGTTATGTAACACGACAAGAACAAACCACAGTACTATAAAGCATGTTCAATAGTTGCCGAACAGTTGATGTCGGTTAAGGGGCTTCCGAGTTGCGATCAACATTACGCCCAGTCTATATGTGAGTTTGTTGGAAATTTTGTAAAAAATTGTTTTAAAATAGGTAAGAAATTTAAAACTTAAGGATTTAAAGGAAATAAGAAATTTTAAAGCTTTGCTTTGTTAAAAATCATGTGTCCCCCCCCCCCCTTTCACAAGACTACAAAGAAAGTTTTAACAACCCATTATTTTGAATTTTGTTTTGTGAGAAATATATATATTTTTTTATTAATTTTAAATCAGAAATATGTGTATATTTTTTCAAAAAATGATTTACTACACAAAAGTTAACACGTACATAAATTAGCCCAAAAGATTATTATATAATAATAATAATAATTACTTAGATGAACTGTATAAAATATATATTATTAATAGTGTCTAATTAAAAATTCAGTAACCTACTTTTGAAACTAAACTTGTATTGTTTCAATAATAAAAAATAAAATTCTTATAAAAGTCGGAAATCTGAAAGCATTTTAAAACGATAAACAAGCATCCATTTAAAAATTATATAAATTGATTTTTTTTCTTGCAAAAACATTTTTAAAATGAGTATAAAATACATAGTATAAAAACATCTGTAGTTTTTTATAAAACCCAAATTTTCACATGCTTTTTTATATATATATAAATAACTATAGATTCCTATAGAAAATTTTTATATAGGCTTTTTCTTTCTGTGCAAATTTTACGCCCAACGCCTTCATCAAATGCACATTGACGAAAACTACACTACACAAATGGGTGGTCCTTTAGAACTTTCCGTTCACTTCGGTCAAGATTACAAACTTCGTCAGATATGCTGAATATCGACAGACATCTTGAAATATCCGAAAAATGATATTGTTTTTTTAGAATGTCAATAGATATCCCTGAATGTTGTAATAGTAATATCATTTTACAACATTGGCCAATGTAACCAGATATTAAAAATAAGGCATTAAAAAGTCAAGTTTTTTAAAAAATGGTAAAATTATTAAATTTTATTGTTTAGAATACAATTTCTGTATTATGATGTCATAAGTAATGCAAAAAGTTCTTTTGAATGCTTTTTTTTTTAAAACTAATTTTAAGTTATGTCTGTGAATATCGGCAGATGTAAATTTGACGTACCGTTTTCAGCGACTTTCAAAATATTGGCCAATATTGCCGTTGAAATTGGCCGATATTTCTGTGCTACCTGGGTGTTGTCCAGAAATTAAGGGACAGTGACCAATTTCACACGTTTCGTCGAATATCTACTGAAATTCGTGAGGAAATGCCCTTGAACTTTGAGGATGTAAAGAACATGTTTGGCTTCATGTTTTTCAGTGAAGATTTTGTCGCGAGAACAATTAGGGAGGGGGAGGGGGCAATAATAATTTTAATAATAAAATAATATTTTCGATCACCCAAGTAACATAAAATGCTAAAAAATGGTATGCCACATGGCATACAACATTTCCACATTTTTTTTTTCATTAATAAATATTTATTTAATTTTACCAGGTTGAGTTGAGCATTTTTATCGTATTGTCATTATGTTTTTATCCTGTGAATACCAAACGCAAACTTTTAGATTTAACCCCATGTAGTTTTTTTTTTTTTTTTTTTTCAAACTAGCTAAACAGACAATATCATTCTATTTAATGTGGAGAATCTGTTACGAAAGTATTTTTAACGGAAGATCTAAAGAAATTCCAACTATTAAAATCTTTTGTGATTGCTTGAATAAACATGTTGATAAGAGGTGATAAATTTTTGTAGCTACTTGAAAATAGTCTCTCATCTCCAGATTGACCTGTAGCCTCAAAAGACATTACAACAATAAAAAAAAATATATTTTTTTTTATCTCTCTGTGTAAAAGAATTCATATCGTCTTACTATTTTAGCTATTCTAATATTATTTTCACAATTGTTTAATATCGGTAATAATATTTACTATCTTAATTTCTGTCAAAGAATTTGTTTCTATTGATTATATTATCTGTTAAAAATATTTTGTAGAACGGAAATTATTGTCGTTATTTTTGATATATTGAAGTACTTCGAACTTGGAGAAGGCCAATGGGCTACCGAGTTGAGAAGCAACTATAACGCCCTGGCTATGAGTACTTGTGTAGCAAAACATAAGAAAGCACTAGAGGTGACGAGCTGTAGTCAAGGACTACAAAAATAAATAAATAAAGATAGGATAAAAAATATAATGAGAAGTCTTGTAAAATGAGTTAAGTTTAAGTAAAAATAGATAGTTCAATAGTTCGATGTCTAAAATGTCAGACGAGGCAAGGCAGAGATGTTAAACCCCAAGATTTTTGCTTAAAAAAAAAAGACAAGTTTTCAATTACATACAATATAAATAATTTTCACTATAGTATAGCAAGTAATTTACAATAGAAAAAAAAGTCTATTTTTTTTTCTCAATTATGAAAAATGATAGAGGAAAAATTTGGAATAAGTTTTTTATCATATAAAAATAAAACTTTAGAATCCTTAAGCATTTTCTAATGGTTTCAATTTTTACATTTTCTCATGAAGACTTTATCCAGGATACTGCATCCGATACGGTCACTTCCTTGACAAGCTGAAAAGCACTGTTGCAATCATCTATCCTTGCAATTAAACGTCTAAGAACTCGCCTACTGTACTCTAATTTAAATTGCTTTATTACCCCTTGATCTTCGAAAATGGTATTCGATGGAAGATAACAAGATTTCACATTTGAGAACTCTTCTTGTTCAACATGACATGAGACATTGTCAATAAATAGAATCACTTTTCGATTCTGTAGGCACATTTTTCTATTGAAATCAAGTAGCCAATGTTCATAAATATGTTGGGTCATCCAATCTTTGCCACTACTGCGCCACATGATACTTTCAAACCTGAGTAAATCGATGTTTTCATTTTGTTATGGAAATTTTGTTTCAAATATAACACAATGCAATTCTGAAATACCAGAAATACTCAGAATATTGAAACATGGACATACTAAAAACTGAGCACATAGAGGTCAGTTCATACTCATTTTTGAAACATGGACATGATGCTCATAAATGATTAGGATAAGTTCAAACTCATTTTTGAAACATGGACATGATGCTCATAAATGATTAGGATAAGTTCAAACTCATTTTTGAAACATGGAAATTCTGAAAAATGTGCACATAGAAGTCAGTTCATACTCTTTTTTGAAACATGGAAATTCTGAAAAATGTGCACATAGAAGTCAGCTCATACTCATTTTTGAAACATGGAAATTCTGAAAAATGTGCACATAGAAGCCAGTTCATACTCATTTTTGAAACATGGACATACTGAAATAGGAGAATATAATGTTTTTTTTTTTTTTTTTTTTTGAGTGTGTGCATGTTTTCAGAAATGAGTATATACGTGTTTCAAACTTGCGTCATTTTGATTCGGAGCCATTTTGACTATGCAACATACTCAGATTTGAGTATTTTTTGCTCAGTTTTGAAATTGTCGTTTTTAGAGTGTTGAAGGTATAGTTCTTTTGAAACATCACGGCATCTTAGATTTTCCAGTTATTAAAAGTTCTTATTTTAGGTAGCTTTCAATACAAAAAAGTATAAAGCTACCTATTGCAGCCGTTCGGAGGAAAGCAGTTCCGGAAAATTTCGATATATTTTCACCGATCATGACCCCCAGACCCCAAAACCACCCTCCGTTCAAATGTTGATTTATATATATATATGTATATACTCGTGTGGTTTATATTTCATTCCTTATTTTCTATTATTTTTTTTTCTTCTTCTTAATTTGAATTAATAATGTTACATTTATTAGGACTACAATTTTAATTTGTAAATTGACAGGGCTCTTTGGTATCGGGATTTCAGTGTATGTGGTCAGTTTCTTATGTTTCAATGGTTAAATTTTACTTAAAGTTATATATATATATACCGGGTGGCCCAGCGGGTAATGTTTGAAACAAATTAAAAAATAAAAACAAATAAGAGACATGAGAAGAATTTAATGACGTTTATCGAATGGACATATTGGGCAATTAATGATAAAGAGGTTCGAAGTGCCCGCCATCTTTAACAAGGACAGCAGTTAGGCGGTTCTGGAATCCAACCATTACTCGTGAGCAGGCCTCACTGTCAATCGTGTCGACAGCAGTTGTAATGGCGGTTTTGAGTTCTGGAAGGTTCGTAGGACTTGTCTGCCACACTTTGCTATTCAAATAACCTCATAGGTAGTAATCGCAGGGGTTCAGATCTGGTGAATATGAGGGCCATTCGATACCACCTTGGAAGTGCGATGGGTAATCTAACCCAACGATTCGATCGCTAAAATGCTCATTGAGCACCTCAAAAACATCCGCCGTACGATGTGGTCTTGCTCCATCCTGCATAAACCAATGACCTTGGACCAAGTCATGACCATGAAGAAAAGGGATGATCTCCTCGTCCAGGAACTTTCTGTAATTCGCCGCGCTTAGAGTTCCATCGATGAAAATAGGGCCAAACACACCATGCGAGGATATTGCACACCACACAAGAAATTTTTTCGGGTGGAGGCTTCGGACAACAGTGATCTCCGGCCTTTCTCTCTGCCCCAGTAGCGATAATTCTGTTTGTTCAGATGGCCATCCAAAGTGAAGTAGGCCTCATCTGAAAACCAAATTTTCTTTACATCGATTTCACCTGTTTAAAGTTTTTCAAGCATAATCTGTGCAAACTCAAATCGTCTTTGTGTATGGTCTTCGTTGAGAGTTTGGGTTACTTGAATTTTGTAAGGCGACAATTCGAGCTCTTTCATTATTCGCTGAAATGATGTACGCTTTATTCCCAACATTTCTGCTGCTCTCCTTACAGATCGGGTCGGATCGGCAGCGAAAAAGTCGTCGACGACCTGTTTTGCACCGTCTGTGACCACAGCAGCAGTGGCTGTAGCCATAGCTTTTTTATCGTCTTCCACCGATCCAGTACGTTTGAACTTGGCATACAGTCTACAGGGAAGAGGATTGAAACACATTTTTCAGAACAAACATGGAAGCAAAAAGGAAAACATTTGTACCGTAAAACGCACAAAATGACTCACCTTACCATAGTCCTTTTGTTTGGCCAATTCTTGTTGTGGAACCATGCTCGTTGAACTGCCTTCACATTTTCATCACATCTGGCCATTTGTAGCACAATAAAGACGCGAACATCCGTCGAATATTTGTTCATGTTTACTAACGAGAATCACCCGCTAAAGCGCACCGCAGACTGAAGGAACATCACATTTACAATTGCCCACTCACCGGAGCATGCGCACCAAGTTTGGCTTCACTCACGTGCACCTAGCGCCATGTATTGGACTTTGTTTCAAAAATTACCCGCTGGGCCACCCGGTATATATATATATATATATATATATACATATATATATATCTGACCTATGTCATACGATAACGCTCGTATTTATAAATCAATTTTGATGAAACTAATTGTGTGTATTAAGCTCACCAATGTCTCGACCGAGTTCGTTGGCCAGCTTGGTCCGCCATTTTGTTTCAAGATGGCGGCCATTTAAAACTAAAATAAACGTACAAAAAAGTTAAAAATTCAAATTTATTTTTTAATTAAGTGTTAGGCCTTGATATAAGGATTCCAGAGCATTTTTTGTTTTACCTCTATCTTAAAAAATGGCTGAGATAGAGCAGTTTGAAATTCTAGGGTGGCTGACATTTTGAAACAAAACAGCACATTAACGCGATTACTCCCAAATTATTTTCTTTCATTGTTGTAATAATTTTCCCAATCATACGCATGAAACTATATATTCATATCCGTTAGCGCCAAATTCTCGCCGAAATTGGCGACATTTGGCGAAATATCGCCAAATTTGGCGACCAAAATAAGTCTTCATAAATGAAGCCAATTTGGCTAGCTCAATAATTTGGCGAATTTCTTATTCAAATTCAGTATTAACGAATCTTTTGTAAACGTTTTCTTTGCATTTTAACTTGCTGTTTTCGTGTAACATTAGCTAAAATTTTAAAACGAAGATATGGGAAAGCTACCTTTTCCTCCCGGTACAGGCCGGAAGGACTTTTTCACTTAAAGCATTCGGTCAAAATGATATGATAAGACGTTCTTTGGCTAACTTACCACTCTTACAATCATTTTTCATAAATTCTATTGTCTTAGAAGGAAGCGCTCGAAAAAAAAAAAAAAAGTCTCATCCATATTAAATATGTTTCGATCGTCGTATCCTTCAAGAATATAGTGGGCAGACGTTTCTTCCAGTCATCACAATTACCGTTATTTACATCAGCTGATTTTCCACATACCATAGGAAAATTGATGTTACGTCCAACTTTAAAACGCTCTAACCAGCCGTTGCTAGCTCTAAAATCTTCAATTCCTAATGATTGTGCAATTTCTAATGCATTTTCTTTTACCATCGGACCAGAAATAGGAATATTTTTTGATCTTGTACATTTTAAACCATTCAAGCACTATATTATTTACTTCTGTAAAATTTTCGTTTAGTTTTTTTTCTTTGAAGTCCACGACTACAATTTTCTTCAAAATCCTTTCTTCAAAAAATCAGGAAGTAATTATTTTTGAAAATTGAGTTTATTTGAGTTTTTCCACCGTGAAATAATTTCGCTAATTTTCATCCAGACCTTTCCATTCTTATGAAGATCTATAACTTTGATTTTTTCTTCCAAACAATTGTTTTAGAAGCCATGAATGGTCTCGAAATAAGTACAGTTCAATCCTTTCTGTTCATTCAATAATCTTTTTTGCTGCTCTCTTCCCAACAGATATCCCTTTCAAAACACTTTATCCTTTCTTTAATAAATCCAAATACATTTCATTTAGCAACAACAACAACAGAGACTACCTAAAATTTGATATGTACTTAAGTATGTAATAATGGAAAGAAGCTTATTGAATTTCAGTAACCTCGATTATCCGGGACTATTTTTTTCGGACTCTCGAAATATTCGTTCTGATAAAAGGTATATTAAAATTTTCGAAATTGCTTTTTTAAGGAGTGAATATAAAAGACAATAAAAAACACAAATTTTGCATAAAGAATGAAGTTGATCAGATAATGAGTTTCCGAGATATTTGTAATCACATTTTCCACACTCTTCGATTTTTCATGACACTGTATTTTATTCAAATTTCAATTGAAAAAGAGACGTTTAATCCGACGCAGTAAACTGTTAGTTAATATGATTCTCATTTTAAGTGTTATAAAGATGTTTCTCTTACGCAATTCAGTAATAGAGCATTTAAAGTTTATGACGTCATGAAGTATGATTATTCAGTTCTAATGGAAATGGATTTACCGATGTAGATGAATTTAGCGATATGTAGATGAGAATGTTGTATTCATAATAGTGTAGTGTAGTGAATATGAATACTACACAATAAATAATAGTTCATATACAGAGTGATTAAAAAAAAAGACTAGACAAACTTTAAGAAGTGGGAATGCACACAACAAACAATTTTTGCTTAGTAAACTAGAGTTACAATGCATTTATTGAATAAAAATACAGAATGGATGACTCACTCAAATCAGAATTCGGATTTTGTTCATGACTTTAAAAACAAGAATGAAAAATCATGCGCCAAGCATAGATTATGAAATACTTTCCGAGGCATTCGTAATCTTAATAATATTATAAATCTGATTGTGTGCAAATGTTAGGCTGAAGCCAGCGTCAAAATGGAGCATTTAATGATCCTGTATCTTTGCATACAGGTTGATTATAACCCTCGAATGAACATAGACTGTTTTTTGTTTATTTTATTCAAATATTTTTCTTAATAATTCAAAATTTCGTTATTTTCATAGAGAATGAATGGACATTTTTTCGTATAATATTTTAAAATGGTTAAATTTACTTTACCGTTGCTAATACTTTATCGTTGCCAAAACTGAATCAAGTCCCGGAATAATAATTTTTACTCAACAATTTACTTTCAAGTGAAAAATGAAAATGAAATAAAAAAATTAAAGAATTAAAAAGAAGATTAAATAATATTATTAGAAATAAATCGTACTTTTTTTAGTTTTTGATAATAATACAAGATTTCAATATGCGTAACCATAGGAAACAGGCGGATCTGACGTCATACACCGAAAATAAAGCGGATATGCTATGTTTTGATGGTGAAATAATTTTTCTTTACTTTTTTTTTCTTTTGTATGGTAACAATATTTGACATTTTACCGTCTGCGCACGGCTAATATAAATATACCGTATTTTTTATTTAAATTTTAAAAAAGTAAAAAGAAGTTTGAAAGGAAAATGGTTAGCAAATGTCAATAATATGCTCCGAAAAATTATCCATGTCGAAAATGATGTCATCGATAGCGAGAAATAGTTATTTTTCATTCTTAAAACTAAAAGAAATAACTCGATTACCTAAAAAAAAAAAAAAAAAATGACGAATGTTAATAGTTCCGTTTTTGTTGATAAAACCTAAAGATTTAATATTATTTCGTTAAAGTAACATAATTTCCCCTTTGCCAGTATTAAATTAATTGCCTGGAAAAGAAAATTAACAAGAATTATGTCATTAAAAAGGGATTTCTCTGGGGAAAAAGGAGACGTCATATTTGAAATAAAACGGGAATTTTCCAATATGTTTTAAAATGAGTGTGAATCAATTCCTTACATTAATAATACAAGGATCAGTAAGTATAGAAGTAGATGAGTTTCACGCCATATTTATGAAGAAAAATTTAAATATTTTTTTTTTTTATTTTTTTTTTTTATCTATACTGATTATTGAGCATGAGTATCCGTTATATACAGATGAGAGTTTTCTGCTAAAAATCACATCATAATTTTAAGAAAAGTAAAATTAACACGAATCTATTATATTAAAATCTGACCGTGTGTTTGCATTTCGCAATTTAAAAAATTAAATTAGATGCCAAGATTTTTTTTTTTTTTTTTTTTTTTTGTAAATTTTAACGAAGTTTCTCTAACAACGGAAAGTAAATTACTCCATATTTGTGTATAAAAAAGGAGAAATAAAACAAATGAGTATATATTTTACTCCATTTTCTCATTAAAACTGAAAAACAGAATTTATTTTCACTTTGAATAAATGGTGAAAACAAAATCTTGATTTCAGTAAATTATTTGGAAAATAAAAAGACATTTTCACATATTCAAACGTCAGGAATCAATTTATTCTGGAGAACAAAAAATGCCTGCCAACATACTGTCATTTAGAAAACAAGATTTGTTACGTTTCAGCTATACATTAAACCAAGGCGGCAGAATTGAATTTAAAGAAAAAGCATATGCTATTTCCAGTTAATGTTTTTTTGAAGGATGGCTGTTAAAACGTTTCACAAAGGCGTTAAAAGTAAAATTGTTTATCAGGTAAAACTGACATTTGTTTTTACCCAATTCGTCTATTTCCACGATTTTATTCGGGCCTCCTTTTTGCATTGGTTGCAATTTCATTTTCGCGATTATTTGGCACAAAATTTCACTTTTTTAAAGACTGAGTTATGTCAAGGTCCCTATAACAAAAAATACCGTATTCTCTCCTAAGAAATGTGATAAATAGTTAGTTAATTATTAACGTTTTTCATTACCGGGAATGAAATATTTTGCTTAATTAATGTATTTATTCTTCTTTTAATGTTGCGTGAACGAAGTCACGGGTAACAGCTAGTACAATCATAAAACTTTACTGTTTAATAAGGTGAAATATGATGTCTAATTAAACAATGTCAAATTAAAATTTGACAAATTAAACAATTTGTAAAACGCATAACACATTTAAACACATAATTTCAGAAATTACCATCAATTAGTCGGGTAAATATGCGAATTTCTTTGGGCAAGCCCTGTATACGATCTATATAGATTTGTATATACCGAGTGAACCAAAAGTTCGTTAAAACTTTAAAAATTCATAAAAAAGGAAGAAAGAATGTATTGATAGTGCTTCATAATCTATACTTGACTCGTGATTTTCCATTCTTGTTTTTCCCGAGTCTGGATTGCAACAGAATCTTTAGGATATATGTTTTTCCCTGCGAAACATAGTGTCCATGTTATAGATGAGTTAATGATGTAATAAAATAAATCAAGACTGCTGGGTGTACATAGTAAAAAACAGCAATACAAATTTGCATTTAACTTTTTTATTACCTTTATAAATCAAATAAAAAACACTTCGAAATACAAAAGTATCAGTAGATGCTTAGAATTTGAAGGAGAAACTTACACATCTTAGAGAACATATTTAGAACTTTGTGATGGAGCATTACTAAAGCTTTTAAAAAAGGTTAGAACGACTGCACATTATGGCAAAAGAGATTTCAAACCTTCATATGCACCTTTTATGTTTTCCATTGCCTTTTTCACATATTTAGATGCAATAGTTATACGAAGCTGTAACACTTTGATGCCCGAATGCATGCAATCTACGGTATTAGTTACAATATTCACATGGATAGATAGAAGTTTTAACTTTAAAGAGAAAATTTCCAATATTTTAGAGAAAATAGTAAGCCCCTTGACGTCAGTTTCGATATGCTCAGCTGTAGCGGTAGCTTCCCATTCAGCAAATAGAGCTTCTTGGACCTCATATGCATCTTCCAGTTCTTCAAGTAACTTGTTTATGTTTTCAGACACATCTTCACAGTCCCCAAACGTACTGCTCAAGCTTCCATGTATTTTCTTACATTCTATGCGGATACGGTCCAGATTATAACATATATCATCCAAGTGCAAAAACACACTTGCCATTATGTAAGTACCTTGCTTAGTTATCAGTGTGGTTTTCTTGGCTGTAAATCCCGCTTCCAAACTTATAAATGTAATTGCCAGAATTTTAGATACAACTACCATGTTTTTGTATAAGGCATCTATGCGTGTAGAGAAAATTTCTATGTCTGCTAACACGTTTTTTTTGGCAGATATGATTTTCTCGGCAATATATAAAGCTTCCACGCTGTCAGTTATAGCTGCCATGCCGGCAGATAAAACGTCCATGCCTTTAAAAAAGAAAATAAACTAAGTACAGCAATTTAAACGTATAAGTACATTTTTAGATTAAGGTAAAGCTAGGAGAGTCTGCGCACAATTCAAAAGAATAACAATAAAAAAATCTAAATATTAATTTTTTGCTATACTATCCATTAATAATTTTTGCTTCATTTGTTTTTTTATGTATTTCCATTGCTATTTTGTTGTTATGTTGTAATTTAATAGAACAGAACAGTTGTAATAAAACCAAGAAAGTTATTTGGCGCAATCTGTCCTTACAGGGTTGGTGTGATTGCGCACATGGGTAGGAGAGATTGTTACTAATAATAACTACAATTAAATGGTTAACAATAATAATTACACTTAAATGACATTGTTGTAAGGTTTTTGTGAACAAATATTATTGCATTAGGAGTGAATATTTCAAGCTAATGACTAAAGAATCAGTAAAAGAAAATAATTTTAAAAACGATTAAATTTTTTTAATTAAAGGGGAGGGGAATTAAAGAATCAGAGAAAACGAGTCCAGATAAGATTACAAAATATCATTAAGTTACTTGAAAACATGTTTAACTTAAAATTAGTCCATTTTTATTTTTTATGCAAATTTACCAATAAGCTGCATAATCTCTCCTAGCATGGAAACTAATGGAAACAATGCGCCATCTCTCCTAAGTAGCAGATGCGCAAACTCTCCAATTTCGGTAGGAGAGATTGCGGGGCCTTTTATTTAAACATGGCCGCTACTAAAACGAACCGTTGACGTTCACATTGTTAGTCTAGATTAGTAGCTTATAGAAATCGTTTAAGTTGAAAATATTTTGTACTACTGACATTGTATAGAAATTCTGATCAATAGCTATGAAAATTCAAGCACTTACTTTTGGAAAACAAAACAAAATAGCAATGCTTTATCTTAGACGTTCAAAACAATCAACGTGCACTTTCAAGTAGACACTCCACTACTGCTGTTGTACAACTACCTGGGATCGCTGGAATCACTCTATTCCTTCCCCCCGAACGTCTATGTGCGCAATCTCTCCAACCGCGCCCTCTCCTCCTGGCTTTACCTTACATTCACAGGGTTCATTCAAAGGGTTCATACAGTGAAAAGAAATAATCCAAGGAGTCGAGAACAATTCTAAGGAGTACAAGAATTTTAAAGGACTTACCGTATTTTTTCATGTATGCCACGCTCACGTGTAACACGCACACCCAATTTAATTTTTAATACCTCATTTAGAGAGAAACAGATTTTATTATATTAAAATCTAATAGCTAGTGCTAAAATTACAAAGTATAATATGTGTCTATTTTCTATTCTTGTATACTTCAATTAAATCATCGTCCAATGCTAAATTACACTTTGCGATAATTTAAGGAGTATTTTGTTTATTTAACCCCTTGAAGGGAGGTGGTTCATTTTTACACCACTTAATTTAAACCCCTAAATGACACATTGGCACCAGAATTTTAGAATAAAAATTTCCCTTTTATTAAACATGTTAATTAAATTAAGCTTTTACTTATTTTTAAATATATTTGTAAATTCTGGTGTCATTCAATTTTTTCAACATTTTACGAATAGAAGTACTTTGCTACTTAAAGGGTTAAAGAGTTCTAAGTGCTCCTTGGAAACTTTTTCATTTCTAAGTAGTCTAACCCTGCATTCAATTTTAAGACTCAGAATTTTTCATTATGTAAAAACTATTATATTTCTTAAAATTGGATAATTCAAAACTTTCAAAACAGTTACGACTTTTTTTAAAGTCTAAATTCGTAAATAAATAAAAAAAAATACTGATTTATAAGAGTTTCAAATACTAACCATTCTTTTAAATGTCTTTATGTACGACATGTGTGTCGGTAGACAAAACTTCTATGTCTTTTAACATAGCTTCTATGCTTGCAGATACACCTTCACCCACACATTATTAAACATGTGAATTAAATTAAGCTTTTACTTAATTTTAAATAAATTTGTTTGTAAATTCTGGTGTCATTCAATCTTTTCAACATTTTACGAATAGAAGTACTTTACTATTGAAAGGGTTAAGGTGTTCTACGTACTCCTTGGAAACTTTTTCATTTCTAAGGAGTTTCTAAGTTTTCTAATCCTGCATTCAATTTTAAAACTCAGAATTTTTCATTATGTAAAAACTATTATATTTCTTAAAATTGGATAATTCAAAACTTTCAAAACAGTTACGACTTTTTTTAAAGTCTAAATTCGTAAATTAAAAAAAAAAAAATACTGATTTATAAGAGTTTCAAATACTAACCATTCTTTTAAATGTCTTTATGTACGACATCTGTGTCGGTAGACAAAACTTCTATGTCTTTTAACATAGCTTCTATACTTGCAGATACACCTTCACCCACACTTTATTAAACATGTGAATTAAATTAAGCTTTTACGTAATTTAAATTCTGGTGTCATTCAATCTTTTCAACATTTTACGAATAGAAGTACTTTACTATTGAAAGGGTTAAGGTGTTCTACGTACTCCTTGGAAACTTTTTCATTTCTAAGTAGTCTAATCCTGCATTCAATTTTATAACTCAGAATTTTTCATTATGTAAAAACTATTATATTTCTTAAAATTGGATAATTCAAAACTTTCAAAGCAGTTCCGACATTTTTTAAAGTCTAAATTCTTAAAAAAAAAAAAAAAAAAAAAAAAAAAAAAAAAAAAAAAATCTACTGATTTATAAGAGTTTCAAATACTAACCATTCTTTTAAATGTCTTTATGTACGACATCTGTGTCGGTAGACAAAACTTCTATAATGCTTGCAGATACACCTTCACCCACACAGTATTATTAAACATGTGAATTAAATTAAGCTTTTACTTAATTTTAAATATATTTGTTTGTAAATTCTGGTGTCATTCAATCTTTTCAACATTTTACGAATAGAAGTACTTTACTATTGAAAGGGTTAAGGTGTTCTACGTACTCCTTGGAAACTTTTTCATTTCTAAGTCGTCTAATCCTGCATTCAATTTTATAACTCAGAATTTTTCATTATGTAAAAACTATTATATTTCTTAAAATTGGATAATTCAAAACTTTCAAAGCAGTTCCGACATTTTTTAAAGTCTAAATTCGTAAAAAAAAAAAAAAAAAAAAAAAAAAAAAAAAAAAAATCTACTGATTTATAAGAGTTTCAAATACTAACCATTCTTTTAAATGTCTTTATGTACGACATCTGTGTCGGTAGACAAAACTTCTATAATGCTTGCAGATACACCTTCACCCACACAGTATTAAACATGTGAATTAAATTAAGCTTTTACTTAATTTTAAATATATTTGTTTGTAAATTCTGGTGTCATTCAATCTTTTCAACATTTTACGAATAGAAGTACTTTGCTATTGAAAGGGTTAAGGTGTTCTACGTACGCCTTGGAAACTTTTTCATTTCTAAGGAGTTTCTAAGTAGTCTAACCCTGCATTCAATTTTAAGACTCAGAATTTTTCATTACGTAAAAACTATTATGTTTCTTAAAATTGGATAATTAAAACTTTCAAAACAGTTACGACTTTTTTTAATGTCTAAATTCGTAAATAAATAAAAAAAAAATCTATTGATTTATAAGAATTTCAAATACTAACCATTCTTTTTAATGTCTTTATGTACGACATCTGTGTCGGTAGACGAAACTTCTATGTATTTTAACAAAGTTTCTATGCTTGCAGATACACCTTCACCCGCACGTATAACTTCCATGCCACCATCAGATAAAACTGTTAAGCCAGCAATTAACGCTTTCACACCTGTAAACAAATTACTTATTTAAGTACAGCAATTTAATTACAGGTACTTACGTTCGACTTACGTAATTAATGCGTTCCGCAGACTTTTCACGTAAATCGAATGTGTAATTTGCTTAAGTAAAACTTCGTAAGAAACTGCAATATTTATTATATATATATATATATATAGGGAGAGATTATTTACACTGTGTTAATTTTTAAATAAAGCATTGTGCAACAGTATGTATGTACTCGGATATAAATTAAACAAATATGAAAAAATATAAAGATAAACTGAAAAAAAAAAAAAAAAACACTTTTCAAATAAAAAATATGTTGTGTACCACGGTCTGAGGAAAATATTCAAATTTTGAGGAAATCTATGGTATTTTTTTTCTCAAATTAAAGTACGGAAGAATAAATAAAGAGCAGACCATGGTAAAATTGATATTATAAAGAACTAGTCGGATGTGCCAATCCCAAAAGTTTCTTCTGTCTCATACAGGCTTCACATGCACCAAAAACGAATCGGCGCCAATTTATATTAAGGTCTAACTAAATCCGAAGTTTTGTGAAAATCCGTGCATTAGTTCTTGAGATATAGTTATCGTGAAAATCATGAAAAAAAGTAGCATAGCAGCGCCACATATGGGACTATTTACACCAAAACATAATCAGCATATATTTATGTCATGGTCTAACAGAATCTGAAGTTTGGTGAAATTCTGTGCATTAGTTCTTGAGATATAGCTATCATAAAAATCATGAAAAAAGTAGCATAGCAGCGCCGCCTGTTGGGATATCTGCACCAAAACGTAAGCAGCGTCTATTTATGTCAAGCTCTAACTGAATCTGAAGTTTGATGAAAATCAATGCATTAGTTCTTGAGCTAGAGCTATTGCGGAAATCGCAAAAATGCCGCATAGCAGTGCCACCTGTTAGGCGATTTACACCAAAATCTAATCAGCACCAACTTATATCGGGGACTAACTGAATATAAAGTTTTATTAAATTCCGTACATTATTTCTTGAGATAGGACTATCGCTAAAATCGTGTAAATCCTTCAAAATGCTGCATAGCAGCGCCTTTTACCAAAAACTAATCAGCACCAATTTATATCAGGGACTAACTGAATCTAAAGTTTTATTAAATTACTAGCTGTTACCCGTGACTTCGTTCACGCAACATTAAAAGAAGAATAAATACATTAATTAAACCAAATATTTCACTCCCGATAATTAAAAGCGTTAATAATTAACTAACTATCTATCACATTTCATAGGAGACAATACGGTATTTTTTGTTATAGGGACCTTGACATAACTCAGTCTTAAAAAAGTGAAATTTTATGTCAAATAATCGCGAAAAGGAAATTGCAACCAATGCAAAAAGGAGGGCCAAAAAAAAATCGTGGAATTAGACGAATTGGGTAAAAACAAATGTCAATTTTAGCTGATAAAATATTTAACTTTTTAACGCCTTTGTGAAACGTTTTAACAGCCATCCTTCAAAAAACATTAATTGGAAATAGTATATGCTTTTTCTTTAAATTCAATTCGGCCTCCTTTGTTTAATGTATAGCTGAAACAAATCTTGTTTTCTAAATGACAGTATGTTTACAGGCAATTTTTGTTATCCAGAATAAATTGATTCATGAAGTTTGAATATGTGAAAATATATTTTTATTTTTCGGTTAATTTACTGAAATCAAGATTTTGTTTTCACCATCTATTCAAAGTGAAAATAAATTCTGTTTTTCAGTTTTAATGAGAAAATGGTGTAAAAAATATACTGATCTGTTTTATTTCTCCTTTTTTATACACAAATATGGAGTAATTTACTTTCCGTTTTTAGAGAAACTTCGTTAAAATTTACAAAAAAAAAAATCTTTGCATCGAATTTAATTTTTTAAATTCTGAGAGTTTGTGTGACATCCTCGGATCAATGATAACCGGTATTAAATAAATCGCGTTGCATTCGATAGTCTAGGAGTAGTTGCGAAATACAAACACACGGTCAGATTTTAATATAATAGATTCCTGTTCATATTCCTTTTCTTAAAATTATGATGTGATTTTTAGCAGAAAACTCTCATCTGTATATAACGGATACTCATGCTTAATAATCAGTATAGATAAAGAAACATTTAAATTTTTCATTATAAATATGGCGTGAAACTCATCTACTTTCTATACTTACTGATCCTTGTATTATTAATGTACGGAATTGATTCACACTCATTTTAAAACATATTGGAAAACTCACGTTTTATTTCAAATAAAAAATATTTCAGTTTTTCATCTTAAATATTACGTCCATTATCTATCTACTTTCATTATACATTGATATTCATGCTCCTTGTATTATTACGACTATTTTTGAAAATACATGTTTTATTTATGACGTCATATTTGTCCAAGCCGAGGAAGATCCTTTTCATAGTTCCATGGTCCAAGCGAAATCTATTTTTAAGAATATAATTATTGTTCATTTTTCCTTTTAATTATAACGCAGTTTTTTGACAGAAAAAGATCTTTTTAATGTAACCGATATTCATACTTCATGTATAATAACGAATACTCCATATTTTTGTTTCAAACATCACGGAAATTCTGCTTCTTTTGAATTCTTTTTCATTTTCATTTTTCACGTGAAAATCGTTCAATTGAAAATTAATTGTTGAGAAAAAATTATGTTTCCGTGTTTTTATTTATTGGCAACGATCAAAGCCCTAGCAACGATAAAGTAAAATGGTTAAATTTTATGGGAAAATGTCCATTTATTCTCTATGAAAATAACGAAATTTTGAATTATTAAGAAAAATATTTGAATAAAATGAACAAAACCCGGCCTATGTTCATTTGAGGGTTATAATCAACGTATATGCAAAGATACAGGATCATTAAATGCTCCATTTTGACGCTGGCTTCAGCCTAACATTTGCACACAATCAGATTTATAATATTATTAGGATGAGCATTAGTTCTTGAGATAGAGCTATTGCGGAAATCGCGAAAAATGCCGCATAGCAGCGCCACCTGTTAGGCGATTTACACCAAAATCTAATCAGCACCAATTTATATCGGGGACTAACTGAATATAAAGTTTTATTAAATTCCGTGCATTAGTTCTTGAGATAAAGGTGCCCACAAAATTTCTGTCCCATACATGCCAGACAGACATTTTCTAAACATAGTCCAATCATGTTCAAGACCTTCTAAAACGTATAAATCCGTCGAAAACCGGAAGTCAAAAATTTTTATGAATCCAACACTTTCTTCTTGTAAAGATAGAAGAAGGTAAAAATTGCGTACTAAAACTAGCATGTTATAAAAAAAATTGCTTAGCTTTGTTGAAAAAATTCTTAGTGCCTTTCTAGCATTTAAATGCATCGAAATGAAATAATGTAGCGTTGATTAAAAACATCGTCACCATATTATTTATTTATGCTTCATTATGCTAAGCATATTTAAGGCGGTTCTCAAATTCCTTGCTCAACAAGGCGAAGCTATCTGACTAATTTTTAAACATAAAGCATAAAATTGGCCGACATGACTATTGAAGCGATTTGAAATCTAATGGCGTTTTCCATTTTTTGATGAACACATTACTTATCGAGTTATAAGCTATTGTTGTCACGTGACAAAATTTTTTCTCCTTACCCGCACGTTCGCATCCAGAAATCCGGTTCAAAACACCAAATTTGACAGTATTTTCAAAAAAAAAAAAAAAAAAAAAAAAAAAACCTTCTACCTTTATCAAAAATGGAAAACGCTATTCGATTACATAGTTTCTGAATCAGAAAACCTGCCAATTTCATGTGTTTTCGAACAAAAATGAATTTAGAAATGTGCCAGAAAGTAGTTCCTTTGGATTTGAGAACACCCTTAACATGGTGCAATAATTCCACCATTTTTACTGTCTTCTAAATGCAATAATTCCACCATTTTTACTTTCTTCTATCTTTAGAAGACGAAAGTATTGGATTCATGAAAATTTTCGACAGATTTATACGTTTTAGAAGGTTCTGAACATGATTTGACTGTTTTTAGAAAATGTCTGTCTGTATGTGACAAACATTTTGTGGGCGCTCTATCTCAAGAACTAATCCACGAAATTTAATAAAACTTTATATTCAGTTAGTCCCTGATATAAATGGGTGCTGATTAGTTTTTGGTGAAAATCGCCCAACAGGCGGCGCTGCTATGCTGCATTTTTCGTGATTTCCGCAATAGCTCTATCTCAAGAACTAATGCACTCATTTTCATCAAACTTCAGATTTAGTTAGAACTTGACGTAAATAGACGCTGATTACGTTTTGGTGTAGATATCCCAAAAGGTGGCGCTGTTATACTTCGTTTTTGCATGAATATTACGATAGCTATATCTCAAGAACGAATGCACGAAATTTCATAAAACTTCTTATTATGTTAGACCTTAACATAAATAGATACTGCGTACGTTTTGGTGTAAAATAGCCCAACCAGTAGCGCTGCTATGCTACTTTTTTCATCATTAGCACGATAACTATATCTCAAGAACTAGTGCAGGGATTTTCATCAAACTTCAGATTCTGTTAGACGTTGACATAAGTTGTTGTTGATTAAGTTTTGGTCTAAATCTCCCAACAAGTGGCGCTGCTATGCTGCCTTTTGCAGGATTTACACGATTTTAGCAATAGTCATATCTCAATAACTAATGCACGGAATTTAATAAAACTTTAGATTCAGTTAGACCTTGATATAAATTGGTGCTGATTCTTTTTAGTGTATGCGAAACCTGTGTGAGATAGAAGAAAGTTTTAGGATCTACCATGCTGTTATCTAAGTATAAAGACATTAAAAAGTATCAATTTGGTCAAAACAAGGAGAAGAAAAAGATATGTTAGCTAAGTAAGCATATCAAAATAAATAACTGATGCTTTTTAATATTTTTCATATTACTAAATTGAATTAATAAATTAGTATTTCATATTACTTACTACAGTTTAAAAAATTTTACAATCCATTGCTATATTAAAAAAAAAAAAAAAAAAAGAAAGAAAGAAAAAGAAAAGTAAAGAAAAACTCGAAAATATTACAAATTTATTAGCCATGTTGTTTTGTACGACACAGTTCTAAAGTATAACATATAATTTTTTTTTTAAATTCAAATAATATATCAAATAATATAAACGTTTTACAATCAATTGCTATATTAAAAAAAATAAAATAAAAACACGAAAATATTACAAAATTATTAGCCATGTTGTTTTGTACGACACAGTGCTAAAGTGTATCATATAATTTTAATTCAAATAATATCACATATCATTTTTGATAAACAGCAATATTTCCTCAGCAGTCACACGCGAAATCTCAGACAAAAAACAAGGTAAACTAGTCGGATATGTCAATCCCAAAACTCTCTTCTATCTCACACAGGTTTCGCATACAGTAAAAAGAATCAGCACCCATTTATATCAAGGTCTAACTGAATATAAAGTTTTATTAAATTCAATGCATTATTTCTTGAGATATATGACTACCGCTAAAATCGTGTAAATCCTTCAAAATGCTGCATAGCAGCGCCACCTACTGAGCGATTTTTACCAAAAACTACTCAGCACCAATTTATATCAGAGACTTAACTGAATATAAAGTTTTATTAAATTATGTGCATTATTTCTTGAGATATATGACTATCGCTAAAATCGTGTAAATCCTTCAAAATGCTGCATAGCAGCGCCTTTTACCAAAAACTAATCAGCACCAATTTATATCAGGGACTAACTGAATCTAAAGTTTTATTAAATTACGAGCATTAGTTCTTGAGATAGAGCTATTGCGGAAATCGCGAAAAATGCTGCATAGCAGCGCCACCTGCCGGGCGATATTTACCAAAAACTAATCAGCACCAATTTATATCAGGGACTAACTGAATCTAAAGTTTTATTAAATTCCGAGCATTAGTTCTTGAGATAGAGCGCCCACAAAATGTTTGTCACATACAGACAGAGTCACAGACAGACATTTTCTAAAAACAGTCAAATCGTGTTCAGGACCTTCTAAAACGTATAAATCCGTCGAAAACCGGAAGTCGAAAATTTTCATGAATCCAATACTTTCTTCTTGCAAGTAAAAAGCAATTTATATCTTTTAATAAAAGTGGGGAAAAGTTAGAAATTTTTTTGCATTAAAACTATTATTATTACTATTACACGAATTACGGTAAACATCTAAACAAAAAAATATTTTTTAAAATTTCAATTTTGAAGAAGATACAAAAAGATGAATTTATACTTTATTAACAAATTCAAGTTTTACACATTGGTACTACATATCCAATCCAGATTATGCAAGGGGTTCAAATTCCAATCTTAATGCAATATATTTATTAATATGATGAATTGAATATAGTATTTTATTATTAGTAATACACTACATTCAGTATATTATAATATTTTTTAAATAATGTATTTATCATAGTAAAAATTTCTTAAAAATGAAGCTTTTTTTTTTTTTTGGGGGGGGGGGGGGAGGAATTGTCTAAACCCAGTGCATGAAATCTTTTGATTTAAATGAAAAGTTAAGTAATTTATGTTTTAAATTGCACATGCTAGAATGTAATAAGAACAAAACATTTTATAAATAGCTGTTTTTAATTAATTTCATGTGATTAATAAATTTTTTAAATTAAACCAGATTATTATTATTATTAAACTCTCCCTTGCATATGATATAATCTGGCAATCAGTTAAACTAATAAAAAATCAGAGAATAATGTTCAAGGGCATAGGAAAAGGAGGGGCCCATGCCCTCCTTATTCAAATGCAGGGCCCGCTTACGACTTAGAAGTATGGGAAGCTCGACGTCACACAGGGGGCCCCCCCTTTTACTCTACCAGTTATGCTTCAACAATTTGAAATTTTACCATCAAAATTTCAAGTAAACACTTTTAATATTAAACTAAAACTACCTATCTATACTAATAAAAGAAAGTTTCGCTCTGTGTGTGTGTGTGTGTCTGTTGTCTGTTGGCGATGGCTAGCAAAATCTAGCCCACCTAGAAGTTTAGAAATTTAGATGTGGATAGTCCAAGGTCTGGCCATGTGCACCTGAGCCTCGGAATTTTAATATTTTGATAATTAGCCTAGATATTAATTAGATTCTCATTAACAATCGCTTCTAAAATGTCATCTTTTAAAACAAAATGGCGAAAGAAACGAACTGGCGCGTTGAATTTGCGAGCTGAAATGAACAAATTCGAAATTATTTTACTAATTAGCGAATTTTAAGAAAACTAATTGAGATATCAATTTGAAAACTTCTGAGCATATGTAAAAAAATATTCTGCATCTGACCATGTGATTTTTGAAAAATTCGGTCGGTAATTTTTTTTAATTTATGCAAAAAACTGCCGGCGCCATTGAAAACGATCCGAGAAATCTTTCAGACAGGGATCTGCTTTCATTAAAAACTGAACTACAAAGAGATCTGTTTCTCTGGCCGATCCCTCTCATTTAGTTTGCGAAAATGAAAGGAAATAATAGCCAAATTTTACTAATGAACAAAAATTTAGGTAACTAATTAAGATATAGATTTGAAATTGAGGTCGGGAAGGGGGTGTCATCTGCCGGCTATTTTAGCGTAGCGTCTTCGTTATGTTCTAATGATCAGAAAAATGTAATTCTTTTTTTAATGATCGCGTTAATGTAGGTCGGTGGTTCTCTTGAACAAATTATTCATTATATTTACGGGTATGGGGAGGGAGGGGGTTAACGCCTTTCTCCGAGATTGTAATTATCTCGGGCCCAGGCAACGCCGGGCGGGTTAACTAGTATACATATAAAAATATTTTATTATATACATAATTATATATAACAAATTAATTTTGTAAATTAATTTACAAATGTGGAACAGGTGCGAATATTTGAACTTTAAAAGATATTTTATTCTTTACAAATTACAGGATTTGCCAATGCTAAGAACAGTGCAGAGGCAACATATATTTTACGTAAATTTATGCTTAGCTACAACACAATTTTGGTTCTATTTTATAAACAGAAATTTGATATCACCTGGATGCTAATTACTTTCCCCTTTATTTAAATAACCTATTCTCCTTTTTTATATATATAATTTCTCCACGCTTTATAAATATAAACAAAATACAATTGTACAGATTAAATTTTCTGTTACTTTTAGCATGTTACAGTCTTAAACATTTGAAATTAAAATGTAAAATATAAGAAAAATTAAAATACGTTGCATTTAATCACTGTTTTTATACCATTTATTATATCAACAGAAGAAAAAAAATAGAGTATAAATGTGTCAGTATTAGTCTGAGGGAAAATGTAGTATATAATAAAGAAAAAAAAATATTTTTTTCCCTAACTAGATTTTTTTCCCCCTAAAAATTAGTTTTGACAAGTAAATTTAGAATTGAAAATAAGAGGAGTAAATTAGAATTTAGAATCCCTTTGAATTTCAGTGAGTAAGCTCGGGCTTCTAGGGCCTATTCGGTAAACAGGCCCTGTTCAAATGAAGACAATTTTTTAAGCCACACGAGTTGTCAAAATCTACTACTTCCTGTCTTCAATGTTTGATTATTCATGTCTGACACAACAGCTTTGTACATAATAAAATATTATAAATATTAATTACATTTATAGTAGTAGTGAAACTTCTGATCAGGGGGCTTCAAACATCAGTTCTGCAGTTTTATTTTAAAATAATTTTATTTAGTATTCAAAACATTTAAAACGCTGTTTCATTTCTTTCATATAGTATGTAGTAGTATTACTAATTACTGCAAGTAATATCTCAAATACTTTTAAGAAATTTAACTAACGGGAAATAGTATTCCATGCACTGATATTCCAAAATACTTTTTTTCTGTCTTTTATACTAGCTTACCCTTTTGTCTATAAATAGTTTGACAGTTGTACTATTACTGAAATTCAGTATTTTAAATTTTCAATCAAAAATAATTAAAATATTGATCTTGCGAAACTGACAATAATTAATTTCAGCAATTAATTATTCTCATGAATATATTATTAATTATTGATATACTAAATGTTACATTTATTTGAAAATGACTATTTTTGTTTCATTAGTATATACGCTTTAATTAAGTTCCGATTCAAAATAAAATTATAAAAACAATTATTTATTACCTTTTATAGAGTGTCCATTATTAGGACTAAGTCTCCCCACCCCCTCCCATACCACACATTTGCTTCGTTTGGAAAGATTTTCGTGTAAAAATATAAAATCATTGAACATTTGAAGTTGCTATCACGGGTCCGGCAGGAGCTAGTTAAAAAATATTTTTTTAAAGAAATTCCTTAAGGCAATTCACAAAAGAATAAAATAAAATAAATAAATAAATAATAATAATAAAAATAAAATAAAATAAAATTTCTACGCTGACTAACGTGAAACTTTCTGTCACTTTTACTTACCCATCATACGTAGTATAGGGTAAGTCTAGTAATCGTTTTGAAAATCGAAAAAAAATTTTTTGACGGATTTACACGTGTCAGACACTGGAGATTCCGAAAAACATATTTTTAGAAAAAAAAATTTTGCCGTCCGTCTGTGTGTCTGTAAACGCTCTATCTCCCGAAAAAATTGAGATAGAGACTTGCAATTTGGTATGTACTTAGTATGTAATAATGGGAAGAAGCCTATTTCATTTCAATAACCTCGATTAACCGGAACAATTTTTTTCGGACTCTCGAAATATTCGTTCTGATGAAAGGTATATAAAAATTTTCGAAATTGTATATTTTAAGAAATGAATATAAAAGACAATAAAAAAACATAAATTTTGAATAAAGCATGAAGTCGATCGGATAATGAGTTGCCGAGATATTTGGAATCCTATTTTCCACACTCTTCGATTTTTCATGACCCTGTATTTCATCCAAATTTCACTTCAAAGATATATTTTAATTGGAAATTTGTCGCTTAATCAGATGCAATAAACCGTTAATTAATAGGATTATTATTTTTGGAGTTATAAGGAAAAACCTCTTTCAAGCAATTCAGTAATCGATCCTTTAAAGTTTGTGACGTCATCAAGCCACGATTTTATTTGAATTGCAATGCATTTTATAAGTAGTTTACAGATTTTTATTTTAATATTTTACATTATGCATATTCATGATGGGTAAGTATTACGGTGGCCCCCAACGACTAGTTTTAAACGCAAAAGCATAGCATTCGCAGGAATGACTATTGAAGTAATCTTGGAATCGAATGGTGTTTTCCATTTCTTGATAAAAGGAATTACTTATCGAGTAATAAGCGATTGATGTCACGTGACGAGAGGTTTTTCCTTATTTTTTTTCCCGCGCTGTCGCGTCCGGAAATTATTTTCAAAACGCCAACTTTGACAGTATTTTCAGAAAGATCTACCTTTTACCAAAAAAAAAAAAAAAAAAATGGAAAACACCTTTCGATTGCATAGTTTCTGAATAAGAACACCTGCCAATTTCATGCGCTTCCGAACAAAAATGAATTTTTTAAAAAACGTGTCAGAAAGTAGCTCCTTCGGATTTGAGAACAGCCTCAAGGTTGGCTATAACTATCCTTCCGTCTGGGGTCTGGATCATGAAAATTTTCCCAAATAGACAAATGTCCGTTTTAACACGTTTTACTCTATAATTGCTTATTTGATATAGTGTTAGTCCAATCATAGTAAGATATTAAATACTTTAATGTACCAACAAGGTTTCTTTGACACTGATGTAAATTGAGAACAAAAAACTGAACCTGAAGCTATTAACATCGCGGAACAGTTTGAAACTTTTGAGAGGTGTAAACAAAACCAGAATTTCGAAGTTAATACATAAATCACTATGTATTAATCTAAAATTGAGAAATTATTATATGATTTGATAACCAATGGATATACACTTTTGAAACACATTACCAAATTTTACTGTGCTTTCATATGTATCTCAAAAATCGACTACCAACAAGTTAGTTCAAATTTAATTGCATAGTATAATAAGAGTACACAAATAAAACTGTGCAGTTTGTAATATATATCTAAAGCTAATTGATAGAGAAAAATCTTTTTTATTGTGTTCTCGATAGAAAAATTCAAAGTACACGTTTCACTTTCTATTACTCTCTAGTTGAAACAAAATTTAGCACGAAAACAAAAACATGTACATACAAAACTTAATAAAATATAATTAAAATCATCATTCAGAAAACTTACCTTTGTTTCTAAACACTGGTGCTTTATTGGCCATTTTCGATAGGAAAAATTTAAATGCGAAAACGAAGTAAGAAGTTAGGCCCCAGTTCTCGATTAGGCAGTGTCGCAATCTATAGGACACGAGTGATACCTTTGCACAAGATGTGACAGGTTTGCCAGAAAATAACAGTAAAGATAGGGTTACTAGCTGATTTCATTATCCACACATATGCAATTTTCGTTTTTAGGTAAATTTCGTAAGAATACTACCTATTACATTCTCCCTAAGCAGGGCCGGCACTAGACATTTTTCCGCCTGAGGCGAACATTATTTTGCCGCCCCTATGACGTAATTGTTGTTTCTCTATTCAGATTTTTTAAGAATAGCAAATAAATATGTTAACTATAATTTATTTTAAAAACAAATATATATCAAATTAATTTGCATTTTTAAATTTAAAATGATCAAATTACTTAAGAAATTTTGCATCTCTTAAAAAATAACAACAGCTAGCTTGAAATTAAATTGATAAAACACATAATCGCATTCTAGTAATATTTACAAGAAAGTACCATATAAAGATTAAAACTGTGCACTTCAAAATGTCATTCGTCTTGCTTTTCTTTTGGGGAAAACATTTATTACATCGGCGTTATGAATGTCATAAAAATTCCCAGTTACAGATAGCGAAGATATAAAGTTCAAAATAAGCATTATTAAAGCTGCTCGTCAGTAAACCCTCGCTAATGATAATGCTGGATGCATTCGTATATTTAAAATATCTCCTCTGAAAATTAACATTTTTGACTTCGGTTTTCTGTGTACACTTCATAAAGGATGTCTCTTTTATTCTTAGTTGTCAAAATATTTCTAAAATATGTACTTAATTTATAATTGTATGTGTGAAAATCTTAGAAAAACTGAATAAGATTTTAACACTTCACATAAAATGAAATATATATTTTAGAAACATTTTGACAGCTAAGAAAAAAAAAGAGACATCCTTTAAGAAGTGTACACAGAAAACAGAAGTAAAAAATGTTAATTTCCTGTACAGATATTTTAAATATACGGAATGCATCATACGCCCATAGGATTAACAATAACGGGAGAATCGGGAAGTTTACTGACGGGCAGCCGTAAGCCATATGATATGTTAAATAATTAAAAAGCCAAATTACGCATAAAATTTGTATATGAACTTCAAAATACCAAAATAATGGTTACCAATAACATGTTATATATATTTTTGAAATCATATATACCAAAATAAAATCCCACATTGATGATATTAAAAAAACTATAAAAAATAAGACAAAACTTCAAAATGTAAATTGCCTTGATTTTTCTTTAGCAAAGTCATTTATTATAATATCGAAATCAGTATTATAAAACTATCACATTTTCAAGTCAAAAAGAGAAACATACTAAAACAAACTAAGCATGAAATTATTGCTTAAATTAGACATTATGATATGAAGAGAAATTTACATGATCATTTGAAATTACATGCATAAAGATTTGATTTCACATTAGTAATATTTACAGTGAAATAAATAATTCGATATTTTATTCACCTTGCATTTCCTTTCTCAAAATCTTTTATTATTCGCCCTAATAAAAATAATTGCACTTTATCTGCTAGAATAATCTTAATAAGCATTCTTAAACCAAAATCGATTTAAAAAAAAAAAAAAGAGTTTAAACAATCAAATAATGTACGAATATCTTGCATAAAATTAAATGGAAAAATAATTATATCAAGAACAAATTAAATACATATCTAATTGAAAATATACAATGTTATCAGCACTTAAAAAATAATTATATATCCAATTATATACACATGATATAGTGCGTTAAAAATATAATTATATACAAACTGGCATTACTAATTTAAAAAAAACACACATACATAAAACACAATTTAAAAAAAATTAAATCGGCACGCTTTTTCTTTGCAATATTGTTTATTGGGATGCCATAATTAATATTTTAAGCAATTGCATATTCAGATTCAGATTCTAAAATAGCATTTCTAGAATATATGAAGCTTTCTTGAGGAAAACCCATTTAAAAAAATGAATGTAATCAATTTATGTTTAATCAAATTTTCAAATCACAAAATCAACAAACAGTGTTATCACAATCAAATAACGCGTATACACTTAAATAAAATTAGACAGTAGAATAGAGCAAATTACCACGGTGCATAAACTCCTTGGGATTTCCAAGGAGTGTGCACCACTATTTTTGTATGGATATATTTTATTTTATAATTAAATTGCAGAATTCGAAATCACCTTATTTAATCGTAGAATACGTAATATTTTTCTGCGAAAGGATGAAATTTTAGTAGAACTGTACGCACCCGGAAATTAAACATCCATTTGAAATTAAGTAGCAAAAATGCAATAATGTATTTATATTTACAAGAACACACACAAAAAAAAAAAAAACTTGAGCTAAGCAACATAAAAAAATATTAAACAAGCAAACTTGTAGATGTATTAACTCATTGATAAATGTAAATGAAAAATACAATTACATCTTAACATCACACATTCATTTTACGTAAAATTAAAATATACACAAATGCAACCAAGTATTAGTAATAATTACAAGAACTCGAGATGACAAGAATTAAGCAATTTTTTTAAAATTTAACACGCCTTGCCTTTTCTTTCGCAAAATCATTAATTACGTCATCATAATTCATATTAGAAGCAATTACATTTTCAATTGCGAGTATTGCTAAATTGGATAATCGCTCTTGAGCCATTGTAGACCTTAAGTAATTTTTTATAATTTTTAATTTTGAAAATGAGCGTTCACTACTACAAACCGTTATTGGCAAAGTTAAAAGAATTCTTATGCAAATAAAAATATTTGGAAATACTTCAATTAATTTATTTTTATGAATGTGATTTAAAACGTCAACGGCTGTCATTCCCCTTTTTACGATATTCCTAAAAACTAGTAATTCACTATATAAATTATCTAACTCTATATCATCGGTTAAATGAGTATGTAATGCTTTGCAGTTATTAAAAATATCGGTCGAGTTTACGTCGGTTAATGCAGGAATATCATATAAAAATTGGAAAATGTTACTATTGTCGTTCAACTGTTTAAATCTCTCAGTGGTGGAACTTTGGCATATGTCTATGAGATAGTTAAACACCTCGATTTCAAATTTTTTTGCTGGGTCATCAATGGGAGTGTCTGGTCCTTCGTAAGCGAATAATTTACTCTTACGTCTAATTCTTACAGAGCACAAAGGCTCAAATTCGCTATTTATTTCCATTTCGTTTGCGATTTCTTTCGCGGAAGTCACGATTTGTTGAAAGCCGTTAAGGCGAAAGTCTTTTAAGTAGAGATTTATCGATTCTAAAACCTTAATACATTCTGGTATTATCATATTCGGACTTTCTAGAAGTTTTGACGCAATATTAATTTTTGTTAAAATCTCATGCCAAAGAACTACACTGCAAACAAATTTAAATGTCGATATTTTATTGGCCAGTGATTTACTCTTACACACTGTCTCACTGTCTCTTGTTTTGTCAAATGAAATTTCTACTAACGCGTCATATATGTTGTGTAAATCATATCTCAAAGGCTATACAGCTTCAACCCGACTTTCCCATCGAGTCGTACTAACACATTTTAAAGTTAGAGAAGTTATATGCTTTTTTAATACTGACCATCTGGCCGTAGCCGTTGAAAAAAAAAACGAATAACTCTTGAATAAGTAAAAAAAAATTGCACAATTCCCCGGATTTTTTAGCAGCATCGTTTATAACCAAGTTTAATGAATGGCATGAACAAGGAACAAAAAAAGCTTTATGGTTTTCATCTAAAATGCGTTTTTGCACACCTGAATGAGATCCTTTCATATTTGCTCCGTTGTCATAACCCTGACAACGAATATTTTCTACTTTGAGGCCTAAGTTTTCTATTTCATTTAAAATAACCGCAGTTAATCCAGCCCCAGTTGAATCTGTTACGGGTAAAAAACTAACAAAATATTCTTTAGGCACATACAGTTCATCATTCTCTTTCGTTACAATTCGAACAACAAGCGACATTTGTTCAATTCTACTAGCATCCGGAGTACAATCTAATATTAAACTGTAATATTTAGCTTCCTTAATTTTTGAAATTATAGTATCTCGAACTTTTTGACCCATTAAATTAATTACACTGTTTTGGATATCTTTGCTTAAATAATGAACATTAGTACGATTCTTTGAGGATTTTTCTAAATGATAATAAAGTTCTGGAAAAAATTTAGCTAACAATTCTAAAATTTTTAAAAAGTTACCATTATTTGATTGAAATGGCACGTCTGATGAGCCTCTCAGAGCAAGCATTTGGGTTGCACAAAGTTGAACCATTCCAACAATTGCTTTTAAGATCTCTCGCCAACGCTGTTTTTGTATTTCCAACAAACGCTGGTGTTCTTTATCAATTGTTTGACATTTTTGTAACCTACTATTCAATTCTATCCATTTTCCGAAACATTCAATGTGATTCTTAGAACATTCATGAAATTTTAGAGTGCGTGAAATATTTTTCCAATCATTAAAACCGTTTACAGACAAGTTTATAGCCACATGATCAGCTTATTAAATAAAGTGCAGCAAAAGCAAAACACACAATCTTTTTTTACACTGTAGATTAACCATGTTCTTTTGAATTTTTCACCATTAGACACACTTTAGACTCTTTGATAATAAAATTCAGAAAAGTGTCTTCCATGAACGTCGCGTGGAAAACTGAAGCCTTTAATCTGCACTGGACCTTTTTCGATTATCAACTGACGTTGTAAACTTCTTTGTTTTCCAGTCCGCGGGATCATCAGATATTATTTCAAAGGTAGTTTGACATGGGAAGTTTTCATCTTCAAATATTTCGTTCTTGCCTTTATCATGTTCATTTTTAACATTTGAAAAATCTTCAATTAATGAAGGTCCCGCGATGCCTCTTTGTTTCTCTTGATTCATTTCGGATATATCTTCATGTTCCATTTCATCTTCTGATAAAACCAGAGATTCTGCTTCCGTATTTGGATTTAAAGGTACCCGATTTCTCTTTGCTTCGCTTTATTCATTTCTGATATATCTTCTTCTTCATCTCTTTCTTCTTCTATTACATCTAAACAAATCTGAGGTTCTGCATCAGTATTTGAACACGAAGTTGCCCCGATGTTTCTTCGTTTATCTTGATTTATTTCTGATATATCTTCTTCTTCTTCTCTTTCTTCTTCTATTACATCTAAACAAATCTGAGGTTCTGCATCAGTATTTGAACACGTAGTTGCCCCGATGTTTCTTCGTTTATCTTGATTTATTTCTGATATATCTTCTTCTTCTTCTCTTTCTTCTTCTATTACATCTAAACAATTCTGAGGTTCTGCATCAGTATTTGAACACGTAGTTGCCCCGATGTTTTTTCGTTTATCTTGATTTATTTCTGATATATCTTCTTCTATTGCATCGTCTGATAGAAACTGAGGTCCTGTTTCAGTACTTGAACCTGACTGAGATAAAAAATAACTTTGCATCCATTTTGAAGATTTCTTTTGCTCAGCCTCTCTAGCTAATCTTTTTTTTCTACCCTTGTAGCCAGAATCTTTCTTCCGTTTTAAATCACTCATTCTAAAAAAAAAATTACTGGTGTTTGCTTTATAAAATACGATCACTAAAATTGAAATAAATTTAAAAAATATTAACTCAATCAATGTATTGTTTTTTGGGTACTTTTCCAGTATAGGGTCCTTGGCGTTTTTATTTATTTATTTATTTTTTTTTTTTATTGGATCAATGTGGGCTTCAGAAAGTAAGAGTTGTTGCCAAATGATATAAACTGTTATGAAAACAAACCTGATGAACTTTTACGTTTGTTTATATATATATATATATATATATATATATATATATATATATAAACATTTTGTTTGTATAGATATTATTATTGTTTTTTTTTTGTGCGATTTACTTCTGTTTGTATATAAAAATGGATAAATAGCTTTTTTATGTTAAATAAATTCTATAAATATTGAAAAAAAATTGCTTGTGTATATGAAACAATGAATAGGTTGCTACAAAATGTGCATGAAAATTTCTTTCTCTCGCTAACGTATTTTCTCTATTCCTATACTAGAAAAATGCCGCTTTTTGCTTTATTTTTGAATACTATAATGCGTAAAATTTAAATTGCCCAGTTTTATAAATTAGCGTATGGATAACAATCATCTGAATAAATTAAATTGTTCATGTATCAGCCAACTGATTCAAGTACATAAAGTATAATTTTAACCCATCCTTAACTAGGTACTATCGAATCGGTACCGATTCAACTTTATCGATCGGTACCAATCAAATAAAATGACAAATACTGGAAAATGATAAATGCAGGTGAAAAAACACATGCAAAGTAAAAATTTATAAAAGTTATGATTTTATATTAAAAAAAAATAAAAATTGATTAGAAATGAATATATCTAGTTATTTATTTGCCATCAATGACCATTTTTTTTTAAAACTACTTTATCTAAAACCATTTTATAAAGAAACATGCAATCGACAAGAAATTCGAAAATTAGGGTCAGTTGATGCAAAACAAAGAAAATATTTCTAGATCGCTGTATGACTTTTCGCTGCATTCCTTTTTCATGTCGTAAACGCAGTATTTGTCAACTTGATTTTGGATTTCATCTTTCTTACAAATTATTGGATTTAAAGAAAATGCAAATTTGTATACTTGACTAAAAAAAATTTTCTCAATCAGACTTTTATCTATTTTTATAAGAAATAAAAGTAGCCAAGATAGTGTACAAAAAATAATATATATTAAAAAAAATCACTAGAAACCGTTAAAAATTGTAGGAAATTGAAAATATGAAAGTATGAAAATGGGGGGAGGGGGGTATTGGCAAAACTTATCAAAAAATAATGTTTTCACTGCAACACGATGGAAATTCTTTCCTGCGTTCAGCGGAAACAGTCGAAAGTTATTTAAAGAACTGTAACCAACAGTTTAATTACTTTCTAATAAGCAACAGAATAAAGCTCATTAATATTAAACAAATCTTAAATGTTTCATGTGTACTGTTAGTCTACGAATGGCATCTGACATGGAAACGATCGTCAATGCAGCTAAATTTAACCAAAAATTCCCTTTTTTCAGCTGACGCTTTTTCATGTCGAATATTATTATGGTTAAAAACATATTTCAAGATTTTTCGGTAAATTCCTTGATTAAATGAATAAAGGAAAGATTTTTTTGGGGAAAATTTATATTGTTATGAAACAATAAAAAATTGTTATGAAACAATAAAATACGAATTTTGCTTTCATATTTTATACTAGGAATTCCCCCCCCCCCCTACGAGCACGCGCGCCAACCCCGTCCAGACCCCGCAGGCCCTAAAACCACGCTAATTTACTATGTTTTAAAAAGATTACCCGATTACGGAAGACTGAAAGATTTTATAACGACTACTGACGATTTTCTGTAATCGGGTTGCCATTTATTTCCTTTTGACTTGGGGGGACTTTTCGGTAGCCGCATCCACTGCTGTCGCGACAACTCACGGCTGTTTTCGTATTGATTAAGTAAAATAAATAACAAATTTGAAAATCAGCTGGCATAATTAGTTAAGTAAAAATGTCACTGTCTCCCGGACTTTTATACGTCTGGAAGAAAATTTTTATTTTATACATAAAATGCTATAAGAAAATCGTTTTAATGTGGTTCTCAAGAAATATTTTCCTCGCTTAACAACGAGAAAATTTTTGACACATTTTTAAACATAAAAGCATGATACTAGTATGCATGATTATTGAAGTGATTTGTAATCAAACTTTTTTTTTTTTCATTTTTCGATAAATTAGTTACATTTTGAATTATAAGTTGTCTTAGGTGTGCGGAAATATTATTATTTGAGATTTTTAAAATATGGCAACAGTAGATAAAAGCGGCTATTTCAAAGTATTGATAGTATTGATTAAATCTCTATTCAAATAAGAAACTTTTGAATAAAAATTTGATATTTTTTTTTTTTTTTTTTTTTTTTTTTTTTAAGTAGACAAATTTAAAAAATGATTAGGCACTGCATAACAGAATCTAGTCAAGTATATGCATAAAAAGAACGATTTAATTGTTATACGAAGTTTTTGATCCTATAAAATTTAGGTAACTGAACTACCTTGACCGATTTTAACATTAAATAGCACTTAGAACAATTATCCGATTAAAAACCTGTCTGCATCAGCATGTTTATAATACATTTCTCTATAAAACTACCAGATTTCATTTTTTATATAGAATAGTTATCGCAAGATATGCGGAGAAAGTGAAAAGAGGAATTTAAAAAATTAACAGTAAATAAATTCAATCACGACAGCTGTAGCATTGGTTACTTTTTTTAGAATTGAGAGATACTCTTAATGTTAGAACCATCACAAACTATTAAATCAAAATGATTAGTGCGGTAAAATAAAATAATCAAAAACAATAAAATAAGATTTTTAAGTAGAGGTACAGTACTCCCCCCCCCCCTCATAGTTTTTCAGCATAATAGTATTTTAAATCTAGTAATTTCATTTTTGACTTTTCGAATACTTTAGAAATTTTGAGATTACTTACGTATTATTTAAAATCTGTTAAAAATAGTTATAAAATCTGTTAAAAAAGCATAAATCTGTTAAAAAAGCATAAACCTGCATTTAAGAATGATGTAATTTAATAACTTTAAAAAATAGATAAAATTGTGCATATGCATACATACATAAACATATATTTTACTAATTAAAAAAAAAAAAATTGTAAATTGTTTTACGCATTTTACAAATTTATTCATTAACTTAACTTAAATGTTTTTAATTTTATTTGACAGTAATTATAGTGACACCTGGTTAAACCGTCACATCTGGAGAACAGAAACGTCATTTCAGAACTTTCTTCGGGGGAGGGGGTTTCTTTGAGGCAGTGGCATACCCACGGGAGTTAGACCCCCCGCCCCCAGAACAAGAAACTTTTATTGAATCAGGAATTGAAAACAGTAAAAACTTTGAATACTGAAGCGCAAGGAACCGATGAAAAATTCCGGTTTAAGACTGTTTTCCGTCTTAGCAAGTATAATCTTAAGATATCGACTATAAACGATTTTTGTTTAAGACAGGATTCCGTTATAGAAAGGTTCAATTCTATTTTTAAATTTTATTAGCATTACTAAATTTTCTTAATTTTTTTTTCAAAAGAAGTTAAAAAACTACTTAAGTTATACATAATGCAGCTACAATGTCTTGAAATTTAGGTATTATTTAGTTGCTCTTCAATGCGTTCATTTTGTGTCTTTCATTTAACAGATCAAAGTTTTTTCTTTCTTTTATAATTTTCCAGCTAAAAATTATAAAAAGAAAAGGAAAATAAGTCGGAAGTGACGTTTTACCACGGTCTCATATTTTTTTAATGACGGTTTATTAAAATATTTTATAATTATTCTTTTATTTCATTGCTCATTGGAATAAAGATGGGGGACTTTGAGAAACTAAAGTTATATCGAAAATTTTTTTTAACAAGTGACGGTATAACAAGGTTTCCTTATAATATGTATAAAGAATAATTTTATCAAAATTATCTAAAATCATAATCTTAAATTCAAGAAAGAAAATATTAACGTAATGTATTATATTTACCTAAAATACGAAAAATTTCCAAATTACTACGCTCGTAGATTACTCGTCAGCATTGTGTTTAGTCTTGTCTGACTCTTTACAGTCAATTAATGAAAAGCATTGCACCCTCGAATGATCATACAAGTAAAATTACTGAAATACTAATTACGTGACGCTGCAACGATAGATATTCAAACACATAAGCAATATTCAAACGCATAAACAATTTGAAGATTTGATTTGCATTCGTTGGTGCCGTCTGTCTGGAACTCTCTTTGGGAATTCTGCTGATTTCAGTACAAGATTATCTTCCGGAAAAAATAAAGACATCAAATTGTTTTGGTTAATATGTAGATGTGTAGATTTAACCCGTGTTTCATAATAAACATTATGAAACTCTCCCATTATTATTCGACTGTAATTATATGAAATATACTCTGTAGTTTTATTCTAAACTAAGAAAAAAAAATTAATTTTTCTCTCTCCCACATTTTTTTTTTTTTTAAATTTTGATACATATAATGGTAATGAATTATATGTTCAATATACGCCAGCCAAATGCCGCCCTTCTACGTCTGCGCCCTGAGGCGACCGCCTCAGCTGCCTCACGTCTGGCGCCGGCCCTGTCCCTAAGTTGGAATTTTTGAAAAATTTTTGCAGATCTACGCCGATCATGACTTCCAGAACCCAAAACTACCCTCAGTTCAAAACTTTATCTATCTATGTCACTTTTTTATGGACACGATAACTCGAATAATTCTTCCCAAATCGCTTCCAAACTGATACATAAAATCAAGGGACATAAAATCTCGGTCAAGTTCGTTAATGGGCAAAATCGAACCAAGGGGGGAGAAAATGGGGGGTGGGGCTTTTGGTGAAAACAGAAAAATCCCCATAACGTCTTAATTATAATACGTATCGAATCCGTTTAAAGTTATTATTACTTCTAGGAAAAGGGCCGAAAATTTATGTATAACAAATTTTCGATATCAGGAAAAATGGCCCCAAGGGGGGGGGTTTAGAAGAAAAAAATTTATAACTTGATCAATTTACAAGATATCAAATCCGCTTAAATTTATTATAAATCCTCTTACTATTATCTAAAACTTTTATATTGACAAGTTTTTTATAGGACCAACCCTTATAGCAAAAATTTGAAAATTTAGCTGAAATGTTTTTTTTTTCACTTTTGGATTTTTCGGGTCTGTGGGACCCAGTGCCTACATGCTAACTCTGCTGCACCGGACCCGACCGGACTCGCGGGTAAAATTTAATCATTTTTTTCTGCTGTGGGTCAAGTTTCAGGTATTTTAATAAAACAGGGATCGGAAGCATTCTTACATAAAAATAACAATTTTAAGCGAGAGTAAATAATTCTGTTTTGGAGGAAATACTTAGGAAAATTAATATTCTCAAATGTCATACAAAGCAATCACACAAAACATGGATAAGCATTTGACATAAAATTAACAATTTTAAGTGAGAGTAAATAATTCTGTTTTGGAGAAAATAGGAAACTTTATATTCCCAGTTGCCAAACAAAGCAATCATGTCTTATAGTAATTTTATCGCCAAATCTAGTAATTCCATTGTTTCAAACCTTGTAATTACAATCATTCTACATAAAATTAACAATTTTAAGTGAGAGTAAATAATTCTGTTTTGGAGGAAATGTGTGGGAAAATCGATATTCTCAGTTTCCATACAAAGCAATCATACAAAACATGGATTGCAAGCATTCGACATAAAATTACCAATTTTAAGTGAAAGTAAATAATTCTGTTTTGGAGGAAATGGGAAAATTTATATCCCCAGTTGTCAAAGAAAGCAATCATGCCTTATAGTAGATTTATCGCCAAACCTAGTAATTCAATTGCTTCAAACCTAGTAATTACAAACATTCTACATAAAATTAATAATTTTAAGTGAGAGTAAATAATACTATACTGTTTTGGAGAAAATACTTGGGAAAATTTATATTTTCAGTTGCCATGATATCTTTATAGTAATTTTATTGCCAAACTTATAGTAATCCCATTGCTTCAACCTAGTAATTCCAAGCATTCTACATAAAATAAAAAATTTTAAGTGAGATTAAATAATTGTTTTGGAGGAAATACTCAGGAAAACTGATATTCCGAGTTGAAATACAAAGCAATCATGTCTTAGTTATAGTAATTTTATTGCCAAACCTAATAATTCTATTGCTTCAAACCTAGTAATTCCAAGCATTCTACATAAAATTAACAATTGTGTTTTGGTAGACATACTTAGGAAAATTGATATTCCCAGTTGGCATATACACAGCAATCATCATGTCTTAGTTATAGTAATGTTATCGCCACACCTAAGTCCATTTCTTCAACAGAGGAAATGGGTACATCAAATACTTGTCTAATCTGCAAGAAAATGTCTTGCATCACATGATACTATTGACAACTTGTGTGTTTTAAAAAATCCAAGTGTGTCATAACGAGCTTTTACTAAAATAATTTACCTATCATATTATAATAATAAATTCTAGAAAACAGACTGTGATAATGAAGTTATTAACAAACTACAGTCGGGCATGCATAATTTTGATTGTATTTTTTCGTTATCTTTTTGAAAGTTTAACAGTGTTTAAGTGTTTCTATATTTTTTGCTGAAACAGAATTTTCTAAGATTATTTAATTCGTCTTCTATGATATATATTAACTATTTACAATTTCAATAATTTGATTAAGATATTTTTAAATGGGGCTACAAGGGATGTGAATTTCTTATCATTTTGCTAAACAGTGTACAACTAATAGATTCAAAAATGTGCCCAGATCGGGGATCGAACCCAGATACCTTGGTATAGCGCGCCATGTGCTTTACCAATTAAGCTATCCCGACGACATCCAGGCTGACAGTTTTCCTTAATATACCTTGGTAAGGCTGCAACTTCGCAGCGCAAGATGGAATGTCAACATGAGCACACTATTTTGTGGCGTACATGAGACGAATAAGTTCCCAACATCGGATAATATATCTAAATTTTCAGCAGGACTTAAACTACGCCATAAATATTTAAATGGCACCACAAAGGATGTGAATTTCTTATCACTTTGCTAAACAGCGTACAACCAACAGAGTGAAAAATGTGTCCAGACCGAGGATCGAACCCAGATACCTTGGTATAGCGCACTAAGTGCTTTACCAATTAAGCCCTTTGGACGACATCCAGTCTGGCATTTTTCACTAATATATGTTGGCAAGGCTGCAACTTCGCAGCGTAAGATGGAATGTCATACATGAGCACATTATTCTGTGGTGTACATGAGACGAATAAGTTCCCAGTATAGGATAGATGTTTTTGTGGCTGTTCTAAAATGCTATATAAGGGGAATATGTGTGGTTTGGATTCGACTGTTATGTAAGATTGTGTGTCGTTCACAGTAAATTTTGTAATTTTTTTTCACATTTCAACTGTTGCTGCTATATAATTACTTTCTAACTTAAGTTTTCGATTACAATTTACATGAATATCAATATTTTACGTACATAACTTATACGGTTTTGACATAATTAAATTTTACCGCATATAAAATGTAATGGATGCTGTATTTCATATGAGAGTGCATGTGTTTGGCGGATAGTAGGGTATGTTCAAAATATTTTCAGTCTTAGTCTTGACCAGCTTTCACAACTCGCACCTATAGTTTATCCGAAGAAACGAAATGGGAAGAAAACATTGACCAATATGCACATCATGTGGTTCAAAGGTCAAGGAGTACTGCGTCAGTAGGTTCCAGTGTTGCCAGTTGAATGTTAATTTTTTATTATTCAGTTTGTTTGATTGCTACCACTTTTTGTAAAATAGTAATATTATAGTCTTATTTAATGACGCATTAAATAATGCGAGTATTACTATTAAAAAATGGTAACAATTAGGCAATCTAAATAAAAAGAACTCGTCGGAGTTAGAGTAGTTCTCTTTTATAATTCCAGGAGTCAGAGTTGGTGATTTATTTTACCAGCTCCACAGCCCTGTAAAAAAAGTCCCATTCAAATCCGTTCTGTGGTTGTTGAGAAAATCAAGGCATAGAAAATGTCTTGCATATATACAGTGTTGCCAGTTGGGTGTTTTATCTAAAATTATTATTCCAGATTGCTTGATTGTTACCACTTTTTGTAAAATAGTAATATTTGCCTCATTTAATGACACATTACGTTAGGTTAATATTACTATTTAAAGAAAAAGGTGCCAGCAATTAAGCAATCTGAATAAAAATTACTCACCCAACAGGCAACACTAGTAATTTAACCATCCCGGAGTCTGGGTCAGAATAGGTCTCTTTAAAATTCTAGGATGGGTCTGAGTTAGGTCATTTTTTCTAACGACTCCACAGCACTGCAAAAAAGTCACATTCAAATCAGTTCTGTGGTTGTTGAAGAAATCGAGGCATAAAAACATATATCGGGGGAACCAAAAATTCGTTAAAACTTTAAAAATTCATAAAAAAGGAAGAAATTAGGATAAAGAAGTGCGGTTTGCTAGAAAGGGCTCACAAGGCAGTCTGATTTTTTTTAGCAAAAAAAAAGTTGAAAAAGTCACTTGTGGATGGCGCTAACATGCGAGAGATTCAGCAGAATTGAGCAAATTAATCCTGCAATAAAAGACCGAGCTACACGAGGATTTCTTATTCGCTTTCAGAATGTTGTCATTACCGGATCGAGCGTTGTTGGGGAAGTTGTTCTATTTGAACGGAGAGTCAGCAACAGTTGCGTTGCAAAAATTTCGCACGGCGAAAGAACTGAAGACGAAGAATGTGAGCTGGAGGTCATGCTGAAGAATTGTTATTGCAAGAATAAATGGATGGAGCGTACTGTTGTCCTGTTCATTGTGTTTCGGGTCGTCAGCGCCCTCTACCGGTGACATTTTTAACTACAAATTTTTTTTTGCTGCTAAAACAAATCAGACTACCTTGTGAGCCCTTTCTTGCAAACCGCACTACTTTATCATAATTTCTTCCTTTTTCATGAATTTTTAAAGTTTCAACGAACTTTTGGTTCACCCGGTATATAGTGTTGCCAGTTGAATTTATTATTATTATTCCAGATTGCTATCACTTTTTGTAAAATAGTAATATTTGCCTTATTTAATGACACATTAAGTAAGGCTAATATTACAATTTAAAAAAGTGCTAGCAGTTAAGCAATTTGAATAACAATAACTCGCCCAACAGGCAACACTAGTAAATAAGCCATCCCGGAGTCTGGGGTCAGAGTTGGGTCATTTTTCCTAGCCCTGTAAAATGTCACATTCAAATCGGTTTTGTGGTTGTTGAGGAAATCGAGGCATCCTCTATTTCAAATCTAACGATTTTGCCGTTTTTCAAATATTGAATTTCAAATATTAGCAAATTTCAGAATGGAGTACCATAGCGAAATCTTCACGCGTAAAAAGATAATGATAACGGCCATGTGTCCTGACGTATATATACTGACTATAGCACGAGTCACAAATTATAGTAGCCTTACTATTCTGTTAAAATATAAAAGTGAATTATGATGCCACAAGTGCATGATTTTTATTTAATTTTAATATAATCATCTTAGAAACAAGGTTTTGGAATTTTCTTTCGAATGGGACATATAAATTGGCCAATACTGTATAGTATTTTGAGTTTAAAAGCGGAAAGGTGGGGAGCGCTTTATATTATTTAGGTTTCCTCAGGAACTTTTGGTCAGAAATGAAAGTTTAATATATCAAAACGTCACAAATTAAATCAACATTAAATCGGCAATAACTATAACGACTGTCCTTCAGTTCGTTTGGATAGATTTTCATTTAAAAATATAAAATCACTCAACATTGATTTTAAGTATTTTTAAGGTTATTATCGCGGGCCAGGGCAATGCCGGGCATGTCAGCTAGTAAATACATAAGCAGCAAAACCAAACTTCTTTATTTGAACTCTTTTACAAATGATACAGTTAATTCTAAAATGAATAAAACTGAAAATAAAAGCAGCATAGTGTGCGCAATAAAAACAGGATGCAGTTTCACATTTATCTTTTTCTTTACATATAAAAAGAGCGGGGTGGGGAGCGTTTATAAGTACAGTTTTTATACTTGCATGAACAGGTGACATATGATATTTTTAAGTTCTAGTTTTCTCAAAGCTTACCTAACCGTTAATTACGAGTTAGCAGGGCTAGAGGTTGCGATAGAAAAGATTTTACACTTTTGTATGCAGCTTTAATATTTTCAAATGCATCTTGCACGTGTTCACTTACAATTGACACGCCTTCGTGTATCAATTCGATACTCACTTGCGTTGTAAGCCTGTTTAAAGTTACAAGTTCTAGGCTTTTAGATAGGTTACTTATCTTTAAAGACAAATTTTCTAATTTTAAGCAAATAATTTTCTTGTTATGACATGCGATGTTCCCAGCTGTAGAAATAACATCCGCTGCTGCAAATACATCTTCCATACATTCATATACTTCATATATTCTTCCAGGCAAATTTTCATTGGCCGAAGACATATTTATCAGACCTTTATGTATTGCTTCATATCCTATGTGCATACATTTAAGTTCTATAGATGTTAAATTCAAGTGTCTAGCCATACGTATCATTTTTACATACAATTCAAAAAACAAATCTACAGTTATACCATGTTTTCTTCTAAATCTGACTATTTCATCTGTAGACATAGCTTCTACGTGTGCAATTAGATCTAGCAGGTCTTTAGATTCAGCTTCCAAGTGTTTAAATGTAGCTTCCATAGCTTTATATAAAGAATCGACGCATATAGATAATTTTTCTACGTCTGCTAATATAGACTTTGTGCTTGTATATACGGTTTTCCCGGCTGTACGTATGACATCCACTCCGTCAGCTACAGCTTTCATGTCACCAGATAAGGCTTCCATCCCTGTAAATAAATCATTGAATTAACTGCATTTATTTGAAAGTATAAATTCAAATTTTCAAATTACTTTATCCCTCTCACACTTTGAAACCTCATGTGAGGTTACATTGGAAAATAAAAGTAAAAATAGTTTAAACAATATAAAAAAAAATTAACTCAATTCCTACTTAGGTCAAAAATAAAAAAATTTCCAGCGATCTACACGCTTCGCCACTAATGGTATTTATTCCTAAATTTATATCTTGCTAAATATGTTATATAAAAGAAATTTTTGAAATGTACGAGGGGCAGTCGGAAAATAAGTTTCCCCTGGCGACTGGACAGAGGTGTGTATGAAAGACAAAAAATGTAATAGGACATTAAAGATAAAACATAACTTTATTTGTCCACATAAGTACCAAGTACATTGAGACATTTGTCATACCGCTTTATAAGCTTCAAAAAGCCCTCCAGGAAAAAATCAGGGCTTTGCATACGGACGAAGCGTTGAAAGGCTATGGGCGAAAGACGATACAACAGGTGAACGCGAACGTGCAAGACACCGATACCATTGGGTAGAGGTCGATCGCGATCAAGCAGGTGGCGCTGCTGCAGTGCCTGCAAAGATGGCGGTGTTGCAGTCAATAGCGCCATCTGTCTTTCATACACACCTCTGTCCACAGTCGCCAGGGGAAACTTATTTTCCGACTGCCCCTCGTATTAAAAATTAAATAAAAAATAAATAGCTAAAATATCAAAAATTAATAGCTCGAAAAGTATTTCTCACAAAATTGTTAGACAAACTGCGTTAGAAAGGTAAAAAATTGTATTTTTCTTGATATAAATTTGAAATCTAATGATTGTGCCGTTTTTAAAATATTGATTTTCAAAAATTACCAAAATTCACAATGAAATATCATAGCGAAACCTTCACGCGTAAAACGATAATGGGGCTGTTCACGGACGAAGATCTGCGGCGCACGGGCGAAGGGGACTAAAATATGGAGTGAGTATACTTTTGAACAGAAATGAAATGGAGTGAGTCTATAGTTTTGAATAGAAATGAAATATAAAACTAAAATTAATTAATTTAATTAATGAATTAATATTTGAAAAAACTGTATTAACATCAATTGTCATCTAGTACAAGTTTAAAAAAATGTATTTGAACTTGAATAGATGAATAAAGAGTATTTTATAAACGATTGAAAATTTGAAAAAGATATATAAATATATAGAGGGTGGGAGCTAATAGTGGGAATTGAATGAATGAAGAATGAACGAAAAAAAACCCTTTTTTAAGAGCAGTCAATGTTTATCTAAAAAACGTTGCCATATGGGAAACTATAAAAGCTAAAATAAATACATATAAACAATACTTAGCATAAAATATTTTCATTTTAAAAAATGTAGATTACTTACAGCAATTAATAACATAAGATTATCTTAAAAATTTTGGTGAAACCGTTATCAAGAGAATTTCCGAAAAAAAAATGTTCTCGATTGGGGAAATTATCCTTTAAGAACTTCGATAAAACTAGGCTGCGCCGCCAGACGCCTGAGGAGCGCCCGGTGCGTTTTCGATCACCGAACCAAAGTCCTGAGGGACTTTTAACGCGCACGACCGGATTTGTCTCTCCGTATGCGCTTCCGTAGGCCAGAGAACCGCCACCTGCGGACCCTCCAACCTTTAAACTAGGGATACACAACCTGTGGCCCGCGGATCAATTTCGCCGATCGGCCGCGAAGAAATCGCGAATTTTTCCAAATTTCGCCGATCGGACGCGTAATAATCGCAAATTTTGACCACCGGGTGCGTATAAATCGTAAATTTCGCCGATCGTATGCGTATAAATCGCGAATTTTGCCGATCGGGCCCGTAAAAATCGCGAATTTTGTCCATAGAGTGCGTATAAATCGCGAATTTTGCCCATCAAGTGCGTATAAATCGTAAATTTCGCCGATCGTCTGAATAAAAATCGCGAATTTTGCCGATCGGGCGCGTAAAAATCGCAAAGTTCGCCGATTAGGCGCGTAAAAATCACGATTTTCGTCGATCGGGCGCGTTAAAATCATGAATTTTGCCATTCGGGCACGTAAAAATCGCGAAATTCGCCGATCGGTTGCGAAAAAAATCGCAAATTTTGCTGATCGGGCGCGTAAAAATTGCAAATTTCGCTGATCAGGTACGTAAAAATCGTGAATTTCGTCACTCACTAGGAAATAACTACGAATTTTGTCAATCGCGCATGAAAAAAAAAATGCAAGTTTTTTCCATCCTTGCCAACTGAATTGGGTTAGCTGACTAAGGAAGTGGTTGAGTATACACTCTAAATAAGAAAGAGTGACTATTCACTCCGGAGGAGTGGATATTCACTCTATCGCAGAGTCAAAATTTGCCCAACCTCTTTAGAGTGACTATTCACTCTAGGCAAAAGTGAAATTGTTCACTCTCTAAAAGAGTGAATACTCACTCCCGAGAAGTGAATATTCACTCTAAACAGGGGTGGATACTCACTCTTTCAGAGGAGTGACTATCCACTCTTGCAAAAAGAGTGGGTTTTTTCACCCTGATAGGAGTGAATAGTCACTCTTTCATAGGAGTGGCTATCCACTCTTTCATAGGAGTGACTATTCACTCTTGCAAAAGGAGTGGATTTCTCACTCCTGACAGGAGTGAATAGCCACTCTTTCATAGGAGTGAATGTTCACTTTTTATGGAGTGAATTATTTTTTTTATGTTTCTTTTATGGGCATTTTAAAAGAATCATATATTTTAGAGCATGCAATGAAAATAGACACAAGCGTGGTAAAGATTGGAATAAAGTACTTTATTTTCAATATTTATTTAATTCATAGTTTGTAACAGTAACTGAACTCTTAAGGAAAAATTCAATTAGAGTTACATAATGAATTAAATTAGATTACTGACAGAAAACTAAAATATTTCATTCCAAGCTTATCACTATTGTGTTTGCTTTCATTGCATGACTTATAAAGACATGACAGTTTTAAAATGCCCATAAGGGCAAGTAATTAGCCAAAATTTTAATCAGTTAATATTATTTCTTTCCTTTTCAAATACCCATTAAGTTGTATTTAGTATTTTAATAATTCCTGTGATGTACGTTATTTTATATTTTTTTCATGTGTAATTCAAATTTTAAATCTTTAGATCTCTGTATTAATTGCTAATGAATTTAAATCTAATCAAACATTATTGTTTACTGTATTTTTTTTTTTTAAGTTTTATTAATAACTATTTAATAGATGGATATTCCATGACTAACAATGTGTGATTTCACTTTAATTTTTGTTTTAAATATAAACTCTTATCTTTTGACTGTACTTTTCAGTAAATTAGCGCTATTTTGCAAAGTCCTATTATTCTAAAATCATATATATTATTTCTGTTGTCAACATCCCTTTTTCTATGAATTTACAAAACACACAACAACAAATGAGGTAGCCTCCTTCGAAAGGTTTTTGAAGCAGCTTCTGACATAGTACTACCCCCACATTTCGTTAAAACATAGTTTTTGATTAAATATTGCTATTAATTAAAAATTAAATCGGCATTGTTTTTATATGCAAGATTTTTCCTCAAATTAGTGTTGCCACAAAAATAAAATAACCGCATTATATAGTGCTGAACAATGATTAAAAAAAATAAATAGTAGTACAAAAAAGATAAAATATCAGTTCTCCACATATATTTACTTTATATTTATGGTTAAAAAGCAAAATTGATATTGAAATGTTTAAAAGAAAAAAAAGACAACATCGTTCCATCGAAGCAGTGGTATTTCACGTGTATAATAAAAGGTATGCTTTTTTATATTAAATTTTATTTTAAGTGCATTCAATTTTTTTTTCATGTTTTCCAAGAAGCGGATGGATATCTTGTGAATTGACCGAAGTTATGAATTTTTTTCTTCTTAAACTCCTATTCCGCCCCCCCCCTCCCCCCTGAGGCCATTTTTAATGATATCAAAAATCTGTCATACATAAATTTTCGGCCCTTTTCCTGGAAGTAATTATAACTTTAAGTAAGTAATAAACGGATTTGATACGTTTCATAATTAAGAAGTTATGGGTTTTTTTTCTGTTTTCATACCCCCCCCCCCCCCTCCCTATTTCGATTTTGCCCATTAACGAACATGACCAAGATATTATGTCCCTTGATTATATGTACACTGTAAACTGAAATGTCTGAAATTCAGACACTTAAGACACTTCAGACACTTTAACCATCCGCTGAAACGGATGGTTAAAAAAGAGACACTTTAAAGTGTCTTAATTTTTTAAGACACTTATTTGTGTCTGATTTTAAAACATTTGAAACGTCTGAATTGCGGCCATTTTCGTGCTCTGATCTGTCGGCAATAAGTAGCCATTTCTGACCACATTTTTTTAAGCATTAAATGGAGCCATATTTGACCACATTGTATCCTCAATAAATGGGAATATATTTTACCACAAAGCAGAGCTGGTAATTTTTCCAGAAGAAGAACCTGATTAAAGCATGAGCAAACTGGCCCATGGCACTACCTGCCCCCGCCCCCCTCACACACACCCGATTTTATGAGGCCTAAAATTTAGTATGCAATTTTCGTAAAGCTGATATTTTAAATCTCTTTCGACATTGTACTGATTATATTCAATGTTTTGAGCTTTTACAGTAAGATAAGATTGAAAACAAAAAAATATATTTATCTAAAAACAGTAAAATCTTTCAACAGTGGACACATCGGGACCACAGAATTTTTCCGCTATTCGGAAGTGTCCAATTTTAGAGTGAAAAGTGGACACCTCTATTTAGCGAAAATCCACCTTTTCAATCCACAACACATACATGTTTGAATATTTTTACATCAGAAATGTGGACACCTCCGAATAGTAGACAAATTTTGTAGTCTAGAAATGTCCGGTATATCCTACTCTATAAGTTTAAAATATTGAAAGAAATGTCAAATTTGGGAGGCACCTAAAATCATAGGGGATAGGGTCAGAGCCGGAGAAGCGTTTGCCCATGCATTAATCAGGTCGTGCTTCTGGAAGCAACCCAAACCTGATTTATAGTTCGCTAAATGGAGGTATATAAAGAACAATCCCAGCAGTCCCGAGGTAACCATTATTGAGAATTTTAACTGCATAAATTCATTTTGCAGTTCATTTTCTTAGTAGAAAGTACAAGTTTCTATCCTTTAAGTAGGTTTTAAAAGATTTTAACATTTGAATATAATAGTTCAATAATAATAATAATAATAATAATAAGGAAAAATCAAGTTTTCATTCTTTTTCTGAATGTTTTATATTTTTATTCAAATATTAACATCCATAAAAACCACGCTGGTGTTACGAGCCCTTCTTATTAAAATAAATAAATAAATAAAAATAAATAAATAGATAAGAAAGATTTTTTTTTTTTTTTTTTGTAAAAATGTTAAGAGTATATTAAAATTTACTAAACAACCTTCTTTTTAATCTTGTACATAGCATACTTAAATAGTTATACAAAAAGAATCAATTTAATCCTAAATTTTATTACAAAAATGAAAACTCCTTAAAAGAAATATTTGTCTCTGCCATGGGCCAAACATGGTTCTTTTCTTATCTACCCAATTCCCCCCCCCCTTCCCACACACACACACCACCACTCTTTTTTCTTCTTCTTTTTAAGTTCCACATTATTTTGATTCTTTATTTAGAATTTTATTCAATATGACTTTTTAATTTTTAAAATTTTTCCAGTTCATGTATGATTAAGTAAACCGATTTCGATTCTTTGTTTGTATTATATTTTTAAAATGGCTGTGTGTCTTGAAATTTAAATATGTCATTTAGATGGAACACGGTAAATACATATAAATACAGTTTTTGTATTTTGAACAAGTTTTCATGAGGAAATATTAAAAAAAAAAATCCATTCCCATAGGAAATATTGAAAAATCATTTATAAAATATTTAGAATTTCACGACAGTTTGATTCGGATGATTTTGTGATTCGTTTTCTTGTTCTATATACCCCTTTAAGCAACAATGTTTTTAACAGTTTCCGAACATAAATTTAATTTTGTTTAACATGAAAACATTGACTTCGAAAATATAATCTGTAAGATAATTAACTAATCTGTTACTAAAATTAAAAATTCATATGCAAATATATATCAATAATACAAAGTAACTACAGAAAGAACTTAATAACTCAATATCATTTAAACATTATATATATATATATTTTTTTAAGATGAGCATATGGGCATTTTTTATATAGATAAAGATGATAATTGTAAGAGCTAGTTAATAGAAAGTGTTAGCTATCCTTAAAAATATATATCTATTTTTTTTCTTAATGACACTAGGAAAAATTCATTCAAGTTTCAAAATTAATTAGGTGTTAAGTATACATCTTAACTTTATGTAAGTAAATATATTAAATTGTAGCTTTTTTCTGATTTCCATTTTTTATTTTAAATAACTTTTTTATTTAAAAAAAAAAAAAAGAAGAAGAAGAAGAAGAAGAAATCAAAATCAAAATTAATTTACATTTTCTCCAGTTTTTATAACGTAAAGCTTTCAAAATGAATTTGTGTCTTGAAATCTAAATATGTTATACTGATGGAACACAGGATCTAATTGCAGTTTTTATTTTTTGAGCAAGTTTTCAGATTTAAAAAAAAATCCTGCAACTAAATATAATAGTAATTTAATTTTTTTAATTAAAATTTATTAATAAAATATTCAAATTTTATGATAACTTCATTCGGATGCTTTTATGATTATTTTTCAAGTTTTATGTTCCCCATCTGAAGCTAAAATGTCCATAGCATTTCCCATATATATATTTCATTTTGTTAACATGAAAACATTAACTTCAAAATTATAATGTGTAACAGAATTAAATGATTTGTCATTAAAAATAAAAATTCATATGCGAAATCATACCAGCAATACCTGTAACTGAAACTTACAACTGAAAAACACATTAATACAATATCATTTAATAACTTTATACTTTAAATTATGTTGCCATGTTAGTAATTTCTCTTATATACATCAGATGGTAATACCAGAGTTACTAAACTGTCATTAGAAAATTAGATATATATTTTTTAATAACATGCAGGAGAAATATTTTCTAGGTTCAAGATCATTTTTCCTTATATATATAGTACATTTTATCATATCCAATTGTTATTTTCTTATCTTTCATGTGAATGCATAAATAAACTTTACAAAAAATCCCCAGCAATTTTATGTGAAAAATGTAATTATGTAAGTAAATAATATAAAACACTTACCTTTTTCCAATTTCAAATTAAAATCTGAAATCACCTTTTTACCGGAAGTAATCGAAAAATCAATATTAATATTATTTTGCAATATTTGAAATTTTGCAAAATCAAAATATAAAATTTTAAGCTAAAAAATTTTTTTTTTTTTTTTTTTTTGGCAAAAATATAATACGAAAAATTTTGCCAAATATGGGTCCGAATATACAAGCAATAAAAGCAATACTCTGCTTTTATGTATTCAAGCAATAATCAGTTTAATTACTATATAAAAAAAAAACATTTATTTATAAAGTGGATAATTTAAGGATTATTAAACAAGATCGTTAATCCTGGAAATGATATAAGTTGAAAATAAAAAAAATAAATACATAAATAATAATAAATAAACACAATTCTTGTAACACGGAAAAATATTTATTCGATATAAAAATATACAAATAAGATAATACATATTATTCCTAAAAAGGTAATTTAAATAATTAATATTACAGAAGTAATAATATTCACGTAAAATTTCCATTTCGAAATAAAAAATATATTTTTGTAAATAATCGCGCAAGAACTCTTACCTTTGTAAAATATCCATAAAATTGTAAATCCTTTTTGTACAAATATAACGCGAAAAAAAAAAGCACTTTTTCTTGGCCCTTCTTTAAATATGCATATGGATATTGAAAAATAAAAAATATATATATTGAAGAAATTTTTTATATCGTAATTCATATGTTATCATATGCTATTCATATCGTTATTCATATGTTATCATATCGTTATTCATATGTTATTTTGATAATTATACCATTTAAACCATGGCATTCCAGAACTTGTTATTTCACAAATACTTTATTCTTCAGAAACATAATCTTAATTAATAAAATATTAACGATTTAAATAAATCTGAAGAACAAAAAATGCACTATTACACGCACAACCACAATATTGCACAACCACAATACAAATATGTAGTTAAAACAGCATATTGCTCCATAAAAAATCTGAACAAACTTCGTCAAACAAGTATAAATCATTGAAAGAACTGCTTCTTTTAACGCGCCAAATCGTCAACGAACCAACGTCTACCAACAGAAGAAAATAAGTGATGTCAGCATTTTTAATTTAGCGTTGTCACTGACTCACCCTATGTTTATAATATGAAGAGCTTTTTGATCTCATTACTTTTTATCAGCGAGAAATAGACCGTTGTAAGAGAATAAATTAGAAACTTTTTAATTTCTTTATTTGGTATATTTTTCGTAATGAAACTTGCGTTTATCAATTTACGAACACTGATATTTATAAATTATTGAGTTTAATTACTATTATAGTTTTAAAAAGTTATAAAACATAGTTTAATTAAAGATTTTGTCGTAATACTTGCAAATAACTATTGAATTTTCATAAAACATAAGTGTCAGCAGGAGGACAGTGGAGGCCGTTGCCCCTCTCAGTATTTTGAAATTTAATTTATTTTATTTTCTTTATGCTTGATTATTAAAAAAGATGATTTTTTTTCTTCCAAATGGAAATATAATAATTTATAGCTGAAGAAAAAATTTTAGTAAAAATTTTTCATCAGAGACTCTTCTCTGAACACACCATATAGAAGACAATTTTAATTCTGTTCCTCTTTTGATTTATCTTAAACCGGGAGGGGGGGGGGGGGGGTTATTCAGGACGAAAAAAAAACAGTTTTATTTCTCTATTTTGAAAAATGTCGTTAGAAACTTATTTTTCGATATTTAATATTTCTTAATTGTTAAATTTTTCTATTTTCTTATGTAGATATTTTTAAAAATTGTCTTGAACGAGGAGTTACGACAAAAAATTCTTAATGTAGCCTATTTCATGTTTATATTCTGCATTTTAGAAAAGCGAACTAAGCTGTGGACCCCAGGCACATCTCCAAATCTTGCAAATCCCCGCAATTCTTTCTGCCGACATTCATATTTCTTAGAATTTTTGGGTGGGTAACCCTTTCTTTCACTACTTAATACGAAATTTAGTGGATAAAAATATATTTTAAACATCTTTCGTCCATTGAAAAACATTTTCTGATTGTGTTGACATATAATATTGCAATGCAATTGTATATACAGTCTCCACACAGTAATATACAGTATCGCATTCAGACACTTAAGTGTCTGAAATTTTAATGTCTTAATTTCAGACATATCACTATTATTCAGACATTTTTCTCAGTTTATTTTAAACATGATCATAGTAAGACACTTATGTGTCTCAAGTTTAGTTATGTATGATGTCTGAAATTTCATATTCAGATACTTAATTGTCTAAATTTCTTTTTCAGTCACATATGCGTCTGAATTTAAGACACCTCTATTTGCAGTGTATCAGTTTGGAAGAGATTTGTGCAGAATTATTGAAGTTATCGGGTCCATAAAAAAATTATATAGCTATATAGACAGATAAATAGATAGATAAAGTTTTGAACAGGGGGGTGGTTTGGGGTTCTAGGGGTCATGATCGTCGTAGATCTGCAAAAATTTTCAGAAATTCCAACATAGGGGAGAATGTAATAGGTAGCATTTCTTACGAAATCTACCGAAAAAGAAAAAATGATAATTTCATTCTCTCAATAAATAAATATGGACAAAATTATATAATGCCAGGCTTTCACTCTTCAACGGAGTGAAATATTTCACTCTTGTCAAAGAGTGAGACAGTCACTCTCGACAACGGAGTGACATATTTCACTCCTTTCTAAGGAGTGGAAAATTCCACTCTTTAAAGAGTGTACTTTTATAAAATTCACTCTAAAAAGAGTGAAAATGCCTCTCACTCTTCCAAAGAGTCAACTTCTCACTCCTCCCAATTTTAGAGTGTACAGAGCTAACCCTCCTTTTATAATTAGCATTTTTATGAACTTTTAGGCCGATCCTTCCCCGAAACAAAACGGATGTTGGTACTCGACAATCCAGTCATTTTTGTGACTGGCTCTCCTCTTATAAAGGTTGTGCCCCCTACTTGATATCCACATTTTATGACTGAATAAGTTAAAAAGTTTCAATTTAGCCAATTTAGTACAACATTATATGTTTCTCCTCCTTCCCACCTTCATTCATGAAAGCAGAATTTTTTTTCAGCACTGGCAATCTTTAAAGCTAAATTTACTCCTTCAAATAAAGTCAAGGAGTATTTTCACTCTTTGAAAATAATCTTAGCTATATCTCTTGTATAAATACAAACGTAAACTGTTGATATATCCTTGCCAACACAACTGAATACGTTGACTGGGAAGGAAGGAACCTAGGGTGCTAAAACTACCCTTCCGATTTTTCTTTTAATCAGATTGTAGAATTAGAATCCCCCCCCCCTCATCACACCTCTTCGAAACAAAATTCTACTGATGGTGGCCCTCGATAATCTAGTCATTTTTTTAAGTGTCCCTTCGCTTAAAAAGTTGTGCACCCCTACTTTAAACCAATGTATCTACGACGTAGGTCGCTGCGATACGCGGTGGAACCCATTCTGGGAATCACAACGAGACACTTGAGCACGGGCCGGCGACCCCCAACAGCTTTGGGGCTGGACACTCAGAAGGAAACCAGACCCTAGGCCTTAAGTCGGGTTTTTCCGACCCGTACTTGCTTTACCAGAACTCGAGGGATGTGGAAACCTACAAAGGTAGTCACAGTTCCCTCTCGTAGTGGACTAAGAACTTGATAAAGAACATGCAACAAGTTAATTAAGTCTGATGACCATTTAAATCTTTTAGTGAGTGACAACTTTTTGCAAAGCTACTGTGTATTTTAAGAACAATAATTTCAGTAGAGTCTAAACGCTAGTAAATAGATTTTTTTCTGCTTCTTTTTCTTTCAGAAACGCGGCAAACCAGAAAAAATATATAATTGTTCATTTAGTACTCTGACAGGGACAAAAAGCATCCCAGATAGCAAGGCTTTCAAAGAAAATGTTTTGAATAACTGTGGGAAAGTAAATTTCATCCATTAAAGTACATCGAATATTTATTTATTATAATTATCAAATGATTCTTCATAAAGAGATTCATGATATCAAGGTTTAACTGTGCATAGTAGTTTATTCTTTGAACATAAGACACAGCTGCTATTAATAAATTATTTGGAAATTGCTACATAACTGACTGCCATCATTTAATTTAACTATACTAATTGAGCATTATTACTTAATTAAAATCCGACAATGTTTATTTTTTTTTTAACAAATATGCACGTACATAATAGGAAATTATATTTAAAACACGGTTTAAACTAGTGCCCCCGTCGTAACACGTATTTCAGTTATACGTTTAACCGATATGCGTATAATACGCCGGTTTGAAATACGTATATATAAAATTATATGTTTAAACGTATCCGGATACGTATAAGCGTATACCGGTTAAACGTATAATTCATGTACACGTATTTTTTAAATATACGTATTTACTTTTAATACGAATGGACGTCATTAGTCTTACGTCTCTAAACTGAGAACAAGCTGGAAATCAGTGGCATTACCGTAGCAATCTGCATAATATGTTTCATACATAGGTTCTTGTTATTTTCCTCTATAAATACCCTATACATACCCCTATAAATTTAATTTACGTTACTTCTAATTTTTATTGAATTAAGCGATAAAATGTTATATAAATTTGCCGGAGCAATTTAAATTGTTTTATATTTCTTAAATTTGCCATTATGGTTGTTATATGTCATTGTGAATGCAGGACTCTAGCGGGTGTTTCTCAATGTTTCTGATCCGCAGAAAAGCAGGAGAAAAATCATCTTTTTTTTCACGCAATGAATAAAAACCGTTCAAACGTTTAACTGCTGGTGTAAGATCCGTATACACGCTGTACCGTATATACTGTTTCATATAATACGTATAACCACTTTGGCCGTATACGTATCCAAAATGTGTACCCCGTATAATACGTATACTCGTATAAACGTTTAATAGGGAGCACTAGTTTAAACCCAACATGTTTTTTTTTTTTCGGGGTTTTGCCAAACCTGATGGGTAGTATGCATTAAGCGATGTCGTTAACATTAATTTCAAACAGAAAATGGTGTGGGAAAAAAATGAAATTATCATTAATCGGAGATACATCTTGAGCGTATTAACGAGAGTCCACTGTATATAAATCTCTTGATATATAAGAAAGTAAAATGCTTGCAAAAAACCAACCTGTCAACTGAATGTCTTTATGTACAGATGCTGTGCTTGTAAAAGAAATTTCTACGTCTCTTAACACAGCTTCTGTGCCTGTAGACAAAGCATCAATGGCTGTACGTATAGTTTTCACACCATCCGTCAAAGATGTCATGGTGGCAGTTAAAGCTTCCATGCCTGTAAATAAATAAACGATTTCAGTAAGTACAGTAATTTAAAAGCATACATGCAAAACTTCAGTACTTACATACATTTAGAGGTATTATTTAAACATGTCGAACAAATAAATGAGTTGTAATTTTCCAGCTGTGTGAAAAAGTGTCCAAGGACGAATCAGGGATCTTTTGCGCAAGCTGCCAATGATCTGCCAACTAAGCCATCCAAGACAAACAGGCCCTTATTATTGCATGGGCAAATCGGGACTTTGCCCAGAGGCCCCGTAACTCAAGGGGCCGCACATCCATATATTTATTTATAAAATATTTACTTTTCCCCCCAATTCCAACTCTGAAAATTTTTAAATACAAAATACAAATTTCATCTTTAAAAAGATTCTACTAAACTTTCTGAAAAACAAATTTAATTTTGAACTTGCAGAGCTCAGTGCTTTCGCAAAGCTAACATGAACCATTCGGTAGCAAAGAACCGCTCCACTTTGGCTGCAAGCACAGAGCATAGAACATAACAGCTATATGCTTTAGTAGCTAAATTGTAATTTTTGAAAAAAACATTTTCTAATTGTGAAGTAGAATCTATTTGATTTGATATTATGTTGTGTGTAGTACACAGGCCTGTAGCTAGAAGTAAACAATAGGGGGGGGCTCAAGAAAATGTAGGGGGGACTCATACTATTTCTCTCTCTCAGACACATGCACGCACAAACACAGATATATATGATCAAAGTATTATATAGAAAGGTAAATTAGTGCATATACATATTGTAGGCACTATGTTTCTTATTAAATTGTTTATAATAACTTTATTTGATGCTAAGAAAAGTAAAGGCTGCAGACAGGGATGTAATGGAGGATATACGGTGGATACGCCATATACCTTCTGGATTATTTTAAGGAATACCGTATACCCTCTTCTCCAAAACACTATAGCATAGCATATACTTTTTAGGGTATACCCTCTGCCTAAAGCGTATGCCCTCTGGGTTTTTTTTACTACTACATCACTGGCTGCAGAATGAAAACTTTCAGTGTATAATTATACTAGTGAAATAATAAGTGATGATGTCAATAAGTAAATAAAAAGCTGACAGTTCACCTGTTTCAAAAGAGTTGACACCTTTAATTTTTTTCTGAATATTCCCTGTCGTTAAGGATTCTATAGTTATGTTTTCATATGATAAAAAACATTAGAAAAATCAAGGACATTTTCATTTTAAAATTCTTTTCGTGTCTAGTCAAAAGCTAAAACCACTTGTATTTAAATTGGCTATAACTCATTAGAATAACTTTGTTTTATGCTAATAATGGAAAACCCTGTAAAACGAAAAATTTCAGTATATAACTAATGCAAAAGTCAATGTTTGCATCAGCAAAAAGTTGCTAATTCTGAGTATGTGCAGATAGGATGTGCGCCTATTGAAGCACTTATTTGCAGTTTTTAAACAAATACTACATTTTAGTATTTATGCAAAACTGTAAAAAGCCTCCAAAACTAAGTTCAATTTTTGAACAGAGTTTCATTTGGATTTTTGAAACAGAATTTCATTTGGTGGCCTTGGCAACTTTCCCAGGGGGGGGGGGGGGCTCAAAAATTTTCAGGGGGTGCTGAGCCCCCCCCCCCTGGCACCCCCCTAGCTACGGCCTTGGTAGTACAACTTCTTATAAAGATGTAAAAAAAAAAAAAAGTAACTTGACGAAATCCGATATTATCGATATATATATCCGATATTTTCAAAATAGTCAACTTACTGCTGATAATAAATATTTTCAAGCATAATATAAATTAGAAATTAAAATATATTGCACTTAACATGAAAACTTAAACAATATACTAAAATGCTTCCCCCCCCCCCTTTTCATCTTTTATTTTTCACTTTGAACAAAATTGAAGATAAACTAATCAACAAAACAGAAACAATTTGCTTTATACACTTAAAAAAAAAAAAAAGCAGCTATAAGGTTCAGTATCTATCAACTATCAAGAAATCAGAAATTTATAAAACAAAAAATTAAATACAAAATAGTTTTTTTAATTGAAAAATTTAAACACAAATGTAAGCTTATTTATTTTTTTATTCTCTAACATATTGTAGAATTTAAGCTCAACAACACCAAAACCAGGAATTAATTCTTTTCTAATGAAGCTATATAGAACAGATTTATCTTTCTATATCTGTCCTGAATAAGTTATGTCCCACATAATTATTAGTTCCATATAATCTACATTTAAAAATAGAAACTTCAAACAAAGCTTGGATAAGTTTTTTTTGTTTTTTTCTTTAGCTAGAAAAATCACTGCCAGAGACAAATGTTCTTTATCTACAGAATAATATCAGTTTAAAATTTCATTGACACTTGTTTTAACTTAAAATATCAAAAATATCTTGCACAGTGATGCTTCGAAAATAAATATCAAATATTGAAAATAACGAACATCTTGATATTTTGAAAATAAATATCAAACAATATGAAAATATCAAAAATCGTGATATTTTGAAAATAAATATCTGATATATATCCATTGATATATATCAACGAACCCTGGTCTGGACACTTTTTCACCCAGCTGAAAAATTAAAACTCGTGTGATTTATTTATGAATTAGAATAATTGCGTTAAAATTAATATAATGTCGAACAAATTTAATTGGTTGCCATTAGTTTGCATGCTGTTAGAGGGTGAGGGTGGGGACAGAGAAATGTAAGTGTCCCTCCCTGGTTTTTGAAGTTTAATTAAATACATTTTCTTTGTCTCTGATGATTTTGAAAAATATAAAACTAAAAATTAACCACTAAGAGGATGAAAGGAATTTTCGTTCAGGCGGAATCTATCCCCCCAGCCTCCTTTACATGAAAGACAATATTTAGTTCTGTTTATCTTTTTACGCTCATGTGTTTAAGAATATTTTAAACGGAGCAGCTCAAAAGAAAGACTAATGAACTGTTACAATTTTTAGGTGCGTTCGTAATTATATAAATACGTAGCACCTATTGTCGTCGTCTGGTCCGTCCGTCTGTCTGTCTGTCCGCATATAACAACGCAAAAACTACCCAACCGATTTTTTTGAAATTTCAGATATATTATCTTTGCAGAATTTTTTCGAGACATTTCAAATTTTATCAAAATCGAATCAAAACTTTAGAAAATATTAATAAAAAGCCTCCAAAACTAAGTTCAATTTTTGAACAGAGTTTCATTTGGATTTTTGAAACAGAATTTCATTTGGTGGCCTTGGCAACTTTCCCAGGGGGGGGGGGGGGGGGCTCAAAAATTTTCAGGGGGTGCTGAGCCCCCCCCCCCCCCCCCCCCCCTGCCACCCCCCTAGCTACGGCCTTGGTAGTACAACTTCTTATAAAGATGTAAAAAAAAAACTAACTTGACGAAATCCGATATTATCGATATATATATCCGATATTTTCAAAATAGTCTACTTACTGCTGATAATAAATATGAAAAAAAAAAAAAAAAAAAAAAAAAAATCTGTGCTTTTTTGTTATAGGAGGTTCCGAGGTTGAATCGTCAAGCGACCGAGAAACTTATTTTATTACACAAATTAATCTGCAGACGATATAATTCATTTCACAGAATTAAAAATCATCAAGATCTGAATATTTATATAACTAGCTACAGTACGAACGCACCTCGTTTGTTACGTTTGACGTACAATTTCCAACTTGTTCATTTAGGAAAGACGTCAGTAAGGAGTTTACTTTTGGATTTTTAATATTTGTGTAGTTCTTTTTATTTTGTTTTTGCATTTAAAAATTGTCTAGCTCAAACGGTTCTGCTAAAAATTCTTAGTTTAGCTTACTTCAAGTTTATATTCTCCATTTAAAAAAAAAAAAAAAAACACACACACACACACACAGTCTAGGAAGCGGACTACAGGCACATCTAAACCAAGGCGAATACCATGCAGAAAAATCAGGGGCATGGGGGAGGGATGAGATCAAAACCTCCCCATTCAAATGAAGATTTTTTTTTTTTAAATCTCATGAGTTATTCCAAATACCTTTTTTTTTGGTGAGGGGGGGGGAGGCGGCAATGTTTGAATAAAGTTTAAAAAATAAGTTTTGTGCATAAAGAATCATTGTAAATATTAATTACATTTGTAACTAGTAAATCTGCGGATCAGGGGCCTGCCTCATCGTCTACCCCCCCCCCCCCCCAGTGTTTAATGCAGACATTTTCCTCCGGGAGGGGGGGGGGGGAGGGGGTAAACTTTTAAACCATTAAAAACAAATTCTCAGATCATTTGGGGGGTGGGTGCCATTTCAATTGCCCCGATGGGGAATGTCCGCATCGCGCCATCTACTGAATTCAACACTGGTATACTCTGAGGTCGCATTTTTATTAACCCGTTGGGGACGAGCGACACGTTATACGTGACGCATAAGATGCTCAGAATCCTTCATTATTCAAACCAGTTAATTTTTATTGTAAGATTTGCCTTATTTAATCATAGCAATTCTTCAATTCAATTAGGCGCAAATTTCTGTTTTAAAAAACCGGTGGTAAAAGATTAAATATTCTGTAAAGGACGCTCGTCGCGGAAGGGTTAAGCGACTTAAAAAAAAAAAGCTTACTGTTTTTGATCGTATGTCCTTCTCAACCACTGAACGGATTTGAATGTCGCTTTTACACTAAAATCCTAGTATACCTGGGAAGGTTTTAAAGCTAAAAGATTCATCGGATCGCGTATAGATTTTTACAGGGAGCCGTCAAATATTTTAATATATGATTATCTACTACAGCGGTTCCTAAACTTAGTTACAACGGACATATTTTTATTTTTATTTTATCCTGACGGACTCCCAGGATTTAAGGCTTAAATTACTGATGGTTTTTTTTTTAGAGTATTTTAGAATTTATTTTTTAGAATGTAGAGATTCAGTAAAATCTGCTAAAACGGAATCGTTAAGTACCAGGACATTTTTTTTCGTTTTAGAAAAGTTTCTTTTTTCTTCCGCATTATACAGTAAATATTCCTTTCGACGGAGCGATGAGATTTTTCCGTTTAAAGCAGGATTCCCTCACAGACAAGTTCCATTTTCACAGCTTTTACTGTATACAAACTAATAAAACTACATTTTTAAACGGTGTTTTAAATTTATCTTTCAAATATAATTAATGCATTGAAGTATACGTGTCGACCAATTCAAATTTAATTTGAAAGGCATATTTACATAAATAAAACTACATGGCTCGAAATATTTACCCAAAGTTATTTGACAGGCAAAATCACTACTTTTTTATCTTTTACTTGATGTAAAATTTATACTCTTTTGAAAATGGAAAAGCATTCTGTAATTTAAACGAAACTTAATGCGAAATACATATAACAACATTAATTTTTTTTTAAATATAAATTATCTATACAATATAATTAATGCATTGAATTATACATCGTATACCAATTCATATTTAAATTAAAGGCATAACTACATAAATAAAACTACACGACCAGCAATATTTACGATATACAAAATAACTTTTTTTTTTTTTTTTTTTTTGCTGTTGGGAAAGGCCGGGTGGGGGGGAGGGGGTAGGAGGTAAATGGAAAAGCGTTGTTTAGTGTAAACGAAATAGCTTTAAATAAATATAGCCACATTGAACAAATTTTAACAAATTAATTATTAAATATAATTTACACACTGAATAAGCAATCGAATATTAATTAAAATTTAATCTGTAGGCATAACTATATAAAAAAAATTACGCGAGTTCGAAATGTTTACATAAAGTTAATTGACATTGACAATCACCATTTCTTTCTTTACGCGATGTAAAATTTATACTGTACATTTCTTTTGTAATTAGAGATGAGTTATGAAAGTTATTAAATGAAACTTGGTGCAAAATAAATATAGCAACATTGGACAAAGTTTGAATATAAAACTATATATATCGAATATGAATACTAATTCAGGATTTACCTTCTGTTCCCCAGGGGTAAGATTTTTTGGCCGTTTATTTATTACCGAAAAAAATGGGTGCAGAAAATCCAAGTAGATCACAATAAATACCTATTTAGTTGATATACAATATAAGCTATTTTATTTTTCTTTATTCGATGTAAAATTTACAACGTGCCTTTCTTTTATAATTAAAAAAGTTTTCTTTAGTTTAAGGCGATTCTCAAAACTTTTTTTTCCCGCTCAACAACGCGAAACTTTCTGACACATTTTTAAACATAAAAGCATGAGACTTACAGGATTGAATTGATTTGTAATCGAGCAGTGTTTTTCATTGTAAAATAAATGAATTGCATATTGAGTAATAAGCTATTGTCGTCTCAGGATTACATCCCCCCCCCCCCATTTGCTGTGCTGCCGTGTTCGGAGATTCGGTTCACAACCCCAACTTTGACAGAATTTTCTGACTTTACCGAAAAAGAAAAAAAAAAAGAAAATTCGATTACATAGTTTCTCATTAAGAGCACCTTCCTATTTGATAAGTTTGCGAATAAAAATAAATTTAAAAATGTATCAGAAAATCGCCAGCTTGAAATAACTTATAGCAACATTAAACAAAAGTTGAATATAAATGATCTATCAAATGTAATTTATCACAGTGCATTTTTTCGGGATGGGGTCGTAGGAATTTAGTTTCTTCTAAATATTTTGCGAATCTTACGTAAGGTAAATGAAAAATTTTTAATTTTAGAATTACCACTGAAGCAAATTTAAATATGTGGATATTTTATGAGATTTGTTAAATTTTTGGTTCATGGGCAACAAAAATATTTATATTTAACTTTACTTTTAAAGAAAATAACGTTATTTTAAGTGCAACCTAAACATGCTGTTTAGGACTGAAATCGATCAAAAACAGATCACTTAAATGGTAATTTTCTTGAGTCAAAAAACTTTCAGATAAAAACTCACTAAGCTTATTACATTGAATTATACTTCATGCATAGAAAGCAAAATTTAAAATATCATTGAAGAATCTCACCGTCTGTTTCCGAGCGGTTTAATTTCTTGTCCATTTTCTACCGTCGAAGTTGAAGTTCTTCTGGATTTAAACAATGTTACAATTGCAATCTGCTTCAACGACGAATACAGTTGCATAAGATGCTTCGGGTTTTCCAGAAAATAAACGTAAATGCGGGAAGATAGGACAGTTACGGTAAAAACTGTAATGGCAACAGTGCTAGCGCCACCAGTGACAAGGGGGAAGAACTAACCAGCCTCCGTAATTTACTTATTTCGTTGAAATTCGTTAATGCTCTATGTTTTGTATGTCTATTTTTCTTCCGCGAGGCCGGGACGACAGATACAAATATTCTTTACAATTGATCTTTGGCGCGTAGTTTAAGAAGTGTATTTTTATTCTGTCTTTTATTAATATTGAAACAACAGTTCTTTTCAGAACTTTTTCATCATGTCTAAAAATGTGAAAGTATGTCAGGCAGAATCTTGTCTGCATACAAATAGAAATTCTAGAGATCTGTCCTTTTTTGCTTTTCCTGAGAACACAAAACGGTAAGTGATGTTTATTTTACGTATAAGCATTTGAATAAAATTTTCTATGCTTTTATAAAAAAAAAAAAAAAAAAAAAAAAAAAAATGTTTACTAGACTACTTATGGCATTTTATTTATTTTTGTAGGTTGGAAAAGTGGATGACTAGTATTAAATTGAAGCCAAGTTCTAACAAATATAAATTTTTATGTGCTGACCATTTCCCTATGTCGTGTTTTACAAACACGTTGAGACGTCCATTATTGCCTGATGCTGTGCCTATTTTCCAAAAAGCTGGCAGATATGAAATTACCAATTCTGCTACTGTTGAAAAGTAAGTAAACTGTAAAATAGATTGATTTTGTTAATGCATTAAAATTTATTTTTATATAATTTTTGCCTGATATTTTTAAGGTATCCAAAAGTAGATCTAGGGAACATCTAAGGCTTTTTTAGGACCCTTTTACTAGCCTTTAAATTCTTTATTGTCTTCATAACTTTTTACACAGATTAATTTTATAATTGTATTACAAATTTTGCATTTTTTAAATGTATACTGGTTAATAATTGCTGTACAAGTTAGCAAGACACACTGACATATTTTTTTGGTTTCTTGTATGCGAACCCGAATACAGAGTAGTTAAAAGTGGGTTTCTCAAATTATTTTATTATTATTATTTTGGGTACTTTTATGTTAGCTGGGCACCAGTGATATGTATAGATATACACACGCACACATATATATATATATATATGTATGTATATCACTGGTGCCTGGCTAACATAAAAGTACCTTATTTTGATAAATCTATATGTTAACTGCACCTAGGGCCAGCACATCATATATTATTATAATGTCATATATGCTTTATAATTTGGTAATAAATCTTGGTTGCTTGGCGATTCATCCTCAAAGGGCTGCTATAACATAAAAGTACCAATTTTTTTTTCATCAAAATGAAATACGGATTTTTTTAACCCTATCACTATGTCCTGGGGTCTACGCGGACCCCAAGCAGTTTCAACAAGTTGTCAAAAAAATCCATTACTCACTGAGTAGTTTCAGCCAGTGTTCTCTCGTATCATAATGTTTGTAACACACGGTAAAAATTAAACTGTACAAATATAAGTGGTACTTTTTTTTATTAATTGATAAATAAATAGCATATTTGTCCTGGGCAACAACAGGGCATAGTGATAGGGTTAAATATGAACAGTTTTTATTATTCAAGGAATTGTTAAAAAAATCATCTTTAAATTTTACACAATAAATGAAATTTCAAAATTTAAAGTTAATTTAAAGAAATGATTAGATTACATGCTCAAGATGCATGATAAACACACACTTAGAAGTGTTACCACTAAGCACACTTCATGTTCACATCAGCAATTCTTTCTTAGTTTCTTACACAGATCGATCTGCTCGGCCAAAGCACTATTCAGTACACCACATACTTACTTCATAATCAGGGCTTGAAATTCAATTTTTCCAAGGAGTGGAGTCTCCCTCCCAACATTGTTAAATGGACAGGAGTTGTAATGTTTGGGAGGGGGAAAAAATATTTTATTAAGAAAAAAAGCAAAAAATTATGCGAATCGATTGCGGAAAAAATGCGAATTTCGCCGATCGATTGCAGAAAAACGCAAAGTTCGTCTATCTGTTGCGAAAAAAACGCAAAGTTCGTCGATTAGTCATTTAAAAACGCAAAGTTCATCGATCAGTCGCGAAAAAATGCAAAGTTTGTCAATCGATCGCAGAAAAAACTCAAAGTTCGTCGATCAGTCGCTTAAAAAATGCAAAGTTCGTCGATTAGTCGTTTAAAAAATGCAAAGTTCGTCGATTAGTCGTTTAAAAAATGCAAAGTTCGTTGATCAGTCGTGAAAAAAAAGCAAAGTTCGTTGATTTGTCGCGGAAAAAAACACAAAGATCGTCGATCAGTCGCGATAAAAAAGCAAAGGTCGTCGACCAGTCGCAAAAAAAAAGCAAAGTTCGTCGATTTGTCGTGGAAAAAACGCAAAGTTTGTCGATCAGTCGCGGAATAAAAAGCAAAGTTCGTCGATCAGTCGCGGAAAAAAAGCAAAGTTCAACGATTTGTTATGGAAAAAATGAAAACTTCGTCGATCGGTTACGGGAAAAGAATCACTAAATTTATCGTTCGGTTGCAGGTAAATTAAATAACGCAAATTTCTCCGGAAAATGGTGAAATATTTTGGGCGGGAGGCTCCTGCCCACGATATTTTTTTGGGCGGGATTTCAAAATTTTCAGTGCAAATCCTGCAATCCAGCCCTAATAATGAATAAAAGTTTGACAATATGACTTATAGGTTAAGTATGTTTTATATGTCAGCACTTTTTTATTTTTTTTTCTTTCTTTTAGGTTACCTGTGAATATTCAAGTGATTCCCCCTGTGCAGGACACTGACAGTCTGGAAAATTCCCAAATAAGTGAAAGTGCCACTACTTCAAAAAGTTTCTTTTCATCTACCCCAAATGTCTCAGATTTAATATCTAATGAAGAGGAAAATTCCTTTAAGCAAACACCAAAGAGCCGAAAAATCAATCGATATAAAACTGCCATCTGTAGATTGAAAAAACGATTATTCAGTGGAAAATATCCAGCATCTAATCCATCAAAATTTGAGCTGTTAAAAGCCATGAAAAAACATGTACGCCCTTCCCTCTATAACATTCTTGAAGCCCAGTTAAGAAACTCTGGTCCAGCAAAAGGAAGACGATGGTCAGCTTCTGATAAAGCCTTTGCTTTCAGTATTTATATCCGCAGCCCTGCAGCATATAAAAGTTTAAAACGGTTTTTGGTTTTGCCTACACGGCGAACCAGTGTTGAATTCAGGGGGTGGCCCGGGGGGGGATATTCCCCCCGGAGCATTGAAATGTCCCCCCCGGAAAATTTGAGATTTTATACTTTCAATGGTCAAAAAGTGCAATTTCCCCCCCGGAGCCCCAGAAATCCCTCCCGGGGAAAAGTGTCTGAATTCAACACTGCGGCGAACTCTAAGGCGCTCTGTCCAAGGAGTTTGTCAGACAACTGGATTTTGTCCTGAAGTATTTGACATATTAAAAGAAAAGGTGAATCAAATGAATGATGATGAAAAGCAGTGCGTCCTTACATTTGACGAAATGTCAATTAGATCCTCTCTTCAATACAATGCGAAAACTGATACAATTAATGGTTATCAAGATGAAATTTCAGTCCATGATAATCATAATATAAAAGTAGCTACAGATACTCTAGTTTTTATGGCAAAAGGAATACATGAAAATTGGAAACAAGTTTTGGGATATTTTCTTGTCCACAAAAGTATGCCTGGCCAATCGCTAAAAACAATTGTAGTATCATGTATTGAAAAACTTCAAGCTATAAACCTTGATGTCTTAGCTACAGTATGTGATCAAGGCTCAAATAATATTAGTCTTTTTAATGAACTTGGACTGAGCCCTGAAAAGACATCTTTCAAGGTTCAAAATCGTGATGTCCATTTTATGTTTGATCCACCTCATTTATTAAAGGCATTGAGAAATAATTTAATGAATCACAAGCTGGAATATGAACGTGAAAATTTTGGCATTGTCACTGCTGAATGGAAATATATAAATGATTTTTATGAAATAGATAAAGGTATTGAGCCTCGGGTGGCTCCTAAATTGACCAAAAATCACATTAATCCTGTTGGACGAAGTAAAATGAAGGTAAAATTGGCATCCCAAGCTCTAAGTACATCTGTAGCTGCAGGAATATCGTTGTTGGGATCAGTTGGGAAATTTGATGAGGCTGCAGCTCATACAGCTTTTTTTATTTCCACAATTGATAAGCTGTTTGACAGTTTCAACAGCAAACAAATATATGATAAGAAGAAACTGCTTTGTTCTGTAAAGAAAGATTCAGACCACGTAAACTTTTGGCATGATATGCTGAAGTTTATTCAAAGTTGGAAATTCATAAACGTTAATGGTAAAGAGGTTCACACACATTGCAAGAAAGGTTGGTTAGTGACTGTGAAATCTGCTATTAATGTATGCAAGATAATATTAGAAAAACATGACAATGTTTTCATGAGACGTTTCAATCAGGATGCGCTGGAAAACACATTTTCTATAGTTCGTTCAAAGAGGGGAAATGACAGTAATCCTGATTGCTCTCAATTGACCAGCTGTTTGAGAGCAGTTATGGTAAATAACATTTTTAACTCAACTAAGGCATCAAATTGTGAAGCAGATTTTGATAAGATTCTAATTTCTTTAAAAGACAGAGTTTCATCAAAATCCACCAATATTGATGAAATTTTTCAGGGGGATGGTTGTGTTACTTCCACAACACATGATGTTGATACTTCAACATTTACTGTCCCTGAAATTCCTAATGACCCTGTAGTGTCCAATGTTCAATATTATATTGCTGGTTATATAGGTAGAAAAACTGTTGAAAAATTAAAAAATTGTGAAGAGTGTGCAAATAGTCTACTAACACAGTCTGATGATGATCATGCTAATGAAGGTCATTCTTTGTTGACAAACTTCAAAGAATATCCAGGTGCTAAACTTAAGAGGCCTAAAATAACTTTATTTAATCTAGTAAAAGAAATGTATAACATTGATTTGTCTCAAATTTTCTGGAGCAAGGGTGTGTTAAAAAATATGATATTGTTATTTAGGAGAATGATAAATTTTAGTAGGTTACAATTGCACGATGCACATAAAGAGATTGCACAAAAGATAATATTTATATTATTTTCTAAAATTCAAATCTATTCACATATAAAGAAAAGGAACCATGAACTAAAGTTGGAATTCTATTCTAAAAATAAAAAGAAGTGAAAGATTTAATATTTTTGAAGGTATTATCCTGTTAATATATCGGTATTGTTAATATTTCTTTAATTCTAATCTGTTCTTTTAATTTTTTAAATGTGTCAAAATTGAGTGTTTATATTGAAAATTTTAGAGGTAGGGGTCAACTTCATACTTCAATTGTACCCAAGCTTGTTTTCTTTAACATGGATTTTAAAAAGACATAATTTCAGTTAAATGGCTGTTTGATATTTTCATATATTTGATATTTATTTTCAAAATATTGTGTATGAAATTTTGTATATTTTCAGTCAAAACAAATGTAAATTAAATTTGTAAAAATGAAGGAATTTGTAAAAGTAAAAATGAAAAACAGAGGGAGAATTTTTTTAAATATACGTTTAGATTACGGTGATGAAAAAAAAACAACAACAAAAAAAAGTTTTCATCTTTGTTTGTACATTAACATTATTTATAAATACTTTTTACTTTTAAAACTTTTAAGGTATATGGAATTACTCTTTGTTTGGTGAATTAATAATGAAATAAAAGCTGTTTTTGTTAGTCAATTTGATTTTACTATTATGGTTTCTATTTGTAATATTTTAGTAATATTTTTGTCGACTAACGACTTTAGCTTCTTTTTTTCTTGGGACCTATAGACTCATTTCATGTTTTTTGACACATTTTTTTCCGCGAATGATTGAAGAATTTCACTATTTCTCTCCCGATCTACATATTAATTGCACAACAATTTTGAGATTTTTCACCCGACTGGTGAATTTTATGATTTTTCCCCATGACCAATCGGCGTATTTCATAATTTTTTTCCTTCGACTGATTGAAGAATTTCAGGAATATTTCTGAAGATCCACTGCCCTATTTCACATGCGACCAATTGGCAAATTTCGAGACATTTTTCTCGTGACCTATTAGCAAAAGTCATTGGGGGGGGGGGGGGGGGGTCTGCGACTGATCGACCAATTCTGCATTTTTTCTGCAACCGGCCAAAAAATTTCAAGATTTTTTTTTCTCACAATCAACTGATAAATTTTGAAATTTTTTTCTCATGACCGATCAATGATTTTTGCATTTTTCCCCGCAACTGATTGAAGAATTTCATAACTTCCTTTATGCTCTACAGACAAATGTAAAATAATTTTTCCTCGCATTTAGTCGACGATTTTTGAGATTTTTTCATCAATTAACTGGCAAATTTCGCAATATTTTTCATGATCGATCGACACATAAAAAAAAAAAAATTCCGTGACTAATTGAAGAATTTGTTTGACGATCCACTGATGAATGTCGGCTCTTTTTCCCTACAAACGATTTGCGAAATTGGTGCTGATTCTTTTTTTGGTGTATTTGAAACCTAAATAAGGCAGAAGAAAGTTTTAGTATTTGCACATCTAATTTTTTTAAATACCAAAAAATTAAAAATATTTCCCAAATTTATGTATGATTTATTTACTGTTTATGCACAATTCAAAGTTTAAGGATGCAAAATATTGTGACATCACAAAATTTTATTTCTATTTTCTGCAGACTAGAGCTTGGCACCAAACTTGACATTATTAAATCCCATAGTTTTTTGCGAGTGTAAAAAGCAAATTATATCTGTTTTCAATTGAATATTTTTGAAAATATCATCATATTTATGAACCCTGGTTTAGATGTTTACTGAGTATTGCTAGTTTAATACAGCTCAAAAATTCATGAAAATAAAATATCTTACAAAAGTAAGTTTTTAGCAAAACAAGAATCAAATAATTTACTTGTCAATATGACATCATATGTTCTCCAAAATCATAGTAAGATAATTTATTTTGATGAAAGAAAATCAACCCATTTAAAAATTTTTTTTTTAGCATGACAGCACTTTTATCAATAGAACGAATCTGCTTCTGCAATTAAAGGATGTTAAACTGCTACTCATTCAATTATATTTAATTTAACTGGCAAATTTCGTGATATTTTTTCATGACCGATCAACAAATTTAAAAAAAAATCCGTGACTAATTGAAGAATTTTTTTGATGATCCACTGATGAATGTCTCATTAACTCAGCACTGTTTTCTGCTTTTGATGATTTATATTTTGTAAATTTCCTTTGTGGTATTAATGGTGTATAAAATAAATGCTTTAATGTAGTGATAACATGTTTCTTTACAGTTTATAAACATATTAAGTTGATTAGTCAATATGATATGTAACTTTGAATTGAATAAATAATAAAAATGTATTCATGCCAAATAAAATTATATATATATATATCATCATCAGTTCCTCTTTTTCTTATTTGCATTTCTTTTCAATTATATTTATTCATATTGGTGTACATGTATTGCATCACAGACATTAATTCCACCACATCCAATGATGTCATCACATTTCATACAAGCAAAATTAATATAAAGGAAATATTTTCATTATTGTTAACCAAAATTTGATGTAGTGACACAACTTGTATTTTAAAGTATAATATCAGTTTCTCTCTCTTTTTTTTGTTTTCTTTTTATAAAATAGATTCATATAATTCTCAAAAATTGTAAAAATGATTTTTTCCCCCATCAGTAATTTTATTATTTCTTATATGTTATGCAATATAAAAAGACTTTTCTGAAAGTCTTATTTGTTAACTTTTACTTCCATCACAGTCTTTTGCAATATAAAATACCCAAATATTAATTTATGTAGCACACAATTAGTTTTTAGTGATCATAATTATATCTGGTGCAAAATGAAATATTTATGTAATTGATATTTGAAACTAAAATTTTCCTAAATATTTGGTGTGCATATATAATATTATAAGCACAAGAAATTTGCATGCGTTACAATATTGAAATTCAAATTTGAAGATAACAATTAGCAAAGACTGCACTTGAGTACGAAAAAAACGGGGAATAAAAAACAAGAAAACCACAAAAATCACCTATTTATCAGGGTTATGCAATTGTTTTCTTAAATCCAAAATGAAAATAGCCATTTCCCTCATTTAAATATTATTTAAAAAATTAACTTATTTACATTAAATTGGCTACAAAAATGTTATGGTGTCCCCATTTGGATCTTTGCTGCAGGACTCTTCATATTGTTAGTCGGGCGTTGTAATTAACGCCAAAATTTTATTTTTGAAATTTTAAATATTTTCTATTTAAATCAGTGTTCAGAATTAGCGGTCATTAGTCGTCAAGTGCAAAATAGTGCACTTTTTTATTTTATTTTAACAATCAAATGTAGATGTATTGTTTTTTTTTTTTTTTTTTTCACAGTAAATTCAATTGTAATAATTAACATTTGACAAAATTTTGTCTTACATGATTAAGTGCGTTTTCCTATTAATTTCTAAAAATGCTTTACATCAGTTTTACAGTTGTTTCAATTATTATAATCATGGAGATTAAGAACTTCAATAATTTTATATTAAAAACAAAATATTCATGTTTTTTTTTTTTTTTTTTTTTTTTTAAAGCTAGTATACAATATTAGTTATGTTAAAAATGAATTTTAGAAATTGCAGCTAAAATTTTTAATCTGACGCCTAAGATACTTACAGTAGGCGTTATTTGACATCTACGGTTTATTTCTCAATTTCTATCACTGGTTACCATAAGAACACACCAAGTGTTGTATGTTGTGTTGTCTTGAACACAACAAGTGAATGTACAGATGAACATAAGACATTGACAATATATTTTAATTTAAAAGATATACAAATTTGTGTATAAAGCTATTTTCAAATTTAAATACTTTTTTTTTTTTTTTTTTTTTTTTTTGCATATTCAAGAAATTATTTTAACTCATAGAAGGTATAATTTGCTCCTATTCTTATATACGTTCCTAGAAATCGAATAAAATATTTTATTTTCTTATAAAAATATAGCATTTCTTAGAACTATATTTTCTCTGATCTATATTTACTCAGTAACATAATAAATAAGTAAATTTCTGAGACTTGAGTGTAATATTTCATATGTTTTTATAGTATACCATTGCTTTATGCAGTTTTAAATTAAAAACCCTAGAAGATCCTGTTGAAAACGTAAACATCAAACTTTATTGTAACCATATAATACACAAGTACAAAGAATAAAAAAATGAATATCATTTATTCATCATGTTTTCTGTAAACCAAAGTGAAAATAGTTATTTGACTCTTTAAAATATTGTTTAACTTATTGCACGTTATTTAAATTAAAAACAATCTTTTTATTTTCTTAGATAAAGAGAAAATGCATACATTTTAAAAGATTATTGTAACAATTGTTTTAATACATTAAAATTGATAAAATAATAACATCGGTTAAAAAAAAAATTCCTTCCAATTAGAAATATTTATGAAATTTCCGATTTTTTATTTGAATTATTTTCACGTTATTTAAATTAAAAACAACCTTTTTATTTTCTCTGATAAAGAGGAAATACATATATTTTTTAATGTTATTGTAACAATTGTTTTAATACATTAATATTCATAAATTAATAACACATCGCTTCAAAAAATTTTCCTAACAAGTGGGAATGTTTATGAAATTTCCAATTTTTTATCTGAATTATTTTCTTTGTAACATAAATAATAAATTTCGTACATTTTTATATTCCATTGCTTTTCAAAACGATTTTTCTTTTAATTGTTTATCGTTCACCCTTCTCGTACGGAAAAAAATCCGCATAATATTCTGTTGAAAATGTAAACATTACATGCAGCGATCGAAAAAGAAAGATCATAATAATGTAGAGTGTCAATAACAGTAATATTCCAAGGATGAGAAGTTTCTTCCCCATTGTCACTAAAGGCGCTGCGATCGTAATCGCGTTACCATTGAGTTCTATGATATTGTCCTATCTTGTATGTTTATCTATGATGCGGGGTGGGGTTACCAGAACTTTTGGTTTTTCTTCTTGCGCAATTTTTTGTTTTCATAGCTTGCATTGGGAAAATAATATTGAATTCGAACTTATATTAAATGATAAAATTGTAAAAATAAATTGAAATATTCTGATATGGTACTATACGTTTTTATGTTCGTTTTACACCCTGGTGACTACACAAGTCTGACATTTAAAAAAATAAATAACTGTTTTCTGGAATGTTGAATCCATGTATTTTTCTCTACTGCAGGATTTTTATAGCTACAAAGGGATGCATTATTGGAGTTTTTAGGGAAGGGAAGAATTTGCACTTTCAGACGATAAGCAGAAAATTTAAAAACTTCCTAAGGGAAAAAAAACAAAAACATTTTGATGGTCTGAGTAAGGAGGGGGAGGGAAATTTTCGGGAACGAAAATTTTCGTTCAATGGACCAGTTTATTCCCAGAGTAATCACATTATATATGAATGTAAACAAATAATAATAATAATAATAATAATTCTTAAAATATATTTTTTTCCTAAAAGGATTTTGTGTCATTAAACCGTATACAACCAACCAACCAACTTAAAAATTAATTTCCCAATAGCAACAAACTTTTAATTATTTTTTTTTCAGTTTTAATTTTATTTCTGATAAATATTATCATGAATCATTTAATGTTCTTTATAGTTAAAATGATAGTATATGTAGTATATTTAGTTTATATATATATATATATATGTTACAGTGAAAGACCGAAATTGGAGAATGTCGACTTTCACCGGTGAATGTCAACAAACACCAAATACGTCGGTGAAAGATCGAATATTTCATTACATTCTTGTACATTCGGACCCTAACCGGTGTATGTCGATATTCTCTGGTGGAGGTCGAAAAGAGAGGAGCTTGAATCTCTTTCTCCCTTGCGGTAGCTAGCGTGAAGGTGTGGCGTTACGATCCGTACATTCAGGCCCGGAGAGTTGGGTTGGGTTGGGTTGATTATTGACGGCCAATTATCTACACTTGGTATATAGGCCCGGGGGGAGTGCCCTTCGTGGGGTCTTTCTAAGGGAACCTAACCCGTATTTACGCATGGATAAATCCACGGCTCGAAGAAAACCACGAAAAATCCGAACGATTAGGCCGACGGGCGCGATTGGGATCGAACCCAGCACCTCCCGTCTACCAGCTTCGAGAGCAAAACCTCTCAGCTACTGGTGGGGCTCAGGCCCAGAGAGAAGTGTTTATTTTCCTTTCTGATTTTGAATGTACTGTATAATTAAGTAAGTTTTTAACTTCTATTATTTTCCTTTCTCATTTTGAATGTACTGTGTGTTTTAAGTTCTTAAGCAGTGGCGTAGCTAAGGGGGGGCGGAGGGGGCGGTCCGCCCCGGGTGTCACCCTCTAAGGGGTGACACCCGATCTTTATTTGCAAAAAATATATATATCTAATCTTATAAGATTTTGGAAAATAATTCTGAGGTAAAATTAAGTTCTAGCGCACCACGTAATACAGTTAATTTTCTTTTCTTGGGAAATTTGAAATTTTACACAGATGGGGGTGTCTAAATTAGATATGCACCAGTGAACAAAAACCTAACTATCCAACGAGTGGGTAGGGAAAGCAAACTTTAAAATAAAAGAATTTTCTTCTACATTATAGGCACCGCATTGACGTATGCGGACTATGGGATCAGTCGTCCCCGAGGTTTCTTACATGGGAGGACAAAAGGCAATGTCTGCATTTGTGAATGGATTTTGAAAGTGGTGGAAGCTAAATCCTAGTGTTTGAACATGATGTCTCAAATGAACATCTCCAAAATCTCGAGAAATGGAAAATTTTAGAAACAAGACTCAGATTTCATTCAACAATAGATCATACAACCTTTCAACAAATAAATGCCGAAAGAAAGTAATGGAAGGATTTGTTGACTAGATTATTAGATATCACACTATTTTTAGCTAAACAAAATCTTTCATTTTGTGGCCGCGATGAAAGCAATATTTTCGCAAATAGAGGTAATTTTCTTGAATTGTTTTAGTTGCTTTCAATGTATGATGCTGTATTGAAAGAATATCCATTGAATTTGGAACATTGTTCTCAACTCAAAACGTTTCTTATCTGTCCCCAGTTATATAAAATGAATTCATATTATCAAGCTACATTAAAAGCAAACTTGTTGAAGAGATAAAATCCGCTGTATATTTTGACATGATGTTTGACAGTACATCAGATATTGCTCATACTGATCAAATGTCTCAGGTGATTTGTTGTGTGAAAATTGATGACAGAAAAGTTGAAATAAAAGAAGCATTTTCAGGATTTTTCCTTTAAAAGGAAAAAAAAGCTGTTGATCTTAGTAAAGAAATTCTAAAAAAAGCTTGATAATGATGGTTTAGATATTATGAGGTGCCGCTCTTAAGGCAATGCTCTTATGACAATGCCGCTCTTATGACAATGCAGAAAATATGAGTGGAATGTATATTCCACTCATATTTTCTGGGGGGGATACAGGATACTTGGTGGGGGATACAAGCCATTATCAAGACTAAGAATAAAAAAGCTGTTTTCTTCGGATGTATTAATCATTCCCTTAACTTATGTGGCCAAAATTTCTCTTGTGTTCCTTTTTTGGAACTTTGGAAGCAGTTTATTCATTTTTCTCTGTATCAGTGGTTTTAATAATCAGTGGAAAGTATTGATAAAATACAGTGGAATATCAGTTAAGAGAGTTCCAACAACATGATGGAGTGCTCATTATGAAGCAGTTAAAGTAATGGCAGAAAAATTTGATGAAGTTTGATGAATAGCAGCAATTGAAGAATTGTGCGATTCACGAGAAAATTTGGACATCACAGAAGCTGCACAAAATCTTCTGCCTGCTCTCCTCAATTTCACTTCCTATGCTATCTTGCTGCTATCTTTTCTTGAATGATGTATTAAAGGAAGCGAATTGTACCCAGGAATCATTGGAAGCCAAAGCCTTAATGAAGCATTAATAAAATTAGAGACATTTTGTCTTTGTACGAGGTTTATTTTTAAAATAAGGTCCGATTGTGAATGAGAGGGAGAATGACCATGAAAATAGCCGCAGTGCGCATGCACGTCTGCTCCCAGCATACTTTGCGGGCGTTTTGACGCCATTTGCAGCCATTTTGTTTGTATGTGTGCTGAACTGTAGAAGTTTATAATGTTTAAGAAAATTGATTCGCCCGACGACTATGAGATACGATCTGTAATTCGATTCTTGAGTGCAAGAAACTTAGCAATAGCGGAAATTCACCGTGAGATTTGGGATGTCTAAGGTGATAATATGAGTGATAGTAAAGTTCGAAAGTGGGTGAGAATGTTCAAGGACGGGCGGGTTAATGTGCATGATGACGAGCCTCTCCCAGGCCGACTTTCTCTGATTTCTGAAGATGTGGTTCCTGATGCGGACATCAAAATTCGAGAGATCTGACGATTCACTATTTCACAGTTATCAGTTGATTTTCCCCAGGTTTCAAGGTCAATTTTGTGCACCATTGTTTCGGAGAAACTGGAGTATCGGTGGCAGATTTCTTTGACGTCTGAATTCAAAAACGTGTTGAACGGTATGACAAATGTTTGATAAAAAAATGAAAATTGTTTAAAAAAGTACATGAAAACATGTAGAATATGGAAATAAATATATTTTAATGATATTTACAATATTTTTCTTCTTATTAAAAAACGGACCTTATTTAAAAACTAACAATCGTATATACGGGAAAAAGGACTGAAATTGTAGAAAAAGCGATTGAAAATGCATTCAAGACATCTGAATATAACGATATTCCAATTGAGCGCAAAATACGCCGCAAAAAGAAAATGGCTGGGGAACAAGGTAGAGATGAAGGAGATTGAGGCTATGCAAGATGAAAACAGAAAAGACATGTTGGAATGCCTCGATCGATTTCATTCTGAAATTCAGACTCGTTCAAATGCCATTCAAGATATAGCTTGAAGTTTTGAAGTGCTAAAAATCAACAATTTATTATTGACAAGTGGGGAACAGTTAAAAAACCGTGTACCAAAACTAACTTCCTTCTATGACGAAGTGTCTGTAAGAGAAATTTGCCTTCAAATACCAAGGTTAAGAAGACATTTCATAGCTGCCGCTCTTGATGTTCCATAAACCAAAGATTGGGTTACCTTAGACTTTTTGAAGTTTATTCTTGAATGGGGATTTATAGAATATCTTTCAAACTTAGTTTTATCGTTAAAGTTATTTTTAACGAAATGCGTGTCAGTCGCATCTTGTGAGAAGAGTGTTAATAAAATGAAGCTGATTAAAACTATTTGCGGTCAACAATGAGTGACAGCTGGTTGAGCAACTTGGCTACGTTGACCATAGACCATGAGGCCGCATAAAATATAGACTTCGACGAAGTAATTTCCAGCTTTTCTTGTATGAAAACAAAGACAGAAAATATTTAAAATATATTAAGTTGTGCACAGTTAATTACTTTTAATTTAAGATTAGTTAAACTGTGTTTACAGCTGTTAATTTGATTATTGTGTAAAAAAAAGTAAACATAAATAAAAGAAAATTAAAGTTGAGGTTTTACTTTTATTTTTGTTATAAATAGGTACATTAGTATGTAGTGTTAATTATTGTAACAGATAAATTTTTACTGTATTTGAAATTTGAAATATAATAAATAATTATTTTCTTTCTGCTCGTATTGGTGATATTGGTGTGTGTGTGTGTGTGGGGGGGGGGGGGGGGTGACACCATTTACATCCGCCCCGGGTGTCACCCATCCAAGCTACGCCACTGTTCTTAAGTCATTCCTCTCAGAAAGAGAGGCGAAAAATTTATCGCGACTGAATTACGGAGAAAAAAATATAAATCCCGGACATGTTCAACATTCACCATTAGTGCATGGTGAATGCCGACATTTACCGGTGTAAGTCAGAAATAAGGGTATTTAGCAAATATTTCGGACATACACCAAGCGACTATGTGTTTGTTGACATTCATCGGTGAAAGTCGACATTCTCCAGATTTCGGTGTTTCACCGTAACATATATATATATATATATATATATATATATATATATATATATATATATTAATCCTTACACACGTGTTTTCAATATTAGGTCAAATATATTTAAATTTCTCAAAACAAATTTTGTTACAATTATGACTATATAAAGACTGCAACATAAGATACATAAGCCAAATGTTTCAATACAAACTACTATTAATAAACTATTTGAATATATAACATATATATCAATAAATTATTTTAAAAACAATTCTCACTTTAAATATATTGTTTCAATGTGTATTTAATTATAATTAAGCAATAGCAATCTTAAATGTATTCACAGTATGGATTTAAAAAATTGAAACAAAAATTAAATTAACATCTGTAATACACAAGTCTCAAATCTTCAAAATGCTTGCAACAAAGCTGCTCAGGTTAGTAGTTTTCTCTGTATTTTAATAATAATAATAATAATAATAATAATAATCGGCGATATTCGGGTTCCGGGGCTTTGGGGTTCTGCACAATAAATTTATTTATTACTAAATGTAATATTACAAGAAATCATTGCTAAAGGAATAACAAGACTTTGTACAAAGTTTAAACTTGGCATTGTGCCCAAGCGCGCTTCGAAAGGAGGTCGCAAAGTTACAACGTCGCCTTGGTCCGTGCCACGTTTTTCTAAATAAGTTTTTAATTAATATCTCGGCTAATTCCCCCCCCCACACACACATTTTTTTTCGAAGATCATCGTCAAAAATCCTTGGATTACCCCGCATCGATGGGTACCTCGAGCGCCCGTCAACTCATCAGCTGAGCTGCTGAGCGCTCGCAAAGTAAAGTTTGTGTGTCACGGATAGACTGTTTGTGTGTAACAGATTTACATCACCTACAACAATTTCTAAACGTTCGGACGAAAATAAATATATATTTTTAAAATAAAAACTGAGAAATTTTCGAAAAAAAAAAGGAAAATAATAACGGGGTATTTCTGCGCGGCCACGCTCGGCTTCGTGTAACGTTTCCACTGTTTAATATGCATATATTTTCACAAAATTTTATAGAGGACTTAGATACAGTTATATTTATAAACTACTAAACTTTCAAAGCGTTCGGACGACGAAAACTATATAGAAATATTTTTTTATGTTAATGAACCCGACGCGAAAACCAAAAATAGCGAGAAGAAAACGTTTATTTTACAACTAGATAACTATATTTCTGACGTAATTTTTACACGGGCTGTAAAACCGTTATATTTATAACCATTAAAAATTTCAAACAGTTTGGACAACAAAAACTATTTTTGTAAAACTATGAAACGACCCTACGTGAAAAAAGAAGAAAATGTTTTCTTACGAGCACTTTTATCACTAATTACAAATGTTTTTTCGCGATTTTGTCATTAAAACAAAAATTCATTCAAAATCGGGTTAAAGATATAAATAATACAAATTTGGGACTTATTTAAGGTTATTATCACGGGCCTGGGGAACGCAGGACGGGTCAGCTCAGCTAGTATATTAATAAAAAAAAGTTTCGCTCTTTTTTTTTTTTGTTTGTTTGTAGTCGGTGGCGAGCAAAATCTACCACAGTTAGAGGTCTAGGTCTGAAAATTTCGGTAAGGGTAGTCCAAGGCAGGTCCTCATGTACCTGAGGCTCATATTTTTATTTTATTTTTTAAATTAGCCGAAATATTAATTAAAACTCATCAAAAACTCATCCCTTTCTTTTCGAGCCCACAAAAGCGCTCGCGCATGCCCAGAACCCGATGCATCGGGAGGAAATGAAAAACCAAGACCTGGTTTTTCTTTTTTTTGTGTGTGTGTTATTTCGTAGTTTTGTTTTAACCTAAATCGGCCAAACCGTTTGGTACAGTTAAAATTGGAAGACACATTCGAAAACGTCGTACTCTTATATCTCAAATGCCGTAATCAATTCGAAAAAATATCATTGTTAACGCTTTGAAAAATAATCAAAAAGGGCCATTTTACCGAAGGTAGATCTCCTCCCCCTCCCCCCCCCCCCCCCCTTATGGCAATTATCCTTCAGAGCGCAATTTTAGAGGTACCGCCAAACCAATAACATGCTCTTAAAGCTGAAGCCTACTTCTAATCGGCAGTTGCAGTCGTTTTGAAAATATACGAAAGTTAACCTTTTCAAAAATACCGGCGAACGCAGGCCACTTCGCGGCTTACGGAGACTATCTTTTTTCTATGCTAAAAGTAACTAAACGTCCGTGAATCGGCACAATCTTTTTTGGAACATTTTGATAGACCAGATTTACATCACCTACAAAAATTTCAAAGCATAATTTAAAAAAAATATTAAATTAAACTACTTAATTAATTTCATTAAATGTCCCGAAGTGGCGCGGACGGTTAAGCTAGGTTCCGTGTACGTTAATGGGAGCTGGTGCACGTAAAATCTGTTCATGGCTTCAATGTCCTCCAAGTTTAGTATAAGCGTTACCTCTGGGGGTACCAATCCAGGTGCAGATCTCTCATCTGGAATTGGTTCAAAATTAAGAGACCAGCTCTAGAAGTCCTACCTCTCTTGAGGTTCTGGCACCCCTTCTTTCAGAGAAGTGCCACGACACTTTCTCTGACACGACAACAACAACAACAACAATTTTATTAAATTACATTTAAAAAAATAAAATCTGAGAAATTTTCGAAAAAGAAAAAAAAAAGCGGGGTGTATTTTTGGCATGGTTTCGCTCTGCTTCGACTCATGTCTTCACTACTAAATATGAATATTTTTTCACGAAATTTTAAAGAGAACTTGGATAGTGTTATATTTATAACCGATTAAAATTTCAGAGAATTCGGAAGATGAGAACTATTTTTTTATTGTTATATTAATGGAACCGACACGAAAACAAACAACAACAACAAAGTAAACTAGTCGTTGGGGGCCACCGTAATACTTACCCATCATGTATATGTATAATGTAAAATATTAAAATAAAAATGTGTAAACTACTTATAAAATGCATTGCAATTCAAATAAAATCGTGGCTTGATGACGTCATAAAAAGGCTCGATTACTGAATTGCTTGAAAGAGGTTTTTCCTTATAACTCCAAAAATAATACTCCTATTAACTAACGGTTTATTGCATCTGATTAAGCGTCAAATTTCCAATTAAAATATATATTTGAAGTGAAATTTGGATGAAATACAGGGTCATAAAAAATCGAAGAGTGTGGAAAATAGGATTACAAATATCTCGGCAACTCATTATCCGATCGACTTCATGTTTTTATGCAAAATTTATGTTTTTTTTTATTATCTTTTATATTTACTCCTTAAAATAAACAATTTCGAAAATTTTTATATACCTTTCATCAGAACGAATATTTCGAGAGTCCGAAAAAAAAAATGTTCCGGTTAATCGAGGTTATTGAAATGAAATAGGCTTCTTCCCATTATTACATACTAAGTACATACCAAATTGCAAGTCTCTATCTCAATTTGTTCGGGAGATAGAGCGTTTACAGACACACACACAGACAGACGGCAAAATTTTTTTTCTAAAAATATGTTTTTCGGAATCTCCAGTGTTTGAAACGTGTAAATCCGTCAAAAAAATTTTTTCGATTTTCAAAACGATTACAAGACTTGCCCTATACTACGTATGATGGGTAAGTAAAAAGCGAGAAGGAAACATATTTCTTATAAATGAAACGGCCCTACGTGAAAAAACAAGAAAATATCTTCTTACGAGCGCTTTTATCCCTAAATATCAATGTCTGTTTGCAAATTTTCCATTTAAAAGTATAATTTCACACAAAATCGGAATAAAGATATAAAATCATACGAACTTGAGGTTTGTTTAAATTTATTATCACGGGACCGGGCAACGCCACGCCGGGCGAGTCAGCTTGTTCTTAAATAAAAATTAGAAGAAAAATTATTATTATTTGAAAAAGAAATTAGAAGAACTACCTGTATCTATTGTTATTCTTTGCACAAATTCATTTTTGCTTTTTTATTTTTTTTTAATTTAGTCTATACTTTTCATATCCCCTTTCCTTTCTTGTTATTACAAAAAATAACATATGTTTAGTCAACAACTGAAAGTAACAGGAGAGTTTCGTTTTAATGAAGTCATGAGAGAATCTGTTATAGCGGAAAGGGGATTCTGAACTCATGAAATTTGCTTCTTATTTGATCTTTGAGTATACAAATTGTGTTTATGACACTTTTTGAAAGATTGTCGATTGAAGATTTCGAGACATGCCCCGCGATTAAAAATACAAAACTTTTGTTTTACGCATTTTTTTTTTTCGGATTAATCACTTAAATTAATTATCGAGATGTATTTACAAAATATAACATGGAACATATATATGAGAGTTTTGGATTGTTATTGCAAGAATGAATTAGTCGTTGAGAGCCACCGTAATACTTGCCCATCATGGAAATGCATAATATAACATATGAAAATAAAACATGTGTAAACTGTTTATAAAATGCATTGCAATACGAATAAAATCGTGACTTGATGACGTCATAAATTTTTATACACTTTTTATCAGAATGAATACTTCAAGAGTCCGAAAAAATAGTTCCGGATAATCGAGGTTACTGAAATTCAATAAGCTTCTTCCCATTATTACATACTAAGTACATACCAAATTTCCAGTCTCTATCTCAATTTGTTCGCGAGATAGAGCGTTTACAGACACACACACACAGACAGACGGACGGCAATTTTTTTTTTTTTTCTAAAAATATGTTTTTCGGAATCTTCAGTGTCTGAAATGTGTAAAACGTCAGAAAAAAAAAAATCGATTTTCAAAACGATTACAAGACTTGCCCTATACTACGTATGATAGGTAAGTAATAAATAAAATGTAGCCTCTATCATGAGAAAAGTACACTAATAATTATCTGGTGCTGCCATCTATTATTAGTTATTAGATATATCTTTCAATGCAAATCCTTTTTTTAAGAGGGAAATTTAATCTACAGTATTCACTTCTTGCAGGGAGAAAATTTCCGCGAATAAAGTTAAATGTTTCTCTGAAACTAACTCCTTACAAATAATTAAACTAATAACATGAAATTTCAATTCTCATAAACATTACAAAGCGAAAATAGATAAATTTACAAACTTTTAAATGGTTGATTCATAATTATTTGGTGCTGCCATCTGTTATAAAAAATAAAAATAAAAACTCAAGTAATATTTATTTTAAATCCTTTTATAGAAGGGAAATTTAACAACATTTTCACTCTTTCGCAACATTTTTAATACGTTTTCATTTCTTAGAAGGGAAAATAAATAAATAAAGTAAAATGCCGTGAAATATATATGCGTGAAACTAATGCATTTTAAAGATTTAAATCTACAAATCCAAATCCAAATTCTTATCAACATGAATAACCTGGATAAATTTAAGGAAAGCAAATGATGAAATTTATATAGATTATGCTATATAATATCTTTGTTATAAATAAGCAGCAAAAAGTGTGTTATGCAGGAAATTAGTCAATATTTAAAAGTTTTTACATCTATTTCAAGTTATTTTTACACACTGCTAATGTAAAGTATATAAAACAATTCGATAGCTGTCTAAAACTTCAGTTCTGTTACTTGCAAAAAGACAGGAACCGACTAAGAACGTTTGGAAAAAATAAATAGATCCACCACTACTTACGAATAGTAATTTTTGCCCTATTTATGCCAGAAATCCTGTGTTTAAATCCGATGATGGGCGTTTACTATTCAAAAATAATGTAATTTCCTGAATAGGCCGTATCACTTGTGCCCATGCTTTAACCTGACTTTGCAAGAAGTAAAGAAAAGGTATCGTCTTACTTCGTAAAAGTTTTATATAATAGCATACGTTTTCTTTTTTCATCGGGGTCATCTAAAATTTAAAACTGAATTCGATTCTAAAATGTTAAAAAGCTGCAGTATGTCCACCACCCCCAAAGTAAGTATAAATACAAATTTTATCCAATCTTAAGGTTTAAGGCCATTTTTAATTAGATTTATTTTACTGAAAAACAAAATCAATCAGTATTAAAGAGAAACGTCGCTTTTTTAAATCCTACAATATGTTTTATGCATTTTCTTACTTTTGTTTACATACTTTATAACAGTCCAAACATAACGTACATGCATATTTTGGATTAAAATGTTTTTGAAATATTAATTATTAATTAATGGTCCAGTCATTCCCACCACTAAATTTTATTAGTATTCTTCGTCAAATTTTATTAGTATACTTCGTCTAAATTTTATCAGTATTCTTACTAGGCAAAGAATACTAAAAATTTAGTGGTGGGAATCGGCCCATTGATGCCTAGATTTTTGCACCCCTCTCTCGGTCTATAAGTTTTATTCCAAGACTTGCATATGCACACAAGTTATATGCACAAATATTATTCCTTTGCGAATCCGTCTTAGCAGGTTTTATTGTACTAAGTTTTATACCAAGAATTGCCCACAGATTATATGCACAAATCTAATTTTCTTGTAAGTTATATTGTTTAGAAGAAGTTACTTATGAAATGGACAATTCCGTTGTTTTACATGCCCATAAAGTAGTGTTTTGTAAATACGTGACATGCTAAAACCGGAATAATGCAAAGCAGAAATAACCAAAATGAATTTAGCAGTTATGTGTTTAAGAGCCTACATCAGTCATGCGAAAAAACACGTAAGTTGATGTTACGTCTTATGGGAAGGTTCTTGGAAGATTTCTTGTTATCATTTTAATATCTTTAACTGATGTTTATGCATTGGATAGCTGAGGTCGATCTCTAACGTTGTTAGTTTTTACTTTTTCGATTTTGGGTCCAGTTTTTTTTATATAAGGGTACTTTCACTTTCAAAACCGGTTCCAAAATTGAATATGTCCACTTATAAAAAAAACTGTAACCAAAATCAAAAAAGTAAAAACTAACAACGTTAGAGATCGACCTCAGCTATCCTATACAAAAAATAAAATAAAATAAAATAAAATCATTTAAAAATATTAAAATGCGAGCGAGAAATCTGCCAAGAACCTTCCCATAAGACTTAACATTAGCTTGGGCGTTTCTTCGCGTGACCAGCGTAGGCTCTTAAAGGCTTCATAAAAGAGCTCCGCTTCAATATGTAGAAGGGGGGGGGGGGGGGGAGAAGAGAGAGAAAATAGCAGTAGCGGTACGTTTTTTAGTACGTACTACTTTGCTGCTAATTGCTCCGATAACTTTTCTTTCGTTTTTTCGTCATTAGCATTTTGTGTTGAAATAGAGGCTTCTATTATGAAGTCTTGAAACAGCTGTATGCTAAAAAAAGTTTGTATGTTTATGCTTTCCTTTGCGTTGGTTTTTACACATCATGTATTTATCTTAATACAAAAGGAGTTGTATGCATCTTATCAGATTTTAAATGTTCTGGGAGGAGTTTTAACCTCGAATCCCCCACACCCTAGTATGTTTCATATATTTAGGAAACTGAAATAAATCTATTTGATAAATCCGTGTACGTTTCTCCGATTTCAAAAGTAATAGTTTCGTGAAAAAAAGAAAAAGATAAATTGATTACATAATTCAGAAAGACATTATCTGACACAATAACAACAAAGAAACAATAACTTGAAAACATAATACATCAATCCCATTTTATTTATTTCTAAACCATCAATTATTTTAACTTCCTTTTTTTTGTTGTTACTGAAAATTATTTAGAATAGGACAATTCAATTATTATTATTTTGGAAGAAACAAAATTGATAAATGACATTTATTGATCGAGGTAAGATTGCACGTTTGTGAGAAATGTTTCGGCAGTTCTGCTAAGTACAATTTTTGAATATGCGGGTATATGAAATCGCATTACAACGCAATTGTTTATAAGCTGTAACAGTAAAGGCGAATGACGTGATGATGAGGGTTTATTTAATAAGCGTTATAGCTATTTTACTCGTGACAGCGATCACTTTCACAGGCACCTTCACCGTGACAACGACCATTGCCACAGGTAAGAATACTTTTTAACACTTTCTATGAATAGTTGAAAAGTATATAAAAATAGAAAATAAAGCCTTTGTGGAAGAATAATAAAAGGCAGAAGACAGACGTTAAAAATGCACAAATAATACACAAAAGAGAAGCAAAACTTTGCTTTTTCTAGCACACTGTGCTTTGCTCTTTGTCGCACTGAGGAAGAATGTCGCTTGTGCATTCGAAACAGCTGTTTGCTTCTCTTTTGGGTATTGTTTGAGCATTTTTAACGTTGGTTTTCTGCCTTTTAGTTGTTGAAAAGTGTTTCTGAATTCGGTTTGTCTGTCTGTCTGTCTGCTATCTGTCCGTACTCTAACTCTCGTAAATATACTCGGATTGCCATGAAATTTTTATAGGTTATTGATGTTTACTATAGAATTTTTGGAATTAAAAATGAAGTGTCTAGTATTTATAGCTCGTTTACAGGGACACACAAAATAATTCCTTTTCATTATGGTCTAAGGGGAAAAATCATTTCCATGTATTTTAATGACGTTACAATACTGCAAACATAATGAAATTTATATGTATCATTCAGGTGGACTAAAACATACTTTCTCAGGAGTGTAGAATAAGTAGCACTTATAGTTCATTTACAGGGATGCACAAAAGTACGTCGTTACATTATGGTGTATGGAGAAAAATAATTTCCGATTCATTTTAATGTCGTTACAATACTGCAAACATAATGAAATAGAAATTTATATGCATCATTCAGGTGGACTAAAACACGCTTTCTCAGGAGTATATAATAAGTAGCACTTATTGTTCGTTTACAGAGATACACAAAAGTATTCCGTTACATTATGGTGTATGGGGAAAAATAATTTCCGATTCATTTTAATGATGTTGCAATACTGCAAACGCAATGAAATTTATATACATCATCCAGGTGAACTAAAACATGCTTTATCAGGAGTGTAGAATAAGTAGCACTTATAGTTCGTTTACAGGGATGCACAAAAGTATGCCGTTACATTATGGTCTATGGGGAAAACATCATTACCGATGCATTTTAATGTCGTTACAATACTGCAAACATAATGAAATTTATATGCATCATTCAGTTGGACTAAAACATGCTTTCTCAGGAGTATATAATAAGTAGCACTTATTGTTCGTTTACAGAGATACACAAAAGTATTCCGTTACATTATGGTGTATGGGGAAAAATAATTTCAGATTCATTTTAATGATGTTGCAATACTGCAAACGCAATGAAATTTATATACATCATTCAGGTGGACTAAAACATACTTTCTCAGGAGTGTAGAATAAGTAGTATACTTATAGATCGTTTACAGGGACGCACAAAATAATTCCATTCCATTTTAATTTATAGGGAAAAATCGTTTGCGATGCATCTTAATGATGTTACGATACTTCAAATATAATGAAATTAAAAAAGGATCAGGTGCCCTAAATCATGTTTTCTATAGATTAAAGAGTGCGTAGCATTTATAGGTTCATTTACAGAGACACACAAAAGTAATCGGTTACAGAACGGACTATGATAGATTTCACTGTATGAAAAAATGAAATTTCTTAATAATATTCTGTTAGTATTGGAAAGTGTTTCATAATCTATATGTGATGCATGGTTTTTCGTTCTTGTTTATTATTTTTAACACCTTCCAACAAAAGGTAGGTGACCCAAAGGTGGTCATAGTTAAGCTTTGAAGATTTTTTATAATTTTCTGGTTGGGTTTGTGTGGCTGAATTTTTGTTTGTAAAATTTTACACTAACACATAAGTATACTTTTCTTGATAAATAAAATTAATAAAATCTTAATAAAATGTAATTACTTTCATAATACAATTTCAAAATTGTAGCTTTTAGGCCACCTTTGGCCCACAAGCTCCAAAGGTGGCCCATGTATTGAAATCACTTTTAAAATGAGATAAAAAAACAAACAAACTCGGCAAACTATTTTGCTTACTATTATGCTCTGGTGATACTTTCTTTCTTTTGATATCTTTCGAGTTTTTCTTCTTAATCTTCTTATTTTATGACACGAAAACACCTTGAAACACTTTTTGTGCACGGTAGTTCAGGGATTTTCTTCTAGGAGTTACTGACTTCTTTTGAGTGATATCTGGTATTAACAATAAATGGTAATAAGTTTTTTCAGATATTTATGTAGAAATTTTGAAAATCACCCCTAACTGATTTTCACATTCGTTTTCTAAGGTGGCCACCTTGGGAACATGCGTGTAGTCGCCATTTGCACGACGCAAAAGTATTAATCTGATACATTTCTTATAATGAAGTAAATGTGGTTAAAGAGATGGAAATAAGCTTCAGAAAACGTATCGTACCTCAAAGTTCTAAGAATTTAAACACGTATAAATTAAAATACCTTCTTACCTGGAAATTAGAACGCCTACTCCTCAAAAATGAAATCACTGCATACAATGTCGGAGGATCAAGGTGATCTCTTTAAATTCAGCCACGTGCACTGCGGATAGATGATTGACAATGCAGTGGCACCATTTTGTGATTAAAAATTAAATTAATTCTACTTTTGAGGAGTGGGCTACCTTAGGGACACTGACCACCTTTGGTTCACCCACCTTAGTTGAAACGTGTTTATGAATTCGGTTTGTCTGTTTCCGTCTGTGCTCTAGCTCGCGTAAATGTACTCGGATTGTCATGTATTTGATGCAATGCTTAATTTCTAAGAAAAAAAGTACCGGATCCCTAATATTCTGCAGTACTAACATCTGTAGCGTACGCCCCCCCCCCCCCCTCATCCGCCGTCACTCCAATCTGCATATTTATATTTCATACATTATTTTCAAAATTTAAAGCATTGTTTTTTTTTTTTATTTAGCAAAATTAAAATTTTAAATACATCTATCTGCATATTACTTAGCTATCCACTATTCCACTTTTTAGTAATTACTACTTCCAACTTTGCCTAATCATAATGATAATTAATCGCAGAATTCTATGATTAAATAAGCTCAGGATTATGATTCGAAAATAGTGTTAACAGAAAAAATGAATAGTTCGTAGCTATGCAGAATAGAAAAAGACTATTTCTGTTAACTCTTTGTTCTGATCAAAATAGCATTAAAATGATTTGAAACGGAAATAAATAAAATTTTGAATTTAAGACAGACTGAACTCGAGCCTGCCCAAACCCGAAGACTTATATATAAAAATCGAGCCTGTTTCCCTTCCATATCTTACGTGAGCGACAAATTACGTCACTTATAAGTGTTTTGATATGTAAAAGAAGGCAAAAGATTGGAGATGCCAAGCTCCCTCTAATCTTCCGTAATATGTGGATTAATTTAACCCAGTTTAACAACGTTTCGAACCAGAAAATTTATTTGATGAATCTTGATTTATTTAATTTCAGATTTCTACATTTAATATATTTAATTTAATTTCTTTAAAAAGTTTTTGGTGCGAAATGTATTAAACCTGGTTCAAATTATCCTACATATTACAGAAGATTAGTGAAAACTTGGCACCTCTGGAGATGAGAGGGAAAGGAAAGGGTAATTTAAAATTCGTTTTTCGGAAGCGTTATTGCACTGGGCTCCGGAGCGCAGTGTTTATGAGCTCCGGTGAATTCTGACCAATATTTAAATATTTACGAAAAACAAAGAAGTACCGGAGCTGAGCTCCGGTGAGCCCTGGTGCAAATTAAGCCCTGATTTGATATATGTTATTGAAGTTTACTGTGGCATGTTCAGTATTGAAATTGAACTGTGTAGCATTTATAGCACGTTTACAGGGCCACTCAAAAGAACTCCGTTACTTTATTATCTATACGGAAACATCACTTGTAATGTATTTTAAAGATGTTACCCTATTTCAAACATATTCGAATTGATTTACATCACTGAGGTGCACTACAAGAAGCTTACTGTAGAATACATTGTGCATTTTATTGTTCATTTACAGGGGCATACAAAATAATTCGGTTACTGTACTGTCTATTAACAATAATTGTGCGTTTTCAATTGTGGTATGTGTTTTTAAATTTATCTAATTTGTTACATATTACTTGGTGTGTATAAATTCTATAGATTATATACAGGGCTGCACAAAAGGATTCGAGTACATTTCCATTTACTGACGGAAATTGTTGAAGGGGAATTTCCAATTGTGCTTTGCGTTTTTTAAGTGAACTAAAGTTTAGCATACTGTGTAGTACATATACAAATCTATAGCTCATATACAGGACTGTATAAATGAATTCGGATATTTTTTCGACAATTGATGGCAATTGCTGAAACTTGTTTGCATAGATATCATATTTCACCTTATTAAACGATGACGTTTTGTTACAGCATTCTGAATGTGTTGGAAAGTGTTTTATAATCTATGCTTGAAGCATGATTTTTATTTCTTGTTAATTCTTTTTAACACATTTCCAACATAATTGAAAAGTGTTTACGAATTCGGTTTGTCTGTTTCCGTCTGTTCTGTCCGTACTCAAACTCGCGTAAATGTACTCGGATTGTCATGTATTTGATATACAGGGTGATTATAAAAAAACTATCCCGATATATGAGCCCCTAACTATCATACCATTCACAGAAACTGAATGAAACTTTGGTTTAAAGTATTTTAAGGTATGCGCTCAAGAATCATATGAAAGACAACAGTTAAATTCTAACAGTTACGGTTACAGTGACAAAATTTCGAAAATTTCAAATGGCAACACCTACTTTTTTTTATTGGAATGTGATCTTCATAGTGAAAAACCATCAAAAGCGTTGGAACGGTACCTGTAGCACGAAAATCGCCGGCGCTAGACAGACTAAGAAGAAAAGTGAAAACAACCAATAAGGACAGAGAAGCAACAGAAAACAAAACATTTTATTGTGTTTCATACATTTTCCATTTCACACACGACGACACTTTACACGCAGCAGATGGTGGATAGCACTGAACAGTAAAATGTTTTACTTTCTGTTGCTTCTCTGTTCTTTATTGGTTGTTTTCACTTTTCTTCTTAGTCTGTCTAGAGCCGGCGATTTTCGTGCTACAGGTACCGTTCCAACGCTTTTTATGGTTTTTCACTATGAAGATCACGATTCAATAAAAAAAAGTAGGTGTTGCCATTTGAAATTTTCGAAATTTTGTCACTGTAACCGTAACTGTTAGAATTTAACTGTTGTTTTTCACATGATTCTTGGGTGCATACCTCAAAATACTTTAGGCCAGAATTTCATTCAGTTCCTGTTAACGGTATGACAGTTAGGGGCTCATATATCGGGATAGTTTTTTTTTAATAATCATCCTGTATGTTATTGAGGCTTACTATGGCATGATCAATATTAAAAAAGTGAGTACCATTTATGGTTAGTTTACAGGGACACTCAAAAGTATTCCTTCACATTACGGTCAATGAGGAAAAGTCGTTTTCAGTGCATCTTAATGATGTTAAACTGTTTCAAACATATTGAAATTGATACATTGAGAAAAATAACACTTTCAATTCTCAGTAAATCGATGTTTTCATTTTGTTATGAAACTTTTTGTTTGAAATAGGACGATCCAATGCTTTCAATTCTGAAATATCAGAAATACTCAGAATATTGAAACATGGACATACTCAAAACTGAGCACATCGAGGTCAGTTCATATTCATTTTTGAAACATGGACATACTCAAAAATGATTAGGGTCAGTTCAAACCCCATTTTTGGAACATGGAATTACTCAAAAATGACTAGGGTCAGTTCAAACTCATTTCTGAAACATGGACATAGTCAGAAATGATTAGGTTCAGTTCAAACTCATTTTTGAAACATGGACATACTAAAAAATGATTAGGGTTAGTTCAAACTCATTTTTGAAACATGATTTTAAATATGCTCAAAAATGAGCACATAGAAGTCAGTTCATACTCATTTTTGAAACATGGACATACTCAAATAGGAGCACATGATGTTTTATTCTTGAGTGTGTGCATGTTTTCAGAAATGAGTATATGCATGGACATTTCAAACTTGAGTCATTTTGATTCGGTGCCATTTTGACTATGCGACATACTCAGATTTGATTATTTTTTGCTCAGTTTTGAAAATATCGTTTTTAGAGTCTATACATCACTGAGGTGGACGACGTCTTTTATAGAGTATAACGTACAGTATTTTGAATGAGATGGAAAGTGTTTTATAATTTATGCTTGAAGCCTGAATTTTCATTCTTGTTTTATTTTGTTTAAAATGTTCCCTAATCTTAGTACCTTTTTCTTGTTATTCTGAAGAATCGTTCAACTGTACACCTAAAGAAGAGAGGTTCGACATGTGCGGCAACACTGATTGCCAGCCTAATTGCACATTCCCGAATGGTCCGAAATTCTGTGACCCTAAATGTCGGCCGGGATGTATATGCCTAAGAGGTCTGATCAGGAGAGAATCCGACAGGAGATGTGTCCCGTTCAGCAAGTGCCCACAAGGAGAACTTCTAAAAATGAGTCTAGAAGGTGAAAAAGAAAAACCTGTAGATGAAAACGATGAATACGAAAAAGGTAAATAAACGCTTCTACTTTATTCTAAATTAGCTGGCTATGCTGGCCTGTTCTCCAAACGAAATATATCGACGAATTTGGCCTTGTATTTTAAAGAAATATGGACCTTTACCTGGAACATTCTTCTGCATTGATGAAAACAATACGAATGCCATTGCGTTGTTATATTTCCCAATCTGCCTGACACAATTTTAGTTGTTAAAGACCAGTTCCTTTAGTTGATCATTTACAGTAGGATTTTGTAGAGAACGATAGGCAATATACTAAAACCATCTCTGAAAAAATATCTAACCAACAATGCATGTCTCATCAAAATCTATTCAGCAGAATCGACGGTTAGACAGATAGTCAATCTGGGAACAGAGATTGTTTCCATTCTCTATTACCTGGCTTAAACATAATTATTTTTTTAAAAGGCTAGTCTCTCAAATCGGGTTCAGCTGCTTATAGAGCTTTTTCCCATAAATCTATGATTAAGCAACGTAGAATGTTATGTTATATACTAAAATCATCCCTGAAAAATTATCGAATAAACAGTGCAAGTTCCATCGAAATCCATTCAATAGACTCTTTTTAAAAAGCTAATCTTTCAAAATCGGGTTCACCTGATTATAAAATTTCCCTCCTAATTCTATAACTAAGCGACATAGAACCAATGCAATGTACTAAAACCATCCCAGAAAAATTATTTAACTAACAATGCAAGTCACATCGAAATCTATTAAGTAAAACTTTTTAAAAAGACTAATCTTTCATAAGTGTTTTCACCTGATTATAGAACTTTCCCCCACAATTCTAAAACTAAACAACGTCGGGTAACCAAGATAAATCATTCCAAAATCACATTCGTTAGCTGAAATCTTCGTAACCGAAACTTGATTTCTCGTCCAATTAAAATACAACGTGGCTGCGCTAGATTAGAACACACATCCAATTCGATAGTTGAATTTGTTAGCCAAGTCAGAAAAACATAAAATGATATCTTAGTTAGCTGAAACCGGTGTTAGGAGAGGTACCCTTATCCGAGATGTCACTGTATATATAATAAAAGTACTGGATTCGTAAGAATTTTCGTATTCCTTCTTTTGATGAATTTATACATTTTTGCGATGTCTTGAATATAATTTTACTATTTTTTGACTGAAACCTGTTTGTCTGTGCGTTGCACTTATTTTCTGGTCGCTGTAACTCAAGTTCTAAGGCACGGAAGTCAGCAAAACTTTACATTAATTGAACCTTGGCATAAATTGGTGCTCATTAGATTTTGGTGCCTATCGCCCAGCAGATGGTATTGCTATGACGTACTTTGCAGGATGTGCGTGAAACACGAACAAAGAACAATAGGACCTCAATCATATAGTATTAAATTAAAATCGGGTTGCAACTTTCGAACAAATATGGCAGCCGGCCGTGGACAGAAAACGCCCCTAGTGGGAACGTTCATTGGCTGACTCCCAATGATCAAACAATGTAAACAAACTTTGGCTAATAAAATAAAATAAGTTGAAACTGGTGTGAAACAATAAGAACTAAAATATCTTCTTAAAACACCATCAAAAACTTTAAAATGCGCTAGGCCTTTCGAAAGATCTGAGTCTTTCTTCGTCAGGCGCAAAAAGACGTGCTTCTACTATGAAAGCAGCAGCAAGACTCCTAGACTCCTTGTCTTGCTGCTGCTTTCATAGTAGAAGCACGTCTTTTTGCGCCTGACGAAGAAAGACTCAGATCTTTCGAAAGGCCTAGCGCATTTTAAAGTTTTTGATGGTGTTTTAAGAAGATATTTTAGTTCTCTTTGGCTAATAGTATGGGCGCGTTCACGGACCGCAACTTGAGTTACGTAGGGTAACACACGGGTAACCCGAAGCGTTCAGAGATCGATATCACGTAACTTTTTGCGGGCTATTCCTAGCGTTCAAAGCCGGACATTACCCAGACTTCTGGTAGCCCACCTTACTTACAAAATTTTGTTGGGTAAAGTCATCACGTGATTCAGAAACTTGGTTTGTTTGTTCGCCTTATAGCTAACTGAAACTTTTAACTGTCGTTCTTTATGACTCCTTACTGTACACTTGAGTTCTGATCATTTGACTGATTTACTTTTAACAGGTCTATGATATAATTGGCCATTGTCGCCAGGACGATTCCTGCAATGATTTCTATGATAAAAATGTAGTGGTAGATTGGTTAACGGAAGTGTTTGTTTGTAAACATATCAACAATTTTGTCCAAAAGTGTTCACAGCCGTTTTTACCCAATCGTACCCTGAGAAACCCATATGACATCATTCACCAATTATACAAGTAACCCACGTATCGGTCTCTGAACACACTCTGTCATTCAGTTTAGTAATTTATTGTTGTCTATTGTGTTCCTTTTCCAGCAATTAATATTTAAAAATTATATTTTGTGTCTTTTTTTACCTGTAGATAGCGAACTACAAGAAGAATGCAGGAAGATGGATGAAGTATTTGACCGGTGCGGTCCCCATGAAAATTGCGAGCGCACATGTCGATTCCCGCAGGGATCGAATACTCCAGGAGCTCCACGTTGTCCCAAATTATGCGTCGCTAGGTGTGTATGTCCAAAATATCTCCTGAGAAGGAAATCTGATGAAAAGTGTGTCCCGTTCATCAAGTGCCCAGGTAAAGAGATCCGGATAAAGAAAAAATAATCGGTGAAGTGTGAGCTTTACTCGCGCACAAATGGTTCCATGTAATAAATGTATTAGTTACTAACTGCAATATTACAAAAAGCCTTTTCTAAAAGAATAATAAGACTTTTATAAAAATAATTTTGAATTATTCTTAAATTATTTTTCAATAATTGAATTCAATGGGAATGAAAAACGTTGACTATTTAACGCTATGATTCGCCGTACCTAAAACAAAGACCTTGTACAAAGTTTTAGCTTGGCATTGTGCCAAGCGCGCTTCGAAAGAGTTGAAACGCCGCTTTGGTACGTGCCCTGTTTTTCTAGATAGGTTTTTAATTAATATCACGGCTAATTATCGACATTTTTTTTTTCGAAAATCATTATCAATAATCCTTGGATGATTCTCTGTCAATAGGTAACTCTCCCGCTGAGTGTCCGCAAAGTGAAGTTTGCGTGTAACGGCAAAATGTAATTTTCTGAAAAACTATGTGACCTAGGATAATCGCTATAGTGTTCCTGCAAGGTATAAATAAACTACTACTACCCCTAATTTTTTCATAATTATGAAAAAATTAGTTTCAGTAGATTCGGAAATAGGGGGGGGGGGGGGGAGGAATATTTTTGAAGTACGTTTTCGACGGTATCTTTGAAAATATCATACCTAAAATTAAAACAAATATATTTTTGAGTTCGGTGTTACGAGATACCCCACATGATGTACATCTACTATATATATAAAACACAAACGGAAATATCGTTCCGTTCCTTTATAACTCGAGTTCCACTGAATGGATTTTGATGGAACTTGCGTTGTTCGATAGATAATTTTTTAGGGAAGGTTTTAGTATATAACATATTGTTCTACGTACATTAGTTACAGAATTATGATAGAAAGTTCTGTTATTTTGGCCGGAAAGGTTACCATTGCTAATTTTTTGGCGACCATTATTGTTGCAGAAAGAAATGAAAAGGCTATACATCTCGAAAAATAAAAGAAAAACTGTTGCTAATGTTATTAAAAAAAAGAAGAAAAAGAAAAAAGAAAGAGAAAGAAAAGAAAAAAGAAAGAAAAAGAGTTTTGATGAGCGATTATATTATAAAACGAAAATATTTAATTTAAACATGATTAGGAATGTTCGTAATGCTTAAAAAAATATTCAAGGGGCAAGATTTATATTGAAACAAAATTTGGCGATTTATCTTTTGTTTTTGGCGATTTTGATTTTACTTTTGACCCCAAACGATTTGATTTTAAGCCAAAAGGTGTTTGTTTGTTTTTTTATTGCAGAAAGAATTGAAATGGCTATACATCTGGAAAAATAAAAGAAAAAACTGTTACTAATTTTATTTAAAAAAAGAAAGAAAAGAAAAAAATACAGTTTTGATGAGAAATTTTAAGCCAAAAGGTGGTTTTTCAAGTGTACAACAGTATTTTTGCAGTATTTTTTGTTGGTACTTTTCGGTTAGTCAGGCGCCAGTGATAGATATATACATGTATATATTCACACAAATATATATACACATATATACATGAATATATACATATATATATGTATATATTTTCAGGGAAGGTTTTATTGTATAACACATTGTTTTACGTAACTTAGTTATAGAATTATTATGGGAAGTTCTACAATAAGATCAATCTGACTATGAAAGATTAGCCTTTTTAAAAAATTTTGCCGAATGGATTTCGATGGAACCTACACTGTTAGATAATTTTCTAGGGAAAGTTTTATTATATAACATATCATTCTAGGTTGCTTAGTTCTAGAATTATAGGGGGGAATTCGAAAATTGGCTGACCATTTTTTTAAATCAAATATTAGCCTTTTCAATATTTGATTATGAAAGATTAGCCTTCTGAAAAAGTTCTACTGGACGGATTTTGATGAGAATTATATTGTTAGTTAGTTAAATGCTATTTCAGGAATGGTTATAGTGTACTACATATTGTTCTACGTTGCTTAGTCAAACAGTTATGTGTGAAGGTTATATAGTCAGGTGAACCCGATTCCGAAAAATTAGCCTTTTTGAAAGTTTTTACTGGGCGTATTTTTTGCGACTGGCATTGTTAATTAGATAATTTGTAAGGATGGTTTTAGTATATTTCATATCGTTCTGTTAGTTTTAGAATTATGTGGAAAAGTTCTATAATCAGATGAACCCGATTATCAAGGATTAGCGTTTATAAAAAACTTCTACTGAATGGATTTTGTTAGTTAATTTGTTTGCATTTTTAGTTCGATAATTTTTAGTGATGGTTTTACTATATTGCATGTAGTTTTATCATTCTTTAGCAAACCCTAACTGTAAATGACGAAAACCAGCTAAAATTTTGACTGCACATTAGAAAATATAATAGCAGAATGACGTCATTTTTCAGTAATGTGGAAGGATATTCCAGGTAAATATACAGATTGCTTTCAAATACAAGGTCAAATTAAACAATATATTTCGTTTGATTCAAGGTTCATTTGTAGAAACCCATTGTTGAATTCAGGGGGTGGCCCAGGGGGACATTCCCCCCCGGAGCATTGAAATGTCCCCCGCGGAAGATTTGAGATTGTATGCTTTTAATGGTAAAAAAGTGCAATTTCCCCCCCGGAACTCTATAATGTCCCCCCCCCCCCCCCCCTCCGAAGCCACAGAAATCCCTACCGGAGAAAAGTGTCTGAATTCAACACTGTAAGAAACCGACCAGCGCAGCGGACGTAGCTTGCTTAGTATTTATATATATAAATAAATTTCAAGTAACTTGATTTGTCTTTAACCCTCTGACTGCTTATCCCGCGATTTCCACGGGCAAGACATTTGTAGAAAAATTTATATAATACACAATTTTTGAAGCAATTTTGTTTTAAAAATTCCACAGTCAAAGGGTGGAAATGCAAAATCATAAATTTACTACATATTTCAAATACAGGATGATTTAAAATATGTAATAATAGAGGAAATACTGGCCGATTAAATATTGATCGGAAAAGATTTTGTAAAAAAAAAAAAAAAAAAAAAAAAAAAAAAGAGCAGTCAGAGGGTTAAATTTGTCCTAAAAATATTTGTGAATTGCTAGTAAATCTATAAATATGGGGGTCAATAGCCATTATAACTCTGTCAAGTTTGAACTTTCCACGTTCTATAATTTTCAAGAAAAACGGCTGTGACAGACGGACACACGAATGATCTTATAATGGTACGGAAACCTAAAAATAGATAAAGTCTTATCTATAAAAAAAAATTTAAATTGGCAATTACACAGCACAGGGAAGTTATTACACCATACTATGTTATGGGATGGGATGGGGGCGGGATTATTTGATTAAGGCTAATTATATACACCGCATTTTCGTGCTGTGTAATTTCCAAGTCACAAAATAATCATTAACTAAAGATGTAGAGACTAAGAGGGATTTGTGGATGAAATTTTCAGAGTTAATAACATAGCTAAACTTGTCTTTACACGATCTCAGAACTTTTTACGGTAAAATAATCACGAGACTTGGATACATTTTTTACATGTGATGTTTTTGATGGGATAAATAATTTTTTTGGTAAAATTAAAAGTTACCGGTAGATTATTTTTGATTTTTAGAATTTCTTAAACAGAATATGATTTTGTGTATATATACCAATTTTCAAATCTATTACACTATTGAAACTTAATCCCTGATGTGCACTACAGGATGCTTATTGCGTATTATACAATATAGTGTGCATAATGAGAGACAAAAGTATTTAGTAGCTGTACTGTGAATGAACAATAATTACTGGAAGCTGCATTTTCAATTGTGATATGTGTTTTTAGCTCACAGGCTATCACAGCCTGAGGCCAATATGCCCGCAGGTTCTGTATGTATGTACGTAATGCGATAACTCTTGATATAAATATCCGATTTGTTTCAAATTTTGTATATAAGTTCATTCTGATAAGGCGCTTCCCTGATTAGTTTTGGGAGTTCATTGGTTAAGTATAAAGGGGGGAACAGGGGCTAATACCCCTTAATTTAGATAAATGGGTTTTTCATGCAGAGTTAACCGATTTGCTTCAATTTTTTTATATAGATTCATTATGATAAGGCGCTTCCCTTATTAGTTTTGGGGGTACATTGGTTAAGTATAAAGGGGGGGGGGAGAACGGAGGGCTATTGTGATTACCTCCCTTAGTTTATTCATGCAGAATTATCCGATTTGCTTCAAATTTTGTATATAGTTTCATTATGATAAGGCGCTTCCCTGATTAGCTTTGGGGGTTCATTGGTTAAATATAAAGGAAGGAATGGGTGGGGGATAATCCCCCCTTAATTTATTGTCGATTTCTTTATTTTTTGAGGGACATTATTCTTTGAAATAAGAGTATAATATACAATTAGTGTGAATAGCCTGTGAGCTCAATGCCATCTGTTTAACTGGGTACTTTTCTTTTTATTAAATTTATCTAATTCTTTTCATATTACTAGCTGCATATAAATTCCATAGATCCTATACAGGGTTGCATAAAAGATCTCGAGTACATTTCCGTTTATTGACGGATATTGCTGATGAGGAATTTTCTACTGTGCTATGCATTTTCTAACTGAACTAAATTTTAGCATATTATGTATAGTATATATACAAATCTGTAGAGCATGTTTTTCAGACTATTGATAGTAATTGCTGAAACAGTGTTTTCAAATGTGTTATGCATTTTCCAAATTGTTTACTTAGACATCATTACTTCACCTTATTAAATGGTGAAGTTTTGTTACAACATTCTGAATGTGCTGGAAAGTGTTTTATAATCTATACTTGAAGCATAATTTTTCGTTCTTGTTTATTTTTACAGGAAGGAGATGATAGCCACATGACAGATTCCTACAGAAGCCAAATTTTAAGTATGACGAAGAAGTGTATGAGCGATGACTTATGATGTACATATCAAGTGCCAAATGGACCGAAAACTTGTTAAAATATGTGTCTGGTGAGAAGGGATTTGGGTAACTTCTCTCGGAATGTCATAAGGATTGATTTCAAAAGGAACTAAATCTTCCAATGGCATTGTAAAATTATATATATAATTAATAATAAATAATAATTAATAAATAATAATTAATAATATTAATAATAAAATTATATACTGCTGTCCAAAAATAAAGGGGCAGTAACTGGACGCTTTCGCTTTTTACACGGTTTGTCAAACAACTACTGAAATTATTCTTGAAATTCGAGGATGTAAAGCACATCTTTGACTTCAAGAACAGTAGAAACAGTATACTGCAATTAAAAAATTAATATATTGAATATTTCATGAGATATGGGCATTTGTATGAAATAATTTATAACTGCGCATGCGTGAACTATACCAAAGATTTTTTTTTTTTTCATGATTTGGTAGTCAATTCTATAGATTAACGAGAGTAACTCATATAAAAAGACCAGTCAAACATCGTGAAAACTCAAAAAGATACCAGCAATACAGTAAGCTAATTGACAAATTCGGGGAGAAATCCCATCGGATTATATGGGATTCTGACCCCCCCCCCCTCCTCCAAATTTGTCAATTAGCTCACTGTATTGCAGGTATCTTTCTGAGTTTTCACGATATTTGATTGGTCTTTTTATATGAGTTACTCTATAGAATTGACTACTAAATCATGAAAAACAATTTTTGGTATAGTTCACGCATGCGGAGTTATAAATTATTTCATACAAATGCCCATATTTCATCAAATATTCAATATATTAATATTTTAATTGCAATATACTGTTTCTACTGTTCTTGAAGTCAAACATGTGCTTTAAATCCTTGAATTTCAAGAACAATTTGTCAAAAATTTCAGTAGATATTTGACAAACTGTGTAAAATGCGAAAGCGTCTGGTTACTGTCCCTTAATTTTTGGACAGCAATGTATATTACACATATATTATACAGTATGATCCAAAAGTAAATATACTCATGATTTTGCTGATAACTTTTTAATGGATGAAAGTGCATACCTGTGGTTTCAGATGACTGTGGATCAATTCATGTACATAGTGACAAATAATGTTCAAAGTGTATTCTGTTTAGTAACATTTTCCGCAATCTTTTCTACCACTTTAGGCCGAGTGCTTCGAGGCTTACCCACTACAGCTCCATTTCTTTAACCTTTACACGGGGGCTCGGACAGCATCTGTCTGAGAATATATGCAAACTTGGACAGATACTGTCTGAGCCTTCGTGTAAAGGTTAAATTTCTACACCAAATTCCAAATCGTCTTCTTCGTTGGCAACGAGGCTCACGGAAAAGACAGACTGCTGCACTGTGTTACATGTTCGTCTCTTTTCAGACTGCTTGAGTCACGTGATGCTCTTTTCGTGACGCAGATGCAGGAAAAGCACGAATGTAGATGCATGAAAAGAACATCACGTGATTCTAGCTATCTGAAGGCAAACAAACCCGAAACGTAATGGTGTTTGCCTGTTAAAGCTAAAAACGATACATCAAACAGTGACAGATAATGGGAAGTACACAAATGATTAATGTAGTCAAACCGCAAAAAATCGCGATAAACCAAGTTATAAAACGCACCATTTTCGAACCTACATCTGGTATTTGCGAACATACCGAGGACAATTTTCATCCTCCAAATACAAGCCACCCCTACAGTCAAACCTCATTAAAATTTCCGCTGCATCGAAAAGTAACATACTATATAACTATAGTACCATGGTACATTCCTTTCTTGTCCTTTTTTAAAGATTATTGGGTACTTCTCTATTATCCTGTCGACCACTTTTCAAAACAAAAAACTATCGCCAAACTGTATTTTTAAACACCAAAAATGCAGTCCCATTGACTTGATGTCAGAAGCATTATACGTGTTTGTTATGTCATCAAGTGGTTCTTAATTCGACATTGGCGTGTATTTTTCATTAATTTTAATGATTTATTAGTTATTTTATTCATTAAAATAACAATTGTGTCCTTAAATTCTTATATTTTATTTATTTATTTTGATATTCCAATGGCAACATTCTCCCGTTTATTTGGTGTTACAGTTTGGCGATAGCTTTCTGTTATGAAAAGTGGTCGACAGGATAATAGAGAAGTACCGATTATTATAATCGTAATAGTAAAAGGCCCTAGGGATGGAAACATTTTGAAAGTAATGGGTGAATCTTTACTCCGCATATCATTCTGTAGCATTCAATGCATAATAATAAGGCCTCGCATTGCCATATTTCTAACTTGGAATTCGCAACTTTACTAAGCACCTGAACACAATAGGAAGTATAGTTTTGAAATAATTTTCCAATGTGAAGCCACTCTCCTCTGACGACAATAACATGGTGGAAAAACGACAGGTTAGCAGAATCAAAAATAATCTTGTGTCTTTAATATATGGCATCATTTGTTTCACATGAATAGATCTGCCTTCGCCTGTGATTGCAAGTGTGTTCTTTTATTTATTAAAATTTCATGAAAACTGGGGGTCCAAAAATTTTATCATCACCATTTTTAACACCAACTAACCTAACTATTTTAAACCCCAAAATGGGATTATTGGCGACATCATGGATATATTTTGGCTTTCGGATGATATTGTAAGCAAGCTTGTAAAATGTGGCGAACTTTTCAATAAATGCAATGAGTAACTTTCTTGATAGCCTTATTTCTTTTATCTAAATTCTTGTACATTACATTTATATTAGATTAATTTTGCCAAAATTATTCAAATTGGTAAAGAAATCATATGAGATGTTAATCATAAGGAAATGTTTATTTCACTGTATTAAAAAGTTAATCTTGTTCATGCCATAAATATTTAAGAAAGATGATTATACAGACAAATATTATTTGTTGTGTAAGATGCAAATCTCTATTTTCTACTTTTATATACTTCAATTAAGTCGTTGAAGCTGCTAAATTTTGCTCCATGATAATTAAACGAGTTTTTAAATAGTATTTTGTTTATTTAAGAGCCTACATCAGTCATTCGAAAAAACGCTCAAGCTAATGTTAAGTCTATGGGAAGGTTCTTTCACGATTTTTCGCTCACATTCTAATATTTTTAAATGATTTTTTTTTGCATAGGATAGCTGAGGTCGATCTCTAACGTTGTTAGTTTTTACTTTTGTGATTTTGGCTCCAGTTTTTTTTTTATATACGGGTACTTTCACTTTCAGAACAGGTTCCAAGATAGAAAATGTCTGCTTATAAAAAATCTATAACCAAAATCGAAAAAGTAAAAACTAACAACGTTAGAGATCGACCTCAGCTATCCCATGCAAAAAAAATCATTTAAAAATATTAAAATGCAAGCAAGAAATCGCGAAAGACCCTTCCCATAGACTTAACATTAACTTGAGTGCTTCTTCGTGTGACTAGCGTAGGCTCTTAACCCCTTGAAGGGCACCGGTATATTATATATATACCACTTAATTTTAATCCCAAAATGCCACAATGACACCGGAATTTTGTAATCAAATTTTGAATTTATAAGGTACATGAGGAAAAGCTTTTACTTATTTTAAAATAAATTCGTTCGTGAATCTTGGTGTCAATCAATCATTTCAATATTTTAGCTACTTTGCCCCTTAAGGGGTTAAGGCATACCTGCCAAGTTTCAACTAAACTTCCGTACAATGTGAGTTAATTTGATCCAGGTTAAAGACGTTTCTAACCATAAAATATATCTAAAAATATAATGTATATTTAGATTCATGTTCTTACGTGGAACCTATTTCATTGCATTTCTTTATAAAATTTTTGGTTTGAAACGTGTTTAACATTGGTTAAATTAGCCTACATTGTACGGAAGTTTAGTGTGATGTTGGTAGTTATATTAAGGTGTTCTAAATACCCCTAGGACACTTTTTCATTTCTAAGGAGTCTATATGTATCCTGAAATTAGAAAAAAAAGGGGGATCTGTAACCTTTATGGTTATTTTCTATAAATTAAAATAAAATTGTTCTATATTATTAAAAAAAAAAACAAGTTTTAAAATCTGAGATTTTTTTTTTCTTTCTAAATCAGTTATAGTTTTTAAGAAAATTATGATTGACTGGAAAGAATAAAAAGAAAAATTTCAGGAATGGACTAAAGGGGAAAATTTAAAAAAATAAAATAGTGACAACTCAACAAGAATAGTTTTTCTGTTCTTGCTCATTTAACAAGTTATATTTAGAGTGCTCAATTGAGAAGTGCCTGGAGTGAGTGATTATATTTAGAGGCTAGAAATATATGTGAAAAAAACAATAAATAGATTGTCACCAGATAATATTAACGATAACTGGATACGTGATTATATCTAATTCATCATAACTTGCTGTTGTTGAATTATTGTTATAAATCATTAACTCTTCTGAATATCACTATTAATATATATATATTTTTTTAAATACTTTTCAAACAACAAAATAAATAACATCAAAGCAATCTATCTTTTTAAATATGATTATTTTTGTAATTATTATGAATTAATTTTTCAATTTATTGACAAGTTAAAATAGCAGTTTTGCCGGATTTTTTAAAAAAAATTCTTGAGATGTTTTTTATGTATTTTGTTTGATTGAATATTCCGGTACTTAGTCAAAACAAATATTCAGTAGTATGATCAAATACATATTGAATATTCAGCACAGCTCTAACGTGGAAGCAGTTTTAAAAATAAAATTTATTACTACAAGGTTCAATCTAGGGGGTATACCTAGAGGAAGGAGGAGGGAATGCTAAGGGAGACTGGAATTCAACTCCTTCTTAGGAGTTGAATTTAAAAAAAATCCCTACTTGGTAGGTCCTATCATGTGCTATGAATATATACGCAAGATTTCAAGTTTCTAACTACAATACTTTCATTTGTGTGTTAAGGATTAAGTCAGGAATAAAGCCTTTTATAGTTATAGATAATCAGAATAATATAAATAAATAATTGTACATCATTCTGGCAATTTTAAAATTAATAATAATAATAAAAAAAACATTATTATTAAATCCATTAAATGTTTAATTTTCTATATAATAAAAAATGGATGGAGTTAATTGACAAAATGATACATTACATATTCAATTTTGTCAAGCCCAATGGGGGATTTAGACATTTTATGGTTCTAACTGTTGTATACACAGGGTCTCCCTTTTTTAAGAAGATGTGAATTTTAGGATATTATTCCAATACATTTTCATCAATTTTACATTGTTCATCTTTGCAAGATTTTATTTTCATCATACATTAAAAGTAATTAGTTATAATATTTTTAAAAGTAAATTTTACATTTGAATAATTCTGTGAAACTTTCTGTGTTTATTAAAAATAAATTAATATAATACATAAAAAGAAAAATCACATGATTCAACACTCGTAATTTATAACACAGGTTCAAAAATATACAGATCAATGTTTATAAATATTATGGCAATTAAGTTAACATGATAAACATAACACAAAACAAAGTGTTCATTGAATTAGCTTAATATTTTATGATAACTAGGACACATATTTTTACAGACTTTATTATTATTATTTTGTACTAGTAATAACATATATAAATGAATTTTAAGGATAAATAATAATAACTTACATGTTAAAAGAAAGTCATAGCACAGCTATTCATAAAAATATATAAACAGTTTACCAAATTTGGTAACATATAAAAAAAATATTAATTAACTATATTTGACACAAAATTGTGACTGGTGTCTCAAAAGAGTCGAAGTTAAAAATTTTTAAACAGAAAGTCCAAAATTAAAATTAATTTGTACTTTTATGTTAGCCGGGCACAGGTGATAAATCACCAAACATTATTCCCATTGCCATAATTCGTATTGCATTTATATCATTTAAAATATAAACCTTTCACTCATTTAACTCAAAATACTAAAATTTCTTTAAAAATGCATGTAATATATTACATACATTTAAAAACACATATTATACATGCATTTAAAATACTTGTCTTTCACTCATTTAATTTAAAATACAAAATGTAAGAAAATAAGAGATAAGATATATTACCACAAATTCAAAGCATTGTATCTAATTTGCACATGCAAAAAATGAAAAATGTCATTGGTGAAAAAAAAAAAAAATTATATTGGGAAGATTTGTGCCGGCTAACATAAAAATACCATAATTTGAAGTAAAATGAAAAAAAAGAATTAATTATCAGATGAATTATGAGACAAATGAGATGGAATATGGTCAGAAAAGAAAATTTCACTATCAAAGATTCCCCCACATGTTTCGCATAACTTTATATGTGAGAATACATGATTTATAAATTTATTTTTGTCATCAAAGGTATCTCCACATTTTTCACATAATCTTGTATTTTCTTTAGAATCAGGATTCTCTCCATGTTCATCTGATAACTTATGCAAGAGCAAATGACTTGAAAAATCACCATTGCTATAGAAGACATCGCCACATTTTTCACACATCATAATACAATCATCAGATTCTATTTCATGATGATCTGTGAAACTGGAGTTACTTTCAGTGCTTTCATCAGCTATGTCATTAAGTGTTTTATGTTTCATTTCATGTTTTTCTAATTCTTCTATCGTGGGAAAACTTTCTTTACAAAACTCGCATAAAAATGTTATATCAGCTAGGCCATTAGATGTTTTATGTTTTGTTTCATGTTTTTTTAATTCTTCTATTGTGGGAAAACTTTCTTTACAAAACTCACATAAAAATGTTATATCAACTAGGCCACTAGGTGTTTTATGTTTCATTTCATGTTTCTTTAATTCTTCTATTGTGGGAAAACTTTCTTTACAAAACTCGCATAAAAATGTTATATCAGCTAGTCCGTTAGATGATTTATGTTTTGTTCCATGTGTTTCTAATTCTTCTTTTGTGGGAAAGCTTTCTTTACAAAACTTGCATAAAAATGTTATATCAACTAGGCCATTAGATGTTTTATGTTTCGTTTCATGTTTTTTTAATTCTTCTATTGTGGGAAAGCTTTCTTTACAAAACTCACATAAAAATGTTATATCAACTAGGCCACTAGGTGTTTTATGTTTCATTTCATGTTTCTTTAATTCTTCTATCGTGGGTAAGCTTTCTTTACAAAATTCACATAAAAATGTTACATCAGCTAGACCACTAGATGTTTTATGTTTCATTTCATGTTTTTTTAATTCTTCTATTGTGGGAAAGCTTTGTTTACAAAATTCACATAAAAATGTTATGGTTACATCATCATGATATTTCAAATGAATCTTATACTCATGGCTATCAGTAAATACTACACCACACCGTTCACAAAAAAAATCAGAGGGTGAAGTGTGCAATTCAAAATGTGATTTCAAGTGAGTAAGCTCCATAAATTCTTGACTACAAATACTGCATTTAAATACTTTTGATTTATTAAGATGCTTTTCTTTTAATTTTTTCGAAATGTTTTTCTTAAGTTTTTTTTCATGAACATTACGCGAGACTCTTTCTTGCTTATGGGTAAGTTTGTGTGATTTTAGCTCTTTTACGGTTGGAGAACATTTATTGGAACACTTGCAATTAGAATTTTGCTCAGAATGAGAGGAATAATGGTTTTGAAGATGCGATTCTAGAGCAAATGCTTTAAGGCACATGGAGCATTTATAAGGTTTCGGATGAGTCAAATAATGCATTTTGAGTGTAATTTTTTGAGCAAAACTTCTTTGACAAATATCACATGCATATAGTTTTCCATTTGAGTGAACAATGAAATGAGTTTGTAAAGCATTTTTATCAGAAAAATGTTCATAGCACACTGAACAAGTATGCATTTTATCTTATTATTTTTTTTTTCAGTCAAAATATCATTCAGCAGTACATACTGGGTAAAGAAAATTTTAAAATAAAACTCACAAACATAATCTCTTTTTTGTGTTTCATCATTAGAATCTTCTGACTCTTCATTTTCCTACATTTTTGCTGAATTATTATAAGTTAGATTCACAGTTTCTGGAGTATCATTTGGATTTTACACTCATGGTAGAAGTTGAACTGCATTTGACCTGAAACTGAAAAATAATAGAAAATTATATTATTTATAAACAAATTCTTTCAAAGGTTTTATAAAGAAAACACTATTCACAACCTTGACGAAAAAAATTCTTTATCTAAAACATTTTGTTTAGTGTTGAGAAAAGATTTAGAATTAACATGTATTAACCTACAAATGCCGATAAGCAAATTTATACTTTTCAAATTCATAGGTTGTAAATATTATTGTATTATTTTCACTAAAAAAGAGCAATAAAAACAAATGTTATCACGTAAGCAACGCACAAATTAAAGATTGTATCATAGCAACAAAAAATAATCAAACATTCGAAATCCCTACAAATATCAATTCAACATTTAGTTAACTTGAACATTTAGGTAAAAAGAATATGAGATTTATTACTTTTTTAACATTTTTATCCTCCCCCCCCCCCCAAGAAAATACCAACTCAAGTCTTTGCTTGTTTGGAGGAGGTACAAAATTTTGGCATTATATCAGAAAATCCGAAAGATATAAGACTTTTTCTATGATTAATTAAACTCTTTAGCCAATAAAGGCATCATGGTACGTATTCGCTTAAAATCTAAGACTAGAGTTCCTTTCAAAGACATGTCACCTGGAGGTACAGTCCTGCATCAGTTCGGGTTACCCACTTTTTCCCACACCCAGGTCAGGTTGGTGTTATATTTTTTCATTGCAATTCAGGTTCAGGTTGGGTTGACTTCTACTTTTTTGCTGCATGTCAGTTCTGGGTTGGGTTTTGATTTTGACTCTTACGGGTCAGGTTCAGGTTGACCCGCTTATTCAAAAGAATGACATAAATATTTTTTCAGGTTAAAAATAGATATACAATAAGACCTCTATAATGGACACTCCCAAAAAGCAGACACCTCTATATAGTGAACACTTTTTCAATTCCTGACATTTACGTATTTGTACGGTTATACCTTGGAATAATGGGCACCTCGAAATCTACACACACGTAGCATGTGTGTGTGTGCATAAACTATCACAAATATGATACATATGTTTTTGTATGTATTAGAAATGAAATGTTGGTAATGTTTTCCATAGTCTGAGAAAAGAAAAAAATGGTTCTTAGAAAGAATAATCTATTATTACATTCTTGTATACATTTTATTATTTTTTTCTCATGCAGTAAATTGAATATATATTCATTCATATTCAAATACATATTTATTTTCCTTTGGAACATAGTTCTGTTCAAACTTTTTGTGAAAATCCAAACAATTCGACTTGCGAAAAACCTAAATATAACCTGGAATAATTATTCTAGGATGAACAAGACATGTAAAAAAAAAATCAGAATCATCCTAACCCTGAAAAAAAAAAAAAAAAAAAGAAACAACCTGACCTGATGCAGGACTCTATTTAACGATCTCAAGGTGTCTGTTATTCAGGTTTTACTATATTTGAATATTAAAGAACAAAGATTTGTCCATTTTTCTATATAAAATATAAAATTTGTATTAGAGATATAATTGTACATTACTTTTCATATTAGCATTAAAACATGATTTATTGTTCTTTCTTTGTGGATTCGGGTCGGGTTGCAGGTCACTGAAAATTATTTTTACACGTTTGGTTCAGGTTGCGGGTTGACTCCAAATGAAATTTGCGGGTTTGGGTTGGGTTGCACCCGACTAATGCAGGATTCTACCTGGAAATGACAATAGGCATTGGCAGGTTAATTGAATCAGTCATTTCAAAAACTATACACGCCCAGTTTTTTTCAAAATGTACTTTTTTTGTCACAAATGCATCTTTGAAGGTGTGGCATGCTGATGATAAATAGCATCAAAAGCTGGCATGAAAATCCATAGACTAATGTATTACCATTACAGCTAGAGATATAAAATTTCTAGAAATTTTGAACAGGTGAAAAAAAAAAGTTTTCACAAGCTTTTCTTGCAAAAATTTTTCTTAGAAAACACATAAAAAAAGTTTTTAGGCACACTAAAAAAAATGTTTTCCCTTTACATGAATATGTTACATACATATATAAGTTACTAATTGCTGATTGAATGAGTTTCATGCATTCGAAAAATCAGGAATCTCAAGATTCTCCCCAATATAAACCTGTTTGCTTTGTGGCAGAGAACTCACTATTTACACAGTTCCTATGAAAATTTCTTTCCCGAAGTAAACACTGATTTTATTCTATTTTGGGACAATTTACAAAGTTTAAGCAAAGAGGAAGAAGTAGCTAAAAATTTGTAAAAATGGAAAAATTCAGAGGAAAAAATTGCTAAAAGTTTGTAAAAATCAAAATATCTGAGGAAAAAATTGCTAAAAGTTTGTAAAAATCGTTAAGAAAAACTTGTTGAAACTTAGTTAATAGTCGCAAAACGAAATAAAGTCGATGCTTATTTTGTGAAAAACTTGCTTGTAACACTTGCTGGTAACTGCACGTGTTCTGATTGAGTAGAATTTGGAGGTTGCCGATTTTTTGGTTGGCGCGTGTCAAAAAAATCGTCAAACCAGCTGTCATGCTTGTTCTAGGATTTTGCCGCATTTTCTACTTTAAATTACGATTAAATTAATTTTAAAGGCGAGAAAAAACTCATAACTTTCAGCTGCTATCACTATAATTTGAAAGAAAATGTTACTATTGTAGTACATCTGATCCACATAGTATGATAAAATCTGGAATAAAGAGGTTGCTTTTAATTAGTATATAAATACTGCCAAGCAACCTTATACTGATTTATTTATATGCATTTATTTTAAAAACTATGAGTCTAAGGATGTATATTTAAGGTAAAAGCAGTGCTGTAGTTGGAAAAAAATATTTGTGGGAACTCCCCTTTTCATAGAGTAGATGTCGATGCTATCGGATTTTTGCTAAGCCAAAAGCCGACTTTTTAGGTGCGCTCGTAATTATATAAATACATAGCATCTATTGTCGTCATCTGGTCCGGCCGTCTGTCTGTCCGGCCGTCCGCATGTAACAACGCAAAAACTACCCAACCGAATGGTTTGAAATTTAAGATATATTATCTTTGCTGAATTTTGTCGAGTCATTTCAAATTTTATGAAAACTCTAGAAAATATTAATAAAAACATTTATTAAGAAATTTGAATTTTTTAAGAAAAATTCATTGCTTTCTTGTTATAGGAGTATCCGAGGTTTAATCGTCAAGTGACCGAGATACTTATTTTATTACAGAAATTAATTTGCAGACGATATAATTAAATTTCACAGAATTAAAAATCATCAAGATCTGAATATTTATATAACTATCTATAGAACGAACACACCTCATTTGTCACGTTTGACGTACAATTTCCAACTTGTTAAAATTAGCAGTTATAATTATTATATTCTAATTTTTTATAGTATTGTAATTGTTATTAATCTAAAAACAATATTTAATCAATTTTATAACATTCTCCATTATGAACCAAAATGTAGTTGAAATAACAGAAATAAATCCACATATAACTTATTGGCACATCTATCCTAGAAGTTTCCATAATAAAGAACGATAATGAGAGGTGTTTTCTGTGCTCTCTGATTTACGACAGGCTGTCTCGTCTGATAATCTTCTTCCTGATCGCAACCAAGATTTCACATAGGGTTCAGGACAAAATTCTTTTAAGAGAGGTCCTACACGGCTTATGAATATAAGTAAACTGGCTATTTCAATAAGGAGTGAATTTTTCGCATCAGTCATGATGTTATTCATACAGCTGAATACTCTTTCGCATTTAGACATTGAAATGGGTATAGTTTACACAGTCTGGAGAAAGAAAATGGCTTGTGCTTGTACGCAATATTTATTTTTTACAGTAACAAACCAAATATTTCTGGGAACGGCGTTCCCACCCAACTACAGCACTGGGTAAAAGGCAGACCAAAATAGTATTTAATTCAAGAAAGATGCATTCTAAAGAATATAGAATCTTTGACAAAGAATTCTGCATTATAATATTTAAATATTTCAAGTGATTATCTCTGTATGACCCAAGAAAGTTTTTGATTAATCCATATATATAATAAAAACAAAAGTTTTTAGAACATATAAATATGTATAGGGGAGACCGGTACACACTGGACCACCCCCTAATATTTTATTTATTTAATTTTTTTTTAAGCTTCTCTTCTATCCTAATATACAACAGCACTGCAATGATTATTTATAGCCTTCAGAAAATATGTTTAGCTCAGATTGAACTATTTTATCCTGATTGGTTGTTTTGAGCTTCTAAAAGTAAAATTTTTCATCATCCTATTTTTATTTTTTTAGTAATTAAAGGTTGTAGATAAATAAAATAAAACAGCTTTTTTGCAAAGCTAAGATACTTGTTTTTATTTTACTACAGTTAATATGTTTAAAAGAAAGCTATAAACAATATTAATATGATTATTTATTGAACTTCAACATGGGGTACAGTGGACCACCCACTCCTGGGGCACAGTGGTCCACAATCCACTCTGCTCCTCTAATGCAGAATGTTCAAAATATTTAATAATTGCTTATTTTCTATAAAGAAAGATTGTTTTAAAGTAGATTTAACTATAAAATAAACAAATAAAAATAACAATTTATTTAACATAGTAAGAAATATTTTGTTTTGTATTTACTGCCTTTGTTAAATATAACTGTAGTCTAATTGTTGATGATTCTATTCAAGTAAGATTCATGAGACGCAAATTGAATGGAAATCAGTTTATTTCTCCCGAAACTGTAGATGAATCTGCTGTTGATGTCAATGATTTCATAATGTTGCTCTCAGACCCAAAATTATTTCTTGAAAATTCCAGGCTCAATCTTACTCATAAGTACTTTGGAACTTCATTTGCAAATTTTAATGTGAACTGATTTTTTCGTACTTAAGTAATAACTTCAACTAAATTGCAATTGTTCCTGTATTAATCTGTTATTATTTTCAAAGTATAATAAATTTTATGTTTTTGTTTCAAAATTTATATTACTATGCAGGGATTTGTTTAGGAAAAAATTGGGTCCTTTAAAGGACCCTTCACAAAATTTCTCATTTCAAAACAGGACCCTTCACAAAATTATTTTCCCTAAAAGAGGGCCCTTCACAAAATTATTTTCCCTAAAACAGGGCCCTTCACAAAATTATTTTCCCTAAAACAGAACCCTTCACAAAATTCTTTGTCTTAAAAATAGGTTTTTCACAAAATTTTTCCATCTTTAAACCGAGCATTTCACAAATTAATCATAAGTAAAATCTGACCTGTCACTTTTACATATATAAAGAAAATATATGTATTTTACAACCCTATATCTTCTTAAAAATGTATAAATAAGAACCTGAATATAACGATCATTTCAAATTTACATAATTATGTCTAGATTTTTCACAAATATAAAAAGCTGTTCACAATTTCACAAAAACAGGACCCTGGGAAAAAAGTCTGGACAGACCCCTGCTATGTTATTTTGCGGGTGAAGGGGCAACGAAAAAGAATTAGATTAATGAAAAATATTGTATTTTAGATAATACCTAATAGTGGTTCACTTTACAAGTGTATATAATTTTTTTTTTTTTGAAAAATGTATTGAAAACTATGTTGTGAGAAAATTATGATGGATGTAAGAAGGTTTAAGGAATATTTAAAAATATTTTCATACAGATCGGTCAGTCTGTTAAAGAGAAAAAAATGTTAACTGAAAAAGTGGTCCATTGTGTACTGGTCTCCCCTACACGTGATATTCAAAAGCAAAACTTTAAACTGTGGAGTTAGAAGGCACTGTCTGTCACAATCATCACTGATAAGTTTTAAAACATATTAAACGATAAGAAAGGTAATGCTATAGACCAGGGACAGCAAACCTTTCCACATCCAAATTTTTTCAAAAAAAAAATTTACATGACCATGATGTGCCACCTTCCCACCCCTAAAAAAAAAAGTGGATCAAAATTACTTGAATGTGTTTATATAAGTATTAATAACATGTGGGTGACATACATGTAGGCATATTACACTGTAATAATTATAGTAGCAACTATATTAAATCATCTGACCATTGATTTATAATTGAGTGTTTCATGTAGAAACAAGACTAAATTTAAAGTGTTACACAAACTAGAATGAAACTAGTACTAATAGTAAATAAAACTAATACTTAATAAAGTAATATTAGTATAACTAAGTAATAATAAAACTAGATGCAAAGCAAAATTTATTTGCTATAAGTACAGAAAAATCGACACTAAGAGAATCTAAAATAATTCGGCTGGGAAATTTTCGCTACTTCCTGTCTATTAAGTAACTAAATTAATATAAATACTTCATATTTTTTTTCTTACTTCCAAAGATACGATAAGAGAAAATACAAATACTATTTTTTTTTTAAAGTGTACATTCTTACATTTAAAAAAGGGTGTTCCACAGACAGGAAGTTAATAGAAATTTTAGATTTTACAAACAAAAACACAAACACATGCTAAAAAATAAAATAAACGTTTTTATTGAATGACTCAAGAGGCGAATGAATCATCATGTGAATCACTGGCTCTGTTCAGAAACGAAGATCAGGCAGTGCGTGAGCGAAGGAGATTTACGTATGGAGTAGGTCTCCCTTTTTTCAGGTGCTTTTCTGATTCGCTGTTTGTAAATAAATCGTCCTGAATGTGTTTGTACGGACTTTACCCATGTCACGTCATCTGTGGGTAAAGAGAAGAAAAACACCAATAGGCGTGAAGAACATTTTAACACAGCTTCCCCTTCCTCCAATAAACAGTCTTTTTCCGAAGGAAATTACCCTCAGAGGCGTGGTTGTTACCACTCGTGGGTAAGGTCCATTAGGGCGTATATGTGATTATCATGTTAAAATGATAAAAAGAAGAAGAAAATAGCAATTTTATTATTATTTTTTTTAAATATATTTTTGAAAAATATTATACATGCATTTTTCTTCCAATGTATATTTTTCGAGTTATTTGACCGTTTCCAGACTTTTTAATGGAAACCATTCTCACTACAATTTACTCAGTTACAGCACCATCTACGATTTTCCCGTAGCCTACGATGATGCGCGGCGCTGTAAAGCCTATCATTTTGAACGATTTCTGTAAGCGAAAACGGGTCAAGAAAATAGTTTATATATAATCTGGTAGAGGGCGTCATTTCCGGGGAAAACAAACATGGGAATTACATTACTTTGAGTTCGTTTTAGCATTGTGTGACGCTTTAATTAGCTATATTTTCTTTAATGATTATTATATATAATAATTAAAACCGACATTTTTACTAATGCAAAGTATATATTACTAACAGAGAAATTTTGACGTCGATATATAAAGCCATTGATTAACTTCATGACGTCTCTGGAGAATTTTATAATTTTACAAAATTTTCTGCTTCAATTTATTTTTCTAATTTTTAGTCGTAGATAATAAGTTTAATAAAACATTTAGGCTGGGATTGCGGTGCCTCGCTTAAGATCAACTAATTCGGCGGGCTAAAATCATCCTCCGAGTCACTCGAGGCCTCCGTAATCCGGTTCTCCTTCTCCGCCGAAGTCGGTACTTTGGACGTCGTTGCCATAGCCTCCTCCGATACACTCCTATTCGATACATCATACAATACAGTTTTTAAAGGTTCAATAAACTGATCTGAAGGCAAACACTCCTCACGCTTATATACTTTTATTTCATTATCTATCTGATAAATCTTATCAAAACGAATGATTTGCATTATAATCAAGATGTAGATCAGAAATCAGGTACAAAAATAAGTTATGTAGATTCTGCCAATGTTCATAGTATAAAAGGTAATATACCATTTTACTTAACATGGGATTTAGATGGTAATTATCAAGAAAAAGTATCAACTGAACGAAATGAGGATGATATTCATAACCGGAAACTGAAACTAGGTTCAAACAAGAGTGTATCATTTAAATGGACTGTTCCTCAACAACTTCGAAGGTATATTGTTTCTAGTACTGTAAAATCTCAACCATGGGATACTGACAATTTGAAAGACAATTTTTTTAAGTTTGATAAGAATGAATACCGTTATCCTGGATGGTTTAATGGTTCAATTGGTAAATTGTTAACCAGTTTGAATATTGTGCGTGTTGGAGGTTATTTAGAGACTTACGATATAAACAAAACGTAAACGGCATTACAGTGCCTCGCGATCTTACGACAGCTTCGAAGCAGCCGTAAGTTAAGACGCAAGTGGATGCGCGCGCAACCGAAACAAATGTAACTGCGGCCTCTGATTGGCTGACTGCAGGAGGACTTACACCGAAGCACGAGGACTTACGCTGAGGCACCGTAATACGAAGTTACGACTGATCGCAGGAACGCCTATCCTACGATCGAGCGTAAGATACGGTAGAGCGAGGCACCGTAATCCCAGCCCTATTCCAGTATTAAGGTTTAAATATGTTAAGCATTATTAGATTAAACAGTAAGATATATACACTTTACTTCGTCATGTATTAATATTCGCATTTAAAATTGTCAATCTCCAGTATAACTATAGAATTGTAATGTAATCATTGAAAACAATCTCTAAATTTTTTAATTTAATTTTTATAATGAGAATACTGTTGTGATAGAACGATTTGATGGCTTAGAAAAGTACAAAATGAAAAAAACATGATATCTCATAATCAAGTATAAAGGGGGGTAACTCCCCCTTAATTTAGATAAATGGGTTTTTCATGCAGAATTTTCTGATTTCCTTTAAATTTTGTATATAGGTTCATTGTGGTAAGGAGCTTTCCTGATTAGTTTTGGGGGTCCATTGGTTAAGTATAAAGAGGGGAAACGGGGGATAACCCCCCTTAAATTAGATAAATGTGTTTTTCCTGCAGAATTATCCGATTTTTTTCAAATTTTGTATATAGGTTCATTGTTGTAAGACACTTCCCTGATTAGTTTTGGGGGGTGCATTGGTTAAGTATAAAGAGGGATACGGGGTCTAGTACCCCTCCCCCCTTAATTTAGATAAATTGATTTTTCATGCAGAATTTTTCGATTTGCTTCAAATTTTGTATATATGTTCATTGTAATAAGGCTCTTCCCTGAATAGTTTTGGGCTTTGATTGGTTGATTATAATGGGGGATGATTCCCCTTAATATATTGTCGATTTCTTTATTTTTCGAGGGGCGTATTTCAAATTCTTTGAAATTCTTTTCAAATTCTTTGAAATAAGGGTATAATATACAATCAGTGTGAATAGCCTGTGAGCTCAATGCTCTCAGTTTAACTGGGCAGTTTTCTTTTTATTATTTTATAAATCCTAGTTGTACATAAATTTTGTAAAATATTTATAATAAATTGTTTTACATTTCATTCTAATATGATCTAAATGATCAAGTACTTAAATAACCCCCCTCCCCTTCCTCTCTCCCCCCCCCCCCCCAAAAAAAAAAAAAGAAAAGAAAGGTAGGGTACTGAGAGCTCAATGCCCTCAGTTTAACTGGGCAGTTTACTTTTTTATTTTTGTTATTTTATAAATCCTAGTTGTACATAAATTTTGTAAAATATTTATAATAAATTGTTTTACATTTCATTCTAATGTGATCTAAATGATCACGTACTTAAATAACACCACTCCCCCCCCCCCCAAAAAAAAAAAAGAAAGAAAAGAAAGGTAGGGAAAAAACATCTACAATTGACAATGTTTAAAATCTTTATTATAACTTTTTTAAGAAAACTTTTTCTCTCAACATTTCTGCTGCTCTATTTATTACTTTATTATAACAGGATGAAAAAAGAATCATCTTAATAGCCTCAACTATCCAAAAATTTTGTGCACCTTTTCTTCCTCTGTAATTATGTGTGACTTAAAAGCACTGATTCATAAAATTCTTTCAAAGTGTGCTACAAATTTTAAGAAGGTAATAATTTTATTAAGTTATGTGAAAAATCCTTGTTATACATAAATTTTGTAAATTATTTATAATAAATTGTTTTACATTTCATTCTTCTAATGTAAAACAAATTAATAAATTATCAAGCACTTACCGCCCCCCCCCCCCCAAAAAAAAAAAAAAATAAAAGTATTTTTTAAAAGTTTTCTGCTGCTATTTATTACTTTATTATAACAATAAAAAATCATCTTAATTTCGTCAACTATCCAAAAATTTTGTGACACCCCCCCCTTTCCCTTTCACACAGAAAAGAATTCTGTATAATTATGTAGTATCAATAAAAAGATGAACAATAATCTAAATTCCTGCCACCCCCTTAGAAAAGATTGGGGGAATTTCTATAACCGTGGTTTGCCAGTAGATGGCGCTCGTCCCGGGAAAAATTCCCACTCCCTGTCAACTACTTTTGAGTCGAAAATAATAGGCTCTACAGCGACGTGCATCATCGTAGGCTACGGATTTTTCAAAGAAAATGTTAAATACAAAAGTTACGTACTTTTTTCTCATAGAATCCGAATCTGCAATGAAAAAAAAAAAAGGGGGAGGGGGAGGTTATTATTTACGATTTCAAAGTTGACCCCAAGGGACAGAGTTGGGGGGGGGAGGGCAACTTTGATATCCCTAAGCAGATTTTTTTAAAAATATTGAACATATATATCCCATTTTTCAATGCGATGTATATTTCTCGAATTATTCGACCGTTTCCAGACTTGTCGGACACCCTGTATATCTTACAATATATGTCCACATATGGTCAGGAATTATGCAGTTTGCCATACTATTCCCATGCCTACTCTTAATTGGAAAAAAAAAAAAACTAAGGCATAGAAAGAAAAATTAAAAGAAGTATGGATAACAAATATAATTTTTTTAATTCAAATTAAAAAAAATGGTTTTAAATCTTGACTACTTTGCTTAATTTTACATTGTTGCATTGGCTGTAAAAATTTAATCTTTTAAAAACCCTAATTCAAAGAGATTAAAAAAAAAAAAAAAAAATTCTCAGAGATGAAAGGAAAGAGATATTAGAACTTTGATTTAGACCTGCATCATATCATGTTGGCATCATTTCATCATTTTACTTTCTTCTATCTTTACAAGAAGAAAGTATTGGATTCATGAAAAATTTTGACGGATTTATACGTTTTAGAAGGTCCTGAACACGATTTGACTATTTTTAGAAAATGTCTGTCTGCCTGTATGTGACAAAAATTTTGTGGGTGCTCTATCTCAAGAACTAATGCTCGGAATTTAATAAAACTTCATATTCAGTTAGTCTCTGATATAAATTGGTGCTCATTAGTTTTTGGTAAAAATCACCGCCACTATGCAGCATTTCTCGCGATTTCCACAATAGCTCTATCTCAAGAACTAATGCTTGGAATTTAATAAAACTTTACATTCAGTTAGTCTCTGATATAAATTAATAGTTTTTGGCAAAAATCACCCAGCAGGTGGCGCTGCTATGCAGCATTTACACGATTTTAGAGATAGTCCTATCTCAAGAAATAATGCACGGAATTTAATAAAACTTTAGATTCAGTTAGACCTTGATATAAATTGGTGCTGATTCTTTTTAGTGTATGCGAAACCTGTGTGAGATAGAAGAAAGTTTTGGGATTGACACATCCGACTAGTTTCATTCCTGATTTGACTCTGTTTTGTTTTCGGGTTCAGTTTTGATACTTGCAGGTCATGTTTGAGTTAACTCGATTTTTCAAAAGAAAGTCCAGAATATTGCTTCAAATGAAAAATTATATATTTGAGTATGAATGAGTTTTAACCCCCTGACTGCTGAGCAAAAGGGCAAAACTGTAATGTTGTTTTCTCTGTAGTTTATTTAAAATGCTAAAAAAATATGAATTTTTAAACCTGATATAAAAAACTTAATTACGTATATAAGTATAATCCTTGAGAGTATTAATCCTTACTTGATGTTCTAAAACTACATTATATTTGTAGAATTATATTAATTTAAACAATGCTTCTATTGCAGTGAAGCCCACAGCATAGTGAACGGATATATCAGTTTGTGGCAGTGAGAAGGTTACCATGCTGACTTTTCTACATAAAAAGATAAAATTGATATTAAAGATATCAGTGTTTCCCCTAGACAGTTTCAGAAGGGCGCTCCACCCTGCCTGCCCTTTGGTTTACAAAATAGCATCTTTCTTGCCCCCCCATTCAAATAATTAGCGCCCTTCTTGCTCTTCAGTAAAGAAGTGTCCTTTCTTCTTTTTACATTAAAAAATTTGCTTTCATAGTAAAAATTGACTTACCGTAAAATCCCAAAAGTAAGCCCCCCCCCCCCACTTTTAAGCAATTTTGATTTTCTTTTCCATTCCCAAATATAAGCCCCCTCCCACTTTTAAGCAATTTTGATTTTCTTTTCCATTCCCAAATATAAGCCCCCTCCACCCCCCTCACATACACAAAAATTTTTATGCACAAAAAAATGATTTTAAAAATCTAAGGCAGGGAATTTTCATACTTTTGACATTTTTGGCAGATTTCCACTAATGTTTTTATATGATGTTAATGAAATCCCTCCCCTCCAGAGGCGGATTACCCATTAGGCTGAAGCCTAGGAGCTCTGAAGAAAAGGCCCCTGTGCTAAGGTTTTCTTTTGGGTTTTTTCTTCATGTTGGGCGGATATTTTATGCAAAAGAGAAATGGTGTACAATACTCTGTTTCACTCATTTATTGAATCTTTCAGGTTATCAACATATAGATGGTATTCCAAATGCCCCTTTTAATTTTTTCTATATTTATAAGAAGAAATTACTGGATTCATGAAAATTTTCGGCTTCCAGTTTGTACCGAATTATAACACTAAAGTTAATGGAATTTCAATGTTTACCCGCACTAACAGTGCTTCTTTCCATTTTTAGTGCCAGGAAACACTGAAATTTCATAGAAAACGAAGTATAATAATTTAGTAAGTTTTGGTCATAAAAGAATAGGATTTTTTTTTTTTTTATGTTCATTCATAAACGAAGTACATTTTTCTAAATATAACTTATAGAATACAGGGGCCGTATAAAAATTAAATATCGTATTTTAATATGTATAAAGCCCCTTGTACAACAAATGCCATGTCTAAAATCTGTACTTGTTGTAATTGGAATTATGTTTATATCTTCAGTGGTCTAAGCGATAAATGAGCAAACATGTAATTTGAATCACCCTGTATATATTCCTTTGTAGGAGGGGGGGGGTAAAAAAAAAGATCAAGCCTAGGGGCCCGAGTGGTAGTTGATCCGCCTCTGCTCCCCTCATATGAAATGTCTGTTTCCCTTCTCTGCCCTCTCTAACATTTTTTCTACAGCAAAATTTTTCATCTTTTTTGCAGTTTGACTTTCCCCTGGATCACATGTATATTTTATGTTTTGAAATAAATATGTTCTCTAAAATAACTCCCCATCCATTAACAAAATATCAGCTGTGAGAACAGCCAAACTACAAAAGGACTAAAATCTTCTCTCTGCCCCCCCCCCCCCCCCTCCTCCATGTCTAGAAATTTACTCCTTTTTCTGTGGATGGATTATGGAACTTTAAGGGGAGAATTACCGTAATTTCCGGCGTATAATCTGCAGCTCAAAGAGTCGTTTTTCGACCCAGAAATTTTATTCAATAATTGTAGTTAAATATTTACAGCGATCTTTTAAGTTACATTTTATAAAATAATATTTCTGGGTCGAAAAACGACTCTTTGAGCTGCGGATTATACGCCGGAAATTACGGTAGATGATCATTTATTTATTGTTGGTACAAAGTAACAATATAGCATAAAATCTTAAAAAAATAGTTTTAGAGATTTTAAAGTTTGTGTGCTGGGGGGGGGGGGGGGAGAAGCAATTTAGATAATTATTTAGTTATAGTTAAAAGAAAGTTATAAATAAATTTTTAAAAAAATTAAAGACTTCAAAGTATGTACTAGGGTGGGGGGAAGGGACAAAGGAAATAAAGAGGACTTTATAGATGGGAGGGGGGGGGGGAATAATGTAGATCCTTATTTAAATATTGTTGGGAAAAAAATCACTGATACAGCAGAAAAAAATTAAGAATGTTAAAGATTTTAAATTTTATGAGATGCATTTGGAGTGGAGGATCTTCATGAGATAAGGTTTGGGGGAGGAAGGGGGAGAGAAGCAGAGATTTTAAGAGGAGGCAGTTATTTATTTTTAATATAGAGCATTTAATAAGTTTGAAAAGAAGTTTAAAATTAAAAAGTTATAAAAGTTAAACTATGCATTTTTGGTACCACAGGGGGGCAAAGGGGGAAACAGTAATTTTGAGAGGAGATTTAGATGATTGATTATTTATTGTTACAATAAAATAATAAATTAAGAAAAATATTTAAAAGATGATTTTTAAAAACTTTAAATCTTTTTTTTTTTTGGGGGGGGGGGGGGGGAATTTATTTTATTTTTTAAATATGTCGAAATACGGAATATTCTTGTCCCTTTTTTACTTCTAAATTAATTATAAAAACAGGTTTTTAAATGATTTTTTTTTAAACTCCCTATCCATTAACAAAATATCAGCTGTGAGAACAGCCAAACTACAAAAAGACTAAAATCTTCTCTCTGCCCTTTCCCCTCCATGTCTAGAAATTCACACCTTTTTCTGCGGATGGATTATGGAACTTTAAGGGGAGAGTTAGATGATCATTTATTTATTGTTGCTACAAAGTAACAATACAGCATAAAATCTTTAAAAAATAGTTTAAAAGATTTTAAAGTTTGTGGGATGGGGGGGTGGGGGGGGGGTGGGGGAGGGAGAAGCAATTTAGATAATTATTTAATTATAGTATCAAGAAAGTTATAAATAGATTAAAAACTTCAAAGTAGGTACTGAGGGGAGGGGGGGGGGGGTGACAGAGGAAATAAAGAGGACTTTTTGGATGGGAGGGGGGGGGGGGGGGTAATGTAGATCCTTATTTAAATATTGATGGGGAAAAAAATCACAAATAGAGCAGAAAAAAATTAAGAATTTTAAATTTTACGAGATGCATTTGGAGGGGAGGATCTTCATGAAATAAGGTTGGGGGGGGGGGGGAGGCAAGGAGAAAGAAGCAGAGATTTTAGAAGGAGGGGTTAATTTAGGTGGCAGGTTGGAGTTATTTATTTTTAATATAGAGTATTAAGTCTTAAAAGAAGTTTAAAATTATAAAGTTATAAAGGTCTATGCATTTTTGGTACCAGAGGGGGGGGGGGGGGGGCAAAGGAGGAAACAGTGATTTTGAGAGGAGATTTAGATGATTGATTATTTATTGTTACAATAAAATAAAAAATTAAGAAAAAAAATTTTTTTTTTTTTTGGGGGGGGGGGGGGGGGGGGAATTTATTTATTTATTTTTAATCTACCGAAATACGGAAGATTCTTGTCCCTTTTTTACTTCTAAATTAATAATAAAAACAGATTTTTAAATGATTTTTAAAAAAAAATCTCGATTATAAGCCCTTTTCCCAAATTTAATCTTTTTTGATTTTGAAAAAGGGGGGCTTACAATCGGAATTTTATGGTAATGTTATCTTTAAAAAAGTGCCCTGACTTTTAAATATTAAAAGTGGCTTTAAAAACCAAAAGAGTGCCTTTACCAATAAAAAAAAAAATGCCTTTAAGAATCTGAAAAGTGCCCTTTCCCACCAGCAGCACCCTGCCTCTTTTTAAACCTAGGGGAAACTGAAGATATGATTATAGACTATTTTTTAATATCATTAAATTGCGCATCAATTATTATTATTTATTTTATTTCATTTATTTTTTTGAGGGGGGGGTGTGTGTTGTGGATTGCCAGAATGTTTGTTATCGGATTTGGTTCAGGTTAGACACTACTTTGATTATCTCAGATAAACTAAACCTGAAAAAGAGAGAGACTGTTACCTGAAATTTTTTAACTATGCAGGAAGTTAACATGGAAGCAACAAAAAGAGGAAACTGTATTATCAGAAAAATAAGATTTTATTAATTTTAACAATATTAGGCAAAAAGCTTTAGCATACACAGTACACAAATACATTGTTTATTATAGAGAATAACAGTTAAAAAATGGCACTTTTTAGCAATTCTGCATGTCACAGGTACATGCAACATCACTATTTATAATCTTAAAAAATATAAAATAACATTCCCAATAAAATTTATCTTCCTAATTTAGGCGTACAAATATACTAAAGTCAAAGACGGCATCTTCAAGGCACGCTTTTAACATAAACTGCAAACAAATACAGCATAACTCTTTATTATGGATCAGAAGATACACATGTAAGTATATTCACCATACAAAAGCCTTTCGACATACATCATGTATGCGATGCTTCTTATCTCTATTCATAAGTACCAAACTATTCAAAAGAAAAAAAAATGAAAGTCTGCATAGTTTCAAGAGAGAAAAATGGAAATTTTAAGTATGAAAAAAGATTTTTCACCTATTTTTAATCTAAAAATTTGGTTAATAACTCACTTAATAACCCGAATAATATCATAATAGTAAAAAAGCACCAAGAAACTGGGTGATCAATTTTAACTACATATGTTAAAATTGTTGGATTTGTTTTGTAGACACTTATTTAATTTAATTCGAGTGCCATTAAGGTAGATGAAGAAGGATAACAATATTTATTGCTAGAGACTATTTTACTATATTGCGGCTGGTACAAGACTGCCGAGAATTTGCTGATTGTGGCACACTGGTGTTTCAGGCACTGCTAGCATCATCCCTCATGAATTACATTAATATAAAACAGTTAACAACATTTTCAACAAAGTCTATCAAGGAATAGTTTTCCTCGTGGAGGAAGGAATTCTTGAACCTGTAAAGACAGTGGAGCCAGCAGCACCAATTGTAACCATTATTGAAATGTGATGGTTGCCCCAGTAGCAGAAACAGTGCAGCACGGCACAGAGCTGCAGATTAATTTAGACTTTGCAGATCAATATAGCAGTTTAAAATAAAATTCTAAGCTATGAAAAATGGCTAAAATTTCTTTTTTTGTCTGTAGATTTATTGTATTTTCTTCTTAAGCGTTCTTTATAAATACAAATTTTGCTTATTTTATGAGTTACTGTAATTTCTTATGACAGTAAGCTTGATCTGGCATTCTTGGGTCACAGATAAATTTTGGTTTGCTGCAGATTAACACGGAAAATTCTGCTACTGGGATGGTTGCATTAAAAACACTTTGTATAAAACAGCACTATAAAAATTTATATGATACTTCCTTTCTTTGGAAGTCTTGGCATTATAGAAAAAACAGCAAGATTGAATTTGTAGAAAAAATTAAAATTTTCAAAAGAACTTGCTAGTAAACTTTGTTTACATTTTAAAACCTTGCCAGATTGATCACCTATCTTTAACATGTTGACCGCTCCACGAGTCCATATGGTCTCATGCATCACTTCCATTCTGTGCACTGTAAGACTATACTGTCTCATGTGCAGATCGTCTGTTTGCTTCATAGCACCATCTGTTGGATAAGACTGAATGACATGCTTCAGGATTGCCAACATAAATCACAACCAAAGGGATGCGTTAAATAGCTGTACCAGCGCTAAATAAAAGATGACATGTTGGCAGTATTGTTTGATGTTCTATGTTTTGTTTGTGTTTCCAACAAGGGATAGGCAATTTAAACTTGAACCTGAGTAGAGTTAAACGCAATGGAAGTATTACCAGCTTAATAAAAGTTCATACCACTTGTAGATTTACATATTTTATTTAAAAGCAAATAATAGCTTTTTCAGGAAATAATGATGCAGATGCAAGCAGTGCTACCAACTCTGAAAAAACAGTCCGGTAATTTTGAAGCCACAAAAAAAGTGCAAACAGACATTGACATTTTGTGCAACCTATCTTGTGCAGCACAAGCTTTTTTTTTATGTGCTGACTGTTTTGCGAAATTTAAGAAAACTTAATTTCTGAAAAGGGTAAATTTGAGAGAGTTTGAAGAAAATAAAGCAATTTTGATCTTTTTTTTTTAGGAAAGAAGACTGGTGTAAATAACACTGTGATGAAGTCCTTTTTTGTCCATATAAGACAACATGATGAACCTCTTTTAGACTAAAATGTCTAAATGCAATTGATTTTGCTCTATTTTTCAAATAAAAACTCATTTCTTGAGTAATATTTTAACCAAAATCCTCCATTGTCTTATAGCATTCTGTACAAAAGGTGATTTCGAAAAAGTAATCAGTTTCAGGCTGGGCGGTCAACGTGTTAAGAAATAATTATAAATGTATATACATACGCTATCTGCTCAAATTTTTCACAATTTAATACATATATTGAGAAGCAATTTAATATTTACATAAATAAGTCATATACCAATGCAATACATAGTACATATGGTTAATAAATAAGTGATATAAGATTAGAAATATTTTCATTGGTTGCCCTTTCATTTTCATGGCTGTTTATATTTGCATGGCTTAGATGTACCATTTGCCCTCAGTCTGCCATCTTGTTTTTTTATTAAATTTTATTATAAAATATAAATAAATTAGTCAAATTAAATAACGTGTTTATAATAAGTAAATATGGATGAAAATTATTTTGGAAATAAGAAACAAAACAAATGTGCTTTGATTTAAAAAACAAGATGGTGGACTGAGGGCGAATGGTACATCTGTTCTCTTATAAATAATTACGATAATGTTTCACATCGAAACACTTACAACAAGGGATTCTTCATCAGTGGAAGTAAAAGGAAAATAATAAAAGAGCATTTTATGAATTTCTATTCAAAATTAAATTGTCTTGATTTATAAATTAAAATAACATGAAAATAGTATATAAAACCATTATAATTTCAGCATATTCAACTGACATACTTCCAATAAAATGAAAATTGTTGAATATGTTTTAATTATGTTTTAATAACTATTTTCATTTCATTTGAACTTACATATGTTGAGAGTATGTTTTAATACCTATTTTCATTTTATTTGAACTATGTCTGTTGGATATGTTGAAATTATGTTTTAATTACTGACATATTTCAAATAAAATAAAAAGTTATTAAAACATTATAATTTCAGTATATTCAGCTGACACATTTAAAATGAAATGAAAATAGTTGTTAAAACATAATTGAACACATTCAACAGACATATTTCAAATAGAATGAAAATAGTTCAACATATTCAACAGACATAGTTCAAATAAAATAAAAATAGTTATTAAAACATAATTTCTGCATATTCATCAGACATATTTCAAATAAAATTAAAATAATTGAATCCATTTGGACACTACACTGTTCACTAGTATTTTAAAAACACAAATTGCACAAATTGTGCTATTAGTTGCTAAAATCAGTGTAAAAATTGTTTTAAACTCATAAAAGAGCTAAAATCCTACATGTTTCGGCTTTAAACTTAAAGCCATCATCGGGGAAGAGGAACAACACAAACGACTACTGATCTTTTAATTTTCGACACGAGAAAATTGAAATCAACAGTATGGAAAAATTTAAATAAAATAAGCGGGCGCTCTCTGTTGCCAAAGAGCGAAAAACAAAACAATGAATTAACAAGGGGTTAAAAATGTATCCCATAAACTAGGTATGTTGAAAGAAAAGTTATCATTACAAATACAATCTTTTCTAATTTTAATTTCCAATGATTCCCTAATGGCGGCTTTAAATGGGTTATTGAACCTATGGATAATTCTTGCTTTATCGAAATTAATTACAGTATCATTATTTTTAGCATAAAACCGGGAGAGTGCAGTGGATAACTTTCCAAATTTTATGTCGTTTTTATGCTCTTTTAACCTTTCCAAAAACTTTCTTTTAGTCATACCAATGTAAAAAATAATATTATTATTTAAGCTAATGGGGATTTTATAAACACCTGCGAATTGATCAGGGGGGATAGGATCTAATTTACATGAAACTAAGTCAACCAATTTTCTGGGAGGGACAGCAATAAGATGGATATTGTATTTACGGAGGGCCCTTTTAATCCTTTCAAATATAATAGGTATATATTGGAATTTACGATAGTTTGGTTTATTATTGCTAGGGACAGGATGCTGAATTAAATGGCCATTGAATTTTTCTATAATTTTCTGTACGTGATGAGCGGGGAAACCATGGTCAATGGCGATATCTCTGATAAAATTAAGTTCATCTTGGATGAATTCACTTGAACAAACCAGAAAAGCACGCTTGATGAATGAATTGAAGGCAGCAATCTTATAAGTGAAAGTTGTAGAGGCATTAAATGGGATTATTGTGTTACTTCTCATCGGTTTACGATAGACTTTACGTTTTAGGTTGTTGTCATCTTTAATTAATTGAATATTCAGGAACGGTAGTGATGAATTTTCTATTTCCAACGTAAACTTAATATTTTCATCTATTTCGTTTATTTTTGAGAGGAAAGATAGGAGTTCTTGCTTTCCATGATTCCATGTGATAAAGATATCGTCCACGTATCTTAGCCAAACTTCTGGTGTTAAATTCAAACTTTTAAAAATAAATTCCTCCATCGGTCTATTTCCGGTCTGTTGGCTGAATTTAAACTTAGACCGATGGAGGAATTTATTTTTAAAAGTTTGAATTTAACACCAGAAGTTTGGCTAAGATACGTGGACGATATCTTTATCACATGGAATCATGGAAAGCAAGAACTCCTATCTTTCCTCTCAAAAATAAACGAAATAGATGAAAATATTAAGTTTACGTTGGAAATAGAAGAAAATTCATCACTACCGTTCCTGGATATTCAATTAATTAAAGATGACAACAACCTAAAACGTAAAGTCTATCGTAAACCGATGAGAAGTCACGTACAGAAAATTATAGAAAAATTCAATGGCCATTTAATTCAGCATCCTGTTCCTAGCAATAATAAACCAAACTATCGTAAATTCCAATATATACCTATTATATTTGAAAGGATTAAAAGGACCCTCCGTAAATACAATATCCATCTTATTGCTGTCCCTCCCAGAAAATTGGTTGACTTAGTTTCATGTAAATTAGATCCTATCCCCCCTGATCAATTCGCAGGTGTTTATGAAATCCCCATTAGCTTAAATAATAATATTATTTTTTACATTGGTATGACTAAAAGAAAGTTTTTGGAAAGGTTAAAAGAGCATAAAAACGACATAAAATTTGGAAAGTTATCCACTGCACTCTCCCGGTTTTACGCTAAAAATAATGATACTGTAATTAACTTCGATAAAGCAAGAATTATCCATAGGTTCAATAACCCATTTAAAGCCGCCATTAGGGAATCATTGGAAATTAAAATTAGAAAAGATTGTATTTGTAATGATAACTTTTCTTTCAACATACCTAGTTTATGGGATACATTTTTAACCCCTTGTTAATTCATTGTTTTGTTTTTCGCTCTTTGGCAACAGAGAGCGCCCGCTTATTTTATTTAAATTTTTCCATACTGTTGATTTCAATTTTCTCGTGTCGAAAATTAAAAGATCAGTAGTCGTTTGTGTTGTTCCTCTTCCCCGATGATGGCTTTAAGTTTAAAGCCGAAACATGTAGGATTTTAGCTCTTTTATGAGTTTAAAACAATTTTTACACTGATTTTAGCAACTAATAAGCACAATTTGTGTTTTTAAAACATCATAATTTCAACATACTCAACAGATGTAGTACAGATAAAATTAAAACAGTTATTAAAACATTATAATTTCAGCATTTCAACTGACACATTTCAAATCAAATGAAAATAGTTATTAAAACATAATTTCAACATATTTAACAAACATATTTCAAATAAAATGAAAATGTTTATTAAAACATTAAAATTTCAACATATTCAACAGACATAGTTGAAATAAAATAAAAATAGCTATTAAAACATTATAATATCAGCATTCCACTGACACATTTAAAATAAAATGAAAATAGTTATTAAAACATAATTTCAACTTATTCAACTGACATTTTTCCAATAAAATTAAAATAGTTATTACAACATTTTAATTTCAACATATCTAGTTCAAATAAAATGAAAATAGTTATTAAACATATAAATTCAACACATTCAACAGACATAGTTCAAATAAAATTAGAATAGTTATTAAAACATTATAATTTCAGCATATTCAACTGACACATTTCAAATAAAATAAAAATAGTTATTAAACATATTAAGAACATATTCAACTGACATATTTCCAATAAAACAAAAATAGTTATTAAATCATTATAATTTCAACATATAGGTCAAATAAAATGAAAATAGTTATTAAAACATTATAATATCAGCATATTTCACTGACACATTTCAAATAAAATGAAAATAGTTATTAAAACATATAATTTCAGCATATTCAACTGACACATTTCAAATAAAATAAAAACAGCTATAAAAAGCATTTTATTTTAAGATTTCACTTAAGGATTGCCTCCCTATAGCAATGATCTCTTAACAACATTGTAGTTTTTATATATGTTGATATAGTTGAACCTCATTAATGTGAATACTCAAGGGGAAACTTTTTTGTTCATGTTAAAAGTAGTTCGTGTTATCTGAACTTAAATACATTACATACAACTGGACGGGGCAATCGGAAACAGTTCGTGCTAAAAGTAATTCGCGTTAAGCGTGTTCATGTTAACGAGGTTTGGCTGTATATGTAAAGACTATTTAAAAACTACAATGGTGTTATGAGAGCTTAAAGAAAAAAAAATCAAATTCATATAATTGAATTCACTAAATGATTTGTTTTCGATCTTGTATAACACTTTTAAACAAACTTCAATTAGAAAAGCAGTAAATATAGATCCTAAATTAAACTAAAAGGACCAAAACACTCCAAGAAATTTTTTTTTTATTTTACCCTATCAGGAAGTAAACTAATACTTTTCTACCCATCTTTTTCACCAAGAACCTCTGCTTCTTTTCTGTGGTTTGACAGAAATTTTTAACAGCATAAATAAATGAAAAAGTTAAAAAGACAATATCATAGTCTTTAAAAACCTTTTCTCCTTACTTTTAACACTGTTAATAAATTGAAAACTCATCCTAGAATATATAATTTTCATGTTGATTTCATTATTTTAAATTTAGCGAGGAAATATATGCAGCAAATTCTTGGAATTTTATCAATTTCAGGCAGCAATAATAATAATAAAAGAAAATTATAAAATAAAGACAATGATTTCAAAATATTTTAGGATTTTATTCATTTTTGGTCTAAGATTTTATTGGAGCAAATTTAATGTTAATGTCAATATTCTGTTGTAGATGAAGAGAGATTGAAAACAGCAAATCAATCATATAGCAAATGATATTGGATCGGTTGGCTAAAGGAAGGTTTTAAATATTTCTTTAAAAAGTAACAAAAAATAATTACAGTTGGATATCTACTAAAACTTAAAAATCTGGAAAATATTTTATAATTTTTAAATAAAATGAAAATCTGGAAGAAACTGATTCATTATTGATAATTATTAATTGGTATTAATTGATACTACTGATATTGAAATTGTTTGGATGAAAAACCTGTAATATCCTGCACAAAATAAGAGAATTGGAAGCTCAGCTCTGTGACATGTGCACAAAGACGGTCTTCCGAAGCATTTTTTAATGGAAAATATTTTTGACAGGCATTGGATACAAATGGTTTCTCTGCAATATGGACATGACAATGACATCTTAAGTTTGTTTTTTTGTGTGAGTGATTTTTGACATACATCACACACCAGAGTTGTATAATATAGACGCATACGTGTATGCCGTGCACAGAAAATTTTCTGCAAAATTAAGAACTTTGCAGAAAAAAAATTAGAAAAAAAAAATAAATAAATAAACAATTTTTGTTTTTGTAATTTTTTCTTAAATATCAAAAAATAAAAAAAATATTCTCCAATTTTATGTACGATTTATTTACTGTTTGTGCACAATTCAAAATTTAAAGATGCAAAACATTGTTGTGACATTACAGATCCTTGCGAAGAGGTCAAAATATTAAGGATTGGGCTGTTTCTAAATGCATTGAAAAAATAATTGATAAGAATTCAGCTCTTCCTATCACGGGATTTTAGCTTTATTATTATTTTTAACCAAAATAATTATTCTTTAATTAATATTAATCAATTTTAAATGGTAATTATTTTAAACAACTCTAATTCATGTCATCAAATTAATATAACACGTAATTTTATTAAGCTTTGAATTAATTTGCAGAAAGTTTTTGACCCAATATTTATGTGCGCCGAAAGTTTTTGGTTTTATACAAGTCTGTCACACACATAGTTTCTCTATGGTGTGGGTTATAAGATGATTTTTAAATAACTTTATGGAAACGATTTCTGACATATATCACATGGAACAAGGTTTTTTTTCCAGTTTAGAAGTTAAGATGTTTTTTAGAAAATGATGTGGATGCAGTTGACTTTTGACATACATTGCACACATGTGGTTTCTCCCCTGTGTGGGTTCTAAGATGACATTTAAAATATTTTTTATGAAAATGATTTCTGACATTGGCAGAACAGAACTCTGTTTCCTCCAATATGGGAATAAAGGTGAATTTTCAAAACTTTAATGTTTGAAAAGGATTTTTGACATATGTCACACACATGGTTTCTCTATGGTGTGGGTTATAAGATGATCTTTTAAATAACTTTATGGAAAAGATTTCTGACACATATCGCACTGAGCTAGATTTTCTCCAGTATGGAAATTAAGATGTTTTTCAGAAAATGATGTGGATGCAGTTGTCTTTTGACATACATTGCACACATGTGGTTTCTCTCCTGTGTGTGTTCTAAGATGACATTTAAAATATTTTTTTGAAAATGATTTCTGACATTGGCAGCACAGAACTCTGTTTCCTCCAATGTGGGAATAAAGGTGAATTTTCAAAAATTTAATTTTTGAAAAAGATTTTTGACATATGTCGCACACATATAGTTTATCTCTGATGTGTTTTCTATAATGATAATTGAAATATTCTTTTGGAAATGATTCCTGGCATATATCGCACAGAACAAAGTTTCTTCCAATATGGGAATAAATATGATTTTTTAAGAGTTCACTGCTTGCAAATGATTTTCGACATAATCTACAGATATCTCTAGTGTGGGTTCTAGGACGGTATTTTAGGAGGTCTTTAATATATAATGTCCGCCATGAAACTTGGTTCTCTTCTGTATTCCCCTCATTTTTAACATGGCTTCCAAGATGATATTTTAACATGTCTTCCGGATATGCTTCCTGACATATATTGCACGGAATTATGTATCCTTTTACATGGGAATAAAGATGAGTGTTTAAACATATGATGTGTGGAAATGATTGTTCACATAAATCACACACATAAGGCTCTCCTCCATTGTGGATTTTAAGATGATAGTTTATGCATTTTCTCGAAATTAATTTTGCACATATATGACATGAAATTAGGTTTTCTCCAATATTCTTTTCATTTTGGTGTTGAAATCTTGATGCATTTTCCATTACAAACTTCTTAAGAGATAATTATTGGTTGCTAATAAAAAATTGCTTTATATGAAGCTTTGTTCAAAAGGTTTTGAAATTAAATATACACATATATATATATTTAAAATGACTGATATTTTAAAGGCCAATCTGTCTTTACTATATATACCTATTTGATATGGTTGTGCCTATTTGACCTTTTCACAAATATATTATTTTCCAATTGGATGAAACAAGAATGGTTTTAAGCAGTCAAATAAATTTAGATTCAAGAGATTAGTTGATCTTGTGGAAAATGGTCTTGTAAAAATTTTCTCAAGCACCTAAAGATGTCTCATGAATTTTAACTGCATCTAAATAAAGGAAGATAAATTTATTAATGCTTTAAAAAAATGAGCTAATTAAAATTCTTTTACATATTAAAAGAACAATAGGTAACCTTAACAAAAAGTAGCAAATGCATAAAAATAAATAGGAATAAATATGTTGGTTGAAAACAGGGGTTGATGCAGGTTTTTTTTTTTTCTTCGGGCCCATTTTGTGAAAAGTAAAGGTTATTTTTGTGAAATTTATTATATTTTTGAGAAAAATAACATTTTGTAACAAAAGCTGAAATCCAGTTAATCAATTTCGAACAATAATTTATAAAAAAAAACTTTTTTAAATCCTTTTGCTGAAGTTTTCCCTCTCTGGTGAACTTGTTTGTTTACAAATTAAACATTTTAAAAATCACAAAATAATAAATAGTAAGTTTTTATGGAATAGAATTTTGTGAAGGGGTCCATTTTATCAAATTGATTTTTGTGAAGGGGCCAATTTTATCAAATTGATTTTACTGAAGGGGACCATTTTATTAAAAAGATTTTTGTGAAGGGTCTCTAAATAGGCCCCAAATATTTTCTGGATCGACCCCTGGTTGAAATACCTAAAAAAGAAAAACACAAAAAAATAGTTTGTAAAAGAAATTGTGATGGATACAATTAAAAATATAAATTGATCATAATTTAAATAAAGCAAAATAAATTATTTTGAAACAAGGGAGGAGATTTCTCTGACTTTTTGCATACCAGTATAATCTTAGAAAAAATATGCTGTTAAATTGCAGAATGTTCCGATTAAATAAAAAAAAAATTCTCCAAGATTATACTGGTATGCAAAAAGTCAGAGAAATCTCATGCCAGTGAAACAGAATTATAATTCCTAATGTATTTCACTCAATATTACATTCAGCCTTATTTATCAATTTATTACTGTATATGTAATTATTATACATACATAGCATGAGACAAAAGCTCTGCAACACATCTTAAGTGTTTCTTTCATACCACTATATTTCCTTTTTTTCTTGGGAGGGGGGGGGGCAGGAGGGGGGATAACGCACATTTTGAAAACATGTATTTTGTTCATATTGTAATAGATTTGGGAGTTTTTTTTTATCACAATATTCAGTGCTTCTTTCAGACTATTTTTCTTTTGGGGGGGGGGGGGGGGGGGAAGGGGATACATGAATTTAAAGAACATAATTCATTAGTTGTAATTAGTAGTACACTGACGCTGAATAATAGTGTGCAAGGAAAAAACACTATTATCATGTACACATAGAAGGGAGATTAGAAGTAACACCCAGAAGATAAGAAAAATGGGTACTTCTCTGCTATCCCGTCGACCACTTTTCATAACAAAAAACTATAGCCAAACTTTAGGATTTAATGCCAAAAATGCATGATTGTGGTGTCAAACACTTGACGTCAGAACATATGTTTGTTATGTCATCAAGTGGTTTTTAATTCGACATTTACCTGTACTTTTCATTATGTTTTACCGATTCATTACTTATTTCGCTAAGTAAAATATAAAAAAACGGAGGTGCCATGATATTAAAAGATATAGAGCTATGAAAAATTGTTGTTAATCACATCTACCTACGAACAGTTTCAACTGATGTCACCAGCTGAGAGGGATAATTAAGAAAAATATTGTAAATAAATATACAATTTTTTTTTTCTGTTTTCAACAATATATTGCAAATTTTATTGTTTAAACTTACTATGGTGAATGAGGCTTTTCTGAATTTCTTGTATTTTTCTTTAGATTCCAATGGCAACATTCTTCCATTTGTTTACTGGGCGTTTGTTTGGCGATATTTTTTTTGCTATGGAAAGTGGTCAACAGGATAATGGAGAAGTACTGAAAAATGTTACAATTACAATTGCAGATATACATACATACAGTTACAGGAAAAAGTTCTGCACTGTTTGAAAACATACGTTTTTGAACATGCAAGTATATTTTTAAAACTTAGCCTTAATTCAAACTTTAACACATCATGTGCATTGTTTTAAAGATATTTTACATATAAATCAAAAATTCTTAATGTTTTATTAGAAACCAGCAGCATTATTTGAAAAGTTATGAAAAAAAAAAAGAATGATACATAAAAAGCACAACCAATCAATGAAAAATTGAAATTGTTCTTCAACCCATTATTGTTTTTGTTTTCTTATATCAATTTTATTTAAATATAATATCTAAAATGTATAGTATATGTGGGTCTATGTAATGTAGAGTTTTAAAACGCTATCTTAATGCATTCTCCTCAATTGTATATATTTTTTCCTTTTAGAGATATTGCCTTCATAATTACCTTCTAGCAGTTATAAAGAATTATTTATTTGATAACATTTAATAGAAGTTTATAAATGTTTTAGTAGAAGACATTTATGAGTGCATTAAAAATAAATTAATGTGGATGTGAATTAGCTGCACACCACCTTTTTAAAAAAATAAAAGCTGTCTCTTTTAAATTAAAGCCAGCTTTATTTAAGTCGTTAAAACCAAAAAAAGAAGGTGTTTTTTTTTTTTAGGCCTGGCTAAAATCCAGGGTGGTAAAATTAGGTGAAATTGCATATTTTTCATCAAAAACTACGAATAATACGAACTTTGAGCTTTTGTAAGTTATATAAATCCAAACAAAATGCAAAAAATATTGTTGAAATCGTACAGGATAAACCTTCTAATATTAAAAAGTGAAATAATTGTCAGTATAACAAAGTCAAATTTTAGTCTTATTTCATGGGCCAAAAACACTGCTTATGGACCCTGATTCTTTCTTCTGGCATAAATTTTCCATCTTTTGCCGTACAGCTCTGTCACCAAGTTTTCTTAAAAACATTGTTTCAGGGGAATCACACTGTTCTTGTTGTTTCAACCAAGCAAGGCTTTTTGATAAAGACTCAAAAGCATCATTGTTATCAATCCTTACTTGAAAATCCTTCTTGCTATCATCATCATCTTTTGGAGAATGTCGGACTTCTCCGATAAATCCTCATCATTAAGCAACTGGAAAGCTGCATCTTCCATGTCGCAATTCAACCAATCTGTAATTTCTTTGATACCATAGTGTTCAATACCTGACATCGTGATAAAAAGGTTTGAAAATTGAGCAGCAATGTCTAACATTTTCATCTGCGTCAGTTGAAAAATTCGGCAACATTTTTTCAGACTTTGTTAGAAAGGACCATTGGCATACACAAGAAATTTGAAAAAAAAGAAAAAATCACTCTGAAAAGAAAAAAGGTTTTATGGAGTGTTCTGGTTAAACGAGGGTCTGATAATCAAGGTTCTACTGTATGTGAAAATAAATTCTCAAGTTACTTCAAACTTCTACAATATGACGACAGATTCTTGGTGCTTTTTTACTTCTATTTTATTCTGTTATATCTTTTATCTCAAATTAAAAATCTTTAAAAAAAATGTCTTTCAAAATAAAGTGTTAAAAGTACATAGTTGGCAAAACTGTTTGTCATAGACCTCTAGTTACAATATACAGTAAAAGTACAATTTCAGACTACTTTACTTCTGTCTTCTGAGACAAGCAATATAAAGCTTGCATAATCTAGACCAGGGATTCTCAAACTATGGTACGCGTACCAGTACTGGTACGTGAAGCTCTGGCTACTGGTACACAGAAGTCCAATACTGGTACGTGAAATAAAATACAAAATGCAGCATATTAATATGGAATCAAAAACGGCTTGTCTTTATTTACTTGGAAGCTTTCAAAAAAATTTCGAATGCGATTTAGGACCTGTAAACGCTTTTTCTATTTTTTGTTACGCGAAATGTTTCGTATAGCAGACTTGCTTAAATTCGCACCCACCGCTTATGATAGAATCAGTTTTTCAGAATTAAAAACACAAGTATTAGATTTATATGCATAAAAATTGAATTTTTAAGACCTAATTTTAAAATTAATATATGAATGAAGTATTTTTAATTAGCGGAAGAACTGCTTTTAAACATGCTTTATAAATTGAATTATCTGAAGGAAAAATCTGAATGCTTGGAAGTAGGAGGAACTATTGTGAGTAGGAGGAGTTAAAACAAAATAACATTCCAAGTGTAATTTATAACCCATTGTTCTCTTTGTACTAGAAGAGCTTCTAGGAGGTGTTGAAATGAAAGTTTTATTTCAAACATAATTCATAAATTAATTCATTATGTTCATTGAAATATTTTTCTTCTCTTGTACAAAAAGTGTTATAGTTTCCCCCTATTTCATGGAAACCAGTTTTTAAGAGAATAAGGTTATTTAAAATGGTCAAGAGAGTAAGATTATTTAAATCAAACAAAAACTGTGGTCATATGCAGTGCGGATTTGAGATAGAATCCACATATGTATTGAGGTGGTATATTCATAAATGTGTGAAGAAACTTGCAAGTGCTTGCCTACTGAGCGACATTATTGTCACATTTAAAGGTATCCAGATTATTAATACGGTTGTATTGAGCCTATGTTAAATGCGCTAACTAAGCTTTGAATAAGAAATTCGTTTTTCATTTGAGGCACCCCAGTGGCGTAGCTACATTTTTTGGCGCCCGGGGCAAGAACAAACTTTGCGCCCCCCCCCCCCTACAAATAAAAAAAATAACCGATTTTTTTTTTCTAAAGGCGAAAAAGTCCTTCCGGCTTGTACCGAGAGGAAAAGGTAGTTCTCTCTTCTTAGTTTTTCAGAATTCAGTTAATCTTACTCAAACACAAGAAGCTAAATCGCGTGAACCTGACTATCGAAGATTCCTAGTTAGCTTCAATACTGAATTAGGTGAACACTTAGCTTTAGTCCAAGATGACTTCATGTAAAGCGGCCTACTTTTATCGGCAAATTTCGCGATATTTAGCCAAATACCGCGTCATACAGTTATATACACTTTTAGAATTTAAATTTTTCAACCATCGTTTTTTTTCCTTGACACTTTTTAAGGTGCATTTCATAAAATTAAAAAGTTAATAAAGTTAGTAAAATTAATTTTAGTAGAACAATTAGTTTAGTTTCTAAAAATAAAATATTAAGTAAAAAGTAATTTTTTTTTTTTTTGTATTTTAAAATTTGTAATGACATTTTAACTAATTAACTTTTTGAAAATCTGGTCATTACAGTTATAGAGCACATTTGTAAGGGAAGTATGAAAGAAAAATATTGCGAAAAGTTAAAAATTGTAGGAAACGTGTAGTTTTAAAATTTTCTTTAAAAAATTTTCAATCAAACATTTTTAACACATTATCAATTGGATCACAATAATTCATTTTGCTTTGTTAAATAATAAAACTTTCATAAAACTATTTCATAATTTTCAATAAAAACTACATCTTAAAATTTTACAACGGTACACCCTGTTTGCAAATTTTTATTACCGTAAAACTTTTACTTTGATTATCACAAAGAAAAAAATGGATATATATCTTTGTCCATTCAGATGAAATTTCGTTATTTTCTGTCTTTTTTGCTTTCTTTTAATCGTGATTTCTGGTTTAAAAAACAATCTAAAAAACCATTTACAAACTTTATGAGTTTGTTGTTTAAAAGTAACGGTGTAACTTTGGTTGCGTCCCGACACTTATAATATTGTGGCTATAAAAATATAATATTGAGGCTTAGCCATAAAAAGTATGTAGATGATCTCTGCAATAGCATACCTGACTTATAATAAATCCCGGATATAACGAGCGGGGAATTTGATTTCCAATATAGTAATCCCCCAAAAGTGTGGTATATAGTCTGCCCCGTTTTTCTGGTAGCTTTAATGAATTTTTATTAATTTTATAAAGTTTTCTCTATTTTAAAAAATATTTCTTAAGATCTAGAAAAAACATTTTAGTTGTAAAATTATCTATGATTACCATTATTTTTACCTTTCGAATACATCTCTTTACTTGTGTGTCTTTATTCAATAAATAAAGATTTCATTCGTAATGAATTAATTTATTTTTATTTATTACACTCTTTTATTAAACTTAACTTGTTCTTTATACGAAAAGATGACATTATCTAATTGATTTTTCAGTAACTTACTGATAGGCTACCATATAAAAATTATGTATGCAGGTATATTTCCTATGACAATACATCATTTTAATATTTCAAGAACTTAATTATAAACTAAAGCATATTTAAACCTTAAATGCATAGTGCAGACCTGTCCAACCTTTCAGTGAGGCAGCGCGAACCTTAGCTTGTAGCACATAATCAAGGGCGCCATTATTCATATGATTCGAAAAATGCAAGAATATTATTTCCCTTTAGCAGTGATAGTGATTCCCACATGTCTACAGGATACACAGACAAAGTGGTATGCGTTATTAAAATGGTATGGTATGTACAGTGGTTAATCATTGGCGTCCTAAGTTGGAGTTGGCTCATCTAAAAAATTTAACAAAAAACATATCATAGTAAATTTAACGTTAATTTTTTCCGAGGTTTGGGGATAAAAAAAGGGGGGAGCAATTTTAAGGACTTTTGCATGTAAAGGAGGCAAAAACCTTAATAACACCTGTAATAAAAAAAGTATGCAAATGTTAATTATTTTAACGCAAATTAACTTTGCAGACGGAATTTTGTTTAAAAAAAATCTAGAAAAATTGAGGGGCGTAAAGAAGGGGCGCCTAGAAAATCTTCAAAGGGCGTCATGGCGCCCGCGGTTGCCGCGTTGGACAGCCCTGCCATTGTGTATCAAATTTGCAACACTTTTTATTTAACTTTTAATAAATAAATCAAGCTCTTCGTAACCACAATATTTATATAGAAATATTAATCATGAATAAATCACATAAATATGTTACTAAATAAAGTTAAAAATCTATCTTAAAATTTCTGGTGACTTATCCTTAATATAAGTATTAAAAAAAAACTAAATGAAAAATTCATGTATTTAGCCAGCCACAGACGATAAATTGACAAAAAATAATCTTTATGGTTACAACTGTTACCAATTACAAAAATAATCGAGTTAATTATGCGCTAAACCAAGCTTTCCAAAATATCCCATTTGGCTGTATAAGTGCAACGATGAAATATTTTAAGGATTAAAATGTAGAAAATATAAATAAAAAATAAAAGGTGCAATAATGAAAAATTTCCCTATGTTGGCTATACGCCTATTAAGCAATTAAAATTTGATTATTATGAATGCAAGGCGTGTGAAATTTTCTATGGAAAACTTTCCAAAGTATTAAATATGAATTTATTCAATTATCGATGCTGGATTTTCTTTGATTTCGTGTTTGCCCCAAAGTTGGTGGCTCACGGAAAATATTCCATCTTGTGCTGCGTTTGTAGCCTTGCCAACATGTTATACTGAGAAAGTTCCATGCTGAGTACCGTTCCCAAATGGTTCAGTTGGTAGAACGTCAATGCGCTATAGACCCGGGTTTGAGTCCTGGTTTGGGTACTTTTTCACTATATTGGCTATACACCTATTAAGCAATTAAAATTTGATTATTTGATTATAATGAAAAACCCTCTTGTCATTAAATAAATTACGACTATACGTTGTGAAATCAGTTTAGAAATTCTGAATAGATAATTGGTATAATGATTTTATTTTCTATTGCATAGCTTTAAAAAAATAATAAATAAATAAATAAATAAACTGAGCAAACATTATAATTAAAAATAATAGTAATAAAATCACCAGTTCGCACTTTCTACCAAGCGTAAATCAAATCCGTGAATTTTCAATTGTCGGGGCCCATGCCAAATTAACGTATTGTAACATAAAAGTTTTTGGAACTACATGAATTGCAGTCCTGCAAAGTGTGATTGTTAAGATATGGAATGCTTATAAAAGTGAAATTTAAAAAATATATTTTTTTTTACTTTTATTATTGTTGATTAATTTAAATTAGAAGACTGATTAATCATGAAAACAACACTGTCTGTCACTCAAATAATAGAAGAAAATTTACCTTTGAAATATAAAAATGCACATTTCCTCTTTAATGGGCCTAGGTAATCTTCTTTGCAAAAATGCCAAAAATATCAATTTTCGAATCAATTTTTGTTTAGAAATGTATTTAGACATCCCTAGTATATTCTGGGAAAGTTATCTAAAGATCCGAAGATTTTAAATGTGTGAAAAGGGTTTTTTACTGCATCGATATATTTCACTTTAAATGATTCAGAGTTTCAATTTTTTAAATATTTTTTTCCTCAGTTCCTTTTTTTTTTTTTGACATTTTGCTACTTTTAACTTTTGCAATTTTTTTCCTACACAGATTACACAATTTTATTTGCATTTAACAGTAAACAAAGCTAAGAGAATAATTTTGATTTTACTCCATTTCCACGCAGTCATCTGTACTGACCGTACTTGGAAGACTGAAAAGTCCTGTTTTGATTTTTATACGTTTTAAGAAGGGAAAAATTGAGGCAGGTCGCCCACATTTTATTATTTTGTTTTTCTCAATACCACTTCCACAGAAAAATGGAATTTACAATAAAGAAGAAATAATATATTTACTTGCAGTTCCTTCAACTAAATTCATTTTGCACTGGTTCAGAGAAGGCCCCATTACACGAAAATATTCAGATGAAATGCTAAGAACACAAAAATGAAAGCGAAAACTAATAGAGAAATAAATAAATGCTCTTATAATATCAAAATGTGAAGCCACATGGCCCTTCGTTTTATAAGCTGGAGACAGTCAGGAGCCTCCATCCACGATTGCCACATAATAGATCTCTCCACTCCCCCTCCTTCGCCGAATTTATTCAAAGCATTTCTTCACACACACACACACACACAAAACGACCAACAATCCGTATTTATTATCAAAATACGTGAGATAATTTCTGTTTAAAGCGTCTTTCAAGTTGACGCCCCGCACCCATTTAATCATTTTGTACCTCCTTTTCAGGTACGCAATCATGCAAGGTACAAAGTGTGTTAAGCCATCGCTTTAAACATTTATAGAAGATTTCTCTTTTATTATTTGGATACAATAAAATATTTTCACTAAAGAAAAAATTCATACACACATCAATAAAAAAGGTCAACAATTTTTATTTATTGTGAAAATATGTGAAATAATTTCGGTTAAAAACCTCTCTCGATTTCGCGCCCCTTAGCAGCGGCGCCCGGGGCGGCCGCCCCCCTTGCCCCCCCTTAGCTACGCTACTGAGGCACCCTGCCACTGTATCTCACGAGAGAGGAAAGAAGTGAACTTATTCAGCTCTCCTCTCCTGCGATAGATTACTGGAGTCCACATTCAAAAGAATGAATGTAACAGAATTTTCGCTGACGAGAATATCAGAATACCGTCTAATATCGTCAAAGTCTGTTTGTGTTTAGCACAGCATACCTCTGTGAATGTGCTTTTCCCCCTTTGTTATATGAAAAACAAATACAGGAATAAACTAAACATCGAATCTGACTTATGACTAAAACTTCCTAATATTGAGCCAGACATGAGGAAGTTGTGCTTGATAAAACACGCCCACCCTTTTCATTAGCCTACTATAACAGTATATGAATCAGTGTGCGCCAATATGTACTTAAGTATTAAAGTTTTTTTATTATACCAAAACACTGTATTTTGATAACTGTGCATTATTAAAAATTAAATAAATTTGATAAATGCATTATTAAAATTTAATGGTGATACTACATTTTACTTGAATGTTATTATAAAGCAGTCAATTTAATAATGTAATCATTTATTTTAAATACAGTAAAACCTGCTATGACGGAAACACAAAAACCCGGAGAGATATTGTGTTTTAGGCAGGTTTTTCTATATTAGCTTTACGTTTGTTACCTGGTGGTACGCGGAAGTATGAACTTCGATTTTGCGGTACGTCGGTCTGAAAGTTTGAGAACCCCTGATCTAGACAATTACTGAGCAAAATAATAGGCATCTGCACCAACAATTCTTGTTTTGATTTATTTTGACATGGAAAAAAAAAAATGAAAAAATTGACAGCATTTTGTATAACTTTAGACTGCCATGAGTTTTTAATCATTATTAACAATGTATGAGAAAAGCGAGAAAGAAACTTTTACATTTCATTAAAATTTAAACACCTAAAATAAAAATTAACACATGTGCAGGATGAAATTATTAATGTTAAATCACTAGTTTATATTATTAGTTAAATTAATAGAAAAATAAGTATACATACAAAGTATACAGGGTGTGTATATATATATATATAATCATAGTTTAGAGTTTTGGAAAAGAGTGAGGAGAAGATAAAATCTACAAATACAAAAGTAAGAAAGTCAGTAGAAAATTGGAAAACTCCTGGCAAATTCAGAAAAATCACCAGTGATGTATGTATAGAGAAATATCAGGTTGAATCAATTTTATTTTGTTTTTTTATTTTATTTGAAAACTCATTAATTGAGGAGGTCAGGGCAAGAATGTGCCAAGCCACATTTTTGGTGAAATAAATCTAACACTGTAATCTGTTGTTTAATATTGTAAATTATAATATCCAACATATAATGTGTTTCTAAGATCAGTAGGCAGCAGCATATGTCCCAGGTTTCGTTTTTGCCCCCAATGAAGATAGCTAATTTTTACAAAGAACGTAATAGTAATATCATTAAAGTAATGCGATATTGTTATTCAGAATATATCTCAAATGTTACTAAGACACTGGTGAAAAAACTTTATGTTATATATCTTGATTTGAGTATTGGATCCAATTTTCAAATTGAAATATCTCAGAAGTTCAAAAATGTGGCTTAGCACTCCCTTGCCCCAACCTCCTCAATTTACACATGAGTAATCCAATTCCTGCATATTGGCACTCATTTTGTAAAACAGATCTTAGGTTTGGTATTTGTTATCAGTTGTCAGGATTTCACACACATCTAATTTTTATTTTAGCTTGTAGTAAGGATCCTGCACCCTGCACATAAAATCTATGGTGTGGGATCTCCTTCAATCAGAAGTGTGAAAAAGCTACCAAACCTGGAGGTTCTACCTTCTGGTAAGAACCAAAATTGCTAGGAAAGTTGTAGTTATTGTTATTTATTTTTTTTTGTCTATCCTTAGGATAGACAAAAAAAAAAAAAAAAAAAAAAATTGACATGCTGGAACTATTAAACTATTAGATTCATGGCATTCAATGCTCTACAACTTTCCTAGCAATTTTGGTTCTTACCATTACTAGAAGGTAGAACCTCCAGGTTTGATAGCTTTCTCACACTTTCTGATTGAAGATCCCACACCATTAGATTTTACATGCAGGGTGCAGGACCTACAAAATATCAACAGCAATACAGTGTTCCTTCCAAAGTACTGACCATGTCCACTGATGCTTAACATCACTGTTCTGATGAGAACCGGTACTTTACAGCATTGTGGCTGGTGTAAAACCCATATTTTTTTTATTTTCTCTGGAAAAAAAAAAAAGCCTTGTTCTGAGAGAAAGGTTAAAGAAATACAAGATGTGAAATGCCCTGATTCTGTTAATAAATGTATAGCACAAAACTGGTTTAAGTGTCTCAAAGAAGGTGACACCTGAACCAAAGTCAAAACAAGATCTAGACAGCCTGTACTGTGATTAACAAAGTTTTGATAGCTATTATCAAACAAGTCTTTTTAAAAGCACCATCAATGGAAACCTCCACCAACTTGAGCTTGTACAAAGGTGCCAAGAAGTTTCCCCAAAATGAAAACATTTTTGATTTATACTGGAATGTTTAAAAGAGCTTTTTGCAAAAATCCTTTCTTTTCAGTGTGAGTGAGAAGATGTCGTTTCAATTTACATTTGTGTGAAAATGATTTCCGACATACATCACACACAAATGGTTTGGGTTTCTTCTCTCCAGAGTGAGAGTAAGAATGTTCCTTTAAACTTAATTTATGTGAAAAAGATTTCTGACATATGCAGCAGACATATGGTTTCTCACCAGTGTGGGTTCGTAGATGATCTTTCAAGGTTGTTTTACGCGAAAATGATTTTTGACATACATCGCACACATGTGGCTTCTCTCCAATGTGTGTGAGAAGATGGCATTTCAAATGACGTTTCTGGGAAAATGATTTTTGACATACATCGCACGTAAATAGTTTTTTTTCAGTGCGGCTGCAAATATGATATTCTAAGTGATCTTTCTGTGAGAATGATTTTTGGCACATATTACATTCATATAGTTTTGCTTCGTCATGGGTTTGAATATGTCGAGTTAAACTTCTTTTTATTGTAAATGATTTCGAACATATGTCACAGACATGTGGTTTTCCCCCACTATGAACACTAAGGTGATCTTCCAAGTGTTCTTTCAGTGAAAATGAATTTTGGCACACACTACACACAAATGGTCTCTCTGCTGTGTGAATGCGAACATGAATTTTCAAATAACTTTTCTGTGAAAATGATTTTTGACAGACATTGCATGCATATTGTTTTTCTCCAGAATGAGCGAGAAGATGGCGGTTCAAATTACTCTTCTGAGAAAATGACTTTTGACATATGTCACATTTAAATGGATCCTCTACAGTGTGGAGAAGAAGATGATCTTTTAAAACTGATTTATGTGAATATGATTTCTGACATATATTGCACACATATGGTTTCTCACCAGTATGGATTCGAAGATGACATTTCAAATTACTTGTCTTTGAGAATGATTTTTGACATATATTACAAACATATGGTTTGTCTCCAGTGTGAGAAGGAAGATGATATTTCAAATTATTTTTTACATCCATTGCCCACACATAATTTCTGTCCAGAGTAGATGCAAAGATGACCATGAAACAGGATTAGGTTTCTCCTGGCAGAAATTGGTTTCTTCAAGGATTGTGAAAGAAACTGACAGAAAATAAAAAGTAGCCAAAAGTTAAAATATATTAACTATATACATTAACTATATATATCAATATAATAACTATACAGACATTACTTAACCGGAACACTGAACAATAGTCTTGAAGTGTTAATTTTAGTTTTAGGGCACTTTCTTTACCTTAGATAAGAGTCAAGTAATTCTGCTTTTATTTAATTTTTTTTAATATAATTCCTAAGTTTATTATGAGACATCTGATAAAGATTTTAATTTAGCATTGTGACTAAGATGAGTAACAAATGCTGCTCTTAATAGAAATTGTAGACAAGCGCAGGATCAAAGAGTACTTGTAGCCAGTTGTATTTTACAACTATAAACTCTAAAAGTTCTACCAGAAAAATGAAAGTTGTATGTGCGCAGGTGTTCGTAACTTATGAGCATACACTCTGATCTCGGCTCCTTGCCTGGCATTTCTTTTTTCCACAGGATTGACCAATTGGTTCATTGTAAGCACACCAGATTCTCCCTACATTGACGTCACATATACATTATCAATAGCAGAAAGACGTGCTGAAATCGAAAGTAGTTGGCATTTCATACACACTGCACTTACAATCGCAGTAAATATTTTGTTGTGTATGGCTGCAATGCTTTTGATCATCCATTTTGGTGATTTCGAATGCCGATATAGCACAAAACTCGCAAAATTTCAGGAATTTTAAGACAGACTATCATATTCTAGGACATTTCATGAATTTTAGCATGACCCCTGTTATATACATAAACCAGCTCGCATAATGAAAATGCCTTACATGTTTATAAAATAAATCCCAACCTGAAAAATATCAAAACTAATTATGTTTGCAAAACAACTCAAGAGTCATGAGTTGTAATTTTCCAACTGGACGTAAAATGTCCGGGCAAGGATTCAAACTTTGGATATCTTGGCCGAAGCTGCCATGCTCTACCAACTGAGACATCCCGGTCAAATCTGGAGGACATAATTCATCCAGTTAACCTTATTGATCATAGCATCTGGTCTGATATCTGAATCGAATCAGCTCAACAGAATAAATCACAGGTAAATTGGAACTCCAGTAAACGCTGGATACGTGATTACACTAGATTAATTTTAACACAATTATTCAAATTGGTAAAGAAATCATATGAGTTGTAATTTTCCAACTGGACGAAAAACCACAAGAGTTATTATGTAATATGCATCACTAAAATAAACAATTCTCCTGTGCTCGCATTACACAATCAGAATGAGCAGCCGGCTGAGGGGGAAAAAGTTTACTTTGAACCAACAATCTACAATAAGAATCTGGGGACAAATAAAAACTCACCCTTCTGAAGTGTTTAAATTTTTATTCTATACTTTCTCAGAAACAGTATTTTAAAATAAAACTAAGAATTAAGATTGGGACACAAAGGATTCAATGTTGAATTCAGGGGGTGGCCTGCAGGGGGGGGAATGTCTCCCCCTGATCTGAGAAATTTATAGAAAAACCATCCTCATTTACTTTCATGGCACAACCACTATAATGCAGTAAACTAGGTTTGGTTGTAAATTTTGCCATAACAATCTCTAATTTCAATTCCAGTTTGGGAGTTTTCAAAATCATTTCATCACTTGAAACATGAAAATTTTTTGGTTCAGTTTCACTGTCTAAAGACAAATCTATTATTTGCTTTTTCATTTGTTTCTTCACCTTTTTTTTATTTCATGTAGTTTTCTTTATCTTTTTCATATTGTGTTTATTTAGTTAACACATATCTTAATAACCATAAGAAAATTATTATGCAATGTTCATTTTATAAACTAATTTAAGGGAAAAATTGTTATTTCTAGTTTAATTTTATTGAATTTTCATATTATAAATATAAAATAAAGGTTACAAAAGAAGAAATACTAGCTAGTGAGTGAGGAATTTAAAGATGGGTTGTTCTTAAAAAGTCCGAACAAAGTAAAAAAAAAAAAGAAAAAAAAATTAAACTAAATGGGAGGTTTGACCCGGGCCAAACCTCCCAGAATTGATATGGGTCAGACCTCCCTTAATAGCCATTTTGGAAAAAAATGTAAAAAACACATTAAAATAAAAAGTAAAAAATAAGTAGACTGTCTTTTAGTATGTTAATCTAAGTACACAAACAATTCAACTAACTATATGTTAATGACAGATGACACAGGAGAAAAGATGTTGCAACAGCAAAAAAATAATTTCTGGCTGAAAATGATATTGCATGTGATTTCTCCTTGATTCTGCTTGTAAATGGCAAACAGACAGAAACAATATGTTATTTTGCTTTATGCCATGCTGCCTTCTGATACTTATCAGCTGAATAAATGTTTAAATATGAAAAAGATGGGGTGGGTCAAACGTCTCATGTTTCCCCTAAAACATTGTAAGTGGAATTCTTTTAGGAATGTTAAAAATTTGCTATGGAATGCACAAAAATTGTTTAAAATCTGTAAAAATAAAAAAATCCAGAGTATAAAATTCAGTGTATTAAAGTAAAAGTTCGAAATTGAATTTATTAAAATTGTAATAGAACACGAAAAAATGCTAAAAATTTTGAAAATCGTGAAAGGAAAAATTTATTTATATTAAGCTAAATGTTTTAAACCGAAATCCTTTTACAAATGTTTAAAAAATCACCACAGAACTGAATAAAATCAACATGATAGAATGATTTCAGCACTTGAAATTCAATTTTTCCATGGAGGGGAATCTCCTTCTCAACATTTTTAAATGGAGGGGAGTTGTAATGTTTCGGAGGGAGAAAAAAAATATCGTTAAACCCTACTATTATTTTACGTGCTATTTAAAGAATTAGGGGAAACCGGTACACACAGTGGACCACTTTTACAGTTAACATTTTTTTTCTCTTTAACAGACTGAGCGATCTATATGAAAATATTTTTGAATATTCCTTAAACCTTCTTACATCCATCATAATTTTCTCACAACATAGTTTTCAATACATTTAAAAAAAAAAAAAAAATTACATACACTGGTCCACCCACCGGGGGGACAGTGGACCACTATAAGGTATTATCTAAAATAAAATATAAATCTATTTTTCATTAATCTAATTTTTTTTTGTTGCCCCTTCACCCGCAAAATAACATAGTAATATAAATTTTGAAACAAAAACAAAAAATTAATTATATTTTGAAAATAATAACAGATTAATACAAGAACAATTGCAATTTAGTTGAAGTTATTACTTAAGTACAAAAAAATCAGCGCACATTAAAATTTGCAAATGAAATTCCAAAGTACTTATGAGTAAGATTGAGCCTGGAACTTTCAAGAAATAATTTTGGGTCTGAGAGCAACATTATGAAATCATTGACATCAACAGCAGATTCATCTACAGTTTCGGGAGAAATAAACTGATTTCCATTCAGTTTGCTTCTCATGAATCTTACTTGAATAGAATCATCAACAATTATACTACAGTTACATTTATCAAAGGCAGTAAATACAAAACAAAATATTTCTTACTATGTTAAATAAATTATTTTTATTTGTTTACTTTATTTTACAGTTAAATCTACTTTAAAACAATCTTTCTTTATAGAAAATAAGCAATTATTAAATATTTTGAACATTCTGCATTAGAGGAGCAGAGTGGATTGTGGACCAGGAGTGGGTGGTCCACTGTACCCCATGTTGAAGTTCAATAAATAATCATATTAATATTGTTTATAGCTTTCTTTTAAACATATTAACTTTAAAGTAAAATAAAAACAAGTATCTTAGCTTTGCAAAAAAGCTGTTTTATTTTATTTATCTACAACCTTTAATTACTAAAAAATAAAAATATGATGATGAAAAATTTTACTTTTAGGAGTTCAAAACAACCAATCAGGATAAAACAGTTCAATCTGAGCTAAACATATTTTCTGAAGGCTATAAATAATCATTGCAGTGCTGTTGTCTATTAAAATAGAAGAGAAGCTTAAAAAAATTTTAAATAAATAAAATATTAGGTGGCGGTCCACTGTGTCCATAGGTCCAGTGTGTACCAGTCTCCCCTACATTAATGCAGACATGACAAAATACCATTGAAAAAATTAAGTCAACTCAGAATGATTATGTAAAATGTTTATTTTTATTATAAAAAAGGGAGAATGTTAAATTTTATATATGCAATGCATTTTTCAACTTCCACCACATATTAGGGGCCCTTAACAATTAGGTTGTTAAATGAATTTCTGAATTTAGATTTTATTTGATTTAGTGTGCTGAAGCCTCTTTCACAAGGTACACTTTTGCTCTATTAAAAGAAACGAGAGTAAGAAAGAAGTGTTATCACCATAATCTATTTAGACAAGTTTTCAAACTATGAAATATAGGGAATTTTCAAGGAAAGTACTTTAAAAGTTTTTAAAAAACGTTAAACCTCTCGTAATAGAAGATGGTGAAATAGAATCGGTTTCTAAATTAAGGCTCAGATATTCGTAATGGCTTATAATGAAATGCAAGATATCTTGTAACAAAACTAACCGTTAGTACTTTAAACCAGGGGTGTCAAACTGTGAATCGCCAGATAGCCCTAATATTTCAAAGAAATAGTGCTTGAATCGCAGAAATTCGATGATTAGATAAGGAAAAGTTTACTGTAAAATTTTAGTTATCCTGCAAGACACAGTTTGATCACATGAAAAATGAATATAAACCTTTGGATAAAAAAGAAAATATAAATAAATAAAACTTACACACACGTTGAAAAATAAAGACCGTGATCATTTGATTTCGATAGATATAAGTACTCTCTTTTTTAAAATATGCACTCAGTTAAAAAAGTTTTTAATTTTTAGGCCAAGCCGAAGCCAACATGAACGCTGTGAATCATTCTTATATCATCAGATATCGCAGTGAATCATTCTTAAATTCTTAGATAAACGAGTCACATGGGCTTTGTTCAGAACCGAAGTTCAGGCGGCGCGCGGGCGAAGGAGATTTGCGTATGGAGGTTAGCGTATGGAGTAACAGAGCAAGTATTTGTAATAATTTAATTATTTCATGCTTTTATAGTTCAGAAAAGGTAAAAACAACGACTACATATCCTTATATTTCCAAAACAATGACTCTCGTAATAGGAATGCATGCCTATATTTACTCAGAAAAAATCTAAAATATTCATGAAAGTAACACGTGATCTGATTTAGCCCGATCAGCGTTCATAACCCGCAAAATTTTCGTCCGCGCTGCGCGCGATCCACAGATTATATATATTCTATATTTAATCTATATTTAATCGGTGTTTCACGCATCCTACATGAGTGCAACCCAATTACCGGTTACTCGCGCCAAGAGTTTTTCGCCAAATGCGTGAATCGAGGGAACTTTCCAAATTAGCGTTTGTTACTGTTACCGTTTTATTTGTATCCATTACTAAAATACGCAAATTAGTCAAATGAAGGGCCAGGTTCATTATCATTGATTTGGACTCACTCCATACTTTAATCTCCATCACCCGCGCGCAGCCTGATCTTTGGTTCTGAACAGCCCCATGAACTTTGTGTAAACAAGTGTGCACAAGCTCTGTTCACGAACAACGATTAGCAGGTCGCGCGCTCGTCCTTGTGGAGTAGGTCTAATCGGCGCAAACAATTTTGTAATAATTTAATTATTTCATGCTTTTATGGTTCAGAACAGGTAAAAACAACGACTAGATACCCTTATCTTCCAAAAATATGGCTCTCGTAATAGGAACAGGGCAGTTGCAATTGACGTCCTGCTGGAGGTCACACACTACATATGGGCAGTTCTGATTGGTGGAAGTACCCTGACCTCCAGTTGATGTACAATGGATGATCAGCTGATTGCAACTTCCCTATATATGCCTACTCAGACAAATTCCAAAACATTCATCAAATTATCACGTAGTCTGATTCTACAAGATAGGACACTTATAGCAAAATCTGTAATGGCAGCAATAATAGCGTCACTAGTGTCAAGGGGGAGGGGGGGGAGACTAACAAGCTTCTGAAATTTACCTATGTATAAGGAAAGGGCAGCTGACGTCACTGTTGATTAAATTACTCTTGGTTCGCAAGAAAAACCTGTTCGTTATTTATGATTCCTACTATACACATGAGATGGGGCGATTTGAAAGGTTTGCGTTAACCCTTTCAGGGACAGTGGCATGTTTATGAAACCACTTAATTTTAATTCCCAAACACCACAATGGCACCAGAATTTTGTTAAAATCTTTTCCATTTAGTACGTATGTGAAATATAGCCTTTTTCTTATTTCCTAATGAATTTTTTTCTAAATTTCGGTGTCAGTCATTTATTTCATCATTTTAGTACTGAAATTACTTTGCCCCTGAAAGGGTTAAACTGATGTATGATATGATCGGCCTACGTCGCCATAACGATTCCTGCAATGATTGTAACGATAAAAATGTAGCGGTAGATTGGTTGATGGAACTGTTTGTTTGTAAACATGCTCTTTCCTTATATGAAATCTGTTTATGCTCTATGTTTTTAATATCTATTCTTTTTGCTTCGAGGCAGACGATTCTCAGACTCGAATCGCCAGAATTCGCCCAGAAAGCGAATCGCCAAGCATCTTGGGCTATGATGCTTTACACTCACGGACAGATTTTTTTTTAATCATTTAAAATAAGGAAAAAAGTCGCCAAACTTTGGGGATTGTGTTTCTTTTATGGTAACCCGGCTATTATGCTTGTATTTAGTTACTGGTGTTGAAATTTGTTATTGTAACCCTTGTTTGCGTGAATGTTAAGGGAAATGATTGCACATGTCTGTATTACATCACTGATGAGGAAAATTTGAGAAAGCATGTGATTGGTTGTAAAAGGGTGTTCTATTGTATGTGATTGCAGGCCCCTCTCCGGTTCCGACGCCAGTACCTAACCTTTTCATTTTATATTCGTTGCTCAACTGCTGCTAATTTCGACCGTCCTTTCCCGAGTATTTTACCCGACGATTTCTCTTGGCTTACAACCTATGCTAACGTGACGTCTCACATGTTGATTCTATCCTACTGGTCGTGCGGAAATATTAAAGATTACTGCGATATACTAACTGATGAATGGTGAGCTCCCGTTTCAAACTACAAATCTCCCGCCGGCTACAATTAGCGACTGTTTTAACCTCTATATGAGTGAACTTCAGAACTCCTGCTGCATAATCGCCATGGATGCATTGAAAAACGACGATAAAACTTTTATTGCTGCAGTTAATATAACCGACAACACATCCAGCTCCCATCTTATTCACCATCTTAATTCACTCTTTACTGCCGAAGCCTTAGCCATCAATCTTGCTATCTAATGCTTTCTTACCCGGAATTATGGCTACATCATTCTAACAGATAGCAAGTCTGCCTTGGAAACGCTCAAGAATATTACCCATAAATACCCTGCGCAAGGCTAGGTGTACAGTAAATAATTTCACACTCGTTTGGGTCCCTGGCCACGTTGGAATCTCTCCAAACGAAAAAGTTGACCACTTAACTAAAAATGGCCAGTACGCGGTCAGCACATACGTATAACGGCGTGGCCCCGGAATGTGATCTCCTGATGCCAATAACGCTTATGAATACCAACGTAATAAAAACTTTTTAAATTTTCACATTGTGTGCCCATTTTAACCTTTTTTCTCGGCAAAATACAAATGGTGAAATGCCTCACAGAATTTAGTCGTCTGATTAGTGTTTTGGATTCAATTTTTTGCAATGAACATGCATGGAGCTGCATGAAACAAGGAACAATTATCAAATGCTTCCTAAAACATTCATTGTCCATTGATTCTGTTTTTGCCTCGAAAATAATATGCTACAATTAATCTTCCTGAGAGCAACACACTAAAGTAGCACTCCCCTAACCTCAGATTTAACAGGGGTGATTGTGTTCCAGTGTTTCAAATACCACTGTTGAGATATATTATCTTCACCTTATTTAATCACAGAAATCTACCATTAAACAAGGCGAATTACTTAGACGAATACTAATATTTACTATACGTAAATAGGGGTACAAAAAATACTGGAACACAATCAATCTTGGATTTAAATAGTGGGGTGGCATACTTAATTCAATTGTAATTATTCTGTGCAAACCATTCGCCTCACTTGAAACATGACATTGTCCCACTTCTAGAGTTGCAAAGGATAGAAAGAACCTGGGAATAAACCGGGTTTTTTGGGAATAAACCACGTCTTTTGGAAATAAACATGGGAATGAACCAGGTGTATTGGAAATAAATCTGGGAACAAACCAGATTTTTGCAACTCTACCCAGTTCACTTTTTCTGAGAAGCCAAATTATCTTAGTAGTGGATGGGGACAGCTTAATGCAACAATGTTAAAGAAGTGCCAGCGAAATAGAGGAAAAGAGAAGGGAATATCGTAGGGATTTCTTTAAACTTGGTTTTTAAGCAAGGGGGAAAAAAGCTTTTGCATTTGTACTAGCGTCAACTATCGTAAATATTTTAAAATAATCACAGATTAAGATTATTATTAAGATTTCTATTTGTCTGTAAAAGTAATATTAAAAACGAAATCTTTAGAACACAATCCTTTCAACATTGTAGTAAGAAGCATGTGAATAAGTAAACAAATAAATTACTGATCACTGCATGGATGGATTTCATGCATTCTAGAGACTGCTGCACAGCGAATTTCATGCATCGAGCGGGTTTTTTTTCGTTTTTTTTTTACGCGAAACGTACATATATATAAGTTATAACTTATATTATATAACTTATATAGTGGTTAGTATACTAACCACTGCTTGAATGAATTTCATGTATTCTAGAGAATGCTGCACAGCGAGTTTCAAGCATCCAGGGTTTTTCTTCGGTTAATGTACGCGAAGCATACATATATATAAGTTACTAACCGCTGCTTGAATGAGTTTCGTGCATTCAAACAATCAGAAATCCCGAGATTCTCCCCCAATCATGACCTGTGTGCTTTGTGGCAGAGAACTCACTACTTACGCAGTTCCTATGAGAATTTCTTTCACGAAGTAAACATTGATTTTATTCCGTTTTGTGACAATTTACAAAGTTTAAGCTAGGAGAAAAAAATATCATAAAATTTGTAAAAATTGAAAAATCAGGAGGAAAAAAGTGCTAAATGTTCGTAAAAATCAAAATATCCGGAGGAAATATTGCTAAAAGTTTTTAAAAATAGAAAAATACTGCTAAAAGTTTGTAAAAATCGAAAAAACGTGAAGAAAAACCTACTAAAACTTTGTAAATAGTCTTAAAACGATATAAAATCGATCTTTACTTTGTGAAAAAGCTTGCCGTAATAAGTGTGTAAGTGTATCCAAGTTTAAAGAAATCGCTATGAGATTCCCTTCCTCTATTTCGCTGGCACTTCTTTAACATTGTTGCATTAAGCTGTCCCCAGCCGCTACTTAATTATCTTAAGTGCTATCCTAACTCTGGGGATAATCTGAGTCTTTATTTTAATATATACCGAGTACATTCATACTCAGTTCGACAGATAAAATTATTGTCTGTCTGCCCGTTAAGCGCAAACGCGCTAAAACAGGGCTGCACGATAGAAAATAGCGACGAAAATACAATATGTCCCACTTCAACAAATATTAGCGGTGTGAATGAAATAAAAAAATTGTTGGAAGGTATACTTTTTTGTCAATGTATGTTTCAAGGCAGTTCGCAGTTGCTAATATTTTACGATGTTTGAGGAAATTTCACTGTCGATAGAATATTTAATGACATTCGTATTTTGTACTTACAATTATGCCTCTATATGTATATATTATAATTCTTTAGAGTTATTATAGCTAATTAAAATATAATTGCTAGTAAAGTAATTTATCTTAATTTAAATTTTATTGCAAAAAATAATCACTTTTCTGTTTAGATATCAAATCATAAGTAATTGAAGGATGTATCGTTTTGAACATCACACATGAATATAGGAGCTAGAGAATACAGTTTTTTAATTAATTGCTTTAGTTCTGCATATATAAGACGCATAATGTTTTCTTCTGTTGCATTGCGTTGTCCAAGGCTTCCTACCTTAATACGACGAGCAAAACAAAAAAACTAATCATTATATATCAAGAAAATTTCGTAGGAATTTCTCTTTTCTGTTTATTTGGTTAATTGAGTCGAGCCAAAATTAAATAAATAAATACAAATGCGTGCACAGTATTGGAAATATGTTATTGAAATTATTTCAATGACTCAGCTGTTAACTTTTAGCATTTTAAGTATTTATCGTAAGAAACTATGTTATTCGATTGTATTTGACATTGTTCAACAGAACAAGATGCAAATGATACGGGGGCAGGGCTTTTAGAGTGTAAAATCTTATTTTTGCTAAAATCAACCAACAGATCAACGATGCGATAATTTACATCTAAAAAGACTACTTTACGCTCACGCATTGCAATCAATATTTATTAATAGAATAGCATAAAAAGTGAAACCTGCTGAACTCGAAAAAGCTAAAGTAAATTTTACGAAGTCGTGGCTTCAATACCCCTGTATTACATGCATAATTGGTGGTGCCCCGCATTATGTATCTAAAAAGACTACCTTACGCTCACGCATTGCAATCAATATTTATTAATAGAAGAGCATAAAAAGTGAAACTTGCTAAACTCGAAAAGTAAAAGTAAATTTTACGAAGGCGTGGCTTCAATACCCCTGTTTTACATGCATAATTGGCGGTGCCCCACAGGATATATCTATGTCATTCAAAAAAAAAAAAAAAAAAAAAAAAAAGTCAAAGATAGAGAGAATCTGCTGGCTCTTCTAGGGATTCTAATGCATGCTGAAGCATGAAAATAGAAAATAAACTTGTTGAATAATTACTTTTTTAAAAGGGACACTATTTGCTTTAAATTTAAAGATTACTATATTAAGAAAATGTACAATGTAAATAAATAGATAAATAAAAAAGAACTTACCCATTTTTAGCAACTGCCGAGTCCTTTGAAGCTAGCGGACCCTGACATTTCATCTGCTAAGCCATTTGCTAAGTGCAGTTGTTGGTAATTTATTAATAGATGTAAGTTTTTATCGTGATTTACTTTTCCGAATATAGCGATGTTAACATGCACAGCTTGAACAATCAAGTTCGGACATTTTAATTTTTGTATTTGTTAGTTACTTAAACGTGCAATTTTTATGTGAAAGAAAGCCTACGACTTATGGATAATGTATTTTCTTCTTATATAAAAAAAAAAATATGTATATTTATTTTTGTTACGATATATATGCAATCTTTTCAAAAATGCGAATTTATTTTTCAATTTCAAATAAATTTTGTATCTACTTGCAATTTTACTTTCCTACAAATTTAATTTTAATGTATAAAAGTCAGAAAAATAAATACAATTAAGGGAATGACAATAACGATTTTAAAAGAAAGAAAAAAAAAAAGTCTTTAGTGTCTAGTTAGGGAAGGAGGCCTAAGAGCGCAAAAGCCTTGGTCCTAATGACGAAATGAGGGGAGCAAACAGGTACCAGGAAAACAGATGAACCGAGTAGGTATCAACGATAATAGGTATTGTGATTGAGAATATGAATATGCATGACGCAATTATGAGACCTAGTGTACGTAGAGCAAAGAATAGTAATTACGTAAAGAAGATGAGCTCCCGTAGGAGTAATGTAAAATGTTATGCGTGATACACAACTTTACAGGGGAGTAGCGTAAACCAAGCGGTTTTTACTTTTATTTTCTCTCCGGTCATTTTACTTTTCGTCGGTTTTTATTCTGTTATTCTAAATTACGGACATAATTACTTCATTTAAGTAGAAATCCCTTTCAAAACATCAGATAATATTTACAATTTAAATATGAATGCTTAAATCACTAAAATATTACTAAAGAAAGCAGGTTTTTTTTTTTTTTTTTTTTTTTTTTTTTTTTTTTTAAATAAGCCAATATGTATCTCAAAACAATATTAATGTGTGAAAGCTTATTTTTTTTTTCGAAATGAGAGAAATTATATTTTGTTTTTTTAAACAAGACTTTTGTAAATCTACAATTGCTTATTAGTAGATATTCCGAATATACTAATTTCACACATATTTAAAAGGAAATACAACAAAAAATAATTTGTATAAGTAATGTTTTGAAATGATTTCTAACATTATTAAAACTTTTCTACGACTTTTTAAAAAGATATATTTGTAAAATTCCACTATTATTAAAATTTTAGTCTTTTGTGTCAATTGCAGTAATATTTTGCATTTTTTTTTTCATATTTTTAAGTTGTATTAAACTGATTATTTACAACTCAATTGAAAAAATAATTACACCACGGCGAATTTTTTTTCTATTTTTTATTTCAAGTGGAAATATAATCTTTCACAATGTTTATATTTTAAAAAGGTCCATTTCAAATATTTTAACAATACTTTTTCCTGTATGTATAAGAATGATTTATGAAAAGTAAAGCATATTTCACTTTTGTATTTCTGAAATGAATAACTTCACCTTTCTTATTAATTCCATCATTCCATTTTTGCACCATACCTTTAAATTTGTTTTTCTAATTTTAATTAAATGTAATTCAAAGATGACTCTGTAAAAGATAGAAAAATAATTTATCACTTGTTTACTTTTCTCCCATCCTTCCTTGATTTTTTTGAACTAGAATTTAAACCTAACTCTGTTAAAGATTAAAAATGAATTTAGTATTTTGTTTTAAATAAAATTAAAACAAAGAAAATTCTTGTGATCAAACCAGTTAAATTTCACCCCCATCCTTCCTTTCTTTTTCTCGCCTAATTTTAATTAAACATAATTCAAAGATGACTGTAAAACATTTAAAAGTAGCACTTAGTAGCACTTATTAAAAATAAAAATTAATAATGCAAAGAAAACATTTGGAATCAAACCAATTCAATTTTCTTTAATAAAAATAAACGAATTATTTCTTGTATTAATAAAATTGAAGTTTTTATTTTCTTTGACAATCCAATTGGGAAAAAAGAAAAAGAAAATTACACCACTGAAAAGGTTTATTTTTCTCGTCAATTGCAACTTAAGTAAAATATAATATTTTGCTGTTTTTTTTAAACAGCTATTTCAAATATTTTTATACATATTTTTCCCCCCTGTAAGTGAAGAATGACACGGCAAGAATGAAAGACAAAACATATTTCATTAAATTCTTGAAACTCTGAAACGAATAACTTCATCCTTGTTATTGATACCATCATTCCCTCCTCACAACATAGTTTGTTGCTATTTTTTTCAACACTTTCCAACCTAGTTGAAAAGTGTTTATGACTTCGGTTTGTCTGCCGTATGGCCGTATGCCGTCTGTCCGCCTGTCCGTGCTCTAACTCCCGTAAATATGCTCGGATTGCCCTGCAATTTTTATATGTTATTGTCGTTATCTATAGCATGTTCCCTATTTCAACTGAAGTGTGTAGCACTTATAGTTTTTTTACAGGGACACTCAAAAGATTTCCGTTACATTACGGTCTATGGGGAAAAATCGTTTGAGGTTTAATTAAATAATGTTTCCCTATTTTAAACGCATTGAAATTTATATATATCACTAAGGTGCATTTCAAGAGGCTTACAACAGAATATTGTGTGTATAGTAGTCATCGTTCATTTACAGGGACACACAAAAGAATTCTCTACTGTCTGTTAACAATAATTCCTGGAAGTGCGTTTTAAGTGGCTGAACGCGATTTTAAATTTAACTCACTTTTTGTCTATTACTTGGTGTGTATAAATTCTGTAGATCCTTACAGGGCAGCACAAAAGTTCGCAAACACGTTTCCGTTTATTGACAGAAACTCCAGAAGGAGAATTTTAAACTGTGCTACGCGTTTCCTAACTAAACTAAAATTTAGCATCCTATGTAGTATATATACAAATCTATAGATAATATACAGGGCTGAATAAAAGTATTCGGATATTTTTTCGAATATTGTATATGTTGGAAATTCCTGAAATTGCGTTTTTAAATATGTTATGCGTTTTCCAAAATGTTTACTTACATGTTATCTTTCAATTTATTAAATGGTAATAATTTTTAAAATTATTTTTGAAGCGTTGGAAAGTGTTACATAATCTATGCTTGACGCATGATTTTTCGTTCTTGTTTTAATTTAAATTAAATATTCAAAGACGACTCTGTAAAATATTGAAATTGAGTTTATAACTTGTTTGAAATAAAAATTAATAAAGTATAGAATAATCTCAGGATCAAGCAAATTCCATTTTCTTTAAAAATAAGCATATTATGTCTGATAACAAACGATAAGTCTGAAATGCCCCTCCTTTTTTTTTCTGTGTGTGTACAGATAAATTTATTAACACATTAAAACCAATTCAGGAAACGATAAATAATTATATTTTATTTATTTATTTATACATAATCTCTTAAAACGATGAAATATTTCAACAGTATACAATAACATAACTGTAATACATCAATGTAATATTAATAAGATTAATGCAAATTGAAAATGCAAACAAATATTTTCATATGTGATAAAAACTTCCTAGTACAAACAAAGTAAGTGCTTAATATACAATTCTTATTTTTAGGTTTCAGTAATACACGCAATTTGAATATGTTCAGGCCTGCTTACCGAATAGGCCCGGGAAGCCCGTGCTTACCCACAGAAATACAAAAGGGCCCCGAAATTTACTTTTCAAAATAAATTTTTAGAAAAAAAAATTTCAATCAGGGTAAAAAATGCATTTTTCCCCCTTAAGATACTTTTTCTCTAAATTATGAAGCTCACTCTTTCTAAAATGTTGTTTACTCGAAATTTTGATGATAAAATTTCAAATTATTGCATCAAAAAATAGATTTAGTAAATAACAAAGCAATTGGTAAGAGTAATAGGGGGGGCCCCTGAGCAACGTCGGGCTTCCCCTACTTCTATGTCTTAAGCGGGCCCTGAATATGTTTACACTTTTTTAAAGCAATAATAATAATAATAATAATAATAATAATAATAATAATTAAAAGGAAGAATTAGAAATGACACTTAACTTATTAATATAACATGATTTATACCGATTTAAAATAATTTTCTACTACTATTTTTGCCTGGTAAAAATTCGTATACCAAATTTTGATGCTATATGTTATAATGAGCATGAAATTTTTTTTTCATTTATTTTATTAAGAAATTCTTTGCCCTTATAACAAAGTTTGTGTTAACAATGAGAATACAAACTTTGAATGAATCAATATTAAAATTTGTAAACAGATTTTAGAAATAGATTGTTCAAAGAATGATGAAGTAGATTAGTTAGTCCCAATCTATAAGTATACTGATAACAGATAAATAATGAATACTAAGAGGAAAATTTAGAAATTAAAGCTATATTATTAAGTAAAAATATATATTACATTAAAACTTACATTATATTAAATTCCATTCCATTAAATAATGTAGTATATTTTAATTTAATTGTCATCTAATTTATACATAATGCTTTATTATCAAATATAAAAATAACACAGAGAATTTTGTCATGCTTTTGAATAAGCACACACAATCTAACTTTATTGAAAACTAGCAAAACCCGCGGCATTGCTCGCGTAATTGTTGAAAAATGCCAAGTAGTATTCGTGGGCCTATTTTCATGAGAGGAAATTTTACTGCCACAGATAATTCAAAAATTACTAATTTAGCAATATTTTGAGTAACCTTCATTCTTATATTGCATTAGGTGAACATCAGACTTAAATGAATAAGAAGAGCTAAAATTATTTCCAAATTAATGGTAATTTAGAATATATTTTGAAGGTTTTTCGCTAATTTAATTTTTTATAAGAAATTTTCAGAAACAGTTCTAAGCAAGTATTTATATCTCATAAGTAAGCATCATGCCGAATTCCAATCTTTTAGTTAAGCAAATTTCTGTAATAACTGTATCACAGGAATTGCAATTTTAGAACTTTTTTGTTCTTGCACACATTAACCCATTCGGGACCATGGGTGCATATATGCACCCTCAAAAAGAGCATACAGAATTTGTTTCAGGCACCAGTAAAAAATAAAAGTAATATTTGCTTTCTCTAATTAGAGCATATTTGTGATAGTTTAAATAAAGGTAGCTTTTTTTAAAAAAAAGTGGTGCCGACCGAATAAAATTTATGTAAAAGCCGCCGGTTTTTGAAACTGTTCTGTGGATGAATAGATCAGTTTCAACCACGTGATCACCAGCCCACCAAAAGTTATCAACCAATCATAATCGTGGATTTGTAGACTGTATTACGAGCTAACCAATCACAATTCACCATCTTTGATGGGCAAACAAAAAACAAATCTGGTTGCTAAAGTGGTTGCGAGGGTGTGACGTCAGTTGAAACTGATCTATTTGGGTCTCTACCGTAACATCTATCTAAAATTTCAAGTTTCTATCGCTAACAATTTTAGATAAATCATGGTTTAGTAGGTTTTTAGAACTTTTCAAACTCATTTTACTCTTTTAAATTTAGAATTTTTTTTAGAAACCGTTCCATAGCAAGCACTGAAATTTTAAGAGTAACCACCATGCTAAATACGAAGCTTCTATACCATCTGTATAACATAAATTGCAATTGCAGAACGGTACTTTTTTGCTCCTACCCTTTAAAATTTCGCATTTTTAATAAACTCTTCTGGGTGATCATTTACGTCAGTAACAGTCATGCAAAATTTTAAGTTTCTAGTTTTAACAGATCTAAATATATCGCAATATAGAACGCTTTTCGTGCTTTCACACTTTTAAATTTCAATAATAAAAAAAAAATAAAAACTCTTCTGTGCGACCAGTTACGTTTTAAAAGCAACAGCCATGTCAAACTTCAAATTTCTATCAGTAGCAATACCATAGAAATCTCAATTTAGAACATTTTTGGAGTGCTTTTTGTGCATTTCAACATTTTCAATTTTGATTTTTTTTCAAATTGCTCTGTGCGACCATTTATATCTTAAAAACAGCAGTCATTCTACGATTCTTGTTTCTAATCGTAACAATTCCATAAAATTCTTAATTTAGAAAGCTTTTAAAACGCTTTCCACTCATTTGACCCTTTGAAATTTTGAATTTCCTTGCAAACCATTGTTAGCAAGCATTTGTATCTTAAAAATAACCAACCATGCCAAACTAGAAATTTCTAATCCTGTCAGTGTTAAAAAAAATCGTAATTTATAACATTTTTTTCCCTTCACCCTTTTAAATTTAGATTTTTTTTAATAAAACTGTTCAGTGTGCACCTGCATCTTAAAAAGTATCATCCATGTCAAATTTCAAGATTCTGTCCTTAACAATTTAACAGAAATCGTAATTTAGAACGTTTGTAAAACACTTTTCCCTCATATCACCCTTTTAACTTTCAAATTATTTAGAAACTGTTCTTAGAGAGCATATATATCTTATAAGTAAGTACCTTGCCTAATTTCAAGTTTCTAATCCCTTCAGTATCACAAAAATTGCAATTTTAGAATATTTTTTGCTGCTGCAAACCCTTGACTTTAGCGGCACTGATATTATAGCCTATGTTAGAGCAGAGGCTGTCATCATCAATTTGCCACCATCACTTTTGAAAATGGTTCTGTAGTTCCAGAAATTCCATAGAAATTGTAATTTAAAATGTTTTTAGAAAGCTTTTCGCAGATTTAATTCTATTAAATTTCGAATTTTTAAAAAAATTGTTCTTAGAGAGCATTTACATCTTATAAGTAACTACAATACCAAATTTCTAGCTCCTTCAGTATAATCTCAATTTTAGAACGTTTTTCGCTCATGCACCCCCCCCCCCCCTTGGGTTAGTGGCACTAACATACAATATAGCCTATGTTGGAGCAGGGATTGTCACCATCAATTTGCCACCATCACTTTTGAAATTGGTTCTGTAATTCCAGAGATTCCGTAGAAATTGTAATTTATAATGTCTTTAGAACGCTTTTCGCTCGTTTCACTCTTTTAATTTTTTTAAAAATTTGTTCTTAGAGATCATTTACATCTTATGAATAACTACAATGCCAAATTTCAAATTTCTGCATCCTTCAATTTAAAAAAAGTTGCAATTTTAGAATGTTTTTCGCTGCTGAACCCCTCTGGGGTTAGTTGCTTTGACATAAAATATAGCCTATGTTGGAGCAGGAATTGTCACCATCAATTTGCCGTCATCACTTTTGAAATCTGTTCTGTTGTTCCAGAGAATCAACAGAAATTGTAATTTAGAATGTTTTTAGAACGCTTTTCGCTGATTTCACCATTTTAAATTTCGAATTTTTTAAAAATTTGTTCTTAGAGAGCATTTACATCTTATAAGTAACTACAATGCCAAATTTCAAATTTCTAGCTCCTTCAGTATAAAGAAAATCGCAATTTAAGAACGTTTTTCGCTCCTGCACCCCCCTAGGGTTAGTGGAACCGACATAAAATATAGCCTGTGTTGGAGCAGGAATTGTCACCATCAATTTGCCGTCATCACTTTTGAAATCTGTTCTGTTGTTCCAGAGAATCAACAGAAATTGTAATTTAGAATGTTTTTAGAACGCTTTTCGCTGATTTCACCATTTTAAATTTCGAATTTTTTAAAAATTTGTTCTTAGAGAGCATTTACATCTTATAAGTAACTACAATGCCAAATTTCAAATTTCTAGCTCCTTCAGTATAAAGAAAATCGCAATTTAAGAACGTTTTTCGCTCCTGCACCCCCCTAGGGTTAGTGGAACCGACATAAAATATAGCCTGTGTTGGAGCAGGGATTGTTACCATCAATTTACCACCATCACGGTTGAAATCTGTTCTGTAGTTCCATAGTTTCCGTGGAGATTGTAATTTAGAATGTTTTTAGAATGCTTTTCGCTCATTTTACCCTTTTAAATTTCGATTTTTTAAAAAATTTGTTTTTAGAGAGCATTTATATCTTATAAGTAACTACAATGCCAAATTGCAAATTTCTAGCACCTTCAGTATAGAAAAAATCGCAATTTTAGAATGTTTTTTGCTCCTGCACTCCCTTGGAGTTAGTGACACCGACTTAAAATATAGTCTATGTTGGAGCAGGGAGTGTCACCATCAATTTGCCACCATCACGTTTGAAATCTGTTCTGTAGTTCCAGAGTTTCCGTGGCGATTGTAATTTAGAATGTTTTTAGAACACTTTTCGCTCATTTAACCCTTTTAAATTTCGATTTTTTTTAAAAATTTGTTCTTAGAGAGCATTTATATCTCATAAGTAACTACAATGCTAAATTGCAAATTTCTAGCTCCTTCAGTATAATAAAAATCTTAATTTTAGAACGTTTTTCGCTTCTCAAACCCCATGGAAGTAGTGGCACCGACATAAAATATAGCCTATGTTGGAGCAGGGATTGTCATCATCAATTTGCCACCATCACTTTTGAAATCACTTCAGTAGTTCCAGAGATTACCCCTACAAACAAACAAACGTTACTACTTTATAATATTAGAATAGATAACATAAAATTCAAGTTTTGTTTGTAATTTATAATAATTATAGTAATTAATTTAATACTATTTTAAAATCATGAAATAAGGAAAAATTGTCGTGACCTCACATTCTCTTTATACATAAATGCACGTAAATACATCAACATTCTTTAAGTTTTTCACATTTGACCCATTGATTTTGAAAGTAGGGCAGGTCCATTTTATTTTATTGCTAGACTAGATATTGAGCAGTTTACATACATTAGAATGCGGTTTAAAAATAGTAATAAGCGGGAATTGTTTGTTGTTTATGAAGAACATACATCTGACTTGTGTGCTTGACATCAAGTGCCCGCTTATAAGTCATCGTCAATATACAGGGACGAGATAGCCACAAGGAAATTTACAACACCAGAGAATTACATCCGGGAGCTCCACAAAGATAAGCGGGAAACGGTGGAATGTTTTGTTTGTTTGGAAGGAAGGGGGAGAAACGTGACAGAACTTAAACTTGAACTTGTGATAGGTTCAATGGGCTTCCAAGTTGCGAAGCAACTGCACCCCCTGGCTTTGAGTAGGTGTATATCAAATCCTGAGAGAGCCATATGAAATGTCTAGCCGTAGTCCAATTGACTACATAAAATAGGATAGTGTTAAGTATATCTATAAAATAATGAAAATTTACTAGTTAAAGTATAAAAGTAAAAATAGTTCATAGTTAAAAAAAAAAAAAATGCCAGACGAGGTAAAGTAAAGATGTTAGGAGAAGTTTAGGAGAAAAGTCAATATAAAATTATCAATAAAAAATTATATAATAATTTTTTTTTTTTTTTTTTAATTAAAGAGAAAAATTTTGAGGTAAGAATTATAGCTCGGAAGGACTATTCATCAAGAATAGTGGAGTACCTTGGTTTTTTCCGGTTGGATGGACTGCAAGCATCGTAGTCAGGTAGCTCATAAATGAGTTCATTTGGAATGTGATTAATGTCATTGTAGAATTTTTTCGCAAGGTGTTTAATGCGATGTTTGAGTGAAGTCGTTTTCAGATCCTTGAGGATTGTGGAGTTTTTGAGGTATCTAGAACCGTTCCTGATGTAACGGAGCTGTTTGTAATGGGTACTAGAGAGACTGTTCATACTGGTTTTGCAAGTGAAGCCCCATATTGGACATGCATATGTGGTAACAGAGAGAATGCAAGCATTATATATTAAGAGTTTGTTGTGTATGGAGAGTGAGTGGTTGCGAAGAAGGGGGGCGAGGGTTTTGGAAATTCCGGCGACTTTACCGCGGATATTAAGAATATGCTTTTTAAAGGTAATGCGTTTGTCAATGGTAACTCCCAGGTACTTGGCATCGTCAGACTAGGGAATGGTAGTGTTATTGATGGTTAATCTATTAGGAGTGGAGAAGGTTCTAGAGAAGTAAACAGCAGTAGTTTTAGATTCGTTTATCTTAATGCGCCATTGATCACACCATTCCATGAAGATGTTGAGGTGGTGTTGTAGATTTTTGTAAAGATTGTATGGGTGATGTGCAGTGCCATAGAGAACAGTGTCGTCCGCATAGAGTGCGAGTGATGTGAAGAGTGTGCGTGGAATGTCATTAAAGTATATTATGAATAAAATGGGGCCAATGACTGAACCCTGAATAATACCACAGAGTATTATGTGTAGTAGAGAAAGTGAGTTGTTTACGCGGACATAGAAGTCACGATCACCAAGGTAAGAGTGTATTAAATGGATAAGTCCAGGCGGGAACTTAAGCCGAATTAATTTGTAAATGAGGCCCGCGTGCCAAACTTTGTCAAAGGCCTTGGCGACATCAAGAAATATGGCAGCAGTAGGCTTCTTCTCGTTGAAGTTTTCAGTTAAGAATTCCACAAATTGAAGAAGTTGGTGTTGGGTGGAGTTCTTGGCTCTGAAGCCGAATTGTTCAGGCATGAGAATGTTGTTATTGTGAAGGAAGTCATTGAGCTGTGATCTAATGACGCGTTCGATGACTTTACTTAGAGAGGAGAGAAGACTGATGGGACGGAAATTAGTTGGGTCATTAAGATTGCAGGATGGTTTAGGAATAGGAGAAATGATAGAGGTTTTCCAGGGTTTAGGAAAATAACAGTGTTTGAGGATAGAATTAGTGAGCTTCGTAGTGTAGAGAATACAGTTGATAGGAAGTTGTTTAAGAGTATAGTTGGAAATTTTATCGTACCCAGGAGATTTTTTATTATTAAGTTTTTGAATAATATTGTTGATCATGATGGGTTGAATTTCGGGGAGAGGGATAGGAGGGGTTGAGAGGAAGTCATTAACAGTATCATTGACATTGTTAAAGTGTGCTTGACTTGCGAGGAAGGGATTCGGAGAGAATTGCCTTTCATATGAGCTAGCGAGGCATTCTGCCTTGTCCTCGTCAGTATACGCAGTTTGATTATTGGCAGTAAGGGGAGGAGTAGGGGTGTAATTATTATTGAGTTTCTTTTTGATTTGCCAAAGAGAGTTATCCTCGCAAGTAAGACTTTCGAGAAATTTAGACCAGTTTTTTTGCTTATCTTTCTGAATAAGGGTTTTAATTTTATTGTTGAGCCTGTTGACAGCTGTTTTAAGGGTGGGATCTCTGGTATTTTGGTAGAGTCGACGGAGAGTGTTGCGTTGTTTACAGATATTATGTATGTAAGTGGGTAAAATGTAAGAGTTATTATTTTTGAAATTGGTGTAAGTGGCATCTTTTTGAGCTTTGTAAATGATGTTGTTGAGTTTATTAACTGCGTTGTCAATGTCAGTAGTGTTGTTGATTGTGGGGTAGGTAAGGTCGGTGTTGTTGAGGTAATTTTGGAATTTATTCCAGTATATTGCTACTGAAGGAGGAGGAGAGATAGGGTTGATAAGATCAATTTTGAAGAAGACAGGAAGGTGGTCAGAGCTTAGGTCATTAATAACAGAAGTGGTGATAGGGAAGGTAAGATTTTTGGTGATGGCGAAGTCAATAATAGAGGGGTGCTGGTTGCGAGCAACAGGAATGTGTGTTGGTGTAGTAGGTGCGTGGAGACTGAGATTAAAATGGCTAACCAAGTTGTGAAGAGATCTACCTCTGGTAGTGGTGGAATGACAGTTCCACTGCCTGCTATGTGCATTGAAGTCACCAGCGATAAATGCGTGTTGGTGTTGTGTAATGATGTGTGTCAGGTCATTTATGGGGTATCGTCGCCCGTGTCGTGCGTAAAAAGATGTGAAGTTGATTTTGGCATGGGGCAAGTTGACGACAATACTGGTGTGGTCAATGCCTGGGAGTGGAATATTTTGAGTTGTGTGATGTGGGATATAATTTTTGATGTAGATGGCTGTGCCGCCCCAGTGAGAGTTGGCACGTGGTGTATGATGGAGTTTGTAACCTGGGATGGTGATACTGCAGGATGGGTTAAGTGTTTCTTGGATTAAGAGTATATCGACTTGTGGATTAATGGAAATAAAGGAGCGGAGTTCATTAATCCTGGGTTGCAATGATTGGCAATTCCAGGAGAAAATAAGAAGAGAAGAGAAATTTTTGTTATTGTAATTATTCATAGTTGGGAATGTTGAGCTCCGTAGAAAAGGAGTCTAATTCTTCTATTATGATATACATTTTGTCGAATGGGTTGTTGCAATTTTTTGATTTGATGGCGATGTTTTTTAAATGTTTTAGGAGTTTGGTAATTTGGAGAAGTTCCTTCATGTCTTTGAAGGTGTCAAAGATATCTTTGAATGTGTTTGTATAATTATTTTGTATAACAGGTGGTGTTTTATTTTGTTTGGTGTAACTGGAAGTGTCCTCAACTGGGGCTTCCTGGATATCGTTATTAACGTCAGTAGTGGTCTGACTGTTGTTAATATCGTTTGGTTTTATCATGAATGGTGTAATTGTAGGGTTTGAAAATGTCTGCGATGTCAGCAATTATATTTGGTTTTTGGTTTTGCGGTTTTGTTTTAGTGTTGAGTGTTGGGGTATTTTTTTTCTTAATGTTGTTTGGATTTTTTGAGCAACCTCTGTATGAGGCCGGATGGGCACCGTTACAATTGGAGCATTTTGGAATTATTTTACCTGTCTTGGGGCAGTTATCAGTGAGGTGCTCTTCTGAGCATTTAAGACATTTTGGTGTTAGGCTGCACGTCTCGGAGGCGTGTCCGAACCGTTGGCAGCGGTAACATTGTTTTGGGTTATTGTTGTTTCTGAAGTATTCAATACGAACACTTATATCACAAAGTTCCTCAATTTTATAGATCTTCTCAAAGTTAGTGCAAGGGAGGACGTTGACCATGTAAATTGGCATACCTCTGCCAGTTTTGCGACTCTTAAGCATGGCGGCTCGGGTGGCCTTAAATCCATGGTTACCAAGGTCTTCGATAATAAGTTGGGGGTCTGTGTTGGGGGGGGGATTCCCCTAATACAGATTTTTTTTGGTCGAAGTTCTTTTGAGTTAAGGGTGTTGAAATTCATATGTTTGTCAGTTAGGTATCTTTGGATATCTCTAAATTGGCTGACAGATTTGGGTAGAACTTTTAGAAGTTCCCCGGAGAGGCTGACTTGAGGAGGATTATCAGAATCAAGGGCTTTTATCTCTTGGGTGACTTTGCGCCAATCCATATCTTTGAATTCAATAAAGAAGGGGTGCTTGTCGTTTTTTGAACATTCAACATCGGTGCTTGCAGCACCATCTTGAGCAGATTCCTGATCCATAAGATCATGGTTATCAAGATTAGCTTCGGAATTTAGATTTCCGAATTAATTTTTGAGAGGAATTGGATTTTCAGATTCAGATTTTTTTCTTTTTCCTGTACGGGGGGGATTAGAATGTGAGCTAAAATTCTTTAGAATTTGGAGTTTTTCCCATTGGTTATTCCCTAGAAATCTAATATAACCAGTTCTACAGGCTAAATCAATTAAATCTAATCTAGATGGCTCCCCCAAAATAGATATAGCAAAAAGACAGAGGTATTTTACCTGAGCCTTGTGGGTGTCGTTGTAGTCCTTTCGTTGTTGAAGAGACTGTATTTCTTCATCTACACCGGATAATAGTTCTCGAAAAACATCGTTCACTTGCTCATCTAGAGTAGGGAAGGCGTTGAATTCTCGCAACCAGTCCGCAGGAACATATCCGTTTATGATTCCATTCATAAGGTCGTCAAGCTGTTGGTTCTCTTTCATGGCCATGGCATTCAAAAGAGCAGTCACGGAAGATTAGCAGAGATCAGGTGGGCGGGAGTAACACGCCTCTTTTCCACGCGACGAACACCAGCAGTGGAGAAGGCGGGAATAACACGCCTCCTATCCAAGCTCCGCCCGACAAAGACACAACTGAAGATACTGGATAGCAAGAGGGCGGGAATAACACGCCCCCTTTCCAAACTTCGTCCGAACACGCAGCAGTCGAAATATGCAGAAACTTGACACTCAGGGTGTCGATTCTAACAACCATCGTATCGTGGTGAACTGAATTGATTTTATAGACAAACCTGAAACGTGACAGATTGACGAATGCGCGTTATTGGCGGCGCACAAAGCCACAAGCAGCGGCGGCTGCTGCACTCATCCTACACAAAATCTCCTTATCATAGTATCAGGCCTCACAATCAGCAAGTTTTCTTTGACCGCTATACTTGTCCTGCTACTAGCGCCATCAATCGTCAGTAATAGGAGTATTTACGACACGAAATAACACGAAATTTTTTCACAGCTCCATTTGTTCTATGCATTTGCTTATGAACTAGTATCGGTAGTATCCACCAGGCGGCGATACTTTCCAGAGAAAGTCAATTAATAAGTTGGCAATTACCGCGGACATTTTCTCCCATAGACTTTCTCCGGATTGTTAAGTCTGATCTATGATAAGGGAGTCTTGATCCTATGAAGTGTGTTTTTCCTTCCCGCAGAACGAGATACCGAATTTTTACCCAACGGCTAAAGTGGGACTTCTTTGTATGTATATTCTGCGGCGTTCCTTCGTGGGATACCGTTTTCTTTCTTTCTGCTTGCTGAAACCACCGAAGGCGCATGCGTGCCCTCGTTAGCTACGAAAAGTGTGGAATGTCAGAATTGGATAGATATGAACTTGAACTTGTGATAGGTTCAATGGGCTTCCAAGTTGCGAAGCAACTGCACACCCTGGCTTTGAGTAGGTGTATATCAAATCCTGAGAGAGCCATATGAAATGTCTAGCCGTAGTCGAATTGACTACATAAAATAGGATAGTGTTAAGTATATCTATAAAATAATGAAAATTTACTAGTTAAAGTATAAAAGTAAAAATAGTTCATAGTTCAAAAAAAAAAAAAAAAAAAAAAATATGCCAGACGAGGTAAAGTAAAGATGTTAAGAGAAGTTTAGGAGAAAAGTCAAAATAAAATTATCAGTAAAAAATTATATAATAATATATATATATATATATAATTTTAATTAAAGAGAAAAATTTTGAGGTAAGAATTATAGCTGGGAAGGACTATTACCTTGGTGATCGTGACTTCTATGTCCGTGTAAACAACTCACTTTCTCTACTACACATAATACTCTGTGGTATTATTCAGGGTTCAGTCATTGGCCCTATTTTATTCATAATATACTTTAATGACATTCCACGCACACTCTTCACATCACTCGCACTCTATGCGGACGACACTGTTCTCTATGGCACTGCACATCACCCATACAATCTTTACAAAAATCTACAACACCACCTCAACATCTTCATGGAATGGTTTGATCAATGGCGCATTAAGATAAACGAATCTAAAACTACTGCTGTTTACTTCTCTAGAACCTTCTCCACTCCTAATAGATTAACCATCAATAACACTACCATTCCCTGGTCTGACGATGCCAAGTACCTGGGAGTTACCATTGACAAACGCATTACCTTTAAAAAGCATATTCTTAATATCCGCGGTAAAGTCGCCGGAATTTCCAAAACCCTCGCCCCCCTTCTTCGCAGTCACTCACTCTCCATACACAACAAACTCTTAATATATAATGCTTGCATTCTCTCTGTTATCACATATGCATGTCCAATCTGGGGCTTCACTTGCAAAACCAGTATGAACAGCCTCTCTAGTACCCATTACAAACAGCTCCGTTACATCAGGAACGGGTCTAGATACCTCAAAAACTCCACAATCCTCAAGGATCTGAAAACGACTTCACTCAAACATCGCATTAAACACCTTGCGAAAAAATTCTACAATGACATTAATCACATTCCAAATGAACTCATTTATGAGCTACCTGACTACGATGCTTGCAGTCCATCCAACCGGAAACAACCAAGGTACTCCACTATTCTTGATGAATAGTCCTTCCGGATAGATATGATGCAGCTATAAAAATAGATTAAATGATACTACAAAAAATATTAGTGGTGTGAATAAAATAAAACAAGTTGGAAATTGTACGTCAAACGTGACAAATGAGGTGTGTTCGTACTATAGCTAGTTATATAAATATTCAGATCTTGATGATATTTAATTCTGTGAAATGAATTATATCGTCTACAGATTAATTTCTGTAATAAAATAAGTATCTCGGTCGCTTGACGATTAAACTTCGGAAGCTCCTATAACAAAAAAGCACCAATTAAAAAAAAAAAATTCAAATTTCTTAATAAATATTTTTATTAATATCTCCTAAAGTTTTGATTCGATTTTAATAAAATTTGAAATGTCTCGACAAAATTCTGCAAAGATAATATATTTTAAATTGCAAACCATTCGGTTGGGTAGTTTTTGCGTTGTTATATGCGGACGGACGGACAGACAGACAGATGGACGGACAGACCAAGCGACGACAATAGGTGCTACGTATTTATATAATTACGAACGCACCTAAAAAGTGCTGGAAGGTATATTTTTTTGTCAATGCATGTTTCAAGGCAGTTCGCAGTTGCTAATGTTTTTCGATGTTTGAAGAAATTTCACTGTCAATCGAATATTTAATGACATTCATATTTTGTACTTACAACTATGCCCCGTTTATATGTATAGTATATTATAATTCTTTAGAGCTATTATAGCTAAATAAAATATAATTGCTAGTAAAGTAATTTATCTTATGTAGTTTAGAAATAGGTTGCTGTAGTATTTTTCTTTTTTTTAAGTTTACTAGATTTTAACTTTGATGCGTGAGTTTGTACATTTACAGTTAATAGCAATCACTTCAGGGAAAAAAAAAAAAAAAAAAAAAAAAAAAATCACTTTTTCTGCTGAGATATCAAACCATAAGTAATTGAAGGTTCTATTGTTTTGAACATCACACAGAAATACAGGAGCTAGAGAATACAGTTTTTTTTAATTAATTGTTTTAGTTTTGCATATGTAAGACGCATAAGGTTTTCTTCTTTTGCATTGTACTGTCCAAGGTCTCCTACCTTAATACGGCGAGCATAACAAAAAAACTATCCAGTATGTATCAAGGAAATTTCGTAGAAGTTTCTCTTTTCTATTTATTTGGTTAATTGAGTCAAGCCAAAATTAAATAAATAAATACAAATGCGTGCACAGCATTGGAAATGTGTTATTGAAATTATTTCAATGTCTCAGCTATTAACTTTTAGCATTTTAAGTATTTATCGTAAGAAACTATGTTATTCGATTGTATTTGAGATTGTTACAAGAGGCAAATGATACGGGGGCAGGGCTTTTAGAGTGTAAAATCTTATTTTTGCTAAAATCAACCAACTGATCAACGATGCGATAAAAAAAGACCACATTTTCATCTAAAAGACTACCTTACGTTCACGCATTGCTATCAATATTTATTAGTAGAAAAGCATAAAAAGTGAAACCTGCTCAACTCGAAAAAGTTAAAGTAAATTTTACGAAGGCGTGGCTTCAATACCCCTGTTTTACATGCATAATTGGCGGTGCCCCACAGGATATATCTATGTCATTAAAATAAACTAGTCGGATGTGCCAATCCCAAAACTTTGTTCTATCTCAATCATGTTAATCAGTGGCGTAGCCAGGATTTCATTTCGGAAGGGGTCCAGATTTTTTTTTTTTTTTTTTTTTTTTTTTTAAGTTATATATATAGTAAAATCCGCCAAGATAATATCTCAAAGGGAGATAAAAAATTTCGTGTTAGACAGGTTTACTTCTTAGCAAGTGCATGGTATTCTTCTCTATGGGACAAATGAATATTAAGTCAGAATTCCGCTATAGACAGGTTTAGTTTCCACAAGTTTTGCTGTATTTATACAAATATACGTATATTATATGTATAGTAAAACCTGTCAAACGGAACCTGTCTATAACAGAATCCTGTCTTAAACGGAAGCATTATATGGTCCTGATATGGATAACCATACAATTAAGTCTTCTGAAAACCTGTCTGAAACAGGATTTTTCGCCGCTCTTTTGTGATTCCGAGTTCGTTTTAGCAGGTTTTACCCTACAAATAAATAAAGTAAAGCCTGTGAAAGCGGAAACTTCTTATAACGGAATTCTGTCTCAAACGAAAGCGTTTCGGGATACCGACAAACGAACAAGGTATCTTATTGAAGTAGTGTATATTTGAGGTATAATTATACTTCTTTAAGCGGAAACCTGTCTAAAATGGAACTTTTTTCCAGCTTTCGATCCCGTCTTGACAGGATTGTCTGTGTGTTTGTATGTGAAATAAAAATATTTCGAGTAACTTTAAGAATTTGGGTATTGTGTAAAAAAAAAAAAAAAGATCAATCTCTATAATTACAGCTAATAATACGATGAAGTTACATTAATATTTACCAATGAAAAAGATTTTACAAACACTATGACATAAAAAACTGAACACACACTAAATCAGTGGCGCACCCAGGATTTTATCATGGAGGGGGCCGAGCACTGCACAAACAAAATAAACAAAATAAAATCAGTGGGAGCAAAATTTCTGTAGTTGTGATTGCAGTAGGAAATCACAAGGAGACACTAATTAATCATAAAATTACGTAGTTAATTCAATATTTAATAATTATTTATTTATTTTAAAGAAAATGAAAATTATTATACTTAAAATTTAATTTAATTAATAATTAAAAAAATTGCTCATTTTTGAAAGTGAAGAAATTAAATATTTAAAAAGCTCATAAACAAACATTTATAGAATTTCCTATTTATATCTCTCTGACTGTCAGACATATTGTAGTTTAAGGGAAATATGAAAAATATTCTTAATGAGATGAATTAGTGGATGCAAATTTTTGGGACGATTCATTTAAATTTAACTCGTCAGTCAGAATGTTATGGGAATTAATAAATTAATAATGAATTCCCTGAATTCCCTTTTGGGACATCATAGTTAATTCTTGCAAAGGCATTGCCTCACGTCTTTGAAACGGCAGGTGCCCCTACTGCTCGCTTGGCTCAGCCGACTATGGGGCCGAGTTGAACAGATATTAAAAAAAATTATTTAATTAATTCAATTACAAATATTGTTACACAATAAAATCTATTTTTTTTTTTTTTTTTTTACAAAGTTCTTGAATTATTTCAGCCGCAGTTACATTAATCTTTTTGTGTATTATATAACAAAGCCAGCCCATTTAATCTTTATTCTGTCATAGAGGATCTTAAGTAAGTTTTTAAAATGTGTAAGGTTGAAAATTACCTTTCGCTGATGCAGGTTGTAACGGGAAGCGTTTCAAATATTTTTAGTAATTTGTAGATTTTGGGGTACAACATTTTGCCACATTTCGAAACTGCTTCGATGGTATTCTTGCATCGAGTTATTGAAAGCGATTTTTCAAATTTTCTGTACCACAACTTGAATTTGGCGTTCAAAATTTATGAATTTGTAGAAAGCAAATTATGCGCATAAAATTCACACAATTGAGGAAAATCTTTTATTTTACTTGCTGTTGGAGCGTCTTTTCCATTAGGTAGAAAAATAAAAAATAAAATTCAAAATGTTGCAGTGTCGAACGAAACGTTCATTAAGTTCAATCAACCTTTGTTCAACAAATGGAATAAAAATATTTCTCCTAAAATACTCTTCTATAGAATCAGCAGGAACATTGGATCCTTGTTTGTTTTGATGCAGTCCTTGGTCATTTTAATTTTAACATGAAACTTATTGGCTTTCACACAAGCTTCATTATAAATATCCTTGAAAGAAATATCCGAGGCGTTATGAATAGTATTTAATTGAGCCACAACATCGTCAACTAAATTTAATGCAATTAAAAGGTCACTGTCACATTTTTGCAATAATTTAGGCAATGGTAAAGTGTATGCAAATATATTCTGTAAGCAAAATAAAGAAATTTGGAAACCAAATTCGCATAACGAATTTTTCAAAAGTTTTGCCTTAGAAGACGAGTTTCTGTCTTCTCAAGTTGCGATTGTTTCAATGCTATTAATCAGTGCATCATATAATTCTACCATGGTCATGGTGGCTTCATGGCGTTCTACCCACATAGTTTGATAAACTTTTTGTAGTTTTTGTTTATTAATTTTCCGGTGAATGTTTGAATAATATTGTTGAGGAGGACGTCTTGTCTCTTAGGAGTACTGAAAAAATTGTGTGTCATTTCAATTATGCCGATGTTGTTTCTTATTTTTGTGATAGATACAGCACTCACAATTACTAAATTTAAACTATGCGAGGCACAATGCACGTAATTACCTTTCGAATATATAGCTGATATTGGAGACTGAACACCGTTAAAATTTCGCTCATTTATGCGGCACCATCATAACCTTGCCCAACGTAAATAGGACAAATCGATACCGCATGTCTTTAATTCTTCTAATATTTTGTCGGACGAGTTCCTTCCTATAGTGCTTGCTACAGGAATAAATTGTAAGAATTGTTCACAAACTTTGTTGTCATTCTCTTCATCTATATACCTGACACACAAGGAAAGATGCTCAATAGTAGAAATCACAGGTCACATGTTTCATCAGCAAGAATTGAGAAACATTTTACCGAATTAAGGACACGTTTTTCTCTTTTCAAGCGTCCACGCCACGCTCCATAAATTCGGTTCAAAACGCCAACATTGACGTTATTTTCTGAAAGATCTTTTGCCTTTACGAACAAAGGGAAAAGTCTTTCGATTACATAATTTCTGAACAAGAATACCTGCCGAACAAAAATGAATTTAAAAAAATGTGTCTGAAAGTAGCCCTTTTGGATTTGAGAACAGTCTTCAGCGTGTTCGTCTTAATGAGGTTTCAATGTATATCTCATTTACTTACATATTCTACAAATAAATGCTTGTTTCAACACATGATTATAATCGTTCATTCAAGATATTAAAAAAAATAGGAATTTTAATAATATGAAATATAACTTACCAGAGAATTTTTGTATACTCGTGTATAGCTCTGTATAGTCTACTAAGTCCAAGTAAAATAAAAAGGAATTGATAAGGATGCAACCGAACCGAGTGAGGATTTCGCACTATAATGATCCAAACCGAAACTATATTACATTTGACAATTTTTCGATCTTTCAAAATCTGTTACTAAAGTGACTGTATTCGAATTAAAAAAAAAAAACTTGTAAACAAAATCGAAAAAGTAAAAAAACGGCCTTTGTAGAGATCGACGTCAACTATTCAATGGAAAAAAAAATATTTAAAATATATTGAAATGCAAATGAGATATTTTAAAACATTTCTCCCATAAGATTAATATTAGCGAGAGGGTGTTTTCACATGAGTGATGTAGCCCTTAAAAAGTGATAATGTTAATAAAGTTAATAATGTTAAAAAAGTGATAATGTTTTTAAATGAAAAAAAAAATAAATAAACAGAGTTTTCCATATAAATTTTGTTTTTTAATAGTTAAAACATCATCATATTTTGGCAAATAATGAAAAATCTTCAGTAGTATTTGGGGCCCCCGTGCCCCGAATGCCCTGCCGTAAATAAGGCACTGGAAAAGTGTGTCATTTTTTGGCGGTGATCGCTTTCTTGGCAAATTTCTGTTTTCATTCTCGCGATAAAATACATTTTTTCTAAAGCAGCATGCATTGATTGGGGAAAAACTCCTTAAAAGTGTTTTTTTAACTGCATGCTAACACGGGAAGACCCGTGTATTTTAGGGTGCTTTTATGGGAACTTTTTACACACACACACACAAAAAAACGAACTTTGGTTCTGTAAATATTTTAGATATTTTAAGTGTTTTCTCCCTTTTCCTCTGGAGGGGGCCAGGGCCCCTTGGCCCCCTCCTTGGGTGCGCCACTGCACTAAATACTTAAATGTATTTAAATCAAGATTCATATAACATAAACATTTGCTTACATTAAAGTTTTGATCAAATGGTTAAGTTTATAACATCAATTTTCATGTTTAATTTCTTGTGATTGAATTAAGAACTTGTCCTGTAATTGATAATGTGTTGACATAATTGCCTATCCCGTCAACCATTGATTCCCCATGGGAGTTTCTAAGATAAGGTTTTAATCTTTAAAAAAAAAGATATTCTAATTTTGGCTGCAGAAGCTAGTAATGTAACAAACACATGCAACAAATATAATTGATGTTGAGAAAAATAGTTTGTTCAAATTGTCTAAAACAGACATAATTATTTTTTAAGTTTCGCCGTTTTTGATACTAAAGTAAATATTCGGCCTCAATAGTTGTTTCCGATATCTGGTCGACTTAAAACTGTGCATCCACGAATCGTACTTTTTCGGTCAAATGTAATGTTGAATTCAGACATTTTTCTCCGAGAGGGATTTCTGCGGAGAGTACCATTTTTCTCCGGAAGGTACACGGTACACTGTGGAGCTCCGGGGCGGGAGATTGCACTGCGATAGCATAAAATCTCAAATCTTCCAAGGATACATTTCGATGCTTCGGGGTGGATGCCTCCCCCCCCACCCACCGCTCACCTGAATTCAACGCTGTAGCGTGGTTGATATAAAACACGTTCCCGCTGTTTTTCATACCATTTTGAATTTTTCAAAGTTCTGTAACTGACTTAAATATTCTTGTACAATGGCGAAAACCAAAATTAAAAAACTAAATAAGTAGATACTGTACTTCTCTATTATCCCGTCGACCCCTTTTCATAACAAAAAACTATCGCCAAACTGTGACGCCAAATAAACAGGAGAACGTTGCCATTGGAACATAACAAACGTATAATGCTTCTGACATCAAGTAAATGGGACTGCATTTTTGGCGTTTGATCTAACAGTTTGGCGTCAGTTTTTGTTATGAAAAGTGGTCGACGGGATAATAGAGAAGTACCGTAGATACAAATCTGCCCTTCAAAATAATATGCAACAACGCAATTTTCCATTAACAATTTATTAAAGATAGCTCGTATTGAAAAGTTCAATAACAAAAATCACCATTATTTTGTATATATTTTGTATATTTTGTTTGTGTTCTTCCTGTAACGATCAACGAGACCAGAAATAAAAGTATCCAAGCAAGGAAGAAACATTGATATCCTGAAATATTCTTCAGGTTTGTCATGAGATGTATTTTTTCTCTTCATATGATAGCCAACATGACAAGGAATGTGTGTGGTTGAAGAAAATTGTGTCATGGTTTTCTTTAACGAACGTTTCTGCTCTCTTGAACAGGTCAGAAAACTTTTGAACACCAGTCTCTTGTTCCTTGCTTGCTGATTGATGTAAAGTTCATAAAGCTGAAAAATGACATCATCAGAATGTTTTACAGCGGAAGACAATAACATTATAAATTTTGCTGGTATTTTGAAAGTGGCAATGGACAAGCATATTGTTGAATAAAATTTCACAAATAACAAAGAATAAAGTTACTTTGCTTAATTCCAGCCAGTAGATTCAAAGTAAATGATAATATTTCTCGATATAAAACTATAAAATGAACTAAGATAAGTATCGCCAAAGTCTGATCAATGTGCTGTTATTGCCTTTGTGTAAACTCCTCTTTTCCCGAAAGTGTTGGCAATACTTGGTCCAATCGAAGTCTCTGTTGAAGGATTTTTATCTTTAACCTAGTTACACGAAAATCTATGAAAACGGAATCGGCAGACATCGTCAACAAATTCCATTGTGGGCCGATTTCCGTCTTATCACGTATACTTGTATAGTTATCCTTCCGTCATCGGAATCATGAAGTGTTTCCATCTACGAGAGGACCATTTACTTTCCGTGTTCACAGAAAATCTTACAAGAAGGAATCACAACTAGAAAAAGTTCCAGTTTAGGTAAGTTTCAAGTCTTAGCAGGTATAAATATATAGTGTGGTTTTCTTCAAACCTTGAACTTTTCTGTTTAAGATAGATCATCTTCGCAGATTTTATTGTACATCTATGCTCTTCAGATGTGTACTATAGAGTGGATATGTTTTAAGAGTTTTAGAGGACACCTGTGATAATGGAACGGGTCTCTAAGAAAAACCTGCCTTAAACGGAAAAAATTCATAACACCAACAAAAAAAGTATCTTTAAATTATTACTTGCTCAGACAAGTACCTGTCTAAAGCGGAATTTTTCATCGGTTCTTTGCGATTTCGTTTTAACAGTTTTTACTGTTGCTATATCCATTATTCAGTAAACCAGTTTTTCGTTCGGGGGAGGGGGGGGGTGTCCAAACCCCCTGGACCCCCCCACCCCTTGGCTACGCCACTGATGTTAATACTTCTAATTTCGTCATTACATCGCCAATAAAATCAATATTTTTCGTCATTCTGTTGTACGTCAGCTGCTTGCGAATCATCGGGTTACCGGGATGCGATCAACTGATGTATACTAAACTACGACAAGTTCTTCTGGCCTGTACCGACAGGAACAGATAGCTATTCCTTGGTTTTACGATGTTAGCTAATTTTACAGGAAAACACGAAGCTAAAATGCGTGGAACCCAATTAAAGAAGATTCATTCCCAGTTCTCGTCAACATTGAATTTGAATGAGAATATCGCCAAATTAGTCCTCTACAGCCAAGTTGGCTTAATTAGTGACAACATATTTTTGTCGCCAAATCTGGCGATATTTCGACAACTGTCGCCAAGCTTGGCGAGAATTTGACGTTGGCAAATATATAGTGTTAAGCATATAAGAATAGGAACAATGGTTACAACAATGAAAGAAAATTTGCCGAAACCATGTTAACTAAAACTCATAAATTAAACACGTTTATGGATGAATTCTGCTGTCTTGTTTGAAAATGTCAACCACCCTAAAATTTCAAACCGCTATATCTCCGCCATTTTTTAAGACAGAGGCAAAACAAAAATTGCTCCGGATTCTCCGGATCAAGGCCGAACATTTAACGGAAAAAACTTTTAAGATTTCTAATTTTTTTGTACATCTTTTCGAATTTGAAATCTTTAAATGGCTATCACAGCGCCCCCTTCCGGCGGAATATCCCCACATTCAAGTAAAACCTGCTGGCCACAGCCAAAAACATATAAAATATTTGGTTTAATTATCTGCATAACATCATACACTTTTCGGCGATACAATAGTAAAAATTAAACAAAAATCGCGATCGCAGCGTCCCCTTTCGTCGAAATATCCCCGAATTTAACCTGGACCTGCAGGCTATAGTCAAAAACATAGAAAAAAAATTGTTTCAATTATCTGCATAACTTCATGCACTTTTCGATGATACAATAGTGAAAATGCAACAGAAATATTGATCACAGCGCCCCTTTTCGTCGAAATATCCCCAAATTCTAATTCAACTTGCTTGTCATAGCCAAAAACATAGGAAACAAATGTGGTTTAATTTGAAGTATAACTTAATACACTTTTCGATGATACAATGAGGACGGACAGATGGACAGACAGACATTTTGTAAAAACATGTTTTTCGGAATCTCTGACCCCTAAAACTTGTAATTCTGTCGAAAACCGGAAGTCTAAAAAAATTTCGATTACAATACTTTCTTCTATTATAGATAGAAGAAAGTAAAAAAAAAAATAGTCAAAGGCAGAACTGTTGAGACAATCTGTTGGCTTTACTAGGGATTCTAATGCGGGCTGAAGCAGGAAACTAGAAAATAAACTTCTTGAATAATAATTATTTCTTAAAGTGACACTATTTACTTTAAACATTAATATATTAAGAAAATGTACAATGTAAATAAATAGATAAATAAAATACCCGTTTTTAGCAACTACCGAGTCCTTTGAAGCTAGCAGACATTGACATTTCATCAGCTAAGCCATTTGGTAAGTGCAATTGCTGATAATTTATTATTAGATGTAAGTTTTTATCGTGATTTACTTTTCCCAATATAGCGATGTTAAAGACCTTTTGAGAACAACCTTGTAAGAGACCTTGTAAGGTGTGGTAACAACTTATACGACTCAAGTTCTGACATTTTAATTTTTGTATTTGTTAGTTATTTAAACTTGCAATTTTTATGTGAAAGAAAACCTACGATTTATGGATAATATAATTTCTTCTTATAAAAAAATTATGCATATTTATTTTTATGTTATATATGCAATCTATTCAAAAATGCGAATTTATTTTTCAATTTCAAACAAATTTTTATCTACTTGAAAATTTTACTTTCCTACCATTTTAATTTTAATTTATAAAAGTCCTTCCGGCCTGTACCGGGAGGAAAAGGTAGCTTTTTTATATCTTCGTTTTAAAGTTTTAGCTAATGTTACTTGAAAACAGCAAGCAAAAATGCAAAGAAACAGTTTACAAAAGATTCGTTAATACTGAATTTGAATAAGAAATTCGCCAAATTATTGAGCTATAGCCAAATTGGCTTCATTTATGAAAACCTATTTCGGTCGCCAAATTTGGCGATATTTCGCCAAATGTCGCCAAGTTTGGCGATAATTTGGCGCTAACGAATATGAATATATAGTTTTAAGCGTATGATTGGGAAAATGATTACAACAATGAAAGATAATAACTTGCGAGAAGTCGCGTTCACTAAAACTTATAAATTAATCGTTGGAATTTTGTAATGTGCTATCTTGTTTCAAAATGTCTGCCACCCTAGAATTTCAAACTGCTGTATCTCAGCCGTTTTTTAAGATAGAGGTAAAACAAAAAATGCTCCGGAATCCTTGTATCAAGGCCTAACACGTAAGTATAAAATAAATTTGAATTTTTAACTTTTTGTACATTTATTTTAGTTTTAAATTTTTAAATGGCCACCATCTTGAAACAAGATGGCGGACCAAGCTGGCCAACGAACTCGGTCGAGACATTAGTGACCTTAATACACACAATTAGTTTCATCAAAATCGATTTATAAATACGGGCGTTATCGTATGACATAGGTCAGATATATATATATATATATATATATATATATATATATATATATAAATCAACATTTGAACGGAGGGTGGTTTTGGGGTCTGGGGGTCATGATCGGTGAAAATATACCAAAATTTTCCGGAATTGCTTTCCTCCGAACGGCTGCAATAAGTAGCTTTATACTTTTTTGTATTGAAAGCTATCTAAAAGTCAGGAAAATAAATACAATTAAGGGAATGGCATTAGCTTAAACATTATGATATCATTACAATAACTTTAACATGATTTCATTTCAAATGTTATGCGTGAGCTGGAGAGAGGGAAGTTGCAAATCGCAATAACGATTTTCCAAAAAAAAAAAAAAAAAAAAAAAAAGTCTTCAGTGCCCAGTTAGGGAAGGGGGCTAAGAGCGCAAAAGCCTTGGTCCTAATGACGAAATGAGGAGAGCAAACAGGTACCAGGAAAACAGATGAACCGAGTACGTATCAAAGATAATAGGTATTGTGGTTGTGAATATGAATATGCGTGACGCAATTATGAGACCTAGTGTACCTAGAGCTCCTAGTACAAGCTGAATCATCACCGCCATTTAATAACCCGCGACCAAAAACCAAGCTAAAACCGGTTTTGCTTTACCGCATAGAGATTGACCTCAGCTATCCAATATATATATAAAAAATCCTTTAAAAATATTGAAATGCGAACAAGATATCTTAAAATATTTCCCCCATAGAATTAACATTAGCGACCGGGTGTCTTCGCGTGAGTGAAGTAGCTTCTTCGGTGTAGCTACGAGTTTTATATACAGGGTGATTTTTTTTAAAGTTGTGAAAGTAAAACCCGAAAACGAAAGAACCACTGATCCAAATGACCGGAAATTTCACCAGTATGCTCCCAAAGCAATGGGGATTTTTTTTGGCATGGTTAAAAAAAAATCTCACCGATAGATGGCGCTGTATATGCAGTAAAGTCGGGAGAGGAGCTTGTGCAAGACGCGCGCACAATGGATACTCTTCACTCTGTTGTGGAACATGCGGTTTCACGTTTCCAACTTATAGCTGAAAACATTGGACAGCACATTGAAAATCTTATGCGTTGGTTACCCAGTTCTGTATAAATGTTTACTCCATATTTTTATTTCGTTCTGTTTCTGCAGGTGTTTGCAGTTCCTTTTCCCAATTACTGGATTCTGTATGTTTTTGATATGCGTAATAAAGTTTTCTTTTTTCTCAAAGTACCGTCCATTGTTTTCCTCCCACTGACGATATTCTTTGTTTCTGTTAACTTACAGCGCCATCTGTGGGTGCGATTTTAAGAGTTTTTTTAATCACGCCTAAAAAATTCCCATTGCTTTGGGAGCATATTGGTGAAATTTCAGGTCATTTGGATTAGTGGTTCTTTTGTTAATGGGTTTTACTTTCACAACTTTAAAAAAAATCACCCTGTATATATATATAAGAAAAAAAAACTGAATTATATAGGCATTATAATTTATAAAAACTGGTATGAGAAGGAAATTTTGATCAGAATTTATCGCTTTGAAAACCTTTATATTTTGTTTCATTATTTTTGTCTCTTGGCCCGGGCAATATCCTTTTTTTTAATTTGTAAATATTTGTTACTCGTTACCCTTTCTCCTCTAAATCTAGCTGTCTGTCTGTCTACATCTATTTATTATTCCTTTTCAGTAAAAAAAAATATATTAATTTGAGCTTGATTTAAAATTTAATGATAAAATATATGATAAATAAGTCATAGTATTGACAAAACTACGCGGAAGAATAAAAAGCTTTATTAAATTATTATAAAACAAATACAAAAGCGCACCATCAGCAGAAATTATTAAAAGAATGTGTGTCGTATCCAACAATACAACTACTTCAGTCCGAGGATAAAGTGACGAAATTTTGCAACACTGCCCGGTAGCTTTTACGGAAAGACTCATCTTTCGGGCACCTGCTTGGCGAGTTGTCAAAAGAGACTTAAGTTCTTGCCAATCGTCGGAGACCCATGATGTCGTCGGTATTTTGATATGAATGTGAATGGGAAATGGCGGTGGACGAAGTAAGTTATTTTAAAATCATGATGTTCTAAATTAACAGATTATTTTCAATCATGTGTGCTAAACAAAAAGGTAAATATTCTGTTATATAACAGGGTGCAATATATTATCTATCGTCGACCTTTAATTTCTCAATCGTTGGTCGTAGACATATAATTCCAATTACAAAACGTTTCAAATGATTTACATATTCATGCTGTGGCATTGTTTAAAGTAAAAAAAAAAAAATCAATTTTATAAAAAATACGAAATCTAACTTTTTATACGGTCTCTCCAATCCCTATAGTATATTTAGTAAAAGTTTACACATATATAACAGATATAACACAAAAAGTTTGACTTCTGTAGTACAAAAATTGACACAGTTATTAAATTTCAAAGTTTGAAATTTTTGCACATGATTTTGTCTTTTATTGAGGAATCAGTTAAAAAATTAATTAAAGTAATTCAAGATCGAAATCAGAGTGCAATGTCCTTTTTACAGCGCAACCACCTTTAGCCTGTATCGCCAAATCGGGGTATCACCAAAGAGTGTTATTTCATCTAAAAATTTGAGCTAACTTTTAGGGGTCGAACAACATTCAAAAGTCAAAGTAGGTATAATGGACACCCGAAAAATAGAACACACTCACTAAGAACTAGATAAATGGCAACGGAATGCAAACGACCAGACGAGCTATAACGAGCATTAAAATCGGGATTATGCAAATTACAATAGTACCGCTGCACCACACGTTCGCGATAAAACATGAGCTATCTAGCAGTGGCCATGCTATTCAGCGCTGAGATTGTGATGGCAGACTACACATACACGCAATATGCAGAAATGACATTCATTTATGGTGAATGTCAAAGGAATGCCACAGGAGCTGCAAGGGTTTATTCAGAATTGCTGGGAAGCTCTAGACAAGTTGAAAATACAACTCGGTTACTGTCTATTATTAAATCGCCCGGACATTGCTAGTGAGAAAAAAAAGGTTAAAATCCTATTTATATTACTCTGTTTTATCCATACAAGCTTAATAAAAATAAAAGGTGATCGTATCAAATAAATCCTGATTGAGAGTAACAATTAGAGTAACGGATGTTAACGATGAAAATAAATGCAAAATAGTCGTTAATAAAAAAAAACTCTAATTAAAATATTAATAAAAGAAAGCGTTGTGATTAATTTACGAAGTCTCTCAACTTTAAAGACAAACTGAACAATTAATAAAAATAAGTTTAAGTTAGTAATTGCTACTTTAATTAATTCAGTTCACTTGCTAGTATAGATGAGGCAATATCTAAGACAAAATATATATACCCCTAGACATTTCGATGCATATATTTAAGTTAAGAATAAAACATCACAAAAATAAGCAAGAGAGATAAGTTAACATTTAAAAATTATTTATTTACAAATATACAAAATACTACAGAATGTTATGAATTTGTGATTAAAACGGAAATTGATAAAATAGCTTTTACTGCATATATTAATTCATATCTTTTTAAAGATCTGATTGAATTATCGAAGGCATGTTAAACCGTTATGTATATATATATATATAAATATAGTTGGGTATTTCTGGGTTATGCAAAGACAAACATTACTCTTTAGTTAAAAACAAAAGGGAACACAATAAAAATAGATCAATGAAATATTTTACCGTCCATATTTGATGATGATTTTAGGTGCATTGATACTAGAGCACATAGCGTCCATTTTCATTGTTTGTACGTTATTGTAAAACATTCAGAGTACAATCTAATTCTGATATTCGTCTGCTTCATAGCAGAACACTTTTTTTGAGACACTGCTCTGCAAAAAATCACGAACTGAAGTAAAGTCCTGTATCTTTTTTAGACATGAAATCGGGGTAACATAAAAATAATTACTCCCTCGAAGAGGTACGTCATTGGTAGTCTAAACTGGGCACAGCCCCGAAATTATAATTTGTGTCCACTTAGTCCTTTTCTCATTGGATTACGTTGTATCAGTTAGTCCAATGATAGGGCTTTTTTTTAATTTGGGGGGGGGGGGGGGTGTCTTGACCGTTGATCCTGGGAACCTGATGTGCTCTCCAGTCCCTCGAGATTGAAAAATACGATAAATTTAAATTAGGGCGCTGTAAATTTTCTATTTCGAGTACTCTGTCTCCGTTGTTGGCTTGGTGCCTTTCAGACCACAGTCGTAAATTTTACAGAGACCGGCTCTGTTGCACCACGAATCAGAACAAGTAGACGGGTAAGGTGTAATGTTCAAGTGACACCGCAGGAGGTGCTGGCATTCGCCCTTTTAAATCCACAACTGAGCACGACGGAAAGAAACGAGGCATGTGGATACACGCGTCAGCATATCTGGCATTTGTTACATGCACATCCATACCATCCGACACTGGTGCAAGCATTGATGCTGGATGACAACGGACGACGATTTGATTATTGTAATTTCATGCTCAAAACTTTAGAAGAAAATCCGTCGTTCCTTTGTGATATTCTGTGGATAGATGAGTCAACGTTTACACGGGGTAGCATTGTGAACGTGCACAATGTGCATTACTGATCTCTGGAAAACTCCATATCGCCCGCACAGTACGACACCAGGTACGCTGGTCAACGAACGTGTGCTGCGGAATATGAGTAACCCAGATTGTTAGACCCATCTTCTACAATGGAAGCTTAACAGGCGATCATTACTTGCACCTGCTACAAAACACGGTATGTGACTGGTATGAAGAGCCGCCTCTTCGACATGCATGCCGGGTGTGGTTTCAACATGATAGGGCCCCCTCTGCATAAAGCATCGAACGTCCGTGCGTATCTGGTCACCGAATTCGGATCAACAGATCATTGGATATGGTGATCCGATAGAGTGGCCACTGCGTTCTTGTATTGTTCCGGTATTTTTAATACCACTAAAGTTATCTAGCAATATTCTTATTATGTCATCGCAGAATTCATCGATTAAAGAAGAAAAAGATTACTATATAAATTTATTGGTGTACAAAATACCGGAACACAATCGCCACTTATCAAGGCACAGTTCTATGTGACTGAGCTTACTTCTCTGGTTGATCTGAAGCATCGCACCATTCTTGCTTGTCGCACAGTTACACCTGCTATGCTCCAACGTGTGAGGACTCAGTACAGTCACGCATTCAATTGTACATTGCCACCAATGAAGAACACTTTGAGCAGTACCTCTAGTAGACCGGCGTATTCATTTTTTTTATAGTAGACTGTTTTCTGATATGATGATAAATTGATATTTATATTTCTGTTTAATTTCAATATTTCATTCTTCGCTTTGCATACGAACCCTAAAAGTCAGCTCAAATTTTTAGATGAAATAACCCTCTTTGGTGATAGATTTCGCGATTGGGACTTAAAAAGACCTAAAGAGGGCGGTAATTATAGCTATTGGTACAGGAAAATTGTCCTTTTAACTAATACTAAAGAGCCATTAAAATCATCATTTATTGTAAATGCCTTTGAAAGTGTTAAATATTCGAATTCAAATAATTTTTACTTTGTCATGTAAACACAGAACATGGATGTCACAATAAATCTGGAATTATTAAAAAAATATAATCATCATGAACAAATTAAAGAAACATGTAATGCAATGAGCTTGCACAGGGTTTCCCTGAAGCGAGAAGTTGTGTTTTTTCTCCACCAGCTGGCATATTCAAGCGCTTGAATCGGCAATACCGGCTAAAGGTGGTTTCACCGTAAAAAAGACATTGTACCCTGATTTCAATCTCAAATTACTTTAATTTATTTTTTAACTAATCCCTCAATGAAAGACAAATTCAACTGCAAAAATCTCAAACTTCGAAGTTTAATAACTGTGGCAATTTTTGAAGTACAGAAGTCAAATTTTTTGTGTTATATCTGTTATGATATGTGTAAACTTTTACTAAATATAACTATATGGATTGGGGGACCGTATAAAAAGTTAGATTTCGTAATTTTTATAAATCATATTTTTTTACTTTAAACAATGCCACAACATGAATATTTACTTCATTTGAAACATTTTTGTAATTGGAACTATATGTCTACAAGCCCAACGGTTGAGAAATTAAAGGTCGGTGATAGATAACATATTGCACGCTGTATATATATATATATAAAATAAAACATTAATTATTTAATAATATGTCTATAATATCAGTGGATTAACACAGCTGGCAGCAAAAACAATTTGAATTAAAATAATATCTCTTTTACATAATATATTCTTGTTAAGAATATCTGAAATGCTGTGCAAGTTGAATTAATTCTGTGTAGATTTATTCATATAGTAGTATTATATTTTATTTGAATTTAAAGTAAAACTACAAGTTAGTATTGTTTTTTAAAGTTTATTTTTATAATTAAATCTAATGAAGTGAGTATGTAACTAATAAAGTGGATATCTAACTAAATATTAATTATGAATTATTATAATACCAATAGATGGCGACACTTTACCTTTCAGGTAGTTGTTGATAATATTGTTAATATTATATTTAATTTAACTATAGAGGGAGCTATTGATTGTATATTAATTTTACTTTCAGGAATTAAAATTGGATGGAGTAATATATATTCACGGATATAATTTTGTTATAAGTCTATTAAAACCAGAATTATTTTGTGTGTTTTTGAATCATTTTGTGTTTGGGTGTCATCGATGGGGATGTGTTTTAAAAAAAGTGTGCTCTCAACTTGTCTTTCAAATCATTTCTCTCAACTCGACTTAGTCAACATGTATGATGCATTGCCATGTGGATGTGAATATTATGCAGAAGTTGTGACATTTTAAGGATTCTGTATAATTATTGTGAGTAAAATATTTTATCTACACTTTACGCGTTCATATTTCCAAATTTATTATTTCAAAACTGTTATCTCGTGGTAATTTCGTGAGGTGTTAAATACAGTTTTTGGGATAATCGATGTGAGTGAAATATATTGTATATTCTTAATGGTTTTTTATTTCCTATTTAAATATTTCCAAATTTTAATATTTCCAATTGTTGTCTGGTAATAATTCAGTGTACCTGGATGATTCTACTGATCTTAGCATTATGCCAGTAGAATTATGAAACACTGAATTATTATTTAAAACACATGTGGGTGCATCAAGGCTGATGAGTACATGTGCATGTGTTTTTTCATATCCAATTCATATTTAATTCTCATGTGATCCAATTTTCCATTGCATATGGTTCATATTTAATTTATTAATCCATTTGTATTTACTTAATTGCAACTCCAATTTATAATTTTTTTCCCCTTTCTCTCTATTTCTTTTTTCTTTTTCCAATATTCTTTAGGTATGAGTAGGTATGAGTAAAATTTGGTAAATTACCATTGAAGCACAAGCTATGGTAATATTATGTTTGCACATGTTAATTATTAGCTATGTGGTATTCTGTATACACAATATCATTAATTATCTCTTTGGAGATTTAAGTAGAATGATAATAGAACTTGATATGTTTTTTGAAATTCATAGATATTATAATTATACTAGGGGGCCTACCCCCGGCGAGCTACGCTCGCCAACCCCCGCTCAGACTTCGAGGCCTCTAAAAACATGACAGAGTGCTTTATTTTAAAAATATTGGTAAATCTGTAATTGGGTTGCCATGCTTTTAACATTTTAATGGGACATTTTTCGATTATCATGGCCTCATACACAGCTGTTGCGGCAACTGACGACTGTTTTCGGGATTGATAAGTAAAATCAATTACTACTTGAAAACCAGCTTGTCTAAAATGGTTAGGTTTAAATTGTGACTACCTCTCGGACTTTTATAACAACAATCTCTACAATCTCTATTCTATTCTTCCTTTGCGTTTAAGGATGAGAAAAATTCCATCTGCTTGTGAATAACATTAAGAACCACGGTATTGAAAAGTACTATGTTATAGACATTTTCAGTAACAGGTTTTAATTTTCTCTCTATTTTAGTGCACCATCATGCATATTTTCATGTTATTTTAAATATGTAAATTATTTTTTTAATTAATATGTATATACGAATTTTCTAATAATTATTTATCATACAAAATTAATTAAATATTTTGTGCATGCATGCCTGCATTTATTCGGCATCAATTGATGAGATATTTAAACAAATTTGCTATCCGCGGTAATTTTACACCATGTTCTGTCACTTGAATATTGTCCATAAGAAAATCGGGTACTTTTCCATTATAGGATCCTTTGCTTTTAGGTTTGGCGTAATTCGAGCTTCAAAAAGGGATAGATTCGTTAATATACATAGATTTGTTGCCAAAAGTTATGAAAATAAACCCAATGAACTTTTGGTGCTTTTCTATTATAGGGGTCTTGACGCTTTTTTAAAAAGCTTGGCGGAAAAAAACAAGCAGGATATTTTATTCTTCCGTTCAGTTGGGCAATTATTATTTTATATATTAGTTTCAAATATCCGAATTAATGATTTTATAAATTCGTTTTGTTAAATTTTACAAAAAAATAACAAAATGATATCAATAAATAATAATTACTATTAATTCCTTTTCTTCCCTTTCTTTTGCGTTTACCTAAATGACGTCATTTGGACGAATTTATTCAAAACAATTTCAGTTTATAAATTAAATTAAATGCTGACAGACGATTGAATCCTGACGATAGAAATGTGATTTTTTTTTTTCAAATTTTCCTGAAAAACATAATTTAATCACAATCTTGTCTTCATTATCGATTGAAATAAAAGATAAATTCAATTTCAATTTGAAAATGACGAATAAAAAGAAATCAATAATCCTTATCGGGATCCTTTTCAATTTTTTTCCCTTTTTTGTCACAAAAAAACTGAGTAATTAGTTGCCATCATTACAGAAATGTCATTAAAATTAGAAAAAAATTAATATCTCGAAAACTAATTCCAATTTCAAAATTCTATTACCAGTTTTGACATCCGCGGATTTTTATGAACAATTGGTATTAATTTCACCATCAAGCGTTTAATATTTTATTAAAAATAGCCTTCAAACATAATCAGTCGTTTAATCAGTCGTTTCATAAAATCGTTTCATAAATTCGTTTCATTAGGATTTTATATATATAGGGTAGATATATATATATATATATATATATATATATATATATATATATATATATATATATATATATATATATATATATATATATATATATATACGAGCAGGGAAGACCGAGCTATGATCGGTCAAAATTAAATTTGAGTTCAAATATCATGACCCATGACCAAAATGACCCACTAATTGAATTTTTTCGAACATGTGACTTAGCCCAACAGTCTTTTCGTGCCCGAAAACCATAGGATGCAAAATTTAGTGTAAATTGAGCCGCTTTTTAGATCTTGATCCACACTGACCAAGAAATGACCCACTAATCGAATTTTCTCGAACATGTGACCTAGCCCAATGATTTTCGCGTGCCCGAAACTCGTAGGATACAAAATTTAATCAAAATCGTTAGAGCCGTTTTTTAGATAAAATTAATTTGACCCGCTTTGACCCAAAAATGACCCACTAATCGAAAGTTCTCGAGCATGTGACACAGCCCAATAGTCTTCTCGTGCCCGAAAATAGTCGGATACAAAATTTCGTCAAAATCGTTTCAACCGTTTTTTAGATACAATTAGCTTGACCATGACCCAAAATGACCCAAAATGACCCACTAATTGAATTTTCTCGAACATGTGACCTAGCCCAACAGTATTCTCGTGCCCGAAAACCATTGGATGCAAAATTTAGTGTAAATTGAGCCGCTTTTTGGATCTTGACCCACAATGACCCAGAAATGACCCACTAATCGAATTTTCTCGGACATGTGACCTAGCCCAATGATTTTATCGTGCTCGAAACTCGCAGGACACAAAATTTAATCAAAATCGTTAGAGCCGTTTTTTAGATAAAATTAATTTGACCCGCGTTGACCCAAAAATGACCCACTAATCGAAAGTTCTCGAACATGTAACCCAGCCCAATAGTCTTCTCGTTTCTGAAGATGGTCGGATACAAAATTTCGTCAAAATCGTTTGAACCGTTTTTTAGATACAATTAGCTAGACCATGACCCAAAATGACCCACTAATTGAATTTTCTCGAACATGTGACCTAGCCTAATGGTTTTCTGGTGCCCCAAAACGATAGGATACGAAATTTCGTGAAAATCGTTAGAGCCGTTTTTAAGATGAAATTTGCATATATAACCACACACAAGATTTGCTCGTATTAGAATATATGATATATATATATATATATATATATATATACATATATATATACAGTAAAACCTCTAAATAACGGACACCTCGGGAGCGCAGAAATTGTCCGCTATTCGCAGGTGTCCGCTATTCGGAAAACTTCAGAGCAAAACCGCTAAGAAATGCTTAACGTTTCATTAATTGGCTTTTATATGTCCGAGAACTTCTATTATATGATTAATCACATTAAATTTACTTTTTTAAGCAACAACATTGAAATAAATTGTATATACATTTTCCCACTGTTTATTACATTCTTACGGAAAAAATCTGTACAAAAGTTTGCTTTTGCTTGTGATTGCAAGTAGTTAGTTTTTCTGTGTGACATTCTAATGCTATCAGTAGTTTTAATCCTTCTGAATTATATTTTTTTGCAAAAAGGAAAAAAAAATGTGCAACTGTTCACTGTATTTTGCCGCTTCTTGAAAATTCTCGATATTGCAGGAAACATCCCCTGGTTTCAGTATCTGATTCATATCACTAATAGAATCAGCTTTTGTCGAAGATTCTGAAGGAATATAATCGCCTAAGTAAACTGATTCTTCTTCAGTAGGTCATCATCAATGTTGATGAACATTTCGGCATTTCTTCACTCCTGATACATTTCATTAATTCACTTATTGCGATAGTTCTGCATTTCTATCGGAAATAAGTGTTTCATTTTCTTGTAATATAAAGCCTGCTTTTCCTGAAACAATGTCGTACGCATTCCGGTTATATGTTTTTTACAGCTGAAGAAATCCAAATTCGAGAGCATAGGTAACATTAACTAATTTTAGGCAGTTCTCAACTGTATTCATAGAATCTAACTTCGAAAGAATGTGGCTTAATAAAAGCTTTCTGTACCAGGTTTTACAATTGTGTATAACGCCTTGATCAAGGGGCTGGCATACGAAAGTTGTGTTTGGGGAAGGAGGGAAAACAGTTTTAACATTGTCCAAATTCAAATGTTTTGGATGAGAAGTTGCACTGTCCAAACACAAGATAACTTTTCTTTGTTTTTCCATCCTATTATAAAAGGAAGTTAATCATTTAATCACTAAAAAACTGGTTGTCCAACGCTTTTTTACTCGCTCTCCACATCACACCCAATTTATTAAATTGGATGTTCTTTGAGAAACACATGGATTTCAGAGATTTTTGAATTATAAGATGGGTTTTAAATTCCCTTAATACATTGCAATATAATAAAATAGTGATAGTAGGTGGGAAAGGGGGGTTTTGCCCCATGAGGCGGTGCTGCGGTGCTAAATTGTTCTCTTAGAGTACAATTCCCCCCCCCCCAATTTTTTAAAATTGTTTTTGGAGGGGGGCAGCATGTTGTAGTAGGGGGGGGTATTTTTTCTAAGGGGGGGGGGCTTAATTTAAAAATTTTAAAAATGTCAAAATTTTAAAAATGTCTTATAGTACGAGGTATTGGCGATGGTAGAGTACGACTACTATCCTCCTACCTCCCCCCCCACGTACCCCCCCGTTTTTTTTTAATTTTAGGAGAAAGAAAGTTTAAAGTGGTGTCGCCCTCTATCGTTAAGTATCGAATACGAAAATGATTGCTTCTGAAATTTAAGTTATAGCATGCACTAAAATAAATGTCTTAGCAAACTGCTTACAATGGAAATATTTAGTTATAGCATAGCACTTAATAAATAATTTTATAGTGTGTTACCAAACTGCTTTCATTGGGAATATTTAGTTATAGCATAGCACTTAACAAATCATTTTAAAGTTTCTTACCAAACTGCTTACAATGGAAATATATAGTTATAGCATAGCACTTAATAATTAATTTTTAAATATGTTACCATACTGCTCGCAAAGGAATATGAAATTTACGTTATAGCATAACGCTAAATAATTAATTTTAAATGGAAATATTTATTTATAGCATAGCACTTAATAAAATTTTAAAGTGACACATGTAAATAATTATAGTTATAAACCGACATATGGGCAGATAGGCAGGCACACAGACAAGCAGGCAGGCAGGCAGGCAGGCAGGCAGACAGACAGACAGACACACAGAGAACTATTTATTACGTACACACAAACATGTATATTCGAAGTGAACTAATTGTAATAAAATACATGACGTGCAAACGTCTTAAAACATATGTTTATTCACAAAATGTAAGAAATTAAGAATTTAAGAAAATATAAAATTTCGACTACAACTTTCACTTCGAAATAGCGTACCCTTTTTAAAAATTATTAGCTTTTAACAAACATTTAAATGAAGCGGGGTTCAAACCTGACAAAATGATCTCATGATGTGTTGATTTTCAGTAGGTTTAAACAAACACACCATGAGACCATGTTTATTAGACGCGATTTAAGATATATATAAGAAAATGTGTTACGTGATTGAACATATTGAATTATTACTATACCGTACTAATGATATTATAAATTTTGAAAAATAATTTAAACTTTAATGTTTAAACTTATAAACACATTGGAATGTATTTATAACATATAAAATAACCTTGTTAAAGGTAGGTTTGTTTGTTGGTTTTATAAACATGTAAAAGCAAAGCGTATCTTACCAATTTGCATACAAGAGATTCTGTAACATAAAGAAAATTTCAACTTATTAAGTGGGGTTTAACGATACTGTATTAAAAATTTTAACTATTTGCTTTAAAAAAGAAAGTTTAACTTACCCTTATGTTTATGGTCGGATTCGAGCTGTCAACCTTTTGGCTAGCTTTCCAATGCGCTCCCAGTTACGCTACGAAGGCTCCGTACAATTAATATAAATAATGAACCTAATATTACTTCTTTTAAAGATTTTTAAGTTAATAAAACAGGATATGACAACATTTGTAGAATAACATCCTGTTTCACAACGATAAGAATAGCAATATAAGAAGCTTGTTCACCATAATGAATTTACTGTTTTAAGTTTTGACTTAGACGATTGTTCTTCTATTTACCTATAACCTTGCTGTTTATTTGCTTGATCACCTATATGTTTACCCTGCTTTTTGGATACTTCTAACCCTGAAAATGACTACTTCGCTTAAGACATCTTACTATAAAATTTCAGAAATTAGCGAATTTAGTAGAATATTTCAGTATTTTGATGTTTTTACCCCATACCATTGGGACTTAGGTGAGGATACAATTGTCGAAGTGCAAATGAATAAGGACTGTGAGTTAAACGTTCACATTCAAAAATATAAAGAATTTGAGAATAGTGGTAAAATGTACCCTACAAATGAAGGAATTACAATATCGTGCGCAACCTTTGATAAATTTGAAACGAGATTGGCTAAATTTAATTTTAACTCTGCAGAAGAAGAAACATTTGTATGTAACAACGACTTACTATTGATTTATGTGGATAAGGAATCATGCATACTGCAAAAACTATTGAAACATGATTATTTACTACTTACAAAAGATCAATTTCTCAAACTAGAGAAAAACTGTATTGAAATTAGTGAATGTCTTATTCAAACTTTTTTAACAAAGCTTTTACCTGTTTATGTTTTAAAAAACTTAAAAATATGTAAATTGTCTCACTTTACAGAGGAAGAGGCGATGGACTATTATTTAGAATGCTTCGATCATGAATTAGAGAGATCAGTATATCGCACGTTTGACTGTTATTTATGTTCAATCGGACAACCAGTTGAAATGGATCACGAATGTATGAGATATAATTTAAGAAATCAATTTCATTGGTGCGCAGACAGTGCTTTGTTAAATTTTAACATTAAGGAATTTGTGAAAAACCTGTTAGAGAAATGTACATGTAATTATACTTATTTATTTTTTGAATCTATGAATGTAGACTTTTATAATAAGCATTTGAACAATGTATTTATAAATTAACGTAATTATTTAATAAATATTTGTTTAGTTTTTTATTATGTGTCTGTTTTTATTTTTGTATAAGGAATAAATAAGTATAGTTTTCGGAAAGTTTTACAATTTTTCATAAAAAAATGTAGAAATTTGTTTTATTTTTCTACAAAAATTAAGAATTTGAGACAATTTCATTAAACATGTGTACCATTATTATAACACAACTTGCATATTGTATGTAAAATAATATCCCTTTACTTGATAAATTATTTAAGATTTTAAACCAAAACTGAGCGAATATTATAACGATTATCGACTTATGTTTGAAAATAGATCTGTTGTTTACCAGAGTAAAAACAGGAAACTACTTATTTGCGGATAACATCCCTATGTTTTCATACTGATAACGTACTTCTTTTGTGTAGTTTAAGGTATAAAAATTATTTCACTAAATTGAATATTATGATTTTATTTCTAGTGACATTTAACTTAATTAGCAATACCATGTAATGAACGGATGTTTTTACTTATTAAATTTGCATTTTAAGCCACGATGAATACATAATAAAACATTACCTGTATACGTTTACATAAAATATGTAAAATAAATTTACACTTAACTTTTGAAATCACTCACTGTATAATAAAAGATACTTTACTTAATTACTTATGTTTAACGTACAGGCTAATTTCTGTATAAGATATATAACACGTGACGCTATTTTTAATTATTTTAATCATGCGCGCCCTCTACAATTAAATAAATATTCATGAAAAGTTTTATTTGAAATAATATACGTACTGTTTCTGCATCGTTAAGACGTTATAAATTTTTCTCCGTTTAAGTGATCTGCGATTTTAATTGATTTAGATTAAATAAGTACAATGCAAGACATAGTAATAGACGAACCAGCCAAGATAAGAAAAGCCTTGACATCGGAGTTTAACGAACAAATCGACTCTATTATTTTAATGAAACCTGTTTTGAATAAGGAACCAATGGCCTCTTTATCAGATCAAGTCGATCAAAAGTTTCCTTTTACATGTGATACGTGTAAAAAAGTATTTGCTAAAAAGTATATGTTATTAAGACATATGAACTTACATTTAGGAAAAAAACCCTCTAAGTGTGATAATCTGTTTACTATAAAGAGTGCTTTAAGGGATGATATGCTAATTCATCCCAAGTCATCTGCCACGTATAAGTGTGAGAAGTGCAGTAAGACTTTTTCGCGAAAAAATGTATTAGTTAGACACATGAAATTTCACTTAGAAAAGAAACCTTTTAAATGTAAAATGTGTTCGAAATCTTTTGTGCAGAAAAGCGACTTACAAAAGTTTAACTTAGTACATTCTAAACAAGGAGTTATGCATAAATGTAATCAATGTGATAAAAAATTTTCGCGGGAAAAAAATTTAATAAATCATACTATGATTCATAACACCCCTCAGCAAAAGCAAAGGAATATTGAACCGTTTACCAGACACTATAAATGTGTCGATTGTTCTGAAATATTTAATCACAGATTTGACTTAATGAAGCATAGAAAAATTTATCTCTTACCCAAAGAACATATATCTGAACAGCGTACTGAACTTTTAAACCATTTACAGAATTTATTACAACGTATAGACACTTTACAGAATGCTATAAAAAATGAAACTATACCTTTTTGAAATATTGACTTTACCAATTTATTTGAACTATATATATTCTTGTATATACTAATGTATCTGTTTCAATAGTTAAATAAATAATAGATAAGTGAAAAAGCTTTTGTGTTTTATTTTTCAATATGATTATATTATATCACTAATATGTGAATGGATGGACTTGTAAATTTATGCACAATGTATAAAAATAAATTTCTTAAAATTGAATTTTACAAGAAGTAAAAATTTAATACAAATATATTTAAGATTTTTTAAATATATTATTGTTTCACATATGTTAGTTAAATTAATATGCTATTAAACATATAATTTTGTATAATCTATATTGTTAACTTTCTTTAACACATATTACTTTTATACAATAAATCGATTTAACAAATTATATATTTGCGTAATTAAACAAACTTATTTTACTAAATATACATATTGGTAATTAATTTACATTATTTACATACGCCTGATTATACTTTTTATTGTACGCGATTAACTATTTATACATTTAATAAGTAACTTGCGTTGCCATACCCGCTTTTAGAAATCATTGAATATTATATGTAACAAGCAATATACATTTGCGTTAAATAAACAATTGAATCTTTAACCTATAACTTCATTTTTACTTTTAAACTTGCTTTAAATTGTAACCGTCACTCTTTAATAACCTATGTTAGTAACTGTTTAGATATAATTCAATCAGTTTACTGTTAACTTTCATCGTGACTGAATCTTTTACTGTTTGTTATTTAAAAATGGCTTCTTCAACAAAGTTTCAACGTTTAGATAAACCTACGGAAAATTCTGATTTTTATAAAAGTGAATTTTTACCAAAATCAAATATGCAGGAGAACTATGAAACACTATCCCCTATCATGGACTTGTATGCTGCATAACCTAAGATTGCCAAGGATTCTACAACCCCAATATTTACTAACTGTGATAATGATGAAACGTCTTTCCCCGACACCTGCTGCGAGTCTAAATCTGCTAAAGACTTTTTGGATACAATGTTAAAGGACCTAGATTTTAAAAATTTAGAAACATACCTTACCTCACCGTCTACAAGTGGTTTAATTTCTTCGAATGAACCATCAACTAGCATTACACATATTAGTGAACAATTACATAACATATACCCTCCCATCCCATGTGTGAATGACATTTTAAAAACCAAACAGGGTAAATCTCGCATTTTTGACATGTTTCGGATTAAACTTGCTGATTTTATATTTTTAACTTTAAAACGGCATTATAAACAGTATTATGTACATATTGAAGAGATCAAACACAATGTATTTACAAATGAAGAAATTTCATCAACAAATAGAATTTTTATGGATATTTCAACATGGTATGAATTCCAATATAAAATTTTTGGATTTAATTTAAAATATAAAAGTTCATCGTTTATTGCTAACAATACAGTATTAGTGTTAAATTATAATAATTCTATTATGCAAATTAAAAATTTAAAGAATTATTCGCATTGTGTTTTAAACGATTTTCAATTAGAAAATTTAAAAGAAAAAGCTATTGATTTTAATAGCAAACTTATTAAACACTTGTATACAGTTCATCTACCACAGTTAATTAAGCAAAAATGCACACTTGTTAATTTACCCTCTGAAATCGAGTCAGTTTTACTAACGAAACTTATCTTTTCTATTGAGGATAATGTACTGACGATATTAAATCAAATTTATGAATGTGTAGGATGTATATTTGGACACCAATCCCAAAGTCTTCATACATGTTTCACCTTTAATAAACGTGAAAGATTTAATCACTTAGGGGATATGATTTTAATGCTTGTAAATTTTGATTATGTTATTTCAAGATTTTCAAACGGTGTTGAATGTATAAGCGAAAACTTTTTACGTAACATTAATGTGGAATTTATTCGAAATGTATTATTTAAATCCTCAAAATAAAATATTTTGCTTTAAATCTGTGTGTGTTTATTTAAACAAAATGTGTGTGTTTATTAATATTGTTTAATTTGCAATTTAAGATTAATAATTTCTCTTATATGTTTATAACAGAAACATAATAACATAGTATATATACTAAATGTTAGTAACATACTACACATATTAGTAAATATATTGTTTGAACTATTATAAAAGTTTTTAAAATTTTACAAGATAGCAAAATTATTTTTCAATTAAAAAAATTAAGTTGAAAAAGTTTTATAAATTTTCAACTTTAAACTTAATAATAGTATTGCATAATTTATCAATGTTGATTCGTCTTGTATGTTAATAATATATAATGGTAACATACTATATAGTTGTTATGTTACTACATGTACTTTTAAAAATATTTAAAAATAGCGTCACGTGTTATATATCTTATACAGAAATTAGCCTGTACGTTAAACATAAGTAATTAAGTAAAGTATCTTTTATTATGCAGTGAGTCAAAAGTTAAGTGTAAATTTATTTTACATATTTTATGTAAAAGTATACAGGTAATGTTTTTTTATGTATTCATCGTGGCTTAAAATGCAAATTTAATAAGTAAAAACATCCGTTCATTACATGGTATTGCTAATTAAGTTAAATATCACTAGAAATAAAATCATAATATTCAATTTAGTGAAATAATTTTCATACCTTAAACTACACAAAAGAAGTACGTTATCAGTATGAAAACATAGGGATGTTATCCGCAAATAAGTAGTTTCCTGTTTTTACTCTGGTAAACAACAGATCTATTTTCAAACATAAGTCGATAATCGTTATAATATTCGCTCAGTTTTGGTTTAAAATCTTAAATAATTTATCAAGTAAAGGGATATTATTTTACATACAATATGCAAGCTGTGTTATAATAATGGTACACATGTTTAATACTCCGAAAACTATACTTATTTATTCCTTATACAAAAATAAAAACAGACACATAATAAAAAACTAAACAAATATTTATTAAATAATTACGTTAATTTATAAATACATTGTTCAAATGCTTATTATAAAAGTCTACATTCATAGATTCAAAAAATAAATAAGTATAATTACATGTACATTTCTCTAACAGGTTTTTCACAAATTCCTTAATGTTAAAATTTAACAAAGCACTGTCTGCACACCAATGAAATTGATTTCTTAAATTATATGTCATACATTCGTGATCCATTTCAACTGGTTGTCCGATTGAACATAAATAACAGTCAAACGTGCGATATACTGATCTCTCTAATTCATGATCGAAGCATTCTAAATAATAGTCCATCGCCTCTTCCTCTGTAAAGTGAGAACATTTACATATTTTAAAGTTTTTTAAAACATAAACAGGTAAAAGCTTTGTTAAAAAAGTTTGAATAAGACATTCACTAATTTCAATACAGTTTTTCTCTAGTTTGAGAAATTGATCTTTTGTAAGTAGTAAATAATCAGGTTTCAATAGTTTTTGCAGTATGCATGATTCCTTATCCACATAAATCAATAGTAAGTCGTTGTTACATACAAATGTTTCTTCTTCTGCAGAGTTAAAATTAAATTTAGCCATTCTCGTTTCAAATTTATCAAAGGTTGCGCACGATATTGTAATTCCTTCATTTGTAGGGTACATTTTACCACTATTCTCAAATTCTTTATATTTTTGAATGTGAGCGTTTAACTCACAGTCCTTATTCATTTGCACTTCGACAATCGTATCCTCAGCTAAGTCCCAATGGTATGGGGTAAAAACATCAAAATACTGAAATATTCTACTAAATTCGCTAATTTCTGAAATTTTATAGTAAGATGTGTTAAGCGAAGTAGTCATTTTCAGGTTTAGAAGTATCCAAAAAGCAGGGTAAACATATAGGTGATCAAGCAAATAAACAGCAAGGTTATAGGTAAATAGAAGAACAATCGTCTAAGTCAAAACTTTAAACAGTAAATTCATTATGGTGAACAAGCTTCTTATATTGCTATTCTTATCGCTGTGAAACAGAATGTTATTCTACAAATGTTGTCATATCCTGTTTTATTAACTTAAAAATCTTTAAAAGAAGTAATATTAGGTTTCATTATTTATATTAATTGTACGGAGCCTTCGTAGCGTAACTGGGAGCGCATTGGAAAGCTAGCCAAAAGGTTGACAGTTCGAATCCGACCATAAACATAATGGTAAGCTAAACTTTCTTTTTTAAAGCAAATAGTTAAAAAATTTAATACAGTATCGTTAAACCCCACTTAATAAGTTGAAATTTTCTTTATGTTACAGAATCTCTTGTACGCAAATTGGTAAGATACGCTTTGCTTTTACATGTTTAAAAAACCAACAAACAAACCTACCTTTAACAAGGTTATTTTATATGTTATAAATACATTCCTATGTGTTTATAAGTTTAAACATTAAAGTTTAAATTATTTTTCAAAATTTATAATATCATTAGTACTGTATAGTAATAATTCAATATGTTCAATCACGTGACACCTTTCCTTTTCTTAAATCGCGTCTAATAAACATGGTCTCATGGTGTGTTCGTTTAAACCTACTGCAAATCAACACATCATGAGATCATTTTGTAAGGTTCAAACCCCGCTTCATTTAAATGTTTGTTAAAAGCTAATAATTTTTTTAAAGGGTACGCTATTTCGAAGTGAAAGTTGTAGTCGAAATTTTATATTTTCTTAAATTCTTAATTTCTTACATTCTGTGAATAAACATATGTTTTAAGACATATGCACGTCATGTATTTTATTACATCTAGTTCACTTCGAATATACATGTTTGTGTGTACGTAACAAATAGTTCTCTGTGTGTCTGTCTGGCTGCCTGCCTGCCTGCCTGCTTGTCTGTGTGCCTGCCTATCTGCCCATATGTCGGTTTATAACTATAATTATTTACATGTGTCACTTTAAAATTTTTATTAAGTGCTATGCTATAAATAAATATTTCCATTTAAAATTAATTATTTAGCTTTATGCTATAACGTAAATTTCATATTCCTTTGCGAGCAGTATGGTAACACATTTAAAAATTAATTATTAAGTGCTATGCTATAACTATATATTTCCATTGTAAGCAGTTTGGTAAAAAAATAAATAAAATTAATTATTTATTGATAAGCTATAACTAAATATTTCCAATGTAAGCAGTTTGGTAAGAAACTTTAAAATTATTTATTAAGTGCTATGCTATAACTAAATATTCCCAATGAAAGCAGTTTGGTAACACATTATAAAATTATTTATTAAGTGCTATGCTATAACTAAATATTTCCATTGTAAGCAGTTTGCTAAGACATTTAATTTAGTGCATGCTATAACTTAAATTTCAGAAACAATCTTTTTCGTATTCGATACTTAACGATAGAGGGCGACACCACTTTAAACTTTCTCTCTCCTAAAATTAAAAAAAAAAATTGGGGGGGGGGAGCACGTGGGGGGAGGTAGGAGGATAGTAGTCGTACTCTACCATCGCCGATACCTCGTACCATAAGACATTTTTAAAATTTTGACATTTTTAAATTTTTTAAATTAAGCCCCCCCCTTTAGAAAAAATACCCCCCCCCCTACTACAACATGCTGCCCCCCTCCAAAAAAAATTGGGGGAGAAACTTTAAAATTATTTATTAAGTGCTATGCTATAACTAAATATTCCCAATGAAAGCAGTTTGATAACACATTATAAAATTATTTATTAAGTGCTATGCTATAACTAAATATTTCCATTGTAAGCAGTTTGCTAAGACATTTAATTTAGTGCATGCTATAACTTAAATTTCAGAAACAATCATTTTCGTATTCGATACTTAACGATAGAGGGCGACACCACTTTAAACTTTCTCTCTCCTAAAAAAAAAAAAAAATTGGGGGGGGGGGGTTGCACGTGGGGGGGGGAGGTTGGAGGATAGTAGTCGTACTCTACCATCGCCGATACCTCGTAGTATAAGACATTTTTTAAATTTTTAAATTAAGCCCCCCCCCCTTAGAAAAAATACCCCCCCTACTACAACATGCTGCCCCCCTCCAAAAAAAAATCGGTGTGTGGGGGGGAAATCGTACTCTAAGAGAACAATTTAGCACCGCAGCACCGCCTCATGGGGCAAAACCCCCCTTTCCCACCTACTAGTGATTAACCGATGATTCATCCTTTTTAAAACACAAGGTCTTATTCGAAAAAATTCTGAAAAAAAGTCCGCTTTCCTCGGCATTAAAAATGTTTCTCTCCTCATAACCTTCACAAATTGATTGCAGTCATTCATGCCAATCCTCCACTTTTTTCAGAGCTACAGATTTTGCTTTTCCACATATTGTTTTGAAAGAGATGTGCTGAGACCGGGATTTTTCCAGCCATCTACCCACAGCCTTAAAATCATGCAATCCGAGTTCTTTGGCGACTTCTAAAGCCTTTTCTTGAATCAAAGGCCCAATGATAGGATTTTTTTTGAGCGAAGTGAAGGAAACCAATTCAGAATTATAGAATCAATTTCAATGGAATCAGTATACCTCAATTTCACATTTTTGATGTTCTCGTTAGAGTTAGTAATCCACAAATTCCTTATTTATTTCGTAAAATCTCTTCCACTTGTGTTTTACCTATTTTAAAACATTCGGCAAGTATCTGTAAACTCAATTTCTGTTTTTCAGATTCACTTACACTTACAATTTCAAATTTTTCTTTTAAAGTTAATCACTTTCGTTTTGAGGTCATTCTCGAAACATTAATCACAATCAAGACACTAATTTCAGAATACAATACAGAACTTAATCTATTCAGAAAACGATAAAAATGGTTTTAACATATTTTGAAGCTTTAAATAATGTATGTCAATTAAATCTGAAGAATCAAACAGCAATCGATACAAAATACATACGATATTGGGGAATTCCCCAGGCCACTGTGGATTTTCCTGAGACCACCCTCTAAATTTATCTGTGGTCACAAAATTTGTGGCACATTGCCCTGATAAATTTCGAGGCTTTTTACTTTTTTCCCATTTTCTTTCTCATTAAAAAATCATTTTTCATCCTTGATCGCCAAAGCTACTGTCCGCTATTCGGAATGTCCGCTATTCAGAGGTTAAACATACAAAAATTTAGATTTTGGGAGTGGGGATTTGAAAAGGGTCCGTTAAATAGAGGTGTCCGGTATTCGAGAGTGTTCGTTATGGAGGTTTTACTGTATATATTAATTTGAGCTTAATATAGTAATTTTGAATTAATATAAATTCATCTTTGTAATATATATTAATTTTGAATAAATATAAATTAATTAAAAAAAAAAAAAAATATATATATATATATGTATATATATATATATATATATATATATATATATATATATATATATATATATATGTATATAGAAAGGAAGAAAAAATTTTAAGCAAATTAAACTGTGTGCGGAGGGATCAGAATTTTTTTTCTCTTTTCTTTCTTTTTGAAACACGGGGAAGAATTAAGATGGTAGATTATTTATTTATTGTTATTTTAAATCATCAAGTAAAACAAATGAAGCAAAACAATAAAGGATTGGGACTGCAGTTTTTCTGGAGAAGATTTTAAAAGATTTTTAACTTTGTGCACTGTTAAGGATGGAAAAAAGGGTAATAAACATTTCAAAAGAGATTAAAATAATGGTTATCGTTGCTCGAAAGTAAAAAAAAAATATTTAAAAAAAGTTAAAATAATTTAAAAAAGATTTAAAAATTTGTGTGCCATGGATTGATGGGGTGGGTAAAAGGGGGAGAATAAGAAAGTCGGAGGATGGCGTGCGCTAGACGATTCATCATTCATTTATTGTAAAAACAAAGTAATAAGTAGGGCCCATTTGTTTTGTTTTTCTTTTTAATGAAAATTAAAAATTTTAAACTGTGTGCTGGATAACAGAGTGGGGGAGGTGTTAACGAAATTTTGTGGTGAGGGTAGCATTTAGATGATTGATTAATTATGTATTAGTTAACAAGAAATAAAGATTTAAAAACGCTAATATAAAAAAAAATAATAAAATTTTCGTTGTCAGAATGTTAAAGAAGTACATAAATCGTTGAAAATTATGCAAAGAAACGTTCAAACTGTAATGTTACAAAAGATGAGCACGACCATGAGAATAATGATTGATATTTCCGATTTCCGTATTTTATTTTCATTTTCCGAATCAAAATCGAGTTCGAGACAGATCCAGTGTTGCCAAATGTCTAAAACAGTGATGGAATAGTGGCGCACCGCTAAATTTAAATAGTAGTTTTCGTCTTATTTAGGGACAGAATTTCTGAGATTTTTTAAGGCGAAGGATATTAATAAAACTTAGTGGTGCAAATCGACCACACGGTTCTATAATTGTAAAAAGTAAACTTTTCGTGAAATACTGAAAAAAATTCTCCAAGTTTTTCCCCAAAAATGTTGATAGTCCTTAAAATATTCTCCTGAAGGTTCAAAATTTCCCAAAATGGGAACAAAATCCCCAATCTGGCAACACTGAACAAAGTTGCCCAGGCCCGCAGGTTCGGAAAAAGCGAAGCAGGGAAAAGACGAATGCAAGCAATTTGTTAGTTATTTTATATCTATACATGGATCCAGCCTTGAAGGCTAGACACCGGAAGACATTGCTCTACTAAAAAGTAAATTAACAAGATTTCGTATTTATTTTTTATTTTCAGATATATTTCCAAAATTTACTGGTGCGAGTTAAAAAAAAAAACTGAAGTTTTTATAAAAGTATGTTTCATTTTGTTAATACTGTAATTTCTAATTCCAAACAGTAATACATAAGGTACGTTTTAAATTTCTATTGCACATGTTCACGTATCTATTATCTATCACAAATAATATTTTTTGAAAATAGTGGTATAGAAAAAAATAGGAAGTTGCAACCAATATAAAAGATTTATCTTGTTTCAATTAAAAAGGAAGAGGCTTAACGTATATACAAAATATCCCTTCTTATCGTTTACCAACAGTTAATTCTTAAATCGTTAGTTTCATATGCATAATTTGAATTAGAGAAATGCCGCAAACGCTGCTCTTCATCATGTGAAAATATATTTACACAAAAATAGTTATTCTCTAAAATGCTACAAATTAAATTTTATACGGCCATTGGGTCCCATAAGTTACATTTAGGAAAACTACAAGTAAAACAGTAAAAAATCCATTCTTCTACGACCAAAACTTACCATGTTATGAAATTTTCAATTTTAGGAATTTTTGGCGTTTTCTAGCTTTAAAAACGGAAAAATGTGCTTTTAATGCCAGAAAACGCTAAACATTAATACAATTCAAAGTATCGTAACTGCGGAAGTTTCGATCGTATAAAGGTTTTTTGGTCTTACACAGATGGAATTTCTATTAGTGTTTTACTTGTTAGTGCATGGAGAAAGTTTTTCTAAATTATAACTTACCTTAAAAATTATAACTTTCTAAATTATAACCTTAAGACGGTATGAAACGTTCAAATTTCGTAACTTTTTAAAAAGTATTTATTTGGATGTAAATGGATTTTCACATGATAAAAACAACATTTGAAACGTTATTGCATTTCGAACTATACTTCTCAAACTAAAAGTTCAGAAATTAGGTATTGGTCAACGATAAGAAAGGGCACCCTACATGATAAAAAAACATTCGAATTATAAATATTTACAAACTGTTATCTTCTTCTTTAGGATTAGTTGAACATTTTATTCGTAAAACCCAAATAACAAAAAACAAAAACAAAACACAAATCTACTTAGAGTATTTATCAGTTTTTTTAGAAAAATAATTTTTAAAGAAGAAAACCTCCTAAAAAATTTACTTCAAAATAACAGGTATCTGAATTCTTATTTTTCTAAATTTTCATCTTTATAATAACATGGGTGTTTTGTGATCTATCGCCGACCTTTAATTTCTCAATCGTTGGTTGAAGACACATAATTACAATTTCAACAACGTTTCAAATGATGTAAATATTCATGTTGTGGCATTGTTTAAAGTTTAAAAAAAAATAAAAATAAAAATAAAAATAAAAAATAAAATAATCAATTTTATAAAAATTACGAAATCTAACTTTTTATATGGTCTCCCCAATCCCTATAGTTATATTTAGTAAAAGTTTACACATACATAGCAGATATAACACAAAAAGTTTGACTTCTGTAGTACAAAAATTGACACAGTTATTACATTTCAAAGTTTGAGATTTTTGCACATGATTTTGTCTTTTATTGAGGAATCAGTTAAAAAATTAATTAAAGTAATTCAAGATCGAAATCAGAGTGCAATGTCCTTTTAACAGCGCAACCACCTTTAGCCTGTATCGCCAAATCGGGGTATCACCAAAGAGTGTTATTTCATCTAAAAATTTGAGCTAACTTTTAGGGGTCGAACAACATTCAAAAGTCAAAGTAGGTATAATGGACACCCGGAAAATAAAACATACCCAATAAGAACTAGATAAATGGCAACGGAATGCAAACGACCAGCCGAACTATAACGAGCATGAAAATCGGGGTTAGTGGACATGCTGTTCAGCGTCGAGATCGTGATGGCAGGCTACACATACACTATATGGCCATTAATGACTGGCAACTTTCAATTTTAGACATTTTGTCGAATATTTAAAAATATACTTGTAAGATTCTTCTGGAATTTTAGGATCCAAAAGAACAGGTTTGACTTCATATTTATCAACATTGATTTGATAAGGAGGACAATTAGGGAACTAAAAAAAAATTAAGAAAAAAAATAATACTTGGGATCACCCTGTAAAATAAAATGCACCAAATCATCTATCGCTACAGAATATACATAGGCAAATATTGAACAATATGTGTATGCATTTTTGTAAGAATAGCATGCATAGTAATAAAAATATAGCGATTTTTTTAAAAATTTAAAAAAATTCTTGTTTATTTTTTGTTTATAACATACAGGGGTTTTTAACCAAATTTTACGCCAGTTTCAGAAAAATTGACAAAATGTAGTAGAAACAATATAGCACAATTGGAATATAAATATATTAAATATTTAAGGAAATACGGACAGTTGTATAGAATAATTTTTATCTGCGCATGCGTGAACGATATCAAAGAACTTTTTGCATAATTTAATAGTCAACTCTATAGAGCAACTTATTAAAAAAAAATTAGTCAAACATCGTAAAAATTCAAAGAAATATCTGCGTTAGAGTGAGCTGTTTTTTAGTTTCTCACTAAAACTCGTTGAATAATAAGGGATTTTCCACAAATTGTCATTTTTTATTTTATACTATTTTCCAATTTTTAATGATACTTTAGTTCTTTTTGAAAAACTACCCTAACGAGCTTATTCGAACGAAAAAAGAATTATCAAAATCAAAGGATCCATTCCAAAAGTATTATAACCTGGTGCAATAAAGTTTTCCAACTCGAACTAAAGTATCAATAAAAAATGAAATATAGTATAAAAATTAAACATGACAATTTGTGGACAATCCCTTATCATTCAGCGAGTTTTACTGAAAAACTAAAAAACAGCTCACTCTAACGCCAATATCTCTCTGAATTTTTACAATATTTGACTGATTTTTTTTAATAAGTTGCTCCATAGAGTTGACTATTAAATTATGCAAAAAGTTCCTTGTTATCGTTCGCGCATGCGCAGATAAAAAAATATTTAATACAACTGCCCATATTTCCTTAAATATTTAATATATTTACATTCCAATTGCACTACATTGTTTCTACTACATTTTGTCAATTTTTCGGAAACTGACGTTAAATTTGATTAAAAACCCTGTATGTTATGAGCAAAAAACATGCAAGAATTTTTTAATTTTTTTAAAGAAATCGCTATATCTCTATTAATATGCATGGTATTCTTACACAAATGAAGACACATATTACACAATGTCTGCCTATGTATATTCTGTAGCGATAGATTATTTCGTGCATTTTATTTTACATGGTGATCCCAAGTATTATTTTTTTTCTTTAATTTTTTGTTGGTCCCCTAATTGTCCTCCTTATCAAATCGACATTGATAAATATGAAGTCAAACCTGTTCTTTTTAATCCTAAAATTCCAGAAGAATCTGACAAGTACATTTTTAACTATTCCACAAAATGTCTAAAATTGAAAGTTGCCGGTCATTAATGGCCATATAGTGTACACGCAATATGCCCATTGACATCTCATACAAATAGACGCCGGATCAGAACCCTTTTTGGAAGAAAACATGCCCCTGCCCACCAGCAGGTGCTGGTGGGAGAATATTATTCCAAACAGGTTTTTTTTTCGCCAAACTGTCACTGGAATTCCATCGTCTGTTTCTTTTATTACCAGAACGGAAACAGAAAGTTGCCAAGAAAGGGATTACCGTCAGAAAGCGGTACCCGTACGCCGTTTTTTAGCGATGAAAGGTGAAAGGTTCAACTCTCTCGGGAGAGAAGAAGGGGATCCGGTTTCCATTATATTAGAAGTCAATGAATATGCCGAAATGATACTCATTTATGGTGAATGTCAAAGAAATGCCACAGCAGCTGCGAGGGTTTATTCAGAACTGCTGGGAAGCTCTAGGCAAGTTGAAAATACAACTCGGTTACTGTCTATTATTAAACCACCCGGACATTGCTAGTGAGGAAAAATTGGTTTAAACCCTATTTTTATATTACTCTGTTTTATCCATACAAGCTTAATAAAAATAAAAGGTGATCGTATCAAATAAATCTTGATTAAGAGTAACAATTAGAGTAACGGATGTTAATGATTAAAATAAATGCAAAATAGTCGTTAATAAAAAAAAACTCTAATTAAAATATTAATAAAAGAAAGCGTTGTGATTAATTGACGAAGTCTCTCAACAATCTAATTTTGATATTCGTCTGCTTCATAGCAGAACACTTTTTTTTTTTTTTTTTTTTTTTTTTTTGAGACACTGCTCTGCTAAAAATCACAAATTGAAGTAAAGTCCTGTATTTTTTTTAGACATGAAATTACGGTAACATAAAAATAATTACTCCCTCGAAGAGGTACGTCATTGGTAGTCAAAACTGGGCACAGCCCCAAAATTATAATTTGGGTCCACTTAGTCCTTTTCTCATTTGATTACGTTGTATCAGTTAGTCCAATGATAGGGCTTTTTTTTTTTTGGGTGGGGGAGGTGGGGGTGGTGTCTTGACCATTGCACCGTCTTAGAGAGACCGGCTCTGTTGCGAATAGATCAGTTTCAACTGACGTCACACCCTAGCAACCACCTTAGCAACTAGATTTGTTTTTTGTTTGCCCATCAAAAATGGTGGATTATGATTGGTCAGCTCGTAATACAGGCTACAAATCCACGATTATGATTGGTTGATAACTTTTGGTGGGCTGTTGATCACGTGGTTGAAACTGATCTATTTAGAATCTTCCGTCGTTTGGGCCACTTTGGCGAAAAAATTTGGCGATAGAGGCATTTCGAGATGAAATACAAAATGTGGCACCGAACTTGAAAGGATCGCTCGTGGCTCAGTCGCTACGCTATCGCCATTCTGAAATGCTAATGCTGTTGTTCATTCCACATTTAATTAGAAAGCTGAGTTAATTTTTTAAAATTAAATACGGGTTTGATTTTGATTTGGGGAAGGGGGGGGGGGGTTGCTTTGATACATGTAGCTATAGCAGATACTGATAATTTTTAAAAAGAGAAATACAAGACGTTCTGTTTTATTGGCTAAGCTTCAGCATTAGCCTGCTGTTTTTGATTCATCGAAAATCATCGTTATTTGGCGGGTTTTTTGGCGAGCTTCGCCTTTCATGCTTGCCAATAGCAACCCCGACTTTTATGGCAGCTCTAGCATTCTGGCCCTTTCACGTACCCTTGCGACCCCACGACAACTGGACACATAACAACGAGTGTCGCCGTTTTCTATTTATTTTTTTCAGGTTTCATTTTTGCGATTTATTTCTTGTAAATGTATTAATTATTTGAATTTAGGGATAAATTTATTATTTTTTAAAGCAGATAATTTCTTTTGACGACTGTTTAATATTCTGTAGCTTGCTACTTTTCTCTTCGATTTTATGACTACACGTGTTTTTTATCAGGATGCATTTTTGCAATTTATTTATCATTTATGATTACCGGGGAGTTAGCCCCCCTGACAAAAAAATATAAGTAATCTTTATTTTAAAAAAAAACCCTTTTTATAGACCCCTAAACCTTACTAAAAAAAATCACCATTTTATAATTTTTCTAGGTAAGTGAGATCGTTGGTTTTCTGTTATTTTTCTTAAAATGTATGTTTTTTAAAACGTAATTATGGCAATAATTTACTATTTTATGTTTTAAAGTATATATTTTTGCTTTTGATTCTTTCGATTTAAATTTGCGTGGTTTCTCGAATACTCATGTATGTTTTTTAAAACGTAATTTTGACATTAATATACTCATGTATGTTTATTAAAACGTAATTTTGGCATTAATTTACTATTTTATGTTTTAAATTATATGATTTTGCTTTTATTTTAATTTTCGTGATTTAAATTTGCGGGGTTTTCGGAATACTCCTCACAAAGCAAGTGAGTTTGATTAATTTGTCATTTTCCGAAAAGTAGATTTATTGTTAAAAGGAAAACACGGGGGGTTCAGGGGGGCAGAGCCCCCCTGACATCAAATAAACACCTTTTTATCAACCCCATCCCAAACTCCCTTCAACAGCAAGTTTTTTATGTTTCTAGGTAAGAGGTAAGTGAAATCTTTTTATGTTTAAAGCTAGGTTTTTGCTATGTGAAAACAATAATTTTGAAAAATATTTAAAAAATTATTTATGTTTTTTTTTTTAATATTTATATGTTTTGAAGGTACATTTTGGCTGTTTTAATTCTTGCTTTAAGTAATAGTATGATTACCGGCAGGTAAACAAAAGATTTAAGTAATCTTATGTTTTTTTTTTCTTTAAACATTTTTATAGCCCCTTAAAACTTACTTTAAAAATCATCATTTTAATAAATAAATCTAAGCAAGTGAAATCTTTTTTCACCCCATAAAATCTGTGTATTTTAAAAATAGTTTGCTGTTTTAATTTTGTTTTATCTGTATGTTCCCCCCCCCCCCCCCAACTCCCATTTTTTTAAAGCAAATTATTAAGTATATTAAGCATTTATCATTAATTCTAAAATGGATTTATCATTAAAAGAAAAAAAAACGGGTGGTTCAGGGGGGCAGAGCCCCCTTGAAAACAAATAATCAGCTTTTTATTTACTGTTTATTTGCTTTATTTTAATATTTTAACCTCAGAATCATTAAGTATTTACTGTAATCTCGGACGTATTACCGTTTTCTCGATGTCGCCATAAATCCAAAATTAAAAATTTTTTAAAGTAGGTAATAAAAAAAAAAAAAAAAGCAAAGCAGTGAAAATCATGAATAATTTATGACATGTTTTAACAAATATTCATGATTTTAATTGCTTTGCTTTCCTCTTTTTTTTTTTTTTTTGTTTATTATCTACTTTAAAAATATTTTATGATTAAGCCTAAAAGGCCTAAAAATGACCACTTGGCGACATTTACTACTTGGCGAAAACGGCCTTTTCGCGGCGCAAAAAAAATTCAAGATGGCGGACAGCAGGCTAATGCTGAAGCTGTTCCAAGACCAAATAAGATAAAAGAATTAGACAGTTAGGCTTAACTAACAAAAAACAGCTATGGTAGATATACCAGTAATGGACACCCCTAAAGGAATTTCTTTAAAAAATATTTTTAATTAATAGTTACAATAATTACATTCTAGTTTTATTTATATTATATTAATCTATCAACAATATTTATTCATTCTCATAGTCACACATCCCAATGTAAATCAGAATTTAATTGTAAATAACAGAAATAAATCAATTCCAACAATGCATTCTCTGTTCCGTAATGGACACCCAACAAAAAGTAAAAGGTAATTGTTTGATGATTGTATTTAGAACCAGAATTTAATGAAAGCACACTGATGAAACAAAATAGTCATTTTCAAATAAATGTAATAATTAGGATATCAATAATTAATAAAATATTTATGAGAATAATTCACTGTTTAAATTAATATTGTCATTATTACAAGATCAATATTTGTATTTTTTAAGTAGAAGATTACAAAATTTTAAAGGAATTAAATTTATCCAATTATTGTGACAAGGGGGAAGGGGGGGGGGAGTAAAGGAGTTACTAAAAAAATGTTTTGGAGTACTAGTGAATGGAATCTTATTTCTCATCATTCTTAACAGTTAAACTCCCTGACACTACTTGGTATATTACTTATAGTAATTAGTAGGAATGTACCGAATAGTAAGTGCTTGGCCGAATACTTCTATATTTCAGGATTTGTAAGTTTTTAAAAGTTAAATTTTAAAATAATTTTACATCATATTTAACACAAAGACAATTTTGATTAACAAAACCTTTTCACAATTAAATTTTACAAAAAAAAAAAAAATTAAATAAATTTTTTGACTAATTTAAGGATAGTTTTAAAACATTTTTAATTTAAAAAGAACTCCATGGCTTCTTTTGTGAACTGAAATACATCAATAAAATCTTCTAATATTCTAAAACAACTGTCCTCTAAGAAAAAAACCCACATTAAAATGTTTTCTTAGAGAAAAAAAAAAACAAAACTTAGTACTTTAAATATTTCACTAAAGTCAATTTTTTTTTTGTTCCGTTTTTATGCACCCTTTAGAATAAATAAAAATAGTTAAAAATACCTAAGGAATGCTTATTTAGTTGTAAAATAATTTAAACTAACAACATGAGCTTCATTTTTACAGATTGTCTTGTTATAATAGAATTTTAGAATGATCTATATAAATTTATAATTGTTTTTATGTTAAACCATTAATATGTAATAAAATGCTTCATTTTCAGCTGAGTTTGTCAGGGGGGTTTTTTCCTTCTTCCTGGTAATAAGTTATTTTTTTTCCAAATTCTGGCTTAATTGGTTGCCACTTTGTAATAAAGTAATAAAATGAAAAACATTAAAATCTTAGTCAAAACAAGCTATAAAAATTTAGCAATATTTATTTATTTTTATTTTTTTTGCATTCTTTATTAGGCTTTATATAGAGAAAATCTTAAAAAATGAGGTATTTTTAGGGGACAATATTTTAAAATCAAAAAGAAATTTTGAAAGACTATTTTACAGTCATATAGTGTTTTGCTTGCCATGAAACGAGTAAAAAAAATATTCAAATAGTGACAACTTAGGAATAAAGTTTCTGAATGTACCCAGAAGGGTCTAAAATGGATGATTATTTTCTGAGGTTTGAAATGTACAGAGTGTTCCTAAAATTTTAGAACAAACTCAAGGGAGATAATGCAGTCACAACAAACATTTTCTGTACAGGAAACCAGCATCGTTATCCATTAATTCAATCAAAAATACAGGGTGTTTCACTTCAAGCTGAACCTGAATTTTTGTTCACAACTTTAATAATAGTGAAGATATTTTAGCAAGATTTTCATCATATAAACATTGCTTCATATGAAATCATTGGAAGTGACTGAATTTTAGTCAGTGACGCAGTATATGTGTACTGTCAACTGCATTCTGAATAATGGAATGTCTAGCTTAGTGTTGTTTGCATGGCAAAAAAATTAATGTTAATCTACGGTTTTAAAAATATTTTTTAAAGCGTTTTCTTTAATAGGTTGGTTTGGCCGAATATCTTGATATTCGGCAAACCAAATAATTTGATATTCAGCCTAATCTGAATATTCGGTAGGTAGTATGGCCGAATACATACTGAATATTCAGTGCATCCCTAGTGATTAGCATTATAAATATGAAATAAATGAAACTGTGTGGCTGAGTATTTCAAATACTAAATAAAATGATTTAAAAGTAAAACTGCAGAATTGACACTTTAGTTCTTGATCTGTAGATTTACTAGTTTATTTACTACTGTAAATTTAATTAATATATTTTTTTTTTAATGCACAGTTTTGTCAGAGATGAATAATCAAACAATTAAGACAGAAAATAACAGAATTTTAACAACTTGTGTGACTTAAGAAATTATCTTTATTTAAATAAGGAGGGCTTGAGCCCCATGAACCCCTCTATTCGTTATGCCCTGTAATATTATTACTTGCTTCTTGATTGGTTTGGTTGATTGCCAGACTATAAAATATGCAGAGCACGGTTTTTAAAAATAATCTAATTTGATTACAATGTTAATTTTTTTTTAATTACGTGATGTTAATAAAAGCAGCTATTTATTAAAAAATTTTGTTATTAAATTATGGTAAGTGCAATTTAAAAATTAAATTTGTTCACTTAGCTTTTCAATTAAATCAGCAGATTTTATACATGGTAGACGCTGGTCCTAAAACCTTAAAAATAAATGAAATTTTGTAAATTATCATTTGAATATAAAATTCAAAGTTTTCAATTATTGTCAAAACAAAAACATGCAATTTGTGAAAGAAAATAAGGATGCAAATCACTTTGCTTTAATAAATTCTACAAAGTATTTTGCTGGCCGAGACCAAGTACTCAAAACACCACTATTTAACATGTAACAGATATGTGAAACTAAAAAGTAAGCAATTCAGAAAATATTAACGCCGATAAGATAACTTTACATTCATTTGTGTTGGTATAACCATCACTGTCTTATCGCGAACAGCATACAATTTCTACATCTTAGAATTTACCTTACAAATAATATTTTTACAAAATTACAAGACACACATTGCAAATTCACTGACCTTTCTCTTCATACAGATGTTTCCTGTGGCAATTTCTCAAACGGGTGAATATATTCCCCGCTACTTCAAAACATTTGATAAAAATCATACTCATAAGTAAATCATAAATAATAAAATATATTGTATAAATAAAATAAATCCCAGAAAAATACACGTGAACTACAGAAACGGCACGCAGAGACAGGGAGTTGCTAGGGTTGTATTATATTGAATGTACGCTGCGCAGTTTGCCATTGGCGATATTTCTGATTTTGCGGATTTCTTCACTTGGCGACAAGAGTGCTGAAAGTGTATACATTTTGGAGTATCGCGACGGGTAAGGTGTAATGTTCGAGTGACACCGCAGGAGGTGCTGGCATTCGCCCTTTTAAATCCACAACTGAACACGACGAAAAAAAACGAGGCATGTGGATACACGCGTCAGCATGTCACCAAAACCACCCCCAGTTAAAACTTTATCTATCTAGGGTAGATGTGCCAGTAATGGACACCCTTAAGGATTTTCTTTAAAAATATTTTTTTAATTTATAGTTATAATTAAAAAATTCCACTTTTTTTAATATCATATTAATCTATCAACATTATTTAATCAATCTCATAGTCTCATTTCCCAATGTGAATCAAAATTTAATTGTAAATAACAGAAATGTATCAAAACACCCAAAATTCCAGTAATGGACACCCTCTAGTCCAGTAATGGACACCCTCTGTTCCAGTAATGGGACACCCTACAAAAAATAATTAGATAATTGTTTTATGATATAATTTAGGTTCAGAACTTAATGAAAGCATATTGATAAAACAAAATATTGAAATTTAAGATAGAAATTTATTACATTAAAGGATAATATAAGGATAGAAAAATTAAAGATAGAAATTTATTACATTAAAGGATAATATAAGTATAGAAAAATTAAAGATAGAAATTTATTACATTAAAAGATAATATAAAGATAGAAAAATTAAAGATAGAAATTTATTACATTAAAGGATAATATTAAGATAGAAAGATTAAAGATAGAAATTTGTTACATTACATAATGGAAAGATTTAGTTTTACAATAATTAAGTTTGGTAACATATTTTACTGCCTCATTTTATCTAATCTACACTCATATCATCGCCTGAATGATGTGCTTTACAATTATGGCATTCAAATGCCAAATCGTCAATCTCCTCATCACTTTCTGATAATCCAAATGATTCAATGTGCGATTTTGGAATGCATTTAAAATGATAAGTGTTCTTGCACCGATCACATTCTACCCACTTCTTTGCCACCTTTCTTTTCTTTTCATCATTGAAACTATGTTTACACTTATAACAAATCCAATCTTCATCTTCATCGGTAATCTGTTTCTGTTTTATAATTCTCTTGCATTTCTTTTTTTCATTCTCTTTAGTTTTGTAAAACTCTTTCCACTTTTCGGATGACACAACAGCAGGAAAAATAACTTTATTTCGACTTGTCTTTTTTTCAGGTGATTTGGGCCAGAATAAACATTTTGTAAAAGGACTGAATAGTTTACCAAATTTGTGCGGACCATATTTTCTTGAAATCATTGATAAAGGTATTTGGATAATTATTTTAGTGGAAGTTAGAATCAGGGGGTCGCTTTGTGAAGTTGACGGTTGTTCTTTATCGGGTGTATTAGTAATGACAACTGTTTCATTAGATACTGTGGACGTGCTTTCTATCACAGAGTCTTCAATTTTGCTTTTCCTCCAAAGATCGAACAGATACTTTGCTGCTTCTTTACCAGTCCATTCTTCATCATTAGGGGTGTTCTTAAATTGCTGTAAAAGAGATGGATCAATCTTGGTCTCAAGGATTGTGAGAAATTTCTGTTGAGAACTGTTTTCAGTCATGTTTCCTTCATCGCTGGCATTTTCTGTTTCAAAAGGATTTTCAGTTTTTCTATCATTTATGCATTTACTAAAATTAATGTTATTTGGATCAAATGGAAAAAGTCCACAGGCCTTGAATCCATTTTTTATCACATCACTTGTCGCATTTTTCTCAAACACATCTTTCAAAAGTGGAGCAAATGATTTTCTTGTGATGTCATTAGGATAATTATCAAACTGCCATTTCCTACTTATTTCTCTCCAGCCAGATTTTAATGGCTTAAAAACACTGACATCTGCTGGTTGAAGAATATGGGTACTGTTAGGATATAATGAAATCAAAATTATTTCCTGTTCTGAACAAAACTGACTTATTTCAGGAGTAAGGTGAGAACGATGACCATCAACATACAAGATGACAGGTTTTTCAATGTTGTTACCCGATAAATATTTATTGAAGTGATTAGATATGTACTCGAAAAATACTTCACTATTTATCCAGCCATTTTCAGATAATCCTATAGCCCATCCATTTGGCACAGACTCCACAACTTCCCTTGGAAGACGCTTATATGGATATATTATCATCGGTGGAACAGTTTCACCATTTGCTGAAAAACACCCCATGACAGTGATTTGTTCTTTTTCGTTATTTGGTACTATACGGTACACATCCTTTAAAAATTTTGGTGCTAAAATTTTCCCTGTTTTAGGACACAAAAGAAAACCAGTTTCGTCTGCATTGTAAATTCTGTCAGGGTGCTTCTTTCAAATATGATTCTACATCTTTGAACCAACTTAAAATTCCTTCTTTTGTAACAGCAGATCTTGATTTGGTCAAACTTTCTGCTTGCTTTTGTACTAGCTTTGGATGTCTTCTTAGAAATGATTTGAACCATTTTTCTCCAGGCATGTTATCTTTGAATGGAGTTTGTCTTGTAGACATATCGAGAGTTTGTTTTACAGAATTTAACAACATTTGTTTTCCTATAGGGAAACCTTTCCTACACAGTCCAATTATCCATTTTTCCAAAATAATTTCTTCTTCAGCTGTGAGAACAGTAGAAGGCTCCATTGTTCTTTTTATGGAAGCATTATGATGAATTTTCCTTACTAATGTAGAACGGGGAACATTAAAATTATAAGCTGCTTTTCTGATTGACGTACCAGAATGTACAGCATGGACAGCTTTTTCCATATTTTCTTCTGAGTAAGAAAAAAAGCATCTTTTTTTGTGTCTAGATGTAGTAATTTCACTATCTAATTTTCTTTTTACTCGTTCAGCTGACATTTTTACACATGCCAAAAAGAATATTGTTAGAAATTCACTACCTGTTGATTCACAGAATTTAAAAGCACTCACTTCACGAAACTTCAAACCATCATTGTCAGAAAAGACACTAGAACTGTGGAATATTATTATCTTCTTCCTGATTGGTCTGATTAATTATCAGATTATAATATATGCAAGGCTGTGCCTTCTGATTGGTTAGATTGATTACCAGATTATAAAATATGCAAGGGAGAGAGTTATGAAAATTTAATCTTATTTAATTAAAAATATATATATTAACCTCAAAGAATTAATTAAAAGCAGCTATTTATTAAAAAAAGTGCTTATTACATTCTAGTAAATAAAATTTAGAAACTAAATTTGATTAATTAGTTTTTCAGTTAAATGAAAAAAATTTATGCACTACTGAAATTACACTTTTAGTATTGGCCACATGGGGTGTCCATTACTGGAAATAGACTAATAAAGCATTCCAGTAATGGGCCACTGTTCTAAAATCTTAAAAATAAATGAAATTTTTTAAATGGCCATTGGTATATGAAATTCAAAGCTTTATATTACTATCCAAACAAAAAAATGCAATTTTTGCAAGAAAATAGGGAAGATATAAATTAATTAAGTGAAGCTAGCTCTTATCATGTTCATTAAGATTTTCACAGAAAAACCGTGGAGCTGTGAAACATTATTTTCTGCTTCCTGATTGGTTTGATTAAGAGTGTCAACAATAACCCAGATTATAAAACATGCAAGGGGGAGTTATGAAAAAAAAAATAAAAGCAAAATTTTTATTGGTTATATTTTTATAAACCAAAAACTCTGAAGGTGGCCCATTACTGGAAGGGTGTTCATTACTGGCACATCTACCCTATCTATATCACTTTTTTATGGACACGATAACTACAATAATTCTGCACAAATCTCTTCCAAACTGATATATGAAATCAAGGGGCATAAAATCTCGGTCAAGTTCGTTAACGGGCAAATTCGGGCTTAGGGGGGAGGGGGGGGGGGGCTTTTTGTGAAAACAGAAAAAACCCATAATTTCTTAATTATGATGCGTATCGAATCCGTTTAAAGATATTATTACTTCTAGGAAAAGGGCCGAAATTTATGTATGACAGATTTTTGATATCATTAAAAATGGACCCAAGGGGGGGGGGTTAGAAGATATAAAATCCTAACTTCGTCAATTTGAAAGATATCAAATCCGCTTAAATTTATTATAAATCCTCTTAATATTATCTAAAACTTTTATACTGACACGTTTTTTATAGGACCAACCCCTATAGCCCCCCCCAAAAAAAAAAAAATAAAAAAAAAAAATATCCCTGCCGGCTCCGCTTGCAAACCAGTTAGGTTTCGAATTGGGCGGTTCCAACTGTCGCATCATAGCAGAAAGGTCATTTCTTCCGCAATTCCTAACAAACAGGTGCCCCACGGTCTGCGTCTTCGAAATCTACCTTTGCCTGTAGGCCGAGACGTCAGGGATTTTTTAAAGCTGGAAAACGCCAAAATTTCATAACACAGTAAGTTTTGGTCGTAGAAGACTGGATTTTTTACTGTTTTACTTGTAGTTTTCCTGAATGTAACTTATGGGACCCAATGCCGTATAAAATTTAATTTGTAACATTTTAAAGAATAACTATTTTGGTGTAAATATATTTTCATATGATGAAGAGCAGCGTTTGTGACATTTTTCTAGTTCAAATTATACATCTGAAATTAACGATTTAAGAATTAGCTGTTGGTAAACGATAAGAAAGGACATATTGTATATACGTTAACCCTCTAATTCCCATGGTAGAATACATTCTAGAAATTCCGTAATTCAGAAAATCTGAATTCATACTAGAAAATTTCAGTAATCAATTTAGCTTTATTTAACAACTGAATTTTTGTTATTAAATGAAGCTAATATTGCTATTTTAAATTTCTGGGAGGAATATGAAATATATGAATTAAAAAATCTACTTAATTAGAAATAGTGGTGGTAGCATATATGCTAACATGAGCATTAGAGGGTTAAGCCTCTTCCTTTTTAATTGAAACAAGATAAATCTTTTATATTGGTTGCAGCTTCCTATTTTTTTCTATACCACTATTTTCAAAAAATATTATTTGTGATAGATTACGTTAACATGTGCAATAGAAATTTAAAACGTATATTATGTATTACTGTCTGGAATTAGAAATTGTAAGATTGACAAAATGGGACGTACTCTTATAAAGACTTCATATTATTTTTATTTTTCTTACTTACACCAGTAAATTTTAGAAATATATTTGAACATAAAAAATAAATAAGATTTGTTACCATCTGTAAGTTTAGAAATTTCGTCTTTCTTGCGGTGTCTAGCCTTCAAGGCTGGATACATGTATACTTAAAGAAAACTAACAAATTTGCTGCTTTCGTCCCTTCCCTCCTTCGCTTGTTCCGTACCTGGTCGGGGCAGCTACGCTCAGTGTTGCCAGATTGGGGATTTTGAACCTTGAGGAGAACATTTTGGGGGGGGGGGGGGATTTTTTTCAGTATTTCACGTAAAGTTTGCTTTTTGCAATTATAGAATAGTGGCGCACCATGTGGTCGATCGTCACCACTACATTTTATTAATATTCTTCGCTTTAAAAAATCTCAGAAATTCTGTCGCTAAATAAGACGAAAACTACTATTTAAATTTAGCGGTGCGGCAACACTGGATCTGTCTTGAACTCAATTTTGATTCGGAAAATAAAAATAAAATTCGGAAATATCAATCATGGTCGTGCTCGTTTTTTGTAACATTACAGTTTGCACGTTTCTTTGCATAATTTTCAACGATTTATGTACTTCTTTAACATTCTGACAACGGAAGTTTTATTATTACTTTTTATATTAGCGTTTTTAAATCTTTATTTCTTGTTAACTAATACATAATTAATCAATCATCTAAATGCTACCCTCACCACAAAATTTCGTTAAAACCTCCCCCTCTCTGTTATCCAGCACACAGTTTAAAAATTTTAATTTTCATTAAAAAGAAAAACAAAACAAATGTGCCCTATTTATTACTTTGTTTTTACAATAAATGAATGATGAATCGTCTAGCTCACGCCATCCTCTGACTTTCTTATTCTCCCCCTTTTACCCACCCCATCAATCCATGGCACACAAACTTTTAAATCTTTTTAAAGAATTTTAAACTCTTTTAAATTTTTTTTTTTTTTTTTTACTTTGGAGCAACGATAAATCCATTATTTTAATCTCTTTTGAAATGTTCATTACCCTTTCTTCCATCCTTAACAGTGCACAAAGTTAAAAATCTTTTACAATCTTCTCCAGAAAAATTGCAGTCCCAATCCTTTATTGTTTTGCTTCTTTGTTTTACTTGATGATTTAAAATAACAATAAATAAATTATCTACCATCTTAATTCTTCTCCATGTTTCCAAAAGAAAGAAAAGAGAGAAAAAATTCTGATCCCCCGAACACACTTTAATTTGCTTAAAATTCTCTCTTTCTCTCTCTCTCTCTCTCTCTCTCTATATATATATATATATATATATATTAAAAAAAATAATTTATATTTATTCAAAATTAATATATATTACAAAAAATGAATTTATATCAAGCTCAAATTAATATATATATATATATATATATAACCATAAATGAAACATTACCATAACACCAACTTAAACTATGAAATAATGATTAAGGTATGTAATAATTAGTTGTCAATGAAAGTATTCCGCAACACACTGAATATGGAAACCAAAAACTTATTTAAAAAATAAGAAATTAAATTAAAAATTGAATAAATGAAATTGAATGAATGAAATTAAATTTGTGGAATTTAGACAGAATTTTCAAGTCCCAAATGCCTAAATACCACAAATAAAATGAGTGGTTTCATCATCATATTAGCCATAACATTGCTAAAGAATATGATTTTGGGACTACCTACTCATAAACATAGAATCAAACCTGTGAAAAATAAAAAATAAATACAATATTAAAAAGGAAAGAAGCCATACCTATAATATACAGACAAAACATGAAATAGAGTCAGAAAGGCTATAATCCATTTGGATTAAAATAGATACCTGTGCACCACATGAACCACACATGAACACAACCAAAACGAGGGAATGAATTGCAAAAAATCATTACATGTTGCCAAATTTAGATTTAGAAAATTATTTACTATGTTGCCAGAAATGATTTTAGAATAATATGAATATTATTGTAAAGCAACAAGAACATTGATGCTGCCATCTATAATGGTTAAAAGTGAATATAATCTGAATAAAAATAGTATTGGATGAAAATTAATATTTAAAAATTAAACCATACACTATCTAAAGATGATAGCAATTAGTTAAATAATAAATAAATGAAATTAATTAATAAATAGAATATCCAATTACATTAAAGTAATGCATGTATTAATGAATAATTCTATGTTAAAAATAAGATGTAAGATGGAAAAATTAATAATTAAAGCAACATAAAAATATATGTACCATGAAATGACATAGCAACTATTAAATAGCTGTGCCAAAAAATGCAACATCACATAAATTAAATTAAAATAAAATACTAAATATTTGAATTAAGATACAAAGGATTTAAAATTAATATTAATTAAATATTGAAATTAATTAGTAACATATAATGTTTCTTCATACAAAGTTAAAAAATTATATACACTTAATATAAGTGGTAAGGGTAGAACGTTTAATAAAAATTAAAACATATATTAACACTTTAGAAAAGTATACATTATATTAGAAGTTAATATGATATTGTCCACCGTAGGCATTAATCCAAATGCATTAGATCAAAAACATTCTTAATATTAATGAATATAAATTCATTTAAATTAATTAAATAATGCATATGTAAGTATAACTAAATTAATATACAGTAGGTGCCGCTTAATGTGATCGCGGATAATGTTATCATTCGTTTAATGTTATCAAATTGCGAAGTCCCGAACGCTTGTATATTAACACATGTTAAAAAAAGTCTGATTTTGTAATCAGCGCCTTCGTTTATTGTTATCATTTCCGCGTACCATTTTCAAATTTTGTTTCTTTTACTCAATCAATAATAATAAAAAAAAAAAAACGAAGAATTTCCAAAAGAGGGCTCCTTCATTGGCATGTGCATTCCGCCGCAGGTGTTGATTTCCCTCCCCTTTGAGAGGGATGGGAAGGGGTTAGGCAGCAAGAAAAGCGTTGAGTTCTCTCCTTATCAGTCAGCAAGACGCCTGGACTAGAGCTCCTATTATAGAAGTCTTAGCCTGGACTGCTGTAAGATGTAGGAATTTTTCTCTCTGTTCAGTTTTACTTAAAACTTTATCGTAGATATTTTAGCAATGGAAAAAAACGCAATGATTTAACTATTAAAGACAAAATTGATCATAAAACGCTTTGATAATTTACCCAAAATGAGTCAAAGAAATGCTGCTGCTGAATTAAGAATCTCTCAGCCATTACTATGTAAAATTATAAAGAATCGCGACGAGATTGAAAACAAAGCGAAATTGAATGAAAATTTGAACTGTAAGCGAAGACGTACTTGGAAAGATGAAGAAGTCGAAGCTGATTTGAAACTTTGGTTTGCTAATGTTAGGGAAAAGGATGCACGCATAAACGGTCCTTAAATGTGGCAGAAAGCTGAAGATCTTGCTTCTAAAATTGACAAAGAAGATTTCGTCGCAAGATGAGGATGTATGCCGAGCTGTATTTTGTTCTATCAAAGAAAATGATGAAGATGAAGCCGAAGCTGGAAACCTTGTTGAGAATCCTCCAACTGCTACTGAAATGAGAGCTCTACGTGTCTTAATTGGCACTCAGGGTGCAACACAGAGGCACTGATGATGATTTTTGAGAACAGAACAGGCATGAAAGTTTTATTAATAATTTACTGAGACAAAAAACAAGGCAGGTAACTTTGGATGACTCTTTTTAATTGACCTATTTTAACGATTTGTTGTGTTTGGATAAATCGTCGTTATCTTTTAAATTTGTAGCTGAAAAAAAAAATGTTACTTTGTAGTAAAATTAAAATTTTGTGTTTCCTGTAACTTTTCGTTTATTGTTATCAATCGGTTATTGTTATCAAATAGCATCGGTCCCAAAGTGATCACATTAAGTGGCTACTGTACATATAAAAATATCACATCACAGTCCATTATAAAATGTGTAATATCAAACGTTTTTGTAAATCAAAATGCCCCACTTTTAAAAAATATAAATTAACCATGCGTTTTTTCCATACAACTCCGCCACACACCTCCTCAATCCAACATCTACCCTACCTATATATATATATATATATTATTACTATTTTCTAAGATTATATGATTTTTTTTATACATTTTTTAACGCATGTGTTAATTTGGTTGCAAAATTTACTAATTCTAATTTCTACTAATTTAGAATTAACGGAAAACCTCCTTTCTAACAATACTATTAACTTTTTAGATCTTAAAATTACACTTAAAGAAAACAAAACAATAATTGACCTATTTGATAAACGTAAAGACTTTAAATTTAAAGTTAATTCATTTACTAATTTTAAATCATGTCTTCATAATTCTGTATGTCGTAATATACTCCTTAATCATATTTATAGAATAAAAAGTTTATGTTCTTCTCAACTAATTAACAACAATATTAAAAAACTTATCTATGATGCATTACAACAGGGTTTTCCAAAAAAATTCATATATTCTTTAATATATAGTTAATTCTTAAATGATCTTTGCAACCAAATTAACACATGCGGTAAAAAATGTATAAAATGATCATATAATCTTAGAAAATAGTAATATATATATATATATATATATATATATATATATAATAGGACGGTTGGGTGGGTAGATGTTGGATTGAGGAGGTGTGTGGAGGAGTTGTGTGGAAAAAACGCATGGTTAATTTATATTTTAAAAAAAGTGGGCATTTTAATTTACACAAACGTTTGATATTACACATTTTATAATGGACTGTGATGTGATATTTTTATATGTATATTAATTTAGTTATATTTACATATTCATTATTTAATTAATTTAAATGAATTTATATTCATTAATATTAAGAATGTTTTTGATCTAATGCATTTCGATTAATGCCAACGGTGGACAATATCATATTAACTTCTACTATAATGTATACTTTTCTAAAGTGTTAATATAATAATATGTTTTAATTTTTATTAAACGTTCTACCCTTACCACTTATATTAAGTGTATATATTTTTTTAAGTTTGTATGAAGAAACATTATATGTTATTAATTAATTTCAATATTTAATTAATATTAATTTTAAATCCTTTGTATCTTAATTCAAATATTTAGTATTTTATTTTAATTTAATTTATGTGATGTTGCATTTTTGGCACAGCTATTTAATAGTTGCTATGTCATTTCATGGTACATATATTTTTATGTTGCTTTAATTATTAATTTTTCCATCTTACATCTTATTTTTAACATAGAATTATTCATTAATACATCCATTACATTAATGTAATTGGATATTCTATTTATTAATTAATTTCATTTATTTATTATTTAACTAATTGCTATCATCTTTAGATAGTATATGGTTTAATTTTTAAATATTAATTTTCATCCAATACTATTTTTATTCAGCGTATATTCACTTTTTACCATTATAGATGGCAGCACCAATGTTCCTGTTGCTTTACAATAATATTCATATTATTCTAAAATCATTTCTGGCAACATAGTAAATAATTTTCTAAATCTAAATTTGGCAACATGTAATGATTTTTTGCAATGCATTCACTCGTTTCAGTTGTGTCCATGTGTGGTTCATGTGGTGCACAGGTATCTATTTTAATCCAAATGGATTATAGACTTTCTGACTCTATTTCATGTTTTATCTGTATATTATAGATATGGCTTCTTTCCTTTTTAATATTGTATTTATTTTTTATTTTTTCACAGGTTTGATTCAATGTTTATGAGTAGGTAGTCCCAAAAACATATTTTTTAGCAATGTTATGGCTAATATGATGATGAAACCACTCATTTTATTTGTGGTATTTAGGCATTTGGGACTTGAAAATTCTGTCTAAATTCCACAAATTTAATTTCATTCATTCAATTTCATTTATTGAATTTTAATTTAATTTCTTATTCTTTTAAATAAGTTTTTGGTTTCCATATTCAGTGTGTTGGGGAATACTTTCATTGACAACTAATCATTACATACCTTAATCATTATTTCATAGTTTAAGTTGGTGTTATGGTAATGTTTCATTTATGGTTATATATATATATATATATATATATATATATTAATTTGAGCTTAATATAGTAATTTTGAATTAATATAAATTCATTTTTGTAATATATATTAATTTTGAATAAATATAAATTAATTTTTTAATATATATATATATACAGTATCATTGATTATCTCTTTGGAGATTTAAGTAGAATAGAACTTGATATGTTTTTTGAAATTCATAGATATTATAATTATTTAACATTCTATAAAATTATGCTGCATTGCGCAAATTGGTATGGAATGGTTTTTACATATTCTTTTCAATATTCTTTTCAACAATTAGCTAGTTAAAATATTGATTTTTATATGATACCATAATTTAGCCTAATTGGCTCACAAATCACTTTGATTAACTTCTGTTTGAAATACATAGTTATTATAGCTGCATTGCGCTTTTAATGGTGTATTTAATAATAATTTAATAATAATAATATTTTAGTATTACTATTATTTCCTGGTATCATTTGTTTATCTATTGAATTTTCAAGGGCATCTTTATAAAATCTTATTCAGGTTCTAATGATTTTTTTTTTTTTTTTTTTTTTTTTTTTTTACCAACATTAATTTTGTACTGACTTATGACTGCTAGGGGTTTTTATATTGTTGTCTTTTGATGTTAGTTTGCTTAATGGGACTTTATGTATATATGTAAATAGTTTTATTATATAGCTTTATTATATTTAATCAAGTATTAAACAGTCAATCTTAATATTTTTTTTTATTTTTATTTATTTTTTTTTTATGGATATTCAAGTAATATTAAGATTGATTCATAACATTTTTTTTTTTTTTAAATATGTTATAGATATATTTAATATGTATTTCTTGCAATTTTTATTGCTATCAAACAAATATGGCAGTTATTAGTAAAATGTTAGATACTGGCAATTTAGGCCTTGGTGGATCCAGGACTAATGCTCGGTACAGGAAGATTATTAGGGATCTTCCTGGATCGTTATCAGATAACCTATTCTATTGTCCCAAGCCTGTACTATGTTTTCGAGAGTGTGAATCTAAGCGTTGTCTTACATGTCCATTAGCTGATAAGTCACAGATTTCAAATAATAACAATCTTAATTTGGTAAAATTTTGCAAAGCATACAATGTAATCTATTCATTGAAATGCAATTCGTGTAACATGGAATATATTGGACAGTCTTGTCAAAAATTACATAAGCGGCTAAATTTACATCGTTCTCATATTGATAAATATAAAAATTCTAAATTTCAAACAACTCATAATATTGAATATACTCATTTCAAAAATCATGATTTTAAAAATATTACTATTAAAATACTTAAAATACAAAAAAATTTTACTGAACGACTTTTTCTAGAATCTAAATATATAAGACATTTTAATACTACATATCCTTATGGATTAAATCAATTAGTATACAAAAAATCACATCCTGTATTTTCAGATTTAACTAAATATGAAAATTATAAAAATCTTTATTCCGGATTAAATTTTTCAAACTTAAAAAAAACTTCTAGATCTGGTAGAGGTAAACATAATAACAAAAAATTCACTGATGATATTGTGATTCAACAGGAGCTTGATAATCTTGAGGCACAATTTTGTAATGATTATTGTTGGCTTGCTATAAGAAAACATGTTTTTAGTATAAAAAAGAAATATATAAACCAATATTTCAAGGTATTTAAAAAGAATCAATATTCTCCACATTTTTGTGATATCTTTTATGATATTCTACATTATAGAGCAAACCTATTAAATACAAGTCTTTCTAATAAACCTAAATATAAAACTAATAATACACAATTAATTATAAATTTTTCCAATCATGTATTTAATAATATAAATTTACACAATATAATAAACAACATTAATAATAATTTTCCAATAAAAAATTTTACCATTCACAAGACATATAAATATAATCGCACACTTGGACGTAAAATTTTTAATTACAATTCTTTTGCAAAAAATTTGGTCTCTTCAAAGAATTACCCATGTTATTGTAATGACCCAAAATATCAAAAGTATATAAATACAACACATGGTCATATCATTACTGGTGATCTTAATATTGTAGAACAACCTATTTTACAAAACTTAATGCATAATGGCACAAAATTTCGTCTTCCATATAAGTGTAATATCAAATCCATAATATTGCAGTTTATTCAAGATATTGATTTGTTTATATATAAAATTGCTGTTGATTACAATAAACCAATCGAATATTTCAGTGAATGGAGATTTTCTGTAATTGATAAATTAAAAAATGAAATTATAAAAAATTATCATCATATTACACATGCAGCTTTTAAAAACATAAATAAACATATATCAGAATTACAAAACAAATTTATAATTACTTATGTAGATAAATCTCCAAATAATTATGCTATCATTTGTAAAGAATACTATAAAGTGTTAATTCACAATGCAATCAACACAAGTAATATTTTTAATAAAACTAAATTAAATATTGAAATAAATAACAGAAAATTATTAAATTATCACAAATTACTAAAAATCAAATGTAATAATTTTAATTATCCTTATCTTGTTATAATTCCAAAATTTCATAAAAATCCTATTAAATTTCGCACTGTTACCATCGGTTGTAACACATATAATAAAAATGCAAGCAATTTACTACTTAATATTTTAAAGCAGATATATGATATAACGCTAAAACATAATAACCAACATTGCCTAAAAAATAGTTTTCAACTCATTAATAAAATACATAATATCAATCCGGTAAAATTCATAAAAACATTGGATTTTAATGATTTATTTAATAACATTGATATAAAAGACTTACATAAAACAATGTGTATATTATTTAAAGAATTTAAATCTCAATTAAAATTAAAAGAACATATTTCAGTAAATTTTTTTAAAACTTTACTAAATTTTACATTGCATAATAATTACATTATATATGACAATATTATCTATAAACAATGCCAGGGAATTCCGCAGGGCGGAACCGCATCTAGTATTCTCTCTGACCTTTACTTATATTATTATGAAAGAAATATAAGTCCGAACAATGATTATGTATTTTATCGCTATATTGATGACATTATCATATTTTATTTCAATGAAAAAAATTGCACATCACCACTCAATTTTTATCCTACTCAGCTTAAATTAAGCGAAAATGATTTAATTAATAATAATATAAACTTTCTTGACTTAAAAATTAATATTACTAATAATTATAAATTAATTTTTGATATTTATGATAAGAGATTTGATTTCCCATTTAAAGTAAATATTTTTACCAATTATGCTTCATGTTTACATAAATCTGTTTATAAAAATATAATTATCAATTATCTACATCGTATAAAATACTTATGCTCAGATATAAATAAAAACAAAAATATTAGATATATTCGAGATCAAGCAAAAATATATGGATATCCTATTTTTATGATAAATTCAATCATCAACTCTTTTAAATAACATTTATTATATAATTTAAATATAAACATGGTATGTAATAAATTATTGTTTTAGTGTGCGATAACATATAACAAAAGATATAGAAAATAATAATTATATCATACATTATTACAATTATAACATATTAGGAAATTTAATATTTAATATTTGTTTGAACATTATATACACTTTATGTAGAAAATTACAAATATAACATACATAATTACAATTATAACATATTAGGAAATTTAATATTTGATTGAACATTATTTATACTTTGTATAGTTGTGATTGTGCGTTGCCGATCACCTCTGTTTAAGGTATTATTGATGTGCAGTTTTCATACATTTATAAATTAACTTATACAATAACAAATTAAATTATACAATGATAACATTGGTGACTATAACTCATATATATATATCTATTTGCAATATATATAAAAATAAATATATATAGTTTTTATTTTTGTCTATGAATAATTAAAATTAACAAGTATTTTAATTACTGCATTGCATTAATTTGATTGAAAAACAGTAGTAATACTATTAATTATCAACATTATAAATTTTGAGATATTTTGAATTGTTTATGAATTATTTAATTAGATATTTAAATTAATCTATAAATATAAAATATATTTACAATGTAGTATAAATTAAACATTAATTATTTAAAAACAAGTCTAATATATATTTAAGTAGTAGTAAAAATAAAACATTAATTATTTAATAAATGTCTATAATATCAGTGGATTAACACAGCTGGCAGCAAAAATAATTTGAATTAAAATAATATCTCTTTTACATAATATATTCTTGTTAAGAATATCTGAAATGCTGTGCAAGTTGAATTAATTCTGTGTAGATTTATTCATATAGTAGTATTATATTTTATTTGAATTTTAAGTAAAACTACAAGTTAGTATTGTTTTTTAAAGTTTATTTATATAAATAAATCTAATGAAGTGAGTATGTAACTAATAAAGTGGATATTTAACTAAATATTAATTATGAACTATTATAATACCAATAGATGGCGACACTTTACCTTTCAGGTAGTTGTAGATAATATTGTTAATATTATATTTAATTTAACTATAGAGGGAGCTATTGATTGTATATTAATTTTACTTTCAGGAATTAAAATTGGATGGAGTAATATATATTCACGGATATAAATTTGTTATAAGTGTATTAAAACCAGAATTATTTTGAGTGTTTTTGAATCATTTTGTGATTGGGTGTCATTTATGGGGTTGTGTTTTAAAAAAAGTGTGCTCTCAACTTGTCTTACAAATCATTTCTCTCAACTCGACTTAGTTAACATGTATGATGCATTGCCATGTGGATGTGAATATTATGTAGACGTTGTGACATTTTAAGGATTCTGTATAATTATTGTGAGTAATATATTTTATCTACACTTTACGCGTTCATATTTCCAATTTTATTATTTCAAAACTGTTATCTCGTGGTAATTTAGTGAGGTGTTAATTACAGTTTTTTGGATAATCGATGTGAGTGAAATATATTGTATTTTCTTAATGGTTTTTTATTTCCTATTTAAATATTTCCAAATTTTAATATTTCCAATTGTTGTCTGGTAATAATTCAGTGTACCTGGATGATTCTACTGATCTTAGCATTATGCCAGTAGAATTATGAAACACTGAATTATTATTTAAAACACATGTGGGTGCATCCAGGCTGATGAGTACATGTGCATGTGTTTTTCCATGTCCAATTCATATTTAATTCTCATGTGGTCCAATTTTCCATTGTGTATGGTTCATATTTAATTTGTTAATCCATTTGTGTTTACTTAATTGCAACTCCAATTTATAATTTTTTTTTTTTTTTTCCCCTTTCTCTCTATTTCTTTTTTCAATATTCTTTTGGTATGAGTAAAATTTGGCCAATTACCATTGAAGCATTAGCTATGGTAATATTATGTTTGCACATGTTAATTATTAGCTATGTGGTATTCTGTATACACAGTATCATTGATTATCTCTTTGGAGATTTAAGTAGAATAGAACTTGATATGTTTTTTGAAATTCATAGATATTATAATTATATATATATATATATATATATATATATATATATATATATATATATGTATATAGAAAGAAAGAAAGAATTTTAAGCAAATTAAACTGTGTGCGGGGGGATCAGAATTTTTTTTTTCTCTTTTCTTTCTTTTTGAAACATGGGGAAGAATTAAGATGGTAGATTATTTATTTATTGTTATTTTAAATCATCAAGTAAAACAAATGAAGCAAAACAATAAAGGATTGGGACTGCAATTTTTCTGGAGAAGATTGTAAAAGATTTTTAACTTTGTGCACTGTTAAGGATGGTAGAAAGGGTAATGAACATTTCAAAAGAGATTAAAATAATGGATTTATCGTTGCTCCAAAGTAAAAAAAAAATTTTTTTTTAAGTTTAAAATTCTTTAAAAAGATTTAAAAGTTTGTGTGCCATGGATTGATGGGGTGGGTAAAAGGGGGAGAATAAGAAAGTCGGGGGATGGCGTGAGCTAGACGATTCATCATTCATTTATTGTAAAAACAAAGTAATAAATAGGGAACATTAGATCTATTGTTTTTCTTTTTAATGAAAATTAAAATTTTTAAACTGTGTGCTGGATAACAGAGAGGGGGAGGTTTTAACGAAATTTTGTGGTGAGGGTAGCATTTAGATGATTGATTAATTATGTATTAGTTAACAAGAAATAAAGATTTAAAAACGCTAATATAAAAAGTAATAATAAAACTTCCGTTGTCAGAATGTTAAAGAAGTACATAAATCGTTGAAAATTATGCAAAGAAACGTGCAAACTGTAATGTTACAAAAAACGAGGACGACCATGATTGATATTTCTGAATTTTATTCTCATTTTCCGAATTAAAATTGAGTTCAAGACAGATCCAGTGTTGCCGCAACGCTAAATTTAAATAGTAATTTTCGTCTTGTTTAGTGACAGAATTTCTGAGATTTTTTAAAGCGAAGAATATTAATAAAATTTAGTGGCGGCAATCGACCACATGGTGCGCCACTATTCTATAATTGCAAAAAGTAAACTTTACGTGAAATATTGAAAAAAATTCCCCCCAAAATGTTGTTCTCAAGGTTCAAAATCCCCAATCTGGCAACACTGAGCATAGCTGCCCCACAGATTAAATATACATCCAGATACGACAGTAGAGCAAAAACCCAAACCAGCGCGATGCTAGCGCCGCTACTGAGAACAGTCTGAAACAAACGCGCATGCGCAGGATCTATAAATTGTTGGATTGTCACTATCACATGTACCTGTTGACAATTCTGTTTATTTTATCGGCGGCTTTTTGATAGTATTTAACTTATCTACTTAGTTATTTGCTTAGTTTCTAGTATTTGCATGATAAAATAAAATACGTTTGATGTTTTAAATAATAACAAACATCGCCGAAACTGCTGAAAAAAAGATAGATACTAAACAAATAAGATAAGCAATACCTACCTGTGGCGACACGCCCGGAACGTTTGCTACTGTTGTCACTAGGGGCTCTGAAGTTGCGATTCGGTTACCATTGAGCTTATGGAAGTGTCCTATCTATTTAATCTGTGAGCTGCCCAGACCAGGTACGGAACAAGCGTAGGAGGTAAGGGACGAAAGCAGCCAATATCTTAGTCTTCCTTAAGTATACATGGATCCAGCCTTGAAGGCTAGACACCGCAAGAAAGTGCATAATGTAACAGTTACGGTAACAATAAATCTTATTTATTTTTTATGTTGAAATATATTTCTAAAATTTACTGGTGTGAGTTAAAAAAAATGAATTCTTTATAAGAGTACGTCCCATTTTGTCAATACTACAATTTCTAATTCCAAACAGTAATACATAATATACATTTTAAGTTTCTATTGTACATGTTAACGTAATCTGTCACAAATAATATTTTTTGAAAGTAGTGCTATAGAAAAAAATAGGAAGCTGCAACCAATATAAAAGATTTATCTTGTTTCAATTAAAAAGGAAGAGGCTTAACCCTCTAATGCTCATGGTAGCATATATGCTACCACCACTATTTCTAATTAACTAGATTTTTTAATTCATATATTCCATATTCATCCCAGAAATTTAAAATAGCAATATTAGCTTCATTTAATAAAAAAAATTCCGTTGTTAAATAAAGCTACATTGATTACTGAAATTTTCTAGTATGAATTCAGATTTTCTGAAATACGGAATTTCTAGAATGTATTCTACCATTGGAATTAGAGGGTTAACGTATATACAATATTGTTAGTATATCGTATCGTAATTGTAATCGTAACATTACATCTTAAATTTTATTGGATTATACTTTTGTGTAAGCTTTCTTGCACGTCCGGGAAACATGACTGCAGAATCCCAGACGAATTTATAAATATAAGTGATGTTCAATTTTCAGTTCAGTTACTATGTTTTTGTCATTGTGTAATGTTCTTTTGTAACTCAATATATATATTCGATCCAAGGCCTCGTCTATTTATTTTCTTTGTTATTTCATCAGCAGAGCTTGGTTTAAATCGCAGACAGAGTGACGCTAGTCCCTTTTCATATTTATTGCTGTGGTTTTGAGAGAGAACATTTATTTTTCTTTTGTTTCTGTTTTTTTTTTTTTTTTTTACCCAGCGATGGAAAGTGAAAAAGAATTATACGGAGTTGCTCTTTTTGACAGGGACGGTAGAAATTTTTTTGTTTGGAAAAGGCGTGTTAAAGCCATATTTGCGGCGAAAGATTTGGATAAGTTTTCAGACAATGAAGCGACAACTGAAACTGTGAAAGTTGTAAAATCGAAAAAGGCTTATGCTTTATTATTATCGCTTTTAAGCGATGGGGTTCTTGCGTCATTGCAAGAAGAAAATACTGCGCATAAGATATGGAATAAATTAGAACGAACATATGATACCAAGCGTGCAGTTAATCAAATTTTAATTAAAAAGAGGTTAGCAACTATTAAAAAGGATCGTGTTGTGTCTATGAGAAGTCACATTGATGAAATAAATAAATTAATTTCGGAACTTAAAATTTCCGGTGCTGAAGTAAGTGAAACCGATACTATTGTTTATATTCTAAGGTCGTTGCCTCAAGAATTTGAAAATGTTAAAACTGCGTTAGAAAATCAACCGAATACTGTTTTGACTCTAGATTTTGTCACACAACGGCTGTTAGATGCTGAAGCACTTCTGCTCGACTCAAAGAAAGAAAAACTGCAGCCCAAAACTGCTCATGATAATACAGCGTTTGTATCAACTCGCAAAGAATATGTGTGCAAAAACTGTAATTCAAAGGGGCACATAGCTAAATATTGTAGAAAGAAACTTACTTGTTTCAAGTATGGACTTCCTGGCCATTTTAAACGAAACTGTAAAGCTGTTAAAAAATTCAAATGAGGAAAAATTTGCTTCTTCAGCAGTATCTTTTGTTGGGGGAACGTTAAAAAGAATAAATTTATAGTGGATTCTGGAGCGACTTCCCATATGTTCTCTAATGAGAAATATTTCACGTCTTTACAACCATCTTCAGGAACTATTAAGTGTGCATCGAAAACAACGAATCTTGAAATTAAAGGTGTTGGAAATATTATTGGAAAATTATCAAATGGAATGGAAATTACACTAAATAATGTTCTTTACGTACCTGATTTAAGTGGACAGTTGATTTCCGTTAGAAAAATCGAAAATGCAAATTATGCAGTTATTTTCAAGAATGAAAAGGTGTTCATAGAAAAAGGAAGAAATCGTTTTTGTTTTGGTGAACGTGATTCAAATGGACAATATGTTAGTTATTTTGTCCCAAATTATGAAACTGTTCTCACATCAAAAGAAAGAGATTCTGAAATTTGGCATCACAGAATGGGCCATCCAAGCGCCAAAGTGCTGAAGGAAATGAAACTTCCAATACCCCTTTCTTTTTGTGATGTTTGTGTTCGAGCAAAACAGAGTGCAACACCAATGGGAAGAGGACCTAGGAAAAGAGAAAGTACTCCAATGACTGCTATTCATTCTGACATATGTGGCCCTATTGTTCCGAAAACTTTTTCTGGTGAATGCTATTTTATGACTATCATAGATGATTTTTCACGATTTACTGAAGTTCGATTATTGAAGCATAAAAGTGAAGCTTCAGAGGAATTGAAAGTTTTCTTAAAAACTAATCCTACAGTAAAGAAAATCAGATGCGATAACGGAAAGGAATATTTAAGTAATGATTTAGTGAATTTCACTCGAGATCTTGGTATAGTGATTGATCCCGCTCCTCCATACACTCCAGCTTTGAATGGAGTTGCTGAAAGATGCAATAGATCGCTCCTGGATATAGGAAGGGCTTTAATTGCTGAATCAAATTTACCTAAGACTTTTTGGGGTCAAGCTATACTTACAGCAGCTTACTTGAAAAATCGAATGCCAAGCAGCTCCACTGAAAACTTAACGCCGTATTTCTTAAAATTTGGAGAAGATCCCTATTTGAAGCACATACGTGTTTTTGGATGCAGTGCCTACATGTTAGTTCCTTCCGTTCATCGTAAGAAGCTTGATGATAGGTCTAAACATATGATCTTCATAGGTTATTCTTCAATGGGATATCGATTGTTAGATCCTGAGACGAAACGCATAACTATTTCAAGAAATGTCAAATTTGATCAAGAGAAGAAGCATGCCATAATCTCAAAACAACACATAGTGGAAAATTCAGAATTGACTGATTGTGAAATTAACCCAGATTCTCAAGAAAGAACTAGTGAAGAATCAGAGGATTCTGAAGAGAAAGAAGATAAAATGAGAAAATCTGAGAGATCAAGAAAACAACCTATTCGGTATCCAGCTCCTGAGGTGTATGAAGCATTACTTTGCCAACAAGAAACTTTATCCTTTGATGAGATCAAATTTCTCCCTGTTGATGAACAACGTTTATGGAAGGAAACTATGGATGTAGAGACAGAAAGCATGAAAATCAACGACGTCTGGGATCTCGAAAAATTACCACCTGACAAACGAGCTATTTCCTGCAAATGGGTGTATACCATCAAAAGAGATAGATAAGGCTCGCCTTGTAGCCCGTGGATTTATGCAAAAAGAAGGACTAGACTATAGTGAAACTTTCGCCCCTGTAATAAGTATGCCAGCTTTACGTTTAGTGCTTTTTGTGATTTTAAATGAAGACTTACATGCATTTGTTTTGGATGTAAAAACAGCTTTCCTGAATGGTAAGTTAAATGAACTTGTTTTTATGGATCAGCCTCAAGGCTATGATGACGAAAGTGGGTTAAAATGTAAACTCAAACGGAGTTTATATGGCCTGAGACAGGCCCCACGACAATGGTTTGAAAGGTTTCTTGAATTTGTTTCAAAATTAAAATTTAAATCTCTTGATAATGAACCTAGTATTTTTATTCGTTATAGTAATGGTCATAAAATAATTATTGCTCTGTATGTTGATGATATGCTTATAGCAGGTTCAGACAGTGTTGAATTCAGGGGGTGGCCATTCCCCCCGGAGCATTGAAATGTCCCTCCCCCCCGGAAGATTTGAGATTGTATGCTTTTAATGGTAAAAAAAGTGCAATTTCCCCCCCCCCGGAACTCTATAATGTCCCCCCCGGAGCCACAGAAATCCCTCCCGGAGAAAAGTGCCTGAATTCAACACTGGGTTCAGATTTAAATGAAACTAATGTAGTTATTTCTTTACTCTCTAAAGAGTTTCATATGTCAAAATCAGAATGTGTTTCAGAATTTCTGGGTATTCAAATGAAATTTAAATCTGATAGTTTAATAATGGATCAAGAGTCTTATATAATTAAATTGTTAAGTAAATTTAATATGCTAGAATGTAAACCTAGTGATATTCCTATTTCTCCTAAATCCACTCCATCTGATTTCAAAAATGGAAAACCATTTAATGGTCCATACCGTGAACTTGTAGGTTGTTTATTGTATTTAGCATATATTTCACGACCTGATATTTTATATAGTGTTAATTGTTTGAGTCAAATGCAGGAAAATCCTACTGAAGTTGCATGGATTGCACTAAAGAAAATCTTAAGATATTTGAAAGGAACTTTGTCCTTAAAACTTGTGTATAAAAAGCAAACATCTGATCCTAAATTATCTATGTATGTTGACTCTGATTGGGGGGCTAATACAAATGATAGAAAATCAGTATCAGGTTACATTTTAATGTTTTGTAACATGCCTGTTCTGTGTTCTCTGGTGTTGTAATGAACAAAAATCAGTTGCATTATCTTCAACTGAAGCTGAAGTCATTGCCTTAACTAAAAGTTTGCAAGACCTGTTGTGGTTCAAATATATTGCTTGTGAAATTGTAAGTATTAAGGATTTAGTCATTTTAGAGGATAATCAGTCTTGCTTAAAATGTATCAGTAATGAAAGTAGTTATGGTAGAATGAAACATATAGATATAAAACTAAAATTTGTTTGTAATGTTGTAAAAGAAAATAATATCAAAATTGAATATATTCCTACAAATATGCAAATTGCTGATATGTTTACAAAGGCATTGCCTAAAGTTAAATTTTATGAATTGTTGTTTCTTTGCTGTTTGTATAAGTAATGTTTTAACTGTGTTTTTCTAATGTAATGCTAGATTATGGGCGGGTGTTAGTATATCTTATCGTAATTGTAATCGTAGCATTACATCTTAAATTTTATTGGATTATACTTTTGTGTAAGCTTTCTTGCACGTCCGGCAAACATGACTGCAGAATCCCAGACGAATTTATAAATATAAGTGATGTTCAATTTTCAGTTCAGTTGCATTCAGTTCAGTTCAGTTCAGTTTTTGTCATTGTGTAATGTTCTTTTGTAACTCAATATATATATTCGATCCAAGGCCTCGTCTATTTATTTGCTTTGTTATTTCATCAAATATGTCCTTTCTTATCGTTTACCAACAGCTAATTCTTAAATCGTTAATTTCAGATGTATAATTTGAACTAGAAAAATGTCACAAACGCTGCTCTTCATCATATGAAAATATATTTACACCAAAATAGTTATTCTTTAAAATGTTACAAATTAAATTTTATACGGCAATTGGGTCCCATAAGTTACATTTAGGAAAACTACAAGTAAAACAGTAAAAAATCCATTCTTCTACGACCAAAACTTACCGTGTTATGAAATTTTCAATTTTATGAATTTTTGGCGTTTTCCAGCTTTAAAAAATCCCTGACGGCTCGGCCTACAGGCAAAGGTAGATTTCGAAGACGCAGACCGTGGGGCACCTGTTTGTTAGGAATTGCGGAAGAAATGATCTTTCTGCTATGATGCGACAGTTGGAACCGCCCAATTCGAAACCTAACTGGTTTGCAAGCGGAGCCGGCAGGGATATTTTTTGTTTTTAATTATTTATTTATTTATTTATTTATTTTTTTGCTATAGGGGTTGGTCCTATAAAAAACTTGTCAGTATAAAAGTTTTAGATAATATTATGAGGATTTATAATAAATTTAAGCGGATTTGATATCTTTCAAATTGACGAAGTTAGGATTTTTTCTTCTAAACCCCCCCCCCCCCCCCCTTGGGTCCATTTTTAATGATATCAAAAATCTGTCATACATAAATTTTCGGCCCTTTTCCTAGAAGTAATAATAATTTTAAACGGATTCGATACGCATCATAATTAAGAAATTATGTTTTTTTTTCTGTTTTCACAAAAAGCCCCCCCCTCCCCCCTAAGCCCGAATTTGCCCGTTAACGAACTTGACCGAGATTTTATGCCCCTTGATTTCATATATCAGTTTGGAAGAGATTTGTGCAGAATTATTGCAGTTATCGTGTCCATAAAAAAGTGATATAGATAGATAGATAAAGTTTTGAACTGGGGGTGGTTTTGGGCTCTGGGAGTCAGGATCGGTGTTGATCTGAAAATTTTTTTCAAAAATTCCAACTTAGTGAGAATGTAATAGGTAGTAAAAACGCTTTAAAAATTCTTTTAAAGTTAGAGAATTTCGTTAAAAACTGTTAAAGTAGTAAAATGCGAACATCATTTGGTCCATTCTTGACCGAAAGCAACAACCTTTTCCCCAATGGTTTAAAAAAAAAAAAAGTATCAGTTTTTTTTTCTTTCCCGTTATGAAACAATTTTTATTGTTATAACAGAATTTTCAGACGGTGACTTTTTTCGATAAATATTTCAATTATTTACATCATAAATTTTCGTGGAAACATTTTTATTTTTTTTTAATTGTCTGATTTATGTTAGCAGATGAATTAAAACACTGTTAAGCAATGCAAATCAGTTTTTAATAAAATTTTAGCTGCCCTCGATGACTCATTTTGCCACCCATCAATTCTAAATATTTTTTTTTAATTTCAAAGATGCAAGGAGGAGGTTACGGGGGGTCATGATCCTTTTTGAATGATGAATGCTTCTATACAAACACATATTTTTAAATGCAAATACATATTAAGGAGTGTGCCCCTCCTTCCCCCTTCGCAGAAAAAGGAAAAAAGCAAAATCCCGCTGAACATTGCGAATATTTTGACTATCACGAAGTCATTTAAAACGTAAATGCATGGAATTTGCAGCCCCTTTAAACGAAGAAAAATCGAACAAAGTTTTTAATTTTCTTATATATGTGATATATCTTTAATAGTAACTAATTGATCTCTCACGAGGACCTTTCCCTAAATGTCGAGTCCTGTAAATCTTCTTAAAAGTTCTTTCTTTAACATCTTCAAAGAAATTCTTTAATTTATAAAATAAGTAATTTATAAAACAAGTAAGTAGCAGTGGCACCGACATAAAATATAGTCTATGGTGGAGCAGGGATTGTCACCATCAATTTGCCACCATCACTTTTGAAATCGCTTCAGTAGTTCCAGAGATTACCCCCTACAAACAAACAAAGAAACAATCTTTACTCCTTTATAATATTAGTATAGATAGGAAACTATCCTCGATTTCTTGGTATTTGAATATAACTATAGCAAATTTCATACATTTATGAATATAACTGTAAATTTTATGCATTTGCGAATGAAATGTATATATATATATATATATATATATATATATATATATATATATATATTATAAAACAGCTAGTTTGGAGTTGTGGACAAAATTTAGATATAAAATTGTTGATGGAGAAATGTAAAACTCCCCATTCCATCCCCCCTAAAAAAAAAGTGATTCCTTTCAAGATGAATCTGGCAATTAATTATTTTTATATGCAAAAAAAAAAAACCCTGATTATTAGGTAGCTTTCAATACAAAAAAGTATAAAGGGGAATTCCGGAAAATTTCGGTACATTTTCACTGATCATGACCCCCCAGACCCAAAAACCACCCTCCGTTCAAATGTTGATTTATATATATATATATATATATAATTATAATATCTTTGAATTTCAAAAAACATATCAAGTTCTTGTAACATTCTAATTAAATCTCCAAAGAGATAATTAATAATAATGTGTAGACAGAATACCACATAGTTAATAAATTAACAAGTGCAATCATAATTTTACCATAGCTTGTGCTTCAATGGTAATTGGCCAAAAATGCTGAAAATATGGAGGTTATTTAAAAAGAGAGAGAGAGAAAAAGAAAAAAAAAATTATAATAAACCATAAAATGTTAATAATTTGGTGTTGATATCAAGTGAATACATGTGACGATTTAACTGGAGTCACCATACTTTTGTAGACTCCTATTCAAGGCAAGGGAGGTTTCTCCGAGGAGATTTTCAGTCGAGCACCGAGACTTACTTCATTGTGTACGTATAAGCTACAGAGAAGAGGCAGTTCGTTCCAGTTCACACTTTATTCGAAAAATTTAAAGATTAATTGATTAAGCTTTACTCTATTGAAAATTCACTCCATGCACTGCTAAATTTAGGGTCGTGGCGAAACTTGATGATTTAAATTTAAATATAAGAAGACATCTTAGTTAGTACAGGCAGGTATTCTTTTAAAAATCAATCGGCGGCCAAGGAGAACCTTCGAAGATTTAGGAAGTACATGACTAGTTGCATCCACCACCGAAATCCCGGAACATTCTGCTCTAAACGCGGGAAAAATCCGTATATCATTTCCCGAGCGCGCCAGAATACATTCTATCTAAAAAGCCTCTAGGCCAATCAACGCTCACGGCTTAACTTCTTCGGCGAATTAATATCGAAGTGAACTTACCGAAGCTGGCAAAAGCGCGCCAAAAAATGTTCTAGAACAATCTCGTGCCTTCTACTTCCTTCGAATAAATAAAAGCAGAGAGAAAAGGAGTACATATGTTTTTATCAAGTATGGCAATATGCCAAAATAATTTTTACATTGAGATTAAAATCTTTCAGAATTTGAAAAGTAATATTTTGTCAGGAATCGTAGGGAAATAAAAAATAAAGAAAAGAAATTCATAGGTTGTTATTTCTTAAAAGTAAAATATTTTTAGCTGGGAAATGGGTATTTTTTGAATTATTAGATTCTAGGATGTTTTTTATTTAAAGAAAATAAAAGTGCGTAAATTTAATAGAACATTCTATCAGTGCCATTTTTTAAGAGAATGAATTTGGAATAAACTATATATTTCGCTAGATGTAATTTTGACAATCGAATACTGGAGCGAGAAAATAATTTAGAATAATGGGATTTACACAGAATTATAGTCTTAATGAAGTCAACGACGAAAAAATTTTTTTTTTTTTTTTTTTTTTTTTTTTTTTTTTTTTTTTTTTAATTTGTTTCAATATCCCCCCCCCCCCCAAAAAAAAAAAACAAGCTTATCTGAATAGCAGTTCCCTAACAGCAGTTCAGATAAAAAAAAAAAAAATAGAGAATTTTCCTAAAATATAAAATTCTAAAAATTTTAAATCATCAAGAATCACAAACAAAGTAATTGTCTTAAATTTTGGAAGAATGGAAATTAAAATATTTTTAGAGTAAAGCATAACCTCAAATACATAAGTTTACAGCAACACTTACTTTTGCAAGTGTAAATAAATGGGATACATCAAGATAAACTAAGAAATAACTAACATAATAAATAATATTACCAACATAATATAATAATAATAAATAATAAATCAATATAATAAATAATATAATAAATAATAAAGTTGGAAATTAGTTACATTGAAAACTGAAGAATATTACCAATTGAAAAAACTGTATTCTTCAGAATACTATTGAAAAACTTAATCATACTAATACTGATTAACTGAATACTGAAGTTTCAATAGTCTTAAACAGTCACTGTTTGAACAACAACAGCAGTCAACAACAGTCTCAAAACAGTTCTGACTAAATTTCAGTCTTTCTCCATTGTGGTTTTGGGATTACCCCCACTCTAATCTGTGGTGCCACTCTTTTTGTGGTCACACTGAAGACCAGAGCTAATTCATTTCATTCGATAGCTATCCTTTTTGTCGCAATCAGTAAAATTTTTGAATTAATAAATGTCCATATTGCACAACATGGTATACATACTACTTTGAAATATCACAACCTTGGTACAAAAATTCTAATTCATCATATATTTTATAACTACATTTCATTGTAAGCAGTTTACTCAATTTGTAAATAAAACTCTAATACTCTAATAACTCTAATATTAACTCTAAATCTCTCTCAACATTTTTTCTAATATTTTCTCTTAATAAATAATAACATTAATAAATCTTTTCAAAATAAATAATATCAACAGACTTCAATAACTACTCTAACAATATAATATATCACAGTAAATATTACATTCAATATAAAATTCTTGGTTGAGGAAAAAAAAAAATACATAGCAAAATATGTTTGTTTCCTTACTTGAAAGGATAAGGAAATAATTTTTTGCTAGCCGAAATCTATATAAAAAAAAATTTAACTCTACATTATTTTCCAATACTAAATAATTTAGATGCCCAAATATTTAGATAGGATTCACTCAACCAACAATTGTGAACAATAATATCCCTTTCTGATACTCTTCTTTTGACTACTAAAAAATCTATGACATAATCGGATATAGCTAATTACCAAAATTTAAGTGTAGAATCCTCTACTTCTTTTTACACTTTTTAAGTAATAAGCAAAAATAATAATAATAATAATAATTGTTAGATAGATAAGTGACAGAGAATTGGAATATAAAACTATTATTTATACTATTGCAATCCTTAAATTTCAACTAATCTCTCTTAACATTTTACTACAACATCACAATATCAACTCTGACTAATACAGAATATCAGCATTCAAGAATAATTCAAGACCTTTATTGTATTAAACAAAATAAATATAGCTTCTGTGAATCCATTAAATAATATAACTTATATTTACTAAAACCTGTAATTATATATAAATTTTAATTTCATTTTTCAACATCAATTTGAAAATTCCTAAAATCATAATACACATCTTATGCCTGCATAAGTTGTCTACCTAACCTCAAAAACTTTCAAAAACAAGTAATATTCCTGTGTCGACCCAAGAACATACCTGATAATGTTGAAATTATGGTAATAAGCGATATTTAAAAGAATTTGAGTTTAATCTATTGTTTTTACTTTAGTTTGATTTTGTGAACCTGTATGTGAAGTTGTTTGTGCTGGTTTTTGTGTATCTTCATGAAATAATTTGAAGTCATCTGGAAAATAATATTGTCGCGAATTGTTCCATGTTTCTAAATTGCGACCGTATTCCTTCTGCCACTAAAATTATCACTTGAACAAGTATAATTTAAAGTGAAAACCCTTTTTTTTTTTTTTTTTTTTTTTTTCAAAGTTATCCAATCACCATTAATTTATTAGTAAACATCATATTTCAACCCCAAAATACTGATAGACATTTCTGATAAGCTTCCCTACTGAATTCTATTAATTATAGGAATTTGCAACAGAAAACATTCTACACAGTAAATGTGTCAGTTCACATAAAAATTTTGAGTTTAATCTAATTTAATTTTACTTTTAGGGTACATAAAGAATTCGTGGCAATAGTTACACATTATTTTTTGCTCCACAAATTTCACTAAGCATTTACAACACTTGTCAATTTTTCTATTGTCTACACTTTTGTCATAAATATCAAAATCGATTTCATGTTCCGCTATATCACTTGTCGTGAGCTCACCTGACTTTCCTTCAAATTTGTATATTTCATCAATAAGAATTGTCCGAATATCATTTTGTGTGATATCTCTATTGGGACCCGAAAAATTTAAAGTACCCGAAAGTCTACCCGTGTATTGGCGATTGATTAAAGAACCCATTATATTCCTATGCTCAACTGACAGATAATGGACATACTGTTTCCCAGATTGATCGAAATCACGTTCATATTTTGCTCTGATCTTCATTAAGGTATTTGTACTACTCCAACAGTTCATCTTAGTAATTACTTGAATTTAAATTTTTTAAAACCTAATAATATAATCTTATAACTTATAATAATAATAATAATATCTAATATCAATTCATAATATATTAATCTTTAACTTAACAACAATTATAAAATTATCTGACTCTAAAATTCAAAATAATAAACAACATAAGAACAACAAGTAATATCAGTATACACTTACACATCAAATTACGTAAAGGATCTAATATTCTGTTATTTAAATTACAAACCATCAATTCTTTCCAAATAGTTGGAAATAACTTCAACAGCATAATAAATTTCAATCATATTACATCTTTTTAGTGAAAACATAAACACAGAATAAAAAGGAAGCAAAAATAGTAAATTACGCAAATGGTTTCCAGTCAAATTGCTTTAGAGTGGAAATAAGAAAAATATAGTCTGTTTAGAACGAAAAATGTAATTAATTATATTTATCTTTCAATTACTTTTATCAATATAAGAATGTATTTCATTTTCTTTACAAAGCCCCGACTTTAAGTATCATTTAAATAACAATAGAATTTTAAATAATCATAAACAGTAAAAATAAAACACATAAAAATATTCAAATATCATAAAGTCACAAAATAAAATATCAATCATGAAAAAATAACTTACACTGCCACGTCTTCTTTTTTTTATTTACTTGGCCGCAACTCATAAAATAAGTCTTTTCAAATTTCCATTTAATTCGATGATACACACTTCAAATCCGCTATACACACATATTTCAATCTTGATTACATCATACCAAAACATCGTTCCATCCGTCGCGACAGTTGCTGTCTGCACGCACCGGCAAAATGTTTGAACAAAAGCACAACTTGTAGCATATTCGCTAGACTCCAAAAAATGTCTCAAAATCATGTTCGTCTAATGTAAGAATACTGTCAACATCCTGTCGACTAAAAAAATTCAATATGTGACGATTTAACTGGAGTCACCATACTTTTGTAGACTCCTATTCAAGGCAAGGGAGGTTTCTCCGAGGAGATTTTCAGTCGAGCACCGAGACTTACTTCATTGTGTACGTATAAGCTACAGAGAAGAGGCAGTTCGTTCCAGTTCACACTTTATTCGAAAAATTTAAAGATTAATTGATTAAGCTTTACTCTATTGAAAATTCACTCCATGCACTGCTAAATTTAGGGTCGTGGCGAAACTTGATGATTTAAATTTAAATATAAGAAGACATCTTAGTTAGTACAGGCAGGTATTCTTTTAAAAATCAATCGGCGGCCAAGGAGAACCTTCGAAGATTTAGGAAGTACATGACTAGTTGCATCCACCACCGAAATCCCGGAACATTCTGCTCTAAACGCGGGAAAAATCCGTATATCATTTCCCGAGCGCGCCAGAATACATTCTATCTAAAAAGCCTCTAGGCCAATCAACGCTCACGGCTTAACTTCTTCGGCGAATTAATATCGAAGTGAACTTACCGAAGCTGGCAAAAGCGCGCCAAAAAATGTTCTAGAACAATCTCGTGCCTTCTACTTCCTTCGAATAAATAAAAGCAGAGAGAAAAGGAGTACATATGTTTTTATCAAGTATGGCAATATGCCAAAATAATTTTTACATTGAGATTAGAATCTTTCAGAATTTGAAAAGTAATATTTTGTCAGGAATCGTAGGGAAATAAAAAATAAAGAAAAGAAATTCATAGGTTGTTATTTCTTAAAAGTAAAATATTTTTAGCTGGGAAATGGGTATTTTTTGAATTATTAGATTCTAGGATGCTTTTTATTTAAAGAAAATAAAAGTGCGTAAATTTAATAGAACATTCTATCAGTGCCATTTTTTAAGAGAATGAATTTGGAATAAACTATATATTTCGCTAGATGTAATTTTGACAATCGAATACTGGAGCGAGAAAATAATTTAGAATAATGGGATTTACACAGAATTATAGTCTTAATGAAGTCAACGACGAAAAAAAATTTTTTTTTTTTTTTTTTTTTTTTTTAAATTTGTTTCATACATATGGATTAAGAAATGAAATATGAACTAAATGTAATAGAAAATTGGATAACAAGAGATTAAAATTATAATTGGATATGAAAAAACACGTGTAGGTATAATCTTCAGCCTGGATGTACCCACACGTGTTTTAAAAAATAATTCAGTATTTCATAATTATACTGGCATATATGCTAAGATCAGTATAATCATCCAGGTACACTGAATTATTAGCAGAAAACAACTGGAAATAACAAAATTGGAAATAAAAAACTTGTAAAGAATAAATAAAATATTTTACTCACAATAATTATCCAAAAATCCGTATACAACACTATACTGAATTATTACCAGATAACAGTTGGAAATACAACCACATGGCACACATATCATATACTTGATGATATAGTCAAGTTGAGAGAAATTATTTGAAAGTTAAGTTGAGAGAACCATTTTGAAATAACACCTTAACACAAATTGATTTAAAACACACAAATATATTTTTGTGGTAAATACACTCAAAAACAAATCTATATTTGTGAATATACAAATTTCCATTTAATTTTAATCTTTAAAAGTAAACTGTAAATACACAAGCGATAAGCGCCCGCTATAGGTAAATTAAAAATATTATTAACATTTATTTGTCAAGTAATGTGCTGCCCTCTATTGGAATAATAATTATTCAAAATTAAGTTTGAACTACATAATTTTATACATCTACTAATAAGTTAATGAATTCTTATATAATACATATTGCTACCTTCTATCTACTTATATATCAAATAGTATTTACCGAAAATAATTAAGATTTCATACTTTTATTTATTAGTTAATAAATTGATATCATCATTAAAAAAATATTTATATAAATATAGAAAAATGGAATGTTATCCATGTATAATTTATGTGTTTTTGTATAAGTTATTTTTACAGTTATTTTTATACAATGCATATTTTATAGACTATTATAACTGATCATTAGAATCACTTAATGTAAAGGTGATCGACTAAACGCACAATCACAGTAACTATATAAAGCGTAAATAATGTTCAACCATCTTAAGTATTGTCCTTATATGTTTTAATGGTATATGTTTTAATTGTATTTATATATGTTTTAAAAACTGATCATTAGTATCACTTAAAATAAAGGTGATCGGCTAAACGCACAATCACAGTAACTATATAAAGTGTAAATAATGTTCAATCATCTTATTTATTGTCCTTATATGTTTTAATTGTATTTATGTATGTTTTAATTGTAATTTGCTATATCATTTGCTATATTTTATCGCACACTAAAACAATAATTTATTCCATAACATGTTTATATTTATATGATGTAATAAATGTTATTTAAAAGAGTTGATAATTGAATTTATCAAAAAAAAATAGGATAACCGTATAGTTTTGCATGATCTCGAATAAATCTAATATTTTTGTTTTTATTTATATCTGAGCATAGATATTTTATACGATGAAGATAATTGATAATTATATTTTTATAAACTGATTTATGTAAACATGAAGCAAAATTGGTAAAAATATTTACTTTTTATGGAAAATCAAATCTTTTATCATAAATATCAAAAATTAATTTATAATTATCATTAATATTAATTTTTAAGTCAAGAAAATTTATATTATTATTAATCATATCATTTTCACTTAATGTAAGCTGATTAGGATAAAAATTGAGTGGTGATGTGTAATTTTTATCATTGAAATAAAATATGATAATGTCATCAATATAGCGATAAAATACATAATCATTGTTCGGACCAAAATTTCTTTCATAATAATATAAGTAAAGGTCAGAGAGAATACTAGAAGCGGTCCCACTCTGTGGTATTCCCTGGCAATGTTTATAAATAATATTGTCATGTATGATGTAATTATTATGCAATGTAAAATTTAGTAAAGTTTAAAAAAAAATTACGGAAATATGATCTTTTAATTTTAATTGAGATTTAAATTCTTTAAATAATATACACATTGTTTTATGTAAGTCTTTTATATCAATGTTATTAAATAAATCATTAAAATCCAATGTTTTTATGAATTTTACTGAATTGTGGATTGATATTATTTATTTTATTAATTAGCTGAAAACTGTTTTTTAGGCAATGTTGGTTATTATGTTTTATCGTTATATCATATATCTGCTTTAAAATATTAAGTAGTAAATTGCTTGCATTATTATACGTATTACACCCGATGGTAACTGTGCGAAATTTAATTGGATTTTTATGAAATTTTGGAATTATAACAAGATAAGGATAATTTAAATTATTACATTTGATTTTTAGTAATTTGTGATAATTTAATAATTTTCTATTGTTAATTTCAATATTTAATTTAGTTTTATTAAAAATATTACTTGTGTTAATTGCATTGTGAATTAACATTTTATAGTACTCTTTACAAATAATAGCATAATTATTTGGAGATTTATCTACATAAGTAATTATAAATTTGTTTTGTAATTCTGATATATGTTTATTTATATTTTTAAAAGCTGCATGTGTAATATGTTGATAATTTTTTATAATTTCATTTTTAAATTTATCTATTACAGAAAATCTCCATTCACTAAAATACTCGATAGGTTTATTGTAATCAATAGCAATTTTATATATAAATAAATCAATATCTTGAATAAACTGCAATATTATGGATTTGATTTTACACCTATATGGAAGGCGAAATTTTGTTCCATTATGCATAAAGTTTTGTAAAATAGGTTGTTCTACAATATTAAGATCACCAGTAATAATATGACCATGCGTTGTATTTATGTACTTTTGAAATTTTGGGTCATTACAATAACAAGGGTAATTATTTGAAGAGACCAATTGTTTTGCAAAAGAATTGTAATTAAAAATTTTACGTCCAAGTGTGCGATTATATTTATATGTCTCGTGAATGGTAAAATTTTTTATTGGAAAACTATTAGTAGTGTTGTTTATGATATTGTGTAAATTGATATTATTAAATACATGATTTAGTTTTACATTTAGGTTTATTAGAAAGACTTGTATTTAATAGGTTTGCTCTATAATGAAGAATATCATAAAAGATATCACAAAAATGTGGAGAATATTGATTCTTTTTAAATACTTTGAAATATTGGTTTAAATATTTCTTTTTAATACTAAAAATATGTTTTCTTATAGCAAGCCAACAATAATCATTACAAAATTGTGCCTCAAGATCATCAAGCTCTTGTTGTATCACAATATTATCAGTGTATTTTTTGTTATTATGTTTACCTCTACCAGATCTTGAAGTTTTTTTTATGTTTGAAAAATTTAATCCTGAATAACGATTTTTATAATTTTCATATTTAGTTAAATCTGAAAAAACAGGATGTGATTTTTTGTATACTAATTGATTTAATCCATAAGGATAGGTAGTATTAAAATGTCTTATATATTTAGATTCGAGAAAAAGTCGTTCAGTAAAATTTTTTTGTACTTTAAGTATTTTAATAGTAATATTTTTAAAATCATGATTTTTGAAATGAGTATATTCAATATTATGAGTAGTGGGTCATTCCATGTCAATTCAACCAGACCTTGTAACCCGCCCGACAGGGATTTGGGTGAAACTTTGTGTACATACTACCCCTACCTAGATATGAACCCATTAAAAAATTTTCTTTCCTAGACCTCATAGTTTTTGAAATATGGGGCGTCAAAATTTTGGATTTTTCTGAAATCGTACATTTCTAAGTCTGTATTTTTAGACTTCAGTTCATCTTCAAAAAATTGTTTCTCTGGATCTAAAATCCGAATGAGCTTAAAAATATCACTGTAAGTACGTCAAAATATGCAGATTCTAATAAAAAATATTTAAAAATTTATTTATAATTTTTAGAGCCAAAAAATTGAGCCAAAATGTAAAGTTATGATTATTTTGGCCATTTTACGAAAAATGCTCTCCACAAAAAGGCAATGTAAAATTCCAATTTCTTTTTGTTTTAAATAACAGTTTACACATTGGGGTTTCTAGTTATGAAATAAAAATGATGTCTTTCCCATTGCTTATGTAAAAATTTTGCCCTATTCTGGGATGATGTACCAATCACGAGATAAAAATCTCTAACTTTGCTTATGGTATCTAAATAATTGCTGTACTTTATAATTTTAATTAAATTTATTAATGGTTTTGAATTAATTAATAAATCCGAGTCCTTAAAATCACACTGATATATTTATTTTTATTATAGTAGAAAATTTGTAATTGACAGTCCTAGTACATATCACACATTATCTGGAATTAATCAATTGTAATTAATTTTCAATTGTATCACATGTTTGTCATGTAAATGTACATCTATCATTGGATTCAATGGCATTTTTCTATAAATATTTTCATAATAGTTGTATACATCAATATTGAAATAAACATTAATCAAATATGAAAAACTACATTAAATGAAATTAATCATTAACCTTTAACAAATATAGAATTTTTATATTACAAATTAAGATTTTGTTAAAATTGTATGCAATTTTTTTAAAACTAAAAAGTCAGAATAAAGATTATATTTAGAGTGCTGAAATTAAAAAATATAATTGGCTATGTATAAATAAATATGGAAATAAATAATATATTTTTGCAGTATCGCTTACTTTGCAAGATGCTTTCTTTATCCAATGTAAGTAATATTGTGAATGTGAACCTTCTAAATATATATTTAAATGTAACAAAACACCAGTATATCAGTGGATCTTTATCATTTAATATCTACAACACAATAGTCTTTATATTTTAAAATCAGTGGTTACCCCCCCCCCCCCAACAACACAAGATTTGCTTTAGTTTCTTTCAGGAAATTAGATTGGGCTTTTGTTATAAAATAATGTGGAATAAGATTTTCCAAACATTTTATTAATTTTGTCACAACACAAATTCATCCAAAGAAACAGTGCATGTCACCATTTCTGTTCGGTCGGTACTAACCCACTGCCGGTACTGGATTGAATCATTTGAGTTAAAATCTTCAAATTTTTGTAAATTTTCATTATTTGGGCAATTAGTGCAGTGGCGCAACATGCAATCTCTATTATCTGCAGAGCATACCAGTTGTTTTATCAACTCATGATAATTTTCTGTAATATGTGCAGCATGAAGCATGAGAATGGTATTTTGATGCTTCATAGAAACACATACGGAATGTGTACCTGGAGAACCAGCCAATACACACCATTTGGGCCTCAAAGAACAGAATTTAGACAATTTTATATTTACTTCAGGAAATTCTTGTTTAAAAAGAGAATACATCTCACGAAGATTACACAATATCAATCTCTTTTGTGCATGTACATTTTTAGCAATGCTAACTACATCTTTTTTTCCAGGCATGATTCGGGACTATTCATCATTCTCATAAAACTTATTAATAAGTTCAATTGTTTCTGGGCTTGTGGGTTTGCCTTTTCTTATGTCTGGCATTGCCAAGATACCCTTTTCTCTCAGAAGTTGCCGTAACTGTCTTACAGCATAATCAGTAACTTCAAATTTATCTGTTATTTTCCTTTTGCTCCAAGAATTAGGAACCAAAGTCAAAAGCTGCAATTGCTCCCTTCTATTTCTGACAAGTTTTACTTTTTCTTTTTTTTAACATATCCATCAGCTTGTCAAAATCTTCAGCCTTTTGTTTAATCTCTTTTATATCACTACATGCTCTTTCGGGAGAAATATCCACATCAGTTACTTTCTGCACTTTACTTTTCAGAGTATCATATGCAGCCTTAACTTTTCTTTTAGCAGATGATTTTTTGCTGTATGAGGGAATCCCATGAAGTGTAAGTGGAGATTCCCCTAATTCACGAAGTGAGTAATCGAGACTGTTAAGAGCTTCATCTTTGTTGATTGATGTATCATACTCAACATCAGCACTATCATTATCACTTATTACCCCTGGCTCATTCACTTCATCTGTATTTGCACTCTTTTCTGAAAGTTTTGTACAAGAATAACACAGTTTCTGTCCAGGTGCTACTAAGATATTAAAACTAAACAATCTGTTGGATACTACTGACAGCCCTAATTGCTTTTTTCACTGGCTTTTTATGCTTCTGAAATGGATCTGCACATTTATATTGATAACATTCATATTTTGTTAAAAACCAAATTCTGTGATGTTCACATATATTAATGAGAAGGTTATCACTTATTTTTCTTTTTATAAATGCAGTAGTCCTAAGTAATAAAAGTTCTTTCTCTGAATCACAGAGATTATGAATATAGTTTAGTTTTCTGTGTTTTGTATAGCTAGTTTTGAGACACTCTAAACCAGTCAATATCCCAATACATAAGCCTGAATGCTAGTAGAAGATTCAATATCAAGTTCCATACTAAGACAATAAAGCAAAATATATATATATAATCACAAAGCATTTATATTCCAAACTGGTAATATCAGGTGACATGGAATGCCAGTATGCATATATATTATAAAGTATAAAATTTTAGAAAATCAGAATGCATTTTGCACACAAGAAAAAAATGATCACCCTTCTATGATGAAAAACAACAGACTGAGAATTTGATTAACAGATTCCAAAACACCTGCCTTTATGAAAGAACTTTACCCTGCCTTTGTCAGAGTGTGTTTTATAAAAGGCAGGTGTAAAGAATATGCTTCATCCTGTAGAAATAAGCATAGCCTTGCTAAGTATAGTTAAATGTATTTAAACTTATCAAAAGCATATTTAAATTGTTTAAAATTATCCAAGGAAATAAAATAAAAGGTTTTGAACGTTTGTTTAAATATAAATAATTAAAATATTTATTCAAACACATACAGAAAAAAGATATATTAAAATGTGAGGGGCAAAATGCCATTCTTTCATTTTCTTATTCTATACCCATAAAAGACTTTCTATTTACAATTACATTATTGAGGACAAAATTAAGAGATTTGTTTAAATTTAAAATATTGCTTACAATTAGAAAAATAAATAATGAAACTAAGGATTAATTAATAAGGAGCAATAAATTTAATAGAGAAAATTATTGCAGTCAGATTTTTTTTTTTTTTTTTTTTTTTTTTACTCAGGAAAATTAAAGAACAAACTTTATACTGCAAATAAAAAAAATAAACACTTAATAAATAATAATAATAAATAATAATCTCAATAGTAAATCCATAGCAATCACAGTAATTATTTAGGTACCGCAGCTAAAATTGGGCATTCTGATTTTTATCTCATGATTGGTACATCATCCCAGAATAGGGCAAAATTTTTACATAAGCAATGGGAAAGACATCATTTTTATTTCATAACTAGAAACCCCAATGTGTAAACTGTTATTTAAAACAAAAAGAAATTGGAATTTTCCATTGCCTTTTTGTATAGAGCATTTTTCGTAAAATGACCAAAATAATCATAACTTTACATTTTGGCTCAATTTTTTGGCTCTAAAAATTATAAATAAATTTTTAAATATTTTTTATTAGAATCTGCATATTTTGACGTACTTACAGTGATATTTTTAAGCTCATTCGGATTTTAGATCCAGAGAAACAATTTTTTGAAGATGAACTGAAGTCTAAAAATACAGACTTAGAAATGTACGATTTCAGAAAAATCCAAAATTTTGATCCCCCATATCTGAAAAACTATGAGGTCTAGGAAAGAAAAATTTTTAATGGGTTCATATCTAGGTAGGGGTAGTATGCACACAAAGTTTCCCCCAAATCCGTGTCGGTCGGGTTACAAACCATAAAAAAATTGGTTGAATTGACATGGAATGACCCTAGTTTGAAATTTAGATTTTTTAAATTTATCAATATGAGAACGATGTAAATTTAGCCGCTTATGTAATTTTTGACAAGACTGTCCAATATATTCCATATTACACGAATTGCATTTCAATGAATAGATTATATTGTATGCTTTGCAAAATTTTACCATATTAAGATTGTGATTATTTGAAATCTGGGACTTATCAGCTAAAGGACATGTAAGGCAACGCTTAGATTCACACTCTCGAAAACACAGTACAGGCTTGGGACAATAGAATAGGTTATCTGATAACGATCCAGGAAGATCCCTAATAATCTTCCTGTACCGAGCAATAGTCCTGGATCCACCAAGGCCTAAATTGCCAGTATCTAACATTTTACTCATATCTACCATATTTTTTGAAAGCAATAAAAATTGCAAGAGAGACATAGTAAAAATTATAATTATAACATCAAATAATAAATTTTTAAACAACTTTATTTTTAAGTACTCTTGAATAACCATAAAAGAAAAAATTATTATAATAAATAATTAAAATAAGATTAATGATTGTTTTATACTTGATTAAATATAATAAAACTATTTACATATATACATAAAGTCCCATTAAGCAAACTAACAACAAAAGACAACAATCTAAAATCCCCAAGCAATAATAAGTCAATAGAAAATTAATGTTGGCAAAATAGAACCTGAATAAGATGTTATAAAGATGTATTTGAAAATTCAATAGATGAACAAATGATACCAAGAAATAATAGTAATATTATATAATTATTATTATTAAATACACCATTAAAAGCGCAATGCAGCTATAGTAACTATGTATTCCAAACAGAAGCTATCTGATCTATGTCATACGATAACCAGTGGCGTAGCTACTTGTTCAGCGCCCTGGAGCAAGTACAATCGGATCACACCTTTCTCTAACTGATAGAAGGAATGCCATACAACTATACTTGCTAAGACAGAAACATGTCTAAAATGGAATTTCTCCCAGTCCCTTGCGATTCCGTCTTAATAGACTTCATTGTACTTATTTCAAATTAATACAAATTTTTTGCTATAAAACACAGCCTCTAATGCACATGCAAATGCCCTCATTTGTGCTTTTAAACGTTCCTTACAATTTTCATGAATTCAGAGGCATAAAACAATAGATTTATAATGTATATTATCTTAAATAAAAATTTTGATATGTCAAGTTCAAGGAATACTATAGTTTCATTTATCTAATTTTTAGCTAAAGCAAAATCGGAAAACATTGAAAAAATATTCCGTTTTAGACAGGTTTTCGTATTAGTAAGTATAATCATGAAAAATTTCTGTAAAAGGCAGGATTCCGCTTTCACAGGTTTTACTGTATATTTTATATATTTAAAAAAAGGGCAAATGTAAAAAAAAATATTTATACAAATAATTTCGTTCCTGTGTAATTTTGCGCCCTTATTATTCTCGCGCCTGGAGCAATGTGCTCCAACTGCTCCACGGTAGCTACGCCCCTGACGATAACACTCGTGTTTATAAATATTTTTGGATGAAACTAATTGCGTGTATTAAGCTCATCAATGTCTTGACCGAGTTCGTTGGCCAGCTTGGTCTGCCATTTTGTTTCAAAATGGCGGCCACTTAAAAATTTAAAACTAAAATAAATATACAAAAAAGTTTAAAATTCTAATTTATTTTGTGCTTAAGTGTTAGGCCTTGATACAAGGATTCCGGAGCATTTTTTGTTTTACCTCTATCTTAAAATATGGCTGAGATACAGCAGTTTGAAATTCTAGGGTGACAGACATTTTGAAACAAGATAGAACATTACAAAAATTCCAACGATTAATTTATGAGTTTTAGTGCGCGATTTCTCGCAAATTATTATTTTTCATTGTTGTAATCATTTTCCCAATCATACGCATAAAACTATATATTCATATCCGTTAGCGCCAAATTCTCGCCAAACTTGGCGTCAGTTGGCGAAATATCGCCAAATTTGGCAACCAAAAATAAGTTTTCAAAAATGAAGTCAACTTGGTTATAGCTCAATAATTTGGCGAATTTCTTATTCAAATTCAGTGTTAACGAATCTTCTGTAACCAGCTTCTTTGCATTTTAGCTTGCTGTTTTCGAGTAACATTAGCTAAAATTTTATAACGAAGATATAGGAAAGCTGCCTTTTCCTCCCGGTACAGGCTGGAAGGACTTTCTTTATCTATAAGGTGGTTATCAAATGACCTGTTCAATAACGCGAACTTTCTGACACCTTTTTTTACTCATTTTTAAACGAAAAGGCATAAAATTGGCAGGCCTGATTATTGAAGCCGTTTGGAATGGAAATGAGTTTTTCCTTTTTTAATAAATTATTTATCGAGTTATAAGCGATTCATGTCACGTGACAAGATGTTTTTTTCCCTTTTTCTCGTTCTGGGCCGTCGGAAATTCGGTTCAAAACGCCGATTTTGGCAATATTTTCTGAAAGATGTTCTGTCTTTAACAAAAAATGGAAAGCGTGTTTCGATTACAAAGTTTCTAAATAAGAACACCTGCCAACTTTATGCGTTTCTGAACAAAAATTAATTAAAAAAATATGTCATAAAGTAGCCAGTTTGGATTTGAGAACAGCCATAAAAGAGCAATAATTGAATTAAGAAATTGACCCTGTAAAGAATTTTTCAAAGCTTCTTTAATTTATTCTGTTGATAAAATATCATTAGAAATTTTATTTATTTATTTTTTAATATTTTCATAACATTTTAGAAATTAATAGAATTTATGACTTTAATCCATGATTTAAAAATATATCAAATTATTAAAACCATGTGCTTTATTTTGCGTTCTTGCGAAAGACGCAGGCAAATTGACATGGCTTAGGATTTTAAATCGGTTTTAATCTTTTGAATTCGCACTGATGATGGAGCTTTAGGGGTTCCGAAACAGCTGTTTGCCAGTTTATAAGTTTTATTTGTGCTATTTCACGTTGTTAATTTATTTTTTTATTTTTTAAGATATGCAAGTACTTTTACTTTAGTGCATAAGAATTCTATTAAGGTGGTTTTCAAATGCTCTGCTGAACAACGCAAAACTGCTGACACAATTTCTGACTCATATTTTAACGCAAAGGCATAAAATTGGTGAACATGACTAATGAAGCGATTTGGAATCGAAATGAGTTTTTCATTTTTTAAATAAATAAATGGCTTATCGAGTTATAAGCGATTTGTGTCACGTGACAACGCGTTTTTTTCCTTTCTGGCGCTAAAGCATCGGGAATTCGGTTCAAAACGTCCACTTTGACAGTGTTTTCTGAACGATTTTCTGCCTTTACCAAAAAGCTGGAAAACGTGTTCCGATTACAATGTTTGTGAATTACAACACCTGCCCATTTCATGCGTTTCTGAACAAAAATGAATTAAAAAATGTGTCTGAAAGTAGGCCCTTTGGATTTGAGAGTAGCCTTAAATGCATTATTTTTCATTGTATGAAGTAGAGGGTTATTTCGAATATGACCGGAAGTAGATAAATGACACTCTTAACGACAATTCCCTATTTAATTATCCCACTTTACTAATTTATTTCGATATCAGTAGCACTACCTATTTAAACACTATATTTATCGAATCTGTATGTTCAGATTTTTAACAGCTATAGCAGTAGCTAGGAGTTAATTTAGAAGACAAAATAAGAATGTCTTCAGTACAGATTTTAAGCTTTTCTTAAATAATGCATATTTTTGGAAGAGAGTTATATCCTATGCTCAGTCTTTATTTTTTAAATCTCCAATGTAATAATATCTATTTTTTAATAATTACTGTTGTTTAGATCTGAATAAGAAACTAAGGCATGTGGGGGGAAAAATTAATAATGTTCTTTATTTTATGACTGAAATCCATTTTACATGAAAATCTAAGATTAAAATGCCGTATTTCTCAAATCTCCCGGCGCGAAAATGTCCTACATTCAGGGTCATTAGGTGTAGCGATAGTACAAATGTACATGAGGAAATTTAAGTCTTTCCACACCGGTAATCCGAAAGAGCTATAGTTTGATATAATTTTCGCCTGTCAAATCACACGTATGCTCTGGTTTCTCTTCAATATACGAGCTAATCTTTCGCCTTTTACTAAAGATTACCGTGGAGAGGAACAACTCAATGAGCCTAAAACTAATTTTTGGAACCCCACCGAAAGGTGGGACTTTTCTTAAAAGAAAGAACATGCCTACGTACTTACCAGGGAAATATAAATAGATTAGGAGAATTTTCCCCTATGGCATCTTCCTTGCAAACTTGAGCCTAACGCCGAAGTGGCCGCATGTGGCGCTGCGATCTTTAGCTGAGTCAAAATAACATTGTGTGCTATAGGAGTGCGTTATTATTTCTTTAATAAAATATTAATTTTACATTATATTTTAATATGGCTCGGAACTGTGTTGTATATGGATGTGACACAGGTTATAAGAAAGTCGAAAGACAGAATAAAGAACTGGGTATAAGAAATCCATCGTTGTTTCCGTGAGCATAGCTCGTCTAGCACAGTAAAAATGCTAAAAATTTAGTTCAGATAGGAAATGCAGTTAAAAATTATCTTTTCACCAATTCAAAAAATGAATCCACCCCTTCCGGGAAAAAAGAAAAAGGGAGGGGGGGGGGAGCAACAGATAAATTAACTGAATAAAATGGGTGGCCTTTGTGCTTCTTTTTGAAATTATATATATATAGTTTTTGTTTTTTTTAATCTAAGGTGAATGCTGTAATTTTTAAACGTTTGTAGCCGAGTAATTCTTGAAATTATATTTTTTGTATTTTTCTTTGTTAAATAAATGTTTGTTATTTATTTCTGTTAAATAATGTTTGTTCCTTAAATAAAGATATGTAATTTTTCTTGTGTAATCTTTATTTAAATATACACATATAGGCACAAAAGTTTTTTATTTTATCAAAATATCTTGATCATATGCAATAAATACATAGACATCAAATTATTTTTTGATTTAAAAAAAAAAAAAAAAAAAAAAAAAGTATTTCAAATAGGAAGTTATTGACAGCAAGTCTTGAATGTAGAAAATGATTCATATTATACAGGTGTATTAATTTACAGAAAAAGCTAGTTGTATTTGAATTTATATTACATTAAATATAAGAATAAAATGACAATAATCCAGCAGTATAGGAAACACTATTTTTCTTTTCTAGGGTCCCCTTTCCTGTATTGTCACAAAAAATTGAGCATTTCCGATGCCTCAAAGTATAGATGGGAGTATGTAAATAAATATTTAGATAAATATATTTATTATTATCCTACTCTAATAGCATAAAATATCATCTCTAATGAAAATTACATGCTAAATTTGAGGGCCTAGGGCCCAATTGCTGCAAATTTCAAATTTATTTTACATTTGCAGTAGGCATAAATATTTTTTTTAATCTAGAGTTTGAGTACAATAAAATTAATCCTAACAAAATTTACCTTATTCCAATACTTGTTTTGAATAGGAATTGATATTTTTTGCTCATTTTAAATAATATAGCTGGGAAGAAAAAAAATAATATATATATATATATATATATATATATATATATATATATATATATATATATATATAATTTTTAGTTATTTGCAGTTTGTAAAATTTAGTATGAATATTTAACAAATTCTTAAACTAAATAGTCCTGGTTTTCATATTTTATTTATTTTAAAAAATAAATAAAAGCATATAAAAACATCATCATTTGTTTTAATCAGAAAAAAAAAGTTATTCTATAAAATATTTACGAGAATTACGTGATAAATCCCGGATATCGAAGTACAATAAAATTTAAAAGAAAAAAAAAGATATATTTGAAACTCTTAAAATAGTTCGTTTTCTGTTTTATTAATTTAAAAACATCACAGAATTTCTTTTTAAATGCAGCTTGAGAAAAAAAAAAAAAAAGTTTTCGATTTGCTGAACTTTGATTGCTGACACAGATGGCACTTCGGCCAGTACACGAGATTTCGCGCATTACCAAACTTCATTTCGGAGTCAAAAACCCAACACGGCGTTCCCCTACCTGAGGTATTCTATTACCATGGTACTTACCTACCCTTTTTAAGCTGACCCATGTGAGGATTTCGCACTGCAATCTCATATTTTTCAGCAATATCTATTTTTTTTAGCTATCTGCGATAGATCGACGCTGTCTTTGTCTTTTTAATCATAAACATCGGAAACATCACACTTTATCCTTTTTGTACTCTTATTATTATTATTTTTTTTTTATAATTGTTGAGTGTCCTATCATGCAGTATTTTACTTTTGTGGCAACACTAATTTGGAGTAAACCTTTCATTTCATTTATGAAAACAATGCCGATTTACTTTTTAATTAAATAAAACATCTTTTAATGAAATGTGAATGTACTATGTCAGAAGCCGCTTTAAAAATATTTCGAATGATACCTCATTCGTTGTGCGTTTCGTTATTTCACAGAAAAAGGGATGTTGACAATAGAAATAATATATATGATTTTTAGATCTGACTGTAGAAAAATTGTCAAGCAAAAATCTTTTAAATTTTTAGACTATGTTCTAGACTTTTTTTTTTTTTACTGAGAGAAATGCAATTGTGAAGTGCTTTTCACTGAATTTCACTTCGAACGTCAAGAAAATCTTCGTTTTATTGCAAGTAGAACCTTAATTTTGAACATGTTTTTTCATATTCATATCAAACACTTAGAAAAGAAAACATTAAAACTATCAAGTTGCGTGGTTGTACGGTAGTGTTAGACAATTTACATGGAAATTGTCACTTTTTACTTTATCTCTTTTTCCACATACTTTGTCTCATATAAAATTAGGAACGAAATTAGGTTTCCTACATTTATAAATAGGAAGTTTGTAAAGTAGTCACATGCAAAACTAAAATACTGCAGGGCTTCACATGTCTTAGGCAGACCTGTTTTAAGTGATGGCTATTAAGCTTACTGCTGTGTTAAATAATCGAAACAGGTTAGTATATAATTTCCATGATAAAGACAAGTTACTTTTTAAAATTATTTATTTATCTGTACACGCGTCCGTCTCATTCATTTAGAAATTATGAAATGGTGACTCCGCCCATCTGGAATTTCGAATGCTGGATGGGACGAAAACGGCTTACATCTTAGCCAAACCATATTACATTTTGAGTTTAGCCAAACGGCTGAGAAACGACATCATGATATAATTTTCCCTATAACTTTTCCCATGATATAATTTTTCCATAACAAATTTCTTTGTTATGTGTCATCTATTATCCATGTCACGTGTTACACCTAGATATTTGTTTTTTATTGTGGGTTTGCTAACATGTAACATGCTAACTACGATGTTCTTGCAGCAGAATTTTCTTTCGGAAATGGAAACTGAATGCTGAGTCCTGTTATTTGGTGTATTGAAGGTGTGACTACATAGGTATACATTTTTACATTTGAGACTGGACAGGGAAAAATTCACTTTTAGAAATAACATCTTTGAATCAGAGCATTGACGTAGACTTGTATAGGCGGCTTGAGCTCCACCATTAATTTCTAAAATGGACTTTTTCTTTTCTTCCTTTTAATATAAAAAAAAAGTATTTTTTTCTTTTTCTTCTAGTATTTTATAGAACTTTTAAATGTTCCATTTTTTCCCTATTTTTCTTTTGTTATAGGGATAAACGACATTAGGAAAACTTTTCACTTTATGTTACAATTTTTAAAATTAGAATAAAATGCTCAACATTTGAACTTTTTATATAAAAATGAAAATAGAAAAAAAATCCATATTCAGAAGAAAAAAGATGTTGTTCACAGCAAACTTTCGTTGTGATTTTATTATAAACAATTTACGAATATCATTTTATAAACGGTTCTGTACATTCAAACTTTTATATTGTCTTAATGTTTTATTTAATTTGCGATTATTAATCAGTATACGATTCTGTTTAGTTTCTTAAAAAGGGAGTTAAAAAAGCAACATTAAATTGGTAATCAATCTTTTTTACACTCACATACACATATTTGTGTAAAAAAGAGTTGAGCCACACCAATGATTTTCAAAACTCTATGCCTATGCCTGTACATATCAAATGAAAAATGTAGTTAATTCTGTCATCTTCATTATTCTATTTAATTATATAGACAAAGCATAAAAATTAGCTGATCAGTAGTAATTACATGGTCATGGATGAAAATTTGCAGAAAATTAAGCTAATCTTCGCAGATGATATTTTATATGAAATAACAATTACTATTACAGGAACAATTAAATTTGCTATCAGCGTGAAAAAAAAAAAAAAAAATATGTTACTATGGTTAATTTTTTTTTATTGTAGTTAATGATATTAAAGCAATCGATGCTCTTAACTTTTTCTTCAAATTTCTTTAAAATTACTGATTAATATTAGATTTCAGAGATTAAATAAACAAAGCATCCGCATTTTACCAATTCCAAATCACTATTTTCGGTAATCGAAAACCAGTCTTGCTTGTTATTTTGTAAACGTAATTTACTGATCATAATTTAACCCGCCAAGTGAGCAATAAGCTGCCAAATAAGGTAAAATATAATAGATTTGGCAGGGAGCTTGCTTATCCTCTACCAAAGTTGGATATACAGTATGTAGTGTATTTAGCTTTGTCCTCTACATAGGTTATGGAATATTAACAAACTATACATACTTCTCAAATTAACAGTTCAGAAATTAGGTATTGGTCAACGATAATAGCTAATTCCTAAATCGTTAGTTTCAGAGGTATAGTTTAAATTAGAATATTTTTACAAATGTTCATCATATGAAAATCCGTTTAGATCAAAATAGTTGTTGTCATCATGTACGCTAATGGTATCCGGTGCATGTAAAATCCGTCGTGGGTGTAAAATCCTCCAAGTTACCTGTGAATTACACCTCTGGGGGTGCCTAGTCTGGTGAAGGTCTTGTCACCAGATCAAGGTTCTAAATTACGAGACCAACTCGAGTAGAGATGGCATGACGTATAGATGAGCAATACAGCGAGGAAATAGTAAATATCCCAGCATCTCACATCTGTCCGGCATGACTTCGCTAAACTTAACAGTGCTAAACCGCCTCATCAAAAATCAATTAGCAACCGGCCAACTAAGAAAAAGCAATTAAAGCAACAAGACACACTGTAGCCACCTCGGCCTATAGATTTAACAAACACATCTTCATCAAGCAGAGAGCAAGCGCCCAGCCCAGTTGCAAGGTATCAACTCGTTAAGCTAGGCAAAAGCCTGGCAGGTAGGGGCCTGGTCAGCGGTCTAAAAAAAAAATAGTTGTTGTCAAGTTAGTGTTTATTATAATAATTATTTAAATTTGCAAAATTTAAATCTTATACAGTTATTGTGAGATTACTCTCATATTTTTTTTTAAAAAATTGCGCTTCTTGTTCCATCGTGCGTGCGATGTTGCTAAGCCTACATTGGTAACTTTCCCCAGCCAACTACGCTGCTCTTTCCTAAGCCTTACTTCGGCATTTCAGATTCGGAGGAGTGTTTTCTCAGGTGGTGTTATTCCAGTGACATCGCTGATCTTTGTGCGTGCACCTAGAGGCGTGGCTTCGAAGTTGTTTTTTCCTTCATGTTAGCACTCATGCAAAGAGAGTGTTTATTTTGTACGAATTATTAATTGTGTTTTGGTTTCTATTTAGATTATTTGTTATTTAACATTTATTGGCCTTTTTTAATTAACTAATGAATTTAAAAAAATTTTGCACTTTGCAAAAGATAGCACTTTTGTGTTCCCCACTTATTTGTATATATACGAATGTCACCGTATTTTTCGCCAGATTTTCAACTAAATCATGCTGTAAAGATCATTTAAAAAGTGTGGTCTGATTCGAGCTTCGGCTCCGTATCTAAATTCGGTCGTTGCATCAAATTTCGAAGATCGTTGGCCGTTAGAAATATTTGATATTCTTATTAGTCTGTGATGCTGAAATATATAATTTTAATGAATTTAAAAGTAATTAAAGAAACCTAAAGTGTTTAATTAGTTTGTCAAGTGTCTCTATAAGAGTTGGCCAGTTATAATATACAATAATTGAGGATTTCAAAAATCATTCTGAAGTGTGGATTTTCTAAAAAGGTGTTATGCAGTGACCTACTGATTCTACTACTTTCTTCCTCGACTAATATTGTCCAATAAAGCCAGATTCATTACAACTATCATAATTTCTGCCTACAAATTATTGTTTCAAGTAAAGTAAGATGCATTTATTTTTATTAACCATTGGGAAATGGTTGTTGTTTTCGGTCGAGAATGGACCAAATAATGTTGGCATTTTACTATTTTAAGCGTTTTTAACAAAATTCTGTAACTTTAGAAGAATTTATCTTTGAATAGGCAATAGAAATGTATAAAATCATTACAAAAATGTTAAAGTTACAAAAAGGATAGATGCCAATTATCAGATATGAAAAAATTGAATAAGAAATTTGGTACTTTCGTGTTATAACGGCCCCCAAGGATGAAATATTTTTGTGTCTGTTTTGATTAATACATTGTAAATTTGGTATTTTCATGTTATAGCGGGCCCCAAGGATGAATCACCAAGCGACCAAGATTTATCGCCAAATTATAAAGCATATATGACGTTATAATAATATATGATATATATATAACATTTCTTGATGTATGTGGCCAAGTTATAGTCATATATGACACATGTATATATGACATATAAGATGTAAATAATATGTGTTTAATGACATATATGGCACATATAGGAGTGTTTGGAATATATACATGCGTATATAAGCTTTGCGATGATCTTGGCAAAATCATAAATGCAACCTTGGCATAATCATAATTGTGAGGACTGCTATAACACGAGCGTACAGTAATTTTTTTTTTGTTTGTTTAAGCTTTTGGAACATTTTTCCAATGATTATTGTAATTTGTTAAATTATAATTTTTTTAAAGTTTGTTTCATTTTAATTTGATTGTTTCTCTTCCAAGTTTGACTTAAAGAATGAAAGCACTTCTTTGTGCTGGGCTATTGTTCTTTCTTCGCAACTGCAACAATTCAATTATACAATTACTACAAATAATTTCTATTCGTTATTCTTTTTTCAATAACTCAACAAATAATTATTATAATGCCACATTTTGGAAAAATACGGTGACATTTGTATATATACAAATAAATGAGGGGCACAAAAGTGCTTGCAGAATTACTTTAAATTTGTTAGTTAATTAAAAAATGATGATAAATGTTAAAGTACAAATAATCTAAATAGAAACCAAAACACAAGTCACAATTTGTAGAAAACAAACACTCCTTTTGCATGAGCGCTACCATGAAGGAAAAAACAACTTTGAAGCTACACCTCCGTGTGCACGCACATTACGCACAGAGATCAGCGATATCACTGGAATAACACCACCAGAGAAAATGTTCCTCCGAAATGCCAAAGTAAGGCTTAGGAAAGAGCAGCGCGGTCAACTGGGAAAAGTCGCCGATGTAGGCTTAGCAACATCATACGCACGAAAATAAGAGCAAGAATAGAAAAAAAAACAAAAAAAAAACAGAGTAATCTCACAGTCATTGGGTCCCATGGACGGTTATTGGGCATTTAGGAAAACAACAAGTAAAACAGTAAAAAAATCCATTCTTCCATGGCCAAAAATCTAACCGAATTATGAAACTTTCAATTTTATGAATTTTTGGTGTTTTCTAGCTCTAAAAATGTAAAACTTCATTTTTAGTGTCAGAAAACGCTAAAAATTCCCAAAATTGAATGTAATAACTGCTTAAGTTTGGAATCTTACAATGTTTTTTAGTTTTTATAAGACAGTTTGTGAGTAATAAATACTAAAAAATTATGAATTAATTAATTGTGTTAATCATGCTATTTTGATAAATTCCTCAAATATGTTTTAATTAATCTTATACTAAAATTTCTGTCATTGATGGCATCACATATAGCCGGTGTAAAAAAGACTTTGAGATATGTAGAAAGGTTTTGTGGAACATCTTTACTTCTATATGCATGTTTAAGTCTTACTAGATAAATTAGTGAGCTTGATTTCAATTTCAGATCCTCCATGTTTTAAACTTCCAGAAATAGTATATCACAGGCAAGAATGGAAGACAATTTAATGCGATAGCAAACGATATATGGTATAATAAAAACAGGGAAGATCAAGCTTTGCTCGGTTAAAATTAGCTTTGTGTTCAACTCGATATAACATCGACGTTGATGTGACAATTGTATTTCTTCAGCAGGTACGCATTGTACGGAACAATGTCTTTGTTGCTCAAAAACATTCTATCTATTCTGATATACTGAATCAACTTTATCGGCTCCTATTCAGGATTTCTGGAAAATTCCTTCAAATTCTGATAGCCAATTGTTTTGCCAAATGTCATCAAAATTCGGCGAAAACTCGCACACTTGGTGACTTTCTTTCGTTCGGTGCCAAACATGTATTTTGGTATTAATAGAAAGTCGATTTTCCGGCTCAAATCTTGCCAAATTTAGCGTTACTTTGTACTTTGTTTACTGCCCACTGTTCAACAATTTATGTTTCAACCTTCATTCCCATTGAAATAAATGCATTGACCCATAAAGACTCCAAAATAACCCAGTAATTGAGTTTTCTCAAACATGTGACATAGATGAATGATCTTCTCGTAAACCAAAACATTGTCACAATACAAAATTCAGTCAAAACCTTTAGAGCCATCTTTTAGATAAAATTAGCTAGACCCATAGTGACTCCAAAATGACCCACTAATCGAGTTTTCTCGAACATGTGACCAAGCCAAATTGTTTTCTGGTGCCTGAAAATGGTAAAACGAAAAATTTACTTAAAATCGTTAGAGCCGTTTTTTTTAGATAAAATTTGCATACAAATATATATATATACAGTTGAACTCCAGATATACGTTACCTGAGTTGTACGTTTCCCTCAGTTATACGTTTGAACTCAGTGGTCCCGGCCGCTTGCCATTAAAAATTCGCTGGGTTATACGTTTTGAGTTATACATTTCCCTCGGTTATACGTTACGTTTTGCGTCCCCGGACAAAATTTTGTCTCATTTATACATTTTGTAACCGAAAACGATGCGTCGGATGAGTCTGATTTAAGGACTTTTGACGTAGTAAAGGCAGTAACGATAAGGCGACTGTACTGTGCATTATTAACAGAAATGCAAAGTTTGCTGTTCAATATTGGTTCTGCCGAAAAGACCCAATCGAAGATTAGTGATTATTTCAACAAGTTTGAGTAAACTACTGAAATGTCTTTTGATAAATGATTTACATGCCAAGGCGATTCAAATGATTTCTTTTAAGTACTCTATGTGTATAAAAAATATTTTTAATAAATATTTTATGATAAAATAACTTCATGTGTACTTTTCTTATGTACCTTTATTCTAATCTGTTCCATTTCCGAAAATTTATGTCATGCGTGCAGTAATACTTAGAAAACTTCCGTTTTCGATATTAAAGGTAACAAACTCCTTAGCAGAACAAGGTTTTTACGATATATTTAAAAAATGGTTCCGGTAGACCATTAATTGAGTTGTACGTTTTACTGACTTATACGTTTTGTTGTCCGGTCCCGAGCAAAACGCATAACTGGAGTTCTACTGTATACAGACACACACACATAAGACACAATATTTTCTCATATTAAATTATATGAATGATATAATGAAAATTATTCTTCAAATAACTAACATATGCATTTCCATTTGTATAATATGTTATTATTTAATTATTTTTAAAAGAATCAAATGTCTTAATGTTTAGAATCTTGAAAAATGGTTAATTTTGATGCTATGACTATAATAAGATTTTAATTCTCACAACATAGCACAAAAATGAATTTAGCACTTAATTTAACTCAAAAATTTTATAAAATGATACAATGAAAATGTAGTGATGAATTATTTTTGCTGTCGTGAAAGCTTTGCTATAACAATTTTACTGTATATTTCATCTTTCTGGCTGGATTTCTAAATGATTCAGTATGGCTAATTTATATGTCATAGGTCAATTGAGAAATCCGTCCCTTTGCAAACTGCCTTTGGAGAATCATTTGCCATTTTCAATCGGCCTGATATCTTTCAGGCCCATTGCAAAGACAGAGCCTAAGCAGCTTTCGGCTAATTAGAAAGCATTAATTTGTTTCACAATCAGCCTGATATTCTTCAGCCTTATTGCTAAGAGTCTATATATAGAGCGTTAAGGTAATTACTTGGAAAGATCATTTATTCTTCAATCAGTCTGGTTTTTTTTTTTTTTCAGACTCATTGTAGTGACCCTATGCAGTTTTAGGCTAATTAGAAAATGATAACCTTCTGTTTCTGCAAATAACCTAGTTTTATTTGGGTTTTTTTGCAAAAAGTCCCAAAATAGTGAATTTTTATGAATTTTAGTATAAAAAATTTTGAGCAGGAACTTAAAATGCTTATAAAAATATAAGAAAAGTCTCTCTATTGACAGATTTCATTACAGCGACTGATTGCCTAATGTTTATAAATATTTCATTTTTATTTTAAGGGTTTCTACTTTGCAAATACCCCATGCAGAAGTATCAATAAAAGCTGCAGAAGAGACATATTTTTAATGTTTTCCCAGGATTGCATATTGAAGATTGGAAAATAGTTATAATAAAATGAAAAGTGCCCAGTTATACTGATGACATTGAGCTCACAGGCTATTAACCCTAATTGTATATTATACTCTTATTTCAAAGAAAAAACCCATTTAGCTAAATTAAGGTGGGGCATTAGCTCCCCCTTCCCCACCTCTTTATACTTAATCAATGAACCTCCAAATCTAATCAGGGAAGTGCCTTAGCAGAATAAACCGGTATACCAAATTTGAAGCAAATCAGATAATTCTGCATGAAAAACCCACCTATCTAAATTAAGGGGATTAGTTCACCGTTCCTCCCCCTCCTTTATACTTAACCAATGAACTCCCAAAAGTAATCAGGGAAACGCCTTATCACAATGAACATATTCACAAAATTTGAAGCAAATTGAATAATTATGCATGAAAAACTCATTTATCTAAATTAAGGAGGGGGGGGGGGATTAGACCCCCGTTCCCCCTTTTATACTTAACCAATGAACCTCCAAAACTAATCAGGGAAGTACCTTATCAGAATGAACCTATATACAAAGTTTGAAGCAAATCGGATAATTCTGCATGAAAAACCCATTTATCTAGATTAAGGGGGATTAGTCCCCATTCAGCAACTATTGGGGAAAACCGAACAAAGCTCGGTTAAAATTAACTTGACCCATAGTGACCTCAAAATGACCTAATAACCAAATTTTCTTGAACATGTGACCTAACCCAATGGCCAAATCTTTAGAACCATCTTCAAGGTAAAATTAGCTTGATCCGTAGCGACCCACTAATCGAATTTTCTTACACTCAGCCCAATGGTCTTCTCATACCCAAAGCAGTAGAATAAAAAATTTAGTCAAAATCGTAAAAGCCGTTGTTTAGATAAAATTAGTTTGACCTGTAATGACTCCAAAATGACTCACTCATCGAATTTTTGGACTAGTGGACTAATCCAATGGTTTTTTCATGCCCAAAAATAGTAGGACAGAAAATGAAAATTTCGTTAAAATCGTTAGGGCCATTTTTAAGATAAAATGTGCATATATATACACTCATACACACGATTTGCTCATATTACAATATATGATTTGCTGTTTGCAGCTAACAATTTATAATATCTATTTTTTAATGGCTTTAATTTTATTGTATGTTTTCATACATTAATTATTAAATTCAGAATATCAGGGTAATATTTTTTATAGGTCTTATATGAATTTTTTTTTTTTTTTTTTTAATGGAAAATAATCACACACTTTTCTTAGTACATGATTAAACAGTGAGGTAATGCTCATACAAAATATAGCAAAAATTGTAGATCAGTTCAATTTATTTAATCAATGATTACATGTAAAATCATTTAAATTAAATATTTTTATTACAAAATTAGCAATTTTCATAACCATCTTCAGGAGAAAATTTCCATAAATATAAACAGCAAAAAATTAAATATGTGCTATATAATTGAGTTGGAACATTTTACTCAATTATGTAACACATATTTAATTTTTTGCTGTTTGTATTTACGGAAATTTTCTCCTGAAGATGGTTATGAAGAATAGTCGAAACGTCGAGAATTGTTTATGTATGTAGTTTTTAAAGTAACTCGTATTAAATTAAATGAAATATACGTTGAAAGCAAGTGTTTGATGTTAGTAAAAATCATTATGTTAAGAATGGCGTTCGAACCCACAAACTCTTTTCCGAGAACCACAACTTAAATCTGGTTGGTGCCTCAGACCATTCTGCTACCCTGACTTTTGGATTTAATTTTATGCATGCACAGATCTCTCCATTTTGGTCTTAAAATTTACCTTTGTGTTTTAATATAAATGATCCTTTTGCTAAGATGTCTAAGAAAAAATTTGATAATATAATATCAATCACAATTGGTAGATTCTTAGAGGCAAGGCAGACAGACATGTACATTTCTATGAACTAAATTTTCAACTGAGTGAAAAAATGCCCAGGCCGGGATTTGAACCCCATACCTTTGACTTAAATTGCCAATGCTCTACCTATTGAGCTACCTGTGTCGACATATTTCACTTTATTAATCTTATATCACAATCGCATTTGGTCGGCTATGTAAACAGCTCAACAGAATATACCGCTGGAGTACATTCACTAGGTAGAGTGTTGGTAATTTAAGTCAAAGGTCTTGGTTTCACTTCTCGGCCTGGCAATTTTTTCCCTCAGTTGGAAAAATTCAGTTTGTAAGGGAAGGTAAAATGATCCGTGAGGGCAAAATGATCCACATATGTTTTCTTCTAGACAGATTGCGCTATCTACCGGGTAACACAAACTAGTTGTGTCAAGTGAAGAAGCAATGGTGGTATTCAAGCAATCGCAGTATTATGCGTCTGAATAGAATTCTTTGAAAACTTGGGTTTTATAACATCTGTTATAAGGTAACTACTAACTTTCATATTTATTTAGATATACAGTCTTTCATGTAGAGAAATATGACTTGGTTTACTTAATGAAGTATGTTTTTAGATGTGAATTACACTTAAGTATTGTTGTAATTACTTTTATATCCTTCATTTTGCCGATAAAAAACAATTTACAATTATTTTTAAATGAAGGATCATTTTTACCTTTGGTGAGGGTAAAATAATTCTTTGGACATACTTAAAAAAAAAAAAAAATTTTCATTACTCAGTTTGGGTTTAAAATATTATTAAAATATGTTTATAATGCAAAATACAGTGTAAAACACACTAGCTAAGGGCCAAAGTTTTATTTAAACAGTTATGTTATTTTACACAAGTTTTCCCTTTAAGGGGATCATTTAAGGCCACCTTCTCCTATATCTTTACCAATCAGTTTGAGTTAAAAAATAATAAAATGTATACAGAAGGTCTTTCATACTTTATGGAAACGATTTTCACAATTAATTTCTGAACATATATACCATATTCTTTGGGACAATTTTATTCTACTGTATAGCCCTGGCTTTTAATTATAACTCTGGATCGAAATTTCCATCATAGTCTATTTTTCTCTTAGTAAAATCATATTAGTTTCCTCACACACCTCTTAGAAAACTTTCCAAAAGTCTTCCAATGTTGTGGATAAAGCTTTCTAATGCTCACTTTAACAAACATATAGCTGGTGATAAATAAAAATTTATCGTAACACTGGATGAAACATGGCTTTATTTAAGTGAGTGTATCAAAAGAACAAGTTTTATAAATTAATAGGAAAAAAATCGGTTTGTGTATGTAAAGAAAAATTTCCAAAAGGGTTCATGACTGCTGCTGGATTTTGTTATGAAATTAAATTAAAGGTAAAAATCACAGTAAAGCATTTAGCAGTAAAGCTTTATTATCAGTAAAATATTTTAGAGCCCATTTTTTGAAGAAATTACAGCTTTATATGAAAGAGATTAATTGAGCTTCATATGAACTAAGTCCTTCCACCCACTCTTCAACAACACAACTGACACATATTTAGCAAAGAAAGAATCACAAATGAAAATAATTTGTGTCCCAATTGAAGAAATACATGTAAAATCACCTGATGCACCCCCCCCCCTTCTCTGCATTTGGCTTGTTTAAATAATTTACGAACATTGAAAAAACTTTGGAAAGTTTTAGAAGGTGTTGGGAAAAATTGACATACAAGGAAATTTTATTACCACAGAAATTTCGAGCCAGAGCTATAGTCAAAAGTCAAGGCTATCCAACAAAGTCAAATTGTTGCAAAGAATATGTCATTTATGCGTAGTAAATAACTTTGAAAATTGTTTTCATGAACTGTGAACGATCTTCTATATTTCTATCTAAATGCTTCATGCTAAACTGTACACGGCATCAAAATCAAATATCATAGCTGATTATGAAAATAGCACATCACAGCCATCTAATATAATAGATATATTGGGTTGTTTGGAGAGTATTTTCCGTTTGGGACAGTTGGTTTGTACCGGAAAATTCTATCATTTAATTATTAGACATTAATTCTGATATCTAATGACTAATAATTGATGGGCAGAAATTTTCCAGTACGAATTGGTTTTTCCAAATAGAAGGAACTTTCCAAACAACCTAATAATACTATGTCATTTCTGGGATGATATTTCTTTTTTTTAACATATTTTATCGGAATGTGATTTTTATTAACTGACCTCTTATTTACTAACATATTACCTTAAAAGTCATCATCTCAGCTTTTTCTGATAATTAAATGTAAATCTAAAAACTGTAAGCTCTTTGAAACTGATAAGTTTTGCATTTAACAGAGTACTATTCCATCATGTTTCCCTGCCATCAACAAGCAGGGTTGTAAAAAACCCAGCCCGGGCAGGTACCTGGGCAGCTACCCACTACAACCCTTATAGTTGTAAAAAACCAGTTTAAAAAAAAAAAGCCTGGGCGGGTAGCTGGGTGGGTATCTGGGCATCTACCCACTATAACCCTGTCTACAAGCACTGTGTCTGCAAAATGTGTGCTAAAGAGCTTTCAACTCAAATGTGAATGATACAATGTCAGCAACATATTTAAATATTAAGTCTGCTTTAACCTATCAAAATGAATTTCATTGAAGACAGACAAGTTCAGATGATGAGAGAACAAAATAAAAGTTAGTAATCTTCTTAGTTCATATCATCACGCAAAGTGTCAAAACTTTTTTTTAAAGGACCATTACAGAGTTAGGTGTTCATTTCTGGCACATTTAAGCCAGGGCTCTACAAATTTGATAAAATTTGGTAGCGAGCAAAAAATTCTAGTCACCAGTAAAAAATATTTTAACCCTCCTCCATTATTGATTGATTTTCAAAAATCACAATAGTTTTTTTCATGAATTAATTGAAAAAAAAATTGAATAACAAGCAGAGAGAGATCTAAAGAACTTTGATTTTTGACATCAGTCCACTTGTGATGTATTAACCCATTTATGCCTAGCGTAGATCTTTAGTAAAATGGGAAAAAGTGCATTTCACACCACTTTTTTTTAAAAATAGAAATTTGGTGTCTTATTTTATCGAGAACGCCTCCATAAAATAAGACATCAAATTGCTATTAAAAAAAACGTGGTGTGAAATGCACTTTTTCCCATTTTACTAAAGCGTCCTAAAATTGGGACGCTAGGCATAAATGAAAATGTTCTTTCAACAAAATATTGGTAATTTGCCAAGCATTCTTGGGATTCTGGTCATAGTTTTAATTTTCAAAATGCTAAAATTATCTTTAATGCCAATAGCCCCCCAAGAATTGCACTTTCTGGAAAATTTAGCTATTTATCTTAATTGTGAGGTAATAGTTAATGAAAAATCCACATTGATTCCACAATGCTCTCTGCAGCTTGGAAAAATTTGTTCAGTTCAACCATATATATATATATATATATATATATTTAATTTTGGTATTAATTTTTATGTTTGTTTATATTATGAATTTTTAATCCATATTTTACTGTCATTTTATGCGTTTTAATTATTTTTCTTTTACTCTTTTTTTCCGCAATTTTCTTCATAATTTTCCATCTGTTTTTCTATTGGCTGTTCCCTTAACTTGTCCCTCTTTCCTCCTTTCAGTCTTGCTTTTGCCCATGGTTGCATGTCTTTTTGCACCTGACGAAGAAAGACAAAGTTTCTTCGAAAGGCCTAGTGCATTCCTTATTTTTAAGGTGTTATTAAGAAGTTTTTTATGCTTTTATAGTATCACACTAATTTATTCAATACTTTAATATCAAATTTATCTTTTATATCAAAAAATAAACATTCATATTCAAATATGTAATTTTTGATCTAAAACAGTATTTTAATAGTTTGGACTTTTATTTAAAAAATTGGTTAGTTCAAACCAGGCATGCAAGAATCAAACTCAACTCGAATCCAAAACAATTAGTTAATTCAACCTGGAACAAAAAAAATTAGTGCCAAACCAACTCTCATGCAGATAAAATTGGGTACCCAACCCAATGCAGGACTCTACATGGAATCAATAGTATTAATTCTTTATTAAAAACGATCATGTAAAATGAAAAAATTGTCCTTTTTTGGACATTTTAATTTCTTTCTTTTTTTAATTTTAAAATTTAGTTTGCTTTCTCAGCTTAGTTTGTAGTTCTGTAGTTTGTTTGAGTGGTTTATCATTTCTAGACCTAAATTTAAAATATTGGAAAAGACAACTTGGGGGGGAGGAGAAGGGTAATACTTTTTACTGGTTCTTAAGCTTTTCGCTGGCTACCAGATTTTTTTCCCCCTTTCAAATAGAGCCCTGTCAATGACCAATAGTATTTGACAGTTTATGGAAGATTAACAACAAAAAATAAATAAAACCTATCAAAATGAATTTTTTTGAAGTGGAGACTTACTCGAAATAGTACAAAAGGGTAATTTAATGAAAAATTTCATATCTATTTTTTTATTAACAAAAAAAGTTTTGAAATGCACAGTGCACTGAAGAGGGAGAGTGGAATTTTGAGATTCACTGAAAAGGGAGAGTGGAAGAGGGGTAATATTTTTTACTGGTTCTTAACTTTTCGCTGGCTACCAGATTTTTTTCCCCCTTTCAAATAGAGCCCTGTCAATGACCAATAGTATTTGAGAGTTTATGGAAGATTAACAACAAAAAATAAATAAAATCTATCAAAATGAATTTTTTTGAAGTGGAGACTTACTCGAAATAGTACAAAAGGGTAATTTAATGAAAAATTTCATATCTATTTTCGTATTAACAAAAACAGTTTTGAAATGTACAGTGCACCGAGAGATTTTGTGAGCAGTAATTGCAGAAGTTCAACGAGTTTAGATTTTATGAATGAGTCCAACGTTTCATAAATTATGTCCCCCCCAGCAAAAAATTTTTATTGGTTTTTTGTTTAAAGTAACTTTTGGGGTTCATTGAGAAAATGGCCTAATTTTCCTCCTATCTCATGATACATAATAGAGAAAATAAAACCAACTATGATTTACATTTTTTAAAGTCTATCATTTTCCTCATTTATCACCTAACCATACAGAAAGTCTATTTTCTTTCTTTTTTTTTTCTTATGCACTGAAATTGCATATGTGCGCACACACAAAAACTTTTAAACATGTAACCGATTTTAAGGCAGTATATTTTTTTAAGTGAATTTTCAAAATTATAAGAATTAAGTTACAATAAAACCTGCTAAAATGGAACTGCATTGGACCAGACAAAATGTTTCATTTGGCAAGAAAACGAAAGTTTGAAATAGCCAAATTGCGAGAGTTTTTATTTTATTTTTTTTATATTGGCGATACATATAATGATGTTATTGAATGATTGAAAGTTTTTTGTGTAACTTCTCATTTATATCTTGATTTTTTTAAAATTTTTTTAATTTTTTCTTGATTTGATTTTCATAACATTATTTAGAAATAAATCCATCTAGAATTCTTTTTTGACTAATTTAGATCAATAATGAGTCTGAAAACAATTACAGACCAATTTTAGAATTAGTGTTTTACAACAAACAGTGTGTCTTTCACAGATCAGCGAAAAACTTTCCTGACTCAAGTACAAACTACAGAATCAGTTGTGAAAGTTCCACTTTCAAATTGTCAACTTTTAAGACTTTTTGTATGTAACATCACAAAATCTCAAAACCTGAAGTTTTTGTATGAAAAACTTATATTTATTTTTACTTATATTTATTAAACAAGATATTTATTTTTATGGTTAAAGATTGCTTAACACCCCTATATTTTTAAATGAAGTTTTATTCATTTTTTTACATGCCAAACATTTTGCAGATAACACTTTTAGCATATCAGTCACAGTTAAATAAAGATTGCTCTCATATATTTTAACAACAAAATATTAATAAGTAATATATCTGCTTTGTAACAAACCCAATTTAAGGATTATAAATATTCAATAAATTACGCTAATAAATGTAATACAAACAAAGATAATACAACATTCTAAACAAAGATTCAGTAAAGCTAGAATTGAAAATTCCTGAGTTACAAGGAAGAACTGAAAGTGGGTAGATATAATGAATTGCACAAGAGGTTGAAATATTACCCTTAACAGTGTTTATGAAGACAAACATTAGATTTTCATGGTGCTGCAATTCCAAATCCTAAGTTTTATAATCAGAAAAAGTTTCCTGAAAATTACAAATTTCTTAGATTTTTTTTTTTTTCAAAAATCTCAAATTTCACTGACTTTTCCAGGTAGCTAGACAACCTGAACAGATATATTGCTACCATTATTTTCATTGGGCTACAATTTTTTTTTTTTCAGCTAAATTACTAAGGTTAGTCAAAACTCATTGAGAACCCCCTGGTCAAGAATATAAAAAATTTCCATTTGAGACGGGTTCTGTTTTCACAGGTTTTACTTTATAAAAATGAGTAGTCAATAAAAATAATTATCTATCAACAATTAATAATTTTGCTGACATATATTTCATTAAAATTTAAAATTTTTACTACACTCGACCTTTGATTAATAAAATATTTCAATTATATAAATTATTTTTATGAATGTTGCATAAAACTATTAATTAATGTTTCTATAAATAAATACATGGATACTGTGTATATATTTTTTAAAAACCAAATATCTAACTTTTCATTTTTTCAAAATATTTTTTGTTCATTGAAAATAAATAATGGAGATTACACAATATCAACATGTGTGTTATAAAAAAATAAAAAATAAAAAAAATAAACTATGCACATTAAAAATTAAACAGTTTAAAGTGCAAAATAAAACTTTATACCATAAAAATATTTTGCGTAAATCCGTAAATATAAATTGAAAAGTCATGTAATGACTAGAATACCAATAATATTGATAATTAAAAAACATCAGTAATGACAATTTATTTATTAGTACATAAACAATCTCATGTAACAAATTTCATTTTTTTTGGTAGTAAGATAAACATATACTTATAAACATATCAACATGATCATAAATCTAAACATTTTTATATAAAGATTTATAACAACGGTATCAGTTCATATGGCATTAAAGAAGGTAGTTTAATTCTATTTTCATAACATCACAGCACTTTCAGCACATTTCTGAAATAAAACAATAATAATAATTAAGAGTATAAAACAAAGACAGGAACAATAAACAAATAAAAAATGATAAAAAAGAAAAATATCTCCCATGTAGTGACTTTAAAATGACAAAATAGAATTTAATCTGAAAAACAAACAGGGTTGTAAAAAACCAGTCTGGGTGGGTTTTAATAAATAAATAAATAAAAGGGTGTTGTAATGGGCTTTTTTTTTCGGGGGCAAGTCCCTGAAAATTAATAATATGTACCATATTCATAATATATGTTTATATTTTTTTCTATTATGCCTGAATATACAGTTTGGCATTTTTTACTTACCCATCATATGTAGTATAGGGTAAGTCTTGTAATCGTTTTGAAAATTTGAAATTTTGTTTTGACGGATTTACACGTTTCAGACACTAAAGATTTCTAAAAACATATTTTTAGAAAAAAAAAAAAAAATTGCTGTCCGTCTGTCTGTGTGTGTGTAAATGCTGTATCTCCCGAACAAATTGAGATAGAGACTTGAAATTTGGTATGTACTTAGTATGTAATAATGGGAAGAAGCTTATTGAATTTCAGTAACCTCATTTATCTGGAACTATTTTTTTCTGACTCTCAAAACATTCGATCTGATAAAAGGTATATAAACATTTTTTTAATTGTTTATTTTAAGGAGAAGATATAAAAGACAATAAAAAAACATAAATTTCACATAAAGAATGAAGTCGAACAGATAATGAGTTGCTGGGATATTTGTAATCCTATTTTTCATGACCCTGTATTTCATTCAAATTTCAATTCAAAGATGTACAGGGTTCATACTCTATTTCAATAACAAAATTCCCTGACTTTTCCAGGTTTTTTACAGACCATTTTTCTTACAATTCCATGCCCACAATTCACGACATTTTTAGAAATACGGATAGCAATTCTAGATCTTAATGATTTAATATACCTCTGAAAATAAAAGTAATCTATAAAATTGAAACTAAAAATCTATTATATGATATTTAAAATATAAAAAATGAACAACAATTAAAAATATACAATTTGGATGGATTCAAAGTAACATTTTATTGATATAATTAGATTTCACATATCAACTATTCAAATATTTTTTGACATTTCTACTACCATGTCATTTGTGTTGTTTCAGAAACAGTTTGTTATGTAACTTTCAATTTTTTGTCTTTTAACAATTTAATTTTAGCCACAGCTTTTCTTTTTTTGCTTGCTTTATAATTGCCTTTCTTTTTTTTTATTTAAATATTCATGATATCTCATCCTAGCCACCTTAACATGGCTCTATATCTCTTTTGTAGAGGTATCACCTATTTAGCAACAAATTTGTATAGCTAAAACATCATACTAAAAATATGAATGCAGCAAAAATGCTATCTGCTAGTAAAAAATCTGAAATTTTTTGCAGACTGAATTTGGAACTCGGAAGAATCTTGAGACATGATAGCACGTTTAAAAAAATATCCCTGACTCTTCCAGGTTTTAGTGAAAAAATATGATTTTCCCTGACTTTTCCATGACTTTTTGAGCACTTGTCATTTTCCCTGACAATTCCCTGTTTTCCATATTTTCCAGGTGCGTAGGAACCCTGATGTATTTTAATTGGAAATGAGACTCTTAATCCGACACAGTAAACCGTTAGTTAATATGATTATCATTTTTGGAGTTATAGAGCATTTAACATTTATGACGTCATCAAGCCACAATTTTATTTGAATATGCATATTATAAATAGTTAACACGTGTTTTATTTTCATACTTTATATTATGCATATCCATGTTGGGTAAGTATTACGGTGGCCCCCAACAACTAGTTCTTAATGTCTGCACATTGACCAGAAAGAAATTGTATCTTAATTTTCACTGCTTGGAAAGCAGGGCAATTTCAAGAGATATGAATAATTTCGGGTAAAGTTTTGCTCCAATAAAACTCATCTAATATGATGAAAACACAAAAGCAAGTTTGATGAAGGTTATCTATGGCCCCTTTTTACAATCTTGCTTCTTTTCAATAAAACATATAATATATTATTCTAAATATTTTTATAATATACTTATTTATTTTTCATTTAGCTTTAAAAAGGATGGAACAAAGAGAAATAAAATACTAAAGTAAGGCACCTTTAATGCAATTTTATTATAAATGTTCTTATCTGTTACGTGTTCACCTTTCCTGGCCCTAAATCATTTCTCTATACAATAATGTTGAAATGTTTCTTTATCATGACAGGTTTTTAATTATCTTTATTTCATACATTACTGTGAAAATGGCCAGAATTGCTGAGAAAAGTCCATGTCATAACTACAAGCTCATGTTTAGCATATATTTGAATCTAACTTCAGCTGCATAATATAGTGTAAAGAAAAAAGTTTGTAAACTACGAAAAAAAGGGTAAAGTAGGCTGACCTTTCAATCTCAAATAATATTGCTGACCAATTACATGGTTCATACACTTGAGAACAATTAAAATTCAAGCAAGTTTCAAGGGCTTATTCAAATATTATATTACATGTAATAAAATAGCTCTAGAATAAGTATAATACTTAAAGAAAAGAATCTCAATATTGCCTGTCTATTTTAAAGAATTCTTACCAGATCTTTAAAAATTTTTTAGTAATAGGTATTTTCAAGGTGACATACTGGAGAATTTTTAAAGAATAAAATATTTTAATTTAATGATATTGCTATTTTACCAATAGATAAAAATTTGGTTGTAAAGAACATTACTTCAAAATTAAAAGTAATCTAAAAGCTAGTTTCCCCTTATTCAAACAATACAGTACTCACCATTTATCATAACATTTTGTACCTACAAACAGTTTAAGATAATACTAAAAAGAAAATGAAAGTTTAATAATTTCCTTGAATACTTTTTTCTTTACTTATTAGAAGCAAAAAAAGACAAGTCATCAATGAAATTTGATGGTCAAAATTTCATTTGAAAATTCAAGGACTATTATTATACACTAAAACCTTCGAATAACAAACATCTTTAGAGTGTGAAATTTATCTGCTATTCAGAAGTAAAAATGTATAAATATAAAGGCACTGGAAGTCGAAAAAATGTCCGCTATTTAAGAGTGTCCATTATGGAGGGTTTACTGTATATTTTTAATTTTCAACAACTTTCAAGCACTTGAAAATGAAATTTTTTTCCCAAGCACTTCATATATTTTTCAAAAATGCACCAACCATGAATTATAAATTAAAACCGTTAATTTTACTACACAGACTTGTTCCTAACTTTACTTATAGCAAATATACGAATTTTGATACAAATGTCAAAAGTGGTCTCTCTATATCAGTGGTACTCAAACTCTGTTCCAGAAGCTCTAACGACTTGTTGTGCCCTTTCCAGGGGCTTTGTGGCCACTCCAGGAACAGAAAAAAGAATGAAATTAAAGATTAAGAAGTAAGAAAACTAGAAAATATTATAAACAGAAATTTGCCACCTTGAATTCTCTAGCAGATGATTGTTGGTCAGACTGCTACTACTATCTCAAAAATTATTGTACAACAATAACAAAAAAAGAAGCGAACAAGGCTGAACTGTCTTGCATACTAGGCCTAAGGAGTCATGATTTTTTTTCTTTTTTAAAGTTTTGTAAGTAAAAAAGAATGGGAACCACTGTTCTATATGATTTAATTGTGTCTACAGAAGTAAATAGTGGAATCTGCTGGAAGGACAAATATAAAGAATTCCTTTTTTGCCACCTTAGACCATTTGGTCTTCTAGACTTCACTTAGATTGTTTATTTATTGTTATTGCCAAGGGTGGGGAAATACATTATTTTATTGGATTTTATAATGGGGCAATTGAATTAAAAAAACTGCAGGCTATAAAAGGTATACTAAAAATTGTATTTTTTTTTTCACTAATTAGCTAGCTGTATGTTGCAAGTTTCCAAAATACTGTGATGTAAACATTGTACTAAGTTCTATCCTATAGTAAGCTTTTCTCTGTTGTATATATATTTTTATTTTATAGAAAAAAATATGAAAATGCATTAAAGTAATAGTAATTAACTATTTTTGCAGTTGTGTAATTTTGTCCTAACAATTTTTGACTGCTATGTTGCATCTTGCTGGCTGGTAAGATTTTCTGAAAATTGCCCACCCCTGGTTATTGCAAAGTAAAACAGGGCAGATTTCTTTAAGAGTATTAAATATTTTAAACTTTGTGTGCTGGTGTAGAGGGAGTGAAGGGGGATAAAGAAATATCAGAGGAGGTGGAGAAGATAACATTTTTATAAAAGCAGGGTCATTCTATTTCAAATCAACCAGTGACTCAATCTGACCATTTTAGATTTTGATGAAACTTACAGGAATCATTCTCCCTGATGATATAAATGAGAATATACTTTTATTTTTTTTTTATCTCAGTAAATTTTTTATACAATTATTTTTTTTAATTTCGAAAAATCATCATTTTTTAGCTTGTATAAATGTTTTTAATTTTCAATTTCTCAAGTTCTATCAGGCGTAGAGAGTTGTTTGACCCCTCATTTTAAAGAGAATTTCATAAAGTTTAATTTGATATGCAAGTTGGCTATGCTTGGTTTTAAAAAAAGTAAATTTAATTCAATTTAAAAAAATTTAAAATAGTGTTTTTTAAAAATTTTGAAAAAAAATATATGTTATTATAAACTTTAAATTCTGAAAGTTTTAGAGTGGGATCTCAATGGGATCAGCAGTTATGTTAAAAAAACTAATGTTAAACAAACACCAATTGGGGCTGGTATTTAAAGTTGGCACCTCGACAAGTTTATGACTGTGCTAAAGATAGTGTTGTTTTATTTATTTTAAACATTATTTGTTTTATAACTGCTGATCCCATTGAGATCCCACTATAAAACTTTCAGAATTTAAAGATTATAATATTACAAAAAACGTATTTTTTCAAAATTTTTAAAAAACGCTATTTTAAAAACTTTTTAATTTAAAACTTTTAAATTAAATTAACTTTTGTTTTAAACCAAGCATAGACAACTTGCATATCAAATTAAACCTTATGAAATTGTTTTTAAAATGAGGGGTCAAACAACTCTCTACGCCTGATAGAACTTGAGAAATTCAAAATTGAAAACATTTATACAAGTCAAAAAATGATGATTTTTTTAAATTAAAAAAATTAATTGCATGAAAATTTACTGAGATAAAATTTTTTTAAAAGTATATTCTCATTTGTATCATCAGGGAGAATGATTCCTGAAGGTTTCATTAAAATCTGAAATGGTCAGGTTGAATACTGAAAATTTTTGGTTGATTTGACGTGGAATGACCCAGCAGTAATCTACTGAAATGTTGACTGAAAATTCTTCAACTGTTATCAAATTAAGGAATTTTAAAAAGCCTGAAATTTAAATGAAGAAATGAAGAATCACGAACACAATTCTTTTAAAGGGTACATAAAAACAAGTATTAAAATAAGGAATTCCTAAGGACCTTTAAAGAAAGTGAACATCCTGTTTAAGAATGAAAATTAAAAATTTGTTCAAAGAAAGAGTCAAAGTTTTAAAAAAGCAATGATTTATACTTGATCAGAATTTACCTTATTAAATCAATACTACCAATCAAAGGCAAGAAATAAATGTGTGAAACTTCCATCTTCAATGGAGTGCATATTTGAATATACAATAACAGGGTATTAAAAATTATATTACACCATCAGGAATGTGGGAAATAAACAAAACTCAAAAACTACCCTGCTTTAGACTTGGCAAGTCAGTAGAAAACTCCAGTTTATTTAGTTTGCACTGAATTTAAAACAATATATCATTAAAATATTTACTCCACTTGAATAATAATAAAATATTTTCTTTTTAATTAATTCCTTAAATGTATAAATGAAGTGCAGATTACAAAACTTTTTGTTGAGAAAAAGCTATGCTTACCATGTTCTATTATCACAGTAATAAGGCGCTTTTATAAATGAATAAATATATAAATATATTACAAATTCAGATACACTGACAAATATATTGGATTTTAGCCACATTTACATGGAAATTAATTGATAAATAACCCCCACCCCCCATAAAAAAAACAAATAATTTTTAACAAATACTTTTTTTTTTTTTTTTTTTTTTTTTTAACAAAACTTTATATATGTACTTAGAATTTAAAATTGCACTCAAAAACCAATTTTTGATAGGTAAGATAAATAATCTTAACACATGTGATATAAAAAATAAACAAGTTTATAAATACTTTTCTTTCTTCCAAAATTTTAGACCAATCTTTCTCAGCAATTACAGGAATGGCATTAATAAGAAGTTGAGTAGCCTTATGAGCATTTTCTTTCATAACTGCCATGACATTGTCTACACATACCTGAATTAAAAAAATTATACAAATAAATTAAGAAAGATAACTGATAAATAATATTGAAAAATTCAGTGATAAACGTACAGTTGGTCAATATAATAATAATAAACATGCCATGTTATCATCAAAGCATTGCAGAGAAAAGTTAAAGGTGCCATGTGATTCAAAATTGTGTGTTACTTAAAGGGTAAAATTAACAGTTGCCACTGGCCACAAGGCAACTAAATAAAAAAAAAATGGTGATTAAAAAATTACCTGTCAATCACCACTTTTCTTGTAATTTAAAAAGTTTTCAAGGCTAATGAACTACGATTGTTACCGACCTTTTATCCTGATGCTTACTAGGCCAGAATAAAATTTTCCTGTATACCATCAATAATTCCACTCTTGAAAGTCACACTACATTAACATATTTTACAATATTAATATAAACAGATTTTTTTTTTTTTTTTTTTTTTTTTTTTTAAGTTTGTTTTGTTGTTTAGTATTTTTAATTTTAAAACAAGAAAGCAAAATCATGCATCAAGCATGGACTAAGAAACTCCAAAACTTCCAGAATATTGCAACGAAATTTCACCCTAAGGTGAAAGAAGATAAGCAAACAATTTACAAAACACATAAAATATTTGAAAACCAGATTTCCAGCAATTACCATCCATAGTCTGAAAATTACTTGAATAGTTTTGTGCAGCTCTGTACATAATTTATAGATTTGCATATATACTACAAAGTATGCTAAAATTTAGTTTAGTTTGAAAACACATAACATAGATTATAATTAATCTTCAGCAATTTTTTCCAATAGATGGAAATTCTTTTGTACAGTTCCTATATATTAATTAGCTATAGATTTTTATATTAAACTAAAATTTGATTCAGGGAGAAATGCACTTGCAGAAATTACTATCCTTAGACAGAAAAATATCCAGTTTTTTACATAGCTCTGTATATGAAGTTATTTATATCTATAAACATATCTTACAAGGAGAGGACCCAGCTTGGTAATCACAGATTTTGATTATTTTTAATATATGTTGTAGGGTAGAAGACCCTTAGTCTCAGGTTCAACGGATTTTATGCAACGTTCCTTAGTTCTCGAAAAATAGGGAGTCTAATATTTTAATACAACTTAAACATTCACTTTGTAACAAAATTTCTGCATTGATCGTGTCTCAGTTGTTATGGCGTCTGCTCGTTGATCCGCAGGCCCGGGTTCGAGACCGGGACGAGCTGCATTTGTTTTTTCTCATCTCTTGTTTTATAAATATACTTGCAATTAATATTCAATAGTCCTAATTAAAAATTATAATATTGTGCATGATATAGTGCGTCTCAAAAGTATATGGACAGGCGATTTTTTGAAATAACTGTTTAAAAATTGAAGCAATAATCACGAAAAAAATAATATGCATATAGTATCATAACATAAACTTATTACAGCAAAGAAATAAAGTATAAGTTTTACAGATTGTTTGTAAAAAAATAAAAATAAAAATAGGCTGTCCCAAAAATATATGGACTTTTCGAATATTTTGCATTTAAATTCAAATTTTGTATCTATTCCTTTTAATTATCTTGAAAACCCTATCAGGCTTGCTTCAAACTAGTGTTTGGAGTATGTGCGGCTGTAAAGATAACCAACTCTGCTCTACTTGTTGCTGTAATTACTGAATAGTAGAAAACTGCCGACCATGGGCATACACATGTCGTGCAAGTACTCCCCAAATGTTTTCAATGGGATTCAAGTCTGAGCTGATGGCTGGGCAGTCCATAACAGTCACTTGATTCTGTTTAAACCAAGTTGTTGTTGAGTGGGAGATGTGAATCCACACATTGTCCTGTTGGATTTTCCAGTTCCCCCTCCTTAAGATGTATCCCATTGGAAGTATATTGCTTTTAAGGACATTTTAATAATCCCCAGAGTACTGTCTAGTATTAAGAAAAGCAATATCCGTCGTTCCATTGAGACAGAATGCGTCCCACACCTTTAGTGAACCCCCTCCTTTTTGTCGACTAAAGAACTCGCGAGGTTCTTTTCGTAAGTCATGGCAATAGTATGCCCATTCATCAGGGCCATCCAAATTGATTTTTTTTTGTCACTGAAATAAACATTTAACCATTCATCTGTCCAATGCATGTGTTTTTTAGCTCAAAGAACTCGAGCCTTTCTATGGTGCACTTTCAACACAGGTGTCCGACACGTTCTGCGATATTTGTGATTTTCGCTTACCTGTATGCGACGGTGAACAGTAGATCTGGAAATAGGAAACGCCAAAGTCCTTGCAATTTCACGAACAGACTACTTTTGGGGTTGAAACTGCTCTCAAAATTTCTCTATTTTGTCTTAGAGATGTTTTTCTTGGTCGACCTGAACGCTTTTTCGCAATCGTATTGTCACTTTTTGATAAAATTGCATAAATTACAGATCTGCTATGCTTCATTTGTTTTACAATATCAGAAACTTTAACATTTTGAGCCTTTAAACGCCAAATTTTAGCAATATCTGCAGCAGAGAATTCAACGTTGCGAGGCATTTTCTAACTATTCGACAATTGAAGAAAGAGCAGTGACTTTATATTTCGAAGTGGTTACGTCACAAGTACAGAACGCAGAAATTACAAATTTTTCTGATCCGGTGGTAATAAAAACAATTCCTTTTACTGTCCATATATTTTTGAGACAGCTTATTTTGAATTTTATTTTTTTACAAAAAATCTGTGTTATAAACATAACATTTCTGTATCGTAATAAACTTATGTTATGATTCCATATGCTAATTATTTTTTTCGTGATTATTGCTTTATTTTCTTAGCTGTCATTTAAAAAAATCGCTTGTCCATATAATTTTGAGACGCACTATATAATATTGACCTGTAAATGAATGACAAATGCTTTGCACTCCATATTCTATAGAAAGTATATTTTAGTGTACCTCAGAAATGCATATAAATTTCATTATGTTTGAAATAAGGTAACAATTAAAGTAAACAGCAAATGATTTTACCCTCATATGCAGGGCTTTACAAATTTGAAAAAATCTGGTAGCCAAGTATAAATTCTAGTCATCAGTAGAAAAAAAAAATTACCCCCCCCCCCTCCCCTTAGTTAAAAAAAAGACAATAAAACTAAGTTTTATAAGGAAACGTATCCAAATTTATATATCTGAAAAAAAAAAAAAAAAGATATATTGTAAAATCTGAATAATCGATATGTTCGGGAAATGCTGATTGCCGAATGCTTCAAAAGTCCGAATAGTTGTGTGCTACAAAATCTATATCTGATGAGAGAGCATCGATAAAATAGTGAAACCGGAAAACGATTTTTTGCCCATTTAGCCTGTCGAATTCAGTCAAATGATTCTGATTTTATTATTTCGAAATTTGTATTTAATGAACTCTCTTAGTTTTACCAAATTAAAAATAAAAGTTTAATTTTTTTCATGTTTGAATATAATTTCAAGTTTATTTCTGAATATTTTGTAACTTTGCGACATCTATAATTTGACATTTTACAAGAAATTTAATTAAACATTGTGACGTTCGCAGTAATATACATTGCTAAAACGAAAAAAAAAAAAAAAAAAAAAAAAGAAAAGAAAAACATTTTCCCGTGCTGGGATTACTAAACATAAAGGAATGAGCAGACAGCTGACGTTTATTTTGAAAAAAAAAAGAAAAGAAAAATATTTTTCCAACGTTCCACAATAGGAATGTAAGAATAAATAAATAAATAAATAAAAATAGCTTACCCTTCTGAAGGGCAATCAATGATTTTTTATTTCCATTTATTGCAGATAATAATGCAAACAATGTAATTATAAATTATCCTTGAGTAACAACCCAGTACCAGACACTTGTCTCCAAGACAGAGTGACGCTGATGCAAACACGTGCTAGGCGCCAAACATTTTAAGCCGGGAAGAAATATTTAGAAGATGCATATTATTTTTATTAAAATGAATTATTCTTGAAATTTTAATTAAGTTTTATGGATTTACTTCAAATGAATTACTTATAATCACTTATATGTTATTATTCTTTAAAATGAATGTGACAGATTAATAAATTTTAACTCTGAACACAACAATCTGATTTGAAAGTTACAAAAAAGCGTTAGGCCTTTTTAATCATTGCATCCAATTTTTAGATGTCACAGATTGGATTGACAATATTTCTTATTGAAACTCACCCCCCCCCCCCCCCTCCCCACATTCTCATCACGTGACATGCTAAGCCGACTAGAACGGAAAAGAATGGCTCTGTGTGCATAAAATGTAAAATACCTTTTTAATTTGGCTTTTCCATTAAAAGTACGAGAGATAGGGAGATTACCGCACGAGTAGGGGTGGGGTGTTGGAGAGACAAAATGTCGTTTGTGCTCATTTTTTAGTTCAACTTTTATAAAAAAATAAAAAATAAATAAGAAAGTCAGATTAAAAAACTTAGTGGCCAGATAGAAAAAGTTGGTCGCCAGTGGCGACCGCATTTGTCAAGCCCTGTTCATAAGTCATAATGTAAAAGAATTATTTTAAATATCCCTGTAAATGAACTATAAATACTATACACTTCATTTTCAATAGAGAAAAGGCCATAGTAAATATCAATAACATATATCAATTACAAGGCAATCCCTGTATTACGAGAGTTAGAGCATGGACAGATTGCAGACAGACAAGTCAAAGTCATAAACACATTTTAACTATGTCGGGAAAGTACTAAAAAGAGGTTACTGGTTTAAAAAATTTGGACACTAATGAAGTATCTAATACGGGTAGTGGAATTTTCCAGTTTTGTACTTTAGTGCTACTTCTATATAAATAAAGTACAATTATGGTGGATCACCTCAATATTTAAAGAGGAACAAATTTTAAAATATTCAATGCTAACATTCAATTTTGACACCTAAACCATATACAGACCCTGAGATTAACCTAAAGAATTTACACATATTTTATATATTACAATCTCAGTTATTAATACATTCAAGGCAGCTAGTTTTCAAATACGAAGCCTTATATATAAGCATTATCCTTGCATGTTGCATTATTTAAGAAAATTTTTTTGTGTTAGTGTTTATATTATGAATGTATATAATAATGGTACTGTTTGTGTTTATAATCAAACTATTTATATGCATAGGACACTAATTGTATAAATACGGATATTGTGTAAATTTTAAAGAAAAAACAAACAAACCCCAACATATAAAAAGCAAAAGTACTGCTCATGTGCGGAGTTATACAAAATCCAACAAAAGTGAATTTATGGCAGCCATCAAGAACGTGTTAATATGTCTAACACATTTAATTTTAAAGTGCTAATGTCAAATTACTAGAATTAGTTTTTTTTTTTTTTTTTAAATCAGTTCCCTTCTAATAAATAATTTTTACAAATTACTAACTAACACTGGAATATTTAAATTACTTTTTGCTTACTTCACATGAAAAAATCCACTCTTCCATGTAGCTGCAGAAACTGACATTACAGCTGTAGCCAAGATATCTTTTGTGTCAAGAAATTCATAATACTGGTAAAGAAAGATTTAATTTTGTAAAAACCTTCAAGTTGGTCACATTGAAGCTAAAAAACCTTTAGTACACTGTCCTTCATTTTCAATTAATGTATACATTAATAAAAGAAAGTTTTTGTCTTTGTGTGTGTGTCTGTTGACAATAGCTAGAGAAATCTATCATATGTATAGAGATCTGCTAATTTGGGTAAGGACAAACGAAGAAAGGTCAAACTGAAACTCAGATTTTCCATTTTTGATAATTAGCCGAGATAATTAAAAACCCTAATGAATGAGCTTCAACTTTTTGCAGTTCTCCATTGTTATGACTGATTCCAAGTATCTTGGGAGAATCCTCGTTTTTTCAAACAGGCGAAGGAAAAAAGGTTCTAGTCTTTCTTCATTTTCAAATTTCAACCACCTGGTCCTTTGTGGAGTTAAAAATAAACAGAAAAAATTAAAATATGAACGTTTTTGTTGTATCTTCTCAGTTGTAATAGTACATTTAGTTTACAAAGATATTAATATTTACTATTTCAAAAAACATTTATAGGTTTGCCAATTTTTCTGCTTCTTACAATATATAACAACTTTGGACATATACAATAAATAAAAGAACAGATTTTTCAAAAAATGAAAGTAATAGTGATTAACGAAGAATCTTCCATAATTTTGATTCAACTATACACTTAATAATCAAGTTGATGCAAAAGTTGGTAGCATTAATTTTTTATTTTAGATGAATAGCATATAGTAATGAATCAGGAATAATTTCCTTCCACAACACAATGATGGTTTTCTTTTACGAACGTGGTGTTTTTATTATAAATAACACAATGAGCTATGTCTCAGTTAAAAAATTATTTATATTAATACATAAAATGAAAAAGCCTAATCATAGAAAAGTAGATATATTATAAAATATTCTATGAGCAGCAAGCCCCTCCTACCCCCATGAAATAAGTAAGTAACTTACAGCTTCACCTTCCCGCCAACAATCATAATCAGTAGACATACAAATAGAAGCATAACACAGTCCAAGTTCATTGGCAAGAACAACCTAAAATATATAAAGTTAATAAAGAAATAAATTTTTCTAAATAAAAAATTCCTGATCATGTTAACTGAAATACAGTTATTACATTGAAAGGATACAATGTGGTAACTATAAAACATTTTAAATAGTTCACGACATAAACACAATTATCACATAACACACTTAACAAAAACAATATATGGAGGTAGATTGTATATAAGGGAACTCTTATTTCAAATTTCCTATTTTGAATTATTAATGTTTTGTATTACATTAACCTTAGTCTCATCAAAATGCATCCGACAATATTATATATTTATAAAGAAAAGAAAAAATTAAAATAAACAAGGAAGACACACACATATACATATATATATGGACTGCTTAATATCCTCGGCTTGTTAACTAGAAGACCCTTTAATTGCCTTTGGGGAATACTTAAATGAATCGGATGGGCACAGAGACCTAATGTCCATTCTGCACCTTTAACTGGTGCATGTCTGTTAGTACCCTTGCTTAGAACATGGTGAATGAACACGGATGGACTTCTTCCAACCTGCATTGGCCAGTATGGAGAAATTTGGTCACCTCTCCCCTTATATTATCCTGAATTAAAAAATAAAATCATGGTTCTCAATCCCCACAGATATGAATGTTAGGGTGCTAAGAATCATTGGCTGGTATAAGTTGGTGACCCTGGCTAAGTATATTGGACAATTCCTTTCTTTGGAAATCATTTATACAAACTTGAAGACTAATTGGAAAGAATCAACTGGAACAAGAGTTGAATATGCAGAGTTGTATAAAATGGTAAGGAAGTACATTACAGAAGATATCAGAAAATTTAACTATCATCATGTCAAGAAAGCTCTAGAAGATGACAAAGGATTTTTAAATCAGCTAAGCACAAATCATATATTAGAAGAAAAAGTATCTTTGCATTGAAGAGAATAGATAGAACAAATACTAAAAACAAGAATGAAATTGTAAGTATTGTCGAAAAATTCTATGACAATCTATATAAATGTGAAGATCAAAGAGAAAGCAACCTACCTGAACTAAGAAAAAGCATAATAGAAATTAACTCCAGTGATGACAGAGGAAATTTTTAGCCATTATTAAATGCATAAAAAAGTAAATTCCCTGCCAAAGAAAAGAAAAATCAATTTATCTTATCCAAGAAGCAGGAGAAGAATTTTCAAAAATGGTGCCATACTGTTTTTCAACTCTCTAGAGAAATCAGATATACCAGAAAACTGGAATAATGCTGCAATCATGCTATTTTACAAGAAAAGGGAGAAGGAAAACATTAAAAACTACCATCCAATCAGCTTACAATCAGCAATTAATTTTTCACCAAAGTTTTAATGGCGAGATTTGAATCAGTTCTAGACAGCTCAACCTGGAGAACAAGCAGGATTCTGAAGTGGATTTAGCACAATTGATGGAGAAACATAAGGGATATAATTTTGCTTTCTGCCATGCTTTAATTGATTATGAAAAAACATTTGATTCTGTCTACACACCAACAGTAGTAAAATTTCTGAAGGATGTTGATATAAACAAACCTTACATCAATAATATAAAGAAGATTTAGTACAAGAAAGCAACAGCAAGCATTCATTTGGACAGAAGAAAAACAAAGATCAAGCTTGGAAAAGATGTTAGACAAGAAGACACGATTTCGCTTAAAATTTTTTACTTATATCTTAGAAAATGATTTCAAGAAAATGGATTGGGGAAAAAAAAAAAAAAGAGGGGATTAGAATAAATGGGAAGCACCTAAGTCCTCTTCAGTTTGCTGATGACATTTTCATTTTTAATAACAGCCTTGAAGAATTGGAAGGGATGTAAAAAGATTTGGTAGAAGCTAGCACTACCATAGGTTTAAAAATAACTTTGGAAAAGACTAAGGTGATATTCAATTCATTGGCACTAGAAAAAGAGATTGTCTACAACATTGAGATTAAGGAAGTACAGAATTATGTGTACCTTAGACAGGAAATAACATCAAACACTATCATAAATGAAAACAACAGAATGGAAAATTATTCTTTATAATAATGAATGGAGTGCTTTTGGTAAGAACAGTATTATTCTAAAAAGTAACATGCCTCTTTGCTTGAAAAGAAAAGTATTTAACCAATATGTTTTGCTTGCAGTAACTTATGGAGTGAAAATATGAACGCTACTCAAACGGATTGTGCAATTATTTCAAAGAACACAGCAAAGTATGAAAAGATGCATGCTAAGCTAAGCATAACTATAAGAGACAATAAAAAGAATAACCTGGATAAGAAAGAAGTCAGATGGAAGTTTTTGACATCATGGAAATAATTAAATGATTAAAAAGGAAAATAACTGGGCCATATTGGAAGAAGACAAGACAATAGATGGAGTACAAGCACTCTACAATGGTATCCCAAAGGGGTAAAACAAGAGAGAAGATATCAGATAGAGCAACAAAATCAGAAAAATGGCTGGAGTTAATTGAATGACCAAAGTAATAAACAGGAAATAATGGCAAAAGCTGGGAGATCTACATCTAATGGTCGATTTAAAACAGTCTATGATGACATAACATATATAATATATCGCTAAAGCAGGCAGCCTGGGTAAATTTAGATATACTTTATAATTTATCAAGTTTATTTCTTATTTTAATCATATTTGTAATTATACATATTTACATCTATTGTTTATGTTATGAACTCGAAAAAGTGATGACTGTTTTAACAGCTTTATTTGGATTATTCATGTTCTATGATATGAAATACAAAAGTGACAATTATATTTGGCATTAAGTATAGAATAAGAACTCAATTTTATTAAATCATGCAATATCCAAGCAGCACACTTAGAAGTCTGAAATTTCAGTAAGTACCAGCTTTATTATTTATTTTATCATCACGACTAATATTAAAAGTGCCAACAAATAAATAAAGCCTTAAATCCAACATTACTAAACTTAAAGATAAAGTGAATTCTACAATAGAATAGGCAGATGTAGCTCTTTTAGAGCTGTATGAAGCAAAAATAGAGTCTTTTAAAAAAGGGAATTGAGTATAGTGTCTGATTCAATATTTTTGCATTGTGTTGATAAAGATGCTGATGAATTTATTAAAAGAAAAAGAAACAATACCGAAAAATTTAAGATTATATTAATTTGTTAATAAAAGAAAATTATTGCAGGTTAATGCCTTAAATAGTGAGTGAGAAATTTATGGTTAAAGATATTTTTCTTTCTGAGATAAATTACCAAAAATCACAATTTTTGTGCACATGTTTCACAAAAGTATATCACTAATAGATATATAATAGTAAAACCTGCTAAGATGGAATCACAGGGTTCAGGAATTCAAAAGATTTCTCTCAGATTAAAAATATAAACAGCACACAAACTGTACTGGTACTTTGCTTAAAAAAAAAAAAAAAAAAAAAAAAAAAAAAGCAGTGTAGAATGGAAATATTAAAAACTCGGTAAAAAATCAAATTCTTCCAACATTTTTGTCTAAAACTCTATAGCCATCTTCTGGGATATTCAAAGACATAACTGGTGATGTTTGCAGCTTGATGATAGGGAGGTGAGAAGGGCATGAAGGGAAATCCAAGAATGAAAAGAAGGGAAAAATGCACATAATATGCAGGAGCCATCTACCAATGGAAAAGTGAAACTAAACAAATTAAACAGTGAAAAGGGGGATTAAATACGTTATTTTCAAAAGTATCATTTAATCATCATTTAAAAGTATTCATTTAACATCCATATACTTTGGACGTTAAATGAAAAACTAGGGGGCTCATCCCCTTACTCGCTAACGCTCGTTAACCCCCCATGAATTGCGAAGCAATTCACATTGAGACCGCTTCGCTCGCTCACCCCTTTTTTTCAGCAATTCTAGCCGGAATAAATTCTACCATAAAACATTTGAACATATGAAATTGACAATTTATTTTAATGTAAAAAAGTAATTCTCCATTGAAAACACAACTGAAAATGCATTTAGTTGGCGCTACTAATGAGCATATAAATCATTTAAATACTATGAAAAAAGGATCTTTTGTACAGCACGACTTAAATTCATTAAAAAAAAAAAACTACATGATAGGAAGATAGTTTGTTTGTCATTGTTTAAATTTCGTTCGACATTTTATTGTTCCAATTGATTATAGATTTTTACAAAATGAATTATTTTTTACTTCATCAATACAGCAACAGATGGCGGCAGGTGATATCTAGACAGTTGATTTTTTTTTTCTCCGTCTTTTGAGTGAGTGAAATTCGTAAATGAATTCTAAATAAGAGTTGAGAATTCATTTGAAATTAAAGATATTACTTATAATTAAAATGAAGAATCATCTCAGACGCTTTGGATTATGTACATGTTATTTTATTTTTAATAATTGCTTTGAGTTTCATTCTATAGTTTCACTGCTCTCACACTGACCGCCATATTGGACGGAGGCGGAGCTGATCTAACAAAATCTAGTCTGTTCATTGGTCTGAGCTCTGCAAACTACAGTTGTTGCCAAACCATAAGTTACAAATTCAGCCCTATTTTCGCGCCACGTAAGACAAATATATACATAGATTGCCATTACAGGTATCTTTATTTCTTAAATTGATTTTGATTGACTCTTTAGCCATAGCTTTAAGTGGGTAGTTATACTGAGAAATAATTTTAGTGTTGTTGAAATCTACATTTATTACTTTTATTGTTGGCGTAGAATCTCAAGAGGGCAGTTGTTAATCTCCCAACTATAATGTCACACATATGCTTCTTTAATTGCTCAAAAAAACCTGTGTTTGGATGTAATAAATCCTATGATTATATTATTTAAAATATCCCATCTCACACAATCTTGCAAAATAATCTGGAAGGGGGGATCTAATTTATCTGAAAGCAAGTCAATCCATTTAGGGGGTGTTTTTATTTAGATTTCTTTCAAGTTCTACATAATAATAATAATAAAAAAGATTGAATGTGAGTCATTTGCATACATGTATTGTGGGCCCCTCGGGGTCTGCAGACCACAGTTTAAGAACTGCTGTCCAAGACTAATTAGAATTTTGGTATTTTAACTTTATCATATGATAGATTACTTTCATAACATCATCCTGCTCAAAATAAAACATCATTTAAAGACAAATGTGAAATAACATGTTCATCCACCCAGGGGTGCAGAAAATGTTTTTACTCCTAACATTTCCCCCAATCCATATGAAAATTTCCCCAAAATGTTATGATATGTTATAGGCTTACATAGACTTCTGTATTACTGTAGGTATAGTAAATTTTTCAACATACAAGTCGCATCTTTAAAAACCTATAGACTGAACTTGTAACATGCCTAGTTATTGGAAAGGTAAATTAAGTTAATGCAATGTAAGTTTTAATCTAATTCTTATGCCTAATATTTATTAATAAATGCACAGTTTTAACCAACAAATACAATGTTTTTGATTACCTTTTCTGATAAATTGTCAATTATTGAGAAACTGCAATCTTCCACTCTCTTTGTGGGTGTTGTCAATCATTTTTGATGTGTTGTAGATCCTGAATCTGTTTTTTGAAGAAAATCTAGTAAAATGATAAGTTCCACCATGAAAATGTCTGTTTAAGGATGCTTTTAATAGTTCTGTAGCTTTATGCACTGGTGGTCATTCCATGATATAAACTTATCAGATTTTAGGGTTCTGTTATAAATGTGTTTTCCAATAATAGAGCCAACAGATTCACAAACACAGTCACTAAATTTTCGAGCAGTTTTCAAGGAGCTAAAGTATTTCTGGTACCGATGTCTTGATCTAGAAGTGATGGTTTCTTTTCAGAACTTAGGATTATTTTATTAAATTAAGTTTTAGAATAATTTTCTTCAAAGTTGTCCATAGATTAAAAATATTTTTCTCATTATTAAATTTAAATTGTTTTCTATTTTTGCTCACCTATTCAGGGAGAGCTTGTAGTGAGTTTTCCACCAGTGATGGGTGTGAGATCTTCTTGATTTGATTCTTTTTCTAAAGTTTTCTCTTTCCTGATTTCTTTTTTGTCAGAAAATTATATCTTTTAAAATTGTTTTCTAAGGTTTTCTTCATTAGAAAAGAGCTTAGAAATTTTGAATATTGCAATTGCATAATTACTCCGGAACATCGGCGTTTTTGTACTCCAAAAATAAATTTTAACCTTTTTTGTCCCATGTATAAAGTTGACCCCCCCCTCTCCCCCCCTTTGAAGCAGATTATCTTTCCAAAATTTCTTGACTTATACTTGAGTATATATGGTACATATTATTCTCAGATCGATTTTGTAAAAGTCGCCATACAGATCTTTTTATTTGTAGGGAAACATTTTTCTATCTCGGGGAATTATGTAATTCATTGTTAAAATTGAAATCAATTGTATATTTTTCCGAAAAATTTCCCAGATGACTAAAATTTCTCCCAATCCTAGATCGCCGGATCGGACATATTCTGCACCCCTGCATCCACCCAGTTCTTCAGCTATCAAACAAATCTAAAAAGTGAACACTTTTTGAAAAGCAAAGCATTTCAATGCAAAAATAATAATGAATATTCTGTGTTGGACTGCAAAAGAATAATGATATGCAAACTAGTTTTACACACACTTTAGCTTTCATTTCCACAATTCAGAATAATAGTTGAATAAAATAGTTGAATCGGTTGAATATATGAAATATTTGTGCTTCTATATATCACTATTTTGAGTTGCATGCCTATCACATGATCTTATGTTTTACATACAGATTTTCCTCAATTAATGAGATTAATTGATCCTGTGATATTATCACACTATTCAAAATACATATTCAATGGGAAAACTATAGATCCACAGCCAACTTGCATTAGGATATTGTTTTTAATGTGGTATTGTTAGGAAGTACATATTACAGTTTTATTTGAAAGTTTTAAAATAAAATTAACCTACTTTGCATGTACTTCCATTAACATTAAACACAAGGACTAATTTAATAAGTGACAATCCAGAAACATTAAAAAGACCTCTGACTGTTATGCCATTGGCCAAATTTTTTTGTTAGATTTTTGTTTTATTTTCATAAAAATTTGGCGCCATTTGGCTAGCAAAATGGAATCACTCATTCTGTACTTTCCATACTAACTGAAGCTTTTTTACATAAATCAAAGAATCATCTGAAAAAATAAATAAATAAATAAATAAATAAAAAAAATACAGCACTAAGTGAGGGAAACTTCACTTGTTTCTTTGAAAATGAAATATAATTAAAAAATAAGTCCTCGCATTTTTCAGGATGGTTGCAATATATGCAATTGCAATAATATTGCAAAAATATGACCTACTTTAGAAATGTTTCAGACATAAGAAAATGTACACAGTCAAGATAAGACATTTAGTGTATTTAGTTTGAAGTAAGAATTGTAAAATCCATTTTAAACGGGAAATATAAAGGGGGAATAATAAAAATATAAAGTGAAATAAAAGTGAAAAGTGAATAATAAAGGGATTTTTCTTTTCTTCAATTTTATGCACATTTTCTTAAAAAAGATATCAGGGCAGCAACATTTCATCCTTCTGAGACCAGTACCCTGATCATGGTACCAGTGGATTAATTAAGATTTTACAAGTAAAAGTATCATGGTCATTCAATTAGGCATGAGAAAAATTATATAAAAAAAATATATATATATAACTACAAAATAAATTAAGAAGCAAAAAAAAAAAAAAAAAAAAAAAAAAAAAAACAAGAGGGGAAAATTCTGCTATAAGGCCGAATATAGATTGCCACACACGGTTTTTATTTAAAAAATAAATAAACTAGCTGTAACTCAGAATAAAAACGCAATGACAACAAACAATTTTAAAATATCTAAATAACAAATAAAAATTCCCCTGTTAAAGTGTTGAGTTGTTCAATAACCATTCGATTTAGAAAAATATTTTTCTACCACTGAGCAATTTTTTTAATGAAATTTAATTCGTGTTGCTATGGCAGCAGACGACAAAACGATATCTTTGGAATAAGGGAATAACTAGAAGAAAAAATGTTGTTGATGTTTGTGATAAAATGTTTTTCTTTATTTTTTAAAAATGTATATACATAATTCACTTTTATATTTTAACAGAATAATAAGTTTACTATAATTCGTTACTCATGCTATGGCCAGTATACACGATACACGTCGAGCCACATTGCCTTTATCATTATCTTTTTATGCGTAAAAGTTTCGCTACGGTACTCCATTGTGAAGTTTTGTAATTTTTGAAATCTAATATTTGAAAAACGACATAATCATTCGATTTGAAATTTATATCAAGAAAAATACAATTTTTTACCATTCTAACGCAGTTTGTAAAACAATTTTGTGACAAATACTTTTCGAGTTATTAATTTTTTAAGTAACTTCAAATGTTTCATTTTCCGAGACTAATCTGTGGCAACGATGGATTGCTGTGACTTTTCATAAACATGAAAAATGATAGAGATTGAAAGAATAAGCCACCCTGTGTGTGGCTAAAAAAAAAAATTCTGGTTACTATCTAAAATTTACTTATATGTGAATGACAACAATAACAAAAGAGGGAAAGGAAAAAAAAAAAAAAACCTGAAAAGTAAAATTTCTCTATATCTTGAAAATTCATTATAAACATGAGCTGAAAATTGAGATAGCCATACTTTTGATGATGCTGATTCTTTTTTATGTAAAAGTTAATGTGGACCATGATTCATAATTTTTTTTTTTAAATATGAATTTATTCATTATTTTCATAGTTAAACATACATTTTTTAATTAAAAAAATGCTTAAATTATGCTTGGGTCCATTGAATGCACTTCATTAAAAAAGAAACTTGTAAATTAGATGAAATTCGTAAGAAATAAATAATTGAAGTATGCATATTGCGTTATATTTAAATCATCGAAACAATGAATGTAACTTGTTTTTGCTTTTAAGAATGAACCCATGCTTAAAAATATGTAGTTATGTCTGACAGTATAAAATCTATCATTTTGTTAATTGAAAATAATATAATTCTTTGACAATTATCGTAGGCAACAAAAAACATACCTCCTAGGGGATGATGGGCTCAAAATATTTGGAAATTACTGGTTTAATAAATGAAAATATGTGTTTTATTTTTAAAATGTCATTGTATTAACTGACAGAAGTGTTTTGTCTTTATGAGTCTAAAACACCACATTTTTAAAGTAGAAAAAATGAAAGATTAAGCACCTTTTGAGCCTATATCTTGAAGCAAGATGTACAAAAAAGCAGCAAAAATTACATCATTTTGGTATTAAAACATTACATTTTCTAAAAAAAAAATATTTTTTTGTTCAAACTTTTTGGAAATGAAAAATACATCCCTTGATAATAAATTCTAATCCATCTTTTTGAGCAAAATTTAGTATAAGAAGGTCTAATTTCAGGAAAATACTGTTAAACATTAAATATATATATTCATAAGCAGATAAGGCATTTCTGCACCAGAGGTTAGTCATACAAGCAAGATCACATTTACAAAATCTAAATAGATATTTCTCAGAAAGTAATTTTACATTTTTATTCCTACAACTTGGAACACTGGCTTTCTTTTTACTATTATATACACTATTAAGTACTTCTAGTTAACATTATAGGTTTCCCTTGATTAATGCAGTTAATTGTTTCTGCGATAATACTGCACCAATTGAAATACACATTCAATTGGAAAATCTACAATAGATTCACAGCCAACATTCTTAAAACCTTTCTTAACTAAACCATTCTTAAATTCTTTATTCATAAACAATATAATAATGCACTACAATTGCACTACTTTAACAATATTGTTTTTGATGTGTTACTATTAGAAAGTACACATTGCAGCTGGATTTGAAACTTTAAAAATAAAATTTATCTAATTTACATGAACACATGCAACACACATCCATTAACACTAACATGTGTGATAATTTAATAGATGAAAATCGAGAAACATAAAACAGGCAATTTTATGCGCAATTCTATATTATAAGGACCTTTATTCAATTGTTTGCACCATTGGTCACATTTCTTGTCAGATTTTTGTTTTATTTTCCAAATAATTTGGCGGAAATCAGCTGGCAAATTAGAACCACTCATTCTATGATTTGTGCACAATTTTTCCTGCATTAATTGAAGGATCATCTAAGAAACAATTACACTAACTGAAACTGCATAAAGCAAGGAAAACCTGTACTTAAAATTATGCATATCAGAAGGTCTTATTTTACAGTTAAGAAAAATAATCTATCAGTAAATAAGGCAGCATACTTCTGGAACAGTAGTCATCCCAACAAGATCGCAGTTCCAAGTTCTAAATAGATGACTTTCAGCTTTAGTAGAAAACCTGGGACCTTCTATTATAACAATAGTGCCACTTTCATGATGAGGAATATTCAATTTCTTAGCAGTATTGATTAAAATCTAAAAATGTGTAATAAAATTTATCAGTTCAGCATGCTAAAAAGAAGTAAAGCAAAATTCTCTTACATAACAATAAAATATAATGTGCTGTCCTCTTAAAAAAACCCATTTTTAAAATTTTTCTCTATATAAAGTCCAATAAGGAAAGCAAAAAAATTTAACATGGCAAAATTTTTACAGCTTGTTATGACTAAGATTTTATTGTTGAGCATTCTTCATTTTATCACTTTATTACAAAGTGGCAGCCAATTAAGTGAGAATTTGAAAAAACCCTACTTTTCCAAAAAATAATCCATGTTGCCTGAAAAAAATACACAACTGACATAATTAGCTGAAAATAAGCATTTTATATTACATATTAATGGTTTAACATAAAAACAATAAAAAAATTATGTAGATCATTCTAAAATTCTATTATAACAAGAAAATTTGTAAAAAGGAATTTAAATGTTTTGCCAGAAGTCTGCAATTGTTATTTAAAATTATTTTGAAACTAAATAAGCACTCCTTAGGAATTTTTTAATATTTTTATTTTTCCAAATGGTGCATAAAAACAGAAAAAAAGAGGACTTTAGTGAAATATTTGATGAAGTATTATGGTGGGATTTTTTTAGGAAACATTTCGCTCTGGATTTTTTTTTTTAGAAGACAGCACAATATATATATATTTTTTAAATCACAGATAATAAATTGCTACATTACCAATTTATTGTTAAGGTATATTATGCAAATTTAATATGTAGAAAATACATTTGCTTATGTTGTTTAAACAGAGCTAAAACAGATTAATTTTTAATAAATTAAAAAGTTAATTGATTGCATGATCGATCATAAAACAGCAATGGTTACAATAAAACCAGTATATGTGCTTGATAAAGATGGAAATGCAGAGAAAAATACACAGAAAATTTACAAAACATTATTATTATTATTATTATTATTATTATTGAAGGGGCAAAAAGTGGAAATTTCATTTTTGAAATATATTATGTTGAAATGTTCATAACAGGTGGTTTCTGTTGTTTTTTCCTTTATATTTATTCATCTTCATGAAAACATTCCATCTCCGAGATGAAAACATTAATTTGGAAAATATAATATGTAAGATAATTAAATACTGCTTCTCTCATTAAAAATAAAAATTCATATGCAAAATTTTATCAATCTATCAATTAGTGAAAATGGCATTGTTGATAACTTAATATAACAGGATATCATTTGAAAAATGAATGCATTTTTACTATTCTATGTGCAATTTTTTCATATACCTTAAAGCACCATCCACCATAATCATAATGGTCATCCTTTTTTGCTTGCAGGCTGGAAACATGTGTTTTTTTATGTTAGGTGGACCGTACCTAACATACTATACTTACTCATATACAATAATGTAAAAAAAAAAAAAGAATGATTATAATGGTATACTACTAGCAAAAGTAATATAAAAAAGCAATATAAAAATAATATAATCCATATTAATTATATAAGCTCAATATTTGATATTAGAGTAAAACCTTCATAATTGATACTTTTTCAGTCTCCAACAAACATATTATTTGTACATTTTTTACATCTGAATAGCAAACAAATTCCACAGTCCTGAAGTGTCTTATATTTAGAGGTTTTACAGTTCTAACCCCAAAAGAGATATCATGCCTATTCATAGATAGTTCATAACTATTTATATTTAGGCCAATTTAAGTCCTATTATCACAATTAGGTTTTAGCATTGAAAAGTCTAAAATTAATTTGTATTTCAATATGTAGACAGACCACTATTCTTATTTAATTTATATAGCTTTAAGGAAGACACAATTCCTGATTATGATACTTTTTGCATCTTTGTAACCATTTTGAAAATAGAATATCGTGAGTACTGCACATCAGTGGCGGCTCTTCACCTATTTTATTTAAAATATTTTGCTTAAATATTCATGTTCTGTTTCTTTTTCCTATTTATTGAATTGGTATTTGCACCATATATTTAATAAATAACAATAATAAAGTGATCAACACAATAAAAGGAAATGCTTTCTGAAGTATTGATCTTAAGAGTGAAGACTCAAGCGAAGATGCCCCAAAACTACACTAGTTTTGTCCAGTTGCCATGGCAATGTGATGTCAGCAGCTAGGTTTTCTAAAAGCTACGACTATTAATGCCAGACTTATAGAAACTGTCAATCTGACGAGTTTCAAAAAGTGTATTATACATAGAGCTGAATCCAATTCTTAGCGATATTTAAAACTCAATAAAAATAATTAACAGAATTCCACAACAAATTAAAATATGAAAAATGAAATCCATAAATAAATACTAACTTAGAAAATTAACTGAAGACAGGTGGAATGGCTAACGACATGCTCTGCAAGGTTTAACTAGTTTTGTGTGTGCACAATGTCCCTTCCCCCCACCTGTCAAGACCAGATGGATTAAAAATACCAAACAGGTTGGAGACTAACTGATCAAATCCGCAAGTCTATATTGGCTACTCTGATATCTATCGATATACCATTTGTATCGAATAAATTATTCATCTTATTTTGATAACTTCTGTCTTTTAGCATTACTGTAAAAAAAAGAAAAATTTCGTCATCCACTTCATCAATATTTGAATTTAGTTTCACAATACGGTTTAAACAGTTTAAGTATATATTTCTGAAAATAGATATATGCACGTTGCTATTAAAGTTAGCATTTTTATTGCTTTAAAATAAAAAATCTGTATTATATATATATATATATATATATATATAAACTTTTGAATTCAAAACACAAAACAAGTTCTAGCAACAAAACTGACCAAATCTCCAATTTTTTCAAAGATAGGTAAGCATAAAGTGTATACAGAATACTATATAGTTAGTAAATAATTAACCAATTCAAACATCAAAACCAAAGCAGAGTCCAATTCAGAGACGGATCACAGCCAAACATACATAAAAGTTTTTTAAAAAAAATAGAAAATAATAAAAGATTCCAGCAGAAAACTAGTCGAATGTGCCAATCCCAAAACTTTCTTCTATCTCAGTCATGTTAATACTTCAAAATTTGCTATCACATCGCCAATAAAATCAATATTTTTCGCCATTCTGTTGTACGTCAGCTGCTTACGAATCGTCGGGTTACCGGGATGTGATCAACTGATGTACACTAAACTACGAAAAGTCCTTCTGGCCTGAACCGACAGGAACAGATAGCCTCCCTATTCCTTGGTTTTACGATTTTAGCTAATTTTACTGGAAAACACGAAGGTAAAATGCGTGAAACCTAATTAAAGAAGATTCAATCCCAGTTCTCGTCAACATTGAAGTTGAATGAGATAATCGCCAAATTAGTCCTCTACAGACAAGTTGGCTTCATTTGTGGCAACCTATTTTGGTCTCCAAATTTGGCATTATTTTGCCAACTGTCGCCAAGTTTGGCGAGAATTTGACATTGGCGAATATAAATATATAGTGATAAGCATATAATAGGAACAATGGTTACAACAATGAAAGAAAATTTGCCGAAACCATGTGAACTAAAACTCATAAATTAAACCCGTTTATGGATGAATCCTGCTGTCTTGTTTGAAAATGTCAGCCACCCTAAAATTTCAAACCGCTATATCTTATCCATTTTTTAAGATAGAGGCAAAACAAAAATTGTTCCGGATTCTCCAGATCAAGGCCGAACATTTAACAAAAAAAACTTTTAGGATTTCTAATTTTTTTTAATTTGCACATATTTTTGAATTTGAAATCTTTAAATGGTTATCACAGCACCCCCTTTCGTCGAAATATCCCCAAATTCTAATAGAACTTGCTTGCCATAGCCAAATACATAGAAAAAAAATGTTATTCAATTTGAAGCATAACTTCACGCACTTTTTGATGGTACAATAGTGAAAATGGAACAAAAATATCGATCACAGCGCCCCCTTTCGTCGAAATATCCCCAAATTCTAATAGAACCTGCTTGCCATAGCCAAAAACATAGAAAAAAAAATGTGGTTCAATTTGAAGCATAACTTCCTACACTTTTCGATGATACAATGAGGACGGACAGATGGACAGACATTTTGTAAAAACATGTTTTTCGGAATATCTGACCTCTAAAATGTGTAAATTCGTCGAAAACCGGAAGTCGAAAAAAAATTTTGATTACAATACTTTCTTCTATTATAGATAGAAGAAAGTAAAAATGAAATTTAGATATAAACTGATAATAAAATGGAATTGGGGAAAAAAAAAAAAAAAAAAGGAGTTCTATTGAATTCAAACCCAAACATCAATTTAAGGATGGCATAAATTAAGTAAATAAATAACATTTTAAGTTGATAAATAATTAATAAATTCAAAAAACAAATTACTGAAACACCAAATTAGAGATAACATAGGAATACATACATTATAAGTTAAGATAAAAGCAGAAAATAATAAATAAATAAAATGATAAAAGATGCAAGTAAAGTCAATCACAATTTGAATAAGAAATGGAATTTAGATATGAAATGAAATAAAAATGGAAATCAGAAAAAGACACGACCTATATATTAAACATCTATATTTTTTAAATATGAACCACAACTCATTACTGAACTGCCAAAATATGTTAATGTAAATTCATTTTAATATAATGTTTTTGTCTTAAAAAGATTTTAGTTAAAATTGACTGATAAATCTAGTGTTAAATAAACAATTTTTATAAATCAACTGAACACAAAATAGACTAATTTGAATAATACATAGCCAAAATTTTAAAAAGGCTAAATTCTTACCCCCCCCCCCCAACTCCAAAAAAAAATCATATGTTAAATAGAAAACCAGGCCTTAATTGTCTATTGCATTTAAATAACACTAAAATTAAAATAAGAAAAAATACATAGAAAGATTCAAATGCAATTAAAATTATACCTCACGAGTAGCAGGACAAAATGGAGTATGCATTGGTATGTGACAGACACCTTTTAAAGATGAAGATTGACCATCATAAAATGTACTATGTCGTTTTGTTGTTCTGAAAGAATTAAGAGCAAAACAATCTTTTTAGATTTTTTAGTACTTTTTAAGATATGATTACAGATTTTTATAACTAAAAATACGAACATTTTTATAAAATATTATTATTCAAGATAATATTATGCAGGGTACAATGATTTTAAGCAGATGATTAAAATCAGTATTTAAATTAGATGATTTAAAAAAAATCATTGATTGAAAGCTTACTGTAGAGACGGAATTTTTTTTTTCTGTCTGTATGTATGTCTTACTATAACTGTTGCAAAAGGCATCCAATTAGCTTGATATTTGATAAATACGGTTGTTAAATACCCGGAAATAGCTGTATACTTTTTGGTTAAATTTATTAAATTCTCTAGTATTGACGTATTACATCGGCCAGGAGATAAATCGTCAAAAGTTGTTGCGAATTGCCAATCTTGTTTATCGTTGCCACTCATGTTCAAAACAGTAATTTAACATTATTAAATACATAACATTGTTAAAAATGGCAAATAACATAAATAAATAAAATATAATAAATGAACAATAATATTGAAATATATATATAATATTGAAATATATATATATAACATTGAAATATATATATATAATTATTGAAAATATATTATATTGAAATATATATAATAAATAAATAACAAAAAACTGTAAACCATAATTTAAAAAATAAACTATAAATTATAAATTAAAAAAATAAACTTTAAACCACATATAGTAGTAAAAAAATAAGGGTTACTGTAATTAGTATAATTGGTGCCAAGCTTGGCACAGTTGAATTTAACCTGGCCCGGTTAATACATAAGTATCAATACTTTTGATAAATATAGAAAATTTTCTTAAACATAATACTTTTCTCTGGGTAATCAGACCGCAGATGATTTTGAAATTTTACCATTCATAGAAAAGAAAATGATGCATTTGGATAACTGATTTAAATGTTAAATTATGAATGCTAAAATTTCCTAATGGAGGTGTTAAAGTATTCTGATTAGTTTGAAATTTTGTGAATACCATATGTCAAACATTCTAAATTATTTATGTATTTTTTGATCGAATTTTGTGCAGGTTTTCAAAAAATTTAAAGCATTTTGAATTTCAACTTTATATTTCTGTTAATCAAAAGTGATTGTTTTTTATATTTTACTTCACCAGTTGCATAGCAATTATTTCACAACATGTCAGGGAAAAAAAAAAAAAAAAATCATTCATTGTGACTTTTCAGATTACAAAATAGAGCAAGCAGAGGCGACAAAAATGCTACGTCATCGAGTTACGGGATGAAATCATGATGCAGGATAAGATTATTAGGAATAGATTAAGGAATGACTGATCTGCCTCATCATATCTTGGTACAATATGAGTAGCAGAGGGTGTCAACTCGTCATTTTGGCGGTACTATCATGTCATCGAGTTACGAGATGAAATTGGTGCCAAATTAAAGGTTAAATATAGTATCCTACCAGTATATTCTATAAATATAGTAGTCCTACCAGGTTATGCCCAGGCAGAACAAAATATTTTTTAAATACTATATTTAACCTTTAATTTGGCATCAATTTCATCTTGTAACTCGATGATGTGATAGTACTGTCAAAATGATGAGTAGGAGCCCTCTGCTGCTCATACCATCCCAAGATATGATGAGGCAGACCAGTCATTCCTTAATCTTGTCCTACATCATGATTTCATCCCGTAACTCGATAACGTAGCATTTTTGTCACAGTCGCCTGGTCTAAAAGATTTGGAAAATTTAAATAAAATATAATATGGCTAATCTTCTGCATTCGAATCAATGAACAAGTTTAGCGTCAAACATGAATGATGCAAGCAACAATATAGTTTAAAATTGAAAGAGATACTATTAAAGAACTGTCATTAAAATCATTCTATTGCGTAAATCATACTTGCTATAATACGCTATTTGGCAGTGGACTTGATTGTGGAAGATTACACAATGTCTACACATAAGTGAATGTGTCAAAATTAAATTGCAAATGAACATTTTGGAGCATCACGGACGAAGTGAATAAGTAAAGTAGTATTTGTCCAACTCTGTAGTAGAAAGTTGAAGTACATAAAAATACAAAATGTACGAAATGCGTCCATGGTGGAAAAGTATCCTTTCTGTCACTATTAGTTTGTCGTGATTTGGGTAGAAATATATATATATATATATATATATATATATATATAATCTAACATTATTATATAGCGGATTTCAGGATGTTAGATATTGTGCGAAATGAGTTGAAAATTAAAATGTTTTGCCAAAATTGACATTCCTGATCTGAAAATTGTCTAGTTTTTAAAGTGATGTGAAAAAGTATTAAAATCTAAGATGAACATTATTTGCAATGTTTCTAAAGATATTTTGCCTGTTAAACAGGAAGAAACTTTAAGCATTTGTTTACAAGTTTAATTCCTTAAAGTATAATAAGCTTGTATATCGTAAGTTTTTATCAGGCTTCATTTAAAATTGCTATTTAATTAAATCTATTATGATTCACATTGTTATTTCTTTTGAGCAATCAGATTATTAAGTTTTTATATAAAATTTAATATGATAATCAAGCACAACAAGCATAAAAAAATTTCTCTTGGTAAAAGAATAATTCTCTTATTTATTTTTTTTAACAACAAATTGAAGTTGTAGGAGAATGAAAGAGTGATAACATATATTCAACGTCCATTGTGGGAAAATGTTAAGCATAGTAAAAGCTTCTTCAATAAAAATTTAAAGAATGTTTGATAGACTCATATACAACAAATAAAAACTAGTCGTTGGGGGCCACCGTAATACTTACCCATCATGGATATGCATAATGTAAAATATTAAAATAAAAATGTGTAAACTACTTATAAAATGCATTGCAATTCAAATAAAATCGTGGCTTGATGACATCATAAACTTTAAAGGCTCGATTACTGAATTGCTTGAAAGAGGTTTTTCCTTATAACTCCAAAAATAATAATCCTATTAACTAGTGGTTTATTGCATCTGATTAAGCGTCAAATTTCCAATTAAAATATATCTTTAAAGTGAAATTTGGATGAAATACAGGGTCATGAAAAATCAAAGAGTGTGGAAAATAGGATTCCAAATATCTCGTCAACTAATTATCCGATCGACTTCATGCTTTATGCAAAATTTATGTTTTTTTATTGTCTTTTATATTCATTTCTTAAAATAAACTATTTCGAAAATTTTTATATACCTTTTATCAGAACGAATATTTCGAGAGTCTGAAAAAAATAGTTCCGGTTAATCGTGATTATTGAAATGAAATAGGCTTCTTCCCATTATTACCTACTAAGTACATACCAAATTGCAAGTATTTATCTCAATTTTTTCGGGAGATAGAGCGTTTACAGACACACAGACGGACGGCAAAATTTTTTTTCTAAAAATATGTTTTTCGGAATCTCCAGTGTCTGAAACGTGTAAATCCGTCAAAAATTTTTTCCCGATTTTCAAAACGATTACAAGACTTACCCTATACTACGTATGATGGGTAAGTAAAATTAATTAAGAAAAAACACAAAAGTTTTCTTTCTTCTTTTTTTAATTCAAAGCACTAAATGGATAATAATGCTGATATTTAAATATTTTGAGAAGTTAATGTGGAATGTAGATATGAGTGGTCATTCTTATGATATTTAATTCACAGATAAGTTTTCTTTTCTTTCTTTCTTTTTTGTTAGCATATCTAAACCTAAGCATATCTAAATAAGTTAGCATATCTAAATCTAGTATACACACAAGTGTAGACTCAAAACTTGTGAGTATACTAATTTTACAAAGTACACGAGCAGAAAAAGACCTACAATGATATTTCTTTGATTTTTTATTTGCACTATTAACTAATGAAATTATTTATTTGCAGTTTTTATTATTTCTTTTTTCTATAATTACTAATTATAATTTTATTAATTAAAGCATAAAAATGTAGATTATGTTCCTTACTATTATCTAATCAGTAAATCTCCAGATCAGGAGCCTCAACGTTAATTTTGCCAAGACATTTTAATTTTCATCCCAATTCATACAATATCTAAAGCATCATGAAATCTGCAATTTAATTATGTTATCTGTATATTTCTAAGCATATAAAATTTCCCAAAGATTCAGAAATCTAATTTTTAAGACTTGTTATATTAAACATGATTTCATGCAATTATGCACTTCAATTGCTTATTGTTAGAATTCTTTAGAATAAAAATGTACATCTCTTCAAAGGGGATTTGCACCCCCCCCACCCCCCCCCACACACACTCGTTGTCTCATTGAATTTATGCTTGCAATTGTCAATAATTGTGCTATTTCAAATTCCTAGTATATCTACGAGTGTGTTTTAAACTGTACTTAATTATAATAAGTGTTGTATAGGAAATTTGATCCTCTCTCAATAAAATACTGACATATCTGTCATCCATGAAACATCAGCATTTGTTCTAAAAGCTGGATAAAATCTCATATAATCTCATGTTACATATAAAAACATAATTTCACCTTGCGAGACATATATCTAATTTAGAAATCCAATGTTTTCATAATTTTTGCTCGAAAAACCAGTTTTGGTTTAATTCATTAAAAAAATTTACAGTATTTTTATTTCATTTTCATTTAAAAAAAGATCTCTTATCTAAATAAATCCAAATCTATTGCAAGAAGTATGCTAAAATCACACCCAAAAATGCTTTTCTTCAAATAAAATGTAATTTTAGTTTAAATATCCTCTTGTGGTAAACCAGCTTGGTCACTATGCATTTCTACATGATATTTTCTAACAAGGAGAGGGCTACAATCTGGATAACATTTTGATTATTTTTATATATGTTGTAGGGTAGAATCTCCTTAGTCTCAGGTTCAATGGATTTTATACAATGCTCCTTAGTTCTCATGAAATAGGGGATCTAATATTATAACACAACACCCTAATTTCCAGTCTTATAATCCATGGATCAAACGATCATGTTTTGATCTGGAAATTTTATTTTACAAAACGTAACTTACTAAATCACTGTAAACATTTGACTTCAATTATTGAATAAAATTTCTGGGTCGAAACTTAGATACAGTAATTTACGGTGTATAATCCGTGGAACAAATAATCCTGTTTCGACACAGAAATTTTATTCAATAATTGAAGTAAAATATTTACAACGATTTAGTAAGTTACGTTTTATAAAATAAAATTTCCAGGTCGAAACATTATTGTTTGATCTGCAGATTATATGCCAGAAATCGTGAGATTTAAGTTGGGTTTTAATATTTCCTCTATTTCTCAAGAACTAAGGAGCATTGTATAAAATCCGTTGAACTTGAGACTAAGGAGCTTCTACTATACAACATATATAAAAATAATCAAAATCTGCGATTACCAAGATTGGCCCTCTCCTTGTCAGATAAATTTAGTTACTGTTTTCTCCACTAAATTAAGAAAAACCAATAGTGTCAAGAAGGACACTTTTCCACCATGGAAGCACTTAATACATTTTGTATTGTTATATACTTCAAGTTTCTGGCACAGAGTTTGATAAATACTACTTTACTTACTAACTTCGTCAGTGATGCTCCAAAATGCTCATTTGCAATACATTAACTTGTGCATAGATATTTAAATCTATTGCATAATCTTCAGTAATCAAATTCACTGCCATTTTAGCAAGTGTAATATGCACAATAGAGTAGTTTTTGTGACAGTTCTTTAATAGTATGTAGATTAATTTAACAAATTCATTCTTGAATATTATTTTAAAAACTATAAGAAAAGAAAATCAGTAAATTGAGAAACAGCTTTCAAACAAATTACATTTAAACCAGGGTTGCTGTCTTTTAACCAGACTAGAAAAATAATTAAAAAAAAAAAAAAGCCGGCCAACTTTTATTTAAAAATGTGCATCAAGCATAGATTATGAAACGCTTTCAAACACGTTCCGAAAACCCAGTTTCAGCAATTAACAACTAGAGACGGAAAATAATCCAAATTCTTTTATTCAACCCTATATATTATATATAGATTTGTATATAATATACTACATAGTATGCAAAAACTGTGTTGTGTTTTTCTTAAGTGATAGGAAACACATAACATAGTTGAAAATTACCATTCAGCAATGTCTGTCAATAAGCAGAAATGCATTATAATTCTTTTGTTCGGACCTGTACATGATCTGTAGCATTTATACACATCGGGTAATATGCAAAAAATTAGTTAAATTTAAAAACATATATCAAAAATGAAAACACACTTTCAACAATTATTGCACAAGTACAGTACTGTAACAGAATTATTTTGTGCATCCCTGTAAATGAATGGTAAATGCTATGAACAATATATTCTATAGTAAGCATCTTATAGTGAACTTCTTATAATGTATATCAATTTCAATATATTACAAATAGTGTAACATCATTAAAATACACTGCAAATTCCCCCCCCCCCATTGACCATAATGTAATGGAATTCTTTTGAGTGCTCTTGTAAATGAACAATTAATACTACACACTTTATTTTCAATACAGAACAGACCATGGTAAACCTCAACAACATACATCAATTACATCACAATCCAAGTATATTTAAGCAAATTAGAATATGGACAAACAGTCAGAAAAACTTAACTCATAAACACTTTTCAACAATGTTATATTAAATAATGTATTTAAATAAGGGTGGTTTACAGCTAATTCATATTAAAATTGCTTTAAATTATTTTTAATGCACTCAAATATTTTCTACTAAAAATTTTATAAATTTCATCAAATAAATAAGTATTTATAAACACTAGAAGGCAACTATGAAGACATTATGTCCAAGGTTGATAAAAATCACTATTTAAAAAAAATAAATAATAAAAAAACAATCAGATTTATTTGATTTAAATCAGTTTTTTTTAATTAATATTATTTGTGTACTGTTAATGTGTTTATTTATTTTCCCTGTATAGATTTACACATGTCTATTAATTTCATTACAATTACTAGATAAAAATTAAAAATAATTTAAAAAAAAATGTTGAAAATAAATTTAGAAGATTTACTTAAAACTTAAAATCATATTATTCTACTATTAAATTGTTATAGATAAGATATACTACCTATGTGTGTTTTGTGTATAAATTTCTAGTTAATTTAAGTTATTAAGCTTTTCATTAAGGTATTACTCCAATAATATATATAATATCTAATCACATAATAAATGCAGCAAAGAATGCCCTCTCTCTATATATGTGTGTGTGTGTGTGTGTATTTCAACTGATTCAGATTTACTAATGTTATCTTTAATACATAGACTATAAGTTTTTTTTTTTTTTTTCCCCACAATCTCCACCATTTCTACACTACAGGGTTTGCATACTGCTTTCACACCACACCTTTTCCAGAAATAGTTTATCTCTCCCCCCCATATAAAATGAAGCAACATTGGATCTTTCTTTCTGCCAGCCATTTTTCTTATGTATCAATGTATCCAAAAGCTTTCTGTACTGAGTATTAGTAAATGATATTATTGTCTGAACTTCTGCTTTAGTCACACTATCTCTATTATTAATTATTACAAAACAGCTACAGGATGCAAGGTAATCACATAACTAAAAGTACAAAGCTATTTGTCAGTGTTATCCAGCCATTGGCAATTTCAGCAATCAATCATGCTTACTTAACAGTAGAAATGATTGTTTAGCTTAAATATAAGGTATAATAACATATCTTATATTTTTCATTGCAGTAAGCAACAAATTCTAGGAAAGGAAATGGATCAGTCACAGGGAATAAATTATTTTCAGTTACAGAAGAAACATGAAACTGGAATTCTATAATTCTATGTTAGACAAACAGTCTAAATATTTATTATGTTACAATTTAGTCCTTGTATTGATCATATTATATTATGATCAACCATCAACATATGGGATATTGTAATTTGCAGGTCAAAGCAGCTAAACATAAAACAAACTTGTGAGTCACGTATAATCTACTTTAGAGGAAGTAACTCGTCACTGAAAATACTATTATATTAAATATTTTTGTATTGAATTTATTATATATTTAACTTTAGCTTCAGCATCTAACTTGCAAAAGTGAAGTGATTGTCTAGGAAAGACAAAAGTTTAAAAATGAGAGAGCATTTATCAGTATTTATTTTGGGATGCACTGTCGATAAATAATATTTTGCATTTACTTTCATAAAATAATTATTTTCAATTTATAAAAGTTTTATGTAACATTATTAAGAGGTATTTTTTAATCTGATATGAATTATGACATTTATTTGAACACGAATGATTAATTTTATCCTTATTCAGCTTGTAAATATCAATGTTAAAAATACTGATTTAAATCAAAGATTTAAAAAAAAATCATTTGATTTAAATCAAAGATAAAAAAAATCATTTGATTTAAATCAAACAACCCTGATTATGTCTGAAAGAAAAAATATATACATATTGAGAAGAACACATTAAATTAGACTCCAAGGTTGTGTTTTTAAATTCTATATTACACACATATACTATACATTTTATAAAAATTATATTTAATTAAACAATGACAAAAGGCTACTCCTGAAAATGGAAATAATATTCTAACATACTGTTATTTACTTTTAAAATTGATTAAAACTAAATAATTTATTTGTATTTAATAAATGAAATTATCTGATATAACACTTGAGAACATCCATATTTAGTTAGTGATCAGTGCAGTGGGTTTTGATGACTTACAAAAATGATATAACTAAAAAGTTTTTTGCCTTTTCTGCTACTAAGCGATGATATAACTTACTATTCCAGTTAAGCCTACATGAAGAGATTAAATCATCGAATATTCAAATTAAGAAGGATATAATATTTGAGAAGATTTAGTACATGTATAGGTGTAGAAAAAAGAGAGAACTATTAAAAAAAAAAATGTTCTCAAAATAAAACTTGTTGAATTAAAATTTTGAAAAGATTGTTGCTATTTAAAAGTTATTCATGCATATGTAATAATACTGTTTTTAAAAGCGAAAATTAATATTTTTATTACATTACTTTATGCAGGATTTTAAATATTTATGAGAAAAAATAAAAATTGTATATCAATAGCCCTTTCTTCATCCTTCAAGGACTCTAGTTTTTTTAATTTCATTAAGTAATAAAATATGTAACTAAGCAATCATTGGCCTATTTAATTATTTAAAGACATGAACCAAATAAAGCAATTGATATGCCTTTTTAAAATTTAGCTGACCTATTTGCAATTCTGACTACAAATCACAAGCATTATGTGTTATTCCAATATCTTCATTATTGGAATAACACATATTATTTCAATGTTTTCATTATTGAGAAATTAGGTTATTTATTAAATTCTAACTCAATTAAATGTCTTTAAAGTTAATTAAAAACCACTTAAAAATACACAGTTTATAGTTAAAATGCTTCAATGTATAAAAGCCAATTTTGACCAAAAAAGGTCAGCTAAAAACAAATCCCCTCCCCCTCTCCCTATTCAACAATGTAAAAACTGAAATTGTGGGATGTTTAGAAATTTAAAAAAATTGCAGTAAAGGTGAAATTTATTGGTCAGGTGTAGCCACTGTCAACATGATACTCACGGACAGACTTGTATAAAACCAAAAACTTTCTGCACACATAAATATTGGGTCAAAAATTTTCTGAAAATTAATTTAATGTTTAATAAAATTACGTGTTATATTATTTTGATGATATGAATTAAAAACAGTAGTTTAAAATAATTACCATTTAAATTTAAAATATTAATTAAAGAATAATTATTTTGGTTAAAAAAATAATAAAACTAAAAATCCATGATAGGAAGAGCTGGATTCTTATCAATTATTTTGTCAATGCATTTAGAAACAGCCCAATCCATAGTATTTTGACCCCTTGGCAAGCATCTGTAATGTCACAACAATGTTTGCATCTTTAACCCTCTCGCTGACAAGCCCGTGTTAATATGTTCACTAAGCTCCAGTTTATACTGCAATATAAGCATTTTTTAAATTAATATAATTCTATATATATAATGTATTTTTAATACATTGAGTAATGATTGACCAGCTCAAGGTTTACATTCATATATATAATTAAGTTTTTTTTTATATAATTTTGAAATAATAATTTTTTTTAGCATTTAAAGTAAAATACAGAGAAAACAACATTACAATTTAGCCTTTTTGTTGGACAGTCAGAGGGTTAAACTTTGAATTTTACGCAAACAGTAAATAAATCTTACATAAAATTGGATTTTTTTTTATTATTATTATTAAAACAAAAACTACATTTTTCTTTTCTAAAATTTTTTCTGCAAAGTTCCGAATTTTTCAGAAATTTTTTTGCATACGGCATGCGTCTATATTATACAACTCTGCTCACGGACATGTTTTTGCATTATAATATAGTTATTTTTTAAAAAATTATGTGAAAGGGAAAAAGAACAATCAATAATAATTTAATAACTGGATAAAAGTAACAAAATCAATATCAGTTCATAAAAATATAATATAATAATAAAAAATATATACACCTGTCAACAAACTGGTCGACAAATATGATATCTCCTGGCTTTATTTCCTCTTTTAAAGAACCACAGGCATTTGTTACTAAAATATGGGTACATCCTTGCTCTTTCAAAGCAAAAATATTTGCCCTGTAGTTGACATTTGTAGGCATTATGTCATGTTTCCTGCCATGCCTAAGAGAAGAAGGAAAAAGGGAAAAAAATTAAATCTTCTAGTATGATTTTGTACGTAATACATACATAGCTCTAATAAAAACCAAATTGTATTGCCATTGTACAGTAAAACATGTTAATTTTGAATACAAAGGGAGAAAAAAAAAGGAAAATTCTATTAGTGGTTAGTGATCAGTAGTAGCAATTTTATTATTTTCTGTTTTTTAAAATATATTAAATATTTATTTATTTTTTTGTCAATTTCTGTTTAAATGAGGTTTTTATTATAGATACGTTTCATATTTATAGGTTTTACTTAAATATATATATATATATATACTAGGGGGCCTACCCCCTGCGAGCTACGCTCGCCCACCCCCACTTAGACTTCGAGGCCTCTAAAAACATGACAGCGTGCTTTGTTTTAAAAATATTGGTAAATCTGTAATTGGGTTGCCATGCTTTTAACGTTTTAATGGGGCATTTTTTGATTATCATGGCCTCATACACAGCTGTTGTGACAACTGACGACTGTTTTCGGGATTGATAAGTAAAATCAATTGCAACTTGAATACCAGCTTGTATAAAATGGTTAGGTTTAAATTGTGGCTACCTCTCGGACTTTTATAACAACGATCTGTATTCTATTCTTCCTTTGCGTTTAAGGATGAGAAAAATGTCATCTACTTGTGAATAATATTAAGAACCACGGTATTGAAAAGTAGACATTTTCAGTAACAGGTTTTAATTTTCTCTCTATTTTAGTGCACCATCATGCATATTTTCATGTTATTTTAAATATGTAAATTATTTATTTTAATTAATATGTCTATACGAATTTTCTAATAATTATTTATCATACAAAATTAATTAAATGTTTTGTGCATGCATGCTTGCATTTATTCGGCATCAATTGATGAGATATTTAAACAAATTTGCTATCCGCGATAATTTTACACCATGTTATGTCACTTGAATATTGTCCATAAGAAAATCGGGTACTTTTCCAGTATAGGATCCTTTGCTTTTAGGTTTGGCGTAATTCGAGCTTCAAAAAGGGATAGATTCATAAATATACATAGATTTGTTGCCAAAAGATTTGAAAACAAACCCAATGAAATTTCAGTGTTTTTCTATTATAGGGGTCTTGACGCTTTTTTAAAAAGCTTGGCGCAATTCGGGCATCAGAAAGTGAGATTTGGTGCCAAATGACTTAAACAGCCATGGAAACAAATTCGACGATTTTTTTGTTTATATGCGTATTTTAATTATACGTATATTATTATTGTTTTTTCTATACAAATTACTTCTGATTATATATAAAATAGGATGAATGATATTTTACGCTAAACAAATTGTATAAATATTGAAAAAATGCTTCTGTATACGAAATGACAAAGTGAATAGGTTGACAGAAAGTATGTTGCCAAATTTCCTTTTATGCTTGTTTGTTTATACATGTATTTATATGTATATATACAATTTATTTATAATTGTCTTTTAATTTACCTCTTTTTGTACATAAAAATAGATAAATGGCTTCTTTATATTAAATAAATTGTATAAATATCGAAATAATTGCTTGTGTATATCAAAAAGCGAATAGATTGTTAGAAAAAACATGTTGCCGAATTTTAATTCATCGCCAAGGTCACTTTCTGTATCTCACGAAGGCCCCTAAATTGGAAAAGAAACGAAAATCATTTTAATATATAACGTAATTTACACCTTAAGTGTGCTTCGAATATAGTAATTTAATTATTTGTAGTTTTTCCTTATCTTTGTTATTTATGTGTAAACATATAATTAATTATTAAAAAAGTAATACTACTGAAATATTCATTTGTTTTAAACTTTAATAGCATTTTTCTAATATATACGGAGCATTTTTTCCCTTGCTGCCAATAAAATAGAGAAAGGAATAAATATCATTTTATCATAATTGATGTCATATTCTCATTAAAATTGGAAAGAAAACCAAGCAGGATATTTTATTCTCCTTCCGTTCAGTTGGGTAATTATTATTTTATATATTCGTTTCAAATATCCGAATTAGTGATTTTATAAATTCGTTTAATTAAATTTTACAAAAAAATAACAAAATGATATCAATAAATAATAATTACTATTATTTCCTCCCCCCCCCCCTTTCTTTTGCGTTTACATAAATGACGTCATTTGGACGAATTTATTCAAAATATTTTCAGTTTATAAATTAAATTAAATGCTGACAGACAATTGAATCCTGACGATAGAAATGTGATTTTTTTTTTCAAATTTTCCTGAAAAACATAATTTAATCACAATCTTGTCTTCATTATCGATTGAAATGAAAGATAAATTCAATTTCAATTTGAAAATGACGAATAAAAAGAAATCAATAATCCCTATCGGGATCCTTTTCAATTTTTTCCCTTTTTTGTCACAAAAAAACTGAGTAATTAGTTGCCATCATTACAGATATGTCATTAAAATTCGAAAAAAATTAATATCTCGAAAACGAATTCCAATTTCAAAATTGTATTACCAGTTTTGACATCCGCGGATTTTTATGGATAATTGGTATTAATTTCACCATCAAGCGTTTAATATTTTATTAAAAATAGCCCTGAAACATAATCAGTCGTTTCATAAAATCGTTTCATAAAATCGTTTCACAAATTCGTTTCATTAGGATTTTATATATATAGGGTAGATATATATATATATATTTATAATAAATATAAATTTTTACTTAGACATTTGTTACTTATTTATTAATTAAAAATAATAATAATAATAATTCTCCTTTCAATACATTTTTATTTTATTTTACTATAACATTAAGTGAATGAATGACTAATGAAATTAGTAAATGACTTATTTAAACATTTATAATTATTAAATCCATATTATTTATTAAATTCAGTAAAACCTGTCAAGATGTACATGATAAGCATAAAATTTTATTGCCATTGTACAGTAAAACATGTTAATTTTCAATATAAAAAGGGGGGGGGGGAATTTCATTAGTGATCAGTGACCAGTAGTAACAATTTTTTAGCTGCTTTTTAAAATATATATATACCTTTATATTTTGCCAATTTCTGTTTAAGTGAGGTTCTCATTATACATAAGTTTATATTTACAGGTTTTACTGTATTTAATAAATAAAATATCTATAATAAATATTAGTCTTTAATTAGACATTTTTTACTCATTTATTCATTTTAAAAATATATATAATTAATTTTTCTTTTAATACTTGATTGTTTTCATTTTATTTTACTCGTGCTTATAACATTAAGTGGATAATTATAAAATTGCATTAAAAGACTAATGAAATTAATAAATGACTAATTCAACCTATTATATTTAATACAAATACATATTATTTATTAAATTTAATAAAACCTGTCAAGACATACAAAATAAGTCTATAAAAGAAAAACAAATTGCGTACATCTTGAAAGATTTTATTGAATTTGTATTAAATATAACTGGTTAAACAAGTCATTTATTCATTCATCATGCAATTTTTTAATTATTAAATATTATAGGCAGGAGTAAAAAATAAAATAAAAATGATCATTCAGTGTTTTATTCATCAATTTATTTATTTATTTATTATTATACGCTAATTATTTTTTAAGTGGATTTATGTTGTAGAGAGGCTCTATTTTAGGGATATTGTATATGTTGTTCAGTAATGATTACTGATTAAAAAATAATTTACAAAGTTTCTGTTGCAATTTTGTCCCGGTTGAAGATAGATAGATATATTTATCTTAATTTCCTTGGACCCTTCACAAAAAATTTTAGCCTAAAACAGGATCTTTCACAAAATCCTTTGTTATAAAAATAGATTTTTCATAAAACTTTTTCACCTCCAAACTGAATCTTTCACGAATTTAATCATTTAAAAATAAAATCAGACCTGACATAAAACAGCTGAACTTGTCAAAGACACATTCGTTGTCACATTACTTAGTTTTTTTTTTTTTTTAAATACATAAAGGACATATATATATATATATATATATACAGGAATCTGAATATATTTCAATTATTTATCAAATTCACAAAATTTCAGGCATCGAAGCGGTCTTTATTTTGGCCACTACTAATTTTTAAAAACTATTTCCTTGGACAAATGTGGAGATTCGAACTAATGTGGAAAACCTAGTTCAAGACACATGCAGAAGCTTAAAAATATATAGTATAGGAAAGGTCATACCATACATCCATGTGACAAATATTTTAAACTACACAATGATTAAGTTAAAAAATAGTTGTACTTAAAGTCTGTAAAAAACAAACAAATACATGTGTGATGCTCACAGTTGGTTTTGATTTTGTCTTATTGGAGATTGAAATAAATAGCTCCTAGTGACATACAATGAACAAGTTATTTTGTAGCAAAAAATAATAAAGCAGGGATTGTTTAGGAAAAAATTAGATTCTTCACAAAATTTTTCTTCTTAAAACAGAACCCTTTACAAAAATGTTTAACCCAAAACAGAACCTTTCACAAATTTAATCATTTAAAAATAAAATCAGACCTAACATAAAACAGCTGAACTTGTCAACAAGCACATTACTTAGATTTTTTTTCTTTTTTAACACTTTCCAACCTAGTTGAAAAGTGTTTATGACTTCGGTTTGTCTGGCCGTCTGCCGTCTGGCCGTCTGGCCGTCTGGCCGTCTGCCGTCTGCCGTCTGTCCGTGCTCTAACTCCCGTAAATATGCTCGGATTGCCCTGCAAATTTTATATGTTATAATCGTTATCTATAGCATGTTCCCTATTTCAACGGAAGTGTGTAGCACTTATAGTTTTTTTACAGGGACACTCAAAAGAATTCCGTTACATTGCGGTCTATGGGGAAAAATCATTTGCGGTTTATTTAAATAATGTTTCAATACTTTAAACGCATTGAAATTTATATATATCACTAAGGTGCATTAGAAGAAGCTTAATATGGAATAGGGTGTGCATAGCACTTATACTTACTTTACAGGGACAGTCAAAAGAATTCCGTTACATTACGTCTATGGAGAAAAATCGTCTGCGGTTTATTTAAATAATGTTTCACTATTTTAAACGCATTGAAATTTATATAAGGTTCATTACAAGAGACTTACTACAGAATATTGTGTGTATAGCAGTCATCGTTCATTTACAAGGACACACAAAAGAATTCTCTACTGTATGTTAACAATAATTCCTGGAAGTGCGTTTTAAGTTACTGAATGCGATTTTAATTTTAAATCGCTTTTTGTATATTACGTGGTGTGTATAAATTCTGTAGATCCTATACAGGGAAGTACAAAAGTTTGGGAACACATTTCCGTATTATTTAACTCCAGACGGAGAATTTTAAACTGTGCTACGTGTTTCCTAACTGAACTAAAATTTAGCATCCTATGTAGTATATATACAAATCTATATATCCTATACAGGGCTGAATAAAGTATTCGGATTACTTAGATGTTATCTTTTAGCTTATAAAAGAGTATGATTCGTAAAATTATTTTGGAAGCGTTGGAAAGTGTTACATAATCTATGCTTGACGCATGATTTTTCGTTCTTGTTAAATAGTGAAAATGACATATGATAACACTTTTCTAAATAATAACCATTAAGTCATAATGAATAGAAGAAAGTATATTCAACTAGGTAAATTATATCCAATGGTTGGAGTATCATAGTTGAGATTTTTTCCAACAGAGCAAAAATATGCCAGGACCAGGACTCGAACCTGGGTACTTTGGTTTGCCGTACCAACGCTCTCCCGACGATATCCTGGACTGGCATATTTCACTCTTATCTGTTAGGTGCTATTTCAAGATTCATCATGTAAACGTTATAGTTATAGCTCGGATGAATGAAATTAGTGCAGCAGTTCGCAGCCTTGTCCAACAAACAAGAGTGAAATATGCCAGTCCAGGATATCGTCGGGATAGCTCAGTAGGGAGAGCGTTACCAAAAGGTAGGGCAAACCAAAGTATCCAGGTTCAAGTCCTGGTCCTGGCATATTTTTGCTCTGTTGAAAAAATCTCAACTATGATACTTTAACCATTGGATAATAACCATTAAACCACATAAATAAATCGACAATTTATAAACCGATAACTATAATATAATACATAAATATATCCAAAAATTTAAGATTTTCAAATTTAAATGAGTGGGGAAAAATACTTAAAGATATGTAGAGAAAAAATCAAATATGCAGAAAGTGAAAATTATTACAAGGTACAAGAGTAATTAGAAACTTATAGAGTGTAACACTTTTTCAAGGGCAATATTCCACTAATATAAGTACAATGTAATTGATTTCTGTTTGAGTTAATAGCTAAGAGCTTAACAGTAACTTCAAATTCACAAAATTTCAGGCATTGGAGCAGTCTTTTTCTGGCTACTACTAATTTTTAAAAACTATTTTCATGATAGATTATTACAATAGTTGCAAGCACATCATGAAGTGAATTTCCATCATGACATTTGCAAGAGAAATCTAAAACAAAAAATTTTGTAAGGGAATAGTGGAGATAAAAAAAAGAGACCTTTCCAAAGACTGAAAGTCTGACTAGAATTTTCACAAATATAAAAAAAAAAAAAATTCACAATTTCACAAGAACAGGACATTGTAAGAAAATTCTGAACAGGACTCTGTAAAGAATATTTTAAAATGTACAACTGAACAACAAAAAAAAAATGAATATTACCTAGCTAATAGCACACAGTCAACATTTTTTATTTTCCCTTTAATCAGACAATCGGAAGGCTAAAATAAAGTACAGAAAAGAATCAAATAAAATAAATGCCAAAGACTCATTAACCCCTTTGTGACGGGCAACACATATAAGTGTTATATAAGGTGCATTAAAATCCTTGAATTTGAATACCACTAATTCTGAACATTAATTTTTGCCTTATCGAATTACAGAATTTCAACAGCCAAAACTTACGATTCAGGAATAGTGAACAAACATTAAAAGAAGTATATGGGATGCTCGTCTCAAAAGGAGTTAAACTTTGAATGCTTTGTATTAGTACAATATATACATAAATATTTAAAATAACATACATTAAAACAAACACTGAATTTTTTTTTTTTTAGATATGAGGAATATGAGATTGATCTAAATTTGGAATTTAACATACTTAGCATTAAAAAAAAAAACATGGTTTATTATTATTAATTTTTTTTAAAAAAAAGGTGGTAATAACTACTAGCAGGGGTATGTTTAGAAAAAAACGTGGAACCTTTAAAGAACCCTTCATAAAACTTTTCAATATACAGGACTCTTCACAGAATAATTTTATCTTAAAAAAAAAAGAACTTTTATATTTTTTTTCTCTCTCTAAAATTGAAACTTTTACAAATTTAATCATTTTAAAACAAAGCAGTCAGAGGTTTATTGCAATTTCCTCAAATTTGATTTTTTGAAAAAGCCGAGTTTTGAAACTCATGTCTTCGATTCATTCTCAATTATTATTTGGTAATTGCATAAAATAAATAAATAAATAAATAAAAATATATATATATATATATATATATATATATATATATATATATTGAAAAAGCCAACCTTGAGAGGAAAAACTATTTTATAGGGTTTAATAATCAGTTAAAACACTCTTGTTAACATGATATAACCAGTTTACCACATGTGGCACTTTGGCGCAAAAAAAACAAAAAAAAAACCAATAACAACAACTGGTGTTCGTCTAACGAAAAAGTATAGAATAAAAATTTCAATAGAAAGGAAGTATTTTATATTTATACATAATGTAACAAAGTTGTTTTATATCTCTATTTCAAAAGAATACTAAAGACAGTAATAATGATTTAAATATAATTTTTCAGCAACAAACTCATTTGATAAAATTTTAAACCTTACGAATAATACATACTGTTCCATAAGCATTATAAACAACTACTTCATGGCGCTCAGTCAAAATATCAGGATTATCTAAACCAGATCCACCAATGATGCCAATCTACAACAGATAATAGAAAGAATATGTAAAGATTAAGGTAACAACAATAATATACACTAGAAAATTACAAATCTGAGTTTTTTCAAGAAACAAAAAAATTTTTAAGAGACATTTAGTTTCTCAAACCACAGCTAAATTTGATCCCCCTTATATGGCCTTTACAGCCACCAGGGCCGTAGCTAGAGGGGTGCCAGGGGGGGCTCAGCACCCCTTGGAAATTTTTGAGCCCCCCTGGAAAGTTGCCAAGGCCACCAAATGAAATTCTGTTTCAAAAATCCAAATGAAACTTTGTTCAAATATTGAACTTAGTTTGGGGGCTTTTTACAATTTTGCATAAATACTAAATTGTAGTATTTGTTTAAAAACTGCATATAACTGCCCATTTGCACATACTAAAAATTAGCAACTTGTTGCTGATGCAAACATTGACTCTTGCATTTTAGTTATATAAAGAAAATTTTTATTTTGCAGTGTTTTCCATTATTAGCATGAAACAAATAATAATAAAGAACATAGTGCCTACAATTGAATATGCACTAATTTATCTTTCTATATAACACTTTGATCATATATATCTGTGTTTGTGCGTGCATGTGTCAGAGAGCGAGAAATAGTACCAACCCCCCCCCCCCCCCTACATTTTCTTGAGCATCCCCTATTAGGTAGAGTTTAATCTAGGAAAAAGAGATTTGTAGCTTTTTGGCTAATCACAGCCAATAACTGTTAGCCAAATAAAAATAGCTTTAGCCAAGAAAAAAACCTTTTATTTATACAAAATTTCTATATAAATGAGTATTATTTGTAATTATACAATATACAAACAGTAGACAACTCTGTAAGATTGACCCTCTCGAGATTTGGCCATACATCACACATCAAATGCTTTTTTAAATGGAAATTCTTTTCAAACTTCCCCTTCCAAATTAATCACCATTAAGTTACTCAAATTTTTGATTGTCAGTCTATTTCTCAATTCAGTTTTTGACGAGACTCAATTCCCTTTCACAATCTGCTGTAGACAACAGAATTGTTGCTACAAATTCATACAAGAAGTCACATTGGGAAACATGTCAGTAATGCCATTTTTATGGAAAAAGAATACAATCAGCTGGTTTCATTTCTTTACCCCTTGTAGCCAGAATCTGCCTGAACAACTTCCATTCATGAACCGTTTTGGTTTCATTTCCTAAGTTGGGATTATCAACAAAAAATAAACAAACTTTTTTAATTTCCTCAATACCTCAATACTTGTTTAATGCAAATGATGTCATACTATTTGTAAGATGCTTGCACAGAGAGGACGAGACAAATTTTGAAGTGAGTTGCCGGGACAGAGGCGGTTTGATATTATTTTTTTCACGCAGCAGCTGCAGGTTTACGAAAGGCACGAACAACAAAATGGAAATGATATATATTTTTTGGCTGTTGCTATTTGGCTAATCCACTAAATGCTTTGGGGGCAAAATGTGCTATCAGTTAGCCTTTTGGCTATTTGGCTAGCTCTAGATTAAACCCTACCTATTGTTTACATCTAGCTACAGCCCTGACAGCCACCCATTAGTTTTGGAATCGTTAAAGGACTACTTTTACTGGTAGATAATGCAAATACCCACTGTAAATACAAAGCTTATTTTTTGCACATAAAAATTAAACAAGTTGGAAATTGTACGTTAAACGTAACATAGGAGATGCGTTCGTTTTATAACTAGTTTCACAATGTAGAAAAATCATGCTCATTATTTCAGTGAAATGAATTATATCGTCTGATATGAGCGAAATGAGCATGCCTTTTTTTTTTTCTTATTACATATGCCACGTTTACAAATGCAGATTTTTTTTCTACACCAGACAGCACTGTAAAATTCACCATGGAGATTTTGCTTTGCGAATGATTACGTCCATGGTTTAATATTTTTATGACTCATAATGAACGAATCTCCTGTGTTTATTTACTCTAATGGATTGTGATATTCGACTGTTAACGTAATTTCCACTGAAGTTATCTCAGAATATACATTTTTGAATGTAACTCATCTCTCAAGCAAACAATTTTTTTCAACGATCTTTCTAAAAATGTAACTTTTATGCAAATTTTATTACAAAAAATAATTTTGAATAAAATGGCCTCCTGGCATATGAAAAAAGAAGTGGTTTGCCCGTATTTGTTTTCCTCAGTCACATGACTTGTGCTTTTATTATATAGATTACGTACGATAAGATTTAATAGAATAAAGAAAACTTTTATTAATATTTTTTTAAGTTTTGATTTGAATTTTCATAAAATTGGAAATAACTCTGACAAAATTCTACAACAATAGTATACAGTAAAATCTCGTTATAAAGAATTTCTGGAGACCACAGATAAAATTCGTTATACCGAAAAATTCATTAATGTGAAATTCCAATATGGCATCTTTTAAAAAAGAAATTTGCATGTACATTCAATAAAAATATATATTATTACTATACTTACTTTTGGTTAACATGCAAACATGTCGGTGAATAATAAATATGCAGTTATACTACAATTGTGAAATTACTAGTTAGAAATAAAATCATTGTTACGTTCATTAAGATTCAATATTTTAATTGTAAATATCATAAAGGAATTATAATTTATCTTACATACCTGACGAATTATGGAATCTGACGTTAATGTAACTTTATTTCTTTACAAAAAAAATCAGAAGTTTTTTTTTTCTGCACTACAGTTGACAATGCATTTTTCAAAACAAATTGTATAAAATATTTTTGGAACATTATTTTGCTGGAATAATTATGTTCTATAAGCCCTTTTTGATCGTACAACACAATCGTCGGTACTTGATGGACAATCATCGTCATTTTCATGTTCACTGTCTTGTACCTCCCCATCATTCAGTTTCCGATGAAAGTTTTCTTTCAAATTCTACTTTTTCAATCGATATATTTTTTTCTTGTCACCACAACACTCGTAAAATTGAAATGACCATTCTTTTTCAGCCTTCAATTAATTCGTTAATTTGAAAAATTCATTAATAAGAAATTCGTTAAAGTGAATATTTTTATAATGTGAAAGCATAGGAAATTTTTAACAATCTAAAAAAGGTTCGTCAAACTGAAAAATTCGTTAAAGTGGCATTCGTTGTAACGAAATTCTACTGTATATTAAATTTCAAACTATTCGGTTGGGTAGTTTTTGGCTATGATGTCATACACTCACGCACAGATTTTTATTTTATTTTTAAACGGTTATAAAAAGGAAAAAAGTTGCCAAATTTAGGGGATTGTTTCCTTTAATGGCAACCAAGCCATTGTATTAAGTTATTGGTTTGATGCGGGCTTGAAAATCGTGCCAACCAAAAAGTCGCCAAACATATCTGTGTGAGTGTAAAGCACCTGTTCCTAGTTTTTACACTGTTATATGCAGACAGACAGATGGACGTACCAGACAACGACTATAGGTGCTACGTATTTATATAATTATGAATGCACCTAAAAAACATACATTGTATGAGTTAGAAAAGCAATATTTGCATATTATCCGGGCCAGGAGATAGATCGCCAAATATGATTGCCAACTGCAAATCTTGTTTGTTTATTGTTGCCAATCATATTCAAACCAGTAATTTAACATTATTAAATACATAATATTGTCATAAAAAGGGTAAATAATATAAAATAAATTAATTAAATATAATAAATGAACAATAATAAATAAAAACCTATCTATTATAATAAAAAAAAAAGTAATAAACCATATAAGTTTTCAAAAAATAAAGGTTACTATAATCCCAGTAGCAGAAACAGTGCAGCATGACAGCAGACCTTGTAGGTTAAATTAACAGCTTAAAAAGAAATGCTGGAGCTAACAAAAATTGCTAAGATTTACTTTATTTTATTGTACTTGTTGTATTCTTATTACCGTAATTTCGGAAGTAAGCGCCGCGGCGCATACGTGTTTGAAAGTTCAAAATATCGGCGATGCGGCGCATACGCCAGGGCGGCGGGTACGATGATTTTTTTCCCTCAACATAGCAAAATCTGGATATTGTGAAAAACAAGCCTTCATTTCAGGTTTTTTTTAGTCTTACTGCCTCAAATACACTTTTAAACACATGGATTCATTAACATTCATTCATATTTCACCTTTATTTACATTCATTTAATCTCAGTATAAAGTTCATAAACAGTACATAGTATCACAATATATCTTTATTATAAAAACGTAATTACTATTGTCAAAATATTTTAACTTACCCATATTTCTCTATTTTCTGTTCACTATTAATACCTCACTCTTTAAAAGTATTTATTGTATACTTTACAATAGTTGATAAATTATATTTATTTCATAAGCACACTGCATACGGTGATATTTGATTAAAAGGACAATCGAATAATCGATTGGCGTAGTATGCATATTGGCGTAGTACGTATTTTTTTTCCTATTGTATTTTAAGATAACCTGTGTTTTATTGTTAATTCATATATCTTCTAAGATTTTATCGCTATTCTTGTTACTTTTAATCCAATTTTGCCGATCGTTTTTTATCGTGACTATTTCATTTTTACCGATTTTTCAATGATGCGGTGCTTCTAATGGGTGCGGCGCTTACGTGTATATTTGTTTTTTTTTACCGATTTTTCAATGATGCGGTGCTTACGATGGGTGTGGCGCATATTCCCGAAATTACGGTATATTTTGTTTCCAAATGCAAATTTTACGAATTGCTATTATTTTTTTATGATAGTAGACTTGTTCAATATGATTTTGGGCACAAATAAATTTTGTTTTGCTGCAGATTGACACACAAGATTCTGCTACAGGGACTGTAATTAGTATAATTGGTGCCATACTTGACACAGTTGTATCTGATCTAGTCTGGATAATACGTAAGTACCATATGCACATATTTTGCCTCTGCATCTTTCACATTACAAAAGGAAACTAGTCGTTGGGGGCCACCGTAATACTTACCCATCATGGATATGCATAATATAAAATATGAAAACAAAACTTGTGTAAACTATTCATAAAATGCATTGCAATTTGAATAAAATCCTGGCTTGATGACGTCATTAACTTTAAATGCTCTATTACTGAATTGCATAAAAGAAACGTCCTTATAACTCCAAAAATGATAATCATATTTGCTGCGTCAGATTAAGCATCTCATTTCCAATTAAAATATATCTTTTAATTGGAATTTGAATGGAATACAGGGTCATGAAAAATCGAAGAGAGTGGATAATACGATTATAAATATCTTGGTAACTAATTATCTGACTGACTTAACATTCTTTATGCAAAATTTATGTTATTTTATTCTCTTTTATATTCAGTCCTTAAAATAAACAATTTTGAAAAAATTTATATACTTTATCAGAACGGATATTTTGAAGAGTCCGAAGAAAAATTGTTCCGAATAATCGAGCTTACTAAAATTCAATAGGTTTCTTCTCATTATTACATACTAAGTACATACCAAATTTCAAGTCTCTATCTCAATTTGTTCAGGAGATAGAGTATTTACAGACAAACAGACAGATGGACAGCAATATTTTTTTTTTTCAGATTCTCTAGTGTCAAACGTGTAAATCCATCAAAAAAATTTTTTTCCGGTTTTTAAAACGATCACAAGACTTACTCTATACTACATATGGTGGGTAAGTAAAAACACTGAAAGATAAGAGATAAAATCAATAAATACAATGTTTTGTATGCAGTCAAAATATTTTAAACTAGCTGCATGGCAACTCGGTGTGTTACATTTAAATTGCATGAAATCTTGATTGTTTGGGTGAAAAAGAAATCTAAATTTCATAAAATGTTTTGCACTCATTTCACCTTTTAGGTAGCTTTCAATACAAAAAAGTATAAAGCTACCTATTGCAGCCGTTCGGAGGAAAGCAATTCCGGAAAATTTGGATATATTTTCACCGATCATGACCCCCAGAACCCAAAACCACCCTCCGTTCAAATGTTGATTTATATATATATATATCTGATCTATGTCATACGATAATGCTCATATTTATAAATTAATTTGGATGAAACTAATTGTGTGTATTAAGCTCACCAATGTCTCGACCGAGTTCGTTGGCCAGCTTGGTCCGCCTTGAAACAAGATGGCGGCCACTTAAAAAATTAAAACTGAAATAAATATACAAAAAAGTTAAAAATTCAAACTTATTTTTTAATTAATTGTTAGGCCTTGATACAAGGATTCCAGAGCATTTTTTGTTTTACCTCTATCTTAAAAAATGGCTGAGATAGAGCAGTTTGAAATTCTAGGGTGGCTGACATTTTGAAACAGGACAGCACATTACAAAAAAACAACGATTAATTTATGAGTTTTAGTGAACGCGATTTCTCGCAAATTATTTTCTTTCATTGTTGTAATCATTTTCAAAATCATACGCATAAAAGTATATGTTCATATCCATTAGCGCCAAATTCTCGCCAAATTTGGCAACCAGAATAAGTTTACGTAAATGATGCCAATTTGGCAAATTTCTTATTCAAATTCAGCATTAACGAATCGTTTGTAAACGGTTTCTTTGCATTTTAGCTTGCTGTTTTCGAGTAACATTCATTAGCTAAAATTTTAAAACGAAGATACAGGAAAGCTACCTTTTCCTCCCGGTACAGGCCGGAAGGACTTTTTTAATTTAAAGTTTTCTACCAACCATTCTTAGAGAGCATTTACATCTTAAATGTAACAATCATATGAATTTTTAATTTTTTTAGGTTGAAAACGTATAATCCAGTTTTACTAGTGTACATTTCAAGTTTATAGTCCTGTCCTAACAATTCCAAATAAATCTTAATTTAAAATGTTTTGTGCTCATTTCACCAGTTTTAATTTCAAGTTTTCGACCAACCGTTCTTAGAGAGCATTTACATCTTAAAAGTAAACACCATGTGAAATTTCAAGTTTTTAGCAATATCACAGAAATCACAATTTTTGAAATTTTTCTCTTGTGAGTATTTGCATCTTAAGAGTAACTGTCATGTCAAGTTTCAAACTTAACAGTTACAAATTAACTTTAATATAAAACGTTTTTTGAGCATTTTTGCTTATTTCCTTTTAAATTTCTATTTTTTTAGAAACCGTCCATTGGGCATTTAACATCTTAAAAGGGCACAGATGTCATATGTAAGCAACACGTGATCCCCCCCCCCCCCCCCACCAATATGCGAAAACTTTGTTTTTGAATATTAGTTGCAAATAGCATGCAATAAAAGCATGTGATTTTTTATTTCAATATTAAAATAAAATAATGTAATAAATGAAACTGCTCCTATTATTTTAAAAAAGGAAATAAACATAAATAAATGATAGTTTCATATAAATAAATATACACGTTCCACATTATGATTAAAATAAAAATATATAATAAAAATAATTTATAGAATTAAAATAAAAAATAAAAGTAAATAAATAACAATCCATTTAAAAAAGAATAAGTTTTCGTCAAATTGGTGGGGGTAAAAAATCGCGCCAACGTGGTTCGTATATGACATCTGTGCCCTTAAAAGTAACTATCATGCCAGATTTCATGTTTTTAATTCCAACAGTCTCAGAAATCACAGTTTTAGAACGTTTTTTGTACCTGAACCCTTTGACATTTTTCGCCCATTTCATCCTTTTAAATTTAAAACTTTCTAGAAATTGTTCATTGCGAGTATTTACACCTTAAAAGTAACCACCACACCAAAATTCAAATTTTTAGCCCTAACAATATCACAGAAATAGCAATTTTAGAACGTTTTGTGCACCTCCCTAGGTGTTATTTGGTCAGACATAAAATATAGCCCATGTTGGAGCAAAGATAATCACTAGCCTTTTGCATCCATTATTATTTTTAAATCGGTTCAGTAGTTCCAGAGATTACCCCCTACAAACAAACATTACTTCTTTATAATATTAGTATAGATAACACGCTACTGTATTAAGATAGAATGTTTCCTAAACAACCTTACTCAGCATACATTATGTTTTTAAGTGTAAGAAATTAAGAAAGCATACCTTGACTTTTGTATCAACCATTATTACGGATTTTATAAAAATATAATTATTTATCAAATTAAAAAATATTTTATCGACAAAGCAATCTTAAACGGAAACACCTAAAAGCCGGTTGGCGGACAGGAAAGATAAATAATAACAACTTCGTTTTTAATAACCGCGCTAGCGGTAATAGCAGTTACTAATACCACAGCTGTGACTAATACAAAAGTTCTTTTCCAATCACGACTCGCAGGTCACAGATGGTAAAGCAGAAGGCAGCATCCATCATTTTGAAAGACATACAAAAATTGATCTGATAAATTGAAATACATTTTGATTAAAAAAAAAAAAGAAAGAAAGAAAGAAAAAGCCTACATCTACCTTAGACGATAGGAATCATCAATAATTTCACTGCAATTTACGCTATGGCGTTCAAAGAGAAAGAGTAGCGATAGCGAGTCCCTTTAGGTTGTTCTTAAATCCAAAAGAGCGATTTTCTGAATTCATTTTTGTTCAGAAACGCATGAAACTCGCAGGTGTTCCCATTCAGAAACTATGCAATCGAAATGAGTTTTCTATTTTTCTCGTCAAAACAAAAAATCTTACAAAAAAAAAAAAAAAAAAAAAAAAAACTGTCAAAGTGAGCGTTTTGAACCGAATTCCCGACGCAAAAACGCGAGAAGGGAGACAATAGCTGGATAAGTAATTTTTTTATCAAAAAATTGAAAACTCATTTCGATTCTAAGCAGGGCTTAATTTCTAAGAGAGAAAGTACGGGGCCCTAATATTCTGCAGTACTAACACCCGTAGCGCAGCCCCCTCCCTCCCCCTTCCACTCCTATTTGCATATTTATATTTCAAAGATTATTTTCAAAATGTAAAACAGTGTTTTTTCTTGTACTATTTTGCGTGTACTTATAAGCTATCAACGATTCCATTTTTTAGTTATTATTACTTTCAAATAGAAACCTTTGCCTAATCTTAATGCTAATTAACCGCAGAATTCTGCAATTAAATAAGCTCAGGTTTATGATTCAGAAATAGTGCTGCAGGAGTAGGGAGTAGGTTAGTAGTAGCATGGCTTCCTGCGATCTCTATAGAGGAGCGACTGGGTATAGTGATTCCTCCTTTAAACAGCGCATGCGTCAACTGATTCTTGGGTTGCTTTCTGCCGTCGTCTTGGCGATGAAATGCCAAGCATTTTGGGGAAGTGTTGTGTATAGACGCTTTCAGTCGTGACGTCAATGATGACGTTTTGCTTGGAAACTGACTCCAAACAAATAGTTGCTATGTTGTATTTTCTATTATGTTTATATATTATACCTAAATCTTATGATTATATCTCACGGCAAAGCGTTTTAATACATTATATGCAGTGGTAATATTTTCTACGATTTATATTTAATAAGAAATGACACATAGCAACCGTTTGTTTGGAGTCAGTATCCAAGCAAAACGTCCTGACTGACGTCACACTGAAAACGTCTATAGCAGGCACATGCTTTGTTGATAGAATCGGTTTGTGGATGATCTGGCTTAGTGGTTAAAGCAAGGGATGTTTAAGGCTGTAAGAGTTGAAATCGTAAGGTTGCGTGTTCTGTACTCGCTGAAGCTGTTAGTGTTTTGTTTTAATTTTTACCGTATCAGTTAATAAATTCAGCCGATCTTTATTACTTTTATTGTCAATTAGATAATTACATTAAATTTGAATTATAATTACGTTTATTTTTTTTTATTTATTATTTATTAAATTTAAATTGTATTGCATTAAATAGAATTTAATTTTAAATAAATTTCAGTAATTAAATTTTAAAATTCATTTAAGCTATTTTTGATAATTAAAATAAACATTTATTAAAATGCAATAATAAATCTCCTAAGCTTACGTTAAAAATATTTTTATGGTAGAAGTTTAGTAACAGAAAAATATAAAATTTGCAGAATTAATGTATTAAAGTTTTCATCTTTTAAAATTATCCTTCATTATTATCACAATTATTATCATTATGAAGATTTTTGATTTTTTCTATCTTTACTTATAAATTTGTTATCAGTAATAAATTTCAGTAATTAAATTTTAAAATTCATTTAAGCTATTTTTGATAATTAAAATAAACAGTTATTAAAATGCAATAATAAATCTCCTAAGTTTACGTTAAACATATTTTTATGGTAGAAGTTTAGTAACAGAAAAATATAAAATTTGCAGGATTAATGTATTAAAGTTTTCAGCTTTTAAAATTATCCTTGATTATTATCACAATTATTATCATTATGAAGATTTTTGATTTTTTCTATCCTTACTTATAAATTTGTTATCAGTTGTCTTGTAATTTTTATTTAAAATCAACTATTTTAAATGGAATTTTAATATTTAGTACTATTTATGAGATATTGTTAAATAATTAAAATAAAATATCCATTTAAATGCTATAATAGTATCTAAAATGATATAGAAAACTGTTTTCATATAAAAGCCTCAAAAACTTAATTTTAGTTATACTGCTAGAAACTTAGCATTTATTATATACATCTGTGAAAACATTTAAAAACTTTATACATCTCGTGATAGCAATCTCATTATTTTCTCATAACTTAACTAATTAAGTCATATCAAATGTTATATTCTTTTGGAATTTTTAATCATTTTTTGACTAAAAGTAAAAGTCTATTCGCCAAAACAAGCGATAAATTACCAAACTAGTCGACTTCACAGAGATAAGTTTATCGCCAAGCTGTGACGCATGCGCTGTTTAACTGAGGAATAGCTATACCTAGTCGCTCGTTCTCTATAGAGATCGCAGGAAGCCATGGTAGTAGACAAAAGGCTAGCTCGATCGCTTCCTGCGAGCTTGTCTATGCATGCAAGATACTCGTTTTTCTACTGCCGTACAAGATGGCGTCGCTACAGTTTCCACCCCAGTGAGGAGAACATGAACCTCTACAGAGGTTCATGGAGGAGAACGTCTCGTTGAAATTGAACGAGCGATGTTCACTCCAGTATGTCACGCTAGACACTTTTCTTGTCTGTTTACTTTTATACTTGTCTTTGTTTTTGTACTTTTCTTAGCACTAAATTGACTCCTCCCAAAATAAGTCAAGGAATATTTTCAATCCTTCTAAAAGTCCTAGTAAAATCACTGCTTTGAATACTCCTACTTCGATACAAAAAAATATTTTTTTATATATATATTCCCTACTAACTGTAACTTAAGAGAAAAAAAATTAATACATTTTTGTGTATAAAGAAACATTCCCTTAAACTAAGCTAATCAGCGCGGGTAATATTTTCTATGCAATAGCAATTACCATTACAGGAACAATCAAATTTGTTATCAGCATGAAATATATATATAAATATTTTACTATGGAATTTTTTTTTTAATTGCAGTTAATGATATCAAAGCAATAATGCTCCTAACTGTTTCCTTCATATTTCACCAACATGATTTATTAATAATAGATTTCTGACATTAAATAAACAAAGAATATACAGATTCCACCAAGTCCAATTAAGTCTTTTCGGGAATTGAAAACCATATTTGCTTCTTGTTCTGTGGGAGCGAACGCTTAGGAAGCGTAATTTATTCATACTATTTTAACCCGCCAAGTAAGCGATAAGCTATCAAATTAAGTAATGTATAACAACATCTTCGGTAGGGAGCTTATCCTTCACATAGTAACCAGTCAAGTCACTGCCCCCTCAAAAAAAAAAAAAAAAGTCAGGACAATTATTGTTGCTTCAAATAATAAGAATTTCATAAAATTTAAAATCAAAAGAAATATTTGTGCTATTTGCTTTTTTTTTTAATGTCTAAATGTTCTTGGAGTAAATGATTACTGCTTTACATTTTTTTCCCCCTTAAAACTATTTAAAATGATTATTTTCTTACTAAATCCTTATAAAATTCTAAATATTCCTTAAACTTTAAGGAGTGCCCAAATCAAAAGTAGACACAGAGTGTAGAAGTAAGTATTTTTTTACAACTCTAAAAATAATCACCGTATTTGTTGAGGCATTTCTCCCATCGTGTCACCAGTAGGTCGATACCCTTGGGGTAGAACTCTTGGGGCTGACCTCGGAAGAATGTTCCTTCACTTCGTCGTCCAAAGTAATCCGGCTGTCTTCGGAGTGCATTCTTAAGTGACCCGAAGATGTGAACATCACAAGGCGACAGGTCTGGACTGTACCATCTCAACGACAGCGGCGACTGATTCATCGGTGATGTGATGGCAGACAGCGTGATGTGATGGACATGGCCTGGTCTCGGTGCATTCTTGACAGCCTTGTCAAGTCTTTTTGAGTTGGTCTGCCTTGTCTGAAACTCTTCTATACGGCCTAAACTGTGTTTGCCATAAACTTTTTTCATTCGGTGAAAAATGTCTGCGTTCGTTGCGCCTTCAGCCATCAGAACAGTGTTGAATTCAGACACTTTTTTCCGGGGGGGGGGGGGGGACCAATATTCTAAAATTTCCACTAAAAGTATTTTCTCATGAATGGAGCACATGATGTTACAGGGAAAAAAAAAAAAAAAAACTTGTTCATTCTCTAAAATAATGAAACCTGAAAAAAATATTATTTTGTTTCCCTGTATTTTATGATCAGCACCTACAATGTTTAAATTTACTTAAAATGTCTGCAAGGTGCATATATATATTGTCTAAATAATTAAGAATCATGTAAAAATAATCCGTGTTTTGAGAAGAAAAAAAAAATGATATGAGTTGATTGCCGGATATTGGCGAAATAGGTTTTCTTATTCTGTTGATATTATGAAACATGTAACTATCTTTTTATCATATACATACTTTTATACAATGACTTTCCAGAATTAGAATAGAATATTTAATTTTATATGCAAGACTATTATATTTCTATATGCTTATATGTTTCAGATCAGCATCTATAATGGTTAAATTTATTGAAAATTGTTTTCAATGTACATATATATACATATTTTAAATAATTAAGAGTCGTGTAAAAATAATCCATGTTTTGAGAAAAAAAAATCGATATGAGTTTGAGTTGATTGCCGGATATTGGCGAACTAGTATTGTGAAACATGTAAATATATATATATTTTTTATTACATATTTTTATACTAAGACTCTGTCCAGAATTCGAATATTGGATTTCACATTTTCCCTGTTTTTTATATCTTCTAAAATAGAAATCTGCAATGATTATTATTTTTCCTATTTCCCTGCACACTTCATATACAGTACCTGTAGTATATAAAAATATCGAAAGTTAACCGCAATAAACTGTATGTACCTACATTTTCTATTCAAAGTATGGCGCAAAAATAATTAATGTTCTGAAATGCTATCCTGATTTGAATAAAATTGATATTTTTGAAAACGTTTTGCTTAATTTTCTTACAATTGTGAAACTACCCAGGTAGCACAAAGATATTGGCCAATATCAAAATGTAATATCGGACAATATCAAAATTTGATATTGGCCAACGTTAAATGACCCCCCCCCCCCTAAAATAATATTTGTGAATATTAGTTTTTGACATCTGTGAATATTGGCCAATATTTTCCAACATCTCTGAATATCATTTTTTGACATTAAGTGATATTTTTTTCTGTCATTGCTGAATATCATGATTTGATATTGAGCGATATATTTTTCTAACATTCCTGAATAACATTTTTGGATATTAAATGACTTATTTTTTTTATTACTGAATAACAATATCATTTTCGCACCCCAGTGGGATGGACAGAAATCCCTCATTGTAAAACGAGGGATCTCTGCTTTAGGAAAGTCTAGTCTCGTTATTATGTAACAAGACAAAGACAAACCCAAGTACTAATAAACATGATCAATACAATCACAGAGAAAAAGTTGTTATAAAGAGCTGTTAACAAAAGCTGGTGGGAGTAGATTTTTTTGTTACTGGACTAAAAAATATCTGACAAATAATAAAACTATCGTTTAATTATCTTGTATTTTTCAATCACAATCGACATATTTTTTTTTTTTTACGTTCTTTTAGCAAAGATTTATTTAAATATCACTTTTTATTACTGAGTTTGTTGGAAATTTTGTAACAAAATATTTTAAAATAGGTAAGAAATTTTAAAGCTTTCTGTGTTAAAAATCATGTGTGCCCCCCTTGCACCAAACTATAAAGAAAGTTTTAACAACCCCAATACTTTGAATTTTGGTTTGTGAGAAATTAAATATATATATTTCTTTTATTAATTTTAAGTCAGAAATATGTGCACATTTTTTCAAAAATTGATGCACTACACAACAGTTAACACGCCCAAAAGCTTACTATTATATAACAATAATAATTACTTAGATGAACTGCATAAAATATATATTATTAATAGTGCCTAATTAAAAGTTCAGTGACCTAATTTTGAAACAAAACTTGTATTGTTTCAATAATGAAAGATAAAATTCTTATAAAAGTCGGAAATCCGAAAGCAGTTTAAAAAGATAAACACGCATCCATTTAAAAATTATATAATTTTTTTTTTTTCTTGTAAAAACATTTTTTAAATTAGTATAAAATACATAGTATAAAGATAGTATAAAATCATCTTTAGTTTTTTATAAAACACAAATTTTCACATCCTTTTTTTATATATAGAAATAACTATAGATTCCTACAGAATTTTTATATAGTGTTATGAATTTTGTATATATCTGTAAATATTCCATTTGTTTAAATTTATTTTATTTTATTATTGTGAAAATTGCAGTATTATTAATGTATCTTCTATTGAGCATCATGTAACTCAATGCTAAAGGCCTCAGATGCTTTGCAAGAAAAACAACCTTACACCCTCATCTTTATAATGGAAGTCTATGGTAATATCGCCAAGGAATGGGTTTATCGCCAAGTTGGCGTTGTATTTGGCGACATGTCGCCAAGTTGGCGACGGATTTGGCGACTTTTTGTGCTACCCCCCCCCCCCCCTTATACATTTACATTGGGTTCCTTTCACGTTTGGAGTACTCTATCGAGAGTTGAAGGACCTTCTGGTAATTTCTAGCATCAGAAAGCCTTGGAATAATCTGGAAAGATCTCTGAAGTCTATATAAGGGACCTCCACCAGTTCAGTTCAGTTAGTTGTCTGTCAACTGCGATTGAAGTCATACGACAGGCTTTGCATTGAGAACTGTGTTACTCGGATCGATTTTGTCGTTGATACGTCGTATTGAACGCATTGTTTCTGTGTGAAATTTTGCTGCGCTTTTATTGGATTTGAAGTTTACTGAATATCTTGTAATTTTCAGAAGATATTTGTGATCGTATTGCACTGTTTATAGTGAATAAAGCCTTTTTGATTGTTCTTATATATTGGCATCAGTCCTTTCGACTCCCGAGCTCACAACATTTGGTGTCAGAAGTGGGATTGAATGCCGATTACCAGAGCAATGGAGGGTCAACTGAAAGAATTATTGGAGAAATTAGCTGCGAACCTTGGAGAGTTGAAAGAAGAAATGAAGAAAGATATGTCAGCGATGGATGAGAAAATGACTGCGAACCAGGCTGAAATGAAGAAAGATATATCAGCGATGGATGAGAAAATGACTGCGAACCTTGGTGAGTTAAAAGATGATATGAAGAAGGATATGTCAACTAACCTTGGTGAGTTGAAAGAACTAATAGAGGATAAAATAACATCTTTAAATGACAGAATTGACGGCGTGGAAAACAAAGTTGAAGAAAGATTTCAAGAAATAGAAGAAAAAGTTCAAAATACAGCCAAAACCGTAGAAGAAAAGGTAGAAGAAATACAAAGGACAGCCAAAACCGTAAAAGAAAGGATTGAGAGTGTAGAAAAGGAGTTGGAAAATGTGAAGAAACAAAAGATAACTGCCGAAAACTATCCCGAAGATGTCAAGTATCAAGCTATGCTTCCTCGGGCCTCTATTAAACTCTCGACCTATGACGGAAAATCCTCATGGCCAGTTTTTAAGACACAATTTGGGATCGTAGCGGACGCCAATGGATGGGATTCCCAGACAAAGGCTTGCCAGTTAGCTGCTTCTCTACGAGCTGATGCTGCCGACGTCCTACAGACTTTGCCTGCAAATGAACCGCTGGATTTTGAAACGCTCGTCAGTGCCTTAGAATTACGCTTTGGCGAGAAATGCATGAAGGAATATAGCAGACTCCAGCTCAAATCGCGACAGCAGAAATCCACTGAATCCCTGCAAGAGCTTGCTACGGATGTCGAGAGACTTTCACATCTTGCTGATCCTGACTGTCCGACTGAAATTAGAGAAAGCTTGGCTCTGCAGCATTTTATTGATGGTGTGCGTGACTCTGAGATCCAGAAACAACTCCGGATTGCAGATCTCAGTGACTTAAAAGGGGCTTTAGTTTATGCCCTGAAATTTGAGGCAGCCCAGCAAGCTACAAGGAAAGATCGACACTTTGTGCGAGTAGCCAACATGCCTGAGACGTCGGATAGAGCTGTGGAGTGCTTACAGCAGCAGATGAATGACATAATGAGAAAGATGAACTCCTTAATGGCCAACAAACCTTACAGGAAGATCAAGTGCTGGAAATGCGGTGGAGAAGGCCATATCCAAATCGACTGCCCAAGACGACCCAGCACCGAAGGTAATATCTGTCCCGCTAAAGGAGGAGCAGGAAAACTGATTACTGGCCATCTTACGGGGCAGAGGTTGCCAGATTTTGAGAAGCCCCATTTTCAAGTATGTGAAATTTCTGCAAGAAGTTGCGGCGAGAACGGAGTTTTTCTAGTCGGAAGCGTGAATGATTTGCCCTGTAATATGATCATCGATACAGGAGCCAATGTGACCATCATTCGGAAAGATCTAGCTCAGCGGCTGAAAGAAAAACTCTTCTGGACCCCGCCGCGTGTTATTCTTCAAACTGTGACCGGAGATAAGATCGATATACATGGAAGAATGACACTGAAAATAAAGTTTGGGAACGCCGCTTACCACCATACAATCTATGTGGCCGATATTTCAGACCCTTTCATACTCGGACTGGACTTTTTAAAGGAGCATGGATTTACACTGGATTTTAAGAATAATGAGTTACGCTCTGCTCAAGAAGATGTCACTATTTTCAAACTTGGAAATGAGTCCGGGTCTATTCAACGGATCACAGCCAAGGCAGATGTTATCATCCCTCCTCGGACCGAAATGATGATACCTGGATTAACTGGAAACGAAAGAATTTTCCAGTATGGCTTGACTGGATATCCTGAGAAGAGCCCAAAGGGAGTGCTAATAGCATCAGCGCTGGTAGATCTGTCGAGAGATGTGATACCTGTGAGGATTGCGAACGTAAGTGAAAAGTCTAGAATTTTCCAGAAAGGTGAAGTGCTTGCAACCTGTGCTCCAGTCACCTGTGTTTGCAAAGACCCGAGCTTGACGTTATCGGAGCCGCCTATGAGTTTAACACCTGTAATTGGACGAAATGAAAATTTATCTCCTGAACAGAGACATGCCGCAGAAAGACTGTTCCAGGAATTTAAGGATGTGTTTTCAAAAAACGAGAGTGATATAGGGCGCACTTCACTGACACGTCATAGAATTGATACTGCCAACCATCCACCGATTAAACAGCATCCAAGACGCTTGCCGTTCGCAAAACAAGAAGAGGTTTCTAAGCTCTTACGAGAGATGCAGGATAGTGACATCATCGAACCGTCATCAAGTCCGTGGGCCTCTCCCATCGTGTTGGTCCGAAAGAAAGATGGCTCCACAAGATTTTGTGTGGATTATCGTAAACTTAACGATATCACGAAGAAGGACAGCTATCCTCTACCAAGAATAGACGACACGCTAGATACTCTTTCAGGACATAAATGGTTTTCCACGCTGGATTTGAAGAGTGGATATTGGCAAGTAGAGATCCATCCTGATGACAAAGAGAAGACCGCATTTACTACTGGACAAGGACTTTGGCAATTTAAAGTTATGCCGTTCGGGCTCTGCAATGCTCCAGCAACGTTCGAGCGTCTCATGGAGACAGTGTTAAAAGGCCTGACTTTTGAAGCTTGTCTCATCTACCTAGATGACGTCATCATTGGTGGCCGCACGTTTGAAGAACATCTAGAAAATATTCGAAAAGTGTTAACGAAGCTAAGAGCGGCGAATTTAAAGCTGAACCCTTTGAAATGCAAGTTCTTCCAACGGGAAGTAAATTATCTAGGACACATCATTTCAGCTGAAGGTGTTCGAACAGATCCTGAAAAAGTGTCCGCAGTAAAGAACTGGAAGCGTCCGGAAAATGTCCATCAGTTGCGAAGCTTTCTGGGACTATGCACTTATTACAGAAAGTTTGTCCAGGGGTTCTCCAACATCGCAAGACCCTTGCATAGGCTCACTGAAAGCAAGCAGAAGTTTCTATGGACACAAGAATGCGAGAATTCCTTCCAGCGGCTGAAAGGAGCTCTCACATCCTCTCCAGTCCTTACCTATCCGCACCCCGAGAAACAGTTCATTGTGGACACGGATGCCAGTCATGAAAGTGTCGGCGCTGTACTTTCCCAAGAAATAGATGACCAAGAACGAGTCGTAGCATACTGGAGCAAATGTTTATCGAAACCAGAGCGGAATTATTGCGTCACTCGTAAGGAGTTATTAGCTATAGTGAAAGCCATAGAACACTTCCATCACTATCTCTATGGCAGGAAATTTCTCCTTCGTACTGATCACGCATCCCTAACATGGCTGATGAATTTTAAGAACCCAGAGGGCCAAGTAGCCAGATGGATACAACGGCTCCAGGAATACGACTTTGACATCAGGCATCGCAAAAGCTCATCGCATGGAAACGCCGATGCCCTATCAAGAAGACCGTGTCCCGAGAGCTGTCGCTATTGTTCCAGAGCGGAGAGCAAGTATAATCCCGAATATGTCATACGCCAGACGAAGACTTCACTATTGACGCCACCAGATCCCTGGAGTGATGAGAAGATTCGAGAAGATCAAATGGCAGACTCTGAGATCAAACCAATCTTGGAGTTATTAGAATCTTCTAGCACGAAGCCCAGTTGGAAGGACATCTCGACTTGCAGTCCTACGACGAAGCAATATTGGGCTCTTTGGAACTCTCTCCACGTCAGGAATGGTGTCCTGTTCCGAAAATTCGAATCGGAAGATGGGAAGACATCTCGGTGGCAGTTGGTACTTCCTCGATCCCGAATACCAGAGGTCCTCAAGGAATTACATGGCAGTCCCACTGGTGGCCATTTTGGAGTCATGAAAACATTACATAGAGTCCGAGAGCGCTTCTTCTGGGGAAAAGCGAGAGCTGACGTCGAACGATGGTGCAAATCTTGCGATGCATGTGCAGCTCGAAAAGGACCAAAGAAACGTAGCCGAGGAAGACTACATCTCTACAATGTAGGAGCACCTTTCGAACGCATCGCCCTTGACATCCTAGGCCCTCTGCCAAGAAGTGCTGATGGCAACAAATACCTCCTTGTTGTCATGGACTACTTCACGAAATGGCCTGAAGTTTATGCCATCCCTGATCAAGAAGCTTCTACGGTTGCGGATGCCTTGGTACACCAGTGGATATCAAGGTATGGAATCCCCCTTCAAATGCATTCTGACCAGAGGAGAAATTTCATCTCTGCTGTGATTGAGGGTCTCTGTCAACTTCTCGGAATGGACAAAACTAGGACGACGCCTTTACATCCACAATCGGATGGCATGGTTGAGAGATTTAATCGTACCATCCTCAACCATCTCTCACTGCTAGTCTCAAGAAACCAACAAGACTGGGACCAAAAACTTCCCTTGTTTCTTCTCGCCTATTGCAGCGCCGTCCATGAAACAACCGGCTATTCCCCCGTCTCAGATGCTTTTCGGTCGAGATCTTCGTCTACCTTGTGATCTGATTTTTGGTCGCCCTCCAGATGCGCCTTCATCGCCAGAGGGATACGTGCAGAATCTCCAGGCACGATTTGAAGACGTCCACAACTTGGCTCGAGAGCGGATCAATATACAGACGGAGAAGATGAAGACCAGGTACGACACGAAAGCCACGGGACATCAATTCAAAGAAGGTGACAAGGTTTGGTTTTATAATTCGACTCGACGTAAAGGACTTTCTCCCAAACTGCAATCGCACTGGGACGGTCCTTATACAGTCCTAAACAGACTGAACGATGTCGTAATTCGGATCCGAAAGTCACCAAGTTCGAAGCCTAGAGTCGTTCATTACGACAGGCTGGCTCCATACTATGGCCATAGTACTTAGTTCATTGATTGTAAATAGTGTAATGTAAATAATGTAAATTAGTATGACCATGGTCTTGTATATAAGTTAATGTAATAATTTCTTTTGTTTAGCATTATCATTATTAATGTTATTATTATTTAAATACTTGTAAGTAATAATATCTATGCTTAAATTTAATTTAATTTTTTTTAAATAAGTGTATATTTTGTATAATTCAGCATTATGAATGTGTTTAATGGTTATTTTGCATGTTTGCTTTAAGTGTTTTGAATAGTATAGCATTTGTTGGCAATGGGTTTGCTTTCCGATCAAAGGTTGAACTGCCCGGGACGTGCAGTCCTTGAGAGGGGGGCAATGTTATGAATTTTGTATATATCTGTAAATATTCCATTTGTTTAAATTTATTTTATTTTATTATTGTGAAAATTGCAGTATTATTAATGTATCTTCTATTGAGCATCATGTAACTCAATGCTAAAGGCCTCAGATGCTTTGCAAGAAAAACAACCTTACACCCTCATCTTTATAATGGAAGTCTATGGTAATATCGCCAAGGAATGGGTTTATCGCCAAGTTGGCGTTGTATTTGGCGACTTATTTTTGTCGCCAAATTTGGCGATATATCGCCAAATGTCGCCAAGTTGGCGACGGATTTGGCGACTTTTTGTGCTACCCCCCCCTTATACATTTACATTGGGATGCTTTCACGTTTGGAGTACTCTATCGAGAGTTGAAGGACCTTCTGGTAATTTCTAGCATCAGAAAGCCTTGGAATAATCTGGAAAGATCTCTGAAGTCTATATAAGGGACCTCCACCAGTTCAGTTCAGTTAGTTGTCTGTCAACTGCGATTGAAGTCATACGACAGGCTTTGCATTGAGAACTGTGTTACTCGGATCGATTTTGTCGTTGATACGTCGTATTGAACGCATTGTTTCTGTGTGAAATTTTGCTGCGCTTTTATTGGATTTGAAGTTTACTGAATATCTTGTAATTTTCAGAAGATATTTGTGATCGTATTGTACTGTTTATAGTGAATAAAGCCTTTTTGATTGTTCTTATATATTGGCATCAGTCCTTTCGACTCCCGAGCTCACAACAATAGGCTTTTTCTTTCTGTGCAAATTTCACGCCCAACGCCTCCATCAAATGCACATGGACGAAAACTACACCACACAAATGGGCGGTCCTTTAGAACTTTCCGATCACTTCGGTCAAGATTACAAACTTCGTCAGATATGCTGAATGTCGACAGATATTTTGAAATGTCCGAAAAATGATGTTGTTTTTTACGAATGTCGATAGATATCCCTGAATGTTGTAATAGTAATATCATTTTTACAACATTGGCCAATGTCACCAAATATTAAAAGTAAGGCATTAAAAAGTCAAGTTTTTTAAAATTGGCAAAATTATTAAATTTTATTTTTTAGAATACTATTTCTGTATTATGATGTCATAAGTAATGCAAAAAGCTCTTTTGAATGCTTTCTTTTTAAAACTAATTTTAAGTTATGTCTGTGAATATCGGCAAATGTTGTAAATTTGACGTACGACATTCAGCGACTTTCAAAATATTGGCCAATATTGCCGTGGATATTGGCCGATATCTTTGTGCTACCTGGGTAGTTAACATATTTTTTATTATTTTACTGTGTATTTTATGCTCAGAATAATCAATGGTTCAAGTAATCAAGAATTTAAATGTATATAAATATATAAATTTACTTATGTTTGTTTTGCATTTTATAGTAGCGTGTTATTTAAACTATTTTTAATCGCTTCTTAAAGCATTGTATTTATTTATTTTACCTCTAAATCTTTTAGTTTTACCTGTTTGTAGTAAAGAAAACGCCGAGGCAAACGATACATATGTTATATATACCTTTCAAAACGTATATATTGCAAAATATGTTTGTACTGTATGCATAGAAGTAACCTTTACTAAGCATTATTTACGTTGGGTATTCGCGCCATCTACCGGCTAAAGTAGACCTTTAACGATTCTGAAATTATACAGTGTCTAGAATATTCTAGACCCTGTAACTAAGGGGTGATTGTGAAGGCCGTATAAGGGGAAAGATCGAGTTTAGCCGCGGTTACACACTTATTTTCAAACGACGCAACTTTCACTAATGCGCCACTAAACATGAGCGAAACCAAAATCAAATGAAAAACCATTTCGGCAACTTTGATAACGTCGCTACGCCAGCTGTCCACTTTTCAACTGGGCAACCCTTATAGTATATGAATTTCAAATGTTATTATTTATGAAGAGATCTGCATGAAGAATATATCAATTATTTCCATACCGTTTGAAGGCTGATAAATAATATTACGTATTTCTGATAAATAAAATTCTGTAGACGGAGCTAAACCTCTGAATATTTCTTTGGAAGGTAAATAATAGCTCAGACAGAAAATGCTAATGTGAAGTGTTCTCAATTTAGTGGATGTTTATATTCCAAAATCTACCACTCTCTCCGGATAGTAATGTTCGACTTATTAAATGACTAATTAAATAAAGCGAATTCTGTAATAGTGGCTATTTGAAAATGCTGGTAAATTAAACTAAATTGGCAGCACTGTTAAGCTGTTCCCGGTGTTAAATGTGTTAATATGGGTGAACGTGCAAGGTTATCCCCAAAATAACATAAGATGGCCAAGGTTATATTGTTTATTGAAATCATCATCATTTAATGTGGTTCGGGCACAAAAATTTCGAAAATATCACAATTTTATTTTTTAAGTTTAAAATTACCTTAGAAATCTTAAATAAAGTACCACAAATTACATGTACATACAATAATTAGATCAAAATTATATTATTTTTATTTTTTTATGTAGCACTACATAGGCTTGGCTGAAGAGTATTCCAATTTTAAATCCATTTAACCCAGAACGTATTTTCTGAAGATTTGTCAATTTTAAATTGATATATAGAAATTTCTACAAAAAAATAATTTATGAGACTTTGGAAAAATTATTTTCAATTATGTATTAATTAAATTAGCTTCAGGATGTTTTGTTTTGAGCGAAAAATTTCGATATATGAATCTTGTATTATAAAAATTCTCATCTAAAACGCTTATAAATAATATTAATATATGCGTGTTGTATGTACTGTTTGAATAAACAATTAATCCTATCACTATACAAATATTTAAATCACACCGGTAACTTTTAAGAAACATTTATATATAAAAATTCTTCGTGCCTGATAGTATCCTGATGAGAAATACACTCTACTTCAAATAACGAGTGAGCGCCTGAATGGCAGTCCTCCTCGTTGAACCCTTAGAAACAAATCCCCGAGTCAGATCTAGGGAAAATTCAAGTCCATTTAGGGATTTTGGTTCTTATATCGATCAGATCCTGGAAACGCAACTAAGGAGATATAAATGGGAAAAAATACTTAAAATACGGTTTTCGGCATTGACTTTTCAAATCATTCCGAGGAATAGAGATTAGAGAGTGAGTGAATGGGGGAAAATTTGCGTTCTGATACATAAACCCTTATTTCTAGGGAATTTTAAAAAGACAGACAATACTTTTCCAAAATCTAGGGAAAAGGGGAATTTTTGTTAGTCTTCTGTGTTTTTCTGAGAATGAACATGAGAAAATAATAAATGTGACGTGTGTAATGAATGAACATGGAAACACAGTAAAAGGATGGGAGAAATTGTCTTCAAGCAACTTTTTGGAGGGGAAGGAGTTTCCGAAATAGTAATCTCGCACCTTCCTTTCGTTTCTCGGAATCCAGTATGGCTAATAAATGATCACCACCTGGACCCAAAGTTGCATATATAATATCCTATATGCAACTTTGCCTGAACCTACAGTTGTTAATTGCTCCAGCTAAGGGCACTACATATTTTGTCATCCAGCCTCTTAGAATTGGAATAGAAAAATCATTTGCAGATTTCAGCATCTCGATTGGAATTATAAAAAACTTTTTTAGGTGAAATTACTCCTTTATTTGGAGAAAGTGGAGCAAGAGTGGCGGAGGTTAGATCTGGTTTTTCTTTCTAAATGGAGTATCTTCAAGTAAAACCAAATAAATCATCCATCTGATTTCCTTTTGTTAGAAAACCCCATATTACATGCATAGGGAGAATTGATTATAATTATACCCGTAATGAAGTATAGTACTATGTATGTATAATGTATATAAAACAGAAGAATGTTAGATGAAAACATGTGCTAAAATATTAAACATCCTGATTTTATAAAGAAATTTTATTCTATAGCTTTTAAGTATAGTCATAACAATAGCGAGCATTTCTCCCAAATTATCAAATTGGTATTTTATTCCAGTTTTTTTTCCTTATTCAAGGATTATTATTATTATAGTTAGATCCTTACCGCAAATAATTTTAAAAGAGGTGTACAGCAGTCAAGGACTATCTGAGAATAATAAAGGGTGATGTCTTATAAGAACGTGTAAAATTTGTTTGGAGGATATCCATGCCTTTTAACATAATTTGCTGATTTTGTTTTATCACAAATTACTCTTTAGTCAACAATAATTTTTCCTAAAATATCAAGCTATCAGTATTAATTTACAGATTATATGCCAGATACCTATTAATATAATATATTTTTGTTACATCTGTACTCCGCCATCGCTGTTTTTTTTTTTTTTTTTTTAAATGTTTAAACTCCGCCCATCGTCATTATGATATGTATTTGTTCAGAATAAAAATATCAGTGCAGAAACTGTAGTATATAAAGTAGGCGGAGCATCGTCTCCGCGGTACGATTTTAATACAGTTGTAAATTGTATTAATATTATTTGAGAAAAACATCCAATTTTTGGATATTGCAAAATGCCACTTAATCATTGCACCATATTCCATCAATTTACAATATGTTTTAGGGGGCACTAAATAATTATAATTTGGTAGTTTTTTACCATTTCTTTCAGTAAAAAATTGTGTAAAAACGATGATATGTATTCTAATACAGTTAAAATCATACCCATACCTCATTCTGTAAAAAGTATTTTTTTTTTTAACACATATTTGTGTGTGTTAAATATTCGTTACGGTTGATCATGTCATATATATTTGTTTAGCTTGAAGTTGTGCGATCGGTATCACACGTAAATATTTACAAATATATATACAAAAAAATTTAAAAGGAAAAAGGGAATAAATTTAGGGCGGAGCTATACATTATTTCGATTTTCTCGCTATAAACCTTGCCTTTTTTTCTGTTTATGTATTTTTACAAGAAAAAAACATGCAAACATTTATGTGAACAAAATCACTTTTGTTCTTGCCATGTGCTAGTTCTTTTTACATGCTTATTGTCATATAAAACAGTGCCAGGCAATTAAAATACCACATTCTTCCTAAGTCACGTGACTTGAGAATCTGGTGAAATCTAGGGAATTTTACTTTCATAGTCTAGAGGGGGAAAAACTAAAATCCATCTGAGAACGCAGCTTAGAAAGAATTATCTCAAATAAAGATAGAACAGATCGCATCGGAGCGAGTCACTACCCCCTTCTACAATTCCTCTTTGCTGAGATTCCTGACGTCATAAGCGAAAGCAGCACGACCTAAGGCTCCTGTCGGCCGTATTCTCCCCTCACGCGGAATCGGAATATCGTACTGAATTCGATTATTCCAGGTGTTATTTCGAAGATCGCGATTCTCCCCTCAAAATCCGGAATTCAGGCATTTCGGAAATGTGGAATATCCTTTACTTTCTTTCGGCTGCTCAGAGGCAGCCGGAATATCGTTTTGGACGGTGGAATCTCTCTGTTTTCTAATAATGGTGGACGTAAGCAGTTATTGTTGATGTTTTTTGTATAACATTTGTAGAGTTTATTTCTTTTTTTATATGTTTTTTTTATTAATTCCTGTTGGATAATTAAAATGTGAATATTTTTATTTTCCGTTCTATTCAAATTGGTAAGTAATTCGCGATTCCAGCACTTGAATACGCCCTCTGGTGAGATTATGAAGAATTATTTCTGAGTCGTCAAACATTTCGAAAGCCTATTAAATAACATTGAAAATGTGCTGTGTTTTATCGCTAAAAACTTGAATTTCTTTTGTATGTAATTTACATTTTCAATGCATAATAGTTACAATATTGTGTATCATCGTAATTCTTGTGGATCTGAACATCCAACAACAAGTTTCCACTGTATTTCAAAGAAAAAACATTTATCCTCTGTACGCCTTCGTGAAGAGTGGATTCGAGTCTCGAGTGTTCAAAATCGGCAAGAAAGTTTCAAAAAGCATCGTCGTTTGTGGCAAACATTTCCAGCCTTCATATTTTTATCCGCCAGGTAAGAAAGTTGAATATATTTTATGTGTTGCTTTGTTAGTTTTATTTTAACATTAAAAATTAATAACATGTCGCTTGAACTTTTAAATGTCGAAATCAGTCTTGACAGGATTTTGATGCACTATATAGTTTTAACACTGGTCTTAAACCTGTAAAAAAGTAATTGCAGATAAAATTGATTTTTATGAGCATGTTTTTTAATTCCGTGAAAGTTTTAAATTAGGTTAGGTGATGGCGGTTTCTTGCTTCACGTTTTAGTAGTTTTAAATTTGTATGTTTATAAAAATATTTCAAAAGAGTACATGTATAAGCAGTGATTGATTGAAAAATATACAGATGTCTTGGAATGATTAAATTTAAAAGTTCATGTAGTATATATGTGATGCTAACACTAGCAAATAACTGTATTTTAAACATAAACTATACTCTGCAATTAAGTTTTTTTTTTCTTTTTTTAAATACGATAGTTTGCATTTAAAATCCTTTAGTTATACTTAAATAATAAAACTTCACAAATTAAAAAAAATATATAATAATGAAAAAAAATTAAAATGAAACATTTTCTTATGTAAATATTAATCAGGAACTTCATTATTCTAATAACATATTGTGACATTTTAAAATATGCCTGCAAATACCTTAATTTTGTTCAGTCGCCTGTCAATGCATATAAACTTTATTCAGTCGTGTTACATAAGATTAATTTTTCATCTCTAAATTGGATTTAATTTATAGATTAAAAGAGCTTTTATTATATAATAGATTTATAGATTAAAAGTTTGTTCCTAGATACGATTTAAAGCATAATACATGTTTGAAAATGAGGAAGAATGTTTATACATTTAAAAAATATCTTTATTCTTTACTAATCTAGACAACCTTTTATTGATATTTATTATCCAATGCTTACTGTTATAATTAAAATTTGACAAATTTTGTTTCCTTTTACTCTCAATTTTAATTTTTTTCTTCCTATTTAAGAAAAAAAACTTGTAAATTAAGTTTAAATTCTAAAGAAAATTTCAATTTTCACATTTATTTTCTGTTAAAAGTGCAAGTAATTTGAAATCTTTATTCTTTTCTAAATAATAATCTTTATTTTATGAAGATTTTTTAGAATTTTAAAAGTGTATACTTTGATTATTAATATTCATCGTATATTTTAATAGCAGTGAAGTTTTCTTTTTTGGTAGGGTTGGGGGGGGGGGGGCGAGAGGATTGTTTATTGAATATTTAAAATGTATATTCATTTTTATTTGAATTGCAGTTTAGATTTTTATATGCATTTTACATTGTGTGTAACTATGCTAAAGTTACAAATATAGATTATGTGAGAGTGTTAGTTTCAGAAATTTGCTACATTGTCTGAATAGTACATAGTATATAAAAGCTTATTTTATGAAAAGAGTTTGTTTCCATGTTTTGACATTATTGAAATATTATAAAAATTTTCAAGCAATGACAGATTGCTATTCTTGAATTATATTTTAAAGGCTGTTCTGTAGCTGTTTCATAAACAAAGCACCTTGAAGATATTCACAATAGTGAGTTTAAGATACAGTAGATATTGCTTACTGTGATAACCTCAGGACTACGAAATTTTGATAACAATGAGCGATTTAGGAAAATACTTAACCTATAGTATTGCTAAGTAAATATCTTACTCTTGATGAAATGATGATTTAAAAAAAAAATTACACATTTATTAAAAGAAATCAGTAAGTTTTGCTTGTTTACAAAATAATTTAAAAGATCATCATTTGTTTATGCTCACATTATATTTTAAAAGTCTGAGAGATGTTGTAAATAGGAAAACGAGCATTTATTTGAATGTTACATATGAACGTTCAATAAGGAAAAAAAAATCTATTTTCCAGTTTTTAAAATCTAATAAAAATCAATGCATCTTTTTAGTTTTTGATATTTTTTTGTATCTTATTAGAAATAAAAAACCTTGTTTTATACTGATTTTTTTTTTTAGTACAACAAATTTAATGACAGTTTTTTAACATTTTCTTTTTTACTTTATTTTCAGGAGATGGACCATTCTTCAGGACAAAACAACAACAAAAAGTGTTTTGCAAACACTCACATTGACTTCGTGAAAACAGAAAGAAATTAAATAGAAAAAAGGGAAAGAGCTATTGAAGATTTCTAAGAAAATTCAGGACAATAGCCTGGAGGAAATCTCTAGTGAACAGAGCCTTTTTCAGTGAAATGTGGCCGTGCACTAGGGAATTCTCTCCCGGATCACTACTCAGAAAATGAAGCCATAAAACCAGATGTACTTAGATGTCACTAATCCCAACGAATCGTAGTAATTCAATGCCTAACATAAAAACATTTTCACTGGTTACAGAAGAATCCTCACAGCAACCAATCAAAGACAACATTTTACTGTGCAAGTGTTACTCTTCTGATTTATGGATCAGCTGTCAATAAACAAATAATTGCTGGTTCTGTCATATTATTAACGAATATTTTGTATGGAAAATAAGTGAACGGTTTTGACTAATTTTGCTACTTTAAGTCTTAAATAATGCCCACAAATCAATGTTTATCAAAATTCCTGTTATACATAAAAAAAGAAAATAATAACAATATTGATTTTTTTGTGCTTTAAACAAAACAATGCTCTATTATTTTTATAATTATTAATGACGCTCATGAATATTAAGATTTAGAAGTAATTAAGAATTGAATGAAAGCTCATTTTTCATTATATTAACTTAGTTAATAAATATATTAAATCAATTTTGCATTATATTTTACTTTTCTATTGCAATTTTTGTGTAATTGTTCCTAATTTATAGTCTAACTTAAAAAAATAAAATGTAAACAAAGGTATGATCTATAAATCGCAAAACTGTATAATCCACAAAACTATCCCTAAGGGTACGGATTTCACATTCACAGATAGTTGACTGTATAAAAATAATTGGCGGTACTTCTCTATTATCCTGTCGACCACTTTTCATAACAAAAAACTATAGGATTTAATGCCAAATATGCAGTCCCATTAACTTAATATCAGAAGCATTAAAAGAAAAATTAAAAATCAAAATCTGTACAATACTAAAACAAAAAGCAGACACATACTTTACTAGATTGTAGTGTGCAAAGTCAAAATTTTCTTTTTTTTATTCAACTAATTTTGTAGAGTTTGTAGGATCTTTTATTCAAAATTTCATTATCTGAATAAAGTTTTAATTCATAGTTTGAACTAGCCGATTTTTTTGCCAGATTCTAAAAAGGCCAAATAATAAAATTTACGATTACTTTTCAGTAGAAAAATATGTTTATGTGTGAATATTAAAATAGAAAGAAAACTTTAAAATAATTAAGCTATTACTTATGAAAAGCACTAAAAAGCCCTTTTCATAAAAAAGTGCCCATTTTGTTTAGCTGAAGTGCCCCTTGTTGAAGGAGCACCCTGCCCTTTTTTATTCTTAGGGAAACACTAATTATAGTCACTTACAGTATGTTCTTCCTCGAAGAGGGTGTACATAGCATTAGCATAATTTTATGAGGCCGCACAAAAGAATCTGAATATATATAAAAAAAATATGTTAAATGCTTGATTTTTGAAATGCTGATGGTAATGAAATTTTATTATGTTGTTACAGTCACATACAGAATGTTTTTCATTGAATAGTGTGTGTATAACATTTATAGTTATTTTATAGAACTGCACAAAAGAATATAAATATATATGTTAAATGCGGGATTTGTAGAATACTGATGGTAATGAAATTTTAGTATGTGTTTACAGTCAACTACAATATGTGTTTCACCGAAGAAAGTGTATATAGCATTTATAGCTCTTTTACAGGCCTACACAAAAGAATACAAATATATGTTAAATGCAGGATTTGTAGAAAGCAGACAGTAATGAAATTTTAGTATGTTGTTACAGTCACCTACAGAATGTTTTTTGTTGAGCATGTCTATAACATTTATAGTTATTTTACAGGACTGCACAAAATAATATGAATATATACCCAGGTAGCACAGCAATATCGGTAAACACTGGACTGGCCGATATTGCATGGCTAGCTTTTTTTCCAATATCGGCCTATATCGGGACCCAATATTGACCAATATCGGTGAACGTCGGACCGACCGATATTGGCCAAAACTGGATTCAGCACTATAAAATGGCAAATCTTTTTTTTCTCATCTAGGGAAATATTGATTAATTGTCTTAGCAAAATATTAGAAATCAATAACTCTTTACATTAGGAAAAAAAAGGTTTACCATTTTATATTGGTGAGTCCAGCTTTGAATTAGCTAATCCATGTATATATAAGCATCTGAAATGCCATATAGATTAACTGTTTTGTTAAAGGCCTCAGTTTTTATTATTATATCCATTAGATATAATTGTAATATTAAAGATTATGAATGAAAGAATACTAAAAAAGCATTTTATTAAATTTAATATTAATAAAATAATTTATTCAAAATTTTATAATAGCTACATTTTGATGTTTTTTTCTCTTTTTTTCAGCTTCAGTGTTCTATGTGAAAACATTAAAATGTAAAAAAGATAATTAAATGTTATTTTTCTCACTAAAAATAAAAAAATCATATTCTATCCATAATAATAATTTGAATTTGTGGAAGTGGTAAGATTGAAAATTGTAACATACAGCATTTTTTTTTTTTTTTTTTTTTGCCATATTACCAATTTTTTATATATTTTTTTTTCACATAATCAATAGAAATATTTAACCATTATTAAAAATTTAAAAAAAATAACATGTAGCTGTAGGGATTTATTCTTTTCTGCTCTTACCATAAATATAGATCTTCAGATTTATTTAATTGTATTTATATAAACTTTGAAAAAAAAAAAAAAAGTAATCTTCTGGCACAGTTTAGTTGAAAACAATTCGTTAAATTACCTATGCCAAAATCCACCTGTTGTATAACTTTTAAAACTAAATTACTTTATATTAAAAATGATCAAAAATCAATACAAAAATTTATGTTTCAAATTTTTTCTTTGAAAAAAAATTATATCTTATCTCTTAGGACTCTTTTCATTCTGAATCAGAGACTCATGTATACAACTAGGGGATAAACACTTGGTTGGAATTCTATATTATTCAGAATATCATTATATTTTTCATTAAATTTTAATAAGTTTTAATTAAAATTACTTTTTAATGGAAATTTTAAATAGAAAGTGCAATTGAAATGACCATTTAAACAGTCAATAATATTTTACAAAGTCAGGAAAGCTATTCTATTCTCGACGTTATGTACAATTAATGCATTTGAAATAGAAATTTTAATAGAGCTTAGCTTTCAAATATCACAATAATTTATGTATATTTTACTAAAATTCCAATTTTAATTGGATTTTATTAATTGTTTCACAAAGCCTTTAAAATTAATTTTTAAAGATTTGTAAATTTATTTTATAAATAGTATTAAAAATATCTATTAAAAATCTATTAAATTATCTATTAAATTATACTAATTTCTATTAAAAATATCTCAAACATGGAACACTAGTTTTAAAAGTGCTAAAGCAAACTCAATTATTATAAATAAATAAAACTTCCTAAAAATTGAGTCATTAGAGATAGGTGGCAAAGCAAGACACTTTGCCCTTACCTTATATGACAACTTTCCCTCTGCAATTCTTTTCTGGAGAATGATTGGCATTAGGCTTAAGGGAGCTCTTCACTGACACGAAAACACCTGCTTGGTAATGTTAAACCTATGGACAGGTTCTTTTCTAATTTCTCATTTAAATTTGAATATTTTTAAAGTTTTTTTTTTTTTTTTTTTTTTTTTTTTTTTTTTTTTTTGCATAAGATAGCTGAGGTCAATCTTAACTATCCAATGCAAAAAAAAAAAAAAATCACTTAAAAATATTCAAATTTAAACAGGAAATTAGAAAAGAACCTGCCCATAGCTTTAACAAGCTAGCAGGTGTTTTCGAATCAATGAACAGCCCCCTTTATGTCTTCTGCTCGCTAAATGACCTGCTGTCGTGAACAAGATAAATAAAACATGGCAAAAATTACAGACCATTGCGGCGTTTATTTGAAATTACAACATATCAAATTAAACTTTTTTTTTTATTCACAAACTATCACTATTTATACTATCATGTTACAAGCAAATTTTCTCCAAGTCATCCATTTCTCGTTCCTATGTTCTCTTTCTTTTCCTTTGAAAACAGTTTCTATCCCAGTTGGAAGATCTCACAGGACTTTTTCAATGTGGCTGGAGTTAACAGTTGTTTGCTTTTTCAAACATCATTTTCACACTCACTAGAAAAGTAGAAATGAGCAAAAATCAAAATTTGTCCAAGTGAATTTTCATCATGAAAATTAATAACTTATTACTACTTATACTATGCTTACTTATTCTCCTTTTTATTTACAAATTATGTAATGTAAATGCTAGATTTGAATTTAACAGTAAAAAATTATAGCTTGAAAATTATTTTTTTTCACCAGAAATATTTAACCAAACTTGTGTTAATATATTTTATCTTTTTAACTGTCTTCACTCTGAATCAGAGTATGAACTTACTGATTCTAGATTTTTCTGCATAATATGAAGCCAATCTTCTGAACATACAATAATTATTTATAGAGATATACAGAAATTATAGTGAATAAGAACAACAAAGTACCTAAAATTATTTAATTTGCAGCAAGACTTTTATAAAAATGAAATGGTTACCAATGAAACACGGGATAGTTCAGAATGCAATTATCAAAATTTGGTTTTCACCACGAAAACCAGAGTTAGAAACACAATTTTTTAAATTTTAATGTATGAATGATAATCAAAATAGTTTTGTTTAGTTTTAGTGTGTTTATAGTATAAATGACACTTATTAAGTGTGTGGGCAGAGCTTGACAAATGCGGTCGCCACTGGCGACCAACTTTTTTTTATCTGGTGACTAACTTTTTTAATCTGACTTTTTTTGTTTCATTTATTTATTTATTTTTTACAAAAATTGAAGTAAAAAATGAGCACAAACGACATTTTCTCTAAAGCGAAGTTAAAAAGGCATTTTCCATTTCATGCACATAAAACGCCATTCTTTTCCGCTCTAGTCGGCTGGTCATGTGATTAGAATGTGAGGAGAGGGGGGGGGGGGTCAATAACAAATAGTCTTATGTGACTTCTAAAAATTTGATGCAATGATAAAAAATGCTTACTTTTTTAACACTTTCCAACCTAGTTGAAAAGTGTTTATGACTTCGGTTTGTCTGGCCGTCTGCCGTCTGGCCGTCTGGCCGTCTGCCGTCTGCCGTCTGTCCGTGCTCTAACTCCCGTAAATATGCTCGGATTGCCCTGCAAATTTTATATGTTATAATCGTTATCTATAGCATGTTCCCTATTTCAACGGAAGTGTGTAGCACTTATAGTTTTTTTACAGGGACACTCAAAAGAATTCCGTTACATTGCGGTCTATGGGGAAAAATCATTTGCGGTTTATTTAAATAATGTTTCAATACTTTAAACGCATTGAAATTTATATATATCACTAAGGTGCATTAGAAGAAGCTTAATATGGAATAGGGTGTGCATAGCACTTATACTTACTTTACAGGGACAGTCAAAAGAATTCCGTTACATTACGTCTATGGAGAAAAATCGTCTGCGGTTTATTTAAATAATGTTTCACTATTTTAAACGCATTGAAATTTATATAAGGTTCATTACAAGAGACTTACTACAGAATATTGTGTGTATAGCAGTCATCGTTCATTTACAGGGACACACAAAAGAATTCTCTACTGTATGTTAACAATAATTCCTGGAAGTGCGTTTTAAGTTACTAAATGCGATTTTAATTTTAAATCGCTTTTTGTATATTACGTGGTGTGTATAAATTCTGTAGATCCTATACAGGGAAGTACAAAAGTTCGGGAACACATTTCCGTATTATTTAACTCCAGACGGAGAATTTTAAACTGTGCTACGTGTTTCCTAACTGAACTAAAATTTAGCATCCTATGTAGTATATATACAAATCTATAGATCCTATACAGGGCTGAATAAAGTATTCGGATTACTTAGATGTTATCTTTTAGCTTATAAAAGAGTATGATTCGTAAAATTATTTTGGAAGCGTTGGAAAGTGTTACATAATCTATGCTTGACGCATGATTTTTCGTTCTTGTTGTATGTTTCAAATCAGATTTTTGTGTTCAGAATTAAAACTTTTAATCCATTACATTCATTTTAAAAGAATAATAACATATAAGTGATTATAAGTAATTCATTCGAAGTAAATCTATAAAACTTAATTAAAATTTCAAGAATAATTCATTTTAATAAAAATATGTATTATTATTTTTAATATTTTTCCCCGGCTTAAAATGCTTGACGCCTCGCGTCTGTTTGCACCACACGCGTTGGACATTGCCGTCGTCACTCTGTCTTGGCGACAAGTGTCTGGTTCAGAGTTGTTTCTCAATAGTATTTTATAATTACATTGTTTGGATTATTATCTGCTGTAAAGGGAAATAAAAAATCATTGATTGCACTTCAAAAAGTTTTTTTTTTTTTTTTTTTTTTTTTTTTTTTTTTTTTTTTTTTTTTTAATTTTTATTGTAGATTGTTGGATGAAAATAAACCTCAGCCGGCTGCTGATTTCGATTTAATCCAGCGCGGGAAAATATATTTTTTTCTTTCCTTTTTAGCTACGAAAACAAACGTTTACGTAATAACTCGTAATATTACGCGTTAATAGCCCTCGAGTTTGCGAACATCACAACGTTTAATTAAATTTCTTGTAAGATATCTCATTATAGATGCTGCAAAGTTACAAAACATTAAGAAATAAATTTGAAATTATATTCACACACACACACACACACAAACAAACAAACAACAACAGAAAAAATTAACTTATTTTTAATTTGGCAAAACTATTGCAAATGTCATTAAATGCAAATTTTGAAATAATTAAATCAGAATTATTTGACTTTTTTATTTTGATAGGCTAAATAGGCATAAAATAGTTTTCCGGCTTCACTATTTTATAGATGCCCTCTCATCCGATATAGATTTTGTAGCACTCAACTATTTGAACATTTGAAGCATACGGCAATCAGCATTTCCCAAACATGTCGGTTAATTCAGAGTTTACAATATTTCCTTTATTATTATTTTTTCCACAAATATATAACTTTGATAAGTTTCCTTAGAAAACTTAGTTATATTATGCACTATTATAAACTATGTAACTAATAATTCTAAACTATGTTTGTTATTATTTTTTCTGACTTAATTCCTAAGCAAACGTTTGTACTTTTTAAAAATCAATAACGGGGAGGGGGTGTTAAATTTTTTTACTGGCGACTAGAATTCATACCTGGCTACCAGATTTTTTCAAATTTGTAAAGCCCTGTGTGTGGGATAGGGACACTACAACAACAAAGTACCTAAAATTAATTAATTTGCAGAAGTATTTTTAAAAAAGGAAATGTTTACCGATGAGCCACAAGATAATTCAGAATGCAACTATCAAAATTTGATTTTCACTATCTTAAAACCGCAGATTAATTGAAACATGCTATTTTTAGGAAAACATAATTTAGCTGTAATGATTAGCTAAATAATTTAGTATACATTAAAAAAAAAAAAAAAAAAAAAGCTTGTTTCCATATCGATATTATTTTTGACGTTGCTTCAATAAACTTACTTCATTTTCTTCTTTTTCGGCACAGAAGCGATACTCCTATTCTATCAATAGATTGTAGATCTTCAAGGAAAAATTTCAATCCAAAATATTTTTTAAAGTAACAGCTAGCACAGAGGAACATCAAATTTTACGTGCTTGCAGAAGATCACTCATGGTAGTCGTTTGTTACACAGTAAAACTACACACTCGTGATCTTCAGAAAGCAATCAAACCCGGGGATATCCACCAGACATTGATTTCTTCATCTGTTTCACTTTTCATAGACTGAGATATTAGTTCTTGCCAGAAGTGACGTCAAAAATAATATAAGTGTTCCCTAGAAAGTAGTTTTTACCAAAAGCAGAATATGGTTAAAAGTGTGATATATGTCGCAGAATAATGGGCTTCTTTACAGAACATTTCAAATTCTCAATTTCAATGAAATTTATCATTCAGTCTTAATAAAAAAGTACAAAATTCATCAGTCGATCACCACAAAATTGCAAAGTTTTATCAGCCTAACATCATAAAAAAAAAAAAAAAAAAAAAAACTGCGAAATTCTTCAATCATTCATGTAAAAAATAGCAAAATTCATCAATCAGCAGACTTATATAAAACCAAAAATTTTCTGCGCACATAAATATTGGGTCAAAAACTTTCTGCAAATCAATTTAATGTTTAATAAAATTAACAATTTATTAATTTTATCTTTTTGACTGTCTTCATTCTGAATCTAAGTCTGAACTTACTGATTCAAGACTAATAAGTGATGAACAGTCTGTTGGGAAAAATATTATGTTCTAAAATAAATAAATAAAATCAATAATTTTGAAATATCTTAAGTGATAAAAACTAAAAGTGTCTTCAAAGAAAAAAAAAATCAACCAAATAGATAGTATGTAATTGGTATGTTGCTATAAAAATGATAAACATCAGAATATGCACAAATCTTTATAGAAATTCTCTCAATAAACATATATATTACACTACAATATGTGTTGGAAAAGATTTTGACAATGAGTTTTTATTTGGATGCAGACTTTTCAATCTTATGTTAATTTATGATTTTGTAAGCAATCTTAATTTAAAATAAAATTGAATCATATACATTGTTAAATCAGGCAGATAAGAAATTTCTAAGAATTAAAGATGCAACATACACAAACAGAAAAATCAGCAATATGATATATGCAGACTAAAGCTAATTTAGATGTTTATGCAAACAATGTTTATTTATTTTATTTTTGCAAGAGGAGGACGGACTAAAATCAAATTTTCTTAAATATTTATAAAATAAATAACAAAAATTCAGAAGATTCTAAAATTACTCAGTAGTACCTTACATCACTACACAACTTTGTTAAAGTATTATTTTTAAATCTCAAATAATAAACTAGCATTAAATAGCCAAAAACATGCATCTTTAGATTTATTTTTCTTTTAAGAATATTTATATTAGCTACAGTAGTTTGCTTCATGTCAAACAGAGATAACCTGATATTATAACTATCCATGTATAGGTTTCATTGATGCATATAAGAAATTTCAAATCCTTTCGGCAGTTTATGAGAAAAAGTACATTAAGTAAACATGTCATGTTTAGGGCCTTAATTTAAAAGTCCAACATATTTGAAAATTTTTAATCTAACGAAATATTATTGCAAATTTTGTTGCGCGATCATTAACATTACTCATGGAGATAGAAATAAGAAGGAGAACAGTGAAGATAGGCTTTCAAGATCACAACATGGACCGGGAATTAGTACCCAGTTTGTGGCGCTGGTGCTCCCAAAGGCCGGTCATGTGACCTGTCAAACATGACAAATTGTCGTCTGCACTTCCTGCATTTTGGTTTCGAGCATGGTAAAGAGATAGAGGGCGCTACACTTCCTAAAGGCCCAAAAGACCAGAAACGCCGCCAGGGAGATAGAGAAAAGGAGAACAAAGATAATGTTTCTACTTATGGAACTAAAAGCGGTACCTAGTATGGCGGCGTTTCTGGTCTTTTGGGCCTTTAGGAAGTGTAGCGCCCTCTATCTCTTTACCATGCTCGAAACCAAAATGCAGGAAGTGCAGACGACAATTTGTCATGTTTGACAGGTCACATGACCGGCCTTTGGGAGCACCAGCGCCATAAACTGGGTACTAATTCCCGGTCCATGTTGTGATCTTGAAAGCCTATCTTCACTGTTCTCCTTCTTATTTCTATCTCCATGAACGCCGCCATACTAGGTACCGCTTTTAGTTCCATAAGTAGAAACATTATCTTTGTTCTCCTTTTCTCTATCTCCCTGACATTACTGCTACATACTATAACACTATATTTAATTTGCCGTAAACACAAGAAGAAGAACACAGACAAAATAAAGACACACACAATATAATTACAGAAAAAAAATAATTGGTTACTTACCGATAAAAAAGCAACATGACAGCCGTTTTTACAGTATTAGTAACACTCTTTCATGGCACTTGTTTAGAGGCAAAGTGCTAAACATCGAGTTGTTTTTCAGTAATTTTACTGACTATTATTATTAATTACTGACTATTATGACATAATTATTAAGTTTGAATTTAAAATTCTTTTTGTTTGACAAAATATTTTGAATGTACATCATAAAATTACTGAGAAAAGATTTATATTGCAATTAGAAAAACACATACAAATAGCTTATGTCGTCGTTTGATTGCCGACTCAGGACAGCGCCAAAATTCCCCCTATAGTCCGTTTGAGTCGCGAATAGATATTATTATCTCCTGAAATGAAGTAAAATATTATTATATATTGTAATAAGTTCAAAATTTTTCTATGACAGATTCTGTCTCCTTTTCACTCCGTATATTTGTTTGTTTAGAGACATGTATTAAAAGTATCTCTATTTTTTAGAATCTAAATATTGATATGCCCCCCGAATTGTTTAAAAGACTTGGTAATATTTGATTGGATCTGTTTAAAATATGCATCTTTAGATATTTTGAAGATTTTTTTTAAACTAAATTTCATATTTCTGAATAACCTTTGTACATAACTAAAAAACCTGTGCTGTACATGTCTATACATATTTGTGTGATATTTTATATGCTTGTGTGTATTAGAACTTTTTAAAAACATATTATTGTAATGTAATCTAATAAAGTTAAATAATTGCCTTATGTTTTCACATTTCACTGCTTAATAAGTCTTGTATCCTACATTATCACATGCAAATTTTCGTGTGATATTTTAAAAATTAATTTAAATGCTACAGTAACAGTAGCATTGCACCATTTAAAGTGTATTTGTTTAAAAAAAATATGATCCAATCTCTGGAATTATTTATAAAATTAATTGCAAGTGTCAATTAAAGAGGGGTGAAAATTTGATTTTTACATTGAATTAAAATATCCACATGATATGGCAGCTTTGTGAATTTTAATCTAAAAATATTATACAGCCTTGCAAAAAGAATTCTGCATTTATCAATATACTATCAAAATAACTTTTGACTAGTATACATGTTGCTATGATTTAAAAAATATATATTTGGCTATTTTTTTTAAGTGATAACTAAAATTTGAAATTTTTTGTCAGTACTATTTTCATATTTTTAAGAACTATATTTCTCTTTCAAAGTAAAATGAGTTTAACTTCATGAATAGATGTCTTAATGTCAATGTTTATTGCAATTTTATTTTTCAAATATTTATTTGTTAAATACTAATTGCTAATAAATCAGAAATTGGTTCAAATTTGTCATAAAATATTTAATTGACCACTGGTGCCAATTTTATCACTCTCATAATTTTTTGGAGATTTGTTATTTTCTTGAGATGTAACCAGTACAGTTACCTGTTCAACATATAAAATAACTAACCCTAATCAAATATGTTGCCCACCCCCCTTTTTTTGGAGGGGGGGGCAAAATTACTTTTATATGCACTACATAATATAAAAATAATGCCATTTTATTGAAGGCTTTTAATTGCAGAAGGACATTCTACTATATTTTTTCAATTTAAATTAATCTTCATTGACTTACTCATACTGGCTAAACATACTTATTTTATTTTATATTTAACTTCGTCTTTATTTATTTCTTATATTATGCAAAAAAAAAAAAAAAAAAAAAAAAAATCGCTAAATAAACAGTTGCAATGTTATAAATAATTAATGCTATTTTGATTCTAAATTCAAAATCTTGAGTTTCTTTATTTCTAACTATTTACTTGAAAACAGCCTGTGTATGGGCTGAAAAATACTTGCTGCCTTTTCTGAAAACAACTTTCACAGTTCTCAACTTGCATCAATATAATATAATATCCAAGTGGAATAAGCTCAGTCGCTTATTTGTTTATATTTTCAAATTTTTATGTTCATGTTGCACGTTAACGAATACAGGTAGAAAATAACATAATTATTAAAAAATTACATGTTATTGTTGTATAATAATTTCTTCAAATAAGACTTTTTTTTTTTTTTTTTTAAGCAAATCTTTGGTAGTGCAGTTAATCTTTTTATCATTTTACAATAGTAATTTAGCATTTATTGGAATCTTGTGTTTTTTAAAAAGCAGAAAAAGATTTCTTAGATGTTGAAACCCTAGTATAACAGTTGTGTGTAATATTTATTAGCTGAAATATAATCTGTAAGTTGCATTTTCAATTTTTTGTCCACTGTGAAGTATATGTGCATGAGTATCAGATCCAACAGCAAGGCTTACGAGTTAAATATCACACCCCCAAGCCCAAACTTTACCTAATGTGAATACTATACAAATATAAAATTTTTCTTTTGAATGATTTGTAAAAACTTATTGGAGTCAGCAGTCTTCGGTTTGGCAAAAACAAAGTTCATAATTATTAATAAAAACTTCCAGTTGGTGAATTTCACTTGAATAAAAAAAAATCATGCTGGCAAATGAGACCCAATGAAAATAAAGATAAGTTTAAAGTCCCTATAATAATAAATAATTTTTGAACATTGAAAGGAAACTTATTTATCTTAAAAGTTTATTTTCTTTTACTTCATTTGATCTATTCAATGTATTTCAGAGTTAAAAAAGTTTTATTTAAATTGTGATTTAGATGTGTTTATCTTCCAAGATATAGATTTATCTTACAGCATAAGTCATCTGTTTAAATGTATTTATCTAATAAAATAAAAATTTTGATTTTTTTTTTTTCAAAAGCATTTATTTATTATTATTACTGTTTTCGAAAAACTTTCGTTATAAAAAATTATAGAATGGAAGATTCTTTGATTTAAGTGTATATTTATAAATTTTTAGGCAAATACTGATATATATTGATAAAGTGATCAAAAGTTGTATGATAGAAGTAGGGAAACTGCCGAAGACCCTAGTTTTCTCATAGTTTGTTGTGTAACATGCTGTTTTGAGAGAGTAATGTTCTTAAAAAAAACTAGTTTCTAGGGTGCATCGATTTTATTTCTGATAAACAACAAACACAATATCATTCCATAAAAAGTTCAGAAGGAGATTAGTGTCCTGTGGTGCCTGAATAGATGTTTGGTTGCTCTCAGAAGATCACAGGTGCGTAGTCTTATTGTAGAATAAATGACTATCATTAGTGATCTTCTGGAAGCAAGTGGAATTTTGATGCCATTGGACTAAATACTACTTTTGGAAGGATTGTGGATGCATCTTTGCCTCAAAGAAGTACAACATTTAAATCTGCAATACGATAAGAGTCCCACTGCTATGCCAAAAGAGAGGACAGTGAAATAAGTTCAATGAAGTAGCATCAAAAATAATATTGTTGCTTCCTACAAACTAGTTTTTTTTTTTTTTTTTTTTTATTACATACTTGCTGAATTAGGTTTTCTAAAATATAGCATGTTCCACTATAAACTCTGAGAACATAACAAAAAAAGTAATTACAAAAATTATTTAGCATATTTTTAAATGACTATCATGCAATAATAGGCAACATTTTCTTTTTGTTCGAGGCTATAAAAAGCCAACTGTTTGGGAAAACATTGTAAAATTGTTCCATTTGAAAACATGCTCTTGAATAATACACTTAATTTTTATTCTGTTACTGAAATATTAATTTAATTTCAGATTAATTTACTGTTAATTATTGAATGTATTAGAAATATAATGTTAAAATAAATTATAACCATTGTCTATAAAAATGAGTAAAATTTCAAGTGTTCAAATTGAAGTTTGTTTATAAATTATGTAAATTAAAACTTATTTTACTAAAATATATTCTTATAATCACAATTTCTATATTAGTTTTTAATATTTCGAAAAAATTTCATATAACTTTTTCAAAACATGCTTTTATGAAATTTTTCATTATTTAATAACTAAATAATGAAAGAATATGCGTTTGTTTTCATTAATTTGGTTTTTGAGCTTATAAGCATGGCAGAAAATAATCTGATTAAGAGAGATAGTAAAAAATCCTTCGTTAATTCAAACTGTTCATTCTTATAATTATATTTACTCTAAAGGTATGTAAGAATAAATAGGTATAGTTAATTTGTTATTTGTTTGTTTAACTAATGAAATGACTTATTGCAATTTTTATTATTCTATAATTAGTAACTATAATGTTGTTAATTAATTATAAAAATATAATATGCTTCTTAATCAGTGATAAAAATTGGAAAATGAAAGGTAGGTGTCAAATATTCATTTTTAGCATTATATACTCCTTTACAGAAAAGCACAAATATTTTGCTTTTGTTTAAAATTGAAGTTCTTAATCTACCAGATTAAAATATTTTAAGCAACTGTAAAGCTGATATAAAGAATTTTTAAGTATTACTGTATTTATAATTGAAAAATGCACTTAATCATGTAAAACAAAATTAAAACTGGATAACTTCCTACCAAGTCAGTAACAAAATTTTATCCCTTAACTGATGACACTTAAGAATTTAGTAAAAAGAAAAAAAAAAAAAACTTATAATTTCATTACAGTCGAATCTTGTTAATATGAAATCAAAAGGACCACTTTTTTGTGTGTGTGTGTGTTAATCATTAAAATAATAGTACCATCTTATCCGTTGGTATTTATTAGTGCTAAGTGATTTAATGTCAACAACAATGTTCGACTTTGTACATAGATTGTATATGCATGTGTGTGCAAAGCTGGGCATCCATTCACAAAATTGGTGTCATCTGCTTTTGCAAATTCTTTACACATGGTGCATGTCATTAAATTTTGCACTTGTGTAAACAAGGGATTTTCTTTTTTTCCTTTCATAAATGTGTTGGAATATAATGGAAAAGTACCCAAAATACTATCTTTGAATCATTGAACCAAAACAGATCATTTAATTGACATGTTACAGGTATTCTGAAAAATTAAGATATAATAGTTTGCCACTTTGTACATTAAAGAAAAGTCAAAGGAATATATACCTACAGAAATAAAAGTTGATTAACAGGTTTTTTTTCTTGGGGCCCATTTTGTGAAAAGTAAAGGTTATTTTTGTGAAAAATAACATTTTACAACCACAGTTGAAATCCAGTTAATCAAATTCGAACCAAGCATTTATAAATAAAAACTTTTTTAAATCCTTTTGCTGAAGTTTTCCGCCCTGGTGAACTTGTTTGTTTACAAATTACACATTTTAAAACATCACAAAATAACAAATAAATAATAAATAGTAAATTTTTATGGAATAGAATTTTGTGAAGGGACAATTTTATCAAATTGATTTTTGTGAAGGGGCCCATTTTATTAAATAGATTTTTGTGAAGGGGCCCTAAAAAGGCCCCAAATTTTTCCTGGATCGACCACTGATTACAAAAAAAAAAAAAAAAAAAAAAAAAAAAACTATTTGTCTTTATATAAATTAGATTGAATTATGTTTTTGGTTTCTCATTTATGGTAATTATAAGTATGTGCAGAACTTATTTGGATGAAATATCTTTATTTATCACAAAAATATTATTTATTATGAAATTTTAGCAATCATAGCCATCGTCAATGAATGTGTTATTTAATAATTCAACAAGTAAACAAGTAAAAAAAAAAAAAAAAAAAAAATACTTTGTGTGTGATTTTATTCGTTTAAAGAAAAGAAGAATTATAAATTAAATGAAAACAATTACTAACAATTAAGAAAAAAAATCAAAATTACAGAAAATTCAACATTTCATTTTCTAACAGCATTTGTATTATAGAAATAGATTTAAATCTTAGCTCGAGTTTTCTTTTTCAACTCTGAATGATAAAATTTTTAAATTATCATTGTTGTTTTGACTTTATCAGAACCTACGATATATGTCTAATTTAATCCTTAAATCTTGATCTGAAACAAAAAAACGTGGAGGGGGGGGGGGGGATCTCTGATCAGTTGAAATTTTTTTTTCTTTATGAATTCTAACACTGAAGATTTAAGAAATGCCCTAATGTTGATATGTATTATTTGATGGCATTCTAATATTGTTCAATATCATTATTGTTTTAAATTATTAGGAGATTTAAGATATTTTAAGTAAGAGAAAAAATGTACAGCTCAAGCAACACTTTCAAATCTTATATTTACTATTTAAGAATACACAATTTTACTTTTAAAATTTTACCAAGTTACAAAATTGCAGTTATTAATAATAGTGATATTTTAAACATTGCTGTAATGTTGTAATACGTGTGACATATAATGTGAAATTTTAGATATCAATGTAGTATCTGAGGTTTTTGACAACATGGTATAAACCGTCAAAAACTGACACATGTCAAAAACCTGCCAACCCTGATTCTTTATGAAAGGAAGAAAAAACTTAACTGAAGTACATATAATATTAATTATTATTTATGTGAATAAATATCAGTTTTTATTAAAGTCTTATGTGAATTAGTTAATTTTATTTAGTTAAATCAATATGCAAAAGAAAATTTTAAAAAGCTTGGATGATAAAAACAAAAACCTTTCTCATTTAAAGCATGTCAAAGTATGTCAATTTTCAACCCAAACAATAAGTGAATACATTGACAAAAGAATTTTAATTGTATTGAATATCACCTATGAAATGCCATGACAGAGAATTTAGTCATTTGTTTATTAATTAGTGTTTTGTACGTGCAGCCTAAGCTCAAATATCTTTTGTGTAAAAACATTTGGTGCATTAGAATGTTGTTTGTGAATTTTTAGCACATGAAAATTTGCCCTACCTGAAGTAGGTTATGAAACACATACACACACGTAATTCATGCATACATATATATAATTTTATTGTTCAATTTAACTGAATAATAATCCACAGCAAAATTAAACAAGGTGCTTATTAAACACTGGTTGGTACAGCAAAGAAAGGGGGGGGGGGAATTGAAGCCTATCTTGGAGCACCTAAAAATTGATAAGATGCAAACTAAACATTGTATTAAAGTGATGCATGATGTGTAAAAGTCAACATAAAAAAACATAAACCGCTAAAGATATTTTAGAATGCATCTTCTTCAAGAACTTAAAAACGTCTTAAAACTGCTCAATAAAATTTATTTTCACTACTTGTGCTTTTCATTATATAATTTTTTACACATTCATACTCAAAATATTTTATTAATCTGTAAAAAATGGATTTATTCATTTTATAATCAATAATGATTCAATAACCCTTCTTATTTGAAGATCCTTCCTGCGCCACTATATTAAAGATAATTAAAATTGCATTAACAAGAATAAAATGTGGAATGACTATTTGAAAAACTATACTTTAAAAAAAAAATGAAGAATACATGTAAACTAGAATAGGAACAATTTTAATATAACACAAAATGTACTTAATACTAGAATGCTAGCATTATCTGCATCTGCATGTTATTTCAATAAGAAGTGTACATCAAAATGACATACACAAATATTCTAAGGCTACGTACAAAAGTATGTCAATAGTACAGTAGAGTATGCAGGATTCTGTTTTTTTTTTTATAGGGTGGGAGGAGGGTGGGGGGGAGGGTTACTGAGCTTGGGTAATATGTGGGTTTGTGAAAATGGCTTAAATTGTGAGTCCCCCTGCAGTAGCATAATTAGCAAGAAGTTTTAAAGTGGCAAGATAAAATAATGATTTAGCTAAATAGTATTAACATACATCCACAAACTTGTATAATAAATATATAAGTAGCTATTTTTAACTGAGGCATTTGTAAAGTAAATAATATAGCTAGTGAGTAAATTTACACTAATAATATATATATACTATCAGTATAAATTTATTCTTTAGATAAATTATAAAATAGAAAAATAAATTAAACTTATGTAAAGATTCAAAAACTGCATTGAGAAATTCACTCTATTTAATATAATTTATTATTTATTTGTAATATGTTCTCCATAAATCGTGAAATATACTGGTTCAAATTTAAGTTTAAATTTTGGATCCAATATCATGAATTATTTGTTGATCGAAGTACAAAATTAATAAAAATGATAACAAATGAATATATAATAATTATGCCTTTAAAACTCAGATATAAACAGTTCAATAATAAGAAATTAGATTAGGTGTTTGATTAATCATCCGATTTAAATATTTCATATTTAACGTAAGAATAAATACACCAAGAAAAAAAAAAAAAAGAAAAAAAACGGACATTCCCCCTTCCCCCTTTTAATCTTTTTCAGAAATATCCCCAGCAGTATTGAAAAACATTTTATTTTCCTTTAGGTATTCATTCCTTTACTCAAATTTATTAAATAAATGTTATTTTGATTAAATCATAGTAACTATGAACATCTTCACTAGTTAATGAAAAAATAAATAAACATGTGCAGTTGCATATGTTTACGTTCATTCTGATTGGTTTTTCACACTTCTTATGAATTTGAAACGTCACTTCCTTTGGAATGTTGGGAAAGAAATATCGATGATTCCGAATCTGGAATCGGACTAGGGGAGAATCGCTCTTTCCCACCGAACCGGAATCCAGGCCTGATTTCGGATGAACTGAATTCCGGTTTCGTTCCACTTTGGTGGAATAGGAGAATACGGCCGCAAATCCGACCGACCCTAGTAGACCTCCTCCGGGAGTGGATCAAGCCAGCGGGTATTTGGGGCTTATCGATTACGCTTTGCTCCTACCATCGATTACGCTCGTTGTTTTGTCGCCATCTATTGGCAAATTATGTAGACATATTCTATTTTTTATATTATTTGTTGTTAATATTATAGATTCATTCATTGTTGCTTTCATATTTTACATTTTTCTCAGTTTTTAAAAATAATTATCGTTCTTTACTCAATCCCTTTACAATTTTTTTTTTTTTTTTTTTGACACAATAATCTAAAACTATCCTGATTTAAATCCTGAGTTTCTCCTATTTTTTTAAAAAGAAAACTACATGAAATTTTTATTATTAAAAATCATAATTTTATTCCATAAGTAAATTGCAACTATTAATTGCTCCAGTATGGCTTAAAATTACTTTTTTGACATTATTTTATTAAATTACAATTGTTTTTCCACTATAAAGTTAAATTCAAATATTATATTAAAATAAGAATTTTACCTGCATTAATATATCAGAAAACGTTTTTATGTATTTCTTATATTTTTTAATTACATTTAAAAAATACTTATTTGATTTATAATGAAAACATAATGAATAACCCCCCCCCCCCCCCGCTCCCCATAATTTTTTTACGCTAGGTAATTCTTAAAATTTATGTTATGCGTTATAAAATATCGTAAACTTTCAAACAAATAGGCTTATTATATTTCCTAATTTTGTTCGCGCCCCTCCTCCCCCCCCACCCGAAATGTGACGCGAATCCCTTACTTATACGAAAATTGAAAGCAACAGCTGCTCATATCTGCCACTAAAATAATCAAAGTGAAAGAATAAATACATGGAATTTAGTGCTAGAGAGATCGATCTATAATCTATTCGATTTCCGTTAGACACTATTTATTCTCTGATGGTGATAAGATCGATCTGCAGTGACGATTTGAAAGAAAATAAACGAACGATAATACTCGTAGAGACATCGATAAAAAAAATTGATAAAATCGATCTGGCCATAGTATCGGTTAAATCGATAAAAAAGATCGACATCGATATAAATTTGATAACATCGATTAAATCGATCTGACCATAGTATCGATTAAATCGATTAAAAAGATCGATGTCGCCCATCACTATAATTAAGTATATTTAGGATTGTAATATATTTATCGAAAAAAGAAAAACGCTTTTCGATTTAAAATAATCCAGTATCTTATATTTATCTTATATATCCAGTGCTTTATATGATATAATATAGAGATAGCTTAGAACGATTCCCATGAAATTCCTAAATAAACTTATGTTTTATTTATTTATTTGTAATATTAACAAAATACTACCATTGAAAAAAAACTGAACAAAATAATAATATTTAAACTCATTAACGAAAAAAGATAATTTACAAACTATGATTGCTTTAACCGCTCATGCAATATTAACATCGCGATGAATGAAAGCTCGTTTTCCCATAGACCACTAGAGTCATGTGGCTTTCAGAAAGGGCGGAAGCCTCCAGGCAACGCCACCTATACATAATGCCTAGAGCTCAATTTTGACCTCATAGCAGATTGGGTATTGATTCAACTGATTACATCCAACCATTCTTGCAACCACTATAAATCAATTCTAAATGACTTTTTTTTTTTTAAACTTGCATAATAAAATTGAAGATTAACTAATTCAAAACACACACAATTTAGTTTTACTTACGCAAAAAAAAAAAAAAAAAAAAAAAAAAAAAACTGTAGGATTTAGTATCAAGAAAATTTTGTTTAATACAACAAAATTTGAAATACAAAATAGAAAAATACAAATTTTTTATTGAAAAATAAAAGCTATATTTTTAAGAAGATTCATTAACATTTTTCTTTTGGTTAATGCGCAAATGAAAGTTCATATATGGGTTCTAGCATATTTTCATGAAAAATAATATTTCGATTAAAGACTGGATTGCTTTCAATTGAAGCAAGTACGTATTTATTTACAGTATATATGTGCATTTTTATCAATATTAACAATATTAATAATTATCTTTTGAATAACTGATATAATTTTGCATACGAATTAGTGACAGCAGAAACATTTAAGTTGATATTTAAATTATATTAAGTTAATTTATAATTTAATTATTGTACGAAAAAAATGTATCAATATTTTAGCGATAAAATACATTAAACATGGGGGGGGGGGGAGCATCAGAATGAAACAATTGTGAATTTCTCAAAACTTATTTTCATAAATGAAAATATATATATATATATATATATTTGTATGAGAAACAAATGTTTCTTGAAAAAGAAATGATTTAAATTCATAGCAGTATTAAAAATATTTGCATAAATCGTGCTAAATCTTTAAAAAGAATTGCATTGAAAAATATGAAAGCTATCATAAGCGAACAAATATGAAATACATGAAATTATTTAAGCACAACTTTCTATTGATATGCATAAAAATAAAGGCAGTTTTTAACTAAAATGTATTACATTAGGGGGCTCTGCCCCCTGCTCGCTACGCTCACCAACCCCCCGTTCTAATTTCACAGCTTCTTAAAACCTGGTAATGTATCCTGTTTTAAAAAGAGGATGATGATGATATCACGAACGGCGACTTTCTTCTGTAATCAGGTTATAATGCTTTTTCATTTAATTCATCTTTTTTATTTTTAATATTCATGTGTAAACACAATTTTTATGACGTAATTTTCTTTATTTCCTGCTTTCAACACGTGATCATTTAATTATTATTTTAAACTTTTATTATTGTTTTTAATAGTCTCGCGCAAATACATTTTTTATTTGAGATAAAACATAATCCTTTGCGCTTATTTAGAAATTGGCAACAATATAAAAAATTACTTTTTTAATAAAAGATTTTTTACTCGATTTTTAAGGATTTTTTGAGTTTTTATTGTCCGACCGTGATAATTTTTTTTATTTCTGAAAGCTTGTTATATTTCGCGTCTGGTGGTATGATTTTCGAATCCGTAGGATGGCTAGAAAAAAGTGATAACTCCTCAAAAAAGTCCGTAGTAAAAAAGCGATGAGTATACCCGGAATATCTACGCAGAATTTGATTGGTCCATTTCGTTTTTGGCTCAGTTCCAAATTACTTTTTTTTAATATAGAAGGATTTAAATATAAAGCAAATTCATATTGGATACAAAAATTGTTGTGCGAGTCGTTAATTATTTACTAAATAAATAAATAGCGCAAAAGTAATGCAATATTTTTTACATCTCCAGCTTCGACAAAGCTGTGGGATTAAGCCTACTCATGCAACAAGGACAAAGTAAACTTATTTTAATAGATAATGATTATGGTTAATACATATATTCATAAAAATGCACACATATACTGTAAATAAGTACCTACCTTTTTTTTGGGAGTGGGTGTGGGGGGGGGGAGCTTATGTCTAAATTTTCAGTTAAGAGAATTCGATAACTTTTGAATAATTAAAAAAAAAATTGTTTTCTGAAGGAGATGTAAGATAATAATCTTTTTAACGATTACGCTTGGCCGTTTTCATGGGGGGGGGGGGGGGGGGGGGAGGGGATTGGGGTACAATTTTTTTATTTCCGAAAAATGACGAAACTATGAATATTCCAATTTGATTTACTGCATCCTATTATAAAATGAAAATCTCACTTCCACAGTTGCAATCTTTAAAGTTTTTTTTTTCCCCTTTATAGTAGTGTGATAAAAATGCTAAAACTTCAACATATATTTTCTAATAAGCTCAATTGTTTTCATGGACAATCTTTATGGTGCATTTCATAAAATTAAGAATTGGATTTCCTGTAATATAAATTGGCCTATTAATGATTATTTGCTTTAGTATTTTTTTTAAATAAAAATGTTAGGCAAATAGTCATTTTTACACGTCATGGCATTTTATTTATTTATTTATTTAAACTAATTAATTATTTAAAAAGTCAGTCCTTACAGTTACAGAGCACACGTGGAAGAAAACTAGAAAAAGTAAAAAGAATGTTGCAAGAAATTCAAAATTATAGAAAAGGTATAGTGATAAAAATCTTCTTATTTAAAAAAAAATATTTTGTTTTCAATTCTTATTATAGGGATCGGATTTTTCATTAGTTAAATTATTTTCCTTCATAAAACAGTTTAATAATGTGTCTAAAAAATATTATAAAATCTACCCTATATAAAATCCTAATGAAACGAATTTGTGAAACGATTTTATGAAACGAATTTATGAAACGATTTTATAAAACGACTGATTAAACGACTGATTATGTTTCAAGGCTATTTTTAATAAAATATTAAACGCTTGATGGTGAAATTAATACCAATTGTTCATAAAAATCCGCGGATGTCAAAACTGGTAATAGAATTTTGAAATTGGAATTAGTTTTCGAGATATTAATTTTTGTCTAATTTTAATGACATTTCTGTAATGATGGCAACTAATTACTCAGTTTTTTTGTGACAAAAAAATTGAAAAGGATCCCGATAGGGATTATTGATTTCTTTTTATGCGTCATTTTCAAATTGAAATTGAATTTATCTTTTATACCAATCGATAATGAAGACAAGATTATGATTAAATTGTGTTTTTCAGGAAAATTTGAAAAAAAAAATCACATTTCTATCGTCAGGATTCAATCGTCTGTCAGCATTTAATTTAATTTATAAACTGAAAATATTTTGAATAAATTCGTCCAAATGACGTCATTTAGGTAAACGCAAAAGAAAGGGGGGAAAAGGAATTAATAGTAATTATTATTTATTGATATCATTTTGTTATTTTTTTGTAAAATTTAACTAAACGAATTTATAAAATCATTAATTCGCATATTTGAAACTAATATATAAAATAATAATTGCCCAACTGAACGGAAGAATAAAATATCCTGCTTGGTTTTCTATCCTGCTTGGTTTTTTCCGCCAAGCTTTTTAAAAAAGCGTCAAGACCCCTATAATAAAAAAGCACCAAAAGTTCATTGGGTTTATTTTCATAACTTTTGGCAACTAATCTATGTATATTAACGAATCTATCCCTTTTTGAAGCTCGAATAAACTCCCAAACCTAAAAGCAAAGGATCCTATAATGGAAAAGTACTCGATTTTTTTATGGACAATATTCAAGTGACAGAACATGGTGTAAAATTCTCTCGGATAGCAAATTTGTTTAAATATCTCATCAATTGATGCCGAATAAATGCAGGCATGCATGCACAAAATATTTAATTAATTTTGTATGATAAATAATTATTAGAAAATTCGTATATACATATTAATTAAAAAAATAATTTACATATTTAAAATAACATGAAAATATGCATGATGGTGCACTAAAATAGAGAGAAAATTAAAACCTGTTACTGAAAATGTTTATAACATAGTACTTTTCAATACCGTGGTTCTTAATGTTATTCACAAGCAGATGGAATTTTTCTCATCCTTAAACGCAAAGGAAGAATAGAATAGGGATTGTTGTTATAAAAGTCCGAGAGGTAGTCACAATTTAAACCTAACCATTTTATACAAGCTGGTTTTCAAGTAGTAATTGATTTTACTTATCAATCCCGAAAACAGTCGTCAGTTGTCACAACAGCTGTGTATGAGGCCATGATAATCGAAAAATGTCCCATTAAAATGTTAAAAGCATGGCAACCCAATTACAGATTTACCAATATTTTTAAAATAAAGCACGCTGTCATGTTTTTAGAGGCCTCGAAGTTTGAGCGGGGGTTGGCGAGCGTAGCTCGCAGGGGGTAGGCCCCCTAGTATTCAAATAAAAAACTGAAATTTTGACACTCGCTTACACACACACAAAATAGGATTTGATGATTATTTATAAAAGTTATTGCTAATCCTAACAAAATATCAAACTTTTACCACAATTGACCTATTTTGACAAAGGTTAACGGCGGGAAAGGATAGGTAAACAGACAGAAAGGTTGAATACTGTAAAAATTAACCCTTAAAAAAAAAAAAAAAAAAAAAAAAAAAAAAAAAAAAAAAAAAAAAAAATCAGTATTCCGTGTGCAGACACAGATAACTTTCGAATATATTTATATGGGATATTTATCAGCGAATAACTATATTATTTATAAATATATTGCAGAATTGACAAACCTACTTATTTTTTATTTTAAGAGCCTACGCTAGTCACGGGAAGAAACGCTCAAGCTAATGTTAAGTCTATGGGAAAGTTCTTGCGCGATTTCTCGCTGGCATTTTAATATTTTTAATTGATTTTTTTTTTTTTTTTTTTTTTTTTTTTTTTGCATAGGATAGCTGAGGCTGATCCCTAACGTTGTTAGTTTTTACTTTTTCGATTTTAGTTACAGTTTTTTTTTATAAGCGGCCATTTGTAATTTCGGAACCGGTTGGAACCGGTTCGAAAGTGAAAGTACTTTTATATAAAAAAAAAAACTGGAACCATAATCGAAAAAGTAAAAACTAACGACGTTAGAGATCGACCTCAGCTATCCTATACAAAGAAAAAAAAATCATTTAAAAATATTAAAATGCGAGCGAGAAATCGCGCAAGAACCTTCCCATAGACTTAACATTAGCTTGCGCGTTTTTTCTCGTGACTGATGTAGGCTCTTAAGTCAGTTTAAAAAAAATGTATTAAAATATTATAATATTAAAATATGAATCTTTCAAAATATGTTATTTACAGATTTATATAACAAAAGATTTTTTATATAAATAACAACCTAAATAAATTACTATAATTCTTTTTTAATATTATTTATTTCCTTTTAAAAATAATTCTTTGTTCAAATTATAAAATTCAACCTTCTTCGCTTATTTACAATTTTAATGATTTCCATAGCCACATAATGTTGAGAGTATTTTTACTGCTGAAAGAGAAGGCAAATTTTTTCTACCGCTAGAAGTCGTTCTCCTTCTTTCCCCAGACGCTCGTTTCAAAGAAGCAGTGTTGTCAGATTGGGGATTTTGCTTCCATTTTGGGGGATTTTGAACCTTCAGGGGAATTTTTTTAGGGATGTAATCGACGGTCCCTAGATAAGAAAGCCGTGACACGCGTCACGAAAACGTCATACCCAGCAGGCAAAACAAAGAAAACAATTCGAACAACTTGCATGTTTCGATTTCGATGGCTCGTGGAATTATTAACTATTAGTCGTAAACAATAATTATTAATTCTATGAGCCAATGAAATCGAAACATGCAAGTTGTTCAAATTTTTTTCTTTGTTTTGCCTGCTTGGTATGACGTTTTCGTGACGCGTGTCACGGCTTTCTTATCTAGGGGGCGTTGATGTAATTCGTGGGGACATTTTTGTGAAAAAACTTGGGAAATTTTTTTTATCATTTCACATAAAGTTTGCTTTTACTGTTCAACCACGCTTCTAAGAACCCCGGTTGGCAGAATGCCAAGCCGATTCCATTCACACTGTAGGGGGAATAGCCCCGGGAAAAGAAGCTGAAATCACCACTCTTTATCTTAGGCAGCGTACTTACGCCTTACGGACTTCCCCATTTTCGTCATGGACTAGCCATTTTCGCCCATGCGCAGTTCGCTCCAGGTTTCTATCAAGCGTGGTGCATCAGTAGTCATTTGGCAAAACTGGATCTGTCTAAAACTTATTTTGATTCGGAAAATGAAAATCATGAAGATAATGTATCTACTTTCTATCTTCATGATGAAAATAAAATTCGGACGTCAGAAATATCAATCATTTTTCTTGTGGTCGTGCTTGTCGTTTATAACATTACATTTTAACCGTTTCTTTAAATCATTTTCAGAGTTGCCAAGTCTCCGGTATTTTAGTACAGAAAATGTTGTTTTATGAAATCGGAACATTCGGCGATTTAAAAGAATAACATTTTCTCTAAGATAATACTGGTGTTCAAAAAGCCGGAGACTTGACAACTTCCATTGTCACAACGTTGAACTGTTGTTAACAAGTATTACTTGTTAACAAGTTGAACAATTATTATTTTTTATCAATTTTTTTTCTTAACTTTTCAATGCAAACAAGTATAGTAAGCGAAATTCTGAATAATGAATATCACAAAGCATCATTTTTCTTAAACTAAATGTCATTTTGAATATAATATTTTTAATATTTTCATCAAAACAAACTGTAATGGAAGTAGATAAGAAATTAGATTTAGATATTTGGTAAACATAAATAAACATGAAACGACTGGACGACCATCCGCTTTCCGATTTTCAATCATGAATTGCTAAAGATTCAGAAACTATATGCTCAATAGGTTGCGTATATGGAAGATTTTACGATAATCAATTAAATATAATTTTAAATGTTTATTTTTTGTAAATGAGGAATTCTTTATAAAAAAAAAGGTTTGATTTGGGGAAATTTTTTTAGCTTAAATTAGTTAAATATTTTTTATAGTGATAAATTGAAAATTTACATTTTTGAGTAAAAACTCTGTTGTGTACTTTTTTCGGAAAAAGTCACTGATTTGGGGAAATTTTCAGAAAATTTGGGGAAAATCACTTTCGACTATCTGGCAACACTGCAAAGAGGATAGTAAATAGAAGGAAATTCTTCTCAAAGCTAAATACACAATACTTTTTTTTTCTTAGTAATTTATGGAATTTACGTTTATTTTGCGGCAGTATGACAGTAACGGCAATCAGAAAAATTCAACCCTGCCATTAAACAAACTCTTAGAGTGATGAAATATTTTATTTTTTCATGAAAACTAATCAGATTATGTATTTATTTTAATGTTTAATCTTATTTATTTTCTGTTCACTTCGTATTATCGAAGAAAACGAATGTTTTTGTTAAAAACTATTCGTTATAAATATTAACCTCCTATAATAAATATTCAATTAAATTATACATTTAAAAATATATATACACTGTTTCAGACATTAATCTCTTTTTAAATATTCGTATTCTTCGCGCCATTATAAATTATAAGAAGTAAACGGAAAATAACTAAGATTTAAAATTAAATGACTGGTTAGTTTTCATTAAAAATGAAAATATTTCATCAGTCTATGAGTTTGTTTAATGACAGGATTGAAAATTTCTGAAAGTTGCCGTTGCTGTGATACTCCGCCCACTATTGAACATTTTTAGTTCTAATCGCCACTACTGCAAGTCTGTTGGCGCTACTTTGCGCCATCTTATAACACGGGAGTGTCTTCCCATTCTTGTGTATCCGACAATGGATTTGCTTTGGTCGTACCCTAATCATGACATTTATTGCAGCCGCAGTTTCAACAGCGGCTTTCTAGAAGCAGCAATTATACTGAAACCACCTTCCAACACAAAATATTATTTTTATTACAAATACATTTCTCCATTATATTTTTTTGAAGAGAGTGTAATAAAAAAAAGGTTATAATTTTAAAATTGTATTTTCTGAAATTTCTAAAAAAAAAAAAAAAAAAATTATAAATGTTCGTTGGTATTTATAATAAAATAAAAAAAGCATCATATGACAGAAAATAGAGTGGATTTGTTCAGACTGAATATTTTTAAGCTGTTGCAGATAAAATTGTAAACTACTAAAGGAGGTTCTATGTAAATTTCGGAATATTTGACAGTTGTTTAGAAAAGCGATTAGATCAATTACTGCAGTTATTTTGCGCTTTCTGGTTAATTTGAAAAAGCTTTAATTTTTTAAAAATACAATTAAAAAATGCCTTAGATAAAGCTATATGTCTATATTTATAAACAAATAAAAAAAGTAAAAGGAAAAAGCAAAATATTATTAATGCTTTTTTAGTGGATTTCTACATACATTTGTATAAAAGTATAGAAATATATGGTGTATTCAGTATATATTTTTATATAAAACCTTTTTTAGAAATACTTTTCCGTACTAATTTGATTCAAGATAAAATGGCAAAAGTGGGTGGTACCACTACTAAAAAAAAATAAAGATTTTATAGTTAAATAAGTTTAATTATTACTAAAATGTACAATCCTGACATGAAATAAATGCAATGTAAGTACAATGCAACCTAATATCGAATAATTTAATTAGACAAAATGACTATTCTTAAAAGCACATTAAGTACAGTAAAAAATGCTATTCTATATATTTTTAAAGTCCCCCCCCCCCCCCCCAAAAAAAAAAAAAAGATATTTTTAAAACATCTTACATCGCACATGAAACATTTGAAAACATTGTCAAAATATCAACCAGTAAATGTAATGGTATTTAAAAAAATAAAATATATATTATATTCTTGTTTTGTTAAAATATTATAGATTTAAAAAAATAAATAAATTCGAAGACATGTTCCAATTTATTGTAAAATTGATAAATAACGAGTCATGATAATGAAAAAGGCAAGGCTAATAAATAATGCATATAAATAGTATATTCATCTTCTTTGGTAGCGGCATAAGCACCGAACTGCTGGGCTAGGTTATGCGCATGCGCGAAATAGCGCTCTTCTCGCCAATGTTATAGAGTTCGGAGGATATTAGCGGACGGGACTTCACTTTATTTGAAAAGTGTACGAGGTGCATAGCCTAGCGGCCGACACTAGTTGTTTAGACTTATTATCACTTGGTTTCATGCAAACAAAATCAATTAATTCACTATATAAAAATAAATCTCTTTAAAATTGTGGTGTGAATTATATATTAAAAGAAAAGTGATTAGGCGGAAGCACTTTTAAAGGGCACTTCACTACGCAGCCCTAAAGTTCTTTTATGTGGCCACTCAAATATATATACACTTTTGAATTTTATATATTACAGAAACAGATGTTTTGGAACTTACTTCAGAACATTTTTCAAATTTAGCATTTTTTTTCTAAAAAGTTTTTGGACCATTTTAAATGAAATCAGGGATGGCATTTGCGCTATTGAAAGTAGGGGAGATGGGGGATGAATGGGACATTTTCACAAAAATATTTATTTTAAATATTTTATATAAGTTATTATCAATATTATATATCACATGTCATAAATTAAGTGTTTGACCACATCTTATGCATAATATTTGTTCAAGATTATTATTATATAGATATATAAATTAAATTAAAAAAAAGTTCTTCTATGTCCCAATCATCCCCACAGCAGGGATGAATGGGACACAAACATTTTCCTCCCCGTATTCAATGTTAAAGACTAAAAGCTGACAGAAATGCCTCCTTGGCAAAAGCTGGGAGATTATAAATTGTAATATGATCTCCAGGATTATTTGTTAGTCAATGATCTTGGACTTATCTCAGCTTTGCCTTAAAAGGCCCATAAACGGTGTACTGAAGACGATGGCTACCATGAGGATGAAATGTTAAAAGAATAATTACCATAAAGTAGTAATTTATCAACCTATATAATATTATTTAGTTAATAAATATATTTTTCAGTATCCTCTAGGGATGAATGAGACAGTTCCATTCATCCCATTTGAAATGTCCCAATCATCCCCATGATGCATACATTCAATTATCAGCCATTTTGTCTCAAAAATTATTTTGTCACAATGGTTAATATGCATTCATTTCAATTACTAATATTGAGCCTTTAAATAAAAAACTACAACATATCTTAATTGTTTATATTGCATAAGATATTTAAGTAACTTCAAATGTAAAAAAAGTTACTTTTAAGCAGAGTTTTCAGGAAATGCAAATTTGAAGAAAACTGAAAAGAGCCATGTGCTCTTGCTTTTGGTTCGTTCTGAAGCACACTATGGTAGTGCAATCTATGAGGATAGGAAGCAACTACAAAAAAGGTTTATTGCCTGAAATATTGAGAACGTCCCATCCATCCCTTGTCCCATTCATCCCCCATCTCCCCTATATAGAGGCATGACAAAAGAAAATTTTGAAAAGTTTTCTACTAACAACTGTTGCTCAGGAAACTGCAAAAACTGGTAAATTCCGGATTGTGAATATCCATAACAAAAATTGAATAGTTCAGAATCCTTATTATAATTTAAATTGTGTATAATTATGTACATCTATTTATGGTGCTTAAACTATACAACAATATTTCAAGAGAATTTTTCGCCTCATTTACCCGCAAAGGAATTTTTTAAAATTCCGAGAGTAAACAAAGAGACTATGAATTTTGAAATTCAAGTATTAAATAGAAAGTAATGCACGCACCTTGCATATTAAAATTCACTTATAGTTACATTTAATAAGATTATTAATAATTGATTTTAGTATTATGGTGTTACCACTGGTTAAAATTAATAAAAGAGTATTAATAATTAGAATATACATTGTAGATGTACACATTGTAGATGTATACATTGTAGAATATACATTAGAATGTAGCATTACCCAATGAAGAAATATGACTGCGAAAATATAAGTTCTTTTCTCCCCAGATTTGGCTGTTATAGAAATTTTAGTGTGTACCACTTATAACATTTAAAGAAAAAAAAATGAAAATAATAAAGTTTTTTACAATGTTACATTTAATGTTTTAGTGTGTGCATAGTTATTTCCTCTGGAAATGTAGATACTGTTATTAGTGTAGATTTTGTGTTGTGTTTAAAGAAAAAATCCCGTCGCTCAGAAATATCTCTTTAATAGAGACACTAACTACGGCGAGGGATTCAACAAATTGTCATTTATTTGAAATCTATTAGTAACTCTTTCCTCTTTTCTTAAATATTTTAAATCCCACCGTACACATGTAAATATATGCATGCACATAATTTGTAAATATACATAACATGTGTGTATATGGATAAATATGAATTAAGAATAATTCATATTATTCTTAATTTGTATAATATTAATTAGTCTTAATTAGTCTGAATTCTTAGTGTAATTAAGAATATTTATATGTATACACATACATAATTTCAAGAATTCCTAAGATTAGCTAAAATTCTTACGTGAGTATGGAAAAATCAGATTTGTTTGAAAACACTGAAAATAATACAATCATTATTGTATATCCTTGTAGATGAAAAAAATAGAATCATATTCCATCTGTTATAATTTCAAAATTTTAAATAATTTTATTAGGTTATGTAATTAGCTGTTAAAAAACAGTTATGAATAAGCTATTTTAATGTTCAGTATAAACTACATTTCTCTTTTCGTGACAAAATTTTACTTACAATAAACTTTCTAGTTGGTTAGAGGTTATTAATAACGAATTTTAATTGATTTAATTTATTTCAAGAAAAATCTTATTGATTTTGTTTTTAATCTAAAAAAAAAAATAAATAAATAAAAAAAAAAATAAAATAAATAAATAAATAAAAAATAAAATAAAAATAAATAAATAAATAAATAAAAAATAAAATAAAAATAAATAAATAAATAAAATAAAATAAACAATTTTTTACAAACTTTTTTCTCAATTGCAAAAAAATTAAATATATTAATGTAATATTTACTTAAGAGCCTGAAGTAAGATGATATTGGAACTACCAACTTATACTAAAGTGTTATCATGTGACTGAGGATAATTAAATGATGATATAATAATGAGCATATGCATACAAAAGGAGGCTCTCATAGGAAACTGAAAGCAGGTATTTTAGACACGCCTCTTTTTTGACACAGCACAAGAAAAATATTTAAAATATTGAAAATGCACTCTGAGTTTTAGAAAACTATCCTTTACCACATATCATAATAAAAAATATGTTTCATTAACATATTCACAAAGTAAATTAATAATTCAGCTCTTTTGATTTTCAAAAGAACAAACTGACTTTATAAAACCCCTTAATTTTTCAATAGTTACCTAGTTGAAGAAACTCAAAAGACCTGTACGCGACCTGAAATTGCAACTAATTTTTTTTTTACTGGCGGTAATTATTGTTGAATGTTTTATTATAGCGCTCTATAGAATATATGCTATTAATGCTTATTTCTTAAAAATATCCCCCCCCCCCACCGCCCACAAAAAAAAAAAAAAAAAAAAAAAAAAAAAAATCTTTATTACTACAGCAGATCCTTAATACACTGTAATGCAAATTCGGAAATGTTGTTATATATCCGAAAACATTCGCTAAATTAAAAAAAAAAAAAAAAAAAAAAAAAAAAAGGAGAGATTTTACGTACGCAACCTGGGTTGAGGATAAAATTCGTCTGCTAACGGTTCTGGCAGTAACCTGCGTTCTGGTATTAACCGAGTTAGAATTTAATGCATTTTTATTAAAAAAAAAAAAAAAAAAATGTTTAAAATATACTTGTACGGACTCATTTGATCCCGTAAAAGTATACTTAAAGAGCAATTTAACAAAATAAATGTCAAGAATAAGTGTAAGAATGAATGTTACCATTAAAAAAATTGAAGTTGGTGCATTTAATTTGTTTAATGTGTAGCCAAACTCTATTTCAAAAATTCATTCATTTTCTGAAAGGAGAAAAAATTATAAGCTTTTGTGATCCCTTTGGTGTGATTTTATCGTAAACGGTCTGTGGATAAAAGCAGGTGAATCAGTAATTTGTTTATTACTGTCTATAGAATGCTGCAATGCATTTATATGTTTTTCTACATTGTACTATGCAGTATATTGTTTGAAAAGGGTAAATACAGGAGAGAACTTGGGAGATGAGAACCAATTAATCGTATTTTTATTTCAGTATATTACATTATTTCCATGGAATTTTTTTCTTTTTTAAAAGATGTGATTGATCTAAAATCTGCAAATTTCTGAAATTACCATAGATGTCATACAAATATATCTTCTAAAACGAAAGGCTGTGTAAAGCGTAATTTTACTCCGATGTGTTGCGATTCCACTCATACAGAGTTTATTGTACTAGGAGAGAACATGTTTGCCTCAAATTAGGATTATCAGCTGGAGGACATTTTTAAAATGTTAGCTCCACCTTAATAATTTTATTTTGCTTTAGTTAAAAGTTATTTGAATTATTGTGTTTTTTCTAAAACAAGTGTATTAAAAATAAATTAAACATTTCTTTCCTGTTAAATGGTATACCTTGATTTTCGAATATAATGCAATCCTATGAATTTTTCGAAAACCGATTCGTTGGAAAATTGAAACAAATTTTGCCTGAAGAAGTACTGAAAATTCGATTAATTGCCTCCCACTTTCCAAATTACTCTCTGCATGTGACTATTTCAAACAATACACTGTATAGTACAATAATGTAAAAATATGTAAATGCGTACTTCTTAAAATTGCTACTAGGTGTAAAATAAAAACTTTATAAACAGTAAAATAAGTTTTATTAGCTTGTTGACATGTTTCGGCTCCATTATCGAAACAAATAAGAATATTCTACAACTGCACGGTGTATGAAATTATTATTTGAAACGCCCTTATTTAATTTTTCACTTACTTTTTAAATTACGCACGTTATTTTTGTTTTACTTGGATGTTTATTTCCATATTTGTAACCATGGAGAAACCCCTCGAGCCAAAATTTTGGTAAGATGCTGCATCGTTACATATTCTATTTTTACGTGTTACAATTTCTATTCTATGGCTGCTCTGATAATGGATGGATAGTATAGATTGGAGGGTAGTATATAGATAGCATAGATTGGAGCGCAGTAGATGTTTTCAACTGGATGAAAAATGTCCGAGCCAGGATTTTTGTCCAGTTGGAAAATTAAATCTCATATATTTCATTACCAATTTGAATAATAGTCTTAAAATTAATCTTGTAGTAGATAGATAGTATTGGAGGAGTATATAGATTGGAGGAGTATATAGATTGGAGGGTAGAAGATAGATAGTATAGATTGGAGGGTAGTAGATATATAGTATAGATTGGGGTGGTGGTGGTGGGGGGGATACATAGATAGTATAGATTGGAGCATTTGTACACACTAAAATCTGATAATATTCATAAACTGCAAGTATTTGCATTCATTCACTGTCCACTAATTTCGTTTCTATTTCCTCAAAACTAATATGCTATTATTTATCCTTTTGATACCAAAACTCATCCCCCTGAAGTCAGAAATGCTCGAGCGTTTGGCGAGAGAACGCCTTCAAAGAGTAGATCTTAGAAAAAAATTGCCTTCTCTTTTTGCAGTGGAGAAAGGGTAAAAACAGTACTGCTTTCTTCTATCACCTTTATATTAGTTTTCCCTTTCCGCTTGCATTTATCACTTGGTTACGGAAGTCGTTAAAATCGTAAATAAGCAGCGACGAATAAAGAATTTTATAATTTGAACAAAGAAAACACTGAGTTTGCAAAAAATGAATTATTTAAAAAAGAAAATAAATTTAAAAAATAATGAGTAAACAGGAATTAATGACTGTTATTTATATAAAAATCTTTTATTATATAAATCTTTGAAAATTATTTTTATAATTTTAATATTTTAATATATATTTGTAACAGACTTACAATAAAAAAATATGTAAATTTGTCAATTCTGTAGTATATTTATATATAATACATTTATTAGTTAATAAATATTATATGTAAATAAATTCGAAAGTTATCAGTGTCTGTTCACGGAATTCTGATTTCTCTCTCTCTCTCTCTCTCTCTTTTCTTTCAGATCGCTCATCTTTACGGTATTCATTTTTATAAAGATTTATAAATGAATGATTTACTTTTCTGCCTGTGTTTATCTATCCTTTCTTGCCGTTATCTTTGCCTTAATAGTCGAACAGTCTCAAATTTTTAATTTTTTTTTTTTGTTAAGTTTAGCAAAAGCCTTTTAAAAACAATCATAGTTATTTTATTTTTATTTATTTATTCATTTATTTACTTTTTTGTAAGTACTTGCCAATATTTTCAGTTAAACTCTTTAACCTTTAATTTTTTTAAATACTTTTTTGACATATTATTAATTGGTTTTATAAAGAAAAATGATTTCACTAAAAAAAAAAAAAAAAAAAAAAAAAAAAAGAGAGAGAGAGAGATTTTAAAACCACACTTTTTCTACAATTTTGAATTTCTTGCAACATTTTTGTTTAATTCATAAATTTCCTTCCATGTGTTTTCTATGACTGTAAGGACCAGATTTCCAAATAATTAATTAGTTAAAAAATGAAATAAAATGTCATGACACATGTAAAAATATCGTAAAAATGACTATTTTCTCAACATTTTTATTTTTTAAAGAATTCGTTAATTTTATGAAATTAACTATATGAATTGTCCATTAAAAATACACTATATTGCCAAAGGTGATTGGTCACTTATGATTTTAGACGTTTTGTTAACTATCTAGAAAAATACAGGAGGCATTAATCAGAAACTGCAGGCGTGTAAACAGTGTAATATAGGTTATATATTTCCGCGAAGATTTTTTCAAGAAACCCCATAGGGGACGGTAAAAAAATTGAAAAAGAACGAATAACTTTTGGATAACCCTGTAAAAACTAATGTAGCAACGGCGTTCAAACTCGAGATTATTAATAAGGGGCTTATTGTGATATACTGTGTTCATTTTTATGAAGATAGCATGTATACTCGTAGAGAAATTAAGGTTTTTATAAAAACAGTCCCAAATTTCGCCTAGTTTTTTGCTTATAATTTGCAGAGTTCTTAATATAAAAAAAAGTTCTTTTCAGAAAATATGACAAACAACATTGTACACAATACTCTGCAATCAGAATTAAAAAATAATAAAAAATGGATGAAAAATGAGCAGGTTTACTAAAAAATGTTTCACTGCGCATGCGCGAATGCAATCAAAATATAATATGCATAATGTATTAGCTAAGTATATAGAGCAACTTTTGTGAAAGTCTCAAAATCATAGCTTGAAAATTCTGAAAATTATCGTCGATAGAATAAGCTCGAAATCCGTTGCTCCCAAAAAGAAGCAAAAAGATGAGGGGTTGTATCCAAATATAGTAGTACGTGCAAATTGTGTACGCTATCTTGGCACTAATCAACAGATATTTGATACAACCCCTCATCTTTTTGCTTCTTTTTGGGAACAACGGATTTCAAGCTTATTCTATCGACGATAATTTTCAAAATTTTCAAGCTATGATTTTGAGACTTTCACAAAAGTTGCTCTATATACTGAGCTAATACATTATGCATATTATATTTTGATTGCATTCGCGCATGCGCGGTGAAACATTTTTTAGTAAACCTGCTCATTTTTCATCCAATTTTTATTATTTTTTAATTCTGATTGCAGAGTATTGTGTACAATGTTGTTTGTCATATTCTCTGAAAAGAACTTTTTTTCTATATTAAGAACTCTGCAAATTATAAGAAAAAACTAGGTGAAATTTGGGACTGTTTTTATAAAAACCTTAATTTCTCTAAAAAGTATACATGCTATCCTCATAAAAATGAACACAGTATATCACAATAAGCAACTTATTAATAATCTCGAGTTTGAACGCCTTTGCTACATTAGTTTTTACAGGGTTATCCAAAAGATATTCGTTCTTTTTCAATTTGTTGACCGTCCCCTATGGGGTTTCGTGAAAAAAATCTTCGCGGAAATATATAACCTATATTATACTGTTTACACGCCTGCAGTTTCAGGTTAATTCCTCATGTACTTTTCTAGATAGTTAACAAAACGTCTAAAATCGCAAGTGACCAATCACCTTTGGCAATATAGTGTTTTGAGTCAATTGAAAAACACTTGTCGAAGTTTTAGCATTTTGATCATACTGATATATTGAAAAAACATACACTGAAAGAAAAAAAAAACTTTAACGATTGTAACTCTGCAAGAGAAAATTAGTTTAATGTGAAATGGATGATCAATTTGGAAAATTGATGTTTTCATCATTTTTAGGAAATAAAAAATAAATGTACCGATTCCACCCCCCCCCCCCTGCCCTAGGAATATTGCCAAGCGTATTCCTTAAAAAGATTATTATCTTATATCTTCTTCGGAAAATCATTTAATTATATGTCAAAAAAGGTATAAAACATTCAAATTAAAAAAAAGTTCAGAAGTTATTCATTCTATTAAGTGGAAATTTTCGGCTGAGCTTACAAAAAAAAAAAAAAAAAAAAAAAAAAAAAAGTAGGATACGATGATTAGTTTTAAAAGTCTGGTGCTAATCTTGACAAAATATTAAACATTTACGACAATTTGCCTGTTTTAACAAAGGATACGGAACCAGACAGAAGATAAATCAATCATTTATTAATCTTAATAAAAATGAATACATTAAAGATGTACCCTCTGAGAGAGGAAAGAAAAAAAAAACAGTATTCCGTGAACTGATACAGATAAGTTCCGAATATACTTATATTTATTGTCGAATATTTAATATATATATAATATTTATTGTATATATAATATTTATTGTCGAATATTTAATATATATATAATATTTATTGTATATTTAATATTTATTGTCGAATATTTAATATATATATAATATTTATTGTATATTTAATATTTATTGTCGTATAATATTTATTGTCCAATAAATATTATACGACAATAAATATTGTCTAATAAATATTATACATAAATATATTGTAGAATTGACAAATCTACTTTTTTTCCATTTTAAGTCTGTTAAAAACTCAGAGTAACCATATCGAAGGAATCCATCCCTATTGATTTTGCCGGCAAGAAGTGGGGTCAGGATAACCCACGTGACAGCTGGCATTTGACGGTGAAAGGCGAGGTGAAAGGTTACTAGCAGCAATGCTAGTTTTATCACTTTATCGCAGCTCTTGGCAAGAGTGCAACATTTTTAAGCTGTGATTCAGGAACTTAGGAGCTTGACAGATATACACTCAGTAACAAAATAAAGGGGAAGGTTCATCAAATAGTTATCCTATTGTTCATTTATTTCATGCTTTATTTCGTCCATTATTCAAAAAAATGGATCATCAGTAACAAATAAATCAAATAAATTATTAAGCTTCTATTTAGAATAAAAAAAAGAAAAGAAAAGAATGATATATTATTTTAATAATTTATCCCAGGTTTCAATCTTCCACATGGTTTTATTTATATTTAATTTCATTATACAGTTATTTTCTATTTTTAATACAAAGTAACAAATAGGACAGAAAAAGAAAAAAAAATGTTTTAAAGGCTGTTATCAAATACAAAAGTGCTACTTTCTGACACATTCCTGAATTCATTTTTGTTCAGAAACTCATGCAATTGGCAAATGTTCTTATTCAGAGACTATGTCGTCGAAATAACTTTTTTATTTTTTGGTAAAGGTGAAGATCTTACAGAAAATGCAGTCAAAGTTGACGTTTTGAACCGAATTCCAAACGCAGCATCGGGAAAGTGGCGAAAAAAAAAACGTGTTGTCACGTGACAAGAATCGCTTATAATTCGATAATTAATTTATTTATAAAAAAATTAAAAACTCATTTCGATTCCAAATCGCTGCAATAGTCAGACCTGCCAATTTTATCCTTTTGCGTTTAAAAATGATTCATAAATTGTGTCAGAAAGTTTCGCGTTGTTGAGCAAGTCATTTGAGAACCACCTTAAAAAATTAGTTTTTAAGCAATTTATACATATGTAGAGATAAAATACAAAACTCTTCCCAAAAATATGAATATACTCGCCAATTACAAAATATCTAAAAAAAAAAAAAAAAAAAAAAAAAAAAAAAAATCTCCTTTGAAAAAAATTTCTTAACCATTTCTAAGGCAGCGGGGAATATACTTCCCACTTAATTATAATCCCCAAATAGTTAATTTGGACCAGAAATTTTGAAAAAAATTTTGCTTTTTTAATGTACATGGCAAAAATAATTCAGTTACTTTCAAGTTAAATTATTTTTAAAATCTGGTGACCTTCAATCATTTAACATTCTAGCAACAGAATTAATGTTCCTTACACATGTAATTTTTTAACTGAGTGGTAAAGTGTCCAGGTCAGGATTCAAACCTGAGGCCTTGGGAGTAAGCTACCAATGCTCTGTCAACTTAGGTATCCTGGACAAATCTGACGGACGCAATTCACCCAGATAACCTTGTTAGTTATGACACCTGTTCTGATATCCGAATCAGCTCAACAGAGTAAATCGCATGTAATGGAACTCCAATAAATGTTGGATAATTAATTATACTATATATTAATTTTAACACACTTATTATAATGGGTAATAAAATGACACATGTAATTTAGCAATTATAATAATTGTATCAAAATTAATATGTACTGTAATTTTCCTAACAAAAGCTTAAAAGAGCGAAAATGAAAAGACAAACACAAAAACAAAATTCGACAACTTTCCTTTTTTGGCCTTATTATAAAAATTACAAAATTAATAGGTTATTATAAACTATTGTACTTAGCTGTTAGTGGAACGATGGAATCTATTTACCAAAAGGTGCTGTTTTCCCATTTTTAAAACACACACGAATAATTAGTACAATGGCCCCTCGTTATGTTGTAGAACTCTGGAAGACAAGATTAAAACGCAAAATACACTAAGGAAGTAAACCTTTTGAAAAGTTGGTATAATCTTCAAATAAATGTTTTATATTTGTCTCTAAAATGTCATTTTACACTCAATTACGTTTTATACTTTATACTAGCAAGCTACGCCCGCTGCGCTGGTCGGCTTCTACAAATGAACCTCGAAACAAACGAAATATATCGTTTTATTTGACCTTGTATTTGAAAGCAATCTGTATATTTACCTGGAATATCCTACCACATTATTGAAAAATGACGCCATTGCGCTATTATATTTTCTAATGTGCAGTCAAAATTTTAGCTGTTAAGGACCAATTTGGTCATTTACAGTTAGGGTTTGGTAAAAAACGATAAAACTATATGCAATATACTAAAACCATCACTAAAAATTATCGAACTAACAATGCAAACAAATTAACTAACAAAATCCATCCAGTAGAAGTTTTTATATAGGCTAATCTTTGATAATCGAGTTCATCTGATTATAGAGCTTTTCCACATAATCCTAAAACTAACAATGAACGATATGAAATATACTAAAACCATCCGTAAAAAATTATCGCAAAAAAATACGCCCAGTAAAAACTTTCAAAAAGGCTAATCTTTCGGAATCGGGTTCACCTGATTATATAACCTTCACACATAACTGTTTGACTAAGCAACGTAGAACAATATATAGCACAGTAAAACCATTCCTGAAATAGCATCTAACTATCAATACAATTCTCATCAAAATCCGTCCAGTAGAACTTTTTCAAAAGGCTAATCTTTCATAATCGGGTTCACCTGATTATAGAACTTTCCTCCCTAACTCTATAACTAAGCAACATAGAATGATATGTTATACTGTAAAACCTTCCCTGAAAAAATATCTATCTTACAGTTTAAGTTCTATGAAAATCCATTCAGCAGAACTCGAGTTATAAGCAACCGGAGCGAAATTTCATATATGAGGTGGAAGTAAATAGAAGTATATTGCTATTAATATAATTTTTCAGTAAAAAAAATGTGCTTTTTGGTTTGCAGGGCGCTAGTGATATATGTACATACATATATATATATATATATATATATATATATATATATATATATATATATATATATATTCATACATATAAGTGTATATATGTATATGTGTATATATATGTGTGTATATATACATGTATATATATCACTGACAACTTTCTCCCATAGCTTAGCTCCATAACTAAACAATGTAGAAAATCAATCCCTGATATATTATCTAACTAACTGTGAACTTCCATCAAAATCCGTTCAGAAGAACTTAAAAGAGGTAATCTTTCATAATCGGGTTCACCTAATTTATCTAAAACTTCCCCCCGTAGCTCTATAAATAAGCAATGTAGAACAATGTGCTTTCTTTTTAAACCTTTCTAAAACAAATTACCAAACTAATAGTGAAATCCTATAAAAATCTGGTCGGTAGAACCTGAGTTTTAATCGATCTGATTGAAATACGAATTTGCGTTTTATAAATATAGTAGATGATGATGACATGATTTCTGTAATCGGATTCGTTGTCAAGCTTTTGCTTCAGAAAAAGAAACGCAGAGGAAAACTTTTCTACAGATAATTACCAACCACGTCGACAAAATTGCGTAACTAACTGTGTAAATCCTACCAAAGTCCGTCCAGCAGTTTTCAAATTATATACGGTCGGAATGAAATACGAATTTGCATTTTATATATATAGTAGAAATATCTTTCATAATTACACTCTCCTTTCGCAATCACTTTCCCATTAGCTCTATCACTAAGCAACATAGAGATATATTATAGGGTCATTAACCATACCTGAAACTATCTTTCACTTCCATCAAAATTTGTCAGTAGAATTTTTTTGTAAAGGTAATCTTTAATAATCGGGTTCACTTAATTTTAGAGCTTTCCTCTGTATCTATAACAGAGTAACGTAGAATAGCTATACTGTAAAACCTTTTCAAAAAACATTACTTAACTAACAGTGTACAACCTAACAAAATATCATAAATAATCGGATTAAAATATAAATATGAGGTTTATACTCATAGTAGATGATATGATATTCTGTAATAGGATTCATCATGAAGGTTTCGCTTCAAACATAAACGATGCTTTTCCTCATTGGGTACTTCTCTATTATCCCGTCGTCCACTTTTCATAACAAAAAACTATCGCCAAATTGTAAGATTAAACGCTAAAAATGCAGTCCCATTTACTTGATGTCAAGAAACATTATACGTGTTTGTAACGTCATCAAGAGGTTTTTAATTCGACATTTGCGTGTATTTTTCATTATGTTTTACTGATTTATTAGTTATTTTATTAATTAAAATAACAATTGTGTCCCCTTACACTCTTATATTTTATTTATTTATTTATTTTGATATTCCAATGGCAACGTTCTCCCGTTTATTTGGCATTACAGTTTGGCGATAGTTTTTTGTTATGAAAAGTGGTCAATGAGATAACAGAGAAGTACTCAACATGGTAGCTAAAACGCCAATTGGCGAGGTATCTGATTGCGGAAAATTAGCACGAAATCGTATGAATAACTAACTACCCAAAGAAAAGGGGAAACATGGCTGAAGACTGAAAACAAATAAAGAAGCAATATATAATACTAAACAGACCTTCGAAACTTTATTTTAGCAATCACGTTTTATTTTAAATCGTGGCGTTTCTAGAATTAATAATACTACACAATTACATAAATATCTGTAAGAATAATATTCCATTCCCAATTGAACAGTTAATGTTTCTATCTGTAAAAATAAACAAAAGAATTAAATAACAAAAAGATTTAATTTGAATTTCTTCCATTGCTATAGTAACGGATGTATTTTTAGAAATTCTCACTTGTGAATTGTTAGATTTTGACGTCAAAGACTTCGCCAAATTATAAAAATGTGCAATATCTCACGAACTATTTGGCTTATGAGTATTTAATTAATACCATTCGATTCAGCATACAAAAATACATTAAAATATGTTATCATTTGTCACGTAACTATAATACCCGATTTTTAAGGAATTTTTTTAAAGTGTATTCCCCTTTTTACCCCCCTTAGGGGTGGAGTTTTTGAAATTCCCATCTTAGTGCGCCTCTACATACTAAGAAGTATTTTTCCTGCAAGTTTGGTCGTTGTAGGCTCAGTAGTTTTGGCTGTGCGTTGATCATCTAGCCAGAAAGGACTTTCTTTTATATATATAGATTTCATACCAACTATACGCTTTATGGCGAAATGTCTCCTGGATTTACTTTAGTATTTTTCTGAAATCAACATTTTTTTTCCTATCAAAAATCAGCGATTAATAATCTTGTATAGCAATGTATGCTGGCTAATGTGAACATTAGCAATAGATTGGATGGTTTTTCCAGAGAAACTGAAAAAATTCTCCAGGTTTTTAGGGAAATTACAAACTTTTCACCGAGGTTTTCCTGATATTTTAACATCAAAACAATTTCCTTGCTTTCCTGGTTTCCCTGGAGAGTACGATCCCCATTACATGTATGTAAAAATATTCTTAGAAAGAACAACAATAAATACAACTTTGTAACAGAATTATAGATAAACTTAGTCAAATAATGTGTTACATTGTACTTTCCTTTTTTTCGGGAGACAAAGAAAAGAGCGAATAGAAACGCTTTTATACAGTGTGCCCGTTAAAGTCCGTTGTCAACCCAATAATTTCTGAACGGCTTCTATATTCATAAAAGTGGGGTCTAGGTATTGTAAAGTTGCCATGCGCTACGCAAGGAAACCACCTACAGTGCCACCTGGTGGCATAATTTGGAGTTAGAGATTTTATTTAAAAAACGGTCCGAGATACGGGAAAAAAGTCAATTACAAAGTTGTTCAGCGTTATCGATTTATTACAATAAATCTTGCTCTCAAAAATGATACAAATGAAAAGCACAAAACGCTCATTGTGTTTGATCGCGTTGTATAAAACTGCACTTATCGGAAATGAGGCTCATCTATTTGTGATACTCAAAATGGTGTCCTTCAGCAGAAATGCACATCTGGACACGGGATTACTATTTCCGCTGCACATTGTACAACATGGCAGGTGACACTCTGGCACAAACATTCGTAATATGGTTTCGAAGTTCCTGCAATGTTGGTGGAGGGGTTGCATACTCTCGCTGTTTCAGTTGAACAGTTGAACAGTTTATTCGGGTCAATGGGGTCCCTTGTTTGAGAAATCAACCCCCTGTGTATGAGTAATTGTATAACTTATCCTGGGAGCTCCATAAAAAAAATTTAATATACATTAAATAACATAAGATGCGTTAAATTAAAGTTTAATGTAATAAGAGGAAGTTTAAAATAATATTAGGTAATAAAAAGGGAAAAGAATGTAAAAAAAGTGCGAGAAATTACTGTCTTGTGCATAATCGCGTAGAAGAAATTAAAGAAATGCATAAGAAATACAAACGATGCAAGCGCATTACAGGATATGTGCTTAAAAAGCATTTAAAATAGAATAGAGCTTAGAAATTGCAATAGATGGCGCAACAAGTCCACATCGCCACCATTTATACAAAATGAAAAAAAAAAAAATACTTTTTTACGGTATATGATATTAAAATTTATTTATGTAAAGATGAATACTCTATATCTACTGACAATTGAAACTCTGGAGTGTGACCTTTTCTCTTTTCTTCCGCATTATGTCGCTTTACAATTTTGGTAGTTTCGAACCAAATAAATATGCCTTTTACGCCTTCTACTTTTAACATTACTTTACGGAAGGTGTCTTCTCTTATTAAATCGATGATGTTGAACAACTTTGTAATTGACTTTTTTCCCGTATCTCTTACCGTTTTTTAAAAATTAGAACACTAACTCCAAATTTAGACACCAGATGGCACTGTAAGCGGTTTCCTTGTAGGGATCCTACATTAGAGAGAGATTGGACATTGCGTCGCCGGCAGATTTGACAAATCCGCCATTTTAGTTACGTCGTATGTATACGCTGGTATTGCTTTCTGAAGAAAATTTGGATTTTAAAGATTCAACGTTTTAAATATTGTATCAAGACTTATTACACTATTAATAGATAATTTTCTTTTGTTGTTTGTAGTTACTTTTAATATTTAGTAATGTTTATTTATTTTGTAACATATTTTAAATTGTCAGAGTTCAATTGTTGTGTATGCGGTCAACTTTAAACAGTTTCATTAAATAATAACTATCGAAATGAGTAACACAAACAAAGCAATTTCGTTTCTGCGTCTCTTGTTTTACATTTTAAAACTGATTTTGATTTAAATCTTTTTGTAGTGAGTGAGCAAAACGTGTAAATAATTTGGAGTTTCGAAGTTTGACACAGTTGGCGGTAACTGGCAAACGTTGTTGGCGATGAATTTCTGTTTACATTTTGAAACATTTATTTTAAGAACGTAATACAGAATAAAATTGTATATAGTGCACTCTTTTTAAAATATGAAATTGTTTATAAATTATAAGGAATAATTGAATAAATTGTTAAACTGTTCATTTTTTAATAATTTCGTTTTTAAATATCCGCGGAATTTGAGAGCACAAGACATGAGCATTTAAATTTTCCGCATAAAAAAAAAATCTATATATAAAAGCGCCGACTCTGACAATTGCAAATATATATAAATTCACAATACCTCTATATAAATAAACATTACTAAGCATATGTGTGTAAATTTTTTTATTCAGTTTCTCGAAATGTATATCTTTTTTTTTTCTTTTTTTTTGCATATTTAGATATACTTAGTACAGTGGACTCTCTCTATCTGAACACTCTCTAATGTGAACACCACGGTATTGTGAACACTTTCTGATGGTCCCGGCGAAACTCCATAGACGTAACAAAAGATGAACACCCTCTAATCTGAACACCCTCTAATCTGAACACCCCACTATTATGAACGCTACTTTTGATCCCCGTTCTAACCCGCCTCTCCGTAAACTGAACGTGTCTTTGCCGTCGGAATGCGGGGCATTCCCTCATCATGGAAATTCGGAAATTTTTTTGCAGAAGAATAAAAGGGTTAGATGAACTCGATTTAAAAATAAAGAAACAAAATCGTTTCTAGATTTTAAGAGCTACACAATGCTGAAACTTGTTTCAATAATTCAGATAAAACCTTCAGTTAACAAAACAAAAAAAACATTTATTATAACAAATAAAAAAAAATTGAAAGAATGTTTTTATTTTTACCGTACATGCTCTCAACTAACTAGAACATTCTTATATATTTTTAATAAATAAAAATGTGCAGATATGAAATTGTTTTCCATTTCAGAAAAAGTAAATTTATGATAATCAAATTAAATGAAATGATATCAAAACAATCAATTTTTATGCAATACAAGAAAAAATAATGTAAAAAATATGTCACGTGATTTCCCCTCTCCCAAGCTGAGATAAAAATAGCAAGATTGCGCAACAGAAATGCCAACCCCCCCCCCAATGACAGATAAGAGACAACAGGTGTTAGAGGGAGTGGTTAAAAAGGATTATGGTTTCTTTTTGGCACACCTGATTGGCAGCATTATCGCTTCTGTTTCTTTCTTCCTTTTTGCTCGGCAAAGGGAAATTTTTTCGTTATTTCACTATCGTTGCAGGTAAAGAAACACAACACTTACACAGATATGTCAGAAATAAGTAAGAAGACGAAAAAACGGAAAAAACTGAAGCTGCTTCAGGAAAAATATGAAGTTGTTCAAAAATTAAAATTAAAAGTAAGTCGAAGAAAAATTTCATCTGAATTTGGAATTCAGTAGGTCAAGTCAATGCCATCAGCAAGAAAGAGAAAGAAATTATATCCGCTTTTGAAGCAAATGAACCTTCCTCAAAGTGTAGAATTTTCGAAAAGAAAATGGGAAACAAGAACATAAACAATCACGTCTGGAAGTTTTTTTGCCAAATGAGAACGAAGAATCTTCCTGTCACTGGACCCCTGTTAAAGCTGATTGCTCTGGATTTTGCAGAAAAGGAGAAAATCACGGAATTCAAGGCATCAGAAGTCAGAAGGATGGCTGACTCGCTTCAAAAGTCGGCATAACATAAAATTCAAAATAATCAATGGTGAAGCTGTAGACGTAAATATCGACACTGTGGAGGAATGGAAAAGAAAGCTTCCGGATATAACGCTATATAAGGATTTCGATGGCGCTGACATTTTCAATGCCGACGAAACCGGCCTGTTTTTCAGAGCTCTTCCAAATAAAACCTTAGCAGAAAGAAGCGAGAAATGTGTGTGCGGAAAAATGGCAAAAGAAAAACTTACCGTCATGCTCTGTGCCAGTTTCACGGGTGAGAAGCTCAAACCACTTGTGATCGGGAAAAGTGAAAAACCACGGTGTTTCAAAAATGTGAAGATAGCATCATTGCCTGTGCACTATAAATCAAATCGAAAAGCCTGGATGACATTCTCAATTTTCTCACAATGGTTGGAGGGCATTAACGAAATGATGAAGAGAGAAGGAAGAAAAATTCTTCTTTTTGAGGATAATGCCAGATCACATACAAATATGCAGCTGAGCAACGTGAGCCTGAAGTTCCCAACCACTATAATCCAACCACTGGATCAAGGAGTAATCAAGACCTTTAAAGCTCACTACCGAATTCATTTTTTGAAGAAAATGTCCGTGGTGATGGAGGAGGCAAATTCAGCAACCGAACTATCGGAGAAGGTCAATGTCATGGATGCTGTCCATTGGATATCAATGGCTTGGAATGAAGTAACCCCCAACACCATCCAAAAATGCTTCTAAAAAGCTGGATTCCCGTGTGAGAATGAGCAATCAAGGACAGAGGACCAAAAAGCAACAGCTGTGAGTGACTTGGGGTCAATTCTTCAGGAACTTCATACTGATATTGAACCTGGAGCTTATCTCAAAGCCGACGGAAGCCTTCTTGATTGCGACAACATCGTTGAAGTGGAAATGAGGACGAAGCAGAACCAGAAGAGACCGATGAAACAAGAAGTACGATTACCTTCAAACAATATGGCCAAGGGATTCAAGACCTGTTGAAATATGCAGCTGAACATCACCCGAAAGCCTTTCCGCTTCTTAAACAACTAGATTACATGTACACTGCACGAGCATACACAATGCAAAAACAGACTAAAATTACTCACTTTTTTAAGTATTGTACCGATTATGTTTTCAAGTAATGTATTGTAAGTATGTAATTGTATATTTTGTAAAAATTTTTAATATAACATTTAATTAACTTTTTTTAATTAACTTTTTTAATAGTTTATAAATTCAGCCCCTCCATCTTGGTAACTTGCATGGTTAACCAGGCTAAGTATTCTATACAGTCTATAAACTCAATACATAGTAGTAGTAGTGCATTTCCCAATCTCCCTCTATAATGAACACCCCCATAATCTGAACACTTTTGGTCGGTCCCATGAGTGTTCAGAATAGAGAGAGTCCACTGTATTATAAAGTATATTATTCTAGAGAATTGAAGCTTTTAAATTTCATACAACCAATTAGTTTCTTTAAAACTATCTAAATTTATTAATGTAAATACATTAATAAAGAAGGTATATTAGGAATAATTTTCAAAAATTTATACTTTTCTGAATATTTCAGTATTTTTTTTTTAAATTTCTTATTGCTGTTAAATGATATATTTTTAACATTATGAAATTAAAAGAGTTCCCTCTAAGAAATTTTATTTATTTACTTAAAAAAGTAACTTAACTAATCTATGTCATGAGTCATGACCATTTAAACAGAGGAAAGTAAAAAATAAATACCCACACTACAAAAAATTACATTATGTAGCATTTCTTGTGTTATGCATAAATTAAAATGTTTATTTTAAGTGAAAAAACCCCCCAAAATCTTGAATATTTGTTTATAATCAAATTCGATTATTTTAAGCATAATGTAAAGTCCCGAAATGTTAACCCTGCAATTCAGCCGAATAAAAGAAAAAGCATTTTTTGAGAATTCTTATTCATTAAAACGGAATTGTGCTTATGTTTATGTTCTGAATGACTCTGGGACGTCACCCACCTTGAGGACCCGCTTGTGGCATATGGTCGGGACAAGCCCCGAGCTCAAGGCAAAATGACTCTGGGAAGGCATATGAAATGAATTTCTGTTGATTTTAATAGAATAAAAAGTGTTGGACGCGGATGAAAATGCATTGCGTTCTACGGCGTTCCATCTGCTTTGTAACTAATATGGCGGACTTTTCGTCAATGTCCAATCTCTCTCTAATGTAGGATCCCTATTTCCTTGCGTAGCGCAGGGCAACTTTACTATACCTAGACCCCACTTTTATGACTATAGCTCTTGCCGTTCAGAAATTATTGGGGTGACAAGCGACTTTAGCAGGCACACTGTATATAAGCTGGTACGTCCGTAATTTTCATTCTTTCCAGACCGGTTCACGTGTTTTGTTTCAATTAGCGTTTAATTGATTGCTTTTTAACTTAAACTATTTTGGGACTAACGGGACTTAAAAGTACTGCTCTTTTCTTGCGTCTTAACAATTATTTTTGTTGTTATCTGTATGTAGTAATGATAGTATATGTCTATGCATACTTCATTATCACTTGTATTATGTTTTAGCATTTAATTAAAAAAAAAATATGCTTGTTAAAAACGTTTTGGGGCGTTGGCGATTTTTTTTTTTATCTTAAACAAACTGATCATTCTTTAAATTTAAAATAGATGCTACTTATATATAAAACACTGGAAGTATTTAAAAGTTGTTAGGTCTATTTAATATTGTTGTGAGCTCGGGGTTCGAAAGGACTGATGCCAATATATAAGAACAATCAAAAAGCTTTATTCACTATAAACAGTGCAATACGATCACAAATATCTTCTGAAAATTACAAGATATTCAGTAATCTTCAAATCCAATAAAAGCGCAGCAAAATTTCACACAGAAACAATGTGTTCAATACGACGTATCAACGACAAAATCAATCTGAGTAACACAGTTCTCAATGCAAAGCCTCTTGAATTCAATCGCAGTTGACAGACAACTAACTCAGCTGAACTGGTGGAGGTCCCTTATATAGACTTCAGAGATCTTTCCAGATTATTCCAGGGCTTTTTAATGCTAGAAATTACCAGAAAGTGCTTCAACTCTCGATAGAGTACTCCAAACGTGAAAGAATCCCAATGTAAATGTATAAGGGGGGGGGGGGGGGTTGCACAAAAAGTCGCCAAATCCGTCGCCAACTTGGCGACATTTGGCGATATATCGCCAAATTTGGCGACAAAAATAAGTCGCCAAAACCATCGCCAACTTGGCGATAAACCCATTCCTTGGCGATTTTCCAATAGAACTCCATTATAAAACCGATGCTGTAAGGTTGTTTTTCTTGCAAACCATCTGAGGCCTTTAGCATTGAGTTACATGATGCTCAATAGGAAATACATTAATAATACTGCAATTTTCACAATAATAAAATAAAATAAATTTAAACAAATGGAATATTTACAGATATATACAAAATTCATAACAATATTGTTGTATTTTAACATTTCCAAATGTCTTCAAAAATTCCTACTTAGTTCCTTATTATATTAATAGAATGCAAAATAACTATATTTGTTAAATTTCATTAAATGACATATTCGTTAAATTTCTGCCAACCTTAAGATTTGTGATTTGAATTGTTACTTTAAATTTTTTTTTAATCCTAAAAGAAATCCCCCCCTCCCCCCCAATAATAATAATAATAATATTCGGCCGTCAAAGTGTTAAAAGGCTCAATCTTCTAAAATAAAAGCGTAAGTCATGTGACTGTCATCAACAGTTCCGGGATGGCCGTTTCACTTTTTCATATGCCAAGCGGCCATTTTTATTCAAAATTATTTTTTCGAATAAACTGCATAAAAGTTACATTTTAAGAAAGATCGTTCAAAATAAATTAATATTTGAGAGATGACTTGCGTTCAATTATGTATATATTCTGCAATAACTTCAGTCGAAAGATTCGCAGTTCAAATTCTCTATTCATAAAAGTAAACAAAAAAAGATTGATTCGTCGTGAACATTTAAAATATTAAATCATGGAGGTAATCATTCGCAAAGCAAGTTCTCCGCAAATGAATTTTTGGACCGCTGCCTCGCGTCAAAAAAATAATTCGCACCAGTGAGACAATCAAAGTTTACCATAATTATGTGCTATACAACTCAACTTTCGGACCTTTTCTTGACGTAAATTGTACTCATGTAATAATATTTAATGAATCAGATTTTTAGCATTTTTAAAATCGCTAATACAGCTTTTATTTATCGCGTGTACAAATTAGAAATGATACTTTGATTTTGAAATCAAATGTTTTGATTTATGATATTATTTCTTATTTATTTATTTATTTTCTCTTTTAAATGAAAAGTGTGAAGTATTTTAAATTTATGTAATATAAGCATTTTAGATTAAAGTTAAGTATTTTAAATGAAATGAGTGACAGGTTTATAATTTAAAATTAAATTAATTGTAGTATGAATGACGGTGATGGGTACGATATTTGGCGAATTATCATCTGCTCCCGGCTAACAAAAATACTCATAATTAAAAAAAAGAATAAAAATATATAAATGATAGTTTGATGTAAATAAATATTGATATACATATCAAAAATAATTTATAGAATTAAAATAAAAAATAAAAGTAAATAAACAACAATTTCCATAACAAATTTTTCGCCAAATTGGCGGGGGAGGGGGGGGGGGGGAATCGCGCCAACGTGCGTATGTGACATTTGTGCCCAAAAAATATGCGAAATGCTACCATGATCGCAAAAGTTCATGATTTGTCTATTAGAATCTTCCGATTTGGCGAAGGATTAAGGGAAAATTAAATTATGAATAAATGTAACGTGTTGCAATGTTTAACATACATTTAAGGGAGACCAAACTGGTCGCCAGTGGCGGCTAGTTAATGGATAATTGTCCTTCTGCTAATTTAAGAAATCATTCAAGAAAGGGTCATTGCATGCTTCATTTTTTTCATAAACCTGAAAAAAAAAAAAAAAAAAAAGATCAAAATTAAATATTAATTGTAGATTTTAGTTTCACTTGAATTTTTCTTCTGTCAACTGTGGCGCAAACACAGTTTAAAAAAGTACTGCTCTGCTCCGTCTACTACGTCTTCGAAGAAACGATGCTCTTTTCGGATTATTTTCTTCTTCATGTATTTCTGCTGTATTTTGAATTTTGAGAAAAAAAAATCTAAATTTGCTTAAAGATAATTTAATTTTTAATACTTTATCATAAGGCTATAATATTAAAAATAATAATAAATGAATATTTTTAAAAATCTTTATAATTAAATAGTATCAACAAAAGAAATATATCTGTACTGTAACTTTCCGGTTTAATAACGTTTAACATAAAAAAGGAGGATCTTCGAAGATTTCTCTGAGGAAGAATAGTTTTAAAATAATCTTTGAAATCAGTTTTAGTGTTTATGTTTAAACGGATATAAATTAGCATTATGCTGTAAATTCTCATCCCCTTGTTTACCGTGTCTTTTCAAAGTAATTCAATTGATAAATATTACTGTAAATTTCAATATGTCAATAGCAAATAAGAAATTTTTGCCCCGCCCTATTTTTTTTTTTTTTTTTTTTTTTTTTTTATGACCAAAATATTAAAATTAAAAACGTTTCACCAATTAAATATACAATTAACTCATTTAAAACCCCTTAACGTCGTTCTAAAAATGCATTATTTTCCAATCATGAATGTGAATATTTCTGACGGAATCATTTTTATATCTAAAGCCATGAAACATCTAGACATTATTATTTAAGAGATTTGCAATCGAATACAGTCCCCCCCCCCCCCCAAAACTGCCTTACATCCTGAGTATTTCCAATGATTAGCTTTCCCTGTCTGCCAAATGTCGAAAAATCGGAATATTTTTAAAATAAGCTTTGAAATCAGTTTTAGTGTTTATGTTTAAACCGATATAAATGAGCATTATGCTGTAAATTCTCATCCACTTGTTTACCGTGTCTTTTTAATTTTAAAGTAATTCAATTGATAAATATTACTGTACATTTCAATATGTCAATAGCAAATAAGAAATTTCTGCTCCGCCCCCTTTGTATTTCTTTTTAATGACCAAAATATTAAAATGAAAAACGTATCACCAATTAAATATGAAATTAACTCATTTAAAAAACTTAACGTCGTAATAAAAATGTATTATTTTCCAATCATGAATGTGAATCTTTCTGACGGAATCATTTTTATATCTAAAGCCATGAAACATCTAGACATTATTATTTAAGAGATTTGCAATCGAATACAGTTCCCCCCCCCCCCCCAAAACTGCCTTACATCCTGAGTATTTCCAATGATTAGCTTTCCCTGTCTGCCAAATGTCGAAAAATCGGATTATTTTTAAAATAAGCTTTGAAATCAGTTTTAGTGTTTATGTTTAAACCGATATAAATGAGCATTATGCTGTAAATTTCCGTCTCTTTGTTTACCGTGTCTTTTTAATTTTAAAGTAATTCAATTGATAAATATTACTGTACATTTCAATATGTCAATAGCAAATAAGAAATTTCTGCTCCGCCCCCTTTGTATTTCTTTTTAATGACCAAAATATTAAAATGAAAAACGTATCACCAATTAAATATGAAATTAACTCATTTAAAAACCATAACGTCGTAATAAAAATGTATTATTTTCCAATCATGAATGTGAATCTTTCTGACGGAATCATTTTTATATCTAAAACCAAGAAACATCTAGACATTTATATTTAAGAGATTTGCAATCGAATACAGTTTTTCTATTGTCAAAACTGCATTACATCTTGAGTATTTCCAATGATTAGTTTTCCTTGGCTGCCAAATGTCGAAAAATCGGTTCAAAACGCTCCAGGATACCATTTGTTGCAGAAGAGAGCGGATATTGGATTTATTTCAAAGACACACGAGGAGCATAGCCCGACGAGGGGCGCTCACTCGTTCTTTTAAGCTTCAACATATTAAGTGTGGTGACAAAACCACAAAATTTTATATATATAAATAAATCATCATAAAATTGTGGTTTAAGTTATTTAATAAAAGAGAAGTGTTTACGATGCAGCATATATAATACCATCTATATATTCACTTTGCGGCCCTGAAGTTAATTTCATGCAGCTACACAAATGAATATAGTCTTTTGAATTTTATACAGTAGAGAAACAGATATTTTGAAACTTACTTTAGAAACTGTTCGAAGTTTAGCATCTTTTGCTAAGAAGTTTTTGATCCATTTTAAATTAGTTTGGGATGGCCTTCAGTCTAATGAAAATAAATTGAAGTCTGACAAAAGAAAATTTGAAAAGTGGTCTGCTAACCGCTGTTGTCCAGGGACCTGCAAAAACTGATAAATTCTGGATTGTAAATATCTAAAAGAATTGAATTGTCGAGAAACATTATCTAAATTTAAATTTTGTAAAAATATGTACATATATTTAGGGTGCTTACACTACATAACAATTTTTCAATAGAATTTTTCGCTTTATTTACCTGCAAAAGAATATTTAAAATTTTGAGAGTAAACTAGGCGATTGTGACTTTTGAAATTTAAGTATTAACTAGAAAGGAGTGTACGAAACTTTCATATTAAAAACGGCTTATATTTACATTGAATAACGTTATTAATACTTGATTTTAATATTTCGCTGTTACCCTGTGATGGCTCGTGACTGTATTTTTGGGGGGCACTAATTGCATGCCTGAGGCACATATTATTTTTATTCCATTATTTTTTACAAGAAATATTTTTCTTGTTTAATGGCAAAACTTTCTGACAGTAAATAAAATAAAGTATTCCTTTTTAATTAATAGTAGTAAGAAAAGAATAAGATTAGCAGCCATGCATTTAGGGCCCCAAATAAAGCCAGTGACGAGCCGCCACTCTTAATTAAGTATTGATGATTAGTATATATATTAATGTGGCATTAACAAATATGACTGTGAAAATATAGGTGTTGTTCTCATCAGATTTGGTTGTTATAGAAATTTTAGTGTGTGCCACTTATAATAATTAAAGATAAAAATTAAAATAATAAAGTTTTACATTGTCACAGTTAATGTTTTAATGTGCGGATGGTTATTTTCTTTGGAAATATAAATACTGTTATTGGTATGCATTTTGTGTTATATTTTCAAAAATCTCTTCGTTACGAAGTATCGCTCTAATAGAGACACGAACTATGGTGAATAATATTCAACAAATCTATATTTCTTTAAAATCTGTTAGTAACACTTTCTACTTTTCCTAAATATATTAAATTTTACCATACACATGTAAATATATACATGTACATAATTTCCTAAATTCGTAAGATAAGATAAAACTGTTATGTATACATAGTAAAATCAGATTTGTCTAAAAAAATTGAAAACAATATAACCATTATTACATATCCTTTTACGATAAAAATCGGATAATGTTTCATCTGTTATATTTTTTAATTATTAAATTATTTTATTAGAATATGTTATTGGCTGTTAAAAAAGCAGTTATCAAGAAGCTATTTTTATGTTCAGTATAAGCTATAACTCTTTTTTGTCTCAAGATTTTACTTATAATAAACTTGTCATTGGCTAAAAGTTATTAATTAGGAACTTTTTCATGTATAAACTTTTAAATGATTTTTATTTCAAGACTCTTTTTATTGATTTTGTTTTTGATTTCAAAATACTAGATTTTCTAAATATCTGATTTTAAAATTATAATTTTAAAACATTTTTTGGCAAACTTTTTTCAGAATTGAAAATAAATTAAAAACATTAATGTAATATTTACCTAAGAAATTGAAGTAAGACAAAACTGGAACTACCTACTCTAAACATCTTAAAGTGTTAAAAAATAAAACCTGTTACATGTGAGTGCTGATAATTAAATGATGATATTAAAATTACTTAAGCATCCAAACGCTTCTCATACAAGGATGAAAGCGACTATTTCAAACACGCCTCTTTTTGACAACAAACAGGAAACAGGTTTAAAATGCTGTAAAATGCACTTTAATTTTTGGAAAAATTATTCTTTAGAAAACACCAGGGAAGAAAAGGTGTTTCATTAAAATATTCATAAAGTAAATTAATAATTAAGTTGTTTTGATTAAAAAAAAAAAACTCACATTATACCCCTTACCACCCCCACCTCATTTTTCAACATTTATCCAGTTGAGGCACTTCAAAGGAGTTTCATACACATGGCCTGAGAAATTCATCTGCTGGCGGCTTTGAGCTCACATATCACCGCCCACTGAATACTAGGTCTGAGCGATGACACAAAAATTGCGGCAGGAATTTTCTTTAGCGAGTGTACGGTCCCTTGAAATTCAACACCAATAATTTCTAAAAGTTTTCTCCGCCTTGAACTTGAACTTGTGATAGGTTCAATGGGCTTCCAAGTTGCGAAGAAACTGCACACCCTGGCTTTGAGTAGGTGTATATAAAATCCTGAGAGAGCCATATGAAAGGTCTAGCCGTAGTCCAATTGACTACATAAAAATAGGACAATGTTAAGTACATCTATAGAATAATGAAAATTTACTAGTTAAAGTATAAAAGTAAAGATAGTTCATAGTTCAAAAAAAAAAAAAAAAAAATTAAAGCCAGACGAGGTGAAGTAAAGATGTTAGGAGAAGTTTAGGAGAAAAGTCAATTTAATTTAATTTAATAAAATAAACATATAATAATATATATATATATATATTTTAAATATTAAAGAGAAAAATTTTGAGGTAAGAATTATAGCTCGGAAGGACTATTCATCAAGAATAGTGGAGTACCTTGGTTTTTTCCAGTTGGATGGACTGCAAGCTTCGTAGTCAGGTAGCTCATAGATGAGTTCATTTGGAATGTGATTAATGTCACTGTAGAATTTTTTCGCAAGGTGTTTAATGCGATGTTTGAGTGAAGTCGTTTTGAGATCCTTGAGGATTGTGGAGTTTTTGAGGTATCTAGACCCGTTCCTGATGTAACGGAGCTGTTTGTAATGGGTACTAGAGAGGCTATTCATAATGGTTTTGCAAGTGAAGCCCCAGATTGGACATGCATATGTGATAACACAGAGAATGCAAGCATTATATATTAAGAGTTTGTTGTGTATGGAGAGTGAATGGCTGCGAAGAAGGGGGGCGAGGGTTTTGGAAATCCCGGCGACTTTACCGCGGATATTAAAAATATGCTTTTTAAAGGTAATGCGTTTGTCAATGGTAACCCCCAGGTACTTGGCATCGTCAGACCAGGGAATGGTAGTGTTATTGATGGTTAATCTATTAGGAGTGGAGAAGGTTCTAGAGATGTAAACAGCAGTAGTTTTAGATTCGTTTATCTTAATGCGCCATTGATCACACCATTCCATGAAGATGTTGAGGTGGTGTTGTAGATTTATGTAAAGATTGTATGGGTGATGTGCGGTGCCGTAGAGAACAGTGTCGTCTGCATAGAGTGCGAGTGATGTGAAGAGTGTGCGTGGAATGTCATTAAAGTATATTATGAATAAAAAAGGGCCAATGACTGAACCCTGAATAATACCACAGAGTACTATGTGTAGTAGAGAAAGTGAGATGTTTACACGGACATAGAAGTCACGATCACCAAGGTAAGAGTGTATTAAATGGATAAGTCCAGACGGGAACTTAAGCCGAATTAATTTGTAAATGAGGCCCGCGTGCCTTGGCGACATCAAGAAATATGGCAGCAGTAGGCTTCTTCTCGTTGAAGTTTTCAGTTAAGAATTCCACAAACCGAAGAAGTTGGTGTTGGGTGGAGTGCTTGGCTCTGAAGCCAAATTGTTCAGGCATAAGAATGTTGTTGTTGTGAAGGAAGTCATTGAGCTGTGATCTAATGACGCATTCGATGACTTTACTTAAAGAGGAGAGAAGACTGATGGGACGGAAATTAGTTGGGTCATTAAGATTGCAGGATGGTTTAGGAATAGGAGAAATGATAGAGATTTTCCAGGGTTTAGGAAAATAACAGTGTTTGAGGATAGAATTAGTGAGCTTCGTAATGTAGAGAATACAGTTGATAGAAAGTTGTTTAAGAGTATAGTTGGAAATTTTATCGTACCCAGGAGATTTTTTATTATTAAGTTTTTGAATAATATTGTTGATCATGATGGGTTGAATTTCGGGGAGAGGGATAGGAGGGGTTGAGAGGAAGTCATTAACAGTATCATTGACATTGTTAAAGTGTGCTTGACTTGCGAGGAAGGGATTCGGAGAGAATTGTCTTTCATATTTCATATGAGCAAGCGAGGCATTCTGCCTTGTCCTCGTCAGTATACGCAGTTGGATTATTGGCAGTAAGGGGAGGAATAGGGGTATAATTATTATTGAGTTTCTTTTTGATTTGCCAAAGAGAGTTATTCTCGCAAGTAAGAATTTCGAGAAATTTAGACCAGTGTTTTTGCTTATCTTTTTGAATAAGGGTTTTAATTGTATGGTTGAGCCTGTTGACAGCTGTTTTAAGGGTGGGATCTCTGGTATTTTGGTAGAGTCGTCGGAGTGTGTTGCGTTGTTTATAAATATTATGTATGTAAGTGGGTAAGATGTAAGAGTTATTATTTTTGAATTTGGTATAAGTGGCATCTTTTTGAGCTTTGTAAATGATGTTGTTGAGTTTATTAACTGTGGTATAAATAATATTATTTGATGTAGATGAAGGTGTAGTTATATATTAAATCGTAATGAAGTTCTTTATTTAAGATATTGCGTTGTATTCGCTAGACCCCTTAACATTCTTTTTTGGTCAAAGCAGTGGTAAAAAAAATAAAGGAATATTCTTACTTGCATGGTGTCTGCTGTACACAAAAGGAAGAGGAGCCTTGTTAACGATATTAACAAAAATCTTTATTCATATTTTCTTGAAGAGAAAAAGAGGCCTTCATCCGTTGGTCACCTTTTTTTATTTTAATGAAAACTTTGGCCGATAAAGATAATCTTTTCCACTCGAAGAATTGACTTTTCAAATTAAAATGCAGCATCAATCCAAATTTTAAAGATGAGAATTTCAATTAAAACTTTTGCACGCCATCAGAAAATAAATTCAGACAGGGGAGAACATCGTCGTAGAATTTCGCCGGACGCCGCATCCGTAGGCTGCAGGCAGGCAGGCAGGCCTGAGCCCGCGATCTTTTTGAAACGAAAATTACATTATGGCAGGTTCATCAACAAACAGATTCTGATTCTAATTAACGAAATTTTTAATTTATAGTAAGAAACGGGGACACCAAAAGTATCCGGACGACAAGATTCAAATCTATTAGAGAATTTAAAAAATTAGCCAATATCTTAATTAACAAATCTGAACAATTCATTTAAAAACATTTATTTTAATTTGCGCCAGCAATCGTCAAATAAACCACGCCTTCGAAAAATGAGCCTCCTTTTACAGCTACCTGATGCGTACGTCACAAGAGGGGGAAAGACGGCGCTTCGATGACGTCATCACAATACGAGGAGAAGGCAGAGAGCGAACACATCGATACGGCCGCAAAACGATGCCTGATAAGAAACGCTCGCGTAAAAATAAATACGGAATGAATCCAAATAATATCGACGTGAAAGGCCGAAAGAAATAAAAATATAACATGATTTAAACATTGTGAGATTTCATATCACATTAACTGCGTTGTCAATGTCAGTAGCGTTGTTGATTGTGGGGTAGGTCACAGATAATATATTCCACCAGATAGGACAGTGGAGCGAAAACCCGAACCGGCGCGATACAAGCGCCACTACTGAGCACAGTCAAGAACTAACGCACACGCGCGCGATGTATAAACTGTCAGATTGTTGCGGTCACATGTACCTGTTGGCAGTTTTGTTTATTTAATATCGACACGACAGCTATTTTAGTATTTCATTTTCATAAAAGTTCTTTTCAGAGCTATTTTTCTTGAATATAATTAATTTATATTTCCAAGTGCTCTTTCCAGGGCTGTTTTTTTGGCAATTAATTATTGAAATATGTCAAAAAACATCGTGTTTTGTCAAGCACAATCATGTGCAAACACTAATAGGAATTGCAAACTCTCATTCTTCTGTTTTCCTTCAGGGGATAAAAGAAGGTAAGTGAGTTCTGTATTTACAAATTTTAAATGTATGAATATTAAATATCTAGTTTTATTTTACCTTTATGTAAATGTCTTTGTAAACAATCTTTCATCCATTTACATCAATTTTTTTTACACTTGTTTTTAATTTGCATTTCGATTTTCATTTTCTTATGTTATACGTTTCTTATATTTTCTTCATCCTACTATTAAATAAGTTTGTTTTGTTATGCTATGTGGCCCTGTAGTAAGAAAAGTAAGGATTTTAATGAAATTTTTAATACATTAATTATTGTATATATTAATTCCCTAATTACAATTAATGTAAATTAAAAGCACCCTCTTTTATTTACATAAATAAGTTTCATTCTACAGCTGATAAATGAACCACACTATTTACTACTAGATTTAGCAATTTAAATAACAAAAAAATATGCTGGTTAAATTGAAATGGATAGCTTTTAATTGATTTTGCATATTTTGGATACAATTTATTTTCTTCAGATACCCAATGATTGAAAAACGTTGGACAGGTCTGTGACCTTGGCTAAAAACTTATGTAATTATTAATTTTAGTTAATATATATTTAATAAAATTTTATACGTCTAATTAAATTTTCTTAAGTTATCTATAAGAAAAATGCATTTATTGTGTCTTACAAAGTTGCAAATGGTAAATTCTGGCACAGATGTCATATATGCAATACGCACCATGTTGTCGTTATTTTTTTCCCCGCCAATTCAAACTCTCATTTATTTATTTTTATTTCCTTTTTTAAAATAATATAAGCTATTTCATTTATTAAGTTATTTTATTTTTATATTAAATTAAAAAATCACATGCTATTTCTAACTATTATTCAAAAACAAAGTTTTTGCCAAATTGGCTTGGGAAAAAAAAAACCTTAAATCCTATAATTTGGCGATAGATTTTTCTTATGAAAAGTGGTCGACGGGATAATGGAGAAGTACCAAATAATCAAGTATCTAAATTATCCTTGCTCCTGAAATTTCTACTTTCTCTCTTCCCCATATCCCAAATATATAAAGTCTAAAATCCTTAAAAATATATATCATTTTTCTTGAATGAAGCCCTAGAAAAAAAAAATCATTTGCTATAGGTGCAGATTCACAGTCGCCATGTGGCGACTAAATTTTTTGCTGTGGCCACTAACTTTTGGTTTTTAAGTTGCCATGTGATTTAAAAGTAATCAATTTCTGGTATTCCCAGTTCACATCGTGAAATTTTGGTATTTTTTTTTTTTTAAGATTAAGACCAAAACACGTAACAAACATTATTATTATCTTTTAATAACATTTCAGGATGATCTGTTTAACACAGCAAACTATTAATATGTTTGAATAGCAATGTTATTCGTAACAGTTTGAATCTGATAATTTTACATAGACTGTGATTTAAATATATATATATATAAACAAATGTTTGAAGTGTGTTTTGATTTTTATAGTGCAAAATAATCTCACAAATTCAGATTTTCTTTCATATGTAATTTTGTCTGGCAAAATCAAAATAATAAATATTGTTTTTCTGATATCCCCCGCTATCATAATTGCTTAGCTTATACCTACATATGTTTTTTAAACCGTATCTTGCTCACTTTATCTTCTGACTGTACATGATTTAAGATTTAATTAATATTCAAATTTTGTTGTACATGTGTTTATATTAAATAAATTACTTTACACTTTGAATTCCTGAGTTTTTTTTTTGTTTGTTTTTTACTCCATATAAACACTATTGTTTTTATGCTTTTGTTTTTCAATTGTGGCCACTGGATTTTTTGGGTTTAGGAGCCAGTGACTCCTTCCAAATTTTGGGAATCTGCACCTATATCATTTGCTATTTTTCAGTAACAGGAAATAAATAATAAAATGACGAATCTGATTTCAGCCCTTTGTATGAAATTTCTCCCCCTTTTTTTTAAAGTTTCTTCCCCCCTCCCCCTTTCTTTATAATATTCAACTCTCACTTTGCACCCTCAATGCACAAAATCTTTAAGTCTCAACAAGATTCAATAAACTACTGAAGTATCTTTTGATAAATGATTTACATGTCAAGGCGATTCCAATGATGAGTTATACGTTTTGTTGTCTAGTTGTGGGCAAAACATATAACTGGAGTTCAACTGTACCCTATTTATAACTCTAGAAACAATAAATAATCATTCATTTGAATTACTGCTCTCCCAACCCATCCCCACTCTTTACTGTAACTATAATAAAAACTAAGCAATTTTCTAAATTCATTACACTGCAACTTCCTAAAAATCACAAAACTTAAAGTTAATAGAATTATTTTAAAATAGATATTGTTATTATAGATTTGTATATTTATATACATTTATGTTCCTAGATTGGAGAAGTGGATGTCTAATATCCAGATGAAGCCGATTTCTAGAACTCGGCAATATTTATGCTCGAATCACTTTCGAATGGAAGCTTTCACAAATACTTTGAAAAGACGGCTTCTTCCAGAATCTGTGCCTACTATTCAAGTATCTGATGTTGATGTCCATAGAAAAGCAAGTTGTGCTGTTATTAGTAATAAAATGTGAGTTATTTAATTTACCTATTCATTACAAATAATGATTATGAACTAATGTTTTTATATGTTATGTCTTATACATTATGTCTTATATACTCTTCATTATCCATTGTCTTGGGACGGTACGGTTGAGAGAATAGATGGATAATAGAAATGCCCTCCTACCTTTAAACAGTTATTAGTGGTAATAATGTATGCAATGTTTAACAATAATTTAAACCAGTAGTAATCAATAGAAGTACAGTACAGTATTTGATATTAAATATTGCAGACTTCTGTTTATTATGTTGATAAAGTAACAAAATTGATTACAATATCACGTATAATTCCCAGGGGTCGATGCAGGGTTTTTTTCTTGGGGCCCATTTTGTGAAAAGTAAAGGTTATTTTTGTGAAATTTATTATATTTTTGTTAAAAATAACATTTTGTAACGGAAGTTGAAATCCAGTTAATCAAATTCGAACCAAGCATTTATAAACAAAAACTTTTTTAAATCCTTTTGGTAAAGTTTTCTTCTCTGGTGAACTTGTTTGTTTACAAATTACACGTTTTAAAACATCACAAAACAATAAATTAATAATAAATAGCACGTTTTTATGGAATGGAATTTTGTGAAAGGGCCTATTTTAGTAAAAATAATTTTGTGAAGGGCCCCATTTTGCCATATTGATTTTTGTGAAGGGCTCCATTTTATTAAATTGATTTTTGTGAAGGGGACCTAAATAGGCCCCAAATTCTGCCGGGATCGACCCCTGATTCCACATACTAAAAATCTGTCATTCTCTTTTCTTTTAATAATCCATGGACTTTTGTTTCATTTTTATTTCATTAAGTTTGTTCCTTCTACGCATTTTTATTATTTTACTTGTTGTCAGTTCACTGACAGTTAACATAAACTGGCAATTAGAATGGTGATGGTAAACCAAGACTCCACTGTACATGCATAAATATACTTATCTACTAAAGTTGTCAATAAAGAGATCATGTATATCAGGTGTGTAAAGCCGCCTGCAGGTTTCACTTTTTCTGTCGCCTTTTTAAATCACAGAATTATGCAATTTAACAATGTGAAGAATATTATACAGAAATAGTGATAACCTGTGGGTCACTGTTCGACCCCTTGAAATATATGTTTGATTATTATAACCAATATCTGTGTAGAAGCAATATATTTTTACGTACGGTTTTTTATTATACACTTTAGCTTTTAGATAAAGCTAATCATTTGAATAGCATGACATTTTATCCTTTGATTTAAATTTGCTGAGATACATGTGTTTTGTATGTATTTGGATAAATATAAAACATTTTTCATTGAAAATTTTCTAGTAAATAACTTTAATTTTTAGAACTTAATGGAATAGTAAAGAGAGTGCTTTAAAAGATTTTTGTACACTACATAATTTTTTTTTTAAACATGCTTTTACAACAATATATTATTTATCTTTTAGATGTTCTTTAAATGATGATGAAGATTCGTCCGTGCATGAGAATGCTTCCTTGGCAAGTTGCTCTGTTTCTGTTACAGATGATTCTCCAGTACAGCTACATTTACCAACATCTACAATCCAGCTGCATTTACCAACATCTCCAGCCCAACTGCATTTAACAACACCTCCAGTACAGCTAAATACACCAACATCTGCAGTGCAATTTAAAACACCCAAGAATACATCAAGTTTCCCTTTCAAACTAACACCAAAAAGCCGAAAACTAAACAAGTATAAATCTTTAATTTACAGATTAAAAAAACGACTGTTTTTTAAAAATTCTCCAAACATTTCAAAAATGTCTGCCTTAAATGTGCTTCGGAAAAACTTACGGCCGGCTTTGTATGACATCCTTGAAGCACAATTAAGGAATGTTGGTCCTGCAAAAGGAAGGCGCTGGACTGCTTCCGACAAAGCATTTGCATTTAATATTTTTCTTAAATCTACTGCAGCATACAAAGTATTGAAACGTTTTCTTATACTGCCTTGTATAAGAACATTGAAACGTTCTGTACAAGGTGTTTGTGAAAATACTGGCTTTTGTAATGAAATATTTATGGTGCTGAAAAAGAAAGTTAGCCATTTAAATGAAAAAGAGCGACTCTGTGTTCTAAGTTTGGATGAAATGGCAATCAGACCATCTCTTCACTATTCACCTAGAAAAGATAAAATTATTGGTTATCAAGATGAAATATCAATTACTGGCAGTAAAAATATCAAAATAGCAACTAATGCTTTGGTTTTTATGGTGAGGGGCTTATCCACTCAATGGAAGCAAATTCTGGGATATTTTTTAGTGCACCGCAGCATGCCTGGACCATCACTGAAACAACTGGTAGTCACTTGCATTTCCAGTCTGCAGGAAATCGGACTCCAAGTTGTAACTATGGTGTGTGATCAAGGATCCAATAATCTATCACTTTTCAATGAACTCGGCCTGTCAGAAAATCAAACTTCTTTCCAAGTTAATAATCAAGATATCTTTTTCATGTTTGATCCTCCACATTTATTGAAATCGTTAAGAAATAACTTGATGAAATATACATTGGAGTTTGAAAGACCACATTTTGGAAAAGTTACTGCTCGCTGGGAATATATCAATGATTTCTTTCAAATTGATAAAAAAAATGATCTACGAGTAGCTCCAAAACTTACAATAAAGCATATCGAACCTGTTGGCCGAGGAAAGATGAAGGTCAAGTATGCAGCGCAGGTATTCAGTACATCTGTTGCAGCTGCTATTTCCCTACTGAAATCAGTTGGACGATTTGACGAACCAGCACAACACACAGCATATTTTATAAGCAATATGGACAAACTGTTTGACAGTTTTAATAGCCATGAAGAGTATGCTGAAAAGAAAATGCTGTGTGCTGTAAAAAGTGATTCTCCTCATTTAGCATTTTGGGAAGAAATGCTACCTTTGGTTGAAAGTTGGAATTTCATAAACGATGATGGCAAATCTGTTAATACGCACTGTAAAAAAGGATGGATAATAACTATAAAGTCTGCCATAAATTTATGTCGAAATTTACTACAAGAACATGGTTATCAATATGTATTAACTAGACGTTTTAACCAAGACGCATTAGAAAATACGTTTTCTATTATAAGAGCGAAGAGAGGTAATGATGAGAATCCAGATTGTTCACAATTAGTAAGCTGCTTACAAGCAGTAATGATAAACAATATTTTCAACATGTCGAAAGCTACAAACTGTGAAGTAGACTTTGATGAAGTTCTTATATCGGTAAAAGATAGAAGTCCTTCTAAATATGCAAATTTTACATCATTATTCACCGATCATGTTCAGTTAAATGCAGATGTTCCTTTACATGAAATTCCATGCCTGCCATCTGACACCATAAGGCAAAACGTGATTTATTATATAGCTGGATATGTTGCAAAGAAAACAATTACAAAATTAAATTGTGAACACTGTCAAGATACTTTGTTAGATGGTACATGTACAGAGAATGACAATTCTTTATTAACACAATATAAAGACTATACAGGTAATAGTCTAAAAAGACCTAGCAATGCATTGTTTCATGTTGTGCAAAAAATGTATGATGTTGATACAGATCATATGTTTTGGTCTGAAAACGTTATGCAAAACATGGTTAAATTTCACTCTGAAGTAATTGATTTCAATAGTTTAAATATTCATGAAATTCACAAGGAAAAGGTGCAACAAATTATTAGCATACTGATTTCAAAAATTCAAATCTATAAGCACATCAAAAAGGTAAATGAGGATTTAAAAATAGAGTTCTATTCAAAGTCTATAAAAAGGAAGTAGGTATTTTTTTGTTTTTTGACACCAATTGATTGGCATTTATTTTGTACAAAAATTAACCTTTCACCTGTACATCTTTTTTTACATCAGCTTTCAATTGAACTTAAATTGGAATATATATTTAGATTCTTACATTAGAAATTTCATCATATAACTTTTTTATTTGCAAGAATTATTAATGTTTCTGCAAAAATCAAAAGTTGCTGATGGTATACTGAATACCAGCTTTTTCATATGAACCCCCATAAGTGTAATTATATCACACTTATTTTCTACAAAAAATGAAACTTTCATCTGTACATCTTTTTTTATATCAGCCTTCAACTGCACTTACTTTGGAATATATATTTAAATTCTTACTTTAGAAATTTCATCATATAACTTTCTTTTTTTTTTTTTGCAAGAATTATCAGTGTTTCTGCAAAAATCAAAAGTTGCTGATGGTGTACTGAATACCGGCTTTTTGATATGAATGCTCATAAGTGTAATTATATCGAACTTATTTTCTACAAAAAATGAAACTTTCATCTGTACATCTTTTTTTACATCAGCTTTCAACTGAACTTACTTTGGAATATATATTTAAATTCTTACTTTAGAAATTTCATCATAGAACTTTTTTTTCTTGCAAGAATTATCAGTGTTTCTGCAAAAATCAAAAGTTTCTGATCGTGTACTCAATACCGGGTTTTTCATGTGACTCTTCGTAAGTGTAATTGTATCGAACTTATTTTCTACAAAAAATGAAACTTTCATCTGTACATCTTTTTTTTTACATCAGCTTTCAACTGAACTTACTTTGGAATATATATTTAAATTCTTACATTAGAAATTTCATCATATAACTTTTTTTTTTCTCCCCAAGAATTAGTAGTGTTTCTGCAAAAATCAAAAGTTTTGGATCGTGTTCTCAATACTGGGTTTTTCATGTGACTCTTCATAAGTTTAATTATATTGAACTTATTTTCTACAAAAAATGAAACTTTCATCTGTACATCTTTTTTTACATCAGCTTTCAACTGCACTTACGTTGGAATATATATTTAGATTCTTACTTTAGAAATCTCATAATATAACTTTTTTTTTTGTAAGAATTATCAGTGTTTCTGCAAAAATCAAAAGTTTCTTATTGTGTACTCAATACCGGGTTTTTCATGTGACTCTTCATAAGTGTAATTGTATCGAACTTATTTTCTACAAAAAATGAAACTTTCATCTGTACATCTTTTTTTACATCAGCTTTCAACTGAACTTACTTTGGAATATATATATTTAAATTCTTACTTTAGAAATTTCATCATAGAACTTTTTTTTTCTTGCAAGAATTATCAGTGTTTCTGCAAAAATCAAAAGTTTCTGATCGTGTACTCAATACCGGGTTTTTCATGTGACTCATCATAAGTGTAGTTATATCGAACTTATTTTCTACAAAAAATGAAACTTTCATCTGTACATCTTTTTTTACATCAGCCTTCAACTGGACTCACTTTGGAATATATATTTAGATTCTTACTTTAGAAATTTCATCCCATAACTTTTTTTTTTCTCCCCAAGAATTATTAGTGTTTCTGTAAAAATTAAAAGTTGCTGATGGTGTACTGAATACTGACTTTTTCATATGACTCCTTATAAGTGTAATTATATCACACTTATTTTTTTACAAAAAATGAACCTTCCATAAGTTACTTTTGTATATGAAATGTTATTCAACTTATCAATCAGATACGAGTGTTTTGTGTTTGGCAGGTAAGTAAATATTGCTATTTGGGTATTACTATAACATGAAATTATTTTCGAAATTGTTGCTTATCCTAATAAAATCACTGTGTGGAACGAAATCCAAGATCTAATGTTAGAATGAGAGAATTGTAGGTACTCTCAAATTGAAAAGGACTTTCACAGAAAAATTAAATAAATTGTGGATTGTAAGATGCTAAATAATATGAAAAGAGATTAAAAAACAATGGCTTTCAGAGCTGATGTTGAGGCTCCTGATCTGCAGCTTTACTAGTTTAATAAAAGTGGATATTTAAAAATAACATTACAAGATATTTAATCAGGAAATGTCCCAAAACAAAATTCCAACAAACATGATTTCGTCTATTATTTTGTGCACTTGCTATAATCAAGATTTAATGGATTCGATTCAGAAACCCGTCCAATTTTAGTGAGTCTGATTTCATTTTTTAACATACGTATATGCATGTTTAATTTGTTTCAGCCTTTGTCAAAATATGACCAAAGCACCAGCAACAAATTTCTGACAAAAATATTGAAAACAACATGGATTTTACAAGGACATGGACATCATGAACCAAGATCTTCAAGTACGATTACATTTTATAGGATGAACATTATGATAAAATTAACTTGCAAGAAAATGAAATACCGTCCACTTTCTCAAATAAGCATTTGTATAATTCACAAACATCTATGATCCACAGTTTATGTTGCAGAATAAATGAGGACGTCTTTTTCAAAACTCGCCTTATCCAAAATCATAAAAATTGTGTTTTCCCTAACAGTCTAGTAATAATTTTAAACTATAATTCTGACATTGTAAAATCCTCGTTTACATTGAAATCAATAGACACAGTATGCAGTTTTTGGCATTTTCCCCAAATTTGATTTTCTGGATACGGCAAGTTTTGAAAATTGTAGGTACTCTCAAATTGAAAAGGACTTTCACGGAAAAATTAAATATAGAGTTTTTTTATTACAGCAAAACTTTGTTTTTACGTCAGGGATCAAAATATAAAATGACCATTCGGGAGTTATCAAGCGTGAGTAATGTCCATGTTCGGTTCTTGCTCATTCACTTTTTCAAGTAAAAGTGCCTAGGTTAAAAGCTTCTAAAAATTTTATTGAGTCATTCAGAATATTTAAATTTTACGTTTCATATTTTATAAAACAATATTATTTAAAAAGTATTTGATTAAGGAAAACAAAAATCAGCCACATAATTTGTGTGCCGAGGACCTGCTTTCTTAAACAGTTGAAATTTTCAGAATAAAAAAGCCAGCAAAGCAGCGAAATCTTGGACAATTTCTTTGGTTATTAACTCTTTTCATGTGGTTAATACAAAAGTATCGCTTTATTAAATTTCATTCAAATACATTTTCTCTAAAAAATTATTTGAATATATTACTGATATTTTTCTTATAAAAATTCTTTTGGCATTGTTTATTAATCAGTTTAAAAAATATATATTAAATATGAAAAATCTATAAAAATAAAAAAATGTTTTCGCATATTTTCTGCAACCCGGGAAGCCCGGGTTCGATTCCCTAGTAACTTTAATATCGCAATCACCAAATATTGTTACCATCACCATCAATGCATTTATTTCATTAAAATATAAACCTTTCATTCATTTAGTTTAAAATGCAGAACCTTAAAATATATGCATTAAAATACATTCCTTTCACTCATTTCATTATGGAAAAAAAAAAAAAAAAAAAAAATCCATAAACCGAAACATTTTATTTCAACATCAAAACGTTGTTTCTAAATTACACACGTGAAAAACAGAATCTGTTTTAGTGATGAGGTGTGTGGGGGTGAAGCTTTTAGCGAGATTTATGTAGCGAGAGGCTACATAAAAGTACAGAGTATAAACTCTACACATATCTAAAATATCTGAATGATATTTAAGAACATTGATAAAAATGTGTCTTTGTGAATCTAAACAGTGCCTTTTTCTTATCAGCAGCACCCTGCTTTTTTTTTTTTTTTTTTTTTTTTTTTTTTTTCAAATCTGGTGAAAACTTTGTTATTGTAAAATAAATGTTTGTAAATTATTAAAAAAAAAAAAAAAAATCAGTAAATTGAGTTAGAATACATTACTTGAAAGCACATTTCTTTTTTTGTATTTGATGATGTAAAAATTTAAATTATGAAAGATCAATATAACTGATAGAAATACCACTACCACCACCTCTATGGCAGTTTCCCATTTTATACTACTAAGTGTACCATTTATTGCATGTTTATTTTAATTTGATGTTTTTAATATTGGATATTTCATATGTTAACAGTAGAATACACTCACACTAACATAAAATTCATGTCATAAAATGTTTATGATATTAAAATTTTGTATATAAAATGTTTATGATATTAAAATTTTGTATATAAAATGTTCTAACTGAATTCTTTAGTAAAGTAAATAGTTAGAAAAATTACATTCCATGTAATATTACCTTTTAATGTATGAAATTCTGTATTTATGTTGAAAACATTCATTCATAAATTTATCATACTATAGACGTATTTTTTTATAAAATATGCAATAAATTTTTATTTTTTAAATTGTCTCTTTATTGTTTTACCATGCTTAAGTAAAACTTTTTAAGTGTAAAAATAAATAAATAAAAATAAATAGCACTGTGTTTTACTGCAGACATTAAAATTATGCATCTAGTATTAAATGACGTTTAAAATGTGGTACTAAATGGAATTTTTAAATATGCTACATTTATTACTTTTTAAATAAAAAATATTTAAAATCGTATTAAATAACGCTGTTTAAAGCGTTTTACTAGATGGAATTTATAAATAATTATTTAAAATATTATTAAAATAACGTTTAATACTAATTTGTTTAAAAATTAATACTAAATAGTATTTATAAATATGCTATATTTATTTATTTTTTAAATAACCACACATACATCGTTAAGAAATATAAAAGTGGTTCTACATACTTTTCATAAGTATTACGATAACATAAGCAAATTTTACAAGTATGGAGTCATTTAAATATTTGAGTTTCTCAGTTTAAATTATTAAGAAAAGGTGTAAATCTGTAAGAAACTCGTGTAAATATGTATATTTGTAAGATAAAATAACATATGTTTGATTCCAAGTTAGGAGAGAATGTAATAGGTAGTATTTCTTACGAAATCTACCTAAAAACAGTAAATTGAGTTACAACACATTATTTAAAAGCATAAAATTCATGTTATAAAATAATTATATTAAAATTTTGTAAATAAAATATGTTCTAACTGAATTTTTTAGTAAAGTAGTTAGAAAATTTGCATTCCATGTAATATTACTTTTTAATGCATGGAATTTTGTATTTCTGTTGAAAACATTCATAAATTTATCCTACTATACAGTTGTATTTTTTTACAAAATGTGCAATAAATTTTTATTTTTGAAATTGTCTCTTTAATGTTTTATCATGCTTAAGTAAAACTTTTTATATGAAAAAAAAAAAAATAATAATAATAAATAGCAGTGTGTTTTACTGCAGACATTAAAATTGTGAAAATCGTATTAAGTGACTTTGTTTAAAATGTGGCACTAAATGGTATTTTTAAATATGTTATATTTATTACTTAAAAAAAAAAAAAAAAAATTAAAATCGTATTAAATAACGTTGTTTAAACTGCTTCATTAAATGGAATTTTTAAATAAAAAATATTTAAAATCGTATTAAAATAACGTTGTTTAAAATTTAGCACTAAATTGTATTTTTAAATATGCTATATTTATTTATTTTTTAAATAACCACATATACATCGTTAAGAAATATAAAAGTGGTTTTAAATACTTTTCATAAGTATTACGATAACATAAACAAACAAATTTTACAGGTATCAAATCATTTAAATATTTGAAAGTTTCTCAGTTTAAATTATTATGAAAAAGTTGCGTAAATCTGTAAGAAACTCGTGTAAATATGTAATTTCAGAACCTATTTGCTTAGTTTCTAGTATTTGTATGATAAAATAAAATACGTTTGATGTTTTAAATAATAACAAACATCGCCGAAACTGCGGGGGGAAAAAGATAGATACTAAACAGATAAGATAAGTAATACCTACCTGTGGCGACACGCCCGGAACATTTGCAACTGTTGTCACTAGGGGCTCTGAAGTTGCGATTCGGTTACCATTGAGCTTATGGAAGTGTCCTATCTGGTGGAATATATTATCTGTGGGGTAGGTAAGGTCAGTGTTGTTGAGGTACTTTTGGAATTTATTCCAGTCAATTGCTACTGAAGGAGGAGGAGAGATAGGGTTGATAAGATCAATTTTGAAGAAGACAGGAAGGTGGTCAGAACTTAGCTCATTAATAACAGAAGTGGTTATAGGGAAAGTAAGATTTTTGGTGATGGCGAAGTCAATAATAGACGGGTGCTGGTTGCGAGCAACGGGAATATGTGTGGGTGTAGTAGGTGCGTGGAGACTAAGATTGAAATGGCTAACCAAGTTGTGAAGAGATCTACCTCTGGTTGTGGTGGAATGACAGTTCCACTGCCTGCTATGTGCATTGAAGTCACCAGCGATAAATGCGTGTTGGTGTTGTGTAATGATATGCGTCAGGTCGTTTATGGGGTATCGTCGCCCATAGCGTGCGTAGAAGGATGTGAAGTTGATTTTGGCATGGGGCAAGTTGACGACAATACCGGTGTAGTCAATGCCTGGGAGTGGAATATTTTGAGTTGTGTGATATGGGATGTAATTTTTGATGTTGATGGCTGTGCCGCCCCAATGAGAGTTGGCACGTGGTGTATGATAGAGTTTGTAACCTGGGATGGTGATACTGCAGGAAGGGTTAAGTGTTTCTTGGATTAAGAGTATATCGATTTGTGGATTAATGGAAATAAAGGAGCGGAGTTCATTAATCCTGGGTTGCAATGATTGGCAATTCCAGGAGAAAATAAGAAGAGAAGAGAAATTTTTGTTATTGTAATTATTCATAATTAGGAATATTGAGCTCCGTAGAAAAGGCGTCTAATTCTTCTATTATGATATACATTTTGTCGAATGGGTTGTTGCAATTTTTTGATTTGATGGCGATGTTTTTTAAATGTTTTACGAGTTTGGTAATTTGGAGAAGTTCTTTCATGTCTTTGAAGGTGTCGAACATATCTTTAAAGGTATTTGTGTAATTATTTTGTATAACAGGTGGCGTTTTATTGTTCTTGGTATAACTGGAAGTGTCCTCAACTGGGGCTTCCTGGATATCGTTATTAACATTAGTAGTGGTCTCAGTGTCGTTAGTATCGTTTGGTTTATCTTGAATGGTGTAATTGTATGGTTTAAAAATGTCTGCAATTGCAATGTCAGCAATAAGATTTGTTTTTTGGTTTTGCTGTCTTGTTTTGGTGTTGAATGTTGGGGTATTTTTTTTAAAATGTTGTTTGGATTTTTTGGGCAACCTCTGTATGAGGCCGGATGGGCACCGTTACAGTTGGAACATTTAGGAATTATTTTACCTGTCTTGGGACAGTTATCAGTGAGGTGTTCTTCTGAGCATGTAAGGCATTTTGGTGTTAGGCTGCACGTCTCGGAGGCGTGTCCGAACCGTTGACAGCGGTAACATTGTTTTGGGTTATTGTTATTTCTGAAGAATTCAATACGAACACTTATATGACAAAGTTCCTGAATTTTGTAGACTTTCTCAAAGTTAGTGCAAGGGAGGACGTTGACCGTGTAAATTGGCATACTTCTGCCAGTTTTGCGACTCTTGAGCATGGCGGCTCGGGTGGCCTTAAATCCATGGTTACCAAGGTCTTCGATAATAAGTTGGGGGTCTGTGTTGGGGGGGATCCCCCTAATACAGATTTTTTTGGTCAAAGTTCTTTTGAGTTAAGGGTGTTGAAATTCATATGTTTGTCGGTTAGGTATCTTTGGATATCTCTAAATTGGCTTACAGATTTGGGTAGAACTTTTAGAAGTTCTCCGGAGAGGCTGACTTGAGGAGGATTATCAGAATCAAGGGCTTTTATCTCTTGGGCGACTTTGCGCCAATCCATGTCTTTGAATTCAATAAAGAAGGGGTGCTTGTCCTTTTTTGAACATTCAACATCGGTGCTTGCAGCACCATCTTGGATAGACTCTTGATCCATAAGATCATTGTTGTCGAGATTAGCTTCGGAATTTAGATTTCCGAATTTATTTTTGAGAGGAATTGGATTTTCAGATTCAGAATTTTTTCTTTTTCCTACACGGGGGGGATTAGAATGTGAGCTAAAATTCTTTAGAATTTGGAGTTTTTCCCATTGGTCATTCCCTAGAAATCTAATATAACCAGTTCTACAGGATAAATCAATTAAATCTAATCTAGATGGCTCCCCCAAAATAGATATAGCAAAAAGACAGAAGTCTTTTACCTGAGCCTTGTGGGTGCCGTTGTAGTCCTTTTGTTGTTGGAGAGACACTATTTCCGCATCTACACCGGATAGTAGTTCTCTAAGAACGTCGTTCACTTGCTCATCTAGAGTAGGGAAGGCGTTGAATTCTCGTAACCAGACCGCAGGAACATATCCGTTTATAATTCCATTCATAAGGTCGTTAAGCTGTTGGTTCTCTTTCATGGCCATGGCATACAAAAGAACAGTCACCGAAGATTAGCAGAATCAGGTGGGCGGGAGTAACACGTCCCTTTTCCACGCTCCGCGCGACGAAAACCAGCAGTGGAGAAGGCGGGAATAACACGCCTCCTATCCAAGCTCCGCCCGACAAAGACACAGCTGAAGAAACTGGATAACAAGAGGGCGGGGATAACACGCCCCCCTTTCCAAACACCGCCCGAACACGCAGCAGTCGAAATATGCAGAGACTTGACACTCAGAGCGTCATAGCTTTAACTATATCCCGAATACAACAGTCAATGAATCAGAGCTTCATTTTCCGACGAATTTTCTCCGCCTTGAACTTGAACTTGAACTTGTGATAGGTTCAATGGGCTTCCAAGTTGCGAAGCAACTGCACACCCTGGCTTTGAGTAGGTGTATATCAAATCCTGAGAGAGCCATATGAAATGTCTAGCCGTAGTCGAATTGACTACATAAAATAGGATAGTGTTAAGTATATCTATAAAATAATGAAAATTTACTAGTTAAAGTATAAAAGTAAAAATAGTTCATAGTTCAAAAAAAAAAAAAATATGCCAGACGAGGTAAAGTAAAGATGTTAAGAGATTTTTAGGAGAAAAGTCAAAATAAAATTATCAGTAAAAAATTATATAATAATATATATATATATATATATATATAATTTTAATTAAAGAGAAAAATTTTGAGGTAAGAATTATAGCTCGGAAGGACTAATCATCAAGAATAGTGGAGTACCTTGGTTTTTTCCGGTTGGATGGACTGCAAGCATCGTAGTCATGTAGCTCATAAATGAGTTCATTTGGAATGTGATTAATGTCATTGTAGAATTTTTTCGCAATGTGTTTAATGCGATGTTTGAGTGAAGTCGTTTTCAGATCCTTGAGGATTGTGGAGTTTTTGAGGTATCTAGACCCGTTCCTGATGTAACGGAGCTGTTTGTAATGGGTACTAGAGAGGCTGTTCATACTGGTTTTGCAAGTGAAGCCCCAGATTGGACATGCATATGTGATAACAGAGAGAATGCAAGCATTATATATTAAGAGTTTGTTGTGTATGGAGAGTGAGTGACTGCGAAGAAGGGGGGCGAGAGTTTTGGAAATTCCGGCGACTTTACCGCGGATATTAAGAATATGCTTTTTAAAGGTAATGCGTTTGTCAATGGTAACCCCCAGGTACTTGGCATCGTCCGACCAGGGAATGGTAGTGTTATTGATGGTTAATCTATTAGGAGTGGAGAAGGTTCTAGAGAAGTAAACAGCAGTAGTTTTAGATTCGTTTATCTTAATGCGCCATTGATCACACTATTCCATGAAGATGTTGAGGTGGTGTTGTAGATTTTTGTAAAGATTGTATGGGTGATGTGCAGTGCCATAGAGAACAGTGTCGTCCGCATAGAGTGCGAGTGATGTGAAGAGTGTGCGTGGAATGTCATTAAAGTATATTATGAATAAAATAGGGCCAATGACTGAACCCTGAATAATACCACAGAGTATTATGTGTAGTAGAGAAAGTGAGTTGTTTACACGGACATAGAAGTCACGATCACCAAGGTAAGAGTGTATTAAATGGATAAGTCCAGACGGGAACTTAAGCCGAATTAATTTGTAAATGAGGCCCGCGTGCCAGACTTTGTCAAAGGCCTTGGCGACATCAAGAAATATGGCAGCAGTAGGCTTCTTCTCGTTGAAGTTTTCAGTTAAGAATTCCACAAATCGAAGAAGTTGGTGTTGGGTGGAGTGCTTGGCTCTGAAGCCGAATTGTTCAGGCATAAGAATGTTGTTGTTGTGAAGGAAGTCATTGAGCTGTGATCTAATGACGCGTTCGATGACTTTACTTAGACAGGAGAGAAGACTGATGGGACGGAAATTAGTTGGGTCATTAAGATCATTTCTCCGCCTTATTTTTCTGTGATTCCATAAGTCAAGGGAAAACTTTTAGAAAATACTGGTGTGTAAAATTAAGGAACCGTAGAAAGGTTTTACACATTCCTCCTACGGTAGCTGCAAGGCCTAGCCTAGTATTTAGGCCTAGTATCAGGCCTAGTATTTAGGGGGCGGTGTCACATATAACGGGAGATCTCATCTAACAAGGAACCTACTGGAAGTAGCATCCGAAGCTAGTTTCGTTTACATTTCAGCAGTGCTGGACAGAATATTGACTCTTATATTAATTAAGACTTAAGACTGTCCCAGCATACATTAATTAACCGACACAGAGGAGTATGTTTGAGCATTTAGAGTACTCATAATTAATAAAAATTAAAGTGACCGTTAATTAATTTTAATAACATGTATCGCAAGCCAAAAGGGATAAAATAAATCCATGCACCCGTTAAAATTAACAATTAAAATTAAACAAAAGTTTGCGTTGTGTTTTTTAGACATCTTGTAATTTATGAATCATCCGCCGTAACATTAATATGAAATTAAATGCAAAGTAAAACCCTTTTAAAATACGATAAGAAAATGGCATTTTTTTAACGTAAAATAAATTTTCCGCAATAATAATAATAATAATAATAATAATAATAATAATAATAATCGGCTGTGAAAGTGTTAAAAGACTCAAATATGGATAATTGTTCTGCTGTTAATTTAAGAAATCATTCAAGAACAGGTCATTGCATGAGTCATTTTGCTCATACTCCTGAAAAAAAGGTAAAAATTAAATATTAATTGTAGATTTTACTTTTGTTTGGATTTTTCTTCTGTCAACTGTGGCGCAAACACAGATTTAACGAGAACGAAAAATCATGCGTCAAGCATAGATTATGTAACACTTTCCAACGCTTCCAAAATAATTTTACAAATCATACCGTTTAATAAGTTGAAAGATAACATCTAAGTAAACAATTTGGAAAACGCATAACATATTTAAAAACATAATTTCAGGAATTTCCATCATATACAATATTCGGAAAAATATCCGAATACTTTTATTCAGCCCTGTATAGGATCTATAGATTTGTATATATACTACATAGGATGCTAAATTTTAGTTCAGTTAGGAAACGCGTAGCAGAGTTTAAAATTCTCCTTCTGGAGTTTCTGTCAATAAACGGAAATGTGTTCGCGAACTTTTGTGCTGTCCTGTATAGGATCTACAGAATTTATACACACCACGTTATAGACAAAAAGTGAGTTAAATTTAAAATTGCGTTCAGTAACTTAAAACGCACTTCCAGGAATTATTGTTAACAGACAGTAGAGAATTCTTTTGTGTGTCCCTGTAAATGAACGATGACTGCTATACACACAATATTCTGTAGTAAGCCTCTTGTAATGCACCTTAGTGATATATATACATTTCAATGCGTTTAAAATAGTGAAACATTATTTAAATAAACCGCAGACAATTTTTCTCCATAGACGTAATGTAACGGAATTATTTTGACTGTCCCTGTAAAGTAACTATAAGTGCTATGCACACCCTATTCCATATTAAGCTTCTTGAAATGCACCTTAGTGATATATATCAATTACAATGTGTTTGAAATTGTGTAACATTATTAAAATAAACCGCAAATGATTTTTTCCCCATTGACCGTAATGTAACGGAATTCTTTTGAGTGTCCCTGTAAAAAAACTATAAGTGCTGCACACTTCCATTGAAATAGGGAACATGCTATGGATAACGACGATAACATATAAAAATTCCAGAGCAATCCGAGCATATTTACGGGAGTTAGAGCACGGCCAGACGGCCAGACGGCAGACGGTCAGACAAACCAAAGTCATAAACACTTTTCAACTAGGTTGGAAAGTGTTAAAAAGTACTGCTCTGCTCCCTCTACAATGTCTTCGAAGAAACGATGCTGTGTTCGGATTACTTTCTTCTTCATGTAATGTATACAGGAGACACTGGAAAAGTTTATTTTTAAACCAAAACGAATAGGCTGTATTTTGAATTTTGAAAAAAAATCCCATCTAAATTTGCTTAAAGATAATTAATTTTTTAATACTTTATCATAAGGTTATAATATTAAAAATAATAATAAATGAATATTTTTAAAAATCTTTATAATTAAATAGTATCAACAAAAGAAGTATATCTGTACTGTAACTTTCCGGTTTAATAACACTTTACATAAAAAAGGAGCTATCTTCGAAGATTTTTCTGAGGAAGAATATTTTTAAAATAAGCTTTGAAATCAGTTTTAGTGTTTATGTTTAAACCGATATAAATGAGCATTATGCTGTAAATTCTCATCCCCTTGTTTACGGTGTCTTTTTAATTTTAAAGTAATTCAATTGATAAATATTACTGTACATTTCAATATTTCAATAGCAAATAAGAAATTTCTGCTCCGCCCCCTTTGTATTTCTTTTTAATGACCAAAATATTAAAATGAAAAACGTATCACCAATTAAATATGAAATTAACTCATTTAAAAACCTTAACGTCGTAATAAAAATGTATTATTTTCCAATCTTGAATGTGAATCTTTCTGACGGAATCATTTTTATATCTAAAGCCATGAAACATCTAGACATTATTATTTAAGAGATTTGCAATCGCATACAGCCCCCCCCCCCCCCCCAAAACTGCCTTACATCCTGAGTATTTCCAATGATTAGCTTTCCCTGTCTGCCAAATGTCGAAAAATCGGTTCAAAACACCCTCATGGATGACATTTTTTACTGAAGGGGGTTGTTTTTTGTATTTCAAAGAGATACGAGTAGCATAACCCGACGAGGGGCGCTCCCTCGTTGTTTTAAACTTCAATGTGAATATATGTTGCTTTGGTATGATTTCGAAAGACTTTAACCGAGGCGTCTGTGGTCTATACCACGCATCCCCGGAGTACATGATAAGTGGAGAAAACTGGCTGTTTAGAGTACTGAAATATTGTTGGTACAAAAAATATAAAACTAAAAAAAGGGGGGGGAAGAGAAACAACACTAAAAAGGGAACATGAGCTAATAGAAAGAAATAATAAAAGGAAGTTTAAGGATAGCATTACAACAGATAGGTATTTTTACATGATTAATTAAAGAATTTAATACTTTTTTTCCCCCAAGAACAAAGATGTTAGTAAGGATTAGTGAGGAAAGAATTAGGGTTCTGAGTGGTTGGTGTTGATGTACTTGGTACTGTGCCGTTAATGAGGAGGCTGTTATCGTCCGTCATCATCTGATAGGGCAGCGGAGGCCTGCTCATTACCCCCTACATAAGCAAGCCGCCCTGCAGGTTACTGTACTTTGAAATGACGTATCTTAAGTAGTCCACACTAGACCAACATATGAACCTTTTATGGTTCGTAATTGTTTATGCAAAATATATTTGGGACTATTCTAAGCAAAAATGTGTCTTAAGTTACATTCCATAATTTATCGTATTTGTTTACTACTGGAATCTAACATTAAAAGCTGAAATATCCCAAATTCCACCAAAAAAATAATTTTTTATTCAATATTCACCAATCTCTTTAAGTAAATTCTTTAATTTTCATACATGTAAGCAAATTAGTCATAAAATTAACCAAATACTATTTCAATTGTTAACCGATTGGCGCTTTTTGGCGAAATTTCCTGTCTATTAAATGTTTGTTTACAATTACCAAGTTTATTGTTTTTCCTTGTTCAATATGTCTGTTGTTTTAAATTATGTTAAATTCTTTTTAAAATTGCAATTTTATTTAAATCAGATTTTTAAAATTAAAATTTGACTTTTTAAATAATTTTTTTTTATGCTATATGTGCAATTATTTATTGCATATACATACAGTGTAATTTATGTACACCGTTGCCCAGTTCTGCCACTTTCTCAGAACTTTCAAATTTACATTAATTGATTCTGCATTTTATGAAAGATTTCAGGATTTTAAAATAAATTTTAGAAATTTAAAAATCTTATATAAGTTTAGATAATATATAATTCTAGGTTTTTTTTTTTTTTTTTTTTTTTTTTTAACCAATTGTATGTGAATTTTATTAACAATTCATTAAACTATGCTAGATTAGCTTTAAACTTTTTTCTTATATGCTTCTACTGATATACAAACCAGGGGTCGATCCAGGAAAAATTTGGGGCCAATTAAGTCCCCTTCACAAAATATCTATTTAATAAAATGGGCCCCTTCACAAAATTCTATTCCATAAAATCTTACTATTTATTATTTATTATTATTTTGCGATGTTTTAAAATGTGTAATTTGTAAACAAACAAGTTCACCAGAGAGGAAAACTTCAGCAAAAGGGTTTAAAAAAGCTTTTGTATATAAATGCTTGGTTCGAATTTGATTAACTGGATTTCAACATTCATTACAAAATGTTTTTTTTTTTTTTTTACAAAAATATAATAAATTTCACAAAAATAACCTTTACTTTTCACAAAATGGGCCCCAAGAAAAAAAACCTGCATCGACCCCTGCAAACTTGCCAGCTCTATTTTTTAAAGGGGGGGGGGGAATTACATGTAAATTTCATACACTAAATTCATTCATTCAGCCATTCTTTTCTATTGTTACGCATTTTTTTTTTTTTTTAATGAAATATTATTTTTAAACTTAGTTATCTGTTATGTAAGTCATGTTAATTCCTTTTTTTTTTTTCTGTTAAGTATTTTAAATTTTATTAGCTTCTAAGAAATGAATAATTTAAAACACAAGTTTTCAAAATTGCATTTGTGCTCAAAAATTGACAATAACATTAATTTCTTTTACTGCATTAAGATTTATATATAGTGATTACTCCTTGGGTATTTTGTATTCTCCATATGCAATTATTTATTGCATATATACATTCTAATTTAGTTATAGTGTTGCTCAGTTCTGTCACTTTCAAAACTTTCTATTTTATATTAATGTTATCCTCATTTTATAAAAGATTTCAGAATTTCAAAATAAATTTAAAATTAAAAAAATCATATATAAGTTCAGATAATATATAATTCTAGTGTTTTATAACAATTTTTATGTCAATTTTAATAACAACTCATAAAACTATGCTAGATCAGATTATTATTTTTTTATATGTTTCTACTGATATACAAACTTGCCAGATCTATTTTTTAAGGAGGGGGGGGGGTGCATTTTTGCTTTGAATAGAAATATTTTGTATAAAAAATTACGAAACATAAAATAGAGAAAAAATATATATAAGTTACAAATGAGGTCAACTTTACTCTTCAGTTTGGAGTTACTATGAAATCCTTTCGGCAAAGTGCTTGCAACCATCTTCGCTGTAAGTCGCCATCTTTTGGAAACGAAAAAACGGGAACTTTTGGTCCATCTTTATAATTTCCTTTACAATTTATAGCACAACACCTGTAAGGCATTCTTCACACACTACAATTTTTGTGTAAAATTGAAATATAATAACGTATTTATTATAATAATAAAATTTTGTGCATTTTTTTTTCTTTACTTTAATCAGGATTTGTAATTCTTTAATTTTTTTAAATCTAGAAATCTGATTTTTTAAAATTTAAATCAGATTTTTCGATTAAAAAAATGATTCAAAATTTTATTTTAAAATTATACTTTTTAAAATAAAATAACCTTTACTAAATCGTTAAAATTAACAATTAGAAAAACTCATTTAAATGTATTTGAAATTTAAGAAAAATATAAACTCATTCACTTGGTCAATATGAAATTTTGTAATCATATAAACAATTAAATATACATACAGTTAAAAGAATGGGGCAATAGAAACAGCATTGGAGCAATATAGTTTGAAAATGTATTCCCTTAAACATATATCTATTCCATATCATATTCAATATTCTGGAATACATACAATATTCATTTAATGAATTTGGAGCATGTATCACATATACTTAAAATGATCATGATTTCTTGTTAGAGTTCCTAAGCAATTACAGAATTTAGAGTGAATTAAAGTTGGATTTATTTGATTTAAAAAAAAAAAGTCTTTCAAAAAACCACATTGGAATATTGAACCATTTGATTTATATGTGCACAAGGAAATAATAAGATCTCTACATAAATATCAACAAAAATACTTTTAAATGACCTATATATTTATTTATTCTAACATTTTCAATATCTTCATAAATTTCCATGTTTCAGTATTATAAAAATTACATAAGATTTAGATATATTTTCAATAGATAATATAATCATTAATCTTTTAACATTTTTCAGCTGAGATTCTGTATTTTAAAATTGAGATTTTTATTCTAAAGTGTGATATTTGGTTTAAATAAAATTCAAAAACCATGGATTTTGAGTTCTCAATCTTTCTCACTCATTAATTTTACAACGTATTTTTGTTAAAACATAATATTTATTACGAAATATCTTGACCTTAATTTTTTTCTTTTTTCAAAAAGTTTATTTAAATCAATGATCGTTTAAAAAGAGAAATCATGATTTAAATCAATGAACCCTGGCTTCAGTCATAAGAAAAAAATCATCTATAGCGAAAAAAGAAAGCTTAAACACTAAAACTATTTTCTAGCCAGGTGTGCCGAACATCGGCGCAAATTCAGCGCTGACAACTACAATGGTCTACTTCAGCGACGTCACTGTTTCCGTGCGGAGGCTTTCTTATATAGGGGGTAATGGTGAGAGCCCTCTCAGAACAGTTAGAAAAAGGCAGAGAAATGATAGAACAATAACACAATTTTAAAAAAGATTAAAGATTAAATGAGAGAGGTTAGTATTAGACCCACTTTGGGCCTTTTACGATTTGCATTGTCAAGTATGTCGTAATTTGGAAGAGAAGTTAAGGTAGTATTATCAGAGTTATCAATTGAAAGATGGAAATTTGAGTTAAGTTTTTGAATAAATTCATTAAGTCTAATTAAATTAAGTTCTTTGAAAAAATGAAAGTTACGAACATAATAGGGTACATCATAGATTAGTCTAATAGTTGCATTTTCAGATTGAATAAGTAATTTGATATTAGTTTTACTGGAGAGACTCCATACTTGACAAGCATAAGTTAATATAGGTCTTAAAGAGGAATTATACAGGAGCATTTTGTTTTTAGTCGACAATTCGCTATTACGGGCCAAAAGGGGGAATAATTTATTTTTAGCAGCCCTAAATTTAGTACGCGTAGCAAGAATGTGCTCTTTAAAAGTTAAATGCTGATCAAGGATGACACCAAGGTATTTGCAACTTGAAGACCAAGGCAGGGCAGAGTTATTAAATTTAATTTTATATTTATCAAGATTACTTTTCCTCAAATTACAGAATAACATGGCCTGGGTTTTGTCAGTGTTGACTGCAATACGCCAGTTTTTGAACCATACTGACAGTAATTTGAGGTGATGGCTTATAGCAATAGTAGCGTACCTTCTGTTATTTTTGATACAGAAAACACAAGTGTCGTCTGCGAATTTAGCCAAATGGGTATGGGGGTAGGTAGGCATGTCATTAATAAAAATATTAAATAATTTTGGGGAGATCCGAGAACCTTGGGGAAGGCCAAAAATTGCAAAAAAATTTCTAGAAAGTTTGTTTTTAATTTTGACATGAAAATTTCTATCCAGAAGGTAGCGGTAAATTAATTTAATAAGGTAGGGGGGGAAATCATAATTAATCATTTTAAAAATTAGGCCGAAAATCCAGACTTTATCAAACGCCTTTTCAATATCTAGGAATACCGCCGCAGTGAAACTTTTAGAGATTTTGCCAGTGGTGATGTGTTCCACCAGGCGGTACACTTGATGGGGTGCAGAAAGCCCCTCTCTAAAACCATACTGTACTGGAGAAATGATATTATTATTGTTACAATGGGCATCTAAATACTGAGCAATAAACGCTTCAGTAAGTTTACTTAAAGAATTTAGAAGGGAGATAGGACGGTAACTAGTTGGGAGTTCGGGGGGCTTTGTAGATCGGGGCTAAATTTAAAAATGTAAAAAAGTAGCTAAATTTAAAAATGTTATTAATTAAATGGGCGATTTTTGGAATATACGCGTGAGGAAGGTTCTTAAGCATCTCATTAGTAACACCACTGATGCCAGGTGATTTTTTATTTTTAAGTTTACTAATTTCTTTTATGACATCAGCGTTAGAGATCGAAAAAGGGGGTGGGGGGTGGTCGATGCTTAAGAAGTGCCTAACAGTTGTATTGACTTCTCTCTCGGTTTCGTAATTAACTATAGGATTTCCCTGAAACTGTATCTCTAGGCTTTCGGCAATAGCATTTGCTTTTTCTTCATCCGTTTCCGCGTAGATTTGTGAATTTGGAAAAAGGATACGGGGGAAGTTTGAAGCAGAGCGTCTGAATCTCTTGGCAGCTTTCCAAATGGATGCGTCCTCTGCTGAGAGTGACTGTAAATACAGGCTCCAGCAGTCTTGATTTCTTTTGTAAAGATAATTTTTAAGATCACTTTGTGCTCTGTTCATAATTCTTTTGTCAAAAATACTACGCGTACGTTGATAAATTTTCCTAGCCCTGTTTTTATTAATTGTGAGTCTGCGGACATGAGGGTCTAATTTATAAAATTCGTGATCTATAGTTTTAGCAGTGGCGTTATCAGCAGCATTTTTAATTTCTACAGTAATATTTTCAGCAAAGTTTTCAATATCATTTGTAGAGTTAATTTCTGGGAGGGGGGGGGATGGGGGGGATGTCGTTAATGAAACTTTGGAACTGAGCCCAATTGATCCTTTTAATAATTTTTGGAGGTGGGGTGGGATGCGAATTTGGATGTTAATTTTAATCGGGTTGTGATCAGAGCTCAATTCCGGGAGGGATTTAATTTCTTTGGCATAATTAAAGCCATTAAAAAGGCCGAAATCAATGGTGGTGGTGCTGAAACTAGTGATGCGGGTGGGGTCATCCGGAAAAATTATGTCCTCAGTTGAATTTTGCAGAAAATTGTAAATGCTATTACCATACTCGTTGTTAGAGGTACAATTCCAGAAATTATGATGGGCATTGAAGTCACCTATTAAAAAGGTGTTGACATCGTAATTAAGAAGAATTTTTATATCTCTTAAGATGTCACTCGCACTCTCATGATGGGGGATGTAAACCGAGAATAAAGTCAATGGGGGGGATCCCTGAATTTTCAAAGTGATACCAGTGGCGTCGATAAAGCGAATGACACGCGCACTGTTAGTATTATTAAAGTCATAGTTAGTATTATTAAAGTTTCCTGAATTAAAAGAATATCAGGGGCATGCTCCTGCATGAATTCCCGTAGCTCATAAATTTTTCCCTTAATACCATTGCAATTCCAGGAAATTATACTTAAACAGCCTTTGTAATCCATTAAAAAGTCTTATATAAAAATAAATAGAAATAAAATTGTGGTTTGAATTGTTTAATAAAAGAGTAGTGTTTACGATGTAGAACATTTAATACCATTTATATATTCACTATGCGGTCCTAATTTCATGCAGCTACACAAATGAATATAAACTTTTGAATTTTATGCAGTAGAGAAACAGATTTTTTGGAGCTTATTTCAGAAAATGCTCCAAGTTTAGCACCTTTTGCTAAGAAGTTTTTGATCCATTTTAAATTAGTTTGGGATCGCATTTAGGCTAATGAAAATAAATTGAAGACTGACAAAAGAAAAATTAAAAAATTGTCTGCTTATAGCTGTTGTCCAGGGACCTGCGAAAACTGATAAATTCTAGATTGTAAATATCTAAAAAAAATTAAATTGTCGAGAAACTTTATGTAAATTTAAGTTTGCTAAAAATATGTACATATATTTAGGGTGCTTACGCTACAAAACAATTTTTCAATAGAATTTTTGGATCAGATGTATTACACTCCCGCACAGATCTTTTGCAACTTTTTGATTGGCGAGATATCCAATCTCGCGCCACACCAATAACTTAATACCATAGCCAGGTAACCATTAAAGGAAAAAATCTTCAAAATGTGGCGACTTTTTTCCTTTTTATAACGGATTTAAAAAAAAAAAGAAGAAAAAAAAACTATGCGTGAGTGTATGACATTATAACCGAATTTTTCGTTTTATTTTCTTGCGAAAGAATATTTAATATTCTGAGAGTAAAAGAGGTGATTGTAAATTTTGAAATTTAAGTATTAAATAGAAAGGAGTGTACGAACCTTGCATATTAAAAGCAGCTTATATTTACATTTAATAAGATTATTAATAATTGATTTTAGTATTTCGCTCTTACCCAGTGATGGCTCGTGACTGTATTTTTGGGGGGCACTAATTGCATGCCTGAGGCACATATTATTTTTATTCCATTATTTTTTACCAGAAATCTTTTTCTTGTTTAATGGCAAAACTTTCTGACAGTAAATAAAATAAATTATTTATTTTTAATTAATAGTAGTAAGAAAATAATAAATTTCGCAGCCATGGATTTAGTGCCCCAAATAAAGCCAGTCACGAGTCGCCACTACTGTTACTACTGGTTAAAATTAACAATTAAGTATTGATAATTAGTACATATATTAATGTAGCATTACCAAATACGACTGCGACGATATAAGTGTTGTTCTCACTATATTTGGCTGTTATAGAAATTTCAGTGTGTACCACTGATAATAATTAAAGATGATAATTAAAGTAATGAGGTTTTAGATTGTCACAGTTATTGTTTTAATGTGCGGATGGTTATTTTCTCTGGAAATATAAATACTGTTATTGGTGTACATTTTGTGTTATATTTTCGAAAATCTCTTCGCTACGAAGTATCGCTCTAATAAAGACACGAACTGCGGTAAAGAATATTCAACAAACCTGCATTTCTTTAAAATCTATTAGTAACACTTTCTACCTTTCCTAAATATATTAAATTTTATTATACAAATGTAAATATATACAGATACATAATTTCTTAAATTCGTAAGATAAGCTAAAACTCTTATGGATATATGGTAAAATAAGACAAATCTGATTTTACATGAATTGATTGTCTGGATTGAATTGACTACAATATACTCTTTATTACGCATCCTTTTAGGATAGAAATCGGATAATTTTTCATCTGTTATACTATTCAATTATTAAATTATTTTATTAGGACATGTTATTGTCTGTTAAAAATAGCTTCTTGATAACTACTTCTTTATGTCCAGTATAAGCTATAACTGTATTTTGTCTCAAGATTTTACTTATAATAAACTTGTCATTGGGTAAAAGTTATCTCATCAAAAAGTCACCTGTAAAAAATGCAGCCAAGTCTCGTAACTCATTTACCGTAAAAAGTACTGAGATCGTATAAAGCCAAGTTTAACTATCTTATTAACTCTGAAATTTTCATTCACAAATCACTCCTAGTCTCTACATCTTTAGGTAAATATTATTTTGTGACTTGGCAATTACGTAGCACGAGAATGTGATGTATATAATTTGTCTTAATCAAATAACACCATGCCATCCCATAACATATTAAGGTGTAATAACTTCCCTGTGCGTATATAATTAGCCTTAATCATATTATCTCATCCCATCCCATAACATAGTAAGGTGTAATAACTTCCCTGTGCTGCATAATTACCAAGTCACAAAATAATAATTAACTAAAGATGTAGAGACTAGGAGTGATTTGTGAATGAAAATTTCAGAGTTAATAAGATAGTTAAACTTGGCTTTATACGATCTCAGTACTTTTTACGGTAAATGAGTTACGAGACTTGGCTGCATTTTTTACAGGTGACTTTTTGATGAGATTTCACTTCTTTTTGTAAGTAATCCTCTTTTTCTTCATTTTGGGTTCTTTTTGGAGATCATCCACTGATTTTCGCTAAGCCCACACTCTGTCCCTATTATTTACAGGTATCAAAAATTTGAAGCTTTAGTTTCGTTTGCAAAGTACAGTAGATAAAAAAGATTTCAGGTTCCTAGGCAAGCACTAAGTTATGGGAGGGGGAGTGTCAAAAGTACTCTCAATTGTTTCCAGGATAGGTGCTATTCATCTGAGATATTACTCGCAGCACTAGATACTTGATATTTAACATAAAAGAACTTTTTAGTATAAAAAGAAAGCCAAAATTAAAATTTCCGGAAATTTCCAATAAATCAAACTATATTACTTTTTTCGATGGGTTTTTTTTGCGTTTTTTTAGTCTTTTTTTTTATTATTATTTACGGATTTTTTAATTTTCCCTTACTTTGTGTACTAAACCCTGCCTTTCTGCCAAATGTCAAGCTTCTAGGACTACAAAATCGAATTATTTTCAAATTTTCGACTTTTTATAAATTTATTGATTTTTCGATTTTAATTCTAAGTTACCTGATGTAAGTAAACCTGACCTAAGTAAACTAATGTTTCTAGCAGTACAAAATCACATTGTTTTCGAATTTTTCACCTTTTGTCATGCCAATATAGTAATTATTTGATCCGTCTTCTTAGGATCATTTAGGTTCAATTTAGAGATAAATCAAGTTAATCTTAGAGTCACCATGATTTTATTTAGAAAGAACTATCAAATCATAACCAGCCAGTAATGTCGGGAGGGTAGGGGGAGTTGTGAAAATTTTTGTGGGGCTAACATCATTTAACAATCCATATTTCATATGCGAAGTAAATAGAGAACCTGTGAAAGAAAACAAACCTGTCTATAAAGAAATCGCCTATAACGTAGCCTGTCTATAGTGGAACTTTCCTATAACGAAATTCGTAAACGAAAGAAAAGAAAACCATAATCCGGGGGAAATAACATAAAACAATTAGGGGCGTTGTACTAGCTAATAAGACAATTATCTTAAAACTAATGTTTGTAGCAGTACAAAATCAAATTGTTTTCGAATTTTCGATTTTTTAAAGATATTTCCACTTTATTTTCGAATTTAACGAATTTTTTAATTGTGCTTTTTATTGAATAGTAAATACTACCTTTACACCAAGTTTTAAGCTTCTAAGACTACAAGATAAAATTATTTTCAATTTTTGATTTTTTCGAATTTTTTATTTTTTCCTTTTTCTGTATCCTAAACAATATGTTTACGCCGAATTTTAAGTTTTAAAGCTACAAAATCGAATTTTTTTCAATTTTTCGAATTTTCGAATTTTTTTTTCGAATTTTACAGATTTTTTATTTATTTATTTATTTATTTATTTTGTATGCTAAATACTACCTTTATTCCAAATTTTATGTTTCTAGCTTTACAAAATCAAATTATTTTCAATTTTTTGTTTTTTTTTTCGATTTTTTTCATTTTATTTTCAATTTTTGTTGTGTTTTTATTTTTTTATTTTTCTGAATTCTAAACACTACCTTTACACCAAATTTTCAGTTTCTAAGACTACGAGATCATATTATGTTCAATTTCTCTCTTTTTCTTTCTTTCTTTCTATTTTTTTTTTTTTTATTTTCGATTTTTTAAAAATTATCCATATTTTTTAATGTTTCCTTATTTAGTATCTTAAATATTACCTTTATTCTAAATTTGAAGTTTCTAGCGCTATGAAATCGAATTATTTTCAAAATTTCCTTATTTTTCGATTTCTTTCGGTTTTTTTACTTTATTTTCGAATTTTATTGCGTTTTTAGTTTAACTTATTCTGAATCCTGAACACTATCTTTACCGCGAATTTTAAGTTTCTAAGGCCAAAAGATCAAATTATTTTAATTTTTTGCAATTTTTTTCGATTTTTTCGAATTTTTGATTTTTTTTTTAATTTTCTGGATTTTATAATTTTTCCTTATTTTGCTTCCTAAATACTACCTTTATTCCGAATTCCAAGTTTCTAGCGTAACAAAATTGGATTATTTGAAATTTTTCGATTTGTTTCGATTTTTCGATTTTATTTTCAATTTTTTTTTTTTTTTGTGTTTTTGATGTTTTCTTTTTCTGAATTCTAAACACTACTTTCACACCAAATTTTAAGTTTTTAAGACTACAAGATAGTGTTATTTTCAATTTTCAATTTTGTTCGATTTTTTTTTAATTTTCGAATGTTTTTTTTAATTTTCCGGATTTTATAATTTTTCCTTTCTTTGTATACGAAACACTAGCTTTATTCCAAATTTTAAGTTTCTGTGGCTGCGGGATCTACCCAATCTTTTTGATGACGCGAGAGTGAGTGAGTGTGTGAGTGACAGAAAATCGAAACTTTGAGTTCATATATCGTCTGCACTAATTTATGGGCATTTTTTGAATTATCCATATTTTTAAAATTTTCCTTATTTAGTATCTTAAATATTACCTTTATTCCAAATTTCAAGTTTCTAGCGCTATGAAATCGAATTATTTTCAAATTTTCCTTATTTTTCGATTTTTTCAATTTTTTCGATTTTCTGATTTTATTTTCGAATTTTATTGCGTTTTTTATTTTAACGTATTCTGAATCCTAAACACTATCTTTACTGCGAATTTTAAGTTTCTAAGGCTAAAAAATCAAATTATTTTATTTTTTTCAATTTTTTTCGAATTTTTGAATTTTTTTTTCGAATTTTCCGCAATTTTTAATTTTTTCTTATTTTGCATCCTAAATATTACCTTTATTCCGAATTCCAAGTTTCTAGCGCAACAAAATCGAATTATTTAAAATTTTTTCGTTTTTTTCGATTTTTCGATTTTTTCAATTTTGCTTTCGATTTTTTTTGGTGTTTTTGATGTTTTCTTTTTCTGGATACTAAACACTACCTTCACACCGAATCTTAAGTTTCTAAGACTACAAGATCGTATTATTTTCAATTTTCAATTTTGATGGAATTTGTTAAATTTTCGAATTTTTTTTTTTTCGAATTTTCCGGATTTTATAATTTTTCCATTCTTTGTATCCTAAACACTACCTTTTTTCCAAATGTCAAGTTTCTAGGGCTACGGGATCTACCTAATCTTTTTGATGACGCGTGAACGAGTGAGTGAGTGAGTGACAAAAAATCGAATGTTTGAGTTCATATATCGTCTGAACTAGAAAAGACAGAAAGTTGTAATTTAAAATTTTGGTCCTGTGTGCCAAATACTCTAGAAAAACGAAGTTTCAAATTTTTGGGATACTCCAGCGCGGAGACATGGGGGGGGGGGGGATCAAAAGTGCCCTGAGTTGCTTCCAGAAAAGTATGCTTACGGCTGTCCTCTCTTGACTTGGCGGAGGCACTGCCGTGCCTCCAGATCTTGCCAAGGCTGTGGTTTTCCTATTAGACTTAATGTTAGCTATATGCTCTATTTTTCTGCAACTAAATTTCCTCATGCCAATATAGTAATTCATTGATCCGTTTTCTTAGGATCGCTTATGTTCAATTTAGAGATAAATGAAGAGAATCTTAGAATCACCATGATTTAATTTAGAAAGGACTATCAAGCCATAACCAACCAGTAATGTCGGGAGGGAGGGAGAGATGTGAAAATTATTGTGCGACCAACATCTTTTAACAACAAATATTTCATATATAAATTAAATAGAGTAAAGCCTGTGAAAGAAAATGAACCTGTCTATAAAAAAAAAAGGTCTATAACGTAGCCAGTCTATAGCGGAACTTTTCTATTACAAAATTCGTAAACAAAAGAAAAGAAAAGCATAATCCGGGGAAAATAACACAAAACAATAACGGAAGGTGTACTAGCTAATAGGACAATTATCTTAAAATCTATCTAAAACAAACTATCCCCATCCTGTGGGATTTGTTTTTCAATGTTTTACTTTATTTAATGCAAAACATAGATTGCATCCGACAACTCATAAAAAAGTCCTCCGGCCTGTACCGGCAGGAAAAGGTAGCTTTCCTATATCTTCGTTTTAAAATTTTAGCTAATGTTACTCGAAAACAGCAAGTTAAAATGCAAAGAAACCGTTTACAAAAGATTCGTTTACACTGAATTTGAATAAGAAATTCGCCAAATTATTGAGCTATAGCCAAGTTGGCTTCATTTATGAAGACTTATTTTTGTCGCCAAATTTGGCGAGATTTCGCCAATTGTCGCCAAGTTTGGCGAGAATTTGGCGCTAATGGATATGAATATATAGTTTTATGCGTATGATTGGGAAAATGATTTGCGAGAAATCGCGTTCACTAAAACTTATAAATTTATATTAAAATCATTAAAATTACAGACATTACAATACACTTTCATAATACATTAAAAACATATTAAAATTGGACGTTTCGGATTTACATGGAAAATCCCTCTTCAACAACAACATTTCACTTAGCGTAAATCATAGTTCAAAAATATCAACAAATAGAAAATGCAACGTATCAAAATTTCGAAGTCAAAGTTACAGTTATAATAACACGGAGTATTCATTCGGGATTGCACCTGCTTGACCATTATTGACCATAAATTTATCGTTGGTTTTTTGTAATGTGCTGTATGGTTTCAAAATGTCAGCCACCCTAGAATTTCAAACTGCTCTATCTCAGCCAATTTTTAAGATAGAGGTAAAACAAAAAATGCTCTGGAATCCTTGTATCAAGTCCTAACACCTAATTAAAAAATAAACTTGATTGTTTAACTTTTTTGTATATTTATTTTAGTTTTAAAATTTTCCGTGGCCGCCATCTTGAAACAAGATGGCGGACCAAGCTGGCCAACGAACTCGGTCGAGGCATTGGTGAGCTTAATACACACAATTAGTTTCATCCAAATTAATTTATAAATACGAGCGTTATCGTATCAAATTATTTTCATTTTTTCAATTTTTTTCGAATTTTTTTATTTTTTTTTTCGAATTTTCTGGATTTTTTTAATTTTTCTTTTTCTGTATCCTAAATACTACCTTTATTCCTAATTTGAATTTTCTAGCGCAACAAAATCGGATTGTCTTCAAATTTTCGGTTTTTTTTTTCAATTTCTTCGATTTTTTCAATTTTGCTTTCGATTTTTTTGGTGTTTTTGATGTTTTCTTTTTCTGGATGTTAAACACTACCTTCACACCAAATCTTAAGTTTCCAAGACTAAAAGATCGTATTATTTTCAATTTTCAATTTTGATGGAATTTGTTGAATTTTCGAATGTTTTTTTTTTTCGAATTTTCTGGATTTTATAATTTTTCCTTTCTTTGTATCCTAAACACTACCTTTTTTCCAAATGTCAAGCTTCTGGGGCTACGGGATCTACCCAATCTTTTTGATGACGCGTGAACGAGTGAGTAAGAAGTGACAAAAAATCGAATGTTTGAGTTCATATATCGCCTGAACTAGAAAAGACAGAAAGTTGTAATTTTAAATTTTGGTCCTGTGGGCCAAATACTCTCTATAATTGAAGTTTAAAATTTTTGGGATACTCCAGCGCGGACATATGGGGGGGTCAAAAGTGCCCTGAGTTGCTTCCAGAAAAGTATGCTTACGGCTGTCCTCTCTCGACTTGGCGGAGGCACTGCCGTGCCTCCAGATTAATTAGGAACATTTTCATATATAAACTTTTAATTGATTTTTATTTCAAGATACTTTTTATTGATTTCGTTTTTGATTTCAAAATACTAGATCTTCTAAATATCTGATTTTAAAATTATAATTTTAAAACAATTTTGGACAAAATTTTTTCAGAATTGAAAAAAAAAAAAATTAAAGACATTAATGTAACTAGGGAATCGAACCCGGGGTTCCCGGGTTACAGAACATAGACGAAAACCATTTTTTTTTCTAATTCTAACAGATTTTTCATATTTAATAACAACGTAATTCATTAACAACGTAAAGAATTTTTATAAATAAAATATCAATAATATATTCAAATAAAATTTCGATATTTAATAAAGCGATACTTTTGTATTAACCGCATGCCAGGAGTCCAAGATTTCGCTGTTACTGCAGGTTTTTTATTCTGAAAATTTCAACTGCTTAGGTGCGTAGTTCGAGAACATGTCTGCTAAATTTGCATTTTATTTAAATTATATTATTTTTATAGTTATATTTTGATGAAGTTTTAATTTCGTTCTGTAATATTATCCGGTATTATAAATGCGGATCTATTTATATTGTTTTAAATGCAAACGGATTAGTCTTTCGCAATCGGACTGCACGTGATAGATTTAAAATTAATTTACGCTTGGAAAGTAATCCATAAATCATAAAATCAGTAAATTAGTCATAAAATATTAATATGAATTAATCATCAAATAGTTTTCAAAGAAATTGAATTTTTTTTTTTTTTTTTTTTTTTTTTTTATTCGGCGGTGTAGAAATTGAAATTGTGCGATATTTAGAAGTTAAAAAAGATGCAGTGAAAGAGAAATTTATTAGTCAGTTCTACCATAAAAATGACTTCAGCAATAATCAGACATGTGTTGGTTTTATAATATAGATTTTTATTATTAATAAACCCTATTATTGACAGCATCATTTATGTGTAACTCTCTCTTGACACGGACCCGATTACGTAAGATTAGAATCAAAATTTAATAAAAGGATTTTATTCTATATGTTTGAATCAAGGCAAAATTCATCTAACGTTGCCAGCAAATACAATTACTATTCTAACAAATACCGAATCATTGTTTTTTATGTCTTTAACCATACGGTCTACACATTCAAACACTAATTTACTCATCAAGGGAGCTTCATCCTAGACTATGAACTTCGTTTCTCTTATTAATTCAGTAAGGTCAGATTGTTTACTCATGACACACGTAGATGTTTTGTTCAAATTCAGCGGTATCTTGAATTTTGAATGTGCTATTCTACCTTGATCTAATAACAAAGCTGAGATCTCAGAATATGGAACAGCTAACGCAACCATATTATATGATCTCATCATTTTAAAAACTCATTAAGTAAAAATGTTTTGTCAGTCCTGGCGCGCCAATAAAATAAAACATAGAATTTTCATTTAAAACAGCAAGCGAAACTTCACCATAAATTGATTTTTGAACGTGATAATCTTGGCGCAAACGATAAAAAGCCAAATATTGTTTTGAGTTGCCATTTTTATAATGAAAAATATTTTTATGTATCACAAACATTCCTTTGGTTTTTAAATTAAATTATTTTGATTTATAAAATTATCGCTCATCAAAACGTTTATTAGCCACACACAGGGTGGCTTATTCTTTCAATCTCTATCATTTTTCATGTTTATGAAAAGTCACAGCAATCCATCGTTGCCACAGATTAATCTCGGAAAATGAAACATTTGAAGTTACTTAAAAAATTAATAGCTCAAAAAGTATTTGTCACAAAATTGTTTTACAAACTGCGTTAGAATCAGGGTTGTAAAAAAACCAGGTTTTTTTTCAAAAAAACCCAAAAACCGGGTTTTTTTGGTTTAAACCTGGTTTATTTGGTTTAAACCAGGTTTTTTTGGTTTAAATGATTTTATATTTTAGAAGAACGATGAATATTAATATTTTCAAGTATTTGAAGTCAAGCATTAAACAAAAATTACTTTAAGTTATTTTGTTGAAATTATATAATAAAATTTTTACTATTTTAATTTAACCATTATAATATTTTTATTATTATATTTTAATATACAATAAACAATAAAAATTATCACTTATATATGTATATATATAAATCAATCACTACTACTAACACACTAGTCTTTAATCTACATTTTCTTTTAAAGAAAATTAAACTAAGAAATTTTAACTGACACAAATAACAACTATTTGAAAACTATTTGCAAATTGAAGATAAAGAATCACAAAATAATGAAATATATCCAAACATTTTATTAAGGAAAGAAGAAAAAAACTTGACATTTCTTGAATAGATAGATTTCTTGAATAGATTTCTTGAATAGATATCTTACAGCAGTATTGAATAATAGGAATGAATAATAAATTTTACCCTCGATCATTGTTCATTTGTTTCATTACGACCACTAATTTTGATGCTTTCTCTACTCCTAATCTGTTTCGCAATTTTGAATGAATTAAACCAAATATTGAAAAAATCCTTTCAACACAGGCAGTCGATGCTTTGGCTGTAGTTAGCATGTTCACAAATTCCAAATCATTCTCCGTAATCAAAGATTTACCTGAAACATTATAAAAACTATTCCACCATTCAAAGTCAGACATTGTATCAACAACTTTGGGGTAAAAAGAACAATTTTGATCATGATTATGAAATGGTTCCAACTTCCCCAAAAATTTTAATGTAAGTGCTAAGAAACCAGAGCCACATTTTTGTTTGATAAATTCAAGACCCTTGTTTTTCTCTTCTTTTGTGACATCAATTCCTCGGTTAGAAATTAATACTGATGGGCTTAAAATAAATGCAGCAAAATGTGCCTCTACTAATGATTGTTCATATCTCTGTTTATACGCTGATGATATGGCCTTTTTATTGTTTGATGTTGATGCTTCTTTTAGCTTCAATTCTAGCTTTTTCCATGCTAATACACATTCAGCGAGAGAACAGCTATTCCTCTGTAGAAAATTAATAGTTTCGGCGATTGGTTTCAGAATCGCAATCATGTCCTCAACATTTCTTTTTAAACAGATACTTATGATTTTACTGGAGATGTCACTATCAATCTTAGATCTGTGATCCTCACAAACTTTTGTAAGAATTGACTAATTTTTAACATAAGATTCAAGTAAATCACAATAAGTATTCCATCGTACCTCTAGAGGAAGTACCAACGCACTTCCACCTTCTGCATGATACTATGCTTTCGGGAGATGATGATTGCGAAAATATTTTAAAATACTTGTAACATGTTTTGTTACATCACTTTTAACCAAATCTTTGGCTAACAAATTTAAAATGTGGGCACTGCACCCATATGTAAGTCCCGAAAAACCAAACTCTTCATGCAGAATGTTTCTGGCAGAAACCATATTTGCAGTATTGTCTGTGACAAAACTTGATATTTTACATTTGAACTTTTCTTCTGCTGTCTGCACTGAACTCAAAACCAAATTTGCTAAATAATTTCCAGTATGTGATGAGCCGGATGTGTCAATAGTATCAACAAGAGTGACTTTACCACACTCTTTGATAACACTTATACACACAATAGGTTCATTATGGATGTTCGACCATCCATCCATTGCCATGCAAACTGTTTTGTTTTCTAAATCAGCTTTACATCTCTGAAGTTCATCATTGTAAATCTTGGGCAACCATTTTTCTTTTTTAAATAAAAGTTTTGGTATTTTAAAAAAACCAAGTCTGGTTTTTTAAAAAAAACCATTTGGTTGGTTTAAACCAGCGTGGTTTAAACCTAAACAACCCTGGTTAGAATGGTCAAAAATTGTATATTTCTTGATACAAATTTCAAATCTAATGATTATAAAGTTTTTCAAATATTAGATTTCAAAAATTACAAAACTTCACAATGGAGTACCGTAGCGAAACTTGTACGCGTAAAAAGATAATGATAAAGGCATTGTGGCTCGACGTGTATCGTGTATACTGGCCATAGCATGAGTAACGAATTATAGTAAACTTATTATTCTGTTAAAATATAAAAGTGAATTAAGTATATACATTTTTAAAAAATAAAGAAAAACATTTTATCACAAACATCAACAAAATTTTTTCTTCTATTTATTCCCTTATTCCAAAGATATCGCTTTATCGTCTGCTGCCATAGCAACATGAATTAAATTTCATTAAAAAAAATTGCTCAGTGGTAGAAAAATATTTTTCTAAATCGAATGGTTATTGAACAACTCAACACTTTAACAGGGGAATTTTTATTTGTTATTTAGATATTTTAAAATTGTTTGTTGTCATTGCGTTTTTATTCTGAGTTACAGCTAGTTTATTTATTTTTTAAATAAAAGCCGTGTGTGGCAATCTGTATTCGGCCTTATAGCAGAATTTTCCCCTCTTGTTAATATTATTATTTTGCGTTTTATATAAAATCAGTAAAAGTGTTTTTTCTTTTTACTTTTCAACGTGTCTGTATTAAATTTTAACTAATAATACTAATTTCAATTCTTTAATCAACAATAATAGGCGGTCGCCAAGAGGGGAAGAAAAATTACCAATGGCAACCATTAAACACGAAAAAAGTGAAAAATACCAATTTTTTTTAATTTAAAAGCCATAATAAATAAGCGAATTAAGATACAGTTTTCAAACAAATTGCATTTCAAAGTAGATTTCTTTCCCTATTTAACGGTGTAAAAATTAAAAATATGAGATGTTTAGAAATTAAAAAAATTGCAATAGTAAAAATTGCAAAACTGAAATTTTCTGGTAAACTGTTGCCATTCGCAAAATGACGTCAGCGTTACGCACGGGCACGTTTGTCCTTTATAATATAGATATTTACTTAACTCATTAATGCCGGTTGGTACGAAAAGTTACCATTTAAGTGATACGAAACTTTTAAATATGAAAACCAGTATCTTAGTAAAAAAATAATTCATATTTTCTAATGTGAAACTATCAGAGATTCAATCAGTAAAAATAACAGTATGGGAAAACTGGTGTCAACTGGTATCGAAGTATTAAAATAAGTGTAAAATAAGTCGGCGTTAATGGGTTAACAAATTGAAGTAAGATAAAACCGGAACTACCTATTGTAAACATACTAAAGTGTTAAAAATAAAACTTGTTACATGTGAGTGTTGATAATTAAATGATGATATTAACCCTTTGCACTCGAGAGGTAAATTTCACCCACCACGGTGTCCTGCGAGCCTCCATATGCTCTTTTACACCAGTATTTTAATATGATTTTCTTCGCTCTATTTAATGAAAGAATAATCTAAGATTAATAATGGCGAAATAAACTGTAATTGATTAATGGTGTACAGAGCATTTACAGCCCCAATTTACGAGGAACACATGGAATTACTAGTGGTGAGTGAGATTCACCTCTCGAGTGCAAAGGGTTAAAATTACTTAAGCTTCCAAACGCTTCTCGTACGAGGATGAAAGCGGGTATTTTAGACACGCCTCTTTTTGACACCAAACAGCAAAAAGGTTTAAAATGCACATTGATTTTTGGAAAAATTATTCTTTACAAAACACCATGGGGAAAAAAGTGTTTCGTTAACATATTCATAAAATAAATTAATAATTCAGTTGTTTTGAATTTCAAAAAATAAACTCACTTTATACCCCTTACCACCCCCAGCTAATATTCAACACGTATCTAGTGGAGGCACCTCAAAGGAGTTTCTGCACGTGACCTGAGAAATTCATCTGCTGACGGCATTGAGCTCACATATAACGGGAGACATCTAACAAGGAACTTACTGGAAGTAGTATCAGAAGTTTGTTTCGTTTTCATTTCAGCAGTAAATTTTGGGATGGGATTTTAGTAAACCCAATGAGTTTGGCGAAATTTTAGCTTTACTTTTCAGCCACAATTAGATATTTAAGCATTTTAAACACGAGCTTGATAGGTGTTTTTTATTTTATGGAAATAGCAGTCTAATTGGTAGTTTCTTCCCTTCCATCAGTAATTTTAAAAATGCCGATTTTCCCCACATTCGTCTGATTGATGGCTTGCTTGTATTTGTACTTTTTTACTGGGGACGTGCGATCAGTATAAAATAGGAGTTTGTACTCGAATAAATTTGCATTGTTAGGGAAGCGGAGGGGGGGGGGGGGGGGTATTTTTTTTCTTTTCTGACATTCTATAAAAGGATATTTTTGCAATTCCTTTTTGGTTTCCCAAAATCGATAATTTAAATAATTTTCAACAATAACAATACTTTATCTCATAAATTAAATGTGACATTTTTAAAAATTGATTTACATCTGCTTTATTGCTTTGAGTTTCCTTAATTTTTATTAAGGAAAAAAATTAAATATTATGGAACACGAAATATTGTTGATAATTTAATTAGGAATTTTTCGTTACTTCCATAGAATTTTTATTAAAATATTTAAATTGTTTTCAAAGATAGAAAATATTTGATAACTAATTCAAATAGGAAACAATAATTTATTTGCGGAAACAATATTTTATTATGATTAGTGTTCTACGAAAAGATGTACACAAAAATCTTCAATTTTTTAAGAAATAAATTATATTTGCATATTTAATGGGGTTTTGTACTTTTAAGGCTGTTCTCAATTCCAAAAGTGTGACATATTTCTGAAATCATTTTGGTTCGGAAATGCATGAAATTTGCAGAAACTTTGTAATTGAAAGACGTTTTCTATTTTTTGATTAAGGCAGAATACCTTTGAGAAAATGCTGTCAAATCCAGCCTTTTGAAAACGAATTCCCGACGCGGTAACACGAGAATGGAGAAAATCTCGTCGACACGTGACGAGAATAGCTTATAACTGGGTAAGTATAATAATTTATCAAAAAATGGAAAACACTATTCGATTCCAAATCGTTTCAATAATCAGGCCTGACAAAGTCTTGCCTTAAAGTTTAAAACTGAGTCAGAAAGTGTATCAGAAAATATTGCGTTGTTGAGCAGGTAATTTGGGAACCACCTTAAATAGCCAAAGAAACGGATTTATTATTATTATTATTATTATTATTTGTAAACGCATAAAAATGGCAGGTGCTATTATTCTAAATTATGAAATGGGATAGAGTTTTTCTTTTTTAATAAAGGGAAAAGAACTTTTTAAAAAAAATGTATGCACAAGTTTTTAATAATAATAATAATAAATAATATATCCTAATCCATACAATATACTGTTATACAAATCACTCTTCCAAATTCTGAAACAATGATAAAATTAAAATTTCCAGTAAGAAATTTGACGTTTTGAGACGCTATAACAATAAAAGTAAGTTATATGTTAAATTATTAATAAAGGACTAAAAATGGTTAAATATTTGTGGAGGAGTTCTAAAAAATAACACGCCAGAACATATGCATGAAGAATATACTGAAAAAATATAAGAATAACATTATTAATAAATCTTTTTGGATTCAATATGGGTATGAGTCATGACATGTAGTTACCACAGCCATAGATTTCACCGGCTGCTTATTTGAAGCGAGTGAAAAGGTAACCAAGAATTCCTAAGATGGGCTAAAATTCTTCTGTGAATATGGAAAAATGACACTTGTTTGAAACAATTGAAAACAATATAAGCACTGTTATACATCTTTTAAGATAACAATTGGATCATATTGTATCTGTTATAGTTTCAAATTTTTAAATAATTATATTAGGATATGACTTCGCTGTGTCTGTCCGTCTGCCATTTGTCCGTGCTCTAACTCGCGTAAATATGCTCGGATTGCCCTGAAATTTTTGTATGTTACTGCCGTCTACTACACCATGTTCCCTTTTACAAATGAAGGGTTTAGTTTTTTTTACAATTACACTTATAGTTTTTTTATAGGGACAATCAAAAATATTGCGTTACATTACAATCAATGGGAAATAATCGTTTCAAGTGCATTTTGAAGATGCTACGCCATTTCATACATGATGAAATTGGTATATATTTATGAATCACATTAAGACATACAATATGGGGTGCAAAACATTTTCTGTGTGTATGTGTGAAAAAAATAATAAAATGACACCACTAGCACCAGAGACGGATCTAGACTAAATTTTAGCCGGGGCAAGCTTGTAGATTTGCGCCCCCACCCCTGCTCCCAAGAATATCAGAATAAAATCTGCGTAAACAATTGCTTAAGGGTGTATTCAAATCCAAACTGCTTATTTTGAGACATATTTTTAAATTCATTTTTGCTCTAAAATGCATACAATTGGCAGGTTCTCTTATTCGGAAACTTTATAATGTCCGTATTGGTCGATTTTTTTTTTATAAAGGCAGAATATATTTCAAAAAATGCTGTCAAAGTGGACATTTTGAACCAAATTTCCCGAAGCGATAGAGCTGGAAACAAAAACAAAGATATCTTACTGTGAAAATAATTGTTTGTAAATCAATTTCTAATTCATTGAACGGAAAATAAAAACACTTGTCCCTTATAAATCTCTTCATAAATCACGCCACCAAGTTTCACGTTTTTACTTTTAACCATCTCATGCATGAATTATTTTGAAACTGTCAAAAAAAAAAAAAAAAAAATTTCGTCGGCAAAATATCTTGAAATAGATGAGAATAATCACAAGAAACTTGATTTAATTTAATTTATTTATTCTTAAGGTAGTTTTATGAGTAACCTCATATGAGGCTTGTATGCAGTAATGTTACATTTGTTACAATAGTGTTGTAAGGTTGCATTTATTACAATATACTTATTTTTCTTCTGGGACAAAATTCAATTTTGATAAAAATGTTTGAAACATTCTGTACATAAATGTACTTGACTGCGGCCCCAAATATATCTTGTTTTACTCGAACAGATTTTATTCTTGCTCGTCAGAGCAAATTTAACATCAGACTTTTTTGGATAATGTTTGCCATTGCCATATCGTAGTTCTTTTGTGACTAAAGACAATTTTATTTTCTCTCCTGGACATTTGAAAGTAAGAGAACCACTTGCGGATGGTCGACCCTTTTTTTTTCAACATAAATGATGAGGTTTATGTATATATTAGGCTTGTTGCTATGCTAATTTTGAACTCTAATAAGTCATTAGTCTCTCTTCCTTCGCTATGTCATGGCACAAACGCAAAACTACATCACCAGCTGTGCCATATTCTTTTTAGGATAGCATTCTTCCACCAATTTGCTCCCTGGAATATTTCTAAATAATAAACATGCCAGAAACTCCAGCATGAACCCATATTTTAAAGCCTCATGGATTTGATTATCAATATCATTCTTACTAATAGTTGACGTAGAAGGGCTAATATTATTTCCCTCTTCATCACTCATTGCTTCATTATCACGTTTATTTTTCTCAGCTAGTATGTAAACCAGACCGAAGTATAGTCATTATCATCATCATCAAACATATTATCTTCGGAATCAGAAGGAAGTGTCATAAATTTTTTTATTTCTTTTTGAGACAAATATCTTTTTCTGGATCTACCACATTTGTTGTCTATTATAAAGCCAACAAAAGGCAAGAAATAAGTTTAAATAATATAATATGAATTTATAAAAAACGTTAATAGAAACTATTACACCCATCCGTACTTTCATACAATTAAAAAAAAGGTGAATTCCATTCTCATAATCCTATTGTAATTTAATTTTAAATTGTTTCCAAACCAAGAAAATTACTTTTTATTTAATTTTTTTAATATTTTCATATATTTACTTTCCAATATATATATATATATCCAATATCGCACAGGTAAATTGTCTTGTTAATTATAACATACACAAACACACACGTATATATATATATAAAACTAGTATATCAAACTATAAAATTCATTAGTATTGCCCTTTTTATAGATTTATGTTTCTAAAATTCGCATGATATAATTAACAGCCTCAAATGAGGTTTCCATGCAGAGACAGCTGAAAATGCTATAACTGCATGGAGGCCACATTTGAGGTTTCAAACTAAAACAGCCTCCATTCACCAAAAAAAATTATTTAAATCTCTTATTCTGTCTTTTTGTAATCAAAATGATGTAAGAAATATGAAAAATATTTTTACGTACTTGTTGAGCTCATCTGTGTGGTGGGAAGTACTTTCTAAATCTGTTGTTTTAGTATGCTTGACTTTTGACAACAATGGAAGATAAAAACTATACAAGCAACATGAAAGGCATGTGCTGCAATCTCTTGAGGCAATTGACAATCGAAATTGACAATCGAAATTGCTTGCAATTGACAATCGAAATAATTAGAAATAAGATTTTTTTAAATTTTTTTATCTGATAACCTCATATGAGGTTTTAATGCATGAGAGGGTTAAAAATGAGTCTGAAAATGTGTCTCAAAATTTTGAGATGTTGAGAGTAGAAAAATATTTTTTTAATACCGCCTTAAGGAAGTAATATTAATACTCAATACTCAAAATCTGTATTTTTACTATGCATTTTTTTCTATATAAAAAGTACAATATTACACAATACAAAAATTACAGAAAATATACCTGTTTTAACATCTACAATACCTATTACTTTGCGAGCTTTCTTTGATGCAAAAGTTTTTATAATGTCGTCATAAGGTAATATGCAAGCTATCGCATTTTCTAAATTTAATTTACACAAATTGGATAATCGTTGTTCTTTTGTTAAATTTCTTAGATATCTTTTAATCAATTTTAATTTACTGAAACTTTTTACATTAGAAGTGACGGATACAGGTAGTGTTAGGAATATTTTTAGACAAGAAGTTAGATTTGGATAAGCATCCTGAAGTCCACATAAATTTATCATTCTTAGCAGTTCAATGGCCGAACTTGACTTCCTCTTTTGGTCTAACTCCAGTGCATGATATTTGAAGCTTTCGACTTCTAGAAGAAGTTCCTCTTTACCTATATCGTTTTTATACATATTTTCCAACTGCTCAGTTTGCGCTTGTAATTCTTCTTTTGACATATTTAGGAAATTCCTTCCATGAAGAAAACTAAACATGACATTGAGATTTTGAATAGTTTCTTAATTCAGTTAGGATTCTGTTCACTACTTCAACGATCTTTAGTTTGAATTTCTCCTCATTAGAAATAGCACTACTTTCATCTTCACAAAGCTCATCAAAAAACCTCTTCTTTTTTGTCTTCCTCGTTTCCCTCAATTTTGCCTAAATACCAATATCAGTAGCAATACCATTTGCATCCTGTATTGCATTAGTTGTAAACTTGCCCTTTCTGAATGTAACATTTTAATGAGATCATTTAAGTGTTTTACAGACCTGTCAATCGTCATGATTTTGTCCCTTTGAAAAAGTTTGTTCCCTATATCAAGTTGAGTCAGCACTTTATGCCAGAAGCATGTCATCACTATGAATTCAAATTTGGTAATATTAAAGAGTAGTGAAGAAGCTTCTGTTTTTGCTTCAGGAGTTGCTAATGGGCCAGTTTGTAATTCCTTTAGAACATTTATGCTCTTTCCAATATGTTTATAAATTGCTGTTACAGTTTCAGGTTTTGATGACCGCCGAGTAGTAAGTACTTTGTAATTTTAGTGAAAAAGGAACACGTTTTCTTAATGTTCCATCTACTAGTTGAGACACTAAAATATTTGTAAATGCAATTTTACCAGAAGCTGAGACAAAAAAGTCTCAGCTTCTGGTAAAATTTGCAGCATTTACACCAACAAGATTGAGGGTATGAGCTGAACAAGGAACAGAAAACGCTACATCATTTGCTTGCAATATTCGGGTTTGGACACCTTTATATTTTCCGGACAGATTGGAGCCATTGTCGTAGGATTGGCTCCTACAGTTATTTATATCTAGACCAGCGGTTCCCAACGGGGGGCGTGGCAATTTGACTTTTCAGGGGAGCAATTTAACTTTTCAAGGGGACAATTCGGAATTTCCTTGAACCCATACCTTCTGAATTGTTTTTCTAATAGTAATGTTGTAGACTGTAAATAAAAGTTTCACATTTAAATTAAAAAAAAAAAAAGTTTTTTATTCAATTTAAAAAAAATATCCATTCAAAAGTTTTAAATACAATTCTACCAGAACAATTATAGAAAAAACTTTTTTACATATCTAGATACCTTTTATATATTTAAAAATTCTTTATAATTTTTCTGATTTATAAGTATTTTAGAATTTTAAACAACTTTTCCGATTATTTATTGAATGAGTCGCACTGCAATATGTCACATGAAAATCAATTTTACACATGAAACTATTCAAGTGTATATTTAACAATTACTTGACGACCTTCCTTTATCACGTTTTATTCTGATTAGAAATTGTTGCGTAATTTAATCGTAGAAATTCTGTGATTAAATAAGACAAAAATGTTTTATTCAAAATTATTGATTTTTCTAATCAAGGATTCTGAGCACTCTATACATCACGCATACGTGGCGACCGTGTGCCAGTAAACTACGAGGAATATCAGATGATTATAAAAAATATTTGATTCATCCATTACCTTCGGCACGTTTCAGGATCAATGTTAAATGCTTTTTACTCTATCAGGAGTAAATTCTTTTAAAATTTTATAAGAATTATATGTTATAGGGGGAGGGGGCATCATCATTTTAGAGAAGTTTTGGTGGGGCGCGGCTAAAAACAGGTTGGGAACCACTGATCTAGACCATCATTTTCTAATTTCTTTAAAATGAGTTCAGTAAGGGTTTCTTCAGTTTTCTGGCTGACATTGAAGAAGTCAATAAAACTTTCCATTATTTCAGGACCATTTTCACTCATCTTTACATATCTAATAGCCTGTGATATTTGATCTAAATGCCTTACATCAGGAGTAGAATCGAACATGATGGAGAAGTATTTTGCTTCTTTGATATCATTAAAAATATGTTCTCTTATTTTCGCCGCAATAATCTCTATAAAGTCATTGTGAATGCCATGTGAAAAGTAACTAACTTGACCTCTCTTATGAACTACATTAGAAATAAAGAAGCAACCAATTTTTTAAAGCAAGAAACATTTTTTTCAAATAACTATAACTTTTTAAAAATTATAGTAGAACTGTTATAAACTTAATTCGTTATTGTACGTAAAAATAAACAGTGGATTTGAAGCGAAAATATAAGCATAGCAAGAAATGTAAACAATCATGACGATCTCGATTAAAAGTAACGTTTAAATTTATTGCGATGTTAACCTACGCCATTTAAATTTAATTAATGTACTTTTTTGCTTCAAAATTAGTATAAGTGGCGTGACTGTGAAGCACAACTTAAGCTAACATATTTTAATAGATAAACATTTCTAATGAAAAATTTAATTAATTTTTAAAAAGTATAGGAGCGATATTTTGGAAATTAAAATTTAAAAGGCTTATTAAGAACTGATATACATAAATAAAAACATAAAACTGATTCCCATGGATAATAAACCTTTTTAACTTACATAAATAAAATTGCTTTATAGGGCCAGAACGCGTTGAATTCTCAACCGAGTATAAGGTTTGTTTTGATTTTTTCGATGAAAATGTTAATTACACGAATATCTAAATTTAGAAGAAATTAATAAAAAATCGATTTATAATTCTTTTCTTATATATCAACTCAGTTATTGCATAGAAAAGGAGATTTTTACAACAGAAATAATACATATAAATTATTATATGGTGTAGCACGTATAAAAAAACAAGTAACTTGGTTGCGTCTTCATGAATATCGCTCGGCTTAAGCCATGAGAACTTACTAGATGGTAGCTGTGAAGACTCCTCTTCTCTTTTTTTAGCCTTCTTTCTATAATAATCACCTGATTGTCTTTTAGACATAACCGAAATAAAATACTGCACATGCTGTAAAACAACATAGAACAATGGCAGAAAAAAAAAAATACCGCAAAAAATCTTTGAATTTTAAATAAATAAAAATTTCCTTAAAATACTGGTGGCAATTTGATATTTTATATAATGTAATACAAATTAATTTATTTTTTATTTCTGATCCTTATGCAACGAAAGTAAACCGCCGTTGAACAAAATAAAATTGAATATCTTTTCATGTGAATTTTTAATTTTTAATTTTTCTTTATTCTTAATCTTTTATGGTTCCTCATTTTTGCGCCCTTCAAAGTGTTGCACCCGGGGCAGCCGCCCCGGCTAACCCCCCCCTTAGATCCGTCACTGACTGTGACTACCTTTGTAGGTTTTCATATCCCTCGAGTTCTGCTGCAGCAAGTACGGGATGGAACATCCCGACTTAAGGCCTAGAGCCTGGTTCCCTTCTGGGTTTCCAGCTCCGAAGCTGTTGGGGGACGCCGGCTCGTCTCCAAATGTCTCGTGGTGACACACCTACTGGGTTTCACCGCATATCGCAACGGCTTACGTCATCGACACGTGGGTTTAAGGTTAGAGGGTCCGCAGGTGGCGGTCCTCTGACCGGCCGAAGCGCCGCAGGGAGTCAAACCTGCTGGAGCGATAAAAGTCCCTCAGGACTTGGTTTCGGCACTGAGCTATATATAACACGGAGGGCCAACTGTGCGATCGACTTCGTCTGCTAAAACCGCATCACACCATTTTCAGCGTGACTACTCCGCTTGTGGCATATAGTGCCGCTGGCAGACTTTTTAGTTTTTTTTCAATTTCGCCGGATGACTTACTTATAAGCAGATATTTGTATCAAGCGCGTAAGTCAGGTGTATGTTCTCAATAAAGCAATAATGTTCTCAATTTCGCTAGTGAAATTTATAATACGAATGATTATTATTAAAACATTTGTCGAAAGTATAAGCTTGCTTTATTCAGCAAGAATAATTAAGCTAAGATTGTGAACGAAATAACCAAAATTATCTCGATTTATATGTCTTTAAAAAATGAATTAAAAAAAAAAGAGAGAGAGAAATAAACCCATTGTGTTAGTATTGTATTTAAATATTGATATTAAAATAATTTCTCTTCCACCATCAATGATAATTATTATTAAAACATTTATCGGAAGTATAAGCTTGCTTTATTCAGCAAGAATAATTATCATATCTTCAACCATCAATGATTATTATTATTAAAACATTTGTGGAAAGTATAAGCTTACTTTATTCAGTAAGAATAATTAAGCTAGGATTATGAACGAAATAACCAAAATTATCTCGATTTATATGTCTTTAAAAAATGGAAAAAAAAAAGAGAGAGAGAAATAAACCCATTGTGTTAGTATTGTATTTAAATATTGATATTAAAATAATTTCTCTTCAACCAATACGATGTTTTTAATTATATATTCTTTTAATGATCTATTCATTTTTTCCCTATAGAAAGCAAATAAAAGGTTGCATTAATAGACTTTAAAAAAAGGGGTAAAAAAAAAGGGGGGGGGGTGAGAAAAAGAAAGCCACAGTGTTTTAACATTGTATGTAAATATTATTATTTATATATATAAATGATTTATTCACTTTTTTTCTGTAGTAAACAAATAAACGTTTGCATTATTTTAAAATAATAAATATATTATAATATAAAATCAACTTAAAAAAAAAAGAGATGGAGTGAAAAAGAAAGCCATACTGTTAGTATAGTATTGCATTTAAATATTTATATTAACATAATTTCTCTGCAGCCAATAGGATTTTCTTACTATAAATAAAAAGGATTTGTTCATTTTTTGTAAACAATATATCAACATATTGTGCTATCCCCCGAAAAACCCCATTTTTTGAAATTTTCTATATAAAGTCCAATAAAGAATTTATAAAAATTAAACATGGCTAAATTTTTACAGCTTGTTCTAACTAAGATTTTAATATTGGGTACTTTTCATTTCATCACTTTATTACAAAATGGCATCCAATTATGCGAGAATTTGAAAAAAAAAAAAAAAAAAAAAAACACTTTCTAATTAATGGTTTAACACACACACACAAAAAAAAAAAAAAAAAAAAAAAAAATACATAGGTCATTCTAAAATTTGATTATAACAAGAAAATCTGTAAAAATGAAGCTCATGTTTTGCCAGAATTCTGCAATTGTTAATTTAAATTATTTTAAAACTAAATAAGCACTTTAGGTATTTTTATTATTTTAAATAGTGGGTAAAAAAACAAGAAAATTGACTTTAGTGAAATATTTGATGTAGTATTAAGGTGAGTTTTTTTTAAAAACATTTCAATGTGGGTTTTTTAAAACAACAGCACAATACTTCTTTAGATAATAAAGTGTATATATCCTATACATTATTTCTGTTGTCAACATCTCTTTTTTATCAACTAGTAGCATAGTAAAATTAGATATCAATGGATAGGAATTTTTCTCACATCACATACTGAATTTAACTAATATGTAGCGCAAACCAATGAATGAGGTATTATTGTACAGGATTTTTTTTGTCACATCTGTCGTTGATACTAAAATTTCACTTAAATTCAAATTTGGGGATATTCATGGATGCAGGAGGGGCTTTGCACGAGTTTACTGGTATGTATATACACTATATTGCTCGTATTAGCTAAGTATATAGAGCAACTTTTGTGAAAGTCTCAAAATCATAACTTGAAAATTCTGAAAATTATCGTCGATAGAATAAGCTTGAAATCCGTTGTTCCCAAAAGGAAGCAAAAATATGAGGGGTTGTATCCAAATATAGTAGTACGTGCAATATTGTGTACGCTATCTTGGCACTAATCAACAGATATTTGATACAGCCCCTCATCTTTTTGGGAACAACAGGTTTCGAGCTTATTCTATCGACGATAATTTTCAGAATTTTCAAGCTATGATTTTGAGACTTTCACAAAAGTTGCTCTATATACTTAGCTAATACATTATGCATATTATATTTTGATTGCATTCGCGCATGCGCAGTGAAACGTTTTTTAATAAACCTGCTCATTTTTCATAAAATTTTTATTATTTTTTAATTCTGATTGCAGAGTATTATGTACAATGTTGTTTGACATATTTTCAAAAAATAACTTTCTTTTATATTAAGAACTCTGCAAATTATAAGCAAAAAACTTGGCAAAATTTGGGACTGCTTTTATAAAAACCTTAATTTCTCTACAAGTATACATGCTATCCTCATAAAAAGGAACACAGTATATTACAATAAGCCACTTATTAGTAATCTCGAGTTTGACCGCTTTTGCTACATTAGTTTTTACAGGGCAATCCAAAAGATATTCGTTCTTTTTCAATTTGTTGACAGTCCCCTATGGGGTTTTGGGAAAAAATCTTCACGGAAATATATAACCTATACTATACTGTTTACACACTTTCAGTTTCAGGTTAATTCCTCATGTATTTTTCTAGATGATTAACAAAACGTCTAAAATCGCAAGTGCCCAATCACCTTTGGCAATATAGTGTATATATAAAAGAAAGCTATTTATCTGTGTGTGTGCGATGGCTAGGGAAATTTACCACACATAGAAGTCTGAAAATTTCAATGATAATAGTCCATGCCTTGTCCAAATGTATCTAAAGCTTTTCATTTACTGATAATTAGCCAAGATAATAATTAAAAGCCAAAAGGAACATGACTTCATGAGTAAAGAGTGTGGGAGTCTATCTAAGAGAAAAAACAACTTCTGAAGCTTTTGTAGAAAGGAAGGCAGAATGAGGAAAACTTCTTTTTTTGTGCTTCTCTCAACCTGCATTGGCTTAAGAGGCTACTTTACTCACGCAAAAATGCTCACTCGCTAATGTTAATCCTATGGGGGAAATATTTCAAGATATCCCATTCCCATTTTAATTTTTTTAATTTTTTTTTTTTTTTTTTTTTTTTTTGGATAGCTGATGTCAATCTCTATGCAGGCCATTTGTAATTTTTTGATTTTGATTACAAGTTTCCTTTATTGAGGATACTTTCACTTTCGGAAGTGAAAGTATCCTCAATTTTAAAAAAAAACTGCTACCAAAATCGAAAAAGTACAAAAAAGACCTGCATAGAGATCAACCTCAGCTATCCAATGCAAAAAATTTAAAAATATCGAAATGCAAACGAGATATCTTAAAATATTTCCTCCATAGGATTAGCATTAGCAAGTGGGTGTTTTCAAGTGAGTTAAGTAGCCTATTAACTGTTTCAAATACAAAGAAACAAAAAATACGGAACAATATCTACATACATTTTCCTTTCTAATGGTTTTTTGTCATTAAAAAAATATATATATTAACACTTACCATTAGTGCAAGTCCAACCAAGCCAAGACTGAAAACCAGTGTTGAATTCAGGGGGTGGCCTGTGAGGGATATTACTCCCCCCCTGGAAGATTTGAGATCTTTATGCTTTTAATGGTTAAAAAGTGTAATTTTCCCTCAGAGCCGCAGAAATCCCTCCCGCAAAAAAAATGTCTGAATTCAACACGGCTGAAAACTTTTCAGAGTATTAGGTATAACCGAATGGAAATGGAACAATTAAAAATATACAATTTGGATGGATTTAAAGTGACATTTTATTGATATAATTAGATTTCACATATCAACCATTCAAATGTTTTTTGACATTTCTACTACCATGTCATTTGTTTGAAAAACTGTTTGCTATGTAACTTTCAATTTTTTGTCTTTTAACAACTTAATTTTAGCTACAGCTTTATTTTTTTTGCTTTCTTAAAATTTTTTTTTCTTTTTCTTATTTAAATATTCATGATATCTCATCCTAGCCACCTTAACATGGCTCAATGTTTCTTTCGCAGAGGTATCTCCTATTTAGCTACAAATTTGTATGGCTAAAACATCATTATGTTAAAAATATGAATGGTGCAAAAATACTACTTGCTAGTAAAAAAATATTTCTTTTTAGCTAGCAAGCTATATTTTTTTTTATAAACAATTATGTAACAATACAAAAAAAAAAAATACTACTCACTTTTTTTCCCACTGATAATAATGAATTCACACACATTTCAATTTGTACAATTCATTATAATTAAATCACTCAGCCAAAAGTAAAAAAATCTTTTATTTAAATTTACATATTTAAAAACATTATCTAATATATAACAATTAAAAGTATGTACGTTTCGAAGCCAGTTTTAAACATTAACACTAAGCACAACATGAAAACACTACATTTTTATTTACATCTACTTCGATGTATTTTTGCACTATGCTGCCTTTTCAAAACAAATGTTCAACATTAGTTTTGAAAAAAAAAATAATACAAGTTTCTTAAGGAAAAAAAAATACAAGGAATACTTATTAAAAAATACTCTCATTAAAAAGTATTTTGCAAAATGTTACGAATCTACTCTAATGCTTAATTTCAAAGTGAAATAGTCTTTAATAATTTCTTGCCTTCAAAACAATTCAAATTATATAAAAGATATCTTGTTTTTATGTTACATTATGATTTGAAAATTAAACTCTCCACCTCCTTGATCTATGCAAGTTCAATTTAATGAGAGTCAATTGTATTAAGCTCATTTCAAATTTAATAGCATAATTACAGGCTTTAAAGAAGACACTACCGACATTTACTACATAAACAAATATCAGTTTTTCACTGATCACAGAGAATAAAAAAATAGGATACAGATGTTGCAGATGCACCAGGGTTTCTTTTTGAAGCCAAAATAGCAATTATTTTGATGAGTTATGTGATGAGTCAAGCTGTTTAGAAACTTATTGATAACACTTTTTTACAAAAACTTTCGCACATGGATTATTTGTTAATATTTAATTTGAATGTTTTGTGCAATCGTTGAACTATTTCAGAAATTTAATACTGAGTAAAAAGAAAAAAAAAAGATATCTCATCATTTTTATTTGTAGGAATCATTTATCATTTTTAAAATGTACTTTTCTACAATACAAACCTTTCAATAATAAAATCTTCATGCTGTTTGTTTGTATGAAGTCTTATGAAAATGAAAGGCAGATCAACAATCCGTCATTTTTGACGGGGTTATATACTAGTAATAAATAAAAATCATGCCAATCCTCTGGTACGCCTGAGACATCTGTTCCAAAAATAGATCATACAGATCCTACCATTATGTTTCTGAGTTAAAAACAAAAAAAAAAAAAAAAAAACACATTTATCTATAATCTATAAATATTAATATATACAAAAAGCATTATTCAAAATTATTATACACAGTTACATTTTGCAAATAAATATCAATAAATACATGCACAGGTACACAAATAATAATAAAAAAAATTATGATTTTTAACAACCGTGATATACAGGGTGCGGAAAAAGTTTTGGATGGGCATAAAATCCATTAATTTTGAGAAAACCGCAAATGTTAATTTATTAACAAATGCATTAAATTTAACATCATATTAATAATAGAAAAGCAGATTAGATATCAAAGTATCCGCATTTTTCTTTGATGCATACCCTTAGTCGTTTAGTAACATCATTGATTGCAGCACGAAGTATCTCATCGGGAAGATTGGTCCATTCCTTAATCAATTTTGCTTTCAGACCATCTTAACTTTAATGGGAAAAAGCCAAGAGATTTGCCTTCAAAATTCCCCAAATGGAAAAATCCATTGGACTGATGTCAAGTGAGTTTAGGGCAGACAACATTGACTTCATTCCCTGCTAAGACCCAACATCAATCCAATGCATTTTTCCATTCGGGGAATTTTGAAGGCAAAGGTCTCGGCACACTGGCATCAAAGTTTGGATGGTCTGAAAGCAAAATTGATTAAGAAATGGACCAATCTTCCATATACTTCATACCGCAGTCAATGATGTCCCAAACGCTAAGCGTATGTATCAAAGAAAAAGGCAGATACTTTGAGATCTAATCTGCTTTCCATTATTTATATGATGTTAAATTTAATATATTAATTAATAAATTGTTGACATTTACAGTTTTCTCGAAAATAATGGATTTTATGCCCATCTGAAACTTTTTCCGCACAATATAAACATTAAAATATGAACAATAGTATATGAGCACTAAATGTTCTTGAAAAGTACTAATTTATTTAATTTTTGTCGCATGCTTGCACGATTGTTATGAACATATTTTAATGTCAGCGCTTTGCCATAGGATTTTAACCTTATTTTTAAATAAATTTCCATATTTTTTTTCGTCATTTGGGATTCATGAAGATCTTCATATCCAAATTCATTTGAGATTTCATGTTCAAATTTTATACCCTCTCTGTGCAGATATTCGTTACTAATTTTAATAATTTCATAATTTACATTTATATTCCTTTTATCTTTTAAAACAAGAAGTTTAAATGCTTTTTCAGCAGAGCATATTATGTGATATACAATAGGCAAACAAAATGTCAATCTTCCTCTTGATCTGAAATTTACAAAGCTTTTAGGATTCTTAGGATTTAATTGAGAATAATTATGCAAATTTTCTGTATTATCAATCAACATCTTAAAACAACTTGTGCATGTACATTTTTTGAGAATCATTTTTACTATGTACCCTCCTATATCATTCAGAATATTACATTGATAGCAAGATAAATTTACTGAATCTAATAAAGTTGTGTACACTGCTAAATTTTCATTATTGCTTTCACTTTCATCCACAAGAGCCCGTTTTCTTGATCTGAATTCACAAATAGATGAAGGCAACTCTACATCATTTTGAATGCAGTTTGAATTTACAGCAGCTATACTGTGAACCAGTAATAATTTCCTAAGGGCCCATCTGAACTGACAGGAATTTGGGTTATTATTATATCCACCAGAAGCTCTAATGCTATTGAAAAATAATTCTAAGTGGTCTTGGGAGACTTTGTAGTATGCCAAAAAATATTTAAGGGGATTCTCATTCCTAGTCAATAATTCATTGGCCATCAATTGAATGGACTTCATAGTAATAATAAGTCCTCGAGCAAACATTTTCCTAGGAGCCTTCAAAGCTGGCAAATTATCTACTTTTAAATTTTCCAGATATGTTTTTGTCTCTTCAAAAACTTTTGTTACCCAGTCTATATTCCTTAAATTTAAGGGTGTTTTATACCCTTTTCCAAATGGATTTCTGGAATTTAATAGATCAAATACTCTATCAATATATCTAATGTATTCTATTGTAGCCTCCGCTCCTAAAAACTTTGGTTCTTTCAATTTACACAAGAACTCTAAAGCACCAGCTGTTCCTCTGCTAAGAGTCTGAGTAGCTAATGCTACATTCATTCTTTTATTAGAGAAATTGATATGGGCTCCAGAAATTTTATTGGCAAAATTAAAACCAATGTCAGTCTGCAATATGTTTAACTCTTTTAAATATTGCCAACATATTTTCCCTGAATTAGATGACAAATGTTTCTCAGCCAAAACATTTCTTGCCAATTTGATCATGTGGCATGGGTCAAGAATTATATAAATTGGAAAACTTGTAGATGGATGCATAAAATAGGTCTGCATATCTTCCGGTTTACAGCCCCTTAATTTACAGCCTAATGATTCAAATGCACTCATATTTGTGGCTAATCCATCTGAGGTAATAGACCATACTCTTATACTGATATCATGCAATTTTGTAATGCAAATGTTAATCAACTGTGATAGCACACTTGTATTCAATTTATCAACTAAAAAATAGGCAACGGGACATTTGAATTTGTGCGTTAGAGAAACAATTAGGAAAACTAAGGCCTCTGATGCTAAACATTCTTCCTTGCCATCAAGGAGACCTACACACTCAACATATCCAGAATATTTATTTCGCTTTTTGTCCCAAATTACCTGCTTTCTAATTGACATGCTATCAATTATAAGTGCACAATCTTCAAATTTAGATCCTTTAAGAGTGAATCCTTTTAAAAATTTAAAAGATTCTGTTAGAAAGCCAGGATGACAATCAATTGAACTTACCCAAGATTTTATACTTGATACGTTGGGGAGATGAATCTTCTTTCTAAAATATTGATAGGATCGTTGAGAATAAAAATATAAGGTTAGTGCAAATTCTTTCATAGACGTTGTATATCGACGACCCTTAGGTTTTCTTTTACTGTTTTGTAACTGATGAATCAAAAGGAACTTTTCCATATGATTTTTTCATCATAGAAAAAGTATCTTCACTCATATCTCCCAACGTTTTTGCCTTATTGAGTAATGATTCTAAATTAGTAATTTTTTTTATTACGACGTTTCAGCTGTTGCTGCAAAATTTTTATTTTTCGCCTTAACATTTTTTTAGTAGGACTTTCCTCCTTTGATGTTGAAGGAGTGGGTAAATGCATAGATGAAGAAGTAGCTAAATCAATAGGCAAAGTGGAAGGAATAGATAAATCCATGGGCAGCATGGAAGGAGTAGCTGAATCCATGGGCAGCATGGAAGGAGTAGCTGAATCCATGGGCAGCATGGAAGGAGTAACAGAATCTATAGTTGGCATGGGAGGAATAACTGAATCTATTGGCAGGATCGAAAGAGTAGATAAATCCATAGGCACTGTGGAAGGATCTGGGTCTTGAAATGATAAATCAGGCAGAGGACTAGGTTCTTCCAACATGCCAGTAGACTTCACCTATAATAAAATCATCTATATAAATATACATACTTTTAAGAAAGTTAACTTTTACAATACAAAATGTACCTTATTTTCCAGCTTGAAAAAAAATTCATTCATAGAATCTATAATAATAAAAGATTTTCTTTTTTTACTTTTTACAATTCTTACAGCAATTTGATTTTTTTTAAATGATAATTTTATTTCTTACTAACCAAATCCTATTTGATAAGTTATATTTTATCCCCCCCCCCTCCTCTCCATGGAGAGTGCTGTAGTACTGTAGAGTTAATCTTAATGTACTTTTTAATTAAGGAAATTTATTTTAGCACAAAACAAATTAAGAAATTGCATTTTATACTTTTATTTTTAGATATATCAAATTAATTTTCAGTAAATCCATCAGTTATTTCCATTAAAATATAAAGAATGTACTTCATTTTTACTACCAAATGATATTTTTATCCTTTCTGACATTCAAAATCAATGATAATACTTTTTCTCTCATAAATCATAATTGATAGTGAGATATTTTCTGAAATAATATTTAATTAAGTAAATTTTATTTGTGAGGAGCTGTGTTCCTAGGGATCAACAAATTTGTAAGGATCAGAGGCGGATTACCAAATAGGCTGAGTGGGCTGAAGCCTAGGGGCCCGACAAACTAAGGGCCCAGCGATAAGTTTGTGACTTTTCTTTTTGTCCTAAAAAAATATGTATGTATATACTATATGTGTATGTGTTTGTATATATATACATATATATATATATATATATATATGAAAGGATAAAAGCTAAACCCCTTTTTAAAATGCAAAATCCCTTTTTGCCCCTTTTAAAATTTTAAATTACCGTTTTAAAAAATAGAAATTTAAATCAAAACTTTTAAATGCTTTAATAATTGTGTTTCAATTGATTGAAAATGCCGTCGCCCCTGTTAAATTAGTTTTCCTGCATCGCATCTTATAACTTTCAAAGATCGTTTTCTGACTCTTCATAAGAATATTTGTGCTGACGCTAACGCAATTTTAAGGTCTTGCGGCATCCGATCGGTCGATAGAGCCAACGCCTTTATTCCGCACAATCAATCACTCAGCTCGCGGCCAATTAAAATTAAAAATACGCCTCTTTTGACTTAGACGACCTCTAGCAGAAATAATGCAAAAACCTCATATTTATACCATTGCACTGCTATCAGGAGCGAACTTTTTACGATTTCCCTCATCTAAACAAATCCACGCCAATCTGCTCTCTTGGAATTGCCTCGCGATGGACGAACCTTCGATGTCCAGACAGACTTAGAAAGCAGCTCTCACGCCAATATGGGCCTGGGTTAAAAGGATGCATGTAAGAAAAAGAAATAAACCAGGTTCCGTAATAGACGGTGTCTTCCTTTAAACAGACATACATTCACTCGGAATTTAACCAAATCCCGCTTACGGCCCAGGACTACAAGAGCATGCAAGAGAATCAGAATGAGCGCTTTGACGTACGGAGCCGCCATCAGTCCGCGCAGCCACCGGCCCGGCCCGGCGATCAAGGACCCACCGACGGAGCAACACGCATCGTTTCAGAAGTCGAGTAGGACAGTTCATCTCAACGGGAAAATCCCAAAAACTAAACAGTTACGTAATCTACGCCCGTCCATCCCAGCGAATACCTCCGTGAAAAAAAATTCTTACAGCATACGGTGAAAGACTTACGGAATTTATCCCAAGAACTCAAAAGTACTTAATCTCCCTTCGTCAAAAGGAAAGTGAATCATTAACTTTTCTTTAATCTTGTGCAGTATTTCATTCTGCCGGCAAGAATCGAAATGTTTTATCGGATGAAAAGTAGGTCAACTACACAGCTGTTTTCAATTTTCAAGAGCGCGCCGGTAAAGAAATGAACTCGTGACTCAGATGTTTCGGTTTCTGGTTTGTGGACTATAGAAAAAAGGAAAGAAAATAAAGCATTTGGTTAATGATCAGAGAAATCTTTCTGCGAAAGTTATTTTTTTATTATTGTTTCGCGTCGCGGTGAAAAAAAAAAAAAAAAAAAAAAAGTAAGAGGTAAATTTTTTCATGGATTTATTTAAAGCAAAGGCGTATAAAGGTATGTACTTTTGATATTAACGTACAGAAGAAAAAAAAAAAAAAAAAAAAAAAAAAAAAAAAATTTTTTTTAAAGATCTTTTTAGTGAGAGGCAGTGGTTCTCAAACTTTTTATTTAATTTTTTATGCATGCCAAAAATAAATTAAAGATGATTATGTTTATTATGCTATTACTTGTGTGAAAATTTTAATTATTTTTAAGTCAGCTATTTAAGTTCAAATATATAATTGTTTATGTATTGTGTTTAACGTAATTTTAAAGAGATGAAAGAGTAAGAATGGTGATTTTTATGAAAATTCTTTAGTTGTGTTGAACTGATAATTACGATTTTAATGAAAAATAACATTAACTAAACCTCATATTAAAATCATTTTTCTAGACAGTTTGAAAATATTTTAGCAGAAGTGAAAATTTTATTATTATTATAATATTTTTATTATTAAGTGTTAAACTTTTTAAAGGTGATTTATATGCAACGTACTTTATAGTTAGTGAGGTTATTTAAATTTTTTTTTATTGAATTCAAGTTATTGAAAAAAAAAAAAAAAAAAAAAAAAAAAAAAAATTATTAAGGTGGATTTTAATTTTAAAAAGATGATTTTAACAGATATTTACAGATATAGTGTTACAAATTTTAAATAGTTTGAAAGATTTTTTCATTTTTATTCTTATGTGCTTTAATTGTGTATTATATTTCTGTGTAATTCAGTGATATTTAGTATTTATATCTATCATGAGTAACCCAACACCTCCCAAAGAAGTAGAGGATTTAACAGACAAATCAGGTGACCCCGAAAAAGAAAAAAATCAAATTTCGAGCAAAGATGATAATCCCGTTAATAATCCTGAAGAGAAAAATAATCAGAAGTCTAGTCAGGAATCTGGAGGTGCACCAGAGACATCTGGTGTAACAATGTTAGGTGGACAGACCCTGTCAGCTCAAGCTGGGTCTGCTCACACATCAGTATCCGCCAACCCAAAAACGTCAGTAGACCCCGATATCATTGCATTTTCTCCGCAAGATGGAATGTCTTGGATACCATGGTTAGCCTATTTCGAGAGTGTCTGTATAGGACAGGGAAAAGACGAGTGCTGGAAAATTAGGCACATACAGAAGTATTTAAAGGACAGTGCACTTACGTTGTACATTAATAATTGTCTAAATGTACTTCATTGGTCCGAATTTGTCACTTTGTTTAATGAACACTACGAAATTCCAGATACCCTTTCTCTCACTGATTTTTCACGTATTAGATATAAAGTTGGAGAGGACTTGAACGAATATTATCAGAAAAAGACTAAAGTAGGCCGAACCTTAGGTTTAGAGCAGAAACTTATCCTGGAAGGATTAACGGAGGGCTTGCCATTAGAAATGCAGAAGTTAGTTATTGCAGGCAACCCCTCAACTACACATGCATGGCGTGAATTAGTTTTCAGAATTAGCAAACTGCAACTGGACAGAAAGGGAAATGAGAGCAAATTTGAAGCAAGCCCCCAAAACCCCAATCAGTATCGCCAATGGCGACCAAACCGACCTCCATATGAGAATGGACAGAATTTTAACAGGCAGTGGAACTACAGAGTTCCCTATCAAACACACCCCATTCGACCTTTTCCATCAAATCAAGCCAGAAATCCCCAAAATACGTTTAGACCGACTTCAAATGTTCCACCACGACCTAATGTACACCACCAGACCACTTTGCCGCCCTATCCATGCAAAGTTTGTCTTAATATCGGAATACCAAATGCGTATCATTGGGTGGGAAACTGCCCTTTTCGACAACAAGTGTTAGCAGTACCAACCCCTAGTCACAATATGACTTTGCCGAACCCCAACCAAGATCATAGCGCTAATGAGTCATCCCAAAATACATCTAGTAATCAATGACGATTTCTTATGTCCGGACATATACAAAAAGAAAAAGCTAGCTATAAAAAATCAAATAGAGATTGTCATAAAGTTACTTATGTAAAAAATGAAGACTCACTACCTTGTTTGATCGATACTGGGAGTTCAAATAGTGTTATTCCTTGTCATTTAGCCCATAAACTTAACCTAAAAATATGTAAAGTTCAGCAGAGTATACCAGTCACCCAAACACAAGGTGTTCTTGCTTTGAAAGAAAAATGCCTTGTTAGTTTGCAATTAGGACGTATCTCTAAGAGAATTGAACTTTTTATAATTAACAATCAGTTACCTTATGCTTTGATTGGGCTACCCCATTGCAAACTGTTTAGATTAAATATTGACTGTGTTAAAATGCAAATAACTCAAGATAATAAGAAAGTACCTCTCATGGACCATATTCCAACAAATGCGTCTCACCATACTTTACATTTATCAGAAGTATATACTAACCAGCCAGCAATTGAAAATGCAGAGATATTCGAAGAAAATTTTGAGCCGGAGTTGTTCGAGACCACTGACCATGTGCAAAATGTTCAGTCTGTCAGAGAACAATTACCTGCTCTTCTAGCCAAATATGTCTGTATTTTCGCCAAAGATAAATATGATATAGGCTGTGTAAACATGGAACCCCAGAGAATACAGTTAACCTCAGATCTCCCCGTTTCTTTAAGAGCATATCGCACTTCCCCTAAGGAAGAAGAGGAAATTAAAGAACAAATTCAAAATTTATTGCGAGCCGGTATCATTAAAGAAAGCTATTCCCCTTATTCATCACCCGTAACTTTGGTGTATAAACGTGAAGAAGGGAAGAAAACCCGGTTATGTATTGACTTCCGAAAATTAAATGCCATTACAAAAACAGATGCAGAACCCTTACCTCGAATCGACACCCTGTTAGATAAATTGGCGCATGCTAAAATTTTTTCCACTCTTGATTTAGCTAGTGGATATTGGCACATTCCTATCCACCCTCGAGACACTGAGAAGCTGGCATTTGCCACCACCTTTGGATTATATGAGTGGAATCGTTTACCGTTTGGATGGAAAAACTCACCTGCTTGGTTTAACCGTACCCTCCGTAGAATTCTTAATAAATACAAAATTGACTTTGCCTGTAGTTACTTTGATGATGTTATTGTATTCTCCCAAAATGAAGAGGAACATTTATGTCATTTAGAGACATTATTTAATATATGTGTTCAAGAAAACCTTAAACTCAAATTGTCAAAGTGTAATTTTGTGAAATCCAAAATTAACTTTCTAGGATATGAAGTTTCGAACGGTTGTATCACACCTGACAACCCTAATATAGAGACGATTAAGAAATTAACACCACCAACGAATGTAAAAGAATTACAACGTTTTTTGGGATCTATAAATGTTTATCACAAATTTATTCCAAAGTATGCTAACATTCGATACCCTCTCAACAATTTGTTGAAGAAAAATGTCCCTTATGTGTGGGACCAAAATTGTCAAAATTCTTTTGAAAAATTAAAAAATGCTTTAATTGAAAAACCAATCTTAAAGTTGTTTGATCCCAAAACACCTTGTCATTTGTTTGTAGACGCATCAAGTCATGGAGTGGGATGTGTAGTGAAACAAGTTGATGAAAAAGGAACATTACATCCTATAGCATATCACTCTAGAAATCTTCGCGATTATGAAAAAAATTATGCAATTACGGAGTTAGAATGTTTGGCGATTGTGGATGCTTTAGATAAATTTTATCATTATTTACACGGTCAAAAATTTGTCATACATACAGATCATGCGGCACTTACCTGGCTCAAAAGTGTTAAAAATTTAAGAGGACGTCTTTTCCGCTGGTCCCTAAAACTTAGTATGTTTGACTATGAAATTAAATACCAGAAAGGCTCCACTAATGTTGAAGCTGATATGCTATCTAGACAACCTGTTTCAGAAAATTTACCCCATATTATACATCTCCTTGACTTGAATGAAGTAAGAGACAATCAGAAGAAAGAAAATGTAACAATTGATGGTAAAAAGTACACTGAGATAAATGATGTTGTTGTTATTAAAAAGAAAGGTTTGTATAAGATTGTGGTCCCCATGTCTTTACGTTTACCCCTATTAGAAAAAACCCACACACAATTTGGCCACCCTGGAATTTATAAAATGATAAATTTAATCTCTCCGCAATATTATTGGCCTAACTTTAATCAGGACATTGAAAATTTTGTAAAACACTGCCACACTTGTCAGATAAACAAAAAATGTAGACAAAAAAGATTTGGCTTATTGCAATTAATGCCCCCAACAGAGATACCTTTTGAATGTTTGGCAGTAGACTCTGTTGGCGGATTTAATTATTACAATTCTACAAAAAAATATTTGCATTTAGTCGTTGACCATGCAACTCGCTATGTGTGGGGTTTTCCTTCAAAAAGTGTAACTACCGAAACTTATACAAACATTTTGAAACAATTATTTCAGATACAAGTACCAGATAGATTGTTAACCGACAGAAATGGAGCATTTACAGCTTCCAGGTTTAGGAGATTTCTTCGTAATTACAATATAAAACACAGATTGACGAGCAGCCATCACCCGGAAACGAATGGGAAAATTGAACGACTAAATCAGACTATTGTCACTAGATTAAAATGTAAAGTCAATTCCACATCCAAGAAAATACCCTGGACTAAGCTTTTAGATGAAGTCTTATATGAATATAATAACACCCCTCATTCTGTAACCCAATTCACCCCTAGCTATTTATTTTTAGGAAATTTACCATATGATCCCCCTTTACCAAATAATAGTTACTATCCCCCTGTGGAAGAAGCTAGAAAATTGGCTAAAGAGAGAACAATTGCTTACCATAAAAAGAATAAAGTCCGTTATGATGCTCGTTTCCTTCCTGTAAAGTTTAAAGTTGGTGACATTGTGATGTATGAAGAATTTCACTATCCGAATACCCGTAAATTGACGGCACCATATTCTGGCCCATACACCATTTTAAAACAACTTTCTGATGTATCCTTTGAAATTGATAAACCCAGCCCACATTTTAAGAGAAATTCCGAAATTGTCCATTCCTCCAAGTTAAGATACTACCACCCTCCTCAAAATCTTAAACTCAGCCATGAATAAACCCCATCTATCTCTTTCAGCTGTCAATTTTTTTTAAATTTTTGCTTTCCTATCGTCCCCCTTACTCGTAGCATTTGGATGAGGACCCAGCTGGGCGTGTAACCTATCTCCCCAGCAGTGTAGAATGATGGTGACAGTTTAAAAGTACTGTTAGAATTTTTATTATTTTTTTTAAAAATATTATAATGACGAATTGATGACACATGAAGGGGTCCTCCGCTCCGTGGCCACCCATCTTTAGCCGGACTGTTTTCCCAGATTCTCTTTCCAGGTTGAACGGAGAATCTGGCAAAACTGCTTCGCTTCCCCTCTGCAGGTGAATATCGATTACCCACTTTTCTTTTTCTGTCGTGCGAGTGGCACATTTTTGGGTGATATTTCCCTCAGAGTATTAAAACCCATATCGCACTGACCCTGCGCATGGTGAAAATTATAGCAAGTGTATATTTAGTTTTTATTAGCTGTAGTTTTCTTTTTTTTTTTAAACAACTTAGTGTTGTTTTTTCATGGATATAAACCTAAGGCTGCATCATAGAAGTAGCTAACGGCCGTATTCTCCCATTCCACCGAAGTGGAACGAAACCGGAATTCAGTTCATCCGAAATCAGGCCTGGATTCCGGTTCGGTGGGAAAGAGCGATTCTCCCCTAGTCCGATTCCAGATTCGGAATCATCGATATTTCTTCCCCAACATTCCAAAGGAAGTGACGTTTCAAATTCATAAGAAGTGTGAAAAACCAATCAGAATGAACGTAAACATATGCAACTGCACATGTTTATTTATTTTTTCATTAACTAGTGAAGATGTTCATAGTTACTATGATTTAATCAAAATAACATTTATTTAATAAATTTGAGTAAAGGAATGAATACCTAAAGGAAAATAAAATGTTTTTCAATACTGCAGGGGATATTTCTGAAAAAGATTAAAAGGGGGAGGGGGAAATGTCCGTTTTTTTTTCTTTTTTTTTTTTTTCTTGGTGTATTTATTCTTACGTTAAATATGAAATATTTAAATCGGATGATTAATCAAACACCTAATCTAATTTCTTATTATTGAACTGTTTATATCTGAGTTTTAAAGGCATAATTATTATATATTCATTTGTTATCATTTTTATTAATTTTGTACTTCGATCAACAAATAATTCATGATATTGGATCCAAAATTTAAACTTAAATTTGAACCAGTATATTTCACGATTTATGGAGAACATATTACAAATAAATAATAAATTATATTAAATAGAGTGAATTTCTCAATGCAGTTTTTGAATCTTTACATAAGTTTAATTTATTTTTCTATTTTATAATTTATCTAAAGAATAAATTTATACTGATAGTATATATATATATATATATATATATATATTATTAGTGTAAGTTTACTCACTAGCTATATTATTTACTTTACAAATGCCTCAGTTAAAAATAGCTACTTATATATTTATTATACAAGTTTGTGGATTTATGTTAATACTATTTAGCTAAATCATTATTTTATCTTGCCACTTTAAAACTTCTTGCTAATTATGCTACTGCAGGGGGACTCACAATTTAAGCCATTTTCACAACCCCACATATTACCCAAGCTCAGTAACCCTCCCCTCCCCCTCCTCCCACCCTATAAAAAAAAAAACAGAATCCTGCGTACTCTACTGTACTATTGACATACTTTTGTACGTAGCCTTAGAATATTTGTGTGTGTCATTTTGATGTACACTTCTTATTGAAATAACATGCAGATGCAGATAATGCTAGCATTCTAGTATTAAGTACATTTTGTGTTATATTAAAATTGTTCCTATTCTAGTTTACATGTATTCTTAATTTTTTTTAAAGTATAGTTTTTCAAATAGTCATTCCACATTTTATTCTTGTTAATGCAATTTTAATTATCTTTAATATAGTGGTGCAGGAAGGATCTTCAAATAAGAAGGGTTATTGAATCATTATTGATTATAAAATGAATAAATCCATTTTTTACAGATTAATGAAATATTTTGAGTATGAATGTGTAAAAAATTATATAATGAAAAGCACAAGTAGTGAAAATAAATTTTATTGAGCAGTTTTAAGAAGTTTTTAAGTTCTTGAAGAAGATGCATTCTAAAATATCTTTAGCGGTTTATGTTTTTTATGTTGACTTTTACACATCATGCATCACTTTAATACAATGTTTAGTTTGCATCTTATCAATTTTTAGGTGCTCCAAGATAGGCTTCAATTCCCCCCCCCCCCTTTCTTTGCTGTACCAACCAGTGTTTAATAAGCACCTTGTTTAATTTTGCTGTGGATTATTATTCAGTTAAATTGAACAATAAAATTATATATATGGTATGCATATACATTTGTACATAAATTAAGTGTGTGTATGCGTTTCATAACCTACTTCAGGTAGGGCAAATTTTCATGTACTAAAAATTCACAAACAACATTCTAATGCACCAAATGTTTTTACACAAAAGATATTGGAGCTTAGGCTGCACGTACAAAACACCAATTAATAAACAAATGACTAAATTCTCTGTCATGGCATTTCATAGGTGATATTCAATACAATTAAAATTCTTTTGTCAATGTATTCACTTATTGTTTGGGTTGAAAATTGACTACTTTAAATGAGAAAGGTTTTTATCATCCAAGCTTTTTAAAATTTTCTTTTGCATATTGATTTAACTAAATAAAATTAACTAATTCACATAAGACTTTAATAAAAACTGATATTTATTCACATAAATAATAATTAATATTATATGTACTTCAGTTAAGTTTTTTCTTCCTTTCATAAAGAATCAGGGTTGGCAGGATTTTGACGTGTGTCAGTTTTTGACGGTTTATACCATGGTGTGAACCATGTTGTCAAAAACCTCAGATACTACATTGATATCTAAAATTTCACATTATATGTCACACGTATTACAACATTACAGCAATGTTTAAAATATCACTATTATTAATAACTGCAATTTTGTAACTTGGTAAAATTTTAAAAGTAAAATTGTGTACATTCTTAAATAGTAAATATAAGATTTGAAAGTGTTGCTTGAGCTGTACATTTTTTCTCTTACTTAAAATATCTTAAATCTCCTAATAATTTAAAACAATAATGATATTGAACAATATTAGAATGCCATCAAATAATACATATCAACATTAGGGCATTTCTTAAATCTTCAGTGTTAGAATTCATAAAGAAAATAAAATTTCAACTGATCAGAGATTCCCCCCCCCCCCCCCCCCCCACCCACGTTTTTTTGTTTCAGATCAAGATTTAAGGATTAAATTAGACATATATCGTAAGTTCTGATAAAGTCAAAACAACAATGATAATTTAAAAATTTTATCATTCAGAGTTGAAAAAGAAAACTCGAGCTAAGATTTAAATCTATTTCTATAATACAAATGCTGTTAGAAAATGAAATGTTGAATTTTCTGTAATTTTGATTTTTTTTCTTAATTGTTAGTAATTGTTTTCATTTAATTTATAATTCTTTTCTTTAAACCAATAAAATCACACACAAAGTATATATATATATATATATTTTTTTTTTTTTTTTGTTGAATTATTAAATAACACATTCATTGACGATGGCTATGATTGCTAAAATTTCATAATAAATAATATTTTTGTGATAAATAAAGATATTTCATTAAAATAAGTTCTGCACATACTTATAATTATCATAAATGAGAAACCAAAAACATAATTCAATCTAATTTATATAAAGACAAATAGTTTTTTTTTTTTTTTTTGTAATCAGTGGTCGATCCAGGAAAAATTTGGGGCCTGTTTAGGGCTCCTTCACAAAAATCTATTTAATAAAATGGGCCCCTTCACAAAAATCAATTTGATAAAATGGTTCCCTTCACAAAAATCAATTTGATAAAATGGGGCCCTTCACAAAATTCTATTCCATAAAAACTTACTATTTATTATTTATTTATTATTTTGTGATGTTTTAAAATGTGTAATTTGTAAACAAACAAGTTCACCAGGGCGGAAAACTTCTGCAAAAGGATTTAAAAAAGTTTTTATTTATAAATGCTTGGTTCGAATTTGATTAACTGGATTTCAACTTTGGTTGTAAAATGTTATTTTTCACAAAAATATAATAAATTTCACAAAAATAACCTTTACTTTTCACAAAATGGGCCCGAAGAAAAAAAACCTGTTAATCAACTTTTATTTCTGTAGGTATATATTCCTTTGACTTTTCTTTAATGTACAAAGTGGCAAACTATTATATCTTAATTTTTCAGAATACCTGTAACATGTCAATTAAATGATCTGTCTTGGTTCAATGATTCAAAGATAGTATTTTGGGTACTTTTCCATTATATTCCAACACATTTATGAAAGGAAAAAAAGAAAATCCCTTGTTTACACAAGAGCAAAATTTAATGACATGCACCATGTGTAAAGAATTTGCAAAAGCAGATGACACCAATTTTGTGAATGGATGCCCAGCTTTGCACACACATGCATATACAATCTATGTACAAAGTCGAACATTGTTGTTGACATTAAATCACTTAGCACTAATAAATACCAACGGATAAGATGGTACTATTATTTTAATGATTAACACACACACACACACAAAAAAAAAAGTGGTCCTTTTGATTTCATATTAACAAGATTCGACTGTAATGAAATTATAAGTTTTTTTTCTTTTTACTAAATTCTTAAGTGTCATCAGTTAAGGGATAAAATTTTGTTACTGACTTGGTAGGAAGTTATCCAGTTTTAATTTTGTTTTACATGATTAAGTGCATTTTTCAATTATAAATACAGTAATACTTAAAAATTCTTTATATCAGCTTTACAGCTGCTTAAAATATTTTAATCTGGTAGATTAAGAACTTCAATTTTAAACAAAAGCAAAATATTTGTGCTTTTCTGTAAAGGAGTATATAATGCTAAAAATGAATATTTGACACCTACCTTTCATTTTCCAATTTTTATCACTGATTAAGAAGCATAATTTATATTTTTATAATTAACAACATTATAGTTACTAATTATAGAATAATAAAAATTGCAATAAGTCATTTCATTAGTTAAACAAACAAATAACAAATTAACTATACCTATTAATTATTCTTACATACCTTTAGAGTAAATATAATTATAAGAATGAACAGTTTGAATTAACGAAGGATTTTTTACTATCTCTCTTAATCAGATTATTTTCTGCCATGCTTATAAGTTCAAAAACCAAATTAATGGAAACAAACGCATATTCTTTCATTATTTAGTTATTAAATAATGAAAAATTTCATAAAAGCATGTTTTGAAAAAATTATATGAAATTTTTTCTAAAAACTAATATAGAAATTGTGATTATAAGAATATATTTTAGTAAAATAAGTTTTAATTTACATAATTTATAAACAAACCTCAATTTGAACACTTGAAATTTTACTCATTTTTATAGACAATGGTTATAATTTATTTTAGCATTATATTTCTAATACATTCAATAATTAACAGTAAATTAATCTGAAATTAAATTAATATTTCAGTAGCAGAATAAAAATTAAGTGTATTATTCAAGAGCATGTTTTCAAATGGAACAATTTTACAATGTTTTCCCAAACAGTTGGCTTTTTATAGCCTCGAACAAAAAGAAAATGTTGCCTATTATTGCATGATAGTCATTTAAAAATATGCTAAATAATTTTTGTAATTACTTTTTTTGTTATGTTCTCAGAGTTTATAGTGGAACATGCTATATTTTAGAAAACCTAATTCAGCAAGTATAATGTAATAAAAAAAAAAAAAAAAACTAGTTTGTAGGAAGCAACAATATTATTTTTGATGCTACTTCATTGAACTTATTTCACTGTCCTGTCTTTTGGCATAGCAGTGGGACTCTTATCGTATTGCAGATTTAAATGTTGTACTTCTTTGAGGCAAAGATGCATCCACAATCCTTCCAAATGTAGCATTTAGTCCAATGGCATCAAAATTCCACTTGCTTGCAGAAGATCACTAATGATAGTCATTTATTCTACAATAAGACTACGCACCTGTGATCTTCTGAGAGCAACCAAACATCTATTCAGGCACCACAGGATACTAATCTCCTTCTGAACTTTTTATGGAATGATATTGTGTTTGTTGCTTATCAGAAATAAAATCGATGCACCCTAGAAACTAGTTTTTTTTAAGAACATTACTCTCTCAAAACAGCATGTTACACAACAAACTATGAGAAAACTAGGGTCTTCGGCAGTTTCCCTACTTCTATCATACAACTTTTGATCACTTTATCAATATACTATATCAGTATTTGCCTAAAAATTTATAAATATACACTTAAATCGAAGAATCTTCCATTCTATAATTTTTTATAACGAAAGTTTTTCAAAAACAGTAATAATAATAAATAAATGCTTTTGAAAAAAAAAATCAAAATTTCTATTTTATTAGATAAATACATTTAAACAGATGACTTATGCTGTAAGATAAATCTATATCTTGGAAGATAAACACATCTAAATCACAATTTAAATAAAACTTTTTTAACTCTGAAATACATTGAATAGATCAAATGAAGTAAAAGAAAATAAACTTTTAAGATAAATAAGTTTCCTTTCAATGTTCAAAAATTATTTATTATTATAGGGACTTTAAACTTATCTTTATTTTCATTGGGTCTCATTTGCCAGCATGATTTTTTTTTATTCAAGTGAAATTCACCAACTGGAAGTTTTTATTAATAATTATGAACTTTGTTTTTGCCAAACCGAAGACTGCTGACTCCAATAAGTTTTTACAAATCATTCAAAAGAAAAATTTTATATTTGTATAGTATTCACATTAGGTAAAGTTTGGGCTTGGGGGTGTGATATTTAACTCCTAAGCCTTGCTGTTGGATCTGATACTCATGCACATATACTTCACAGTGGACAAAAAATTGAAAATGCAACTTACAGATTATATTTCAGCTAACAAATATTACACACAACTGTTATACTAGGGTTTCAACATCTAAAAAATCTTTTTCTGCTTTTTAAAAAACACAAGATTCCAATAAATGCTAAATTACTATTGTAAAATGATAAAAAGATTAACTGCACTACCAAAGATTTGCTTAAAAAAAAAAAAGTCTTATTTGAAGAAATTATTATACAACAATAACATGTAATTTTTTAATAATTATGTTATTTTCTACCTGCATTCGTTAACGTGCAACATGAACATAAAAATTTGAAAATATAAACAAATAAGCGACTGAGCTTATTCCACTTGGATATTATATTGATGCAAGTTGAGAACTGTGAAAGTTGTTTTCAGAAAAGGCAGCAAGTATTTTTCAGCCCATACACAGGCTGTTTTCAAGTAAATAGTTAGAAATAAAGAAACTCAAGATTTTGAATTTAGAATCAAAATAGCATTAATTATTTATAACATTGCAACTGTTTATTTAGCGATTTTTTTTTTTTTTTTGCATAATATAAGAAATAAATAAAGACGAAGTTAAATATAAAATAAGTATGTCTAGCCAGTATGAGTAAGTCAATGAAGATTAATTTAAATTGAAAAAATATAGTAGAATGTCCTTCTGCAATTAAAAGCCTTCAGTAAAATGGCATTATTTTTATATTATGTAGTGCATATAAAAGTAATTTTGCCCCCCCCCCCCCAAAAAAAAAGGGGGGGGCAACATATTTGATTAGGGTTAGTTATTTTATATGTTGAACAGGTAACTGTACTGGTTACATCTCAAGAAAATAACAAATCTCCAAAAAATTATGAGAGTGATAAAACTGGCACCAGTGGTCAATTAAATATTTTATGACAAATTTGAACCAATTTCTGATTTATTAGCAATTAGTATTTAACAAATAAATATTTGAAAAATAAAATTGCAATAAACATTGACATTAAGACATCTATTCATGAAGTTAAACTCATTTTACTTTGAAAGAGAAATATAGTTCTTAAAAATATGAAAATAGTACTGACAAAAAATTTCAAATTTTAGTTATCACTTAAAAAAAATAGCCAAATATATATTTTTTAAATCATAGCAACATGTATACTAGCCAAAAGTTATTTTGATAGTATATTGATAAATGCAGAATTCTTTTTGCAAGGCTGTATAATATTTTTAGATTAAAATTCACAAAGCTGCCATATTATGTGGATATTTTAATTCAATGTAAAAAATCAAATTTTCACCCCTCTTTAATTGACACTTGCAATTAATTTTATAAATAATTCCAGAGATTGGATCATATTTTTTTTTAAACAAATACACTTTAAATGGTGCAATGCTACTGCTGTTACTGTAGCATTTAAATTAATTTTTAAAATATCACACGAAAATTTGCATGTGATAATGTAGGATACAAGACTTATTAAGCAGTGAAATGTGAAAACATAAGGCAATTATTTAACTTTATTAGATTACATTACAATAATATGTTTTAAAAAGTTCTAATACACACAAGCATATAAAATATCACACAAATATGTATAGACATGTACAGCACAGGTTTTTTAGTTATGTACAAAGGTTATTCAGAAATATGAAATTTAGTTTAAAAAAAATCTTCAAAATATCTAAAGATGCATATTTTAAACAGATCCAATCAAATATTACCAAGTCTTTTAAACAATTCGGGGGGCATATCAATATTTAGATTCTAAAAAATAGAGATACTTTTAATACATGTCTCTAAACAAACAAATATACGGAGTGAAAAGGAGACAGAATCTGTCATAGAAAAATTTTGAACTTATTACAATATATAATAATATTTTACTTCATTTCAGGAGATAATAATATCTATTACTTACCAATTTGAATAAAACGGAAAATAAAAATATTCACATTTTAATTATCCAACAGGAATTAATAAAGAAAAACATATAAAAAAAGAAATAAACTCTACAAATGTTATACAAAAAACATCAACAATAACTGCTTACGTCCACCATTATTAGCAAACAGAGAGATTCCACCGTCCAAAACGATATTCCGGCTGCCTCTGAGCAGCCGAAAGAAAGTAATGGATATTCCACATTTCCGAAATGCCTGAATTCCGGATTTTGAGGGGAGAATCGCGATCTTCGAAATAACACCTGGAATCATCGAATTCAGTACGATATTCCGATTCCGCGTGAGGGGAGAATACGGCCGTAAGTCCCTAACAAAACGGAAAGGTATACGAAGAAATATAATTTGTTTTTGTTATTAGTATTTTAGGATATTTTACTGTTATTTTATCTCAGTGTGAAAATTCAATATTTCTAGAAATGCAAGCTTTTCAAATTGCATTTGAGATACAATATATTTTGTTGATAGTATTAGTGCATATTTTGTATTATTGAATATTTTATATTTTTGAATAATTTGTATTTGTGAATATATTTTACATTTTAATATTTTGTATTTGTGAATATTTTTTTTTACATTTGAACATTTTCTATTATTGAATATTTTTTACATTTGCATATGTTGTATAGTTTTCAGTATGTTTACCTGTGAATATTTTAATATACTATATAGTTTATGGTTGCAATTTGCAATTATACACAAAAGGATGTTTCCCAACAAACTATATCAAAAACTTTAAAACAAAAACTGGAAAGAAAGGGAAACACTACAAACACAGTTATGTTATGACAACTGTTATAATCAAGATATTTCGTCTCGAGACACATTATTGTTTTGCTGCAGCACCATTGAAAGAATTCCAATATTTTAGTGTAACCAATATTTTTATGTAAATTTGATATATAAATGTAAAAATAGGTCCAATTGACTTGAGAGCTGAAGTAAATACTGAAGAGATGAAGTAAATACTGAAGAGCTGGAGAAAATAAGAATCTAAAAAAAAAAAAAAAAAAAAAAAAAAAAAAAAAAAAAAAACATGGGTTAAATTCACGAGATAAGACCCACAGGTCTTGCAGGCGAGCCCTGTGGCTCTTGTTTTAGTGGGGGGGGATATGAAAGGATAAAAGCTAAACCCCTTTTTAAAATGCAAAATCCCTTTTTGCCCCTTTTAAAATTTTAAATTACCGTTTTAAAAAATAGAAATTTAAATCAAAACTTTTAAATGCTTTAATAATTGTGTTTCAATTGATTGAAAATGCCGTCGCCCCTGTTAAATTAGTTTTCCTGCATCGCATCTTATAACTTTCAAAGATCGTTTTCTGACTCTTCATAAGAATATTTGTGCTGACGCTAACGCAATTTTAAGGTCTTGCGGCATCCGATCGGCCGATAGAGCCAACGCCTTTATTCCGCACAATCAATCACTCAGCTCGCGGCCAATTAAAATTAAAAATACGCCTCTTTTGACTTAGACGACCTCTAGCAGAAATAATGCAAAAACCTCATATTTATACCATTGCACTGCTATCAGGAGCGAACTTTTTACGATTTCCCTCATCTAAACAAATCCACGCCAATCTGCTCTCTTGGAATTGCCTCGCGATGGACGAACCTTCGATGTCCAGACAGACTTAGAAAGCAGCTCTCACGCCAATATGGGCCTGGGTTAAAAGGATGCATGTAAGAAAAAGAAATAAACCAGGTTCCGTAATAGACGGTGTCTTCCTTTAAACAGACATACATTCACTCGGAATTTAACCAAATCCCGCTTACGGCCCAGGACTACAAGAGCATGCAAGAGAATCAGAATGAGCGCTTTGACGTACGGAGCCGCCATCAGTCCGCGCAGCCACCGGCCCGGCCCGGCGATCAAGGACCCACCGACGGAGCAACACGCTTCGTTTCATATATATATATATATATATGTTGTATGTCAATGTATATACACATAGAGCAGGAGGCCCCCCCCCCCCAATGTGTTAAGCCTAGGGGACCGGTAGGTAGTTAATCCGCCTCTGGTAAGGATGAGTTGTTGTACAGCTGTACACCGGCTGCTATTTAGTTCCATAGTCTCAAATCGATACGAAAGAAAGAACTTAGAAGTACTTGGTACCTATCTATGTTCATGAGTACGACGATTCATGATTCCATTGTTTTATTTCTTTATTTATTTTTCTCCTTCATACAAAATTTATTTTGCCATTTACCAGTGAGTATAAGTCATTGAGCATCTGTTTTAATGCCCGACGAACACTCATAAATAACTTAAAGGTTTTGCTGGATGTTTAGCAAAATATTTTTAAGCCCACCCAATATTTTTCAAAAGTTGGCGCCACTGCATTTGGCAATTACCTGATGATGGGGAAGCTGCAATTAGGTACTGTTTTATGTTAGCTGCGGGTACAGGTGATAAATTGCTAAATATTGTTGCCATTGCCATAATTTGTATTGCATTAATTTCATTTATCACACTTCACTTATCATTTCACTTTAATTCAAAACACATACATTTAAAGCACATGTATTTCACTCACTTCATTTTATATACAAAGTTGAAATTAAAAAAAATAATCACATAAACCAATACATTTTATTTCAAGATCAAAGCTCAATGTTTCTTGTTTCTAATTCACACACAACAAATAAAAGCAGCTACTGGCAAGGGGGGGGGGGGAGAATACTATTAGTAAGATTTGTGCCTGGCTAAACATAATTAGTCTTAAAAATAAAACATTTGAAAGTATAATAAAAGTGTACATTGACATTTAAGAAAAGAGTTTAAAAAAAATGTCTTACAGGTAAAGGGTGTTTTATTATTGTTCTTCTCTCCTGTATAGGCTCTTGAAAATTCCGTGGGAAATTAAAAATACTTGGTATAGCATCCTTTTTCAAATGACATTTGGCTGGTGGTTTGTATGCATCTTCAGCAAAATGATCACTGCAGATAAATGAATATTTTGTTGGATGAAAAGAGTCTCTTCTCACAGCTTTTATCCATAATTTTAGACGCTTTGGATCATTTAAGGGGAACCTTAAATAAAAAAATATCTTTCAATATTACAAACATTTAAAGAAACTAGTACCACATGTATGAAGATAAGTTTCATATACATCATTTCAACAACAACAACAAAAATAAATACACATCTTTTCAGTAACTTATACTGTTTAAATTAGTTTCTTTTCAGTAGTCAGTATCATAACATTCTTTTTTCTTTTAATGGCTATGAAAAGGAACATAAAAACTGAAAATAAGGCTAGAATTTTTCTCCCCCTCTCTTAGTGAAAGTTAAAAAAAAAAAAAAAAAACCTATAAGGATATTTGCTTATATATAGGATAGTACAAAGACAGTCGTCACTTGGGGAACAGGGAGGGCAGAGATATAATGAAATGACCTAAAAATTTGCCCCCCTATTTAACCTCTTTAGTTGTCGAATTTCTAAAATCGCTGAAATAAGTGTTTAAACATTATTTGGTACTTTTCGGTTAGCCGGGCGCCAGTGATTTATGAACATGTATATATACACATATATAATCTACACATGTACATATATATACATACATATATATATACACTTATATGTATGAATGAATATACATATATGTATATACATATATATTTATATATGTACATATATCACTGGCGCCCGACTAACCGAAAAATACCCTTTTTTTTTTTTTTTTTTTTTTTTTGTAGATTTGTTATTCTGAAATTCAAGCTTCTACTGCCTAAAACTGCTGGTGAGATATGGCACAACTAAAACTTTCAACCACTCCATTTAACCCCCTAAGAAGGGGGTTGAGTCAATCAGGACAAGCTTTTACATAAGTATAGATGAATACAGCAAACTAAAAAAATCTATAGACTTATATTATCATTTCTAGAGACATACCGAGTACCCGACCAATTTGCCGAGTACTCGATACTCGGCCAAATTTCAGCCAAGTAGTTGCAAGAATTTCATTTTTTAAGCATATTTAAAGACAAATTAATTTATAAGTGATCTATAAAAAGTTATTTGAATACAACTGTATAATATATGCCATAATTCATAAAAACTATTTACTCGGTACATAAAAATTTATCTATAAAACATAGAAAAAGGTAAGAAAAAAACCCCATGCAAAATTAATATAAATTAAAGTTTAGTTTTATATTTATATTTAAAAAAAAAAAAAAAAAGTAATTTTTAAAACTGTAGAAAAAGACTGTGATTTTGGATAACGAAGCAGTGTGTAGAAACAGAAAATACAATAAATACAATTAAAATAATAATAATTAAATTTGCTGTATGGCAAATTGTGATACAAAAACTCTATAATCATTCTACATTTTCAGGAAATAGGGCATTTTTTTTTATTGTTTTAAATTTGGCCTGCTTCAGAAAAAATGTGTTCACTGCAAGCTTTGATAAAATAGCATTTTAGCTGTACATTACACACACACACACACACACACACAAAAAAAAAAAAAAAAAAAAAAAGAAAGAAAAGAAAAACTGTAAAGCCCCCCTTTTTGGTGCTTTCGTGTTATAGTGGCCTCCATAATTACAATTATGCCAAGGTTTCAGCTCTGATTTCGCCAAGATCATCGAAAAGCTTATATATACATCATATATACACATGTTATTCCAAACACCCATATATGTCATTACATACATATTATTTACATCTTCTATGTCATAGATAAAAAATGTCAAAAGCACATTGCAAATTTAAAGGCGTAACAGTGACTAAGAACTCAGAATCCATGCTGTTTGAATTTTATTTATTGTGCTGTCCTCTAAAAAAAAACACCCATTTTTTGAAATTTTCTCTATATAAAAGTCTAATAAATTAAAAAAAACAAAAAACAAAAAAAAAAAAAAAAAAAAAAACATGGCTAAATTTTCACAGCTTGTTCTGACCGAGATTTTAATTTTGAGCATTTTTCATTGTATCACTTTATTACAAAATGGCAACCAATTAAGCGATAATTTAAAAAAAAGAACCACTTTTCCAAAAAATAACTCATGTTACCTGGAAAACACACACACCCAACATAATCAGCTGAAAATGAAGCATTTTATTACATATTAATGGTTTAACATAAAAAAAAAATTAGGGGAGACCGGTACACAGTGGACCACTTTTTCAATTAACATTTTTTTTCTCTTTAACAGACTGACCGATCTGTATGAAAATATTTTTGAATATTCCTTAAACCTTCTTACATCCATCATAATTTTCTCACAACATAGTTTTCAATACATTTTTCAAAAAAAAAAAAATATATATATATATATATATGCACTTGTAAAGTGTACCAGTGTACCCCGGAAGCGGGGTATAGTGGACCACTATTAGGTATTATCTAAAATACAATATAAATCTATTTTTCATTAATCTAATTCTTTTTTTGTTACCCCTTCACCCGCAAAATAACATAGTAATATAAATTTTTAAACAAAAACAAAAAATTAATTATATTTTGAAAATAATAACAGATTAATACAGGAACAATTGCAATTTAGTTGAAGTTATTACTTAAGTACAAAAAAATCAGCGCACATTAAAATTTGCAAATGAAATTCCAAAGACTTAAAGAGTAAGATTGAGCCTGGAATTTTCAAGAAATAATTTTGGGTCTGAGAGCAACATTATGAAATCATTGACATCAACAGCAGATTCATCTACAGTTTCGGGAGAAATAATCTGATTTCCATTCAATTTGTGTCTCATGAATTTTACTTGAATAGAATCATCAACAATTAGACTACAGTTATATTTATCAAAGGCAGTAAATACAAAACAAAATATTTCTTACTATGTTAAATAAATTGTTATTTTTATTTGTTTACTTTATTTTACAGTTAAATCTACTTTAAAACAATCTTTCTTTATAGAAAATAAGCAATTATTAAATATTTTGAACATTCTGCATTACAGGAGCAGAGTGGATTGTGGACCACTGTGCCCCAGGAGTGGGTGGTCCACTGTACCCCATGTTGAAGTTCAATAAATAATCATATTAATATTGTTTATAGCTTTCTTTTAAACATATTAACTTTAAAGTAAAATAAAAACAAGTATCTTAGCTTTGCAAAAAAGCTGTTTTATCTTATTTATCTACAACTTTTAATTACTAAAAAAAAAAATATGATGATGAAAAATTTTACTTTTAGAAGCTCAAAACAACAAAGCAGGATAAAATAGTTCAATCTGAGCTAAACATATTTTCTGAAGGCTATAAATAATCATTGCAGTGTTGTTGTCTATTAGGATAGAAGAGAAGCTTAAAAAAAATTTAAATAAATAAAATATTAGGGGGTGGTCCACTGTGTACCGGTCTCCCCTATGTAGATCATTCTAAATTTCTATTATAACAAGAAAATCGGTAAAAATGAAGCTCGTGTTTGCCAGAATTCTGAAATTGTTAGTTTAAATTATTTTAAAATCAAATAAGCACTCCTTAACTATTTTTATTATCCTAATTGGTGCATAAAAACAGAACAAAATAAGAATAAATGACTTTAGTGAAATATTTGATGTAGTACTAGAGTGGGTTTTTTTTTTTAAAGGAAATATTTCACTGTGGGTTTTTTTTTAGAGGACAGCACAATATATCAAATATCACACTTTAAATTAAAAATAGAGAATCTCTGCTAAAAAGTATTAAAAGGTTAAATGCATATAATTACCATGCATGCATTACCATAATGCATTGATTAATACCTATTAGAAAATATTTAAATTTATGTGAATTTTCTAACAAAATATGGACACTTTTTGCGAGTATATGTAAAATTTTAGAATAAATAAATCTAGGTCATTCAAGAGTATTAATATTGATATTTATATATGTAGAGATCTCATTACGTCCTTGTACACATGTAAATAACAATAACAAATCGATCAAGTCCCGATTTAGTTTATTTATGGAAAGATTTGAAAAAAAAAAAAGATTTCATAGGTAGTAATAGTCTATATATTTATTTTTTAATATAATTTCAATTTTAATTACTTATGAATGTAAGGTAATTAATAAATAAAATTTTCAAAATCTTAAAAAAAAAAAAAAAAATCTGATTTTTTTCCCTTTTAAAATTAAATAAATGCAACTTTGATTCACTTTAAACTCTGTAATCGTTTAGGAACTCACAAAACAGGAAAAAAAAGTGTTTCTTTGCAAATATTTTAGTAGCAAATAATACTTTTTTTCAGATCCATTGAAATTTATAACATATAATCATGATCATCTTTATGTGTGTGTGTAATACATGCTCCAAATGTTTTAAATGAATATTGCATGTATCCCAGAATATTATATATATATTTACCAATAAACAATATAATAAAGGTTTCGAACAAGTATGCAAATTCTTATAAAAGTTTTAAAAGCTGCCGTCTAATTTTCGGAGACTAACTATTGTAAAAAGAAAAAAAAAAGCTCTCGACAGTTAAGAGTTAAACATTCAGAATCTAGCAATATTACATTCAAAAAATAATCTAATGCATTTAATATCACATTTAAGTAAGGCAAAAAAATGTACAAGAAACTATCTTAAATATCGAACAAAACTGGGGTTCTAGAACGATTAATGATTTCAGAAACAATAAAGATAAAACTAATAGGCGCCGTCGGCGCCCTCACGGCGCCGAGCGAGCCCACTCCTCATCGTGCCCAAATCCTGAAGGATTTTTAACGCAGACCATGACTTTGTCTCGCCAGGTCGCTACGATCGATTTAGAGGGTTCGCGTTCCAGCGACGCCTCCTCATCTTTTTGCCCCAGAGTCGACGACAGAGGTCGTTACGATTCGGCGGAAGTTCCCACCATCAAAGGAGACTTCCCCACGCGACACCTGATGAACCGTAGAGACTGTCGAACGGCTTCATCGCCGAACACCCATAAGGGAGTCGGGTCATCCACCTGATGTCCGGCATCCCTACGGCCCTTGCTTTCCCGCGGAGTCCGAACATGAAATGTATGGAAGAACAAGCCACTAGTCTCATCTTCCGCGGGCGACACTACGTGTGTCGGAAGGTGCCCCTGGCCGACCGAAGACCACGGGGAAAATCGGTCTCTGTCTCATAGAAACAATAAAGATAAGCAAAATAACTAATAATTCAAACATATTTTGAAATATAAAGCACTTTAGTTATACACAAGATTATTTTAAACATAAAGTAATCACTAGTATATAAACAAACTTCAAAATATCATTGAAAATAACATGCCTACTTTATCCTAAACACGTGCATAATATTCATTTTAACGAAAAAGATAAATAAATTACAAATACTCATCCATGAAAACATCGCTTTTTGTCCTTTGCAAACCTGTTTGTGCACCCATAAGCTGAACAAGATACTACCATTGTTAAATAATTTAAAATTTGAAATAAAAAAATTCCTTACATGTTAAGTCAATGGGAGAAATCAATGTTTTGCCAAAGATTTCTTTGAAATCGAAACTGACTCGGCAAAAATTACTGGCAAAATTGTATTCCTACGCGGACCGCTAGTTGCAATGTTAAAGTATAGGAGGATAACTCTCCGGTTTATTCTATATAGCTCAGTGGGGTTCGGTGGTCGTTTACGCGCAGGACGCTCTCTCAGGGCGCCTGCGGCGCAGCTTACTTTTACCATTTTCAGGAAACAAAGAAAAGAACGGTATATCCATTAGAATTCTTATATCGATATAGGCTGGAATGTCCGCAATTTTCATTCCTACTAGAGCTGCTGGCGTACTTTGTTTCAATATCGTTTAGTTTATTTCTGTGTATTTTTAACTTTAAAAGGCACAATTATGGATAATTCTTCTGCTGTTACTTTAACAAATCATTTAAAAAAGTGTTCTTCATAATCGTGAAAAAAAGGCCAAAATTAAATAATAATTATAGATTTCAGTTGACTTTGGATTTATTTTTCTGACAACTTTGGTTCAAGTGCAGATATGAATAGTCTCCCTTTACTACGTCTTCGTGAAAATTATTCTCATCTCTTATATTTTTTCCTTTTCCTCATGTTATGTAAGCTAGATAATGGAATTTTTGAACGGAAATACACTATATAGCTTTATGGGAGCCTAATTTTAACTTTTAAGATAAGCAATAATACACAATTAAGAAAATTAACGTATAATTAAATTTATGAAAATTTAACGAACGAACTAATAAGAAAAGAGAACTATTAAAATGAAATTTATTTTAGAAACTCGAAATTTTATTCTTTTCTTTTAATTAATTTTTTTACCAGAAGTATGGGCTGTATTTCGAATTAGTAAAAAAAAAAACTAAATTTGCTTAAAGATAATTTAATTTTTAATATTTTATCATAAGACAAAAAAAAAAATAATAATAATAATAAATGAATTTTTTTAAAAATCTTTATAATTGAATAGTATCAATAAATGAAGTATATCTGCACTGTAACTTTCGAGTTCAATAATGTTTAACGTAAATAAGGAACTTTTTTCGAAGATTTTCAAGAGAAGAATATTTGAAAAAATGATCTTTGAAATCACTTTTAGTTTTTATGTTTAAATGGTTATAGCTGAGCCTTCTCCTGTAAATTCTCTCCTACATATAAGCAGGGAAATTCTCTCTCATTTTAAACTATGCAAATGATAAATAATATTGTAAATTTTAATATGTCAAGAAGAAATAAAAAGACTTCTGTCCTTTTATATATATATATATATTTCAGGATAAAAATATTAAAATGAAAAACCTAGCACCAATGAAATATACAATTATACTCATTAACAACTTGTCAACGTCGTTTTAATAATGGACTTTTTTTCCAATCATCAATATTTCTGACACATTCACGGAATCATTTTTGTATCTAAAAGCATGAAACGTCTAGGCATTAATTCAAGCGATTTGCAAACGAATAGAGTTTTGCTTTTACCAAAACTGTGTTACACTTACATTGTGAGTTATAATAAATTACTTTCGAGTGATGAGCAATCGCAGCCTATCGCATCTCAAAAGTTGGGTTCAAAAGACGCTGACATCGATAGCATTTAGGATAATGGGAGCGGGATTATGGTTTAATTGAAAGATGTACGAGGAGCAGACGCCATCAAGCGCTCACCCGTTCTTTAAAACAGTAATAAGAAACGTTTTACAGAAATTGCAGTAGTGAACTTGAACTTGTGATAGGTTCTATGAGCTTCCAAGTTGCGAAGCAACTGCACACCCTGGCTTTGAGTAGGTGCATATCAAATCCTGAGAGAGCCATATGAAATGTCTAGCCGTAATCTAATTGACTACATAAAAATAGGATAGTGTTAAGTATATCTATAAAATAATGAAAATTTACTAGTTAAAGTATAAAAGTAAAAATAGTTCATAGTTCAAAAAAACAAAAATAATGCCAGACGAGGTAAAGTAAAGATGTTAGGATAAGTTTAGGAGAAAAGTCAATTTAATTTTATTTAATAAAATAAACATATAATAATATATATATATATTTTTTAATTAAAGAGAAAATAAGAATTATAGCTCGGAAGGACTATTCATCAAGAATAGTGGAGTACCTTGGTTTTTTCCGGTTGGATGAACTGCAAGCATCGTAGTCAGGTAGCTCATAGATGAGTTCATTTGGGATGTGATTAATGTCATTGTAGAATTTTTTTCGCAAGGTGTTTAATGCGATGTTTGAGTGAAGTCGTTTTCAGATCCTTGAGGATTGTGGAGTTTTTGAGATATCTAGAGCCGTTCCTGATGTAACGGAGGTGTTTGTAATGTGTACTAGAGAGGCTGTTCATACTGGTTTTGCAAGTGAAGCCCCAGATTAGACATGCATATGTGATAACAGAGAGAATGCAAGCATTATATATTAAGAGTTTGTTGTGTATGGAGAGTGTGTGGCTGCGAAGAAGGGGGGAGAGGGTTTTGGAAATCCCAGCGACTTTACCGCGGATATTAAGAATATGCTTTTTAAAGGTAATGCGTTTGTTAATGGTAACTCCCAGGTACTTGGCATCGTCAGACCAGGGAATGGTAGTGTTATTGATGGTTAATCTATTAGGAGTGGAAAAGGTTCTAGAGAAGTAAACAGCAGTAGTTTTAGATTCGTTTATTTTAATGCGCCATTGATCACACCAATCCATGAAGATGTTGAGGTGGTGTTGTAGATTTTTGTAAAGATTGTATGGGTGATGTGCAGTGCCATAGAGAACAGTGTCATCCGCATAGAGTGCGAGTGATGTGAAGAGTGTTCGTGGAATGTCATTAAAGTATATTATGAATAAAATTGGGCCAATGACTGAACCCTGAATAATACCACAGAGTATTATGTGTAGTAGAGAAAGTGAGTTGTTTACGCGGACGTAGAAGTTACGATCACCAAGGTATGGGTATATTAAATGGATAAGTCCAGACGGGAACATAAGCCGAATTAATTTGTAAATGAGGCCCGCGTGCCAGACTTTGTCAAAGGCCTTGGCGACATCAAGAAATATGGCAGCAGTAGGCTTCTTCTCATTGAAGTTTTCAGTTAAGAATTCTACAAATCGGAGAAATTGGTGTTGGGTGGAGTGCTTGGCTCTGAAGCCGAATTGTTCAGGCATAAGAATGTTGTTGTTGTGAAGGAAGTCATTGAGCTGTGATCTAATGACGCGTTCGATGACTTTACTTAGAGAGGAGAGAAGACTGATGGGACGGAAATTAGTTGGATCATTAAGATTGCAGGATGGTTTAGGAATAGGAGAAATGATAGAGGTTTTCCAGGGTTTAGGAAAATAGCAGTGTTTGAGGATAGAATTAGTGAGCTTCGTAATGTAGAGAATACAGTTGATAGGAAGTTGTTTAAGAGTATAGTTGGAAATTTTATCGTACCCAGGAGATTTTTTATTATTAAGTTTTTGAATGATATTATTGATCTTGATAGGTTGAATTTCGGGGAGGGGTTGAGAAGAAGTCATTAAAAGTATCATTCACATTGTTAAAGTGTGCTTGATTTGTGAGGAAGGGATTCGGAGAGAATAATTGCTGTAGTAAATTCACTTAATATATTATATAAAAATAAATGGTTTTAAAATTGTGGTGTGAATATTAAAAGACGAGTGATTAGGTGAAATCGTTTTTAAATAACTTCTGTATCGAGGGACTTCCATACGCGGCTCTAAAGTTCACTTAATGTGACACACGATTGAATAGAGACTTTTGAATTTTATATTTTACAGAAAGAGACGTCTAGAAACTTACATAAGAAAATTTTTCAAATTTAGCAATTTTTTCTAAAAAGTTTTTGAACCATTTTAAATGAAACGAGATAAGGCATTTATGCTATTGAAAGTATATAAAGGCCTGACAAAAGAAAATTTTAAAAGTGGTCTGCTAACAACTGTTGTTCAGGAAACTGCAAAAACTGATAAATTCCAGATTGTGAACATCCACAACAAAAATTGAATAGTCCAGAATCCTAATGATAATTTAAATTGTGTAAAAATATGTACATATATTTATGGTGCATACACTATACAGCAATTTTTCAATAGACTTTTACGCCTTATTTACCCACAAAAGAATTTTTTTCAATTCCGAGAGTAAACGAAGCGACTATGAATTTTGAAATTTAAGTATCAAATAAAAAGGAGTGCACGCGCCTCTAGGGTTTTAAACTCTGCTTATTAAGATTAATAAGGTTAACATAGAGATTATATAATTATTAATAATATGATTATTAATAATTGATTTAAGTATTATGGTGTTACCACTGGTTAAAATTAATAATTTAGTATTAATAATCAGTATGGGTAAATTAATGTAGCATTACCCAATGAAAGAATACGACTGCGAAAATTCCAGTTCTGCTTTCACCGGAATTGACTGTTACAGAAATTTTAGGGTGCGACGGTAGGTACGCGCCGGACGCCCCGTGAGGACGTCTGGCGGCGCAGCCTAGTTTTTATACCACATATAAGATTTAAAGAAAAAATGAAAGCAATAAAGTTTTTACATTGTTACACTTAATGTTTTAGTGTGTGGATAGTTATGTCCTCTGGATATGTAAATACTGCTATTAGTGTACATTTTGTGCTATATTTAAAAGAAAAAACCCTTCCCGTAGAAATATCGCTCTATTAGAGATAATAACTCCGGTGAGGGATATTCAACAAATCAGCATTTCTTTAAAATCTACCAGTAACTCTTTCAACTTTTTCCTAAATATTTCAAAACCCACCGTACACATGTAAATATATACATATACATAATTTCAAAAATTCCTACGATTAGCTAAAATTTTTATATGAGTATGTAGAAATCAGATTTGTTTGAAGAAACTGAAAATAATACAAACACAATTATATGTCTTTGTAGGCAGTAGCGTAGCTAAGGGGGGGGCAAGGGGGGCGGCCGCTGCCAAGGGGCGCCAAATTGAGAGAGGTTTTTAACCGAAATTATCTCTCATATTTTGACAATAAATAAAAATTGTTGACCTTTTTTGTGTGTGTGTGAATGTTTTCTTTAGTAAAACATTTTATTATATTCAAATAATGAAAGAAAAAACCTTTTGCAAATGTTTCTAGGGATGGCTCAACACACTTCGTACTTTACATGATTACGTACCTGAAAAGAGGCGCAAAATGATTAAATGGACGAGGGAGGGGCGCCCAATTGAGAGATGCATTAAGTCAGAACTTGTAGCGAGGCCAAAAAGGTCCAAGCGATAGTTTTGAGCAGTGTCCAAAGATGAAAACATTTTAAAAGGTCCTATTACTTAGCGCTTGAGATCTTCAGTTAGTCGAAATTAAGCATTGGTTATGAATTAATCATTATAATAAAATTTTAAAGAAATGCGCCAAAAGTGGGGGGAAATGTTTTAAAAAGGACCCTAGGACCCTAACAAAAATATGAGGATTGTGGCCCGAGGAGAGGGATTAATACAAAACTTTAAAGTTATGCATTGAGAAGGTGACACAATTAGGGAGGTGAAAAATGCACAGTGAAAAAAAGTTCAAGGGGTCCCGGATCAGGCCCCAGGGTCTTAACTGGGATGTTGAAATGGGGGAATAACTAAATGGAGAAAACTCTCCAAAATGTGGGAGATTCGTTTGAACAAGTTATTAACAATTTAGAACACAAAAACATAAAGGGGTCCAGTAATCCCAGGTCTTAAAACATTAAAAATCTGAGCCCCATGTACGTCAGGACTTGCCTTGGACTATCCACACTCAAATGTTCAGATTTCGGCGTGCTTTAGATTTCGCTTGCCATCGCACACAGACAAACAACTTTCTTTTATTAGTATAGATAATTAAGTTCCTAAAATATTAAAATGCTGTATTGTCTTCTGAAATTCACCTGCGTACATAAATTTTATAATTCTAGTCTATCAGGAAGTGGGTGAAAAATCAATTAGAAAATTCCATTTTTACATTACAAAAAACAAGTTAAACGAAAAGGAAATAAATAAAAATGAATTCATGTATTATTAATGAAATCTTTATTTATTGAGTAAAGACACAAGTATAATAGATGAATTCCAAAGTTAAAGATAACGCTAATCATAGATAATTTTATAACTAAATGTTTTATTAGATCTTCAGATATATATATATTTCTTAAAAGAGCAAAATTTTATAAAATAAATACAAATAAAAATTCATTAAAACTTTCAGAAAAAGGGCAGTCCATATCAGGGCTTAATTCCTAACAAAAAAAGTACCGGAGCCCTAATATTCTGCAGTACTAACACCCGTAGCGTACCCCTCCCCCTCCCTCCACCGTCACTCCAATCTGCATATTTATATTTCATACATTATTTTTAAATTTCAAAGCATTGTTTTTTTTAATTTAGCAAAATAAAAAATTTAAATACATCTATCTGCATTTGTATACTTAGCTATCAACTATCCCCCTTTTTAGTTATTACTACTTCCAAATATAAACCTTTGCTTAAGCTTAATATTAATTAATCGCAGAATTCTGTGATTAAATAAGCTCAGGATTATGATTCGGAAATGGTGTTAACTCTTACACACACACTAAAAAAAAAAAAATAGTCGAAGCTATGCAGAATAGAAAAAGACTATTTCTGTTTACTCTTTATTCTTATCAAAATAGCATTAAAATGATTTGAAATTGAAATAAATAAAATTTTGAATTTAAGACAGATTGAGCTCGAGCTTGCCCAAACCCGAAGACAAATATAAAAATTTAGCCGGTTTCATATCCATCTCTTACGTGAGCGTCACATTACGTCACTTATAAGTGTTTTGATACAAAAGAGGGCAAAAGATTGGAGATGGGAGGGAAGGGAAAGGAAAGGGTAATTTAGGAATCGTTTTGGGGAAGTGTTACTGCACTGGGCTCCGGAGCACAGTGTTTATGAGCTCCGGTGAATTCTGACCAATATGTAAATTTTTACTAAAAATAGAGAAGTACCAGAGCTGGACTCCGCACAGTGGGGCGTTTTGATGATCTAGATCAGGGTCGGCGAACATTTCACATCCGCGTGCCAATTTTCTGCCAAAAAAATTTTCAAGCGACCTTGGCGTGCCAACCCCCCAAACCCTTCCCAACTGCGCCAAAAAAACAAACTATAAAAATAACGAATAAAATTACTTTTATCATCATTAGATTAAGATATATAGATAACATACCTGCAGGTAATAATATTAACATAATATTAATATCAACATGCATATTAAATTGAATGATGTATAATATTGAAAACTAAAAACAAAATAACTTGTCACATGAAAAGATTAATTAGTTATAGTAATAATTATAGAAAGAAGATAAGTATAAGAAATAATTATAGCAAACATAAAAAAATATTAAAAACTCAAATCGAAACAACTTGCCAAATGACTGTAATAATTATAGTAATGTGTTGGGGTGTTGCCCCTTGGGATCTGTTGATTCTGACATTTTAAACAACGTGGTGGTTTTATAATTGAGGTAATTTTATTTTTAAATAGACAATGAGAAAAGAAACATCGAAAAAAATCATTTACGAATCATATCTGCAAAATATTTGTTTTACACCTGCTATTAAATGGAAAATTGTTATTTTGAAAATATATTACAGTGCATAAGAAGAAATTTGTAAATATAAAAAACATTACCTAAAAAGTCTGCGAAAGAAATCTGTTTTCTCTTTGGTGTTCGTTGATTCAATTTTATTTCCTAATTTCATAAGCATTGCAAAACCTTCTTTTTTTCAGAAGAAAATTAAAAACTTTGTAAAGTACGTAATGCAGCAACAGCATCTTGGAATTTCGGTGGTAGTTTCTTTTCACCGAATTCGTAATTATTCTCATTTAACTCATTGTCATAAATGTGTGTGGTATTCTATCAATGTTCCGCTATCGTTTGTACAAAAAAAGAAAAATCGTAATTGGAAGATAAAGTAAGTGAAGGTTTAACAGATCTCATATTTTCGAGTCAAGATTTATTAAGATTTTTTACTACTATTGCCTTCTTTGGTTGGGATCTTAATAAACTGGCGTAATATGCAGAGTGATGATTTAACAATATCTAACTGTAATTGCATTTTTAAAGTAATTAGAAAGAGAAGAATGTAAAACAATTAAACAACTTAATGTGATTTCTGATGTTGCATCTTGGATGCCATATGATGGGCTCATAATTGGTAATTTTAAATAAAATACATGATGAACTGGAGTCATCTGAGAATTGATTCGATTTAAATTTTTAATATTGTTCATCTCTAAAATAATGATTTACAAGCATAACTAGAGGGAGAGATTGTCAACATGGGACAAATACCAACTTCTTCTGGAATTGAATTCAAAGTGTACATAATTTTACTATCAACATTTCTGTTTATGATGCCTGGTAGTCTTTCTTTTTCGATCATCTCCAAATCCTTTCTCAATTCGACAAATTGTTGAGTCCATATTGAGTTGGATTGGAAGTCGATAAGCTACATTTTAATTTCTGAAATTTCCAACCAATGGAATACAATCAAGATCAGTTTACCAATTGGTGTCACATCTGGGTAGATAATAAATTTAACCATAAATGCATGACTTTCTTTTAGAATTGAATTCTTTTATACTTATATTAAGGATTAGACACCAGAAATTTTAAGATAGATTTTTAAATTTGTTCAGTAGCATATTCTATGTAATTTTTAAAGGATTAATATTTCTGTATAAATATATAGTGGTGGCAAAGAACTTGATTTATTTATTAAAAGTTAAATATAAACTGATGCAAATTTGCATCACTATGCATTTAAGGGTTAATGGGTAAATGGGTAATTTATTGATATGACAAGTACACAAGTACTTATTATAACAATCAAAAGCTATTGCCAGTCATACTCGTGCATTAATGGAAGAAAATAATGAGGTGGAGAATTTTGGGGAGTTTAACTGAATTTGACTTAATTAATGGCGTGCCAAAAATATCGTCTCGCGTGCCAGGTACGGCACGCGTGCCATAGGTTCGCCGACCCTGATCTAGATGGACAAAATTCATTTTTCCGATTATCTCGGAATTTAACAAGACCGCGTATACTGGTAGCCGAACGTCTCTTCTGTCGAGATCCGTACGAGTTTTGTCAAAAAAATCCGATGTGTGGATAAACTACGACCGTAAAGAAGGCAGTTGGTTTGAGGGAGTTTCAACAGTTGCATTATTTTTCTGTAAGTTCGAAAGCAAGTCGTGACTTTTCTGTTTTATTTGAAAGCAGGAGTTTACTGGACATATGTCACATGTTTGTCACAAGATTTAACCTATTGTTGTTTGAAAATAAGCGCCATCTTGTTTTCAAACTTCATCTTGAATTTTAATATAGTATTAAGCATTATTAAGAAATAAGCACTTTTTAAAATCAAAGTGCCATTCCTAAAGTATTGGAAACTTAAGAAAGCTCCTGCGAAAATTTGCGAATCATTAAGTTATATTAACTTGAAGTGTGTGTTTGAGTGTTTAATTCAAATCTTGCAAGTCAGTTTTAAGCCACTTTTAACTATCCGATTGAGCTGAAACTTTGAATACATGTGTAGTTACAAGGACAATACAATATTATAATATAAATAAATAATAATAATATAAATAATAATAATAATAATAATAATATAAATTATTAAATAAGCCAAATATTTATCATTGTTTGATTATTTTATTACTGATAGATTCGAAAACCCAGCAAAAACCTAATAAAACTTCATCCCAATAATTTTGTCCACCTAAATCCTCAAAACGCCCCACTGTGCTCCGGCGCAAATTAAGCCCGGGTCCATATGCTAAACTTTTGAAGATTTAGTATATTGGAAATAAAATTCCTCGCTCGTTGTATCCGGGATTTATTGTAAGTCAGATATGCTATTGCAGATATCATTTGCATACTTTTTATTGCTAAGCCACAATATTATAAGTTTCGGGGACGCAACTGAAGTTACGCCGCTACTTTTAAATAACAAGCTCATAAAGTTTGTAAATAGTTTTTTAGATTGCTTTTCAAATCAGGATTAGCCATCATGATTAAAAGAAAGCAAAAGAGACCTAAAATAACATAATTAAATCTAAATGGACAAATATATATCTATTTCTCCTTGGGCTAATCAAAGTAAAAATTTTATGGTTATAAAAGTTTGGAAATAAGGTACACCGATGCAAGTTTTAAGATGCAGTTTTTATTGATATTATTAAATCGTTTTGTGAAAGTTTTAGGATTTAATCAAGCAAAAAGTAATTCTTTAGGTAAAATTCATTTTGTGTTAAAAATATTTCATCGAAAATCTTTTAAAGAAAATTTCAAAAACACACTTTTGTATAATTATAAACTTTTCACAACATTTTTCTTGTATACTTTCCTTACAACTGTAAGGATCACATTTTCAATTAGTTAAAATGTCATGACATATGTTAATTAGTTAAAATGTCTTGACATATGTTAATTAGTTAAAATGTCATGAAAAATTTTAAAATAAAATACAAAAGACATTTTACTTAACCTTTTTGTTTTTAGAAAAAAAAACTATCTATAATCGTATTTTTTATTCTACGAAATGCACCAAGGATGTTAAAAAAAAAAAAAAAAAAAAAAAAAAAAAAAAAAAAAACAGGAGTCAATTGAAAAATATTTGTTGCAGTTTTGTCACTTAGGATACATGAAAATCCTTGTAATTTTTAAATAGTGTACGCACCTTGTAAATGAAACAAGTCAGCTGATTTTTTTCCATAATCGGGTTTAATTTAGGAGTTTTCGAAAGCGTGATTTCAAGCAAATAATTTACTTTCATTGTTGTAATCATTGTTGCTACTCTCATACTCTTAAAACTACATGGCTAAAAATCTTGGAGATAAAAGTAGGTCACCATAAATGAAAATGTCGTCATAAATTCGCGATAGCTGACAATTTTTCCAAGTCCCCAAATATTGACGAAAATTAGGCATCTTGTATAATCGTGTTCCACGCATTTTACCTTCGTGTGTTTGAGTAAGATTCGTTAATTCTTAAAATCAAGGAAGAGGAAAGCTACCTTTTCCTCCAGTACAAGCCAAAAGGACTTTCTTTCCGTCTTGAGGAAAAATTTGGTTATTTTTTTATTAGGGGGTGGGGGGGGCGCAAAATTTCTTCTTGCCCCGGGAGCCAAAAAACGTAGCTACGCCACTGTTTGTAGGATAAAAAATCGGATCATATTTCATATGTTATACTTTCTTACTACTAAATAATTTTGTTAGGTCATGTTATTGGCTGTTAAAAAACAGTTATGAATAAGCTATTTTAATGTTCAGTATAAACTACATTTCTCTTTTCGTGACAAAATTTTACCTATAATAAACTTTCTAGTTGGTTAGAGGTTATTAATAACGAATGTATTAATAACGAATTTTAATTGATTTCATTTATTTCAAGAAACATCTTATTGATTTTGTTTTTGATCTCAATATATTAGATTTTCTAAGTTACTGATTATAAAAACAGGGTTCGTACGGCTCCTGGAATTTTGCGACAAGGAAATTCTTCGATACCAGTTCTTCTTACAGAAAATCTCTCCTTCAACGAAGGCGAAGTTTCGCGAGTTGAACTTAGATTTCTATTTCTATAAAGAAAATACTGGTGAAACTCCTGGAAAATTTCCGTATCCGTTCGAACCCTGTAAAAATATGTTTTTAAAACGATTTTTACAAACGTTTTTCTGAATAAAAAAAAAATTAAATATATTAAAGTAATATTTACTTAAGAACATCAAGAGAGATAATATTGGAACTACACACTTAAACTACTAAACTGTCATCATGTGAATGATGATAATTAAATGATGATGTTATAAGGAGCATACGCATCCAAACGCTTCTTATAGGAGGGTGAAAGGCGGTATTTTAGACACGCCTCTTTTTTTACACAAAACATAAAATATATTGAAAATATTGAAAATGCACTAAGATTTTTGGAAAAATTATGCTTTGCCACACATCATAATAAAAAATATGTTTTATTAGCATATTCATAAAGTAAATTAATAATTCAGATCGTCTGATTTTCAAAAGAACAAACTGACTTTATAACATCCCTTAATTTTTCAATAGTTACCTAGTTGAGGAAACTCAAAGGACCTGTACGCGACCTGAAATCGAAACTAAAATTTATTTGCTGGCGGTTTTATTGTTGAATGTTTTATTATAGCACTCTATGGAATATGTGCTATTAATGCTTATTTCTTAAAAATATCCCCCCCCCCCCCCCCCAAAGAAAAAAAATCCTTGTTACAGCAGTAGATCCTTGTTACATTATAATATAAATTCGAACATGTAGTTAAATATCTGGAAACATTCGTTCAATTTGAAGCGGTGGGGGGGGGGGGGGAATAAAAAATTGGTTAAATTTTACGTACGCAACCTGGTCGATGATAACATTCGTCTGATAACAGTATTTGCAGCTCCATGCGTTCTGGTATTAACAGAGTTCCACTTCATGTAGAGTATTCTAAATTCATTTTTATAAAAAAAAATATATATATATATATGTTTAAAATATACTTTTACGGACTCATTTGATCCCGTAAAAGTATATTTAAAGAACAAATTTAACAAAAATAAAGTGTCAAGAGTGAGTGTTTTAAAACTTAAAAAATTGAAGTTGTTGCATTTAATTTTTTAAATGTGTAGCCAAACTCTATTTCAAAAATTCATTCATATTCTGAAAGGAGAAAAAAACACAAGCTTCTGATCCCTTTGGTGGGATTTTATCGTAAACGGTTTGTGATTAAAAGCAGGTGTATCGCTTTTTTTTGTTTATTACTGATTGCAGAATGATGCAATGCATTTATATATTTTTCTGCATTGTACTATGCAGTATATTGTTTGAAAATGTTAAATACAGGAGATAATTTTGGAGATGAGAACTAATTAATCGTATTTTTATTTCAGTATACTCCATTATTTCCACGGAATTTTTTTCCTTTTTAAAAGATATAATCTAAAATCTGCAAAATTTTAAAATTACCATAACTTTAAAGAAGAAGCTGTTAAAACTTGAAAAATGCAATACATGTCGGATTATATGAAATTCTGTATCACAACGTCTAAAAATATATTAGTAGAGTAAAACATATGAAAACTTTGGAATTATCTTTAACGGAATCTGTCTTCAAATAAAATTTTCAGCATTTCGGTGGAAGAAATGCCATACAAATACACCTTCTAAAATGAAAGTCTGTGTAATGTCTGTCTAGAATGAAAGTCTGTGTAATGCCTGTCTAGAATGAAAGCCTGTGTAATGCCTGTCTAGAATGAAAGCCTGTGTAATGCCTGTCTAGAATGAAAGCCTGTGTAATGCCTGTCTAAAATGAAAGCCTGTGTAATGCCTGTCTAAAATGAAAGCTTATGTAATGCCTGTCTAAAATGAAAGCCCAGAATTCTACTCCGATGTGTTGCGATTCCACTTGTACAAAGTTTGTTGTACTTGAAGAGAATTAGCATGTTTGTCTCAAATTGGATTTATCAGCTGGAGGACATTTTTAATATATTAACTCCACCTTAATAATTTTATTTTTCATTAGTTAAAAGGTATATGAAATTATTACGTTTTTTCTAAAGCAAGTGTATTAAAAAGAAAGAAACATTTCTCTCCTGTTAAGTGGTATACCTCGATTTTCGAATATAATACGGTCCAATGAATTTTTCGAAAACCGAGTCGTTGGAAAATCGAATCAAATTTTGCCTTAAGAAATACTGAAAATACGATTAATTGCCTTCCACTTTCCAAGTTACTCTCTGCATGTGACTGTTTCAAACAACACACTGTGTAGTAGAATAATGTAAAAATATGTAAACGCATATTTTTTATAATTGTTAAAAGGCGTAAAATAAAAACTTTATAAACAGTGAAATAAGTTTTATTAGAATGTTGACATGTTTCGTCTCCATTATCAAAGCAAATAAGAATATTCTACAATTGCGCGGTCTATGAAGTTATTATTTGAAACGCTCTTATTTAATTTTGGTAGGTTAAACGATGCTGCATCGTGTTACATATTGTATTTGTATGTGTTGCAATTTCTATTCTATGGTTACTCTGATAATGGATGGATAGTATAGATTGGAGGGTAGTAGATAGATAGTATAGATTGAAGGGTTTGTAGGTAGTTAATATTAATTGGAGGGTAGTAGAAAGATAGTATAGATTGGAGGGTAGTAGATAGATAGTATATATTTGGGGGGGGGGGGGAGTAGATAGATAGTATAGATTGGAGGATTTGTACACACTAAAATCTGATAATATTCATAAACTGCAAGTATTTGCATTCATTCACTGTCCACTAATTTCGTTTCTATTTCCTCAAAACTAATGTGCTATTATTTATCTTTTTGATACCAAAACTAAAATACTATCCATCCCCCTAAATTCAGAAATGCTCAAGCGTCTGGCGAGAGAAAGACTTGAAAGAGTAGATCTTAGAAAAAAAAATCGCCTTCCCTTTTAGCAGTGGAGAAAGGGGAAAAACAATTTACTCAATTTAATTCAGTCAATTACAAAGTTGTTCAGTGTTATCGATTTATTACAAAAACATCTTGCTCACAAAAATGATACAAATGAAAAGCACAAAGCGCTCATGTGTTTGAATGTGTTGTACAAAACTGCATTTATCGGAAATGAGGTTCATCTATTTGTGATACTGAAAATGGTGTCCTTCAGCAACAATACAGATATAGGATTATACTTCCCGCTGCACATTGTACAACAGTGCAGGTGACACGCTGGCACAAGCATCCGTAATATGGTTTCGAAGTTCCTGCAATGTTCGTGGAGGGGTTGCATACTTTATTATCACTTGTATTATGTTTTAGCATTTTGTAATTAAAAAAAGAAAAAAAAAAAAAAGTTTGCTTAAAACATTTTGGAGCGTTGGCGATTTTTTTTATTTTAAACAAACTTTTCATTCTTTAAATTTAAAATAGATGCTACTTATATATAAAACACTGGAAGAATTTAAAACACTGGTAGTATTTAAAACACTGGAAAGTTGTTAAGTCTATTTAATATTGTTGTACTTTGATATTTTCCAAACGTCTTCGAAAATTCTTACTTAGCCTATTGTTATATTAACAGAATGCAAAATGACTATATTTGTTAAATTTCATTAAATGACATAATCGTTAAATTTCTGCCAACCTTAACGTTTGTGATTTGAATAGTTACTTTTATTTATTTTTAATCCTAAAAGAAATTTTCCACCCCCCCCCCCTTTCAAAAAAAAAAAAAATAAATAAATAAAAAAAATATATAAATAAATAAATAAATAAATAAATAAATAAATAAATAAATAATAAAAATAATAAAATAAAACAGAATAAAATAAAATAAAATAATAAATAAATAAATAAATAATAAAAATAATAAAATAAAATAAAATAATAAATAAATAAATAAAATAAAACTAAATAAAAGATGAAATAAAATAATAATAATAATAATAATCGGCCGTGAAAGTGTTAAAAGGCTCAATTAATGGATAATTGTTCTGCTGTTAATTTAAGAAATTATTTAAGAAAGGGTCATTGCATGCTTCAATTTTCTCATAATCCTGAAAAAAGGTCAAAATTAAACATTAATTGTCGATTTTAGTTTTGCTTGTATTTTTCTTCTGTCAACTGTGGCGCAAACATAGATTTAAAAAGTACTGCTCTGCTCCGTTTGCTACGTCTTCCAAGAAACGATGCTATTTTTGGATTATGTTCTTCTTCATGTAATGTATACTGGAGAGACACTAGAAAAGTTTATTTTTCAAAAAAGAATGGAATTTTGAATATTTGAAAAAAAAAAAAATATACTAATTGTCTAAATTTGCTTAACGATAATTTAATTTTTAATATTTTATCATAAGGCTATAATAATATTAAAAAAATAATAAATGAATATTTTTAAATTTTTTTATAAATAAATAGTATCAACAAAAGAAGTATATCTGTACTGTAACTTTCCGGTTCAATAATGTTTAAAATAATAAAGGAGCTATCTTCGAAAATTTTTCTGAGGAAGAATATTTTTAAAATGATCTTTGAAATCAGTTATAGTTTTTATGTATAAACGATATAAATGAGCATGATGCTGCAAATTCTCTTCTCCCTGTTTACCGTGTCTTTTTAATTTTAAAGTAATTCAACTAACAAATATTACTGTAAATTTCAATATGTCTCTAACAACTAAGAAATTTCTGCCCCGCCCCATTTTTTATTTATTTTTTAATATCCAAAATATTAAAAGGAAAAACCTTTCACCACTTAAATATACAATTAACTCATTTAAAACCTCTTAACGTCGTTATAAAAATGTATTATTTTCCAATCATGAATGTGAATCTTTCTGACACACTCATGGAAAAATATTTATATCTAAAAGCATGAAACATCTAGACATTATTATTTAAGAGACTTGCAATCGAATACAACATTCGATCGCATTCGATAAAATATTAAAAATTAAATTATCTTCAATCGAATAGAACATTTTCCCAAAACTGCTACACCTACCGCATTACATCTTGAGGTATATTAAATTGATTTCCAATGACGAGCTTTTCCTGTCAGCCGCATGTGGAAAAATTGCTTAAAAACGCTGTCATTGATACTCTTTTGTAATGATGGGGGCGGAATTCAGATGTACTTCAAAGAGATATACGAGGAGCATAGCCCGAAGAGCGCTCACTCGTCGTTTTAAACTATATTACAATTTTTGGTACCTGACTGAGGAAAACCATGCAATTTTCTATATAAAATTAAATCTTCTTAAAATTGTGGTTTGAATTGTTTAATAAAAGAGAAGTGATTATGATACAGCACATTCAATACCATCTACATTCACTATGCGGCCCAGAAGTTCATTTCATGCAGCTATACAAATGATTATCGACTTTTGAATTTTATATTGTACAGAAACAGATTTTTTGGAGCTTACTTCAGAAAATGTTCCAAGTTTAGCATTTTTTTAAAAAGAAGTTTTGGAGCCATTCTGAACGAATTTGATATGGCATTCAGGCTAATGAAAATTAATTGAATCTGACTACAGAAAATTTTGAAAGTGGTCTGCTAACCAAAGAACTCTATCTATTAAAAGGTCTTTGTGCTAACCACTGTTGTCTAGGAACCTGCGAAAACGGACAAATTCTAGATTGTGAATATCCGAAAAAAAAATTTAATACTCGAGAAACATTATGTAACTTTAAATTTTCTAAAAATATATACATACTAGGGGGCCTACCCCCTGCGCGCTACGCTCGCCAACCCCCGCTCAGACTTCGAGGCCTCTAAAAACAAGTCAGCGTGCTTTATTTAAAAAATATTGGTAAATCTGTAATTGGGTTGCCATGCTTTTAACGTTTCAATGGGGCATTTTTTGATTATCATGGCCTCATACACAGCTGTTGCGACAACTGACGACTGTTTTCGGGATTGACAAGTAAAATCAATTACAACTTGAAAACCAGCTTGTATAAAATGGTTAGGTTTAAATTGTGGCTACCTTTCGGACTTTTATAACAACGATCTGTATTCTATTCTTCCTTTGCGTTTAAGGATGAGAAAAATTCCATCTGCTTGTGAATAACATTAAGAACCACGGTATTGAAAAGTACTATGTTATAGACATTTTCAGTAGCAGGTTTTATTTTTCTCTCTATTTTAGTGCACCATCATGCATATTTTCATTTTATTTTAAATATGTAAATTATTTATTTTAATTAATATGTATATACGAATTTTCTAATAATTATTTATCATACAACATCAATTAAATATTTTGTACATGCATGCCTGCATTTATTCGGCATCAATTGATGAGATATTTAAACAAATTTGCTATCCACGATAATTTTACACCATGTTATGTCACTTGAATATTATTGTCCATAAGAAAATCGGGTACTTTTCCAGTATAGGATCCTTTGCTTTTAGGTTTGGCGTAATTCGAGCATCAAAAAGGGATAGATTCGTTAATATACATAGATTTGTTGCCAAAAGTTATGAAATTAAACCCAATGAACTTTTGGTGCTTTTCTATTATAGGGGTCTTGACGCTTTTTAAAAAAATCTTGGCAGAAAAAAACCAAGCAGGATATTTTATTCTCCTTCCGTTCAGTTGGGCAATTATTATTTTATGTATTCGTTTCAAATGTCCGAATTAGTGATTTTATAAATTCGTTTAATTAAATTTTACAAAAAAATAACAAAATGATATCAATAAATAATAATTACTATTAATTCCTTTTCCTCCCTTTCTTTTGCGTTTACTTAAATGACATCATTTGGACGAATTTATTCACAATATTTTCAGTTTATAAATTAAATTAAATGCTGACAGACGATTGAATCCTGACGATAGAAATGTGATTTTTTTTCAAATTTTCCTGAAAAACACAATTTAATCACAATCTTGTCTTCATTATCGATTGAAATAAAAGATAAATTCAATTTCAATTTGAAAATGACGAATAAAAAGAAATCAATAATCCCTATAGGGATCCTTTTCATTTTTTCCCCTTTTTTGTCGCAAAAAAACTGAGTAATTAGTTGCCATCATTACAGAAATGTCATTAAAATTATAAAAAAATTAATATCTCGAAAACTAATTCCAATTTCAAAATTCTATTACCAGTTTTGACATCCGCGGATTTTTATGGACAATTGGTATTAATTTCACCATCAAGCGTTTAATATTTTATTAAAAATAGCCCTGAAACATAATCAGTCGTTTAATCAGTCGTTTCATAAAATCGTTTCATAAATTTATTTCATAAAATCGTTTCACAAATTCGTTTCATTAGGATTTTATATATATAGGGTAGATATCTATGGTCCTTACACTATTATACAACAATTTTCCAATAGAATTTTTCGCTTTATTTAACTGCAAAAGAATATTTAAATTTCTGAGAGTAAACGAGGCGATTGTGAATTTTGAAATTTAAGTATTAAATAGAAAGGAGTGTACACACCTCGCATATTAAAAGCAGCTTATATTTACATTTAATAAGTTTATTAATAATTGATTTTAGTATTCCGCTGTACCACTGGTTAAAATTAATAATTAAGTATTGATAATTACTATTTACAATATTAATGTAGCATAACCAAATATGACTGCGAAAATATAAGTGCTGTTCTCTCCAGATTTGGTTATTATAGAAATTTTAGGGTATACCACTGATAATAATTAAAGATAAAAATGTAAGTAATAAAGTTTTACATTGTCACAGTTATTAATTTATTATGCAGAATGTTAGTTTCTCTGGAATTATAAACACTGTTATTGGTGTACATTTTGTCTTATATTTTCAAAAATCACTTCATTACGAAGTATCACTCTAATAGAGACACGAACTATGGTGAAGAATATTCAAGAAATCTGCAATTATTATTATTATTATTATTTTTTTAATTTATTAGTAACATTTTCTACTTTTCCTAAATATATATTAAATTTAACCATATACATGTAAATATATACATATACATAATTTCATAAATTCGCATCCTTTGTAGGATAAAAATTGGATCATGTTTCATCTGTTAATCTTTCTAATTATTAAATTATTTTATTAGGATATGTTATTGGCTGTTAAAAAAGCAGTTATCAAGAAGATATTTTTATGTTCAGAATAAGCTATAATAATTTTTTGTCTCAAGATTTTACTTGCAGTAAACTTTTCATTGGCTAAAAGTTATTCATAATGAAAGTTTTAGTATAAAAACTTTTAATTGAATTTTATTTCAAGGCACTTTTTATTGATTTTGTTTTTGTCTTCTCAAAATGCTAGATTTTCTAAGTATCTGATTTTAAAATTATAATTTTAAAACAATTTCTGGCAAAAAAAAAAAAAAAAAAAAAAAAAAAAAAAGGAAAAAAAAAGACATTAATTTACTTAAGAAATTGAAGTAAAATAAAACCGGAACTATCTATTCTAAACATACAAACGTGTTAAAAATAAAACCTGTTACATGTGAGTGATGATAATTAAATGATGATATTAAAATTATTTATGCATCCAAACACTTCTCATAGAGGATGAAAGCGGGTATTTTAGACACGCCTCTTTTCGACACGAAAAAGCAAAAAGGTTTAAATGCTACAAATTGCCCTTTGATTTTTGGAAAAATTAATCTTTACAAAATATCATGGAAAAAATATGTTTATTAACATATTCATAAAGTAAATTAATAATTCAGTTGTTTTGATTATCAAAAAATAAACTCACTCTTTACCCCTCCCCATCCCCACCTAATTTTTCAACAGTTATCCAGTTGAGGCATCTCAAAGCTTTTTTTTGCACGTGACCTGAGAAATTCATGAAACATTGAAATCCCTGAAACATTGAGCTCACATATAACGGGAGATCTCATCGAATATGGAACCTACTGGAATTAGCATTAGCAGCTAGTTTCGTTTTCATTTCTGCAGTGAATTATGGGATAGGATTTTAGTAAACGCAGAGCGTTTGGCGAAATTTTCGCGTTGCTTTTCAGCCACGACTAGATTTTTAAACTTTTTAAACACGAGCTTGGTAGATGTCTTTTATTTCTTGGAAATAGCCACGGAGGAAGATACCTAGGATAGACAGGTATCTCCCTCCGTGCAAATAGCAATCTAATTGGTATTTTTTTCCCCTTCTCTCAATAACTTTAAAAATGTAGATTTTCCCCACATTTGTCTGTTGATGCCTTGCTTATATTTGTACTTTTGTACTGGGGACGTGTGTGCGGATCAGTATAAAATTGGCGTTTGTATTCGAATACTTTTGCATTGTTGGGGATGCGGGAGAATTTTTTTGACAACCTTCTATAAAATGATATTTTTCCAATTCCTTTTCGGTTTCCCAAAATCGATAATTTAAATAATTTTCAACAGTAATAATACTTTATTTCTGAATTTAAATGTGATTTTTTTTTCTTTTAAATTGATTCACATCTGCCTTATTCCTTTGATTTTCCTTAATTTTTATTAAGGAAAAAAAATGAATGTTATGCAACACGAAATATTGTTGAGAATTTAATTAGGAATTTTTCGTTACTTCCATACAATTTTCATTAAAATATTTGAGTTGATTTCAAAGATGGAAAATATTTGATAACTAATTCAAATAAGAAACAATAATTTATTGCTGAAACAATATTTTAATATGATTAATGTTCTACGAAAATATCTACTGAAAAATCTTCATTTTTAAAAAAATAGATTGATTATGGGTCTTGCACTTTTAAGGCTGTTCTTAAATCTAAAAGAGCTACTTTCTGATATATTTCTGAAATAATTTATTTTGGAAAATGCATGAAATTTGCAGAAACTATGCAATCGAAATATGTTTTCTATTTTTAGATAAAGGCAGAAGATCTTTCCGAACATCCAGCCTTTTCAAGCGAATTCTCGACCCGACAAAACGAGAAAGGGGAAAAACTCGTCGTCTCATGACGAGAATCGCTTATAACTCAGTAAGTAATTTATTAAAAAATGGAAAACACTATTCGATTCCAAATCGCTTCAATAGTCAGGACTGCCAATTTTTGACTTTTACGATTTAAATGAGTCATAAAGTGTGACAGAAAATTTTGCGTTGTTGAGCAGGTAATTTGAGAACCAACTTAAGTAGCCAAAGAAACGGATTTATTATTATTATTATTATTTATGTATATTAAGGCTGTTCTAAAATTGAAACTGGATATTTATTGACACATTCCTGAATTTATTTTTATTTGTAAACGCATAAAAATGGCAGGTGCTTTTATTAAAAAACTATGAAATGGGATAGTGTTTTCATATTTCAATAAAGGCAAAATAACTTTTTTTTTAAACATTTTATGCAGAATTTTTAATAATAATAATAATAATAATAAATATATCTTAATACAATATACTGTTATACAAATTAATCTTCAAAATTCTGAAACAATCATAAAATTAAAATATTCATTAAGAAAGTTGACGTTTTGAGACGATAATAAAATAACAATAAAAGTAAGTTAGTTGTTTAAAAAAGGACCAAAAATAGTTAAATATTTGTGGGAGAGTTCTAAAAAATAATACGCCAGAACATATGAATGAAGAATATACTGAACAAATATAAGAATAACATTACTAATAAATCTTTCTGTATTCAATATGGGTAGAGTCATGACATGTAGTTACCGCAGCCATAGATTTCAACGCTGCTTGTTTGAAGCGAGTGAAAAGGTAACCAAGAATTCCTAAGATGGGCTAAAATTCTTATGTGAATATGGAAAAATGAGACTTGTTTGAAACAATTGAAAACAATAATAAGCACTGTTATACATCTTTTAATATAACAATTGGATAATATTGCATCTGTTATAGTTTCAAATTTTTAAATAATTATATTAGGATATGACTTCGCTGTGTCTGTCCGTCTGCCGTCTTTCCGTGCACTAACTCGCTTAAATATGCTCGGATTGCCTTGAAATTTTTGTATGTTACTGTCGTCTACTGCACCATGTTCCCTATTTCAAATGAAGGGTTTAGCTTTTTTTACAATTACACTTATAGTTTTTTTACAGGCACAATCAAAATTATTGCATTGCATTACAGTCAATGAGAAATAATCTTTTCAAGTGCATTTTGAAGATGCCACACCATTTCATACATGATGAAATTGGTATATATTTATGAAGCACATTAACACACATACAATATGGGGTGAAAAACATTTATTATTTATTTACACGGTCAAATGAAAGAATTCTGTTACTTCTCCTACTGCTTTCTTTCTGTTTGTTCTACGGGAATAATCGTGTGCAGTGTGTTATTATAGTGATGTTTTACTATTTCAAACATAATAGAATTTATATTTATTACTGAGGTGCACTATAAATTGTTTACTTAAAAGTTTGGTATTTATTGCTTTTATCGGTCATTTACAGGGACACACAAAGTAATTCGGTTACAACCTTAGTGCGATAATTACAGTCTAAGTGTGATAAGTGCGTTTTCAACTTTTGTTTGCGTTTTTTAACTAATCTCATGCGAAGTTTAACGAATTTTTTCTATAGAGCGTGGTGACTACTTTTAATAGCTTTTAATAGATAGAAGTTTGTGGAAGGTAAATAAATTCATATATAGAGCTAAACAATGTACAAGATACATTGTCGTTTCGGGTTTGTGATTGCTGGAAGTGAGTTTTAATTTGCTTTATGCGTTTTTTACCTCAACTAAATTTTAGCTTAATATGTGGTGTGTACAAAAGTCTTTAGATAATATACAGGGCTGTACAAAAGAATTCGACAGTATTTACATCGATTGACGAAAATTGCTAAATATTAATTTTCTAACTGGATTAAATTTTATCATGATATGTAGTATATACCGAAACCTATAGATCCTATACAGGAAGGCATAAAATAATTAAGCTTTTTGTTTCACTATTTAAGGTTAATGCTAAAACTGGATTTTTAAATGTGTTATATGTTTCCTAAACTGTTTGCTACATATCTTCTTTCACTGTATTAAACGGTCAAGTTTTGTTACAGTATTCTGCACGCGCTGGAAATTGTTTCATAATCTATGCTTGACGCATGATATTTCGTTCTTGTTTATTCTTAAAAAGGAATCCTTAGTGAGTTTCGCTCTTAGTTAAAAGAACAAAGACTTTGAATTGAGTGCACCCACTTTATGAATTTTGAATTTGAGCATGAACTTTAAGCATTTTTCAGAAGGTAAATTTCAGTTTGAATAAATTCCTTTCTTTCTTTCTTTTTTTTTATATATATATTTCTGTTTCTTTTTCTTTTTCTTTTTTTTTTTTTTTTTTTTGTAAGTTTGCACAATATTGTATAGAATATTTTCCTTTCAATTTATGAAAAACAATTTGTAATTGTTTTAATTTAAAAAGTACATATAATATAACGAGGCATAATTTGACATAAGTAGAATAGACTTAATATGAGTATACCATTATTTATTCTAGAATTATAAACTGATATTGATACACTGTGAGTTGCATTTTGAAGGAAATCTCTTCGCCAACAATTATCATGCCATACAAGAACTACAGTATTGAATATTCACCGAATATACATTTTATCGTAATTTATTAAAAATTATACATATGTACAGCTAAAATACAATAAGCTCCCCAAAAATATAAATATAATCGGCAGTTATAAAATTTCTAAAATTTAAAAATTAAAAACCTCTATCCTGAAAAATATATCTTAATCTTTTTTTGAGGCAGCAGGTAGTATACTTCCCACTTAATTCTATTCCCCAAATGGTGAATTTGAATCAGAAATTTTGAATAAAATTTTGCTTTTATAAATGTATGATGAAATAATGTACGTACTTTTATGTCAGTACTTTTATAAATGTACGTGATGAAAAATATTTTACTTTCTAGTCAAACTATTCTCAAAATCGGGTGACATTCAATTATTTCAACATTCTGGCAACAGACTTAATTTGCCTCACATATGTAATTTTCCAACTGTGTGTAAACGTGTATAGGCCAGGATTCGAACTTATGATGCTCAAACGCTCTGCCAACTGAGCAATCCTGGACAAATCTGGCTGATACAATTCACACAGAGAAGTTTGTTAAGTATTATTATGACATCTGATCTGATATCTGAATCAGCTCAACAGACTAAATCACAGGAACTGGAACTCCAAGAAATGTTGGATACGTATTTACACTATATATTAATTTTTAATACAATTATTATAATTGGTAATTAAATCACACATGTAATTTACCAATTAAAATAATTGTATTAAAAATAATATATAGTGTAATTTTTTCATACAAAAGTTTAAAAGGGGGTAAAAGAAAAGGGGAAAAATCTAAATTCGACAATTTTCCTTATATAGCTTTATTATAAAAATTACAAAATGTATATGTTACAATAAACTATTGTACTTATCTGTTGATGGAACGATGGAACCTGTTTACAAAAAGCAACTAACGGTTTTCCCATCTTTAATACACTGACGAATAATTAGTAGAATAGCCAGTCGTTAAATTCAAGCATGAAGGGAAAAAAAATCGCCACATAAATGAAGGAAGTAAACAATTTTTATAAATTGATATAATTTTAAAATAAATGGCTCAAATGTTAGTTTATACTCGATTATATTTCATATTTTATATTTCATGCCAACTATACATTACAATTTATGTTGAAATTTCTCCGGATTATTTTGTAAAATTAATTATTTTTTCATATCAACAATCAGCGATGAATTTTGATAACTAGCGGTGTTTGTTCACTAATGTGAGTATAAGAATAGATTGAATATTTTTTCCGGAGAAACTGAAAAATAAATAAATAAATAAATAAATAAATAATAATAATCCAGGTTTTATGGTATATTACGGGCGTCTGACTGAGATTTTTCTGAGATTTTAAGATCAAATCAATATCACAGATTTCCTGGTCTCCCTGGAGAGTATGATTAACATTCCATTTATGTAAAAATTTTCTTAAGAAAAGTAACAATAAATACAACTTTGGAAAAGAATTATAGATGATTTTACTCGTATTGATTACGTTAAATGCATACTCGTTATGATTGTACATTCTTTTTCTTTTTTTTTTTTCGAGAGACAACAACAACAACAACAACAACAACAACAATAATAATAATATTAATAATAATAATAATAAATAAAATAAAAAGAGAGATATATCTATTATAACTCTTGTTTACGTAGACTGGCACGTCAGCAATTTTCATTTCTACTAGACCGACTCACGTACCGTAGCGTTTAATTGTTTTGTGTGTATTTTTAACTTTAGCCCTCTCGGAACTAACGGGAATTAAAAACACAGTCAATTTAAATTGATTTTTTATCTTTTTGTATCTTAACAATTATTTTTGTTGTTATCTGCATGCAGTAATGATAGTATATATCTATGCATACGTTATTATCACATGTATTATGTTTTAGCATTTAGTAATAAAACAAAAAATAAAATGTTTGGTTAAAACTCTTTGGGGCACTGGTGATTCTTTTAGTTTAAACGTACGTTTAATTCTTTAACTTTAAAATAGATGTTGCTTTTCACACACAATAAATTATAATTAAATAAATATAAAACATTGGAAAGTTGTTACGTCTATTTAATATTGCTTTAATGTAACATTTTCCAAAAGCTTAAAAAATTCTTACTTAGCCTATTGTCATATTAATAGGATGCAAAATAACTACATTCGTTAAACCACATATTCCCTAAAATTCAGCAAACCTTAACGATTGTGATTTGGATAGCTACTTTTAATGTTTTAAAACTAAAATTAATTATCGACCAAAACTAAAATAATAATAATAATTGGCCCTGAAAAGGTTCAAAGGATCAATTATGGATAACTGTTTTGCTGTTAATTTAACAAATCATTCAAGAAAGGCTTATTGCATGGTTCAATTTCCTGATAATCTGCGGACAAAAAAAAATCAAAATTAAATATTAATTGTAGATTATAGTTTTGCTTATAATTTCTTCTGACGGTTGTGGCACCGCACAAACCCAAGTTTAAAAAGTACAGTTCCATCTACTACGGCTTTGAAAAAAAGATGTTGATTTCGGATTTTTCCCTCCTTTATTTAATGTGTGCATGGGACACTGGAACATTTGATTATATTGCTTTACGGGAGACTAGTTTAAACTTTTGAGATAACCTATTATACACAGTTCAAAATATTAACAAATAATTAAATTCATGAGAATTTTGAAAAAAATTAACGAACGAACTAATATGAAAATGAAATTTATTTACAAACTGTAAATTTTATTATTATTTTTAATTCGTTTTTTTTTTTAACCAAAAGAATTGGCTGTACTTCGAAAAAAAAATTATCTAAATTTGCCTAAAGATAATTTAATTTTTAATATTTTATCATAAGGGAATAATGCCAAAATGTGATAAATGAACATTTTTAACAATCCTTAAAAGTAAATAGTATGAATAAATGAAGTATATCTGTACTGCAACTTTCAGGTTCAATAATGTGTAACATAAAAAAGGAGCTATCTTCGAAGATTTTTCAGAGGAAGAATATTTAAAAAATGATCTTTGAAATCAGGTCAAGTTTTTATGTTTAAAGGGACATAAATGAGCATTCTGCTGTGAATTATTTCCCTCCTATTTACCGAGTCTTTGTAATTCTAAAGTATTCAAATGATAAATATAATTGTAAATTGTAATATATCCCCCAAGAAATAAGAAATTTTTGTCCCACCTTTTTTTATATATATACTTTTTGCGATAAAAATTTTAAAATGAAAAACCTAGCACCAATTAAATATACAATTACACTCATTAAAACCTCTTAACTTCGTTCCAATCGGATTTATTTCAATTACTTACGAGGAGCATTACGCGTTCTTTTCAACTTTTCCTGGTAAACCCAATGTGAATCTTTTTGCCACATTCATGAAATCATTTTTATATCTAAAAGCATGAAACATCTAGACATTAAGAGATATGTAATCGAATTGAGCTTATCTTTTCACAACACTGCATTACATTTTGAGATACGTTAAATTGCTTTGGAATGATGAGCTCTCCCTGTCTGCTGCATTTCAAGAAGTTGGTCCGAAAGGCCCGCAATTGATAACGCATATTTGCCAACATTGCACTAAACTTCCGTACAACGTAGGTTAATTTAACTGAGGTTATACACGTATCAAACCAGAAATTTGTTAAAGAAATACATTGAAATAGGTTCCACGTAAGAACATGGATCCTAACCAGAAAATATATCTGATAAAATAGTATATTTTTAATTTCATGTTCTTACGTGGAACGTATATATTATTTTATCAGATATATTTTCTGGTTAGAAGCGTCGTTAACCTGGATCAAATTAACATGTATTGTAACTTGTATATAAAAATTACAGTGCCCTTTAAAGCACGTTACAATGAACGATTTTGCTCGGTTCGGTAGGAGTCTTTTTTTTTTTTTTTTTTCAATCACAATTCTACGTTATTATAAATAAAGTTTTAACATTTTTTTGAGAGCATTTAACAACTTAATATCAACAAAGTAATAATATTAAAAATAAATAAATAAATAATAAAATAAAATAAAATAAAATAAAGAATGAAAGAAGAAAAGAAAATTTTAATTATTTTTTGTTACTTTATACTTAGTCAATCTAACCGGAAGTATCCTTCGGCAAAGCGTATACCGTAATTTCGCGCTTATACGCCGCAGCTCAAACAATTCGATTTCCTATCAGAATTTATTTTAAATGAAATGTGACTTTCTTCTGCTTAGCACTTATTTGACCGGTTTGTAAAATACTTAACTAAGCCGCGGCGCATACGCGTGAAATTACGGTAAATGAAATTAAGAATTTATTTGTATCGTATAATCAAATATTTTAACATTACTATATAATGAAAAAAAATTCCATTTAAGATTCAAAACAGTTAAATGAAAGAAAAGACATGGAAATTCAACGTATGAAGCGTGCTTTACTTTATACGTCATTTTTAATTAATGAGTCCATTATAAAACCATTAAACGTCCCAGCATTTTTTGACCACATTTGTTTATACTGAGATTTTCATTTCTGAAACCAACTTCTTTTCGAATACCAAGCAAAATAAAAATATTTTTAAGATAAATGTTATATGATCCACACATGATGTTGCACATTTTCTTATTTAGTTTTTTCCAAATTCTTTAAATATATTTTTATTGATACAAAAAGACAAATTTGTATCTTTTCTAAATTTGTATCTTGCATTATATCTAATTTGATGCTCCAACATTTAATTTGTAATTAAATGAAGTAACATTATTCAACCTTTTTTAAATCCTTTTCCCTTAATTTATTTCTAAAAATCTTTCTTTTTCAATATAATTATAAATTTGCAAAGTAGTTCATGTATATTATTGTTATACATTGAAAATGGCCAATATTTAAATAGATTGATTTAATCAAAACTCATTTATTTTAAATTTTATAGAAATGAAAAGTATTAAACAAGTTTAATAATAATAATAATGAAAAATTTACAATCTAAGCAACTTGCACAATAAAAAATATATAAATTAAGATTGCACATACAAAATCATCTGCAATTGAATAAAGCTATTAAATGAAATTTTATTCAGCATCAAAGTATTAGGATACGTGAAAAAAAAAATCCCCTTAAATAATTAAAAAAATTAATTATTAACTTTGAATAAATTAAAGTTCAAATACTATATAAAATAAATTATTATCATTAAACAATCGGAATTTTTGACGATTGTTAAAATACATAAATTATAACATAAGTTTTCTTTTTTTTTTTTAATTGTGGAGCATTAAATGGATAAGAATGTAAAAAATAATAACCAAATGTCATTCTGTATTTATTAGAAGAAAAAATACATTTAAAGAATTCACATTAATTAATTAGAACTAAAAATATGCTACATATCATAAAAGCTTAATAAAAAGATAGGGAACCGCATGAACCTGCAGAAACATTTTTTTCTAATTTCATTCAGCTTTCATTTTCTACAACAAAAAATATCTACGCAAATTTGATGCTTAAAAGAGAATAAACCTTTTGGAAATAAAATATATACAAATGTAATTACCTTAAATAAGATTCATTTATATTTAACAAAACAAAATTAAAGAGCATATAAACAGAGTTATGAAAACAGGCTAACCAAGATTTTATACGTGTTTCTCAATTTAAAATGTTAATATTAACTGTGGCGCGCCAGTTCTTCCATACAAGTGACTTCGGCGTTCTATTATGCATTCGGATATGTGCCACTCAGCATCTATTAGAGTTCGATTTACTTATAGGGAGAGGAGCATAGCCAATGGCGCTCACTCATTGTTTTAAACAATAATTAAATAACTATTAACCGTGAATTATAATAATCGTTTAAAATTCTATATAGAAATATGCTTTTGTAATATTGTGGTGTGATTTATATAATAAATGAAAAGTGCTTGCTATTTCACACTTTTTAATAACATCTATAGCAGTGTTTTTCTGGAGAGTGCATTTCATGCGGCCACGCGACTGAATATAGACTTTTGAATTTTGTATTGTACAGAACAGATTTGGTACTTTTCGGCTACCGGGGTGCCAGTGAAATATATATATATATATATATATATATATATATGAGTTGGTTAGAATGACAGTGGAGTAAGTCAATATTTCCTAATTTGAAAAATGAAGGGTTTTGTGAAACATGTATTGCCGTTGCATTAAATAACCCAAATTGTTTTGCACTCTAGTGACTGCCTAGGTGAACTATGACTTATCGGTTTCTCGCACTGAACAGAAATTAAACAAGAACGAAAAATCATGCATCAAGCATAGATTATGAAATACTTTCCAACACAGCCAGAAAACTGTAACGAAACTTCAACGTTAAATAAGGTGCAAGAAGATGTGTAAGTAAACAGTTTAGAAAACATATAACACATTGAAAAATACAGTTTTCGAAATTACCTTCCAGTGACAAAAAAGTAGTCGAATTATTTTGTGCAGACCTGTATATGATCAACAGATGTGGATATATAGTACGATAAAATTTAGTTCAGTTAGAATATTCACATTTAGCAATTCTCGCCAATCGATGGAAATGCACTCGAAATCTTTTGTACAGCCCTGTATATTATCTGAAGACTTTTGTACATCCCTATATATTATCTGAAGATTTTTGTACATCCCTGCATATTATCTGAAGACTTTTGTACAGCCCTGTATATTATCTGAAGACTTTTGTACACACCACCTATTAAGCTAAAAGGCAACTTAAAACTCACTCGCAGCAATTATCAACGTAAACGGCAATGTATCTTTTATGCGTAGCCCTGTATATGAATTTATTTATATTCCACAAACTTCTATTAGTCTACTAAATATAGTTCAGCTTGCAAATGCGTAAACACGATTAAAAACTACCCTTAAGCAATTCACTCTCATAGTCTGTAACACTTATGAATTCCCTTGTGTAGCCCTATATATGATGAACCGAGTTTATAAACACACACGTTCTATGAAAAAAAAATGTTAAACTTAAAAACGCAAACCAATGTTGAAAACGCACTTATCACACATAGACTGTAAATATCGCACATGTACTGTAACCAATATCTTTTGTGTGTCCCTGTAAATAAACGCAATGCACACAAGAGAGGAATTTATAGTGCACCTCAATAATGCATATAATTTTTATTATGTTTGAAATAGTGAAATATCACTAAATTACACTGAAGACGATTTTTTCCCATATAACGATGTGTAAAATAATTCTTTTGTTTGACCCTGTAAATGAATAATAAATGCTTTGCACCCCATATCCTATAAAAAAAATGCGCTTCATAATTATATATCAATTTTATTATGTTTTAAATGACGTAGTGTCATCAAAATGTGCTTGAACCGATTATTCCCCATTGACTATAATGTAGCGAAAACTTTTGATTGTCCCTGCAAAAAAACTATAAGTGCTACACACTTCAGTTGAAATTGGGAACATGCTATAGATAACGAAAATAACATATAAAAATTTCAGAGCAATCCGAGCATATTTACGGGAGTTAGAGCACGGACAGACGGCAGACAAGTCATAAACACTTTTCAACTACGTTGGAAATTGTTAAAAACTGTCAGTAAAAATATGGTTATCTAATTTTTTCAAATTTTTGACTTACTCCATTGTCATTCTAACCCCCTCATATATATACATATATATATATATATATATATGTGTGTGTGGGATTATGATAACCAATATGTAGTTTCAATACAACAGAAGATTCTTCCAATATAATATAAACAAAAAGGTTTAATAAAATAACAGCACATACAACTGAAGATTCAAATACAAATATCAAACAGGATTAATATTTATGAAGTACCAACTTCCGTATTTTAATATAAACATTTGCAAGCTTCCCTGAGCATTGCGTCAAAAATCCATCCTCCGCTATGGCTCAAATCTATGGAACCACTCCTCGTGTCGGCGTGCTTTTCTTGGTCTTGCGTGATGATCGCTTTTATCACTGCTCGTGAAAAGTAATAATTCATTGAGTTCATATTATTGTTGCTGTTACTTCTAATAATTCCCACATTTTCGGTCATCCTGACGTTATGTCGACCTCGACAGTTCAATACTTCTCATAAAAATTTAGACACAGATTCAAACAAACAAACAGATAAGCATAAAACGAAAACATCCCACTCTATGCAGACGTGTTACTCCACGGCTTCATATATTCTGCAGCAGTTGATGTCTTGTTGGGACCATCATGATCCCCAATTTTCTCTACATCATAACGGTCGCATGGCTTTACTTTAGTGATCTTATACGGTCCATGGAATTTTTCCTTTAATTTAAGTCCTGTGCCATACTGCGTTCTTTGGATTGCCACGAGATCATTTAACTTATATTTATTAGGTTCCTTATTCTTCTTGTTAAATTGCTTTCTATTTTCTTCTTGTATTTTCAAAATGTTTTTTCTCGCTTCTTCTCTTACGTTTTCGCGTTCTGTCATCACGTGGTTTAACTGTTCCTCTTCTAGTATTTCTTTAATTCTTATGTCATTTTTATTTTTCATTTTTACACCAATCATCAGCTCAAATGGACTGTATTTTGTACTTCTTGTAACCGTACTATTGATGATTCTCTGCACATCTGATACATACTTATACCATTTCGTGCTTTCATTACCTGCTAGTTTCGCTAGCACAGGAATCAGGATGCTATGAATTCTTTCGATCTGTCCATTCCCCCTGGGCATTCCCGCCGTTATTTTGACGTGTTGTATCCCTTGTTCCTTGCAGTATTCTGCAAATTCATCTGATTTGAACGCTGGTCCCCGGTCTGTTATTATTCTGCTGGGATTCCCGAAAACTGTTTGTTGTAAGGATAACTTTTCAATGACTTCCTGCGCTGTTGTGGATTTCACTGGATAGAACCATGCAAACTTAGTAAAGGCATCTACAACAGTGAAGATATGCTGATATTTCTTATTTGTTGATGGCAATGGCCCAATATGATCAATATGATAAGTACTTAATGGTATATTCTCCTTAGGTATGGGTTTTAGGAAACCTTCGGATTTGCCTCTTTTCTTGTTATGTAGAATACACTCGATACAATTTAATACTACTGTTTCAACTTGTTTTCTAAGATTAGGGACGAAGAACTCTTTTTTTACCAATTCTTCTGTCTTGGCTATAGCGAAATGCCCTTCATCATGTGTCTTACGAATAATCTCTCTTTGCATCTCTTCAGGCACTACGAGCAAATCTCTTCCATTTTCGAACTTGTACAATACATTATTCTTGATGAGATATTCGTTTTCCTCACTCTTCTCGACTAAAGATTTTATTGCTTTTAGCAGCTCATCTCTCTCCTGCGATATAGCTATTCTAGTCGCCATCTCACTTTGTGATCTTGTAATAACTAAAACAGTATTCCGGCTCAAAGCATCTACGTGTTTCATTTTGTTTCCCGCTCTATGCGTAATTTCATAATCAAATTCTTCGATGAATAAAGTTCATCTTGCGACTTTTGGAGGCAATTCTCTTTTGTTTAGGGTTTTTTGAAATGCTTCACAATCAGTTACTATTTTGAATTTCGTACCTAGTAAGTAGTTCCTGAATTTCTTTAGAGCTTCAATTATTGCTAGTACCTCTAATTCATAACTACAATATTTTTCTTGTTGTGGAGTTGTTTTTTTACTCATATATTGTATAGGATGGAATTTCCCATCATCCGCTTTTTGTAGAAGTACTGCTCCGAAACCATGGCTACTGGCATCGGTGTGTAGTTCTGGTGCTGATCCTTGTTTGAATAAATGCAATACTGGTTTTTGCGATAATATTTCTTTTAATTTTTCAAATGCCTGTATTTGTTCTGTACCAAACTTAAATGCGACATTTTTGCGTAATAGATCACTCAATGGTTTAGCTATTCGAGCGTAGTTTGGAATGAATTTACGAAAATAACCTGTTAATCCTAAATATGATTGCACTTGCTTTACCGTTCTTGGTTTAGCCGCACCAAATGAACTAGTCGCTTCCTCCTCCCCTAGGATTTGATATTCGGAAGGTGCGGTACAGTAATGGGGTAGTGTGAGTGTTTCACATCAGGCCTAGGACCCGGTTCCCTTTTGGGATCCCGGCAACGAAGCCGTGGCTCACTCTCGCTATCCGCCCAAGTGTGAACCTAGTGGCCCTTTTATAAGGTGCCACTAATGTCGCTTCGACCTATATGTCATCATCTCACTTGGGAAAGAGAGTTTGAAGTGCAGGTAGGCGTACGCCCCCGCTTCGCTCTGCGGCCGAAGAGCACCACCTAGAGGGTCCCCGGGTAAACTGGAACCCTCCTGGTCGTGTCTCGTATGGGCTCTCCAAGAGCCTGGAATCGGCGGATGATGCGCGACTGCCTTCGGCAGCCGTGACCTCTGTCTTACCGTTCTTGGTTGTGGGAAATTTCGGACGGCTGATGTCTTCGATTCAGATGGCTGTATTGTCCCATCTTCAATCACATAACCGAGGAACTCTATTCTTTTCTTTAAAAACTTGCATTTTTTGAAATTAAGCTCTAGCCCATATTCTGCCGCAACTTCAAGCACTCGTTTCAATTTCTCTAAACCTTCTTCTTCAGTCTGCGATGGAATGATAAAATCGTCCATATAAACAACTACAGTGCCGTCACGTAATAAATTTCTGAACACAGTGTTTACATATCTTTGGAACCAGTTTCCTGATGTACATAAACCAAAAGGGCATTTCAAGAACTCGTATTCTCCTTCGTGTGTCACGAATGCGGTGTATTTCCTACTTTTCTCCTCAATTTCGACATGAAAGAAACCATTCTTTAAATCAAGGATTGTGAACACTTTTGATTTTTCTAATTTATCTAAAACATCTTCAATTAAAGGTAATGGGAAACGATCTTTGATTATCTTCCTATTCAACTTACGATAGTCTATGCATAATCTATATGAGTTATCTTTCTTCCTAACTAAAACCACTGGTGCAGCGTAATCAGAAAAACTGCGTCTTATTATTCCTTCGCTTAACCACTGTTGAACTTGATTTACTATTACTTCTTGTTCTTTCCAAGGAAATCTCCGCGGACGTTCACAAACAGGTATTTCATCAGATAAAATTATGTTCATCCGTAATCTTATGTCTTTTGACTTATTTGGTTTGTATTCCTGCACCAATTTCTTTATTTCTTTTCTTATTTTCAAATTTTCCACGTGATTCAATTCAATTTCGTCATAATCTATGACACTCGCTAAATTAATCAAAAAATTACGTCTTGTATTATTATCGTTTGCAACTAAAATATTTTCATCACGTGAATTATCTATCGCTGACGCTTTCATTTCATCATTACTTCTGGCAGCATGATTCAATTTTATAACAGAATTCTTCAGAACTTCAATGTAACCTACTTGAATATCGTCACGTTTGCCAACGATTTTGATTCCTCTCTCGTCTATCGCCAACTTTAATTTGCTAATTACATCATATCCTATTAAAATATCATATGCAAGAGATTTCAAAACGTATAAATTTGCTGTTATTAGAAAACCATCAATACTAAATTCATATGAGAAATATCCTTTGGGGTAGACAACTCCATCTATACCGGACAAAGAGATATTATCTGAAAATAATCTTGGCGATCCGATCTTTGTATAATATTCATAGCTCACTAAACTCACGTCACTTCCTGTGTCGATTAGGGCGTGTGCCTGTTCCCCGTTAATATCGATATCTATCATTCGATCTGCCTTGGCGCTATTTTTGCTTTTGATTACTGCGCAATGCACATCTTTCTGATTTGATGATCGCAAATTTTGGCTCCTATAATATTGGCTGGAATTATTCATTTGAGGGCTATTTCCATTACTACATTGCAAAGCTACGTGGCCAAGGCCGTTACATTTAAAACATCTAATTTGTGCCTTATTCCTTTTGTTTAAATAGGAAGGTTCATTCGCATTAGCTGTATTATCTATAAATTGTTTCCTTTTTAAATTATCATCGCCTTGAGCTGATAACCATGGTTTTAAATTGCTATTTTCCCGCATTTTTAATTTCCTATCTTCAAAGTGGTGTGAAATTCTATTCATGGCTTTAACATTACGTCTCGCCGCGTCATAATCGTCTAGTTTATTTACTAATACGTCTACATTTTTAATTTTTGGAAGATCATCAATAAAATGCTCTTTCATTTCTATAGGTAACCTCCGCTTAATTTGATCTACTACGATTAATTCTTTTAAGGATTCAAAATCGGATACTTTAAGACCGTTAATCCATTCTTCCAAATAATTTCTTAATTCAAATGCCAAATCGCGCCAAGTGGCTGAAGATTCTTTTTTATGGGACATTAATTTCTGCCTAAATTCTTCTGGCGTCATTTTGAAGCGTTTGAGAAGTAAATCTTTAACATAATCGTAATTGCTCGCCAATGTTTCAGGCTCTCTAGCTATAATATTGGCGATTTCTAACGGGATTAAACTTAACAAATGTGTGACCCAATTTTCTTTTATTATATTCATTCGAGCAATTTGTCTTTCAAATAGTGCTAAATAGAGACTAATATCACTTTTACCGTCAAAGTGAGGAATTAATTTAAACAAATCTGGTTGCTTACCTGAACCAGCTATTGCAGAATCGTCGCTCACACTTTTCAAGTTGCGTTGAAGCTCCATTTTTCTTAATTCATATTCCATTTCAACTTTCTTTTCCTCCAACTTCCTATCTGCTTCTTTCTCCAGTCTTCTTTCTTTCTTTTCTGCTTCTAGTCTTCTTTCTTCCTTTTCTGCTTCTAGTCTTCTTTCTTCCTTTTCTGCTTCTAGTTTTCTTTCTTCCTTTTCTGCTTCTAGTCTTCTTTCTTCCTTTTCTGCTTCTAGTTTTCTTTCTTCCTTTTCTGCTTCTAATCGTCCTTTTTCTGTTTCTTGTCTCTCAGTGGCAATGACTTCGAGTCTAATTTTAATGAAATTTTCTTCATAATCTTCTGATTCGGCAATCAACTTTATTACATCGATAACTCTTGCACTCTGTGGTACAACTATACCTAGTTCATCACATAACGTTAATAAGTCTGCTTTTCTGGCTTTATTAAGAGCTGACATTATTTAACTTCATTAAACTTCAACTGAACAAAGTATTATAGTATCGTAGATCTGATTGCGGAACTTTTCTTCATATAATACTTCAGAAAAACAGTTCAATTTTTTCATATTATCCCGGTACAAAACAGCTTTATATCCATATAGTATGCCAAATAAACAGCTTTGTGTTCATATCCCGGCAACGAGACCCCAAAAATTGTTGTGGGATTATGATAACCAATATGTAGTTTCAATACAACAGAAGATTTTTCAAATATAATATAAACAAAAAGGTTTAATAAAATAACAGCACATACAACTGAAGATTCAAATACAAATATCAAACAGGATTAATATTTATGAACGTACCAACTTCCGTATTTTAATATAAACATTTGCAAGCTTCCCTGAGCATTGCGTCAAAAATCCATCCTCCGCTATGGCTCAAATCTATGGAACCACTCCTCGTGTCGGCGTGCTTTTCTTGGTCTTGCGTGATGATCGCTTTTATCACTGCTCGTGAAAAGTAATAATTCATTGAGTTCATATTATTGTTGCTGTTACTTCTAATAATTCCCATATATATATATATATATATATATAACCATAAATGAAACATTATCATAACACCAACTTAAACAATGAAATAATTAAGTATGAAATAATTAGTTGACAATGAAAGATTCCCCAACACACTTAATATGGAATCAAAAACATTGAAAGAATAAGAAATTAAATAAAAATTGAATAAATGGAATTAAATGAATTAATTGAAATGAAATTTGTGGAATTTAGACAGAATTATTAAGTCCCAATTGCCTAAATACCACAAATAAAATGAAATGAGATGTTTCATCATCATATTAGCCATACATTGCTAAAAAATATGATATTGGGACTACATCTCAAATACAATGAATCAAATCAGTGATAAAATAAAAAATAAAATACAATATTAAAAAGGAAAGAAGCCATACTTATAAATTACAGAGAGAACATTTAATAGAAGCATTAAGTATAAAATCCATAAAGATGAAAAGAGATATAAATAAGATACCTTGCAGTTCATGAACCATCATGAAAACCAACATGACTGGGGAATGAATTGCATAAAAAATCATAACATGTTGCCAATTTTAGAAATATAAATTGTTTAGAAATATAAATTGCTTTGCAGTGATGCCAGAAATAATGTTAAAATATAATGGATTATAAAATAAACAGGAACATTAGTGCTGCCATCTATTAGTAAAAGTGAATATAATCTGAATCGAAGGAATTGGATGGAAATGTTTCATAATTCAACCAAATTACTATCTTAATTGATACCAATTAGTTAAATAATAAATAAATGAAATTAATTAATAAATAGAAAATCGAATTACATTAAAGGATGTATTAATGAATAATACTATGTTATAAATAAGTATTAAGATGGAAAATTTAATAATAAAAAACAACTTAAAATAGTGCTGCCCTCTAGTGGTAAAAGTAAATATAAAGTAATGGATGGAAATTAGTGTTTAATAACTAAACCAAATTACTATCTTAATGATAGCCATTAGTTAAATAATAAATAAATGAAATAAATTAATAAATAGAATGTTGAATAATAACTAAGTAATGGATGTATAAATTAATAATACTATGTTATAATTAAGTAGTAATATGGAAAAATTAATAATTAATGCAACATTAAAAATGTACCATTAAATGACAACAACGATTAAATAACTGTACTAAAAATGCAACATCAATTAAAATAAATTAAATTAAAATACTAAAGATTTGAATTAAGAATCAAAGAATTTAAAATTAATATTGATTAAATATTGAAATGAATTAGTCACAAATAATGTGGCTTCAAACAAAGTTAAATTAAATAAAACCACTTAATAAAATTAAAACATATTATATTAACACTCTATAAAAGTAAACATTATCTTAGAAGTAAATATGATATTGTCCACCAAAGGTATTAATCCAAATCATTAGATCAAATACATTCTTAATATTAATGAATATAAATTCATTTAAAATAATTAAATAATGAATAAGTAAATCTAACTAAATGAATATACATATAAAAATAACACATCACAGTCCATTATAAAATGTGTATGATCAAACAATTGTGTAAATCAAAATGCCCCCCATTTTTTTTTTAATAATATAAATTAACCATGCGTATTTTTCCATACAACGCCGCCACACACCTCCTCAATCCAACGTCTACCCACCCAACAGTCCTATTATAATTTTGTTTTTGTTTTTTTGTGTGTATTTATAAGATTATATGATTTTTTTTATACATTTTTTAAACGCATGTGTTAATTTGGTTGTAAAGATCAAATAGGAACTAACTATATATTAAGGAATAAATGAATTTTTTTGGAAAACCATGTTGTAATGCTACATAGATAAGTTTTTTAATATTTTTGTTAATAAGTTGAGAGGAACATAAACTTTTTATTTTATAAATATGATTAAGGAGTATATTACGATATACAGAATTATGAAGACATGATTTAAAATTAGTAAATGAATTAACTTTAAATTTAAATTCTTTACGTATATCAAATAGATCTATTATTGTTTTGTTTTCTTTTAGTGTAATTTTAAGATCTAAAAAGTTAATAGTATTGTTAGAAAGGAGGTTTTCCGTTAATTCTAAATTAGTAGGATAATCAACTGGAAATATAGAAATATTAGTGTGATCAGTGGCAATTAAAATAATGTCATCAATATAACGATATAAATGTATATTACTATTAATAAATGTACGTTCATAATGATACAAGTATAAGTCTGAAAGTATACTAGATGTACATCCCCCTTGTGGTATACCGACTTTCTGTAAATATAAAGTGTTATCATGCATTATATAATTATTATATATAATGAAATTTGTTAAAGTTTTAAAATAAGCTGTTTATTGGATTTGGCATAATAGTTTGGCGATAGTTTTTTTTAATGAAAAACGGTCGACGGGATAATGAAGAAGAACCATGTATATATGTATACATACAAATTACTTCTGTTTGTATATAAAAATAGCTTCTTTATATTAAATAAATTATATAAATATTGAAAAAAAATTGTGTATAAGAAACAGTGTATAGGTTGCCAGAAAATATGCATGAGAAATTTTAGGGACCCTTCAGTTCTCTGTAACTCATCACCAAGACCTCAATAGTTGAGAAGTACCAGCATTTCTAAAATATAACACTTTCAGATACAGGTGTAAAATAAAAATATTTACTGAAAAACAAAGAACTTTTTATTACTGTTTGTTATGCAAAAAAGTACAACTAAAATAATTTTTCCAAATCTTAAATGAGCTTAATATTAACATATTGAATTACTGTGAATGAAGCAAGCATAACCCATGCAACACAAACTGTAAATGAAGATTTGCAGCAAGAGTTTTCTTGGACATGGAAGACGTCTGAAGCTCTAGCAAGTTACATTTACAGACAGAAATATTAAATAAACACTTCTGGCTGTGAATGTACCCAGCTGGCATAAAAATTCCAACAGAAGACTTGGTTAACTGAGTTCCTTGAATCCCAAAAGTCACCTTTGTAAGTCATCTCCTAGACTTCCATAAGTAGGCTTACCAGACATATCTTGATTATATATCCTTTTATCAGTATACTCTCCAAGGGCGTTACTCTTCAGATGTATTACTTAACAGAAAAATATACTTATATTTCGTTTTATATTACACATGGATTTATATATATATATAAATACTGCTGTTTCTAATCGATGTAGTTACATGCATAGTATAGTGATTTTATAAATACAAATATTGTGTAAATTTTTGAGAGATAAGAACTAAAATGCAAATCGAACGCCTGTAGGCGGAGTTACAGATATTCAACATGAATTCACGTCCGGTGTCGCTAATGCAATGCTTTGTTGAAAAGTAGATTCTCACTAATTTAGCATATATTATATATATATATATATATTTCACTGGCGCTCGGCTAACCGAAAAGTACCACAGATTTTTGGAATTTACTTCAGAAAATGTTCGGAATTCAGAATTATTTTTGAAAATGTTTGTGAGCTATTCTAAATCAAATCTGGGATGGCATTTAAGCTCATGAAAATAAATAGAAACCTGAGAAAAGAAAATTTTAAAAGTGGCCTGCTAACGGCTGTTTACCAGGAACCTGCAAATACTGATAAATTGCAGATTTACCGTATTCACTTCAAAAATTGAGTATTCCTGAAACCTTAAGTAAGTTTTAATTTTAATAAAATAGGTACACATATTCATGGTGCGTACCGTATACAACAACTTTTCAATAGAATTTACACATACACATTTACACACATATATATATATAATTTCAATCTTAGATAGGCTAAAATTCTTATGTGAGTATGGAAAAATCAGACAAATAATATAACCATTATAATATATATTTTCAGAACAAAAATTGGATCATATTTAAATCATCATATGATGCTTTATTATGTTAAATTATTGGCTGTTGAAAAAGCTATTTTAATGATTATAATTGCTATTAACTGATTTTTAGTTGCAAGATTTGATGTATAATAAACTCTCAACTAGTTAAAAGTTAGTAATAATGAACAGTTTAGTAAACTTTTAATTGATTAATTTACTTCAAGAAACTTCTTATTGATTTTGCTTTTTATCTTAAAATACCAGATTTTCTAAGTAACTGATTATAAAAAATAGGATTTTAGAACAATTTTTAGCAAACTGTTTACTAAATTGAAAATATATATATATATATTAATTCAATATTTATTTAAGAACATCAAGTAAGATAACACAGGAACTACCTGTTATAACTACATAAGTGTTAAATAATAATACCTGTTAAACATGAATGATGATAATTAAATGATTATATTAAAATTAGCATAAGCATCCAAACGCTTCTCATACGAGGATGAGAGCGAATATTTTAGACACGCCTATTTTTGACACAAAACAGCAAAAATATTTAAAATGCTGAAGAATGCACTCTGAGTTTTGGAAAAATTATGCTTTACAAAACATATTGATAAAACATATGTTTCATTAACGTACTCATAAAGTAATTTAATAATATATATATATATATATATATATATATATATATATTTAAATTTCTAAAGAATAAAAGCTGCTTCAGGCAACTCAAATGAGCGATTCTTAAGTTTAAAATTTTGGCAACTGTATGATTTCACTTTTTTATCAGTAAGTTATCCCAAGACTTTACTCTTGAGATGTATTACTTAATCAGAAAAATATGTTTATATTCCGCTTTATATTTCACATAGATTTATATATATATATATATATATATATATATATATATATATATATATATATATATATATATATATATATATATATATATATATATATGTATATATACACTACTGTTTCTATTCTATTCGATGTAGTTGCATGCACAGTATTCTGATTTTATAAATACAATTATTGTGTAAACTTTTAAGAGATAATGTAAGAACTGAAATGCAAATCTAACGCCCGTAGGCGGTGTTACAGATATTCAACTGATGCGAATTCACGTCAGTGGTCGCGAAAGTATTGTTTTGTTGAAGAGCAGATTCTCACTAATGTAGCATATTTTTTTATTCAAAGCATCTGCTTCAACTTTTAAGCAGAAATCTTTGCTCTATTTAATCACGAAATTTCGCTCATTAAACAAACCTAAAAATTTTGTTGAAAAATTCTGATACACAATTTTGAATGAAAACATCCCCGCTGCGCGTGATAAATCGTCAAATATCCATTATCTTTGCAATTGTATACGAGTTAGAACAAGAATGGATATAATATTGCGCCAAATCACGTTCGTACGAAAAAAAAAAAAAAAAAAAAAAAAAAAAAAAACGCTAACTGCTTTTGAAGTTGCAACAACGAAATTATTAAACCAATTTGATAGAGAAAATAAAAATAAAGAGTTTAATGTATATTTTTATAAATCATGCACTAACATTTAATAGTATCATATTAATTAAATTAAGAAGGCTAAATTAGTGACAATCTGCTTTTTAACAAAGCATTGGATTAGCGACCACTGACGTGAATTCCTGTCAGTTGAGTATCTGTAACTCCACCAATTCAATTTGCATTTTAGTTCTTAATTTATCTCTCAAAAATGTACATAGTATTTGTATTTATAAAATCACTATACTATGCATGTAACTACATCGATTAGAAACAGCAATGTATATATATATAAATCCATGTGTAATATAAAACGGAATACAAAGATATTTTTCTGTTAAGTAATACAGCTCAAGAGTAGCGCTCTTGGAGAGTTTACTGATAAAAATATATATATACATCTACATATAAATATATATATAAATATATATATATATATATATATATATATATATATATATATATATATATATATATATATATATAATATATATATATATATATATATATATATATATATATATATATATATATATATATGAAGGGGTTAGAATGACAATGGAGTAAGTCAAAAATTTGAAAAAAATTAGATAACCATATTTTCGCTGAACGTATTTTAATTTCTGTCCAGTGCGAGAGACGGATAAGTCATAGTTCATTTAGGGAGTCGCTAGATGGCAAAACAAGTTGGGCTACTTAATGCAAAAGCAATACAAGTTTCGCAAAACCCTTCCTTTTTCAAATTACTAAATATTGACTTACTCCACTGTCATTCTAACCATCTCATATATATATCTCACAGGCACCCGTCTAACCGCAAAAGTACCAAATATGTTGTCTACATTACAAAATTCAAAAGTCTATATTTAGTCGCGTGGACGCATGAAATGCACTTCCGCTCTGAGAAAAACACTGCTATAGATTTTATTGTAAAGGGCGACCTAGTAAACACGTCCCATTTATACAACAACTCGCACCACAATATTACAAAAGTTTATTTTTATACGTAAAATTTAATGATTTTTCGGTCGTCGGATGCACACTTGCAGTTATGGTTTAAAGCGATGGGTGAGCGCCCGTTGGGCTATGCTCCTCATATCTTATGAGTAAATTAAACCCTTACAGGCGTTAGTCTTAGTAATCATTGACATTGTATATATATATGTAAATGTATGTGTAAATTCTATTGAAAAGTTTGTGTATACGGTACGCACCATAAATATGTGTACCTGTTTTTACAAAATTAAAAGTTAAATAAGTTTTCAGGAATACTCAATTTTTGAAGTGAATATGCTAAATCTCCAATTTATCAATATTTGCAGGTTCCTAGTAAACAGCCGTTAGCAGGCCACTTTTAAAATTTTCTTTTCTCAGGTTTCTATTTATTTTCAATAGCTTAACTCATTCGGGACCGGCGGCTTTTACACAAATTTTATTCGTATGGCACCATTTTTTTAAAAAGCTACCTTTACTTAAACTATCACAAAAATGCTCTAATATGTGAAAGCAGATATTACTTTTATTTATTACTGGTGCCTAAAACAAATTCTGTACACTCTTTTTGAGGTTGCATATGTGATAACATGGTCCCGAGTGAGTTAAATGCCCTCCCAGATTTGATTTAAGATACACAAACATTTTAGAAAAAAATTCTAAATTCCGAACAGTTTCTGAAGTAAGTTAAAAAAATCTATGGTACTTTTCGGTTAGCCGGGCGCCAGTGCAATTTATATATATATATTTACTTTTATATATAAAAAAATATGCTAAACTAGTGAGAATCTACTTTTCAACAAAGCATTGCATTAGCGACCACTGACGTGAATTCATGTAAGTTGAGTATATGTAACTCTGCCTACGGGCGTTCGATTTGCATTTCAGTTCTTACATTATCTCTCAAAAATTTACACAATATTTGTATTTATAAAATCACTATACTATGCAGGTAACTACATCGGTATGCAGGTACAACAGTATATATATATATATATATATATACATATATATATATATATATATATATATAAATCCATGTGTAATATAAAACGGAATTTTACTGATAAAAAGATATATATATATATATATCTACACACACACACACACACACACACATATATATATATATACGAGTGTATTAGAATGACAACGAAGTAAGTCAAAAATTCGAAAAAATTAGATAACCATACTTACGCTGAGCGTATTTTAATTTCGGTTCAGTGCGAGAGACTGATAAATCATAAAAAGTTGGGCTACTTAATGCAACGGCAATACAAGTTTCACAAAATCCTTCATTTTTCAAATTACTAAATATTGACTTACTTCACTGTCATTCTAACCACCTCATATCCTATCCTAATAATAGTATAAATCCGGCTGTGGCAAATGTTAGGCTGAAGCCAGCGTCAAAATGGAGCATTTAATGATCCTGTATCTTTGCATATAGGTTGATTAGAACGCTCAAATGAACATAGACTGGTTTTTGTTTATTTTATTCAAATATGTTTCTTAATAATTCAAAATTTCGTTAGTTTCATAGAAAATAAATGGACATTTTTTCGTATAATATTTTAAAATGGTTAAATTTACTTTACCGTTGCAAATACTTTATCGTTGCACAATAACCCGGATAAATAAACCCGGAATAATAATTTTTACTCAACAATTTAGTTTCAATTGAAAAAATTTCTCGTGAAAAATGAAAATGAGATAAAAAAAATTAAAGAATTAAAAAAGATTAAATAATATTATAAAAAATAAAACGTACTTTTTTTAGTTTTTGATAATAATACAAGGTTTTGGCATAATCCTATTTCAAGCCACCATTTGGCGCTTTTTAAAAATGATGCCACATTGGCGATTCCAAAATTGTTTACTTACATTTATCATATTGTGATCTACAATAAGTAAGTGGTAAAATGTTGCCATTCTTATTTTTTAAATAGTTATACATAGGAAAAGTAATGGATTTAGCGATAAAAAGACACTGAAAAATAGATTGCATTTATACGTGAGTAACAACGTAACGAATGTAAAATTTTATTCGTTCAAAACAATTTGGACAAAAGAATGATAATTAAAATACAGAATTATTAAATTAAACCATACACAGTTGATTTTTTTTAGATACTGCATTTATGAGTGAAATAAAATATTTTATTTGACAAATTTAATAAGATAAATATAAAAAAGATAATATGAGCAGTAAAAAACAACGTTTTTATACACATTTCATCGATATTAACTAAAAGTTAACGATTAATGTGAATATTACTTTTAAATGCTAAAGGTGTAAAATTAACAACTATAATATAAATTAAAATAACTTTTATTAGTTGTTTTACATGTTTCGACTCTTCTGAGTCATTGGACAACATGGTGTTATATTTTATTATATTGATTAATGTGAAGTTGAAAAAACGAAAATACACGAAATTTGTTAATTCCGCGATCACTGTACCGCACGTATGATCGCTTCGCGAACACGAAACCTAAACAAAAAACATTACTGGATACAGCAACCTCGTCGTATCAGAATCCCAAGAAATACACGAAATTCGTTAATGCCACGATCACTGTACCGCACGTATGATCGCTTCGCGAACATGAAACCGAAAATAAACGTCACTGCATACACCAACCTCGTCGTATCGGAATCCCCCAAAAACTCGAAATTCGTTAATTCCGCGATCACTGTAACGCACGTATGATCGCTTCGCGAACATAAAACCGAAAAAAAAAATCACTGGATACAGTAACCTCGTCGTATCGGAATCTCAAAAAATACACGAAATTCGTTAATGCCGCGATCGCTGTACCGCACGTATGATCGCTTTGCGAACATGAAACCATAAAAAAGCTTCACCGGATACAGCAACCTCGTCGTATCAGAATCCCAAAAAATACACGAAATTCGTTAATGCCGCGATCACTGTACCGCACGTATGATCGCTTCGCGAACATGAAACCGTAAAAAAACATCACTGGATACAGCAACCTCGTCGTATCAGAATCCCAAGAAATACACGAAATTCGTTAATGCCGCGATCGCTGTATCGCACGAATGATCGCTTCACAAAAACGAAACCGGAAAAATAAAACATCACTGGATACAGCAACCTCGTCGTATCGGAGTCCACAAAAATACACGAAATCCGTTAGTGCCGCGATCAATGTACCGCACGTATGATCGCTTCGCGAACATGAAACCGAAAAAAGACATCTCCGGATGCACAGAATATAAAAATATTTATATAAAATAAATAAAACATAAAAATATTTACATAAAATGAATAAAACAAAAGTATCATATTAATTAAATTATGATTATACGTTCAGATATCATTTTAGAAATCCTAAAATATAGTTTAAAAAATCCTGTGGCCATATCTTAAAAAATAAACACAGCAAAAATTAAATATTTTAAATAAATGCACTAGCTCGCGCTTTCTACGAAGCGTAAAAAAATCACCGAATTTTCCATAATCGGGTTCTTCGAACAGGAAAAATAATGTATTGCAATGAAAATTTCTGAAAAAATAGTAAGTTGCAATCTTGAAATTAGGTGCAATTTTCAAGACACGTATTGAATGATTATAAAAGAGAGTACCTTTTTTAAAAAAACTATTTTTATTTTTATATTTATTTTTTGATACAATAAACTAAAAATATAGGCAAAACACCTCTTTTTCTTGTCTAAAATGTTCGCCTTATTTCATCGAAAAATTTCTGTGATTAAATAAAGAGAATATTACGGTTAAAAATTAGTCATATTCTAAAGCTTTGAATACCGGATCAAGCAAACTCTTTCCAAAACTTTTAAAAACGTTTTTCTCAAATTGATGATTTTTGAAGTGATATGTATTGAAGAAATTTTAGTAATTACGCCACCAACTTCTATTTTGGAGTGAAGCTACTTAAAGTAGGTACTTGCCTCGTGAACCACTACATTTGTATTTATAATTTTCTGTTGTGGGATGACAAAAGTGGTTTCTAAATAATAATAATAATAATAATAATAATAATAATAATAATATAAATTAATGCTACTGTGAAATAGTTTATATATGGACACTTCTGAAATGTAATTTATTTTCTGTCAATGTAGCAATAGAATTTTTATATAGATACGAAAATCTTAGTTAGATGTGCCAATCCCAAAACTTTCTTCTATCTCATACATGTTAGTACTTCAAAAAACGTAATTCTTTTAAATATGCATTTTAGAAAAAAGAACTAGTTAACAGTTGTTTTTATTTTTATTTATTTTTATTACACTTCAAGTTTTTTGTCACTAAATATTTCACAACCATGGAGAGAGGGAGGAATAAAAATTTCTTACTATGGCAAAAAACGTGAAAAATTTGCTGATACCAAACATGCAAATTAAACCTAGAATGGAGAATTGGGTGATTCAGTTTTCTTTCGTTCTTTCTTTTTTTTTTTTTTTCAAAAGCTACCTCGCCCACCCCGAAAATAAAAAAAAATTGCTATTACAGCGCCACGTACAGGTCCATTTTCTCCATCTCGGCCTATTATATTACATGGAATTATAAAATTTCGGCGAAAAATATTCATTCACTCCCCATTTAAACTGCACAGAAATCAAGACAATCGCTATCACAGCAACCCTTTTTGATGGAATATCGCTATTTTCAAATGGGACCTGACGTCCATTGTCAAAAACATATATACGATGTTTGGTCAAATTCTATTCATAACATCATAAACTTTCCGATGCTACACAAGGCCTCTGAATCTAGGAGAAAAACGCAGTGTTGAAGTCAGACACTTTACTCCGGGAAGGATTTCTGTGGCTCCGGGGGAGGGGCCATTACAGAATTTCGGGGGGGGGGGGGAAATTGCACGTTTTAAACATTAAAAGTATGAAATCTCAAACTTTTCGGAGGGGGGGGGGACATTTCATTGGAGACATATGACAATCACCCTCATACAATCACCAGACATATCACCCTCAATTCAACACTGGAAGCAGGGTATCAATTTGGGGGCCCTTTCATTTGGCAAAAGTTGTCTTAATTCTTCATACATGAAAACTGACCATAAATAAATAATTTTCAACAGTAATTTTCTTATAAACGAGAATTTTCTATTTTGCATCCAGATTTTAATACTTCGAAATGTTCTTCTATTTTCCATCTTATTTTATACCAATTAATCCTTTCAATCGCATCATCAAAGCTAGTTAAATTTTATCTAAAGTTTTGTAAAAGAGTCTTAAAATTGCTTACTAAAGTTTTTTTTTTTTTCCAAAATCTTGCTTCTTGCGCTGTATATACTGAATTTAATTCTATATGCTCATTCAAGTTTACAATATTTCCAATTTAATTATTCTTTTCTATATTTGTAAAAGTACAGTTGTTTATTTCTACACACTAATCACTTCTGTACAAGAACATCTGATAATCAGATCAAAGACATTTAAGATATATAGACTGGCAATACCCATTCTAAAGCCATCAGCCATATGAAGTAAATTGAAACACCTCAACCGCGAGGTCTGTACGTCAGATTTGAGTTGTTTACCATTAATCGCTATGGCTAAAAGCTACTTAAAAAAATAAATTTTTATTAAGGTATACGAAGTTTATGCCATTTTTTTTACATCAAGCTATTTTTTATATATCTAAATAGGCATTAAAAATATTTAATTTCCTAAAATAAAATTAAATAAGGTAATTTATTAATAATTTTTTTTAATGGTGTATTTGAGTAAGAATATATAATTTTAACATGCAATAAAGGCAAAATGTACATTGAAACGAAACAAATTGGTGGAGATTATAAGTTGAAGCGTCTGAAACCAAGAAATTTAAAAAAAAAAAGGGGGGGGGGAGAGAGAAATCTATCTAAGTTAATTAATTGATCCTTCAAAATATTCATGCATGCGTGTATGAATGTTAAAATTTAAAGATGATTCCAAATAAGTTTTGCAATAAAGTATATTTTTAATAGTTAATAAAGCTTAACAATTTCAAAAAAGTAAATAATGTAAGCAAAATCAAATAATACATACCAATAAAATAAACATACATATTTAAATATATATTCATCAGTTTTAAATTTGTAAAATATAGTTGTTATTAGTTTCAATATTTTAGATTTATGTTCGAAAATTTTATCTTGTAAGTTAAGAAAAAACAAAACTTGTTTAGAAATAAGATTTTTGTTAAAAAGATAATATATGCATATATTTGTTATTATTTTAATTATTGTTTAATCATTGCTTTTCTTTGAATCATAAACTAAACTGGAAAAAAAATTCTGGAATTAATTTTAACTGTAGAATGAAATAAACACAACACACACACATTCTAACTTCAAACGCTTCATGATTTTGAGCCAGATTACAACTAAATTTGATAATTTGTAGATTATAAGGCTCTTCGAAACACAGTTGTGTATAATAAATAATAAAGCCCTGCTAATTTGACCATTTTAAAGTAAACTTATTTTTACGATAACTTAAATATTTTTGCAATTCGCTCAAAATAAGTTTGTTTTTTGAAATGTGTCTGTTTATGAACAAATACAGAGTAAGTAGAATAAATAAAATATCTTGTGCTTGATTCTACATCCACCCAGGAGGTTAAGCACATAGATGCTATTGTCCAAAAATGTACAGTTAAAATTATACTGTGTGTGGTGTACAATTGTGAGACCTAGCAATCAACAGATAATTTCTTATTCTTCGGTAAGTACATTTTTATTTATGAGTTTACTTAAGAATGTCCTTTTTAATAAATGTTGGTATCATTGTTTCATTTATTTAGTCAGTATTATTTAAAGTGATGACAAAATAAAATTCACCAATTTGATCTGGCCATGAATTTATGGCACAAATGAGATTTATTTAAAAGCAATTACTTGATTATAAGTTGTTTAATTGAGATATGTTTTCATTATATATATTTGAACAACAAAATTATATTTATTCATAATTTTTTTAATCAATAAAATATCACTTTCTTATGAATCGCTTCATTTTAGTTTAGCTGTTAAAAAAAGATAACTGTTTTGGAATTCCTGATGCATTTATAATGTATAATGTACCTTGGAGAGAGTGGTATAAAATAAAATATTAACTGAAACACTAAGAACTTTTTATCACTGTTGTTATCTAAAACTGTACAATTAGAATATTTTTTGCAATTCCTAAATGAATATCAACATATTAATTGATAATGTAAGCCTATAATCAAGATATGTCTGGTAAGCCTACTTATGGAAGTCGAGGAGATGACTTACAAAGGTGACTTTTGGGATTCAAGGAACTCAGTTAACCAAGTCTTCTGTTGGAATTTTTATGCCAGCTGGGTACGTTCACAGCCAGAAGTGTTTATTTAATATTTCTGTCTGTAAATGTAACTTGCTAGAGCTTCAGACGTCTTCCATGTCCAAGAAAACTCTTGCTGCAAATCTTCATTTACAGTTTGTGTTGCATGGGTTATGCTTGCTTCATTCACAGTAATTCAATATGTTGATATTAAGCTCATTTAAGATTTGGAAAAATTATTTTAGTTGTACTTTTTTGCATAACAAACAGTAATAAAAAGTTTTTTGTTTTTCAGTAAATATTTTTATTTTACACCTGTATCTGAAAGTGTTATATATTAGAAATGCTGGTACTTCTCAACTATTGAGGTCTTGGTGACGAGTTACAGAGAACTGAAGCATCCCTAAAATTTCTCATGCATATTTTCTGGTAACCTATACACTGTTTCTTATACACAATTTTTTTTTTCAATATTTATATAATTTATTTAATATAAAGAAGCTATTTTTATATACAAACAGAAGTAATTTGTATGTATACATATACAGTGTGATTCATAAATATCGAAACAATAGGCTATCTCCTTAAATATTACCCCTAGGCACATACTTCCAATTGCAAAGTTTCATAAAAAAAGGTGAGAAATCTGATGAGATAAGTTGCAACTCCATGGGGGGTCTATTTGAGAAAATGCAAAAATTAATTTTTTATACGGTCCCCGTAGGATAAAATTTCCAATTAGGAAATTTTTCCTTATCCATTCCTGAATTAAACAGAAAACATTCCATCTTGATATCTGAAAAACGCAGAGAGATATGTCCGTTTTAATAATTCGTTAGGTTTCAAGGGATCAGACACAAATTGAAATGCGTGTAATCCAAGAAACAATGTTACTGTAAGGTGTCCGGGAAACATTTATTATTATTTTTATTTATTTATAGAGTTCGAATTCTGAATTTTTTGTGATGGTTAACCATATAATTTGTAAACAGAATTGCATCATAAGACTTCTTACAATATATATATATATATATATATATATATATATATATATATATATATATATATATATTAAATTAAGAGTAATTTCAAATTGTTATAACTCGAAATATTATTTGTCGAATTGATTTTTTTTCTTTTAATTAAACAGAAAAATATAAGTTTTAATTTTGATTCAGCATTTTAAAAAATATTAATTTAAAAAAATTAAAATATTCAAAATAGCAATTAAAAAAAAAAGATACAACTTATTTTAAACAAATCATATTTTCAAAAGTGAATATTTTTTTCAAATTTACCGAATTAAAATTTAAGTAAAATATTTGAAAAAGATATATTCCAAGTTTGAACCATTTATCTTTAATGGTTGAAGAATTATTTCAATTTAAAGATGAGATTTTGATAAAAAAACCTATGATGCAGAAAAATGTATTTAAAGTTTTAAACAAAGATTGGCAGCTAATAGTATCCTCTTTTTCGATCGTTTGGCTCTCGGGTACAGATATTAAATGTGTTTAACGCATACCCTAGTCTATCATACAAATCTGGTATACAGCCAAAGTTACAAAATTTAAGTTTATTAGAGATATAAATTTATTTTATGCACTTTATGTTTTAGGTCATAGATGGGTTTCGAAAACTATTTTCATGGGCGATGCACTTAATTTTATTTAATTCATTATCTAGACAGGTGTCTGTGATTTTAGATTTCTGCACAGGCCGAAATTTGTACAATAAAAAAATCTATTTTTCTTAAGATACAATTCAGATTATTTTAAAAAATACAACATACATATTTATAAGAACATTTTACGGTATATTTTAGATTACTATGTGTTCCGCATGACAATTACATAGCTGCCAAACCTCCCAGTAATCCTCCGTAATATGTAGATTAATTTGAACCAGTTAACCACTTTATAACCAGAAAATTTATTTAATGAATCTTTGACTTACTTAATTTAAAGGTTTAATGCCGAATTTATTCAACTGAATTTATTAAACGAATTCGTATTAAACCTGGGTCAAACAAACACACTTATAACGGAATATTAGTGGAAGCTTGGCATCTATTAAAAAAATTCCTGACGGCCTGGCCTACAGGCACAGGTAGATTTTGAAGACGCAGACCGTGGGGCGCCTGTTTTTAGGGAATTGCAGAAGAAATGACCTTTTTGCCATGATGCCACAGTTGGGACCGTCCACTTCGAAATCTAACTTGTTTGCAGGTGGAGCCGGCAGGGATTTGTTTGTTTTTATTTTTATTTTTATTTTTTTGCTATAAGGGTTGGTCCTATAAAAAACTTGTCAATATAAAAGTTTTAGATAATATTAAGAGGATTTATAAGAAATTTATGCCGATTTGATTTCTTGTGAATTGACGAAGTTATGAATTTTTTTCTTCTAAAACACCTCCCCCCCCCCTTTGGGGCCATTTTTAGTGATATAAAAAATCTGCCATACATAAATTTTCGGCCCTTTTCCTAGAAGTAATAATAACTTTAAACGGATTTGATACGTATCATAATAAAGAAGTTATGGGTTTCTTCTGTTTTCACAAAAAGCTCCCCCATCCCCCCCCCCCTCTTTGTTCGATTTTGCCCATTAACGAACTTGACCGATATTTTATGCCCCTTGATTTTATGTATGAGTTTGGAAGAGATTTGTGCAGAATTATGGGAGTTATCGTGTCCATAAAAAAGTGACAAATATATAGATAAAGTTTTAACTGGGGGGGGGGGGGGGTTGGGTTCTGGAGTCATAATCGGCGTACATCTGCAAATTTTTTTCAAAAAATCCAACTTAGGGTGAGAATGTAATAGGTAGTATTTCTTACGAAATCGACCTAAAAAATACACAATAGCACTTTAATGATTATTTATACTCTTAGACTATTACATTCGAAAAAAGATTTAAAAAAACAAAAACAATGTCGCTTGGAATAAATGAAAAATAGGTTTAAAAACATCATAACCTTTGAAGCTGTATAACAAAAAGTGGATTTTTGAAAATATTTCTGTGTAATTTATTAAAATATATTTCCAATGATTCCGTTTACAGGAGTTTGATTATTGCTGTTACTTTTACAAAACTTATTGCCTGTCCAACACGTCTTAAGAACAATAAAGACACAGGCCGGCACGACCCGTCCAGCGGGGGCGTGCCGGTTACGGGCCTGGCGCAAAGCTCGGTCTCAAGCAGACCTTTAGCATATTTCTCAAGCAAGTTTAACGCAAACATCTAGTATACGCTGTTATATTATATATAAAAGTTAAGGCATTGTCTTAGATCGACTTTTAATACTGTGTAAATTTATGGTCGATCCCTAACTTGCATTTCAAATGAACTGATTTCGCTTCGCTCAGAAGTATGCTTAAGTGGTGTAAGTCACAAATTTTGGATTTTAATATCTCTGTGAATTTTGCAGATATCAAGATGGAATTTTTTTTGTTTCATTCAGGAAGGGATAAGGAAAAATTTCCTAATTTGAAATTTTATCCTACGGGGACCGTATAAAAATTTAATTTTTGTATTTTCTCAAATAGACCCCCCATGGAGTTGCTACTTATCTCATCAGATTTCTCACCTTTTTTGATGAAACTTTGCAATTGGAAGTATGTGCCTAGGGGTAATATTTAAGGAGATAGCCTATTGTTTCGATATTTATGAATCACACTGTATACATGGTTCTTTTTCATTATCCCGTCGACCGTTTTTCATTAAAAAAAACTATCGCCAAACTATTATGCCAAATCCAATAAACAAATGGAAGAATGTTGACATTAGAATAATAGTGGAAAAGTACTGAAATACATTAGGAATTCTAAAATTAATAGGGATTATCTGTAACAAATGAATTTATGATTCATGAATTTAATACTTTCATTAGTAGTACATGGTGTGAATACTACCAGAAAATGTTTTAATAAATTTTATCTTTTTCTAATTCACTGTATTAATAAATAATATATATATTTATAAAGCTAGTCTACTTAAATTGAAACATTTAAAATTGTGGTACTTTTATATTAGCCGAGCACAGGTAATACATTGCCAAATGTTTCCATCTTCATAATTTTCATTGCATTCATTTCATTTAAAATACACAATTTTCACTGAAAATACATGCATTTAAAACACACATTTTACACATTTTTTTATTATACATACACATATATTACTCATTAAATGAAATATACAAAGAAGAAAAAATAATACCACAAATCAAAACATTTTATTTCAACGTCAAACTATTGGTTTTTTTTTACACATGCATAAAATAAAAGCTGCTATTGGCGAAAAAAAAAAAATGCTATTGGTGAGATTTGATTAAATTATAATTTTCTGCTATAATTAATGACCAACAGAAAGAATTTCTATTGCTGTTCATTTCTTTTCGAATATTTAATAAGTAAGATAGTAGTGTTATTTAAATCTATTTTATATTTTAAAGAAATTCTTTTACATAAGCAGTCTACTACTCATATTGAATTAATATCAGTATGTCCGAAAGGTTTAAATCAGTCGCAATAATAAAAAGATTTAACAAAAATCTGTGTCTTTGAAAGTGCACTCTGTTTTTATATGAAAAAAAAAATAATAAAACTAGAATGTAGGAAATTGTTTGTTAGAAATTTAACTGTCTTATTATGCAATTTAAAATTGTTAAACCGTTTTTGAAACTCAGAGTTATCTGAAAAAGAAAACCATATAGGTATTAGAAATTGAAAGTGGAAAACGATGTGAAAAATAACATGCTTAGTGTACATAGGTAAAAAAAATGCTTTTAAACAAAAAATTCTGAAGTCAAAATAAAAATCGTAAAAGCATGAGGCGCTAATAAAAATATTTTAAGTCCTCTAGAAAAAGCATGCAACATGGCAGCGCACACTGCAGATTAATCTAGTAACTTTAAAATAAAGGCTGTTCTTAAAAAAAAAAAAAATCATTTTTACTTTATTCCTAAATTATTGTATCTTCTAGGGATGCACCAAATATTCAGTATTCAGTCATACTACTGAATGTTTGGTTAAGATGAATATCATATTATTTGGTTAGGCTGAATATCAAACTATTCGATACGCTGAATATTCGATTTGGCCAAATATATTGATATTCAGTCCGACTGAATACTTAAAGAAAGTGTTTTTAAAAGCATTTATTTTATTATTATTATTATTTTTTTTTTGAAAACCTTAGATAATTTTTATTTTTAACTGTCAATAAATAAAGATATTAAGAAATACAATCATATTTAAATAACAGAGATTGATTTTGCTTTATTTATTTGCTGTTTGAAAAGTAACAATTAAGAAAAGTAACTGTTAATGATGTCATTCATAGGAACTAATGATCTGTAAATGCAAGTTTTTGAATATTGTTAGCTTTTTCACAACTGGGTATTTCTAAACATAATGAAAGATAATATGCAGCTTTCAGGGGTTTTAGTAAGTAACAAGACAAACAGTTTTTGTATGGGAAACCAGAATTCCAACCACTTATTAAAAAATACAGTGTATCTTACTCCATGTCGAACTTGCATTCTCATTTAAAATTGACAATAATGAAGATATTGTAAAAATATATTCAAACATAAGAAACTCTGTTTTCTGTAAAATATGACAAGAAGTGTTAAAAAGTGACACTAGTGCAGTGCAAACACTAAGCTGGACATTCCACTATTCAGAATGCAGATGACAGTACATCTAGGGTCAGGTGGGGTAAAATAGGTCAAAAAAAGCACATTTTACAATTGCACCTTTATAGGAAAAAAATATATAAATTCCACCACAGAAAAAACAGCTCAGAATATGCAAATGGACACTTCTTATTACATTTTAAGAAAAATATTTCTGAATTTATAAATTTTTGGAACTGATAAACAAGATTTAAAATGTGTTGTTTATGACTTGTTTTACCCCATAGGGTGGGGTAAAATAAGTCACACTAAAAACAGGTTCGATTGCACAATTTATTGAATACTATTTATGTAAATATGTATATAAATGTGAAAAGAATGAGGATGAACACTTATATAAAAAATACTGTCCCCTGTGATTCATTTCAGGTTCTGGAAGGACCTTAACTATTTGTGATACATCAACTTCAGATATATCATCTATTTCTGGGAACACAAAGTGAGAATTTCCACTTTGCTTTGCAAATTTTACAATGTAGGCAGGGCCGTAGCTGGAGGGGTGCCAGGGGGGGGGAGGGGGCACAGCACCCCCTGGAAATTTTTGAGCCCCCCCCCCCTACTGGAAAGTTGCCAAGGCCACCAAATGAAATTCTGTTTCAAAAATCCAAATGAAACTTTGTTCAAATATTGAACTTAGTTTGGGGGCTTTTTACAATTTTGCATAAATACTAAATTGTAGTATTTGTTTAAAAACTGCATTTAACTGCCCATTTGCACATACTAAGAATTAGCAACTTGTTGCTGATGCAAACATTGACTCTTGCATTAGTTATATAAAGAAAATTTTCATTTTGCAGTGTTTTCCATTATTAGCATAAAACAAATAATAATAAGGAACATAGTGCCTACAATTGAATATGCACTAATTTATCTTTCTATATAATACTTTGATCATATATATCTGTGTTTGTGCGTGCATGTGTCAGAGAGCGAGAAATAGTACCAGCTCCCCTCCCCCCTACATTTTCTTGAGCACCCCCTATTGTTTACATCTAGCTACAGCCCTGAATGTAGGCATCATTAATTTGTGAAAGTATGTTGCAATGAAATATTTTCTTTTTTTTTTTTTACCAAAAACTCAACTTGCACCCATTTTCCAACTTTTAAAGAATGCTCATTATCAATCTGCTCTGAATCAGAGCATGTTGTATTTTCTTCTGAAGAAAAGTTGAAATTTTCTCCTGTTTCTTTAGAGACATCTTAATTGTTTTATTTTTTCAGTGGACTTTTTCAACATGAAGTCTGTCCAGTGTTGTTGCAGTTGTGAGAATTTCACCTGTTTTTCTTTGCGGTTTTTAATTAAATTTAATTAAAATTTCAGGCTTTCACTTTTCCAATTCTTTCTCCCAACGCTTTTCAAAATTTCTCACCCAATCGGGTCCTGAAGTACTGTTTCGAAAAGGACTTGGCTTACTTGAATATTCTAAATAACTATTGACCATTCTAACAACGTCACTTCGAACAAGAGGAAAACCACACGAAGCTGTGAACTTCATGGCTCGAACAAGACATTGTTCTTCTAGTGAGGTCAATATGTATTTCGTCCTGAACCTTCATGTATTGGTGGGTTTACAACATACCTTTTAAGTGTATCAAATGGTATGTTATATTTCTTGGCTGCACTACGTAAACACCATGAAAAAATAAAAATGGAACAATTATTTTAAATTATGCCTGAAAACAGCATTTTTAATTTTGCTTCAGTCTATTTTAAAATCAGAACAAACATATTTATCACCATAAAAGTGATTTAAAAAGAAAAATTGTAATTATATACTTTGTGTATTCTAAGCCTAACCTGTTGCAAAACATGACCTATTTTACCCCACACAGGTTTTTTTGTCCTAAACTACTGGTTTTTGCAGTTATATTTTTTAAAATGTAGAAAATTAATCTTGATAAAGTACTTTATCTAATAGAATTATAAAAACATGTGAACTTATCACTAAATTTTCTGAAATCAAAAGTTTTTATGACCAACTTATGCAAGCTTCAAGCACCAAAACAGCAAATTGTTATAAACTATAACTGCAGGGTAAAAGTTGAAGCTAATTTTACATGTAAAATAATGACAAGTATCAGTATTACTATATAAAAATAACAACACAAAATTGAAAACTTATTTGTTTATTTTTTTAGAATCTTTTCAAAACTGACCTATTTTACCCCATGACTTATTTTACCCCATCTGACCCTACTGTGTCACTGATTAAAATTCAATCACTTCAATGATTCCAATACACTTTATACAAAACAAAGTTAATATGATAAAAATCTTGCTAAAATATCTTCATTATTGTTAAAGTTGTGAACAAATATTAGGGTTCTACTTCTAGAAACCTTGTATTTTTGATTGAATAAATGGATTGTGATGTTGGTTTTCTGTACAGAAAATGCTTGTCTTGGCCTCATTATTTTCCTCAAAAGTTTGTTCTAAAATTTTACAAACACCATATAAATTTCCAACCTCTGAAAATAATTGTTCACTTTATTCACTCTAGTACATTTCAAAAACTTTCTTGCTAAGTTGCCACCAACACTACTAATGGTGGCTAAGTTGCCACCATTTGAATGTTTTTTTATTATTATTATTTACTCGCTTCTTGTCAAATAAATACTATATGACTGTATAATATTCCTTCAAAATTTATTTTTGGTTTTAATGTATCTGTTTTAGAATATAAGTAAATTTTATTCATATATTTTAGTTCACAGAAGAAGTCATAAGTTGAAATTTTTATTAATGAAAAGAGTTAAGACTAATCCTTCTTAAATAATTGATTTTTTTTTTTTTTTTTTTTTTTTTTTTTTTGTAAAGTTTAATTGTGAAAAGGTTTTTTTCATGAAAATTGTCTTTGTGCTAAATATGAAAATTATTTTGAAATTTAACTTTTTAAAACTTTTAAACCATGAAATATAGAAGTATTCAGTCAGTCGAATATTCGGTATTTTGCCAAAGTCACTATCCGGTGTATCCCTAGATCTTCTTATTACATTTTCTTAGTAAATGTATATTTTGCTTAATTTATGGGTTACTATTTTTTCTTATGGTTGCATATAAATTTTGTTTTGCTGCAGATTAACACAGAAAAATCTGCTACTGGGACTCAGTAAATTGGAATTTTAATCACATTCATAATATATTTTAATTTATCATGAATTATAGCTTTTCATAATAATAGCTTTAATCATCAATAATAGCTTTTCATTACATTGGTTCTAATGTGTCACATTTACTGGGGACAAGTCATAAAACAAAATTTTTCATTTTATGAGTAACGATAATTCCAAACTCCTGCCCAATGAGGATCCTGGTTGCACCACTGTTATAGTTCATCACTATTATTACTACTTATTTATATTACTGCAAATGTTACTTTACACTTTTGTAACGGACAAATACTTACTGTTGAGTTTGAGTCAAGTGGTAATAGATTAAAATACAAAACCATGCCTGAAAATTAGTTATTTAAAAAAATAAATGTTTTTTCAATTTATAAACAATATTTCTCAAGCTGTGTAAAAGAAGGTTAAACCTGATAACACAAATAAACAATGTACTTAAGAAAAAAGAACTGACAGTCAATAAAATTAGCAAATATAGCCTTTATAATACGGATGCCTTCTTACATGCAAAATAAATTTCTTGTTGATCAGTGTAGAGACTTATTATAAATCTTTCAGGGGTCGATGCAGGTTTTTTATCTTGGGGCCCATTTTGTGAAATGTAAAGGTTATTTTTGTGAAAAAGAACATTTTGTAACAAAGGATGAAATCTAGTTAATCAAATTCGAACCAAGCATTTATAAACAAACTTTTTAAATTCCTTTTGCTAAAGTTTCCCTCTTTGGTGATATTGTTTGTTTACAAATTACCCATTTTAAAACATCACAAAATAATAAATAGTAAGTTTTTATGGAATAGAATTTTGTGAAGGGGCCCATTTTATCAAATTGATTTTTGTGAAGGGCTCCATTTTATTAAACTGAATTTTGTGAAGGATCCCATTTTATCAAACTGAATTCTATGAAGGGGCCCATTTTATTAAATAGATTTTTGTGAAGGGGCCCTAAATAGGCCCCAAATTTGTCCTGGATCGACCCCTGTCTTTGTAATTTTATTCTTTCAAGATTTTCTTTTTCAGTGAATAAGTGATTTTTTAGTATGTATTTAAATAAAACATACAATTTTGCATTCATCAAAATTATGAATGCTCTACAGTTAAGTTCTAAAAAGGCAAAATAAAATTCATATTGTAATATTTGCTCATAAAAATATATGATAAAATAATGTATTCTTGATTTCGAAGCATCAAAATGTCACAATGGATAAATACCCAAAACATGATCAGCAAGGTCTCAAATTCCCTTCACTAATGTTAAACATATAAGCCTATAATGCATTCATATTTTTTAAATATCTCCTCCTCTTTTTTTTCTGTGTGCTGCTCTTAAAAGATGCCTGTTTTATATAGTTGTCAAAATATTTCTAAAATTTATACTTAATTTATAATTTTATGTGTTAAAATTAATCATTAATAGCTGTGAGTAAGATCTTAACACTTCAAATAATTAAGTCTGGCTAAGCATGAAATAAAATTTCTGTATTTTTATGATTTTGAAGTAAATTATTAATATATCTTTATAAGACGAGTTTCATTGAATAATTCAAGAGAAAAAAATCTCATCATTATTATGCATATTTAGTTATGCATGACCAGAAAAACACAAAATTCTAAAATCTGCACAACCTCTGCAGATTTGAGGGTGTATGTAGGAGTGGGAAACTTTCAGAAAATCTTACCAGCCAGGAAGAAGCAACATACAGTTGAAAATTGTTATGACAGAATTTATGCAACTGCAAAAATAATTCCTTACTACAATAATGCATTTTCATATTTTTTTTTTTCAAATAAAATTAAGAAACATATACAATAGAGGAAAGTTTAGTATAAGGTTAGAACTTAGTTACCATAGTGACATTGCAGTAATTTGAAGAGTTGCAAAATACAACTAACAAGTAAAATCAAATCTATAGCCTGCAGTTTTTAAAAGACTTCTAAAAGATTCACTCGCCTCGTCAGAAAAGCCACTCACTAGAGGCAAGTAAAATGATGTAATTCCACAACCCTGCATATATATATTATTTTATTATTATTATTTTTTATATACAAATTACTTATGTTTGTATATAAAAAAAATGGTACTTCTCCATTATTCCATCGACCACTTTTCATGAAAAAAAAATTATTACCAAACTGTAATGAAAAATAAACAAATAGAAGAATGTTGCCATTGTACTATCAAAATAAATAAATAAATAAAATAAAAAAAAAAATTCGGAAAAGCCCCACTTACCAAAGTGTCAACTATCAGTAAGTTTAAACAACAACAACAAAAATTACAATATATTAATGAAAATAGAAAAAAAAAAAAAACTTGGATATTTATTTATTTACATTATTTTTCTTAATTATCCTTCTCGGCTGGTGAATAAACGTTTTTAACATCAGTTGAAATTGATCTATTGCACTTAAATATGCAATGCAACATTTTATCAATGCATTTTTTCTCTTTTAATATCATGGCACAGCAGTTTAAGGATGCAATTGTTATTTTAATTAACGAAATAACTAATAAATTGGTAAAACATAATAAAAAATACAGGTAAATGTTGAATTAAAAACCACTTGTTGACATAACAAATACATGTAATGCTTCTAACATCAAGTGAATGGGACTGCATTTTTGGCGTTAAATCCTATATTTTGGCGATAACTTTTTTATGAAAAGTGGTCGACGGGATAATGGAGAAGTACCAAAAAAATAAATGACTTTTTTATATTAAATAAATTGTATAAATACCGAAAAAAATCTTGTATAAAAGAAACAGTGAATAGGTTGCCAGAAAATATGGATGTTAAATTTCCTTCTCTCGCCAAGTTAGTCGAGAAGTGCCAGCATTTCTAATATATATCACTTTCACATGCAAATATAAAATAAAAATATTTACTGAAAAACAAAGAACTGTTTATTACTGTTGTTATGCAAAAAAGTACAGGTAAAATAATTTTTCCAAATCTTAAATGAACTTAATATCCACATATTGAATTACTGTGAAGCATATCCATCGACACAAACTGTAAATGGAGATCTGCAGCATGAGTTTTCTTGGACGTGGAAGACATCTGAAGCTCTAGCAAGTTACATTTACAGACAGAAATATTAAATAAACACTTCTGACTGTGAATGTACCCAGCTGGCATAAAAATTCCAACAAAAGACTTGGTTATGGAGTTCCTTGAATCCCTAAAGTCAGCTTTGTAAGTCATCTCCTCGACTTCCATAAGTAGGCAGACCAGAGATATCTTAATTATTTATAGCTTACATTGTCAGTTAATGTGTTAATATTCATTTAGGACTTGCAAAAATTATTCTAATTGTACTGTTTTAGATAACAACAGTAATAAAAAGTTCTTGGTGTTTCAGTAAATATTTATATTTTATACCACACTCTGAAGGTATATTAGAAATGCATTAGGAATTCAAAAACAGTTATCTACTGTAACAGCTAAATTAAAATGAAGCGATTCATAAGAAAGTGATATTTTTATTGATTAAAAAAGTTATGAATAACTACATTATGAATAAATATAATTTTGCTGTTCAAACTAAAAAAAAAATTACTTTCTTAGTTTTATATAACATCGAGAGCTAATATCTCAGTATTTTATATGATAATGAAACATATTTCAACTAAACAACTTATAATCAAGTAAGCAACTACTTTTAATTAAATCCCATTTGTGCCATAAATCCATGGCCAAATCAAATTGATGAATTTCAGTTTGTTCTCACTATAAATAACACTGACTAAATAAACGAAACAATGATACCAACATTTATGAAAAAGGACATTCTTAAGTATATTCATAAAAAAATTGACTTACCGATGGATAGAGCCCGCGGAAGATGAGCCCAGTAGCTGGTTCCTCCCTACCTGTCTATGATAGGACTCCGCGGGACAGCAAGGGCCGTAGAGATGCCGGACATATGGTGGATGACCCGACTCCCTTTTGGGTGCTCGGCGATGAAGCCGTTCAGGTGTCATGTGGGGAAGTTTCCTTTGATGGTGGGAACTTCCGCCGGATCGTAACGACCTCTGTCGTCAACACCAGGGCAAAGATGAAGAGGCCTCGCTGGAATGCGACCCCTCTGAATCGGTCGGAGCGCCACGGCGAGACAAAGCCGCTGGCGCGTTAAAAGTTCCACAGAACTTTGGCACGACGAGGAGAAGGGCTCGCTCGGCGCCGTGAGGGCGCCGGTGGCGCTTGTTAGTTTTACCGATGGATAGATAAAGTTTTATTTATGTATTGATTGCTGTTTCTTCAATTGTATGCAACACACATATATAACAATTGCGATTTCGTCTTAATAACAAACTAATACCACAATAAAGTATTAAATTAAATAGAATACCTTTAAATTTAATAACCATTTAAAAAAACTTTTAGAAAAAATCTCGAATAAAGAAATTATAGCACAGCACATCTAACCACACATAATATACTGTACGAGGAAATGTCAACAATCTGGCGTACGTCAGCTGTGATCAAAAATCCTCAGTTAAACTGACAGTTTTGCCAGTCTATGTATCTTAAATGTTTTTGAATCAGATAAACCCAGCATGTAACTGTATCTATTTACCGTCCACTAAATTCCCTTTCTCTTTTCTGAAAACTACATGCAACTATTTATCTTCCTGAGAGCAACACTAAAATACTATCCATACCCCGAACCTCAGATTTAAATTACCATTCCCTCAACACATAGCCTCAGATTTAAGCAGCATAACAGCGAGCAAGAGTGAGGCACTAATTTATTCTTCACTCAACTGTAATTCTTGTGTGTAAACTAGAGATGAGTAAATGTCTCTTTTTTCGGTGCCCCATCCCGAAAATTTTTGAGCGATCAGTGCCATTGCCACCGTAACCAGCTTCCCTCTACGTGGCAATATCAGTGCCCTAGCCGAACATCAAACGCAGTTGTCAAATAAAGTAAGTAGTTGAAACTCGTTAATAACATTTTAAAATTGATGGGATCGGGGCAAGAGGGTGCTCAGCCACATTTTTGAACTTCTGTGATACTTCAATTTGAAAATTTGATAAAATATTTAAATCAAGATATATATTATGAAGTTTTTCGCCAATGCCATAATAATACTTGAGATATTCTGAGTAACAATATGGCATTACTTTAATGATATTACTTTTACGTTTTTTGAAAATTAGCTATCTTCATTGGGGGCATAAACATCTGAGGCCAAAACGAAACCTGGGACATATGCTGCCATCAAGTGACATTAGAAACAAATTATATATAGGATATTTTAATTACACTATTAAGCAACAGTTTACTGTCTTAGATTTATTTCACCAAAAATGTGGCTTGGCACTTTCTTGTCTCGACCCCCTCACCTCACTTGTTTCATGTAGCGCGGCTCATGAGAGGAGGCAAAGAAGGCTAATCCTCCTTTTAAGATTTGTTTAAAATAAACAAAAACAAATTAAATTAGCTCTAATATAAAGGAAATTTGCGATCACAATTTCAAACAGTTCATCAGTATAATACTTTCAATTTTTTTTATCAATATAAGAATTAGGGACTCGAGCGAGAATTTCACACCAGAATTTCAAATCAATTCTGATATTTTTTAGATACAGGATTAAAATTCTAAAGAAAAATTAAGGATAAAAATATCTGCAAACAACATTAGTCAAGACAGAATAACATCTCTGTTATTTCACCAAAGTTACAGTAAAAATTGATCGAAGATAGCAAAGGTACGTGCGAGAAAATACTTCACAATCATGTTTTAAGTACATTAGAGGATGACGTCGTCCGCTTCGGGAAACACACAGCATAAAAATCTTCGGATAAGTAAAAGAAAAAAAAAAAAGAAAAAAAAGGTTTAAATAATTTTGAAAATAAATTAAGTAATATCTTTGATTAAGTTAAATTTCAAATATTATATAAAACAAATTATTATTATTAAACAATCGAAATTATTGACGATTTTTTAAGTATCTCTACTATAACATGAGTATTTAAATATTGCGGAGCATCGGATGGATAAGAATGTAAACAAATAATAACCAAATGTCATTCTGTAATTATTAGAATAAAAATACGTTTAAAGAATTCGCACTAATTAAAAAGAACTAAAAATATAAGAATATGCCGCATATCATAAAAACTAAATAATAAAAAATATTAATGAAAGCTGCAGAAACATATATTTCTAATTTCAACCAACTATATTATTTTCTACAACGAAAATACCTACGCAAATTTATTTTTGCAAAGAGATTAAGCATGTACAAAATAATATATATATATACAAAAATAATGAACTTAATTGAGATTAAATTGGATTTCACAAAACAAATTAATGAGCATTGTCTGAAAACAGTCTTACCGAAATATCACCACGTGCAGCACATATCAGTGCGAGGTAATCTTTTACATTTTCTTGGAACTCTTTGAAAAGTGTTGTGATGCGCGCGCTCGAAGATGTCACGTTTAGAACTACAATTACGACAGTTCTTCCGTACAGAAAGAAGTCTTTGCTTTTCCGTGTACTTAGCTTTACCCTACCCAACGTAACACTACTTTACAATTTAGTCATAATCCGACAACTTGTATTGTCATATTTGCAAGAGTAATCAAAGAATGAATGTAAAGTAATGATTAAAAGCCAGATCATCAGAAAATTAAATTAAATATTGCTGTGTTATCTATTTGGTGTGAGTTTTATATTTTTATGATCATCAACTAATTTTAATATTGTTGTTTAATATAAGTTAATTCAATAGTTAGCGAGAAATCCACGTTAACATTGTACATTTAACAAAATTAATATGGAATTCAGATTATGATCATTATAGGAAAACACTGAAATCAGTTATTTAATTAGTCTATTTTGAATGCAGGAAAAATGTACTTTAGTAAGTCTATATATTTTTGTTTTATTAAATAGATGAAATTTCAAAATAAAAAGAAAGCAATATTATATAATAAACATACATCTAATTCTGTTTCAAACGACTATATTATTGTTTTACGGCCAATGAATATTGATACTTTTTAATATAGTAATCTTCGCTTTATTTAATCCGTAAAATCTTGGATTAAATAGGGCGAAGATGACTAGAATAATAGTGTTGTACAATGTCCGCAAACCATTAAAAAAGCGTATAGATTTTTTAACATAGAATTAAGTGTATCATAAAAAGAGGGCAACAGATGTTACGAGAATGAAAATGGGGATTAATATAAGATCAGCATTTTCATTCTGTATATTTGAACTTGGTAGAAATTCAGCTGATTTTATAGGTATACGAAAAAAGGGTGCGTTCATCGGATTGGCGCGTTTATAAACATGAATACAATAATTCATAAATAAATTGTAAACACAGGAGAGGCAAAAAAAAAGATTAGCATGTGTTAACCGTATCATGAAAATATTGCCCTTACCATAGCATGCAGCAGTAAAAGCGTACATAAAAACTTTAGTCCCTTAAGATTCAAAACGTAGAAGCTATTTGGAGGATTGGGTAAACTCATTGACTAGAAATATGAATGGACAGCGGACTAGCAACCCTTTCTTGAAGAAAACATGTCCTTTCCTCCAGCAGGTGTGGAGGAAGAATATTCTGCCAAACAGGTTTTTTTTCGCGCCAAACTGTCACGGAAATTCCACAGCTCCCGAGAAGAAACAGATTTTTCACTTGCGTTTGAGTTTGTCAAGTTTGAGAAAAAGATTACCGCCAGAAAGCGGCATCCTTTCGCCTATTTTTGGCGATGAAAGGGGAAAGATATATTCTTCAAGTCTGTCGGAAGAAAAGAAAGGAGTCCGCTGTCCATTTATATTTCAAGCAATGGGTAAACTCAATATGCTTCTCTCTTTCTCTGCGAACAAATTGACATATAGCAAAAATTAGCTGTTTCGTGGAAAACTACACGTATGAAACTTTTTCTGTAGCAAGACGCGCATAAGTCAGATCTATTAGTGCAATAAAACGCAAAATGAATTTTTCGGAGTTGTGTCTCTTTTCTTGCGTGTTAGCGATATATTTTGTATCGAGTGCTTTAGATCAGAATTTTAATATTTTTTTGGACAAGTTCCAACCATTGTCGTACGTATTACATAAAAAAAGATGTTTTCATGAGTTCGATTTAGTGTTGAACACTGACAAATAAAATAGATCGGAAGAGCAATAAAAGGAGTATATATAAGTGTGGAAAGAAATGTATGAAGTTTAAACTAAGTCAGGCAAGTGTTTGCAAAACTATCTTTGCCCTTTTTATTTATTTATTTATTTTTATAATGCATACACACGGTTTTAATTTTAATAATAACAAATCAAACAACCTATTCTATTCAAAACACTTTAATTCCAATTCCACTTCCAAGGTCTGAAAGAATGATAAAATTAAAAATTCCAATCAGAAATTTGATATTTTGAGGAACTCAAATATCAGTAAAGTTAAGTTAGTTGTTAATTTATTAATAAGGGAGTAAAAATGAATAAAGATTTATTTTGAAAATTTCCAACAAATAAGTTGCCAGAACATATGAACGAATGATACACTTGAATGAACTGAACACATATAGGAATAATAGTACTAAAGCTCCGATTAAATGGGATTACATACATGCATGTGTACATATCTATATATTTTGGGCTATATTATTTAGATATGCATAAACATTTATAAATTTCATTATTAGAGTACATTTCAATTACTTTTTCTTTCTTTTCGTAGCAGGGCCTGATTATCCAAAATGCACGCGAAGCACATGATTTCCCTCTAAAATTTCATAGGGTCCCAAAAATGACTATGAGGAGAGCCCTCTAATTTCCATTTTCATGTTTTTTTTAAATTAATTAATTAATTTTAATTTATTTTTTTAAAGAAAATTTGCTTATTTCAAGAGGAAATCCTCGCACTACTTCACGAAACTTATTTGACAGGGAAATATGAATGTCATCAATAGTATTAATTAATTATATAGCATCCTGATGTGCCTGTTAGAAATCACTCGGAAAATCGATCAAACAGCTATATGTAATAAATGTATCTATTGTACATACAGGGGGCATAAAAAAGATATTTAATGAAATATGTGTGACCTCGGCTAAGATACTACCTAGAATAATATTAGTATCATTGATCAGTTTTCATGAGTGAAGAATGAAGAAAACTTTTGCCAAATGGAAAGGGGCCCCAAATTGTTACCGTGCTTCCACTAGATTCAGAAGTTAATCAAACCCTGTGTATATGGCTGAACGTCTCATACAAACGTCACATTTAAATGCCGCTGTTTCTGTTTTATAAAATTAAAATAATAAAATAATGGATTCATAAATTAAATAATGGAATTATTCCCATTTATTTATTCTTAATTATCTGTTTTCATTTCCGTATTTAAAAATGGTGTTTTTCTGTCTATAACTCGATAAAAAACAATAGCATTGGCCAATTTCAGTGGCGTTCTCTTACAAACAGCTACGTAACTAAAAAGCGGTAGACAACATACTACACATCATTTCGGAATAATATTACTATAACACTTTTGGCGTTTTGTATGGGTATAAGTCATGACATGTAATTACCGCAGCCATATATTTTAACAGTTGCTTTCATGAAGTCAATAAAGTTTTGTAAATAACATGTGAACACGGGATCTCATTTTATATGTTTTATATTTTATTTTATTTTTTAGAAAAACATTTCTCACTTAGAGTGCAATAAAAAAAAGTATTAATTTTAAAATAATATTTTCTAAAATTCCTATTAAAATCGAAAATATTTCAATATTAGCAATAAAAATAAGTCCGTTTTTAAGTTATTAAAAAGCAGCTAAATATGATTAAATATTTATAGGAAAGTTCCAAAAACTAACACGCCAGAACATAGGAATGAGGGATACCCTCACAAGGAATGACTGAACATATATAAGGATAATATTAATATAACACTTTTGGGGTTCAATATATGTATGAGTCATGACATGTAATTACCGTACTATACATTTTGTAACTAACTAAATAACTATAACTATATATATATAACTATACATTAGTAACTACACGGTAGTTTTATAACTATATATTTTGTTCAGTTATACAACATACACTCACCTCATTTGTGCCATACATCCTCGCAATTTGTCCTTACACTTCTAATTTCATTTTCAAAGTTGCCAACTGTGATATCCCTAAATAGATTTTTCTAAAATATTGAACATGTAATTTTCCGTGTTTCAATGCGATGTGTATTTCTCGAATTATTCGACCGTTTCCAGACTTTTCAATGGAAAGGATTCTCACTGCATTTTACTCGATTAAAGCGCCATCTACGATTTTCCGAAGAAAATGTTAAATACAAAAGTTACGAATTTTTTCCAGTAGAATCCAAATCTGCAATAAAAATAGGTTGGTTATCGTTTAAGATTTAAAAGTTGCCCCCCATTTTCCTCCAGATGACAGAGTTGGGAGGGAACTTTGATATCCCTAAATAGATTTTTCAAGAATATTTAACATGTATTTTTCCATTTTTCAATTCGATGTATATTTTTTGAGTTATTCGATTGTGCCAGACTTTTCAATGGAAACGATTATCATTGCATTTTACTCGATTACAGCGCCCTCTACGAATTTCAGAAGAAAATGTAAAGTACAAAAGTTGCTCATTTCTTCCCGTAGAATCCAAATCTGCAATAAAAAAAAGGTATGGGGTATCATTTGAAATTTCAAAGTTGCCCCAATTTCCACAAAGGGCAGAGTTTGGAGGACAACTTTGATATCCCTAAATAGATTTTTCAAAAATATTGAATACATATTTTCTGTTTTTCAATCCGATGTATATTTCTCGAGCTATTCGACTGTTTCCAGATTTTTCGGACACAATGTATATAATGATGAATATAATATATATATATATGTTTGTAAAGGAATTCATATTGTCTTAGTGTTTTATATATAGTAGTTTCGGTAATGATTCCTATCGGTAATAATATTTATTATTCTAATTTACTTAAAAATTGTATCGCATTGTTGATTTGTGGAAGTATTGTATTTTATTTAAAGTATATATATATATATATATATATATATATTCTACAGAGCGAAAATTAATGCCGTTAATTTTACTATATTGGAATTTTATGGAAAATACTTCTATTTATCACAATAGTAAACGTCATTACGCTATATTTTTAATCAGTTTCGAATCATTTTAAATCATTGTCTCTGAAATCTAGTAACTAATAATAATAATAATTGAAAATACAATTGTCACCTCGATTAAAATAACAATAAAAAATTTTGAACAATAAAAAATCAAAATTCTTATTCTATAAGAATATAAACAACGTTAAAGCCCAATTACTGATAAAATCTCGATTGATAGGATACTGATTAATAAGATCTTTTTGGGTCATCTGAGAGACTACTTGTGTTTCTTGTAGTCGATAAATTTTTAAATCTGGCAGAGTAAGCTTCTTTTTGTTGATGTTTTTTTTCTTTTTTGGGTTGTAAAATGTAAAAATAAAATCAGTGTTCAACAAAATAACATTTTAAAATATCATCTATGCCAGATGTTTTAATCCACTGTGCCCCGCAAATCAGTGTGTCATGTGAATATTCTAGCCGTGCCGGAGAATTTTTAAACTGCGTTTATATACAATTTAAAAAAAAAAAAAATTGCGACAAAATAGCAGATATTATTCCCCTTGACTTTCTTTTCCAAATGTTCTGTGATCGTCAACAAAAGAAAGAAGAGTCTCAATAAAACAAAGAGGCGGAGATAAGCATGTCAGGGATCTCATCCACTCACCTATAGACAGGGCCGGAGCAATATCACGCGGGACCCTGCAAATCACTTAGGGGGGGGGGGGGGCTCAAAGTCTCTGACTGCAATAGTCGACTAATAAAAATAATTTTTAAAAATTGTGTATATCATAGATTAACTTATAATATAGAGAGTAAAATTCATGAAAAATAGCATGTAAATTCTTTCACATGTAATGTGTATAATTATTTTTAATTTCTAAAAATATTCTATCCTTTACAATATTCTAAATATTTATTTTGCGTTTATGGTGAATTTCATGATCCTCACATCTATACATTCGGGATAGTTATGTCAATTTGGGAGTAAGAAAAAATATTTAAAGACAAATTTAGAGCAATAACTTAATTATTTTACCTAGCGTAACGTTGTTTCGAATTGTATAGAGAGGCTCGTGTCCCTTAACAATACTGCAACTAGTGCTGAGTCCTGTGCAGCCGTCCCTTTTGCATAATGGCTGAGCTCGCCGTGCCTCTAGACAAGCGACAGAAGGCTGAAAAATCAAAGAGAGCGAATGACCACAACAGATGTTCCGATCAGGAAAACCCTACTCTGTTCGGAATTTTAAAAGACGATTAATGAAATTATTGTATTTTGTTTCTCTTGCAGAGATGTTTTTAAATACTGAAAAGAAAAAAAAAAATATTATTCAATAGAATTGGATGGAGTTGTGTAATCAGTTCTTAACTCACTTCCTGATATGCCAGTATTATAAAAAAAATATGTTCAAAGGCGTGTTTCTAATGCTAACACAATATCTTATTATTTTTAGAAATCATTTCTTTGGTAAAAAAAAAAAAAAAAAAAAAAAAAATTCTTCTTTAGAAAAATGTGCGTGAACTTTATGAGTTTGACATTCTTCATTCTAAATATATCATCGAAATAACTCCATCGCGTACCGTTTTTCCGAGAAATATTTGAAATAGTTTTAAAATTACAGTGTTAAATGAAATATTACTACATTTATTAACCATGTTACAAAACAGTAAAAACAAGAAAAATGATTATTTTTGTTACCTTGGTTAAAAAAATGAATAAAGTCTAACATGAGAAAGTAATTTACTTTGACATTTTTCTCTCGATTGTTTTTTCTTTCTGTGTATGTGTGTCTCCCGTACACGCGTCCAGCAGTTATCTGCTAAAATATTTTATTTAGACTTGCCGCTCTATCTCTTCCCCATTTCAGCTACATACTTGTGGAACATTTCTCAATGTTCGTCAGAAAAAGTTCCTATATTATCCGGAAAAATGTCGAATAGAGAATGTAAGAAGTGGAGATTCAGAGACATATTGCGCCTCAAATGCTAAATGAAGGCAGTAGACCGTCCACAATTTCAATATAATTTTGAGTCTTTCTGTTTGGCAAACAATTTTTACATACTTTTTCAAATGTTCTTTGCATGGTACTTACTCGACAGCACTGAGTTTATTTTATGAAATAGGTCAATACAATTTAAAACAATAAAATTCAATGCAATACAATACAATACAATACAATACAATACAATTTTGGGATAGGTCCAACAAAAATGGTCCAACAAAAATAGGTCCAACAAAAATGCCTTCTTTTATATTGGCCTCGCTCATGACTGGAAATTTGTATATCAAATATTTAGATTCTTCATCGTCTTTATTCACCGCTTTAACAAACTGTTTCATATGGAGAGTAGGTAAACATATTTTTGTCTTGTCAACAAATTCCTTGTGTGCAACATTTTTCGTACCAGGTTAGTATTTTAGGTAGCTTTCAATACAAAAAAGTATAAAGCTACCTATTGCAGCCGTTCGGAGGAAAGCAGTTCCGGAAAATTTCGATATATTTTCACCGATCATGACCCCCAGACCCCAAAACCACCCTCCGTCCAAATGTTGATTTATATATATAGATATATCCATATATATATATATATATATATATATATCTGACCTATGTCATACGATAACGCCCGTATTTATGAATCGATTTTGATGAAACTAATTGTGTGTATTAAGGTCACTAATGTCTCGACCGAGTTCGTTGGCCAGCTTGGTCCGCCATCTTGTTTCAAGATGGCGGCCACTTAAAAATTTAAATTAACTTAAAATCTAAAATAACTATACAAAAAAGTTAAAAATTCAAATTTATTTTTTAATTACGTGTTAGGCCTTGATACAAGGATTCCAGAGCTTTTTTTGGTTTACCTCTATCTTAAAAAATGGCTGAGATAGAGCAGTTTGAAATTCTAGGGTGGCTGACATTTTGAAACAAAACAGCACATTAACGCGATTACTCGCAAATTATTTTCTTTCATTGTTGTAATAATTTTCTCAATCATACGCATAAAACTATATATTCATATCCGTTAGCGCCAAAATTGGCGACATTTGGCGAAATATCGCGAAATTTGGCGATCAAAATAAGTCTTCATAAATGAAGCCAATTTGGCTATTGCTCAATAATTTGACGAATTTCTTATTCAAATTCAGTATTAACGAATCTTTTGTAAACGTTTCTTTGCATTTTAGCTTGCTGTTTTCGTGTAACATTAGCTAAAATTTTAAAACGTAGATATAGGAAAGCTACCTTTTCCTCCCGGTACAGGCCGGAAGGACTTTTTTTCTCACAGTGACCATGTATTCAAGCAGATGTACTTATCTATTGCTCGACTGTCCCATTCACATAAAAACAATTACATTTTATGAAACCTTGTTGTAACTCAGTTAGCAATGCTACTTATTTATTTATTAAATTAAACAGTAGACTCTGTGTGTACCTCTCAATAGTGAAGCTGCAAAAATTTCCCCAGTGAGTAAAATATAAAGTGTCATTTGAGATCGCAAAATCAGATCGATGAATTGCAAAAGACAGTGTAAATATTCTTCAAAAGAGGGTGGAAAAAAACAAAGCACAGAAAAATTCCAAATTAAAGGAATATGACACGTTCACTAATCTTGCTTTATCACGTTCTTGCTTTAGCAAGAGGACACTATTTTAATTTTAAAGACAACTCTCCCACAATAAATAAATAAATAAGTAACACTTAAAAAAATGGTACGTTATGAAGCAAGTTGATTGCGATATTTGAAGATTGTACCGTTAAATCTTTCCGAAACAATCATTATTTTTACACGAAGGATTTTGATGCTGACCAGAGTTACCTATGTTTTGTTACTTTTATGTTCTAAATATTTTTAATTACTTTTGCAAGGTTAAAATGTTGTATTTTAACATCAGAGTAAAAATTTTTCAAAATCGGAGTTGTTGAGTCACAAAGGGTTAATTGTTAAAACTGAACCTTAAGTTAAACCCTTTGAATACGGTTCGAGACATACAGGGTGATTCATAAAAGATGGGCAGAACTTTAAGGGGTTATAGTACACTTAAAGACAAATAATATTAAATAGGAGACTAAGGGTCCCAGACGTATTTCCGAAATTTCAAATGATTATAAAACATGGAAAAATTGGTCGATTCGTTTGCGGTTTTTGCAAAAAATTTTCTTTATGCCAGTATTTTCTTGAAATAAAATTTTAAAGTTCAATTTCAAAAAATGCCGATAGGGGGCGCTTTAGACTTTGGAGTAACAAACAACTATTTTTTAACGCTATTTTTTGTATTTCTTTAAATGATTTCGAAAGCTTAGACTTAAACTTAAATTTTGATCTAAAAATCTGAGTCCTAACGAGTAGTTAAGTAGCGTAAACTGAAATTTGAAATTTGAAACCCTTCTCCCCCCAGAACAAAAATCAGTTATTCCCGATCTTTGTGTCGTAGATTAGGCTCTAACTACTGCCGCGTTTTGCTAAAATTATTCTTTATGTCAGTATTTTCTTGAAAATAAATTTTAAAGAAAATTTTCAAAAAATTCCGATAGAGGGCGCTTTAGACTTTGGAGTAACGAACAACTATTTTATACCGTTATTTTTTGTGTCTCATTAAATGCTTTCTAAAGCTTAGACTTAAACTTAAATTTTCAGCTCAAAATCTGAATCGCTGAGCGTGGTTCAGTAGCGAGGGGAGGGGGTTCAAATTTCAACTTCTGAACATAGTTCAGTTTGCACTACTTAACCATGCCCAACGATTCTGTGCTGTGATACGAGGCAAAAATACAACTTTCGTCAAGGACTGCATAGTCGGAATTCACTCATAAAGGCACTGGCACAGTTGGAAACGTCGCTCATGCAAACGTTAAAGCTCCATTCCTGACGCTAGTCACCGGGTGAAGAAGGAAACAGAAAGTATGCAAATGTCAAATGGGGAAGAAGAAGAACACGTATGCAAAATTTCGACACGATTCAGGCATAAAAACCACTGAACGGTGAGTCAAGTGTAAGTCGCTGTAGTAATGAATCGGAAGATGGTGCCCTTCACGAATAAGGAAAAGGCTGAGAGGCATTTAATTTACGGAGCGGCAGATGGAAATGGTGCAGAGGCACAACGAATGTACGGAGAGCGATTTCCTAACAGGCGGTTGCCTAACCGCAAAACTTTCGAGCGCTTGCACAGACAGTTGTGTGAGACGGGATCATTTCTCGCTTCCCGGTCGAATGCAGGTCGTGCAAAAAAGGACGAATCAGTAGTTGTTGCAGAAGCCATTCTGGATGTAGTAGCGGCGCAGCCAAGTACAAGTACACGAACAGTGGCTAGCCAGGTGGATACCTCACAGTCCACGACTTGGAGGGTACTGAAGGATGAACATTTGCTCCCGTTTCATGTGCAACGAGTCCAGAAACTGTCTCCAGGGGATTATCCAAATCGTATTGAATTCGCCCGCTGGTTTCTGCAGCAGAACGCGCTAAATCCACATTTTGGACGAACTGTGCTTTTCACCGATGAATGTACCTTCACACGTGAAGGTACATTTAACACACACAATGCACATGTATGGGCGGATGTCAATCCACATGCTACGTATCCACATGCTCATCAGAGACGCTTTTCCATCAATGTTTGGGCAGGAATCCTCGGAGACCACCTAATCGGACCGTACCTTCTTCCTGATCGCCTCAACGGTAAAACATACCTCACATTTCTGCAACATGTGCTGCCAGACCTGTTAAACGTTGTTCCTCCACGCATCCGGCGGGTCATGTGGTTCCAGCACGATGGAGCGCCAGCCCATTACGTACGAGACGTCCGCAACTATCTGGACATCACATTTCCGAACAGATGGATTGGTCGAGGTGGTCCTGTTGCTTGGCCTGCTCGCTCGCCAGATCTTTCACCCCTCGATTTCTTTTTTTGGGGACGATTGAAGGCTCTTATGTATGAGACACCCATTGAATCCCCCGAGGAACTGGTCGCCAGACTTTCCGCCGCTGTAGGGGAAGTGCTCGAAAAGCCTGATGTTTTCGCGAATGTTCGCCGTTCCATTCGTCGCCGTTGTTCTGCGTGCATAACCTCTGGTGGTCACAATTTTGAACATTTATTGTGATTACATGTTAATAAATATGCTTTGGTAACATAATCCTAATTTGTGTCTTTTTACCTCGTATCACAGCACACAATGTGTGGACATGGTAAACTGAACTGTGCTCAGGAGTAGAAATTTCAAACCCCTCTCCCCAGAAACTTAACCACGTCTAACGATTCAGATTTTGGGCTGAAAATTTAAGTCTAAGCTTTAGAAAGCATTTAATGAGACACAAAAAATAACGGTATAAAATAGTTGTTCGTTACTCCAAAGTCTAAAGCGCCCTCTATCGGAATTTTTTGAAAATTTTCTTTAAAATTTATTTTCAAGAAAATACTGACATAAAGAATAATTTTAGCAAAACGCGGCAGTAGTTAGAGCCTAATCTACGACACAAAGATCGGGAATAACTGATTTTTGTTCTGGGGGGAGAAGGGTTTCAAATTTCAGTTTACGCTACTTAACTACTCGTTAGGACTCAGATTTTTAGATCAAAATTTAAGTTTAAGTCTAAGCTTTCGAAATCATTTAAAGAAATGCAAAAAATAACGTTAAAAAATAGTTGTTTGTTACTCCAAAGTCTAAAGCGCCCCCTATCGGCATTTTTTGAAATTGAACTTTAAAATTTTATTTCAAGAAAATACTGGCATAAAGAAAATTTTTTGCAAAAACCGCAAACGAATCGACCAATTTTTCCATGTTTTATAATCATTTGAAATTTCGGACCCTAAACTTTAATGCCCCCTATCTCCTTGGGAATACGTCTGGGACCCTTAGTCTCCTATTTAATATTATTTGTCTTTAAGTGTACTATAACCCCTTAAAGTTCTGCCCATCTTTTATGAATCACCCTGTATATGTCGCAGTGGACTATTTTTTTTTCTGTTCGTACCAGATATTCAAAAAGAATCTGCGCCATACACTTATACTAGGCTATTTTAAAAATAAATCTCCATCTCCCTGATCTATTCAATAACGTTGACCCAATTCTGAAAAAAATTTAAAATTATCACTGATATGCAAGAAATAATCGTTGAATTAATAACTAAGCTTTTTTCCCTATTCGAAATTTACTTCAAGCTGACTGTAACACATCAGTGTTACAAATTTCGTCTGAATATCCCCTTTCCACCTTTTTCAGTCACTTTTTCATCAATTAAACTCATCCCTCTTTTCAAAATTCTGATTGGTCAGGGAATTCTTTTCCTGTTGGCTGCTGTAGCGCTCAGTAGGGTCTGAATGACCCTGTCAGCAGTTTACTGACATTTTTGTAGTACTTTATTATCTCAACTAGCTGTTTATCCGTTCTACGAACGGGAATTCATACATTTAATTCTGAAATGTGAATAAAATGAATTTTATTCTCCTGTTAAAGTGTTGAGTTGTTCAATAACTATACGACTTAGAAAAATATTTTTCTACTACTGTGCTTCTTTTTTTTTTTTAAATGAAATTTAATATATCATGTTGCTATGGCAGCAGACGATAAAACGATATCTTTGGAATAAGGGAATAAATAGAATAAAAAGTTTTGTTGATGTTTGTGATGAAATATTTTCTTTATATTTTTAAAAAGGTAATAATTAAGCGCAATTAATTAATCTCTAATTATTTGCATGCGAGGTAAAAGAATTATCATAATACCCGCTACAGCTTCTTAGTATTGCAGCGTGGCGTCCGTAATATGTATATCTCACATTGCAGTAAACATTTAGAGCTGGTTAGAACTCGCGCGATTACGGGTTGAACATAAAAAAAGACAAAAATTCGTCATAAACATAAAATAAAAAAAATCTATTTAAAATTTTCGAATTTTTTGCACCAATCGTTCATGGGCCTCCTACCAGCAACCAAAGTGCCAAATTTCATAGCCCTGCGCTCTGTGGTTTCCGAGTTTTTGAGGTTTAATAGATATAGATACGCGCACGGTTTTTAATAGGGTAGATACTGTTTTACTTATATGGTGCCGGTTCGAGGCTTTTTTGTTGTTTTTAAACGGGAATCTGTTTTCCGGTTGTTTGCTGCCTTGTCATTAAATTGCCCAGTGTTAACTGGAGTCTTTGATTAAAGATTTTCTACGTACCATCATCCTGCATCATGTGATGGCCTGCATCGTGTGATAATCATCCGCGGCTCCATCACTGCAAGAATGTGCCCTTTAAAGTCAAAATTAAAGAGAAATCTACCATAAATAAAACTTTTTAATAAATTGTGGAAAGATTGAGTATAAAAATATCTCGCAATCAAAGGATACAACATTTATTGTCTTACAGATTTTATTTCATTAGACTTCTTGAATGTTAATAAAAAAATTTGTTTCACATATTTATTGGGTAAAAAAATAAACCTTGTACTTTTAAAAGAATGTCAGGATGCAATGAAATAATTTTACTTTCAAATCAACACCCCCAGACCCTCATTTGTCGAGAAACTTGAAGGGTAAGATAATTTAGATGCGATATTAATGAGAAATGATATCCCAGATATAAAATAATTCAGTTAAAATCATCATGTTGTAGAGGAGGGTATACGGTTGTATATGTCGTACACTTTCTCGATTTTTTTAAGGACCCCCCCCCCCCCCTCCCTAAACGTAAAAAATCTGTTTCTCAAAAAAATAGCTATTGTGTACATTCTCTAGCATATATCACTTTTTTTTTTTTTTTTTTTTTTTTTTTTTTTTTTTTTTTTTTTACGACTACAGCACTGGTTATTACACGAAGGGTTTTACGCTTTAAGTGTACCAGATTTTATTAATTAAAAATATATTATGAATGTCTGGATCGACGACTGAAAAATATTTATGTATCATCATCTAATAATTAGTGTTATTCTAAGTGATCGCCTTTCGTGCGCACTTAAGAACTGAACAACTAGCGTATATTATTCCTGGAAATGAGAAGATACAGATGTGTATGCACTTTCCCACAGTTGACAACACTGATGTTTTTCTTAAAGCAACTATTTCCGAACAGAAATATTAGTTTTATACAATGATAGAAATTTGGCGATTAAATAAGACGAACATTAGACGGAAATATTAATACAAAAAAAAAAAAAAATAAATAAAGCTGAAGAATTTTACACTTTTTCTAACATGTAGGTTGTTTGTGCAAATACATTTGTATCGAAAGATTTTTTTTATTTAGAGAGAACTTAAATTTTTACATGGCAACACTTCTATGAGGTGAGTGTCGCTAGATGGCCATGAAGGAAATTTACCAAACAGTTCTGAAAATTTCCCCCAAATCAGTGATTTTTTTTTCTTTCAAAAATACTCAAAAATACAGGGCTTCTACTGAAAAAAGGTATATTTAAAATATTAAATTTAGAAATAGAAAAAGTATTTCGCTGTATCTATCTCAAAAATTCCCCCTACATAAAGTTTTTTTTTTCTTTCTTTCTTTTTTTTTTTTTTTTTTGTAAAATAAAAACCCATATGAAAAAATCTACAAAAAAGATTTGAACACTTAAAATGTGCAATTAATTACAAAACTCGGTTGTTCACGTTTGGCATAGTGTAATAAATTAAAAACATGTACACGCAATTACAAAAATCTAAACATTAAAGCATTTTGTCAGAAATGTTCCTCATGAAACTGTACCAAAACCAACAAAATATTCTAGCACAGCTGTAATATAAGATGTAATATAAGATTCTAGCTCTAATATAAGATGAATCAAAAAGGAGAAATAATAAACAAAAAATCAGTTTTTGCGTAGAGAAATAATTCGCGTTACTTAACCGATTTCTCCGATCAAATACAGCAAATATATCTATTATAAATTAACGATGGTCAGCAGTCGAGAGACTTCTCAACTGTACCATGTACATGAGTGAAAAAAAAAAAAAAAAAAAAAAAAAAAAAATCGCAATATCTTAGTGAATAATGTTATTGGATAATTTAGCATTGTTAAATGACTCGTTTTAAAATTTTAAAGTAAAATAAATTTTAACGCTGATAAGTACAGTATTAGTGATGTGGAGGAGCAAAGTAATTTAAGTTGAAACTCGTAAGTTTGACTGACATTTTGTGAGTTTTGAGTAAAGTTTCATTCCCTTTTCCGAAAAACTATCGTTAAGATGAAAACAGATTACGTTTTTGCTAAGCGACTTCTTTTATGTGGTCACGCACTCTTTTTCATGTTTTCAGTCTTCAGAAGTTTGTCGAGAGATAAGTAGAGGTGATCCCTGACGTGTTTTTCACCGCATCTTTCTTTTGTTGAGACTCTCCTTTTTGTTGTTAATGGCCACAGAACCTTTGGAAAAGAAAGGCCAGGGAAATGATTTATGATTTGTTGTCGAGGATTGTTGAAAAAAAGAAATAAACGCACTTTTAGATTAAAATAAATCTGTGAGTTGAAATCAAAATTACGACTCAAAATTTTCATTTTTTTCACTATTTTCTGCAAATTTTCTCACCAACATAATATATATATATATATATAAACATTTAACATAACAATATAAAGTATTACTTTTGTATATTTCAATTTAAATTTTATGTATTAAGATTTTTGAACTTACATGTATTAGTAAGGATATTATATAGAAAACATTTTTCATCAACACAAAGAATTTTCTTATAATTTCTTATAAAACTCTTTCAGAAGTTTATTTGCTGTGGGTCATTTATAATTTCATTAATCTCCAAATAAGAAAAGATTTGGTAGCACTTAAATAAAAAAATAAAATAAAATAAAATAAATACAAAGGTTGTGAATTATCACTCTACCAAACAGCGTACAACCATTAGAGTGAAAAAATGTCCAGACCGGGGTTTGATCCCGGATCCCTTGGTATAGCGCACCAAGTGCTTGTTTGTACGCTGTTTGGTAGAGTGATAATTCACAACCTTTGTATTTCATTAATTTACAGCGTAATTTCAGCACTGCTGAAAAATTAATTAGCGTATTAATATTCACCGATACCGGGTTAAATGTGTCTCATGCATGCCAACGGTGTTGTGCTCCTGATTAACTTTCCATCTTGTGCTGCGTGGTTGTAGCCTTGCCATATAAGAGTGAGAGAATGCTAGACTGGATGTCGTCTGGATAGCTTAACTGGTAAAGCACTTGGTGCGCTATACCAAGGTATCCGGGATCGAACCCCGGTCTGGACATTTTTTCACTCTAATGGTTGTACGCTGTTTGGTAGAGTGATAATTCACAACCTTTGTATTTCATTAATTTACAGCGTTATTTCAGCACTGCTGAAAAATTAATTAGTGTATTAATATTCACCGATACTGGGTTAAATTTGTCTCATGCATGCCAACGGTGTTGTGCTCGTGATTGACTTTCCATCTTGAGCTGCGTGGCTGTAGCCTTGCCATATAAGAGTGAGAGAATGCTAGACTGGACGTCGTCTGGATAGCTTAATTGATAAAGCACTTGGTGCGCTATACCAAGGTATCCGGAATCGAACCCCGGTCTGGACATTTTTTCACTCTAATGGTTGTACGCTGTTTGGTAGAGTGATAATTCACAACCTTTGTATTTCATTAATTTACAGCGTAATTTTAGCTCTGTTGAAAAATTAATTAGTGTAAAATAAAATACTTCTTTAATTTTCACAATAGTAAGTCTCATTTTGCACTGAAAATTACCCTGAGATTTTTCGCTAAAATCCAGTCAAGCAATTTAAGATTAATTGACAGAAATTATATTAGTTACAACGGAGTATTTTGTCTTGTTACAAAACTTAATTAATTAAAATAATTTTGACATCACTACTTGAAATTTTTATAAAAAAAGCAACATAATTTTTTTAATTTTATATGATTATCTTTCCTTATTTATTTATTTCAAAAAACGGAAACCTTAGTAATAGTCCAGGTGATAGGAGTGAGAAAAACTGCAAATCGTGATACAGTTATACCGTTTGGTTAGTATCTACTCTATATTAATACAAAGCATATAAGAAGGGAAGGCATCGCATAAAGTCGGGGGAATTCAAGATGTCGGCTGTTATTCAAATTAGTGTCATTTTCGGGAATTAGTGCAATTTAGTTTCTATTCATCGTATGAAAGTATGTTTGATGGAAATTTCGATGTTTTAGATAAAAAATATTATTTGTAACACTTTACAATACAGTCGAAAAGTATTTATGAATTCAGTTTGCCTGTTTGTCTGTCTGTCTGGTCGTCTGTCTAGTCGCGCACTAACTCGAAAAAAAACCCCGGATATCCAGATAATTAAAATGTGGTATTGTAGTATACCGTAACAAGTTGGGTATTCATTTCCAAGTGTGCATCATTCATAGTTCATTTACAGGGGCAAACTGAATTCATAAATACTTTTCGACTGTGCTGTAAAATGTTACAAATAATATTTTTTAGCTAAAAACATCGAAATTTCCATCAAACACGCTTTTATACGATGAATAGAAACGAAATTGCACTAATTCCCGAAAATGACGCCATTTTGAATAACAGCCGCCATCTTGAATTCCCCCTACTTATATGCTTTGTATTACTGTTGTAGAACTGTATCACGATGTGCAGTTTTCACCTTATTTTTGTCGCGTAGCATATTGGACTATAAGTTTCGCTCTTTTCTTTTCTTTTTTTTTATTGACATTAAATTGAGTGATATTAATCCATTTTATAAATTTTGAAAAGTGACATTTTGTAGGAAGTCCCTTCGTCTATAATTATCATATGATCATATCATAACTGCAGTGCGGAATATTCTTCGAATGTATCCTAATTTATTAAAATTTATACATAATTACATATAAATTGCAAAACACAGCAAAAAAATATAAATATACTTCCCAGTTATAAAACTTCTAAAATAATAATATAAAAAAAACCATCTGCCCTGAGACACATTTCTTAACACTTTCTAAGGTAGTAAGAAGTATACTTTCTACTTAATTTTGAACCCCAAATGATTAATTTGAACCAGAAAATGTTCATTAAAATTTTGCTTTTATAATGTACGAGAAGAAAAACGAAGTCAAACTATTTTTAAAGCCTGGTCAATTAAAATCCTTTAAACATCTAGCAACAGAATTAATTTGCCTGACACATGTAATTTTCCAACTGAGTGAAAAGGTGTCCAGGCCTTGATTCGAACCATGGACCTTTGGCGAAATCTTCCAATACTCTGCCAGATTTGTTATCCTGGACAAATCTGGCAGACACAATTCACCCAGAGTACTTTCTAGAGCATACCATCTGGTGTGATATTTGAATCAGCGCAAAAGAATAAATGGCATGTAATGGAATTCCATGAGACGTTGATTTCTTAATTACACTATATTTTAATTTTCATATATTATTATTAGAATTGGTAAATAAATCAAACATGTAATTCATCAATTCTAATAATTAATATATAGTGTAATTTTCCTTACAATAAAAACAAAAAACAAAAAAATTGAATTTTTTTTTTTCGCGGCTTTATTAAAAAAATAACAAAATTAATAGTTTATTGTAAACTACTGTACTTAGCTGTTCGTGGAACACTGGAACGTATTTACAAAAAACAACTTTTTTGCCATTTTTAAGATTTAGACTAGTAATTAGTACAATAGCCCCCCCCCCCCCTTATATTCAAGCATTCCGGGAGACAAGAAAAAATTGCAGCATAAGCGAGTAAAATAAACAATTTGAAAAGTTGATATAATCTTCAAATAAATGGTTTGTATTTGTCTCCAAAACGTTACTGTATACTCAGTTATATTTTATACTTTATGCCTCATACCATCTATACTTTACACTCTAGTATGTCGAAACGTTTCTGGGTTTTTTCCTTAGAATTTTTCTCAAATTTCTAATTTTTTCACCTCAACAGTCAGCGGTGAATTATGGTGTATAACAGCGTTTACTGGTTCATGTAAGTATTAAGAATAGATTGGACAGTTTTTCAAGAGTAACTGAAAATAATTCCAGGTTTTGCGGGGAAATTAAGGATTTCTCAACGAGGTTTTCCAGTTCCAGTTATTTTCAGATCAAAACAATTTGCCTGATATCCAGGTTTCCCGCAGAGTTTGATCCCCGTCACAATTACGTAAAAATGTTCTTAAGAATTACAATAAATGCAACTTTTTTACAGAATTATCGATGAAGATACCCAAATAATGCATTAAGATTGTGCTTACCCTTTTTTCAGGAAACAAAGAAAATAATGTGATGTATCTATTATAATTCTTATATCTGCAAAGGCTGGAATGTCCACAATTTTCATTCCTACTAGAGCTGCTGGCGTATTTTGTTTCAATATCGTTTAGTTGATTTATGTGTATTTTTATCTTTAAAAGGCACAATTGTGGATAATTGTTCTGCTGTTAATTGAACAAATCATTTAAGAAAGGGTTATTTATAATCATGAAAAAGGCCAAAATTAAATAATAATTGTAGATTTTAGTTTAGTTTGGATTTTTTTTTTTTTTTTTTTTTTTTTCCCAGGCAACTTTTGCACAAATTTAGATTTGAAGAGAGCTCCATCTACTACGCCTTCGTAAAAATGATTATGATTTATTTTTCTTTTATTCATGTTATGTATGCTAGATGCTGGAATTTTTGAACGGGAATACATTATATAGCTTTATGAGAGCCTAATTTAAACTTTTAAGATAACCAATAATACACAATTCAGAAAATTAACATATAATTAAATTTATGATATTTTTGAAAATTTTAACAAATGAACCAATATCAAAAGAGAACTATTAAAAAGATATTTATTTTAGAAATTCGAAATTTTATTATTTTTTTTAAATTAGTTTTTCATTAGTAGTATGGGTAGGTAAAAGTATTTCGATTTTTATTTATATATTTTTTTTAACGGAAAAAAAAACTAAATTTGCTTAAAGATAATTTAATTTTTAATATTTAATCATAAGGCAAAAATATTAAAATAATAATAATAAATGAATATTTTTAACAATCTTTATAATTGAATAGTATCAATAAATGAAGTATATCTGTACTGTAACTTTCGGGTTCAATAATATTTAAAGTAAAAAAGGAGCTATTTTAGAAGATTTTCACGAGGAAGAATATTTAAAAAAGGATTTTTGAAATCCCTTTTAGTGTTTACGTTTAGACGGGTATAACTGAGCCTTCTGCTGTAAATTCTCTCCCACATATAAACAGGGGGATATTTTCTAATTTTAAACAATTCAAATGATAAATAATGTTGTAAATTTTAATATGTCAACAAGAAATAAAAAATTTCTGTCCTTTTATATATATATTTCTTAGAACAAAAATATTAAAATGAAAAACATATGAAACATAAAATTACGCTCATTAAAAACGTGTTAACGTCGTTCTAAAAATGGACTTGTTTCCCATCATCAATCTTTCTGACACATTCACGGAATCATTTTTATATCTAAACGCATGAAATATCTAGACATGGTTATTCAAGAGATTTGCAATCGAATACAGTTTATCTTTTCCCTAAACTGTGTTACACTTACATCCTGAGTTATAAATAAATTACACTCGAATGATGAGCAATCCCATTGACTAGTAATATAAATGGACAGCGGACTCCTTTCTTTTCTTCCGACAGACTTGAAGAAAATATCTTTCACCTTTTATCGCCAAAAAAAAAAGCGAAAGAGTGCCGCTTTCTGGCGGTAATCCCTTTCTTGGCAACTTTCTGTTTCCGTTCTCATAATAAAAGAAACAGGTCGTAATGAAAGAAACCTGTTTGGCATAATATTCCCCCACCACACCTGCTGGTGGGGAAGGACATATTTTCTTCAAGAAATGGTGGCTGGTCCGCTGTCTATATTTCTAGTCAATGAGCAATCCCTGTCTACCGCATCTCAAAAGATCGGGCCCCACCAGTGGCTGAGAGGTTGTGCTCTCGAAGCTGGTAGACGGGAGGTGCTGGGTTCGATCCCCAATCGCGCCCGTCGGCCTAATCGTTCGGAGTTTTCGTGGTTTTCTTCGAGCCGTGGATTTATCCATGCGTAAATACGGATTAGGTTCCCTTAGAAAGACCCCCACGAAGGGCACTCCCCCCGGGCCTATATCCCTAGTGTAGATAATTGGCCGTCAATAATCAACCCAACCCAACTCAAAAGATCGGTTCAAGGGACAGAAATTGATATTATTTCCGATAACACAAGCGGGATTATGATTTATTTGAAAAATGTACGAGGGGCATACCCAGCGGGTGCTCACCCGATGACTTGAATGGCTGTTAATTTTTTTCATGATTTCAGGGAAATTACCAAGCTCTTTATTTAAAAATAATTAAATTGTGGTGTGAATTATTTAATAAAAGAGAAATGATTAGTCAGTAGCACTTTTAAATACCGTCTGCATCAGGGGAATTCACTGCGCAGCCCTGAAGTTCATTTTATGAGGTCACACTAATAAATATAGACTTTTGAATTTTATATTGCACAGAAACAGATGTTTTGGAACCTACTTCAAAAAAATTTTCAAATTTAGCATTTTTTTTTTCTAAAAAGTTTTTGAGCCATTTTAAATGAAATCTGGCTATTGAAAATATATGAAGGCCTGACAAAAGAAAATTTAAAAAGTGGTGCAAAATTCTAAAATTACTATAACTTCACAGAAGAAGCTGTCAAAACTTGAAAAATGCAATACATATTGGATTATATGAAATTCTGTATCACAATGACTAAAAATATATTAGTAGAGTAAAACATATGAAAACTTTGGAATTATCTTTAACGGAAACCTGCCTTTAAACAAAATTTTCAGCATTTCGGTGGAAGAAATGCCATACAAATACACCTAAAATGAAAGCCTGTGTAATGCCTGTCTAAAATGAAAGCCCGGAATTCTACTCCGATGTGTTGCGATTCCACTTGTACAAATGAAAGCCTGTATAAGACTGTTTAAAATTAAAACCTAGAATTTTACTCCGATGTGTTGCGATTCCACTGTACAAAGTTTGTTGTACTAGAAGAGAATTAGCATGTTTGTCTCAAATTAGGTTTATCAGCGCTGGAGGACATTTTTCCACCTTAATATTTTATTTTTCACTAGTTAAAAGTTATATTCAATTCTTACGTTTTTTCTAAAGCAAGTGTATTAAAAAGAAATGAAACATTTCTCTACTGTTAAGTGGTATACCTCGATTTTCGAATATAATACGGTCCAATGAATTTTTCGAAAACCGAGTCGTTGGAAAATCGAATCAAATTTGGCCTTAAGAAATACCGAGAATACGATTAATTGCCTTCCACTTTCCAAGTTACTCTCTGCATGTGACTGTTTCAAACAACACACTGTATAGTAGCATAATGTAAAAATATGTAAACGCATATTTTTTATAATTGTTAAAAGGTGTAAAAAAAAAAAAAACTTTATAAACAGTGAAATAAGTTTTATTAGAATGTTGACATGGTTCGTCTCTATTATCAATACAAATAGGAATATTCTACAATTGCACGGTCTATGAAGTTATTATTTGAAACGCCCGTATTTAATTTTGGTAGGTTAAACGATGCTGCATCGTGTTACATATTGTATTTGCACTCGTTACAATTTCTATTCTATGGCTACTCTGATAATGGATGGAGAGTATAGATTGAAGGGTTTGTAGATTGTTAATATTGATTGGAGGGTAGTAGATAGATAGCATAGATTGGAGGGTAGTAGATAGATAGCATAGATTGGAGGATAGTAGATAGATAGTATAGATTGGAGGATTTGTACACACAAAAATCTGATAATATTCATAAACTGCAAGTATTTGCATTCATTCACCGTCCACTAATTTCGTTTCTATTTCCTCAAAACTAATATGCCATTATTTATCTCTTTGATACCAAAACTAAAATACTATCCATCCCCCTAAATTCAGAAATCCTCGAGCGTCTGACGATAGAACGACTTCAAAGAGTAGATCTTAGAAAAAAAATCGCCTTCTCTATTAGCAGTGGAGAAAGGGGAAAAACAATTTACTCAATTTAATTCAGTCAATTACAAAGTGTTAGTAAATTTAAAATGGATGCTACTTATATATAAAACACTGGAAGTATTTAAAACACTAGAAAGTTGTTAGGTCTATTTAATATTGTTGTATTTTAACATTTTCCAAATGTCTTCAAAAATTCCTACTTAGCCTATTGCTATCTATCTATATTATAAAGGACAAACGTGTCCGTGCGTAACGCTGACGTCATTTTGCGAATGGCAACACTGAGTGTTGAAATTTCGGTTTTGCGATTTTTGCTACTGCAATTTTTTTAATTTCTAAACATCGCACATTTTCAATTTTTACACCGTTACAGGAGGAAAAAAATCTACTTTCAAATGTAAATATTTTGAAAACTGTATCACAATTTCCTCATTTATTATAGAATTTAAATTAAATTTCAAGTATGATTTTTTTTAAATGTATATCGCTTGCAGACGATTACAAAATATTAATAAGTTTGCACTTGAAACAATGTAAAAAGTTCAGCATTTGTTTCCAGCTAATAATCCATAACGAAATTAAACCTTCATTAAGCAATAAATAAAATAGTATAAATAAAACACAAATTTAACAAACATGTAATCGAAATAAGCATTTAAAAAGGGACTGAAATTATCAGAATAAGAAAAACTGCTGTATAACGAAATTTTTATAGCAGTTTCTTAGGCTATTAACTTCTGGCGCGAGCCCAATACGAAGTTACCGTTTTTAATAAATTTCAAAATTTTATTTGAATATATAATTGACATATTTCATATAAATATGCTCTTTGGTATTTTTAGGGGGCAATCTAAAAAAAACTATTAAATCTAAAAAATATATTACAGTTTTCAAAAGAAAAAAAATGGTTTTCACATATATTCTCTATCACGGGAAGGCCGGGTCTGATCCCCTAGTATTAATAGAATGCAAAATAACTATATTTGTCAAATTTCATTAAATGACATATTCGTTAAATTTCTGTCAATCTTAACATTTGTGATTTGAATTGTTACTTTTAATTATTTTTAATCCTAAATGAACCCCCCCCCCCAATAATAATAATAATAATAATAATAATAACCAGCCGTGAAAGTGTTAAAAGGCGTGTAAAAAGGTGTAAAGTTGCCATGCGCTACGCAAGGAAACCAGTTACAGCACCACCTGGTGGCCAAATTTGGAGTTAGCGATTTTATTTTAAAAAATCCCTGACGGCTCGGCCTACAGGCACAGGTAGATTTCGAAGACGCAGACCGTGGGGCACCTGTTTGTCGGGAATTGCGGAAGAAATGACCTTTTTGCGATGATGCTGCAGTTGGAACCGCATACTTCGAAACCAAACTTGTTTGCAGGCAGAACCAGCAAGGATTTTTTTTTTTTTTTTTTGCTATAAGAGTTGGTCCTATAAAAAATATATCAATATAAAAGTTTTAGATAATATTAAGAGGATTTATAATACACTTGGTTCGATTTTGCCCATTAACGAACTTGACCGAGATTTTATGCCCCTTGATTTTATGTATCAGTTTCGAAAAGATGCGGGAGTTGGAACCGCCTACTTCGAAAAATAACTTGTTTGCATGCGGAGCCGGCAGGGATTTTTCTTGTTTTTAATTTTTTTTTTGCTATAACGGTTGGTCCTATAAAAAACATGTCAATATAAAAGTTTTAGATAATACTAAGAGGATTAATAATAAATTTACGCGGATTTGATATCTTGTGAATTGACGAAGCTATGATTTTTTTTCTTCTAAACCCCCCCTTTTTCCCCCCCTTGGGGCCATTTTTAATTATATCAAAAATCTGTCATACATAAATTTTCGGCCCTTTTCCTAGAAGTAATAATAACTTTAAACGGATTCGATACGTATAATAATAAAGAAATTATGAGGGTTTTTCTGTTTCCACAAAAAGCCCCCCCCATTTCCCCCCCTTGGGTCGATTTTGCCCATTAACGAACTTGACCGAGATTTTATGATTTTATGTATCAGTTTGGAAGAGATTTATGCACAATTTTTCCAGTTATCGTGGTCAGAAAAAAGTGACATATATATATATATATATATATATATATATATATATAAAGTTTTCAACTGGGGGTGGTTTTCGGTTCTGGGAGTCATGATCGGCGTAGATCTGCAAAAATTTTTCAAAATTTCCAACTTAGGTGAGAATGTAATAGCAGTGCCGAAACTAGCCATTTTGGCGCCCGGGGCAAACATGGATTTTGGCGCCCCCCTCCGCAAAGAAAATTTCCAAAGCAAATTTTTTCTAAGTTTCTAAAATTTAAAGTATATAATCAGAAAATATGTAATACTGAACTAAGTAATCAGCTTTGTCAAATACTGACTCATTAAAACCTTGAAAATGAAATCGAAAGGAACCGTAAAATATTCCGCTTTATACAAATTTTCATCTTAGGAAGTATAGTTATTGATATTCTCAGGGGCGGATTTAAGGGGTCGCGATGGTCTCAAAGGGCCTCGCATCCAAAGGGCCCCCAAAATCCTCTTTTGAGTTCAACGAGAAAAATTATTTTTTGATCAAAGGATTTTCTTAGCACTTTTTTTTAATTGGTATTGCTTCATAATTTTCATATAATTTAAATAGAATATTTTTTATACCATTTGCAATTCCCAGAAATGTTTTAGTTATGTTTAAATGTTTTTCCTAGTCTTCTTTTCTATTAGCAATTATCAGAACTGTGAACGGTTGTGGAGGGTTGGGGTGAGACTCAAACTTGGATCTGAGCTGAACGGAACCCTGTTACTGTTAGAGACTTTTATGACGATTTAATTACACAGATTCAGAGTCTAATTAAATCAGATCTGATAAATCTAAATCTGGATCGTGATACTGGGGCCCCTGATTTAGGGGTCCCCCACACTTGGTATGCTGTTTACATAAAGCTGATATTCAGAATGCATTTGACTTTGTTACTGATTATAATCGATATTTTGCATTTTTAGAGTATGATAAGATTAAAAACAAAAATAAATCGAGCTTGATTATTACAGGGGCACACGATGTATTTGTCCCGGAAATTTACATCTGGATCTAAAAAAATATTTACAGCAAAAGAATGGGGCGGCAAAACACGTAAGAATGGCAAAAAGATGAAAACAATTTTTTTTTTTTTTGCAAAGACGACTTTATTAGCCATGGCACCCTGTGCGAGGTTCTTTTCTGCGTCTCTACAAATGCTATATTCTTAAAAAAAAGGGGTGGGAGGAGAGGTTACTATTTTATATTGCATATGTTTCATCTCCTTAGTTTTTAGTGTCGTTAGTAATAGCCAACTTTGCGCACTTTAAAGCTGGATTTGTATGTAAAAAAGTAATTGTAACAAATGGTATAGCAGCATTTTTCATTTATCTGAAAATGGCCAAATGACGAGAAAATAATTTGGGAGAATAAAGGCTGGGACGGCTGCGGTTTTATTAGTCATAGCAACTTGGGTATGGTTTTCTCCCTGCACTCCTACAAATGACATTCTTTTTCAAAAAAAAAGTTTTAACAAAGAGTTTTATTTTGCGTATTTTTCAAATTATCCTTTAAAATATTATTTGTTTTTAGTATCCTAAGCAGTCGCCCAACCTCGCTTTCTCTAATAATAGTAGATTGGATCTGGATGAAAAAGTAATTTTAGCAAAAGTAACAGGCCGGCATATTCCAGTTGCCGCCAAGGACGGCAAAACGATTAGAAAGCTTTCGCAAAAAGACGAGTAAAAAACTTTTTAGAAGATAAAGCCAGGGGGGCACCCTGTACGAGATTTGATTTTTTACTGTACCTTTACAAATGCTATACTTAAAAGAAAAAGATTTTACTGAGAATTTTACTTTGGGCATTCATCCCCCAATTTGTGTTTATTGTCCACGGCAGTCACCCCTCGCCCATGACAAAATGGAAAAAGAAGAAAGCTCCATGCTGTGAGAAAAGGGGAAAAATAGAACAGCCTTCGTGGAATATTTTTATCTAATAGAAAGGTCAAAGTGAGGGAATCGTTTGCTAATTATCCATGCTGGACAGTGCAGTACCGTATCCAGACGACGTTGAACAGTGTCATATACAGACATGAGTAGGGACTGACCTTGAAAAATGTTAGTGATTCTCCTAAACCACAGGAAGAGATTTAAATAATAGACGGTATAGACGGGATATATTTGGAATGGGAGAAAGAAAATAGCCTAAGAGAACAATTACTTTTTTATTCATTTGCTATCTTGTATTGTAGACGAATCTTTTTATCTATTTGTCTATTTTAATCATTTGGTTCAGTTTTTCTTTTGGATTTTCCGGCTGCGAGACTTTTTATACAAATTTCATATATATATACATTTCTATATCAAACAACAAACAAAACCTGCATTTGGCGCCCCCTTCGCCTTCTGTTCTGCTGGCGCCCGGGGCTCGTACCCCCTCTGCCCCCCCTAGTTTCGGCCCTGTGTAATAGGTAGTATTTCTTACGAAATCTACCTAAAACGGTACGAGATACGGGAAAAAAGTCAATTACAAAGTTGTTCAGCGTTATCAATTTATTAGAAAAACATCTTGCTCACAAAAATGATACAAATTAAAAGCACAAAGCGCTCATGTGTTTGATCCCGTTGTACAAAACTGCATTTATCGGAAATGAGGCTCATCTATTTGTGATACTCAAAATGGTGTCCTTCAACAGCAATATACATCTGGACACGGGATTATATTTCTCGCTGTACATTGTACAACAGGGCAGGTGAAACGCTGGCACAAGCATCCGTAATATGGTTTCGAAGTTCCAGCAATGTTGGTAGAGGGGTTGCATACTTTATTATCACTTGTATTATGTTTTTGCATTTAGTAATTTAAAAAAAAGTTCGCTTAAAACAACGTTTTGAAGCGTTGGCGATTTTTTTTTTTTTTATCGTAAACAAACTTTTCATTCTTTAAATTTAAAATAGACGCTACTTATATATAAAACACAGGAAGTATTTAAAACACTGGTAGTATTTAAAACACTGGAAAGTTGTTAAGTCTATTTAATATTGTTGTACTTTGATATTTTCCAAAAGTCTTCGAAAATTCCTACTTAGCCAATTGTTATATTAATAGAATGTAAAATGACTATATTTGTTAAATTTCATTAAATGACATATTCGTTAAATTTCTGCCAACCTTAACGTTTGTGATTTGAATAGTTACTTTTAATTTTTTTTATCCTAAAATAAATCCCCACCCCCCCCAAAAAAAAATTACATATATTAAATAAATAAATAAATAAATAAATAAATAAATACATAAATAATAAAAATAATGAAATAAAATAAAATAAAATAAAATAATAAATAAATAAATAAATAAATAATAAAAATAATAAAATAAAATAAAATAAAATAAAATAAAAAAATAAATAAATAATTAAATAAGTAAAATAAAACTAAATAAAAAATAAAATAAAATAATAATAACAAAAATAATCGGCCGTGAAAGTGTTAAAAGGCTCAATTAATGGATAATTGTACTGCTGTTAATTTAAGAAATCAATCAAGAATTTTTTTATAATCCTGAAAAAAAAAAAAAAAAAAAGGGGGGGGGTAAAAATTAAATATCAATTGTAGATTTTAGTTTTGCTTGGATTTTTCTTCTGTCAACTGTGGCGCAAACACAGATTTAAAAAGTACTGCTCTGCTTCGTCTACTACGTCTTTGAAGAAACGATGCTATTTTTGGATTATGTTCTTCTTCATGTAATGTATACTGGAGAGACGCTAGAACAGTTTATTTTTTCAAAAAAGAATGGAATTTTGAATATTTGAAAATAATAATAATAATAATTGTCTAAATTTGCTTAAAGATAATTAAATTTTTAATATTTTATCATAAGGCTATAATATTAAAAAAATAATAAATGAATATTTTTATTTTATTTTTTAATTTAATAGTATCAACAAAAGAAGTATATCTGTACTGTAACTTTCCGGTTCAATAATGTTTAAAATAAAAAAGGATCTATATTCGAAAAATTTTCTGAGGAAGAATATTTTAAAAAATTTCTTTGAAATCAGTTATAGTTTTTTTGTTTAAACGATATAAATGAGCATTATGCTGTAAATTCTCTTCCCTTTGTTTACCATGTCTTTTTAAATTTAAAGTAATTCAACTAATAAATATTACTGTAAATTTCAATATGTCTCTAACAACTAAGAAATTTCTGCCCCGCCCCATTTTTTATTATATTTTTAATGGCCAAAATATTAAAAGGAAAAACCCATCACCACTTAAATATACAATTAACTCATTTAAAACCTCTTAACGTCGTTATAAAAATGTATTATTTTCCAATCATGAATGTGAATCTTTCTGACACATTTACGGAAGCATTTTTATATCTAAAAAGCATGAAACATCTAGACATTATTATTTAAGAGACTTGTAATCGAATACAGCTTTTATTTTCCCAAAACTGCTACAGCATTACATCTTGAGGTATAATAAATTGATTTCCAATGACGAGCTTTTCCTGTCAGCCGCATGTTGAAAAATTGCTTCAAAGCCCTGTTATTGATACTGTTTTGTAATGATGGGGCGGAATTCAAACTGTAGTTCAAAGAGATATACAAGGGGCATAGCCCGAAGAAGAGCGCTCACTCGTCGTTTTAAACACACGTATATATATTTTTGCATGAATAAACAAACCATTAAATTTTCTATATAAAATAAATCTTCATAAAATTGTGGTTTGAATTGTTTAATAAAAGAGAAGTGATAATGATGCAGCACATTTAATACCATCTATATTCACTATGCGGCCCTGAAGTTCATTTCATGCAGCTACACAAATGAATATCGACTTTTGAATTGTACAGAAACATATTTTTTGGAGCTTACTTTAGAAAATGTTCCAAGTTTAGTATTTTTTTAAAAGAAGTTTTTGAGCCATTCTAAACGAATTTTTTTGAAATGGCATTCAGGCTAATGAAAATAAATTGAAGTCTGACAAAAGAAAATTTTGAAAGTGGTCTGCTAACCACTGTTGTCTTGTAACCTGCGAAAACTGACAATTGTGAATATCCAAGATTGTGAATATCCGCCACAAAAATTTAATAGTCGAGAAACATTATGTAACTTTAAATTTTCTAAAAATATATACATATATCTATGGGGAGCTTACACTATTATACAACAATTTTCCAATAGAATTTTTCGTTTTATTTAACTGCAAAATAATATTTAAATTTCTGAGAGTAAACGAGGCGATTGTGAATTTCGAAATTTAAGTATTAAATAGAGAGGAGTGTACGCACCTTGCATATTAAATAAAGCTTATATTTGCATTTAATAAGATTAATAATAATTTATTTTAGTATTTCGTAGTACCACTACTTAAAATTAATAATTAAGTATTGATAATTAGTATATATATTAATGTAGCATTACCAAATATGAATGCGAAAATATAAGTGCTGTTCTCACCGGATTTGGTTGTTATCGAAATTTTAGTGTGTACCACTGATAATAATTAAAGATAAAAATGTAAGTAATAAAGTTTTACATTGCCACTATTAATGTTTTAATGTGCGGAGGGTTATTTTCTCTGGAAGTATAAACACTGGTATTAGGGTACATTTTGTCTTAAATTTTTAAAAATTACCTCGCTACGAAGTATCACTCTAATAGAGACACGAACTATGGTGAAGAATATTCAAGAAATCTGCATTTTTTTTTTTTTTTTTTTTTAAATCTATTAGTAACATTTTCTACTTTTCCTAAATATATTAAATTTAACAATACATATGTAAATGTATACATGTACTTAATTTTTATAAATTCGTAAGATAAGCTATAACTCTTATATATATATATGGAAAAATCAGATTTGTCTAAAAAAATTGAAAACAAAATAACCATTATTACGCATCCTTTGCTGGATAAAAATCGGATCATGTTTCATCTGTTATACTTTCTAATTATTAAATTATTTTAGTAGGAATTGTTATTGTTTGTTAAAAAAGCAGTTATCAAGAAGCTATTTTTATGTTCAGTATAAGCTATAACTATATTTTGTCTCAAGATTTTACTTATAATAAACTTTTCATTGGCTAACAATTACTAATAATAAACGTTTTTATATATATACTTTTAATTGATTTTTATTTTGAGACATTTTTTATTGATTTTGTTTTTGATTTCAAAATACTAGATTTTCTAAGAATCTGATTATAAAATTATAATTTTAAAACAATATTTGGCAAAATTTTTTCAGTATTGAAAATAAATTAAGAAAACATTAATGCAATAGTTACTTAAGAAATTGAAGTAAGATAAAACTGGAACTACCTACTGTAATCATACTAAAGTGTTAAAAATAATATTTGTTACATGTGAGTGATGATAATTAAATGATGATATTAAAATTACTTACACATCCAAACGCTTTTCATACGAGGATGTAAGCAGATATTTTAGACACGCCTCTTTTTGACACAAAAGATCAAAAAGTTTTAAAATGCTGCAAAATGCAGTTTGATTTTTGGAAAAATTATGCTTTACAAAACATGATGGGAAAAAAATGTTTCATTAGCATATTCATAAAGTAAATTAATAATTATGTTGTTTTGATTTTCAGAAAATAAACTCATTTAATTCCCCCCCCCCCCCCCCAACTAATTTTTCAACAGTTATCACCTTAAGTAGCCAAATAAACGAATTTATTATTATTATTATTATTATTTATGTATATTAAGGCTGTTTTCAAATTCAAACTGTATATTTATTGACACATTCCTGAGTTTATTTTTATTTGTAAACGCATAAAAATGACACGTGGTCTTATTAAAAAACTATGAAGTGGGGTAGTGTTTTTAATTTTTCAATAAAGGCAAAAGAACTTTTTTTAAAACAATGTATGCGCAAGTTTTTTAATAATAATAATAATAAACAATATAGCCTAATCTATAAAATATCCTAATCTATAAAATATACTGTTATACAAATTACTTTTCAAAATTCTGAAACAATGATAAAATTAAAATATCCAGTAAGAAAGTTGACGTTTTGAGACGCTTAAAATAACCACAAATGTAATTCTATTTTTTGATAAAGGCAGAAGATCTTTCAGAATATCCAGCCTTTTAAAGCGAATTCCGGACGCGGCAACACGAGAAAAGGGAAAATCTCGTCGTGACATGACGAGAATCGCTTATAACTCGGTAAGTAATTTATCAAAAAATGGAAAACACTATTCGATTCCAAATCGCTTCAATAGTCAGGCCTGCCAATTTCTTGCTTTATGTTTTAAAATGAGTCAGAAAGTGTGGCAGAAAATTTTGCGTTGTTGAGCAGGTAATTTGAGAACCATCTTAAGTAGCCAAAGAAACAGATTTATTATTATTATTATTATTTATGTATATTAAAACTGTTCTTAAATTGAAACTGTATATTTATTGACACATTCCTGGATTTATTTTTATTTGTAAATGCATAAAAATGGCAGGTGCTCTTATTAAAAAACTATGAAGTGGGGTAGTGTTTTTAATTTTTCAATAAAGGCAAAAGAACTTTTTTTAAAACAATGTATAAAAAGTTTTTAATAATAATAATAATGAATAATATATCCTAATCTAAAAATATACTCTTATACAAATTACATTTCAAAATTCTTAAACAATGGTAAAATTAAAATATCCAGTAAGAAAGTTGACGTTTTGAGACGCCTAAAATAACCATAAATGTAAGTTAGTTGTTAAATTATTAATAAAGGACTAAAAATGGTTAAATACTTATGGAAGAGTTCTAAAAAATAATACGCCAGAATGTATGAATGAAGAATATACTGAACAAATGTAAGAATATCATTACTAATAAATCTTTTTGGATTCAATATGGGTATCATGTAGTTACCGCAGCCATAGATTTCAACGGTTGCTTATTTGAAGCGAGTAAAAAGGTAACCAAGAATTCCTAAGATGGGCTAAAAATTCTTAAGTGAGTATGGAAAAATGAGACTTGTTTGATACAATTGAAAACAATTTAAGCATTATTATACATCTTTTAAGGATAAAAATTGGATCATATTGCATCTATTATAATTTCAAACGTTTAAATAATTATATTAGGTTATGACTTTGGTTTGTCTGTCCGTCTGTCCGTGCACTAACTCGCGTAAATATGCTCGGATTGCCCTGAAATTTTTGTATGTTACTGTCGTCTACTACAGCATGTTCCCTATTTTAAATGAAGGGTGTAACATTTATAGATTTTTTACAGGGACAATCAAAAGTATTCCGTTACATTACAGTCAACGGGAAATTTTTTTTTAAAGTGTTTTCCTAACCACTGTTATACAGGATCATGCGAAAACTGATAAATTCCAGAGTGTGAATATCCACATCCAAAATTGAATAGTGCAGAAACGGCAGAAACCTTATATAAATTTAAATTTTCACTTTCGCCTTATTTAACCGCAAAATAATATATAAAATTACTACGCCGCGCTGAAGTTCATTTCATGCGGGCACACAAATTAATATAGACTTTTGAATTTTATATTGTACAGAAACAGATCTTTTGGAACTTTCTTCAGAAAATGTTCGAAATTTAGAATCTTTTTCTAAAAAGTTTTTGAGCCATTTTAAATCAATCTGGGGTGACATTTAGGTTATTCAAAATGAATAGAAGCCTGACAAAAGAAAATTTTAAAAGTGGCCTGCCAACAGCTGTTGTTCAGCAGCCTGCAAAAACTGATAAACTCCAGATCTTAAATATCCACAACAAAAATTGAACATTCCAGAATTCTTACGATAATTTAAATTGTGTAGAAATATGTACATATATTTATGGTGCTTACACTATACAACAATTTTTCAATAGAATTGTTCGAACTTATTTACCCACCAGAGCCGGACTATGCATTTGTGGGGCCCGGGGCTACTGGAAATTTTGCGCCCTCCCCTAATCCGCTACTTGAAATTCCCCCCCCCCTCCCCCCACACCTTTCTCTTTTTTACATTAAAATACAGATATTAAAAATTGAATATGCATATTGTTAATCAACAACTTTTTTTTGTTGTTGCTATCTTTATTGGTGTTCTTAATTAGTTTGTTTAAACACATACAATTCAAAAATAATTTTCAAACATTAAAAAAACAAAAAAAACCAGGAATATCCCAGTCGCATAGAAACTGGCTACATTTAAAATTATTGTACTGCATCTTTTTAGTTATACGAATGAATCAAGTTCCAATTTTGCAGCTTTTTTTTATTATAAAACAAACCCATTTAAAAAATGCAGTTGGTTTAATAGAAAATGATTGCAGGACATCATCAAATGCAATGCTTTATGTGATGTCATGTTCTAGAGATATTAAACCTGAACCACCGAGTCTGGGCTCTTGCATAGATGATCATAGTTTGTTTTTTTATTAATTTGAGTTTGGAAAAGTATCGTTCTGCTTCACAATTTGTAGGCGGTATTACTAAATATAATTTCAATGCAGTGTACACATTTGGGAAAATAGATATTATTTATTGGCATTAATATATTTCGCAGTGTTTTCACAGTATTGTATGTCTACATTGTTAATAATTTCTGAGAAATGTTTAATTTCTGATCTTAAATTTTCATCAAGAACCTCATTATCAAACTTTAAACAATTTTTAAAGAAACGTTATTTATGGTGTTTGAGGATATGTTTTCAATTTGAAAAAAAAAGAAAGAAAAGCACGCAATCTTTTAAAAAAATGCGTAGCTTCTCAAAAATATCTTTAAATGTTTCTGTTTGAAAAATGGTTTGACATATAATTTCATTGTGCTTATCACCATCAGTATATTTCTTTTTTGGAAGTCAGCCTTCTTGAAAATTCGCGAAGCTTTCTGGCTTGGGGAAAGAGCTTTCACTTTAAAGTTTCCAAAATTATTTCTTTGGCTCTCAATATATTTTAAGAGCGATTCAAATGGTTGCAACCAGCAAGCAGATCAAGTGTTCGTTTTTGATGGGAAAAACTTACTTTGTCGAACCGCTGAAAAATATCATGCCAAAGGGTACACATGAATACATATTCAAATTTTGAAACCTTCTGTAAAAGGTTGCCTCCCATTTTGCTTCATGTTTTCTTCAGAATTTGTTCTTATACTTTCTAAAATACATAAAATATTGTCGTAATTTAAATACAGTGATTTTACAGATTTGTAATGCCAACACCATCTTGTTCAACACATATATTTAAGATATATAAATTTTTCGCTACTGGTGATTATTTTTAATTATTTTTATATTTTTATATTTTAGCTTTTCGTTAATATAAAACAAGCTAATTGAAAAGATTGCTCTTGCCTGATTAGCAAATGATTGCAGGACATCAAATGCAATTATTAGTAGTGCCCATTTAATAAATGAACTTAAAAAAGAAGGAATAAAATGCAATTTCTTGTAAATAAGAAAAGAAATTTATTGCTTCAAGGTAAGACTGCACATAATTTACACCAACTAAATTTAGGGAATGGACTGCTCAAGGTACAAAGTGTGCAAAACTATTTTCTTTCTTTATTTGGGCTTGGAATTCTTCGACATATTTGCCACATTATCTGTGGACAGTCCCCCACATTGAATCAAAGGAATATCATTTCTATCTAGTAAATTTTTCACTTCTCCAAATAAATATTTTACCTTATGGCCTTATTCCTAACGACCAAAAATTACTGATTTATGATACTTTTAATTTTAATAATTTTCGGTATTTATTGGCACTAAAAAAGGGGAAAATGCGTTTTTAGTACGTAATTGCAGAATTTTGTTCTTAAATTTGTCTTATTTTCATTTATATTGTTTCTTTTGTTTCAACTGTTATAGTTGTAACATTTTATTTTATTTTTTTTATATTTTCAGAATTAGTTCTAACAGTGGTTTCAACTGAAAAAAAAAAAAAAATGCAATTGAAACATATATTCCAAATTTAACAATAATGTTAAACCAATTAGCGAAAAATACTATGAAAAGTTAAGTATGCTGAAAAGTTAAACTGATACTACTGGAAATCATTAATTTATTTAAATAATATATTCATTTAAAGAAAAAAGAATTTCTATTGTGCATCAATTTTTTATTTGTTTTATTTTATATCTCTTTCTATTTTTTTAATAAAAAGAAAAGAAAGAAAGAAAAAAATAGAGTAACTTACGCTGCTGTTGCCGTAATTGAATTTATTGTGACCGGAGCTCTTTCCCGGCTTACATAAAGAAAAGAACAATTTTTTTGACAATGAAAACAACATGAAAAATAGTAGTTTGATAGAGAAATATGTGATAAACAGTATATAGCAGACAGTTTTTAAGCCTAGGAATTATTTAAAGTGCTATTTAATGTTGAAATCAGTCAAGACTCAAAAGACTGTTACATAAGTTTTATAGGATCGAAAACTATGCATAGCAAATTAACCCTCTTTTGTGAGAATATACGTGATTAGATTGTGATGTGCAATGCTCAATCTCTTTTTTTTAAATCGTCTAATTTTTAAGGTTTTTTTTTTTTTTTTTTTTTTTTTTTTTTTTTTTTTTTTTTTCATTTTCTGAATGGAGATTTATTTCATCTTTCGAAAAAGCCATTTTAGGTAGATTTCGTAAGAAATACTACCTATTACATTCTCACCTAAGTTAGAATTTTTGAAAAATTTTTGCAGATCTACGCCGATTATGACTCCCAGAACCCAAAACCACCCCCAGTTCAAAACTTTATCTATCTATCTATCTATCTATCTATTTATATAACTATCTACGTCACTTTTGTATGGACACGATAACTCCCATAATTCTGCACAAATCTCTTCCAAACTGATACATAAAATCAAGGGGCATAAAATCTCGGTCAAATTCGTTAATGGGCAAAATCGAACCAAGGGGGAGGAGGCTTTTTGTGAAAACAGAAAAAACCCAATAATTTCTTAATTATGATACGTTTCGAATCTGTTTAAAGTTATTATTAGTGCTAGGAAAAGGGTCGAAAATTTATGTATGACAAATTTTTGATATCATTAAAAATGGCCCCAAGGCGGGAAAAGGGGGGGGGGGGGGTAGATGAAGAAAAATTCATAACTTCGTTCATTCAGAAGATATCAAATCCGTTTAAATTTATTAAAAATCTTAATATTATCTAAAACTTTTATAATGACAAGTTTTGTATAGGATCAACCCTTATGGCAATAATAATAATAATAATAATAATAATAATAATAATAAATAAATAAATAAATATAAAAAATCCTTGCCGGCTCAGCCTGCAAAGAAGTTAAGTTTCAAAGTCGGCGTTTCCAAATGCCGCATCATGGCAAACAGGTCAATCTTTCGTAATTCCCAACAAACAGGCATCCCACGGTCTACGTCTTCAAAATCTACCTGTTCCTGTAGGCCGAGCCGTCAGGGATTTTTTTACCTACTGTTGTCAATTTTTAAAAATCTCAAATAATAATAGTATTTCCAAAGAGTTTTCAATTGAAAAATATATTTTCACGTGAATATTAAAAGAGAATAAAAACTTTAAATTAATTAAATTATTACGTGGAAAAATCACGTCATATTTAAAACAATATATTTAAAACATCATATTTAAAAATATTTTTTTATAGCGTATAAAGAAAAAGTTTCTTCTATCCATTATTATAACTAAGGTTTCCAACCCGGGCTTCCCGGGTTGCAGAATATAGGTCAAAACCTTTAATGATTATTATTATTGAAAAGATTTGTTACATTTAATATATTTTCTTTAGACTGCCCACTAACAACACCAAAAATCATTTTTACAGGAAATATACGATTATGTATTCAAATAAAGTTTCGAAATTTATCAAAAGCAATACTTTCATGGTACATAAGCCGGAAACAAATGCTGAACAATTTATATTATTTTAAGTGCAAAACGATTTATTTTTCGTAATCGTCTCTGCATGCGATAGAGATAGATAAAAAAAAATCATGCTTGAAAATTATTAAAAAAAAAAAAACAGTAAATTGCGATACAGTTTTCAAACAAATTACGTTTGTAAGAACATTTTTTTTCCTTATTCGACGGTGTAAAAATTGAAAATGTTCAATGTTTAGAAGTTTAAAAAAATGCAGTAAAAGAGAAATTCAATCGTCTGGTGTTTCCAATAACGAAATGACGTGAGCGTTACGCACGGACATGTTTGTCCTTTATAATATAGAAGTTCTGAGAGGCAGCGACATTTTTACTTACCCGATTTATACAAGCTGATTTTCTCGGACTTTTGAAGTGAACCCCCCCCCCCCTTCCCAGTCGAAGGAAAATGAATGGCAATCCGATTACAGACGATCTCCACTGGTCGTGATAATATCATTCGATCTTCCATAATTGGATAATTATTTTAAAACACAGCAAATTACCATGTTTTCAGAGCCTGTGGAGTCTTTACGGGAGATGGCGGGCGAATCTCGCAAGAGGAAAACCCCTTAGTTTTGTTAGAAAATGTAAATGTGAGATGAACTTTTATTGAAAAAACAAACAACAACATCATCAACAACAACAACAAAAAGAAACATTTTCCCGATTAAGGAGGAAAAAATGCACCCCTTCAAATTTTTCTAAAAAATTTACTTTTCTAATTAAGTCCATATCTTAGAAATGAACTAAAAGCTCTAAAAATTTTTAAAAAAGCTAAAAGTTTTTAATTTGGCTGAAATAAGTAAATCTTTGTGCAATATGTGAAAAAACTTATTACAAAAATTAATGTGGGTATATTAAACAACTTATCCCATACAAATTGATTTTTAGTAAATTGTACAAAAGAAAAAATATATACATGAATAAAATTTTAATATGAGTATGAAAAATTTAATATGGTCTGGATGTATGAAAAGCTATTTAGATAATGAAAGTCATAATAAACCAACTAACTTAAATTAATAAGATAACAAGACGACGATAAAAAATATTTGGTAAACAATCGAACTAACGTGAGAGGTGTAATAGTTTTTAACTATTTTCTTTCTTTTTCTTTTTTTTAAGCCACATAAAAACATACAGTAAAACCAATGGTTTTATTCAAGCGAAACATATTCATACTCAAGGTCAAGTATTAACAAATTAGATGCACATTTTTCTTCATTAAAAACTAGCTGATCCAACCGTCGTTGGCCGGGCCCGTGATAATAACCTTAAACAGACCTCAAGTTTGTATATATATATATTTTTAAAGGAGCTGCACCAAAGGCCCCAAGAAGGAGATTAATATTCAAAATTAGTGGTAGCCGAGGTCCGAGAAATTTTTTTGTCCTTCAAGTTGCAGCTGGAAGTCCTAAATTAAGTTCTTAGAAAAAAATCTAGTTAATTGGATTATTTTTAAGGGAGGTATAGTTGGGGGGGGGAGGCCCAAAAGGGGCTAACTGATAATTTTGAGCAGGGCCTTAAGAGGAAAACATCTTAAAATGTCCTAGTTCTTCGCGCTTTAGATATTCAATTAGTCGAAATTAAGCATAGTGTATAAATTAATCATTAGAACAAAATAAATAAAAAAATGTTTAAAACCGGGCCCTAGTACCTCAATAAAAATATGAGGGTGGTAGCCCGGATTGAGGAGTCCAAGACACAACTTTAAAGTTATGCATTGAGACGGTGGCACAATTAGGAGGTGAAAAATGCATGACGCACGAAACGCTCAAGGGACCGCAGAGCGGGCGCCAGGATCCAAGCTGGAATGTAAGACCATGGGGCGCCTATTTGTTGGGAATTGCGGAAGAAATGATCTTTTTGCCATGATGCGGTAGTTGGAACCGCCCACTTCGAAACTTAACTTGTTTGCGGACGAAGCCGGCAGGGATTTTGTTTTTATTTTTTTTAAGCTATAAGGGTTGGTCCTATAAAAAACTTGTCAATACAAAAATTCTAGATAATATTAAGAGGATTTATGATAAATTTAAACGGATTTGATATCTTGTGAATTGACGAAGTTATGAATTTTTTTCTTCGGAACCCCCCTCCCCTTTCTCACCCCCTTTGGGGTCAGTTTTAATATCATCAAAAATCTGTGCCCTTTTCCTAGAAGTAATAATAACTTTAAATGGATTCGATACATATCATAATTAAGAAATTATGGTTTTTTTCTGTTTTCACAAAAAGCCCCCCCCCCCCTCTTGGTTCGATTTTGCCCATTAACGAACTTGACCAAGATGTTATGCCCTTTGATTTTATGTATCAGTTTGGAAGTGTATTGTGCAGAATTATTGGAGTTATCGTGTCTGTAAAAAAGTGACATAGATAGATATATATATAGAGTTTTGGGTTCTGGGAGTCATGATCGGCGTAGATCTGCAAAGATTCCATCTTGGGGGAGAATGTAATAGGTAGTATTTCTTACGAAATCTACCTAAAAACAGTAAATTGAGTTACAACACATTATTTAAAAGCATAAAATTCATGTTATAAAATAATTATGATATTAAAATTTTGTATATAAAATATATTCTACTGAATTTTTTAGTAAAGTAAGTAGTTGGAAAATTTGCATTCCATGAAATATTACTTTTTAATGCATGGAATTTTGTATTTATGTTGAAAACATTCATAAATTTATCCTACTATACAGTTGTATTTTTTTACAAAATGGGCAATAAATTTTTGTTTTTGAAATTGTCTCTTTAATGTTTTATCATGCTTAAGTAAAACTTTTTATATGAAAAAAAAATAATAATAATAAATAGCTGTGTGTTTTACTGCAGACATTAAAATTGTGAAAATCGTATTAAGTGACTTTGTTTAAAATGTGGCACTAAATGGTATTTTTAAATATGTTATATTTATTACTTTTTAAATAAAAAAAATATTTAAAATCGTATTAAATAACGTTGTTTACGCTTCATTAAATGGAATTTTTAGATAAAAAATATTTAAAATCGTATTAAAATAACGTTGTTTAAAATTTAGCACTAAATTGTATTTCTAAATATGCTATATTTATTTATTTTTTAAATAACCACATATACATCGTTAAGAAATATAAAAGTGCTTTTAAATACTTTTCATAAGTATTACGGTAACATAAACAAACAAATTTTACAAGTATCAAATCATTTAAATATTTGAAAATTTCTCAGTTTAAATTATTATGAAAAAGTGCGTAAATCTGTAAGAAACTCGTGTAAATATGTAATTTCAGAACCTATTTGCTTAGTTTCTAGTATTTGTATGATAAAAAAAAAAAAAAAACACAAGCACTCCGGGAGTGCCGACAGAAGTGGAAACATTAATTTCAATATAATATATATATATATATATATATAGGGCTCTTTGGTATCGGGATTTCAGTGTATGTTTTCAGTTTCTTATGTTTCAATTGTTAAATTTTACTTAAAGTTTTATATATATATATATATATATATATATTAATATATATATTATAATATATATATATATATATATATATAATATATAATATATATATTAATATATATATTATAATATATATATAATAAAATACCGCTGTTTAATTTACATAAAAATAATATATAAATATATATTAAATATAATATATAAATAATTTTCATAAAAAACAATAGCCCACATGCAAGCATGCGGTGCGCGACGTGCCCGCCACGCCATACCTCATACCGAACTATACACAATACATGAACATACTTATATACAGAGGTGTTGGTTACAGTAACAGTGTCGGGAGTTCAATGGTTTTTTCCCATCTCAAAAAATGTCCAACGCACCTAAAGAAATTTTACCTTCAAATATACAGAGGTGTCGGTTACAGTAACAGTGTCGCGAGTTCAATGGTTTTATCCCATCTCAAAAAAAGCCCAACGCGTCTAAAGAAGTTTTCACTTCAATAAATTCTCCATCATTGCAACTGCATGTACTTTCATCAATACCCCTCTTTAGGTCTTTTGCATATCCATTACAATTAAACATAATACGGCCTAAAGGCTTATCATATTTAAATGCCTTAATTATTTTTACTTTACTCACTGGTAGTAGATCATTGAACTTGTTTAAATATTTACCAAAATTAACTCCTTTATAGCAATTCCCCACATAATCCAATATAAAATAGATCTTTTCTTTCGTAGTTTTCTGACAGTTCTTTAAATTACAATATCTCTGTAGATCCTGTTTCTTGATTCTATATCGCAATAAATCCAATCCCAAATCGTTATTAACATTTCTTGTGCTAGATTGTAAAGTTGTTAAAGTCTCCGGTATCAATTTCTTTTTTATATTAAATAATAGTTCCTTAATGTCATTTTCCCTTCGATGACTATCACAATTAAATATTGATTTTTCTATTTCTTTACAAATATTTAGATTTTTCGAAGTATTCAAATTGATATTATGTCTAATAAGACGGCTGCATTAACAAAAATGCAATGTTTGCTAATCAATGCAGGCACTGCCGAAAAGAAACAATCGAATACTAGTGATCAATTTTACAAGATTTATTAAACTACTGAAATATATTTTGATATATGATTTACATGCCAAGGCCTTTCCAATAATTTCTTTTAAGTACACTATGTGTATTAAAAATATTTTTAATAAAACTTTTATGATAAAATAACCTCATGTATACTTTTTTTATGCTCTTTTTTTCTACTCTGATAATAATAATCTGATAAATTTCCGAAACTTTATGTCATGGGTGCAGTAATATTTAGGAAACTTCTGTTTTAGATATAAAAGGTAACTGGAACTCCTCAGCGGAACAAAGTTTTTAGGATATATTTAAAAAATGGTTCCGGTAGACCATTAATTGAGTTGTACATTTTACTGAGTTATACGTTTTGTTTTCCGGTCCCGAGCAAAACGTATAACTGGAGTTCCACTGTATCATGTTTTATTTATTTTGTCATCATCTTTATTTATTCAGATTCCTACTTCTATAATTCTGTAGGACACTCTTCTTACACTATATATATATATATATATGGCTAACGACATGCACTGCAAGGTTAAAACTGGTTTTCACGCTAGCAACGTCCCCCTGCTCCTGCCGAGACCAAATTAATTCAAACTATCAACCAAAACACTAAGCTACACACAGCAGTAACCAACCCTATCTGAATTCATCGAACAACTGATCTAGACCACACTTAGCATTCAAAAATGAATTCAGTTCACTTCTATATTTACTTCTACCTATAAAATTAATCATATTTCTCCGTACAACGTTCACAGGGTAACCCTGCACCAATGCCATGTTAATCCACTCCATGAATTCGCCAACTGCATCGCCAAATCTTGAACATAATCTCTCAATAAGAAATAACCGTTTGTAAACACATTTCTAAATGCTGAAATATGCACGTTCGATTCAAAATTTAAGATCTTTAAAGTTTTAAAATCGAAATCATTTCTCTTGTCATAAACCCTTGTTATCAAAATGTCATTCTCCAACTCTAAAATCACATCCAGATAATTGATGTTTTTAATATTCTGGGAGGAGGGTTCTAGTTTTAAAGTATTTGGATAATATTTAAAATCTAGGTTTACATTTTTCCTGATTTAATCCAACTATTAAAATATCATCAATATACCTATAACTCAATATTTCTCTATTTAAAATATTGTTATTCTCATATATATGTAAGTACATGTCAGCTAAAATTGAACTTCAACTCCCCCCCATTGGGATTCCACGAATCGGTTTAAATACTCTACTCCCCTCATACCAGTAATTCTCTTGCACTACCAACTGAAACAAGTTAATAAACCAATCTTTATCGCTATCTATATTGCTGTTTTTTTTTATAAAAATCTATAACCTTGTCCTTTAAATCCAGTAAGTACTGTATAGGTCTGCAAAATCATATACAAACAAACTCTTTATGTTTGATGTTTTTTCAATTTATCTAATAAAATGTAACTGTTCTTTATAATAAATGTGGACTCCGTACTCAACACTCTATCAAACACGCTACTCAAAACTCCCAACAATTTCTTATTAGCAGACTCTAGGTATGAACCATACCCACAAGTTACAATTCTAAATTTCACTGTTTTTTTGTGAAACTTTGGCACTATAACAAGATATGGGAAACGTTGACTTTTCTGCTCTAACTTAACTTTTTTATACAGTGCCTTAACCCTGTTTTCCATCACTGAAACTTTCAATTTCAATAGCTCATAGTTATCGCTGTAATTATAACTTTCATTTAATATTTCACCATAATTTTTTTTTACAGATTAATGCATAGCTTGGGTTAGCTTTATCGACATATGGAATTATAAATTTACTCTGAAGCTCTTTAATAGATTTAGTTAACCTAGTATAATCCTCTTGAGACACCGTCACAATCTCTAACATATATATATATATATATATATATAATTATATATTAATATATAATTATATAACTATTTAATATATTATATATTTAATTATATAATATAATATAATATAATACTACTGTTTAATTTACATAAAAATAATATATAAATATATATTAAATATAATATATAAATAATTTTCATAAAAAACAATAGCGCACAGGCAAGCATGGGGTGCGCGACGCGCCCGCCCCGTCCTACCTGATACCGAACTATACACAATAGATGTACATACTTATATACAGAGGTGTCGGTTACAGTAACAGTGTCGCGAGTTCAATGTTTTTTTCCCCATCTCAAAAAATGCCCAACGCTCCTAAAGAAGTTTTCTCTTTTAATTTACAGAGGTGTCGGTAACAGTGTCGGTTACAGTAACTGTTGGAAATCTGGACAAAATCTTGTCCCCCTTTCTCTGTCAAGTGGTTTGTTCGGGAGTAAAATCGTTCCGAACCGGTTTTTCTTTTTGCATTTCGGTCGTAAAGGCACTCTCTTTTAACTGTAACTGTATGCATATTTTATTCTAGTTTGAGGTACGGAGTAAGTATATATCTAGGGTGAAACAACTCCATGGAAGGTGTGGTGATGTGATGGAAGGACAGTTAACCCCCTTTCTGAATGTTTATTTGCTATAATGTGATACCAAAGTTCCCAGCAATGGCTGGAGGTCTATGTATATATCTTTATTTAAGTTTAACATTCAAGTTGAATGAATAAATATAATTCTGATTTCTACATAAACTGTTTCTTCAATGTGCTATATACTTAGTCACACCACAGACCTTAACCACTGTGCTTTACAACTCTGCTCAATCTTTATCATGGTTAAGGGGCCATGTTATGCTAAAGGTCAAATAGATGCAGTGTGGTGTGTTTTAGATGAAATATATATAGCTTAAAAAGTATAATGGCACAAGTTCCAGAGTTAACTTATTCTTTCCCGAAATTGTCGGATTATAACTACTCTTCTTGGAAGCTCGACGTCAAATGTGTACTGATAGATCGGAATTGCGGGGAGTTTATTACGAATCCCGATATTGCATGTAAAGAGGATGCATCTGATAGAGAGAAAAGTGATTTTGGATGGCGTAAACGCAGAGCTTATACCACGATTTATCAATCCATCCAAAGGAAATTCCAGATATTAATCGCTCAGACCGAAAGCGGAAAAGTTGCCTGGGATATCCTAAAGTTAAACTTCGAACCAACGTCACGGGCACGTTTAGCTGGATTAGTGGATGATTTTTTTTGAAATGAAGTTAAACTCGCAAGAGGAAACCATCGGTTTATTTTGCAAGAGAATTGAAGAAAAAAGGTTTCAAATCAAAGATGCAGGTTTTGATATGCCAGAATTGTTAGTATGCTTCCAGTTAATCCGTCGTTTACCCGAAGAATATGATAATCTCGTTCAAATGTTATACAGGTTAGATGATACAGAATTTAAATTGGAAAATGTTTCTAAACAGTTAATTAGTGAATATGGAAGAATTTGTTTAAAGCGTAAGGACGAAAGTAAAGAGGTTATCAGTGTAGGTGATGCTTATACAACCAAGTTTAAGAATCCTACCGATAGACCAACCATTCCAAAGAAGAATTTCGTAACCAGTAAAAAGCCATGGTTTTCATGTAGTGGAAGCGACCTGGAACCCTCTCGATGCTCTAGTACTTCACCAGCTATTCGTATGGGGCCGAGTTTAATATGCAGTTACTGCAAACGACCTGGTCACACAGATACAAGGTGTTTCAAAAAGAGAAACTATAGAGGGAAGAAGCAAGTTTTCTACAGTGAAACTACAAGGCAATCGGAATCCGCCCTAATGTCTTCAAATGAGAAAATTGTTGAATTTCTTCTGGACTCAGCAGCTACTTCTCACTTTACGAATGACAGGAGTTTATTTGTAACCTACAAGGACCTCCCCCCCCCCAACAAGTGCTGATTGGAGACAAGGACTGTTCGTCGGAAGTATTGGGTATAGGTGATATTGACTTCACCATACAAGATGTAAAAGGTAATGTAGAAATAACTTTAAAAAATGTTTTATATGCTCCAAATATGAGAAGAAATTTAATTGGTGGATCCAACATCGATATTGCAGGAAACCACATTCAATGGGGAAAAAATAAAATGATTGTGTATGATAAATTTAATCGATATTGTTTTACTGTACCTAGAGTAGATAAATTGTATATTGTTAAAGGTTATGCTTCAAAATGTGAAAATTTTGCCTTTTCGACTAGTTTAAATGCAGAAATTATACATCGTAGATTTTGTCATACAAATTTGCCTTTACGTGAAAAAATGAGTAAAAATAATTGTGTTAAAGGTATTGAAAATATTAACTGTAAAAACAAAAATAAGATGTGTGAATCTTGTGTAATTGCAAAATCTAATAGACATTCGTTTAAAAGGAATTATCAGTATAAACGCATTTCTAGTAAAATTCTTGATACAGTGTATATGGATTTGTGGGGTCCTAGCCCAGTTAACTCGTTAGGAGGGGGGAAATACTTTTTGTCAATAATTGACGATTATTCTAGAAGGACTGAAGTGTATATACTTAAGGATAAAACGGAAGTTTTTGAATACTTTAAAAGGTTTTTAGCGAAAGCTGAGAGACAAACTGGTAAAAAATTAAAGAGTGTACGAACTGATAATGGGTTAGGATTTATTCATAAATTATTTGAGAAATTGTTAACTGATTTGGGTATACAAATAGAAAGATCCTCCATTTATACGCCAGAACAGGTGGGTGTTGCTGAAAATTTCAATAAAGTAGCAATGAATGCAGTTCGAGCAATGTTACATGATAGCGGATTAAAACCATCATTCTGGGGGGAAGCTCTTTTAGCGTTTGTTCATACAAAAAATAGAACCGAACACAGTTTAACCCAAGGTCTTACACCCCAAGAATTATGGACAGGATTCAAACCTTCGGTAAAACATTTAAGAATTTTTGGTTCTTTAGCATTTGTTAATGTTCCTAAAGTTAAACGAAATAAACTACAACCTAAAGCTTTACCCGGTATTTTAGTTGGTTATGCCATGAAAACAAAAGGATATAGGATGTATATGCCAAAAGAAAGGCGAATTGTAGAAACTATTCATGTGCGTATAGATGAATCCAAAAAGGGGGTAGAAACATTATTTGGAGTAAATAAGTATAAGGATATTGTATTGAATTTTAATGAATCTCAAGTTGAATCAAATGGCTTAAGTAACGCAACTCTAGATCTTAATCATAAACTACCAGGAGTAAGTTTAAATGAAGACGAAGAGAAAAGGGGGAGTAAAATAACTTTAACTTCTATAAATATTTCAGAATGGAAAAGAATCGAAAAACCTAGAACTAAAAGTAACAGGATTGACGTGTATTATTATACCCCGATAACAAATAAGAGACTGAGATCATTAAATGATGTTAAAAAATATTGTCAAGAAAATAAAATCGCTTATGAACCGGATAAATTTGACTTTAAACCTAAAACTACTCATCCCAATCTAGAAACTTTAAATGAACCTTCAACTAGCGATTCGGATGATTCATATTTAAGTGAGATATTCCAACATGAAACTTACAATACTGAAATCCCTAAATCGTTTGAGGATGCACAAGTTAACCCAGAAAGAGGGAAATGGAACGCCGCGATGAGGGAAGAACTTGAAATCATGAGTAAAAGAAAGGTCTGGCGGTTGGTTGATCCACCCAAAAACGCCACAATAGTTGGAAGCAGATGGGTTTATAATATTAAAAACACAGAAAAAAATGGGAAAAAGTACAAAGCACGTCTCGTAGCTCAAGGTTTTAAACAGAAACAAGGTATCGATTTTAATGATATATTTTCACCAGTTGTAAATTTTTCAATTATAAAACTAATGTTTATTTTATTAGTTTCTATGTTAAATTGGTATCATATTCAATTAGATGTAAAATCAGCTTACTTATATGGGTCTTTAAAAGAAACTGTATTTATGAAACAACCACCAGGATTTGTCATGAAAGGTGCCGAAAATAAAGTTTGTTTGTTAAGTAAATCTATTTATGGTTTACGGCAAAGTGGCCGAGAATGGAATTTTGAATTGGACAATATACTACATAATTTAGGATTTTGTAAGTTAAAATGGTGTAACTGTGTATATAAACTAAAAAGTAATGCAATTTTAGTTGTCTATGTAGATGATTTAGTTTTGTTTGCTGAAAATGAAAATATACTGCAATCTGTAACTAATATGTTAAAAAATAGCTTAGAAATTACTGAAATAGGTTTAACGAAATATTTGTTAGGTGTTAACTTTGAACTTATTGCTGATTCATTATTTATTCATCAAAAAACTTACATTGAAAGATTAGAATTAAAATATAAAGGTTTACCTAAAAGTTATGTTAAATTACCCTTTAAAATTGGCTGTATCTTACCAGATAAAGTTAACGAAAATGAAATTGTGGAAAATGAATTGATGAAAAAATATCCATACCGATCATTAATCGGTTGTTTGTCATTTTTATCAAATAGATCGAGACCTGATATTAGTTTTTCTGTAAATATAATGTCACAATTTTGTAATGGTTATACATATAAACATTGGTTGATATTGGCAGATATAATGAATTACGTTTTTGCTACAAAAAGTTATAAAATAAACCTGTCTAATGTAAAATCCTCAAGTTTATATGCATATTCTGATGCTAACTGGGGATGTAACCTTACTAAAAGACATTCAAGTAGTGGTTATATAATTTACTTTAGTAACGTTCTGTTTGCTTGGAAATCATCAAAGCAGAAATGCATTGCACTTAGTTCTATGGAGTCAGAGTTTATCTCATTAACTGAAAGTGTAAAAGAACTAACGTGGTATGCAAATGTCTTAAATGAACTTAATTTATTTGATAAAATAAAACCAGTTCAGTACTGTGATAATGAATCTGCTATTTATTTTTCTAAAAATAGTCAAGAAAACTTTAAAACTAAGCATATTGACATAAAGTGTCAATTTATTCGTCAATTAATAAATGAAAATGTTTTTGAGTTAAAACATGTAAGTTCTAAAGTTAATAAGGCTGATTTTCTAACAAAACCTCTACTGTATATAAAATTTCAGAGAGCCATTTGTAACATTTTTGATTTTGACTATGAAAAGAAAGAGGAAGTTTTTACGACCGATGGGGCCGCATGTTGGAAATCTGGACAAAATCTTGTCCCCCTTTCTCTGTCAAGTGGTTTGTTCGGGAGTAAAATCGTTCCGAACCGGTTTTTCTTTTTGCATTTCGGTCGTAAAGGCACTCTCTTTTAACTGTAACTGTATGCATATTTTATTCTAGTTTGAGGTACGGAGTAAGTATATATCTAGGGTGAAACAACTCCATGGAAGGTGTGGTGATGTGATGGAAGGACAGTTAACCCCCTTTCTGAATGTTTATTTGCTATAATGTGATACCAAAGTTCCCAGCAATGGCTGGAGGTCTATGTATATATCTTTATTTAAGTTTAACATTCAAGTTGAATGAATAAATATAATTCTGATTTCTACATAAACTGTTTCTTCAATGTGCTATATACTTAGTCACACCACAGACCTTAACCACTGTGCTTTACAACTCTGCTCAATCTTTATCAGTAACAGTGTCGCGAGTTCAATGATTTTTTTCCATCTCAAAAAATGCCCAACGCGCCTAAAGAAGTTTTCACTTCAATAAAATACGTTTGATGTTTTAAATAATAACAAACATCGCCGAAACTGCGGGGGGAAAAAAGATAGACACTATACAAATAAGATAAGTAATACCTACCTGTGGCGACACGCCCGGAACGTTTGCGACTGTTGTCACTAGGGGCTCTGAAGTTGCGATTCGGTTACCATTGAGCTTATGGAAGTGTCCTATCTGGTGGAATATATTTAATCTGTGTTCCACAGCTAGCTTTTGGTTCTGCTTTCACGTCCTGAAATGTAATCGTTGAACTTTTCGTTTATTTCGCGGCAGTACGATTATGATAGTAACGGCAATCAAAAATTTTCAATCCTGTCACTAAACAAACTTAAAGAGTGAATATTTATTATTATTATTATTATTTTATATCTGAAACTAACCAGATTATGTATTTATTTTAATTTTTAATCTTATTTATTTTCTGTTTACTTCTTATAATTTATAATGACGGGAAGAATTATAATATTTTAAAAGAGATTTATTTCTGAAACAGTGGATATATATTTTTAAATATAGTATTTAATGTGGTTAACAATTAATTTTGATGGAATATTTATTACATAACGTTAATATTTACAAGAGATTGTTAAACACATTATCATTAAACAAACACATAGAGTGATGAAATATTTTACAAGAGATTCATTTCTTAATCAGTGGATATATTTAAAAAATATATAGAATTTAACCTGTTCTACAATTTGTTTAAATGGAATATTTACAAAAAATATTTTCTTACAAAATATTTCGTATTCTTTCGGTACTGATCTGTGTTGATTCTTCTCCTCATTGTAAATTATAAGAAGTAAACAAAAAATAAGTAAGATTAAACATTAAAAGAAATGCATAATCTGATAATTTTCATTAAAAGTTAAATTTCTAAAAAAATCTTATACATACTCTAAGTACATTTGATTTTTATTTTATGAAGCTGCAATAAAACACATATTATTTTATTATTGAACACAACCATTATTTGGATAAAGAAAATTGTCAGAATTGTTTTTAAATAAGATATTTAAAATATTAAAAGAAAGTAAATAGTTTATATTTCCTTCACAGATTAAGTTCTCACGAAACGTGAGACGTACTGTAAAAACATCTGATTTTTGTTTTATAAAGCTACATAAAACAGCTAAGCATTTCAACATGATACTTTTATTCATATTTTAATTTACGTTCCACATCGTTTGACAAATCGGAAGATTCTGATAGATAAACCAAGAACTCTTTGCGATCACGGTATATTTTTCGTATATGTTTTTTATTGTTATGTATTTCATCTTTCTCGAAAACATCCACTTAATTCAGTTAAACATTTATGTGCCACGTTCTTTTGCTTTTCAGTTGCAGTACGTTCGTTCATGTAGTGATTTTTAAACCACTTAAGTAATTTACCGTAATTGGGACTACTGCCAATTGGCGTGTTTTAGCTAATACCATTTGGTGCAATGAACTGTTTTCTTTTTGCAAAAAGCCTTTAATGAGATCCATAATTATATTAAACCACGTTGTTGCTAATATCTGTTTTCTTCACGCTAACATTGGCTGTATATTCGATAATGGAAGATTCGAAAATCTATCATTAAATATCATTTAATCGTCTTGGATAATGCGTCATAATCGGGGTGCATACTAATTGACGTATTCGAGCAAGTATGGTTTAGTGAAACACAGAACTTTTGGAAGCCACTTATGATTGTCATATTTATTTTAAACCATATTTGCTCTCAGTATCGCCCATTTTGTAACCTTGGCGTGATATCTGGTTAAAATCCACAGACTTTCTTCTAGCAGCAGATCTCTGTCCGATTTTGTGTCTCTTTGCTCCCTTTCTTGATACAGTTCAAGAGTTTTCATAACTGCGTAAATCACTGATATTGGAATTTATGCATAATGTTTACTGACTTTTACAATCCGTGCCAGCAATGGCGCCCATGATGATACTAATTACCTTTTTTATTCTTTCTATATTGTAACCCTATAGTTTATGTAGTAGAAATATTAAAGAAATTTGCAGAAGAATTTACGTATAATTGTATAATATAATGTAGATATAGTCATGTATTTTATATTCATAGATATAGTATGCGATTCGAATATATATCTCATATTCATTCCGGCGGATATAAGATACAGCCAAAAATAAAACTACCATTGTAAATATCTTAGCTAATAGCCACCAATCTGATATTATGTGTTTAATAAATACATACTAAATTATATTTTTGTATTATTTTAATTTGCTTCTATATTATTTACCTTTTCTAAAGATGTTACTGTGTATTTAACTCTCTGACAACCAAGGGCAAAATTTTCTTGTACCCTCAAAAGACCAGAAACGGCCCAAATACCAGCGATAAATCCCTTCCCCCATTTCATTCTTTCTAGCCGAAGTCAGTGGGTGGGATTTCTTAACAGAAGTCCACCGCCTCTCTTGAGAGGGAAAATGAGAAAGGTATTCTTTCCCGCGCAGGGGAAAATCATCATCCGTCACTGTTATCAGAAGAAATAGTAGTTAATTGAGGATACAAGTTTTAAAAAGTGCCTAAAAATAACATAAGAACTTTTTTTTTAATGTTTTAATGTGACCCTTCTCAGCAGTACACACAAAAAAAAAAAAAAAAAAATTAAAAAGATAAATTTATATAAAATATCAAAACATGTCTTAAACTTCGACATGTATGTATGCAAGATTTGTTTTCTTTCTTTTATCAAAATATATAGTTTTTGTTTATCACAAATAATGGGAACTTGCTAAATGAAAATTAGTTGCGTTGAATTTACACTGCATGACATCTTTCGACTTTGAAAAAGAAAAAAAAAATGTAATAGAGCAGTGTTTCCCAACGGGGGGCGTACGCCCCACAGGGGGGCAATTTGACTTTTCAGGGGGGCAATTTAACTTCTCAAGGGGACAATTCAGAATTTCTGTGAACCCATACCTTCTGAATTGTTTTTCTAATAGTAATCTTGTAGACTGAAAAGAAAATAAAAGTTATGCATTCAAATTTCTAAAACAAAATTAAAAGAAAGTTTTTTATTCAATTTTTAAAAAGTATCCATTCAAAAATTTTAAATACAATCCCACCAGAATAATTATAGAAAAAAATATTTAATGATATTTAGATACTTTTATATACTTAAAAATTCCTTATAAGTTTTCTGATTTATAAGTATTTTAGAATTTTAAACAACGTTTTCAATTATTTATTGAATGAGTCGCACTGCAATATGTCACATGAAAATCAATTTTACACATGAAACTATTCAAGTGTATATTTAACAATTACTTGACGACCTTCCTTTCCCGAATCTTTTATCATGCTTCATTCTGATTAGAAATTGATTAGTAAGTTAATCGCAGAAATTCTGTGATTAAATAAGACAAAAATGTTTTATTCAAAATTATTGATTTTTCTAATCAAGGATTCTGAGCACTCTATACATCACGCATACATGGCGACCGTGCGCCAGTATACTACGAGGAGTTTCAGATGAGTATAAAAAATATTTGATTCATCCATTACCTTCGGAACGTTTCAGGATCAATGTTAAATGTTTTTTACTCTGTCAGGAGTAAATTCTTTTAATATTTTATGAGAATTATATGTTATAGGGGGAGGGGGGGCATCATCATTTTAGAGATGTTTTGGTGGGGCGCGGTTAAAAAAAGGTTGGGAACCACTGTAATAGAGGAAAAAAAATGAAAGAAAAAAGCAAAGAAATCTTATTTATCTCTGTATTTGGAGAAGATATATTAATTTTAAGTATGAATCATATCACAATTAATGTAAGTTGAAAAAACTTTACGAAATTTACATATTGATCTTTTTTCATTTGATATATTTATAGTAATTACTTTCTCGGTTTTGCTATGAAAATTCACATTTTTATTGATGCCAGTTACATTGATGAAAACATTTGTATTTTGGAAATTTAATTCAAAATTTTGAAGCTTGTCGAATAAGGTCTTTAAAAAAATTGTGTGGTCAAATTTATAAAAAAATATTTAAATTTTGTCAATTAAAATCTACGTTTTGTTTTAAAATTGATGTAAATTTTGTTTGAAAAAGTACTTTTAACGGCGTTTAAACATCATTATATTCATATTAAAAATAAGTTTATTTTTATTTTCATTGAGAAAATGACATCAAAATATATAGTTTTTGTTTATCACAAATAATGGGAACTTGCTAAATGAAAATTAGTTGCGTTGAATTTACACTGCATGACATCTTTCGACTTTGAAAAAGAAAAAAAAAATGTAATAGAGGAAAAAAAATGAAAGAAAAAAGCAAAGAAATCTTATTTATCTCTTATTAATATAATAACCCTTTACCACCTCGCCCTTAAAAATACAATAAAACTGTTTCCTCAATTTTAATTCATTAAAATATTACCTTTAATAAAAATTCCGACCTCATTATTAATGTTGGAAATAAATTTAATTTTTTTAATTTTTAGAAATATTTTATTATAGCTTTTTTTCTTGCAAGTAATAGATGTTTGTTTCGAATAGCAAATAGTCATATTCTCCGCGTATATTCATTGAATTTACAAAGAGTGTATGTATATAAAATACATACATACATTCATATTTTAATATATAGAATAAAACCTGAGACGATGTGTCAAATTTCCAGAAAAATCTGTTTTAGACAGGTTTTCTTCTTAAAATGCACTCCATAAACCGTATATAATAACTGTATTGTGTTCTTTTTGAAAATACCATATAAATTTTCCTTTTAAGGCAAGGATACGTTGTATATGTGTTTTTGTTACACATATAATTACGTTTTCAAAGCTTTATTTTATAACGTTTTGTGTGAAAAAGTGAATGATTGAGATTTGTTTTGTCCCTTCACTCACACAATAATTTTAAAATTTTCATATATTGCAAATATACATTGCAAGGATAATTTTGAACTGTGTAGCAAAATACTTTGGAAGGATAAAAAACTTTTCTAAATTTAATCTTTTTAACACAATAAAAATATTATAACTTCAGTATATTTCTTTTCTCATATAAGCGTTTAAATTTGCCTAAAGGATTTTAACTATGCAGGAGGAAATTACCATGCATAAATATATTATTTATTGTACATCTTATATTAATTATATATTATATTATTAAATATATTATAAATTATATTAAGTATTAATGTTATTAAATATATTAATTGTATTAACATCCTCCGTTTTGACTATTTGGCTGCTTCATAAAAGTGCTGAATGTAGTTTTAATTTTAATTTAAGGAATTTTTTTTTATATTTTAAGAATTTTCAATCTTTGGAATGTATTATTCATCGGTTCAGACAAATATATTTTTTAAACAGATTACTTAACCACTATAGTATTTTCTGTATTATGAAAAAAGTCAGAATATGGTATCATATAGTGGCGGTTAATTCTACATTGCATTTTAATGGCGTCATAGTTTTAAAAACTCGAATAATTTTGTTGTGTCACTTAGTTATATTCTATTATAAGATAAATGTAGATCCTAAATAATATAAAGACAAGATTTCTCAACATTGGACAATTTAAGTGCATTACTAAAAATATATATATATATTCTAAATGTCTCAAAATGACTGTATTAGACATTGTTCTTATTAAAAGAAGTTTTACATTTTCTTGAAGGAAGCTCTTTATATAGTCGTAAGCCAGAAAACAATATACAATATCTTTATAATCATTAAATGTGCATCACATCCTATACGAAATTGTTCCAATAGAATAAAACAATTAATTTTTACAATTTTTTTTTTATGTGTAATACTTTAAAATATCACCTTCTTTTTCCTTCCAAATTATCAAAAATTATATTTTCTTTTGAAAATGTATTTCAGTAAAACTTAATTAATCTTTAGCTCACTTAATGCGTATATGAAAACACTGACAATCTTATCGTAAGAGCTCACACAAAAAAATTTCAACTATCAATTTACAGATTCATATAACATAAAACATATATTTCTGATATAATTCTTTAAAAAAAAATTATGATAAATTTAGTAATTTTGTGCGTTCATGTTGACACAGCAGACACATTAAGACGTTTGAAATATGTATTTGACTTTAGCAGAAAATTAACAGATTAAATGAATCTTCTTCCGTAAAAATCTTTGTTAATGAACAGTGCAAAGATATTGTATTCCGGCAATAGGTATTTAGAAATGACTTCCTGTCTTGCACACTGTGTGTGGTCAAATCGGCAGACATAAAACAAGACCGTTGATAAAAGAAGAAAGTGAAAATAAACAAGACGCCCTGAGCATTTCTCCGTAAAAAGTTAGGGAGATCAAGTGCTTTTTCTTATTGTGGGAAAGTATTACACATCTTGGGTTTTATTTGAAGCATAATTCGTGAAAAGAAAACCATGAACATTTGTGCTTGATCTCTTAAATTTTATAAATGGATAATTACAATATTTATAAAGTATCGTATTTCTCAATTTGCTATGTTAAAGAATATTTTAATAGTAATAATCAAAGAAAGAAGCCCACTCCAACTTCTTACAATAATAAAAAAGACAGTATATAATAAATGTTTATAATTATTAATAATTAATTATTTAATAATAATAATTTATTATTAATTATTTTATTATTATGTATTAAAAGAACTGTAATGATTACAATAACTATTTTAAATACAAATTATAATGTAATACAGAAAACTCATAAACTAACATTTTATGCATTTTATGAACTTTTATGAATGTTCGTATGCAGACAACTGACTATTACAAATTAAAGATGAGTTTGGGCCCTTTTTTTTTTTTGGAACCCGAGCCCGAAAAAATATTGTGTCAATAGAGCCCGATACCTATATAAGTATGGAGTAGGTAATTGTTGCTAACATTTTAAAATTGTTTCAAGTATAATTTTCTCATTTAGAAGTCTCTTTTTACATTAAAATATGTATTTACCCGAAATACTTCGTCATTAAAACGTTTCATGAATTTCATGACCCGGAAAAACTGTTTAAAATAGCAAATTTGCTATGTATAACCAACCGCTAGCAGAAATCTGCAAATGTCGCAATTCTTTTCTTTAAAAAATAATTTTTGTTTTTCAAGTAATAGCATAAATGAATATTCCTTTTCTGGTAATTCTGGTCAGAGTCAGAGTCAGAGCAAGTCCAGTTAGTGCCCCCGCACTAGGCACCATGAGTTAGGATAGGCGCTGACACTTATCACTATTCATGCACCGATGATCTGTTGATAAATTAAAGAGGGATTGTAGCCCAGGAGAAAAACAGTGTGGTGTCCTGGAGGGAAAAAAAAATGTTATTAGTGCTAATGCAACAATTTTAAAGTTATGCATGAACATGTGTGGTAAAGATTAATCTAGAGATATTTAGCTGCCCAATTTCCCATGTGCGCCATTCAATTCTGGAGGAACCAGGTGTTTCTTTTTCCTAAAATTTAATAAATCACAGTGCATATAATTTGACACTTATTGAAAACGTATCCTTATATATATATATATATGGGTCATTCTAAGAAAATAGAAATTTTGGCTTTTAAAAAAAAGATTATATTCCATTATTTTAATTTCTGATTTTTAGCTTAAGTTATGTTATATATTATAATTATGGAATTTGTTTTATAATGAATAGAAATGATTTTTTTTTTTTAATTGACATTACTATGTCCTTGAAAAATTTTATCCAAAACGCCTTCATAACGACCATGATAATGTCATTTTCAAAGTCAAGCCTATTTTAGAGTGTCAATTTTAAATTAAAAAAAGCTATTTTTAATGGAAAAATCTACTTACACATACAAAGTATGCCCCTTAAATTAAAACTTATATCATTAATTAATTTATGTAGAATTATACACAAGAAAAAAAGAGCAGGTATTTATTACATTAATACACACACAGTTCTTAATCTATTAAATACATTACATTAATTTTACAAAGGCCGATTAATTAAGAAATCTGTACTTTTGAATAATTTGTAACGGCATTAAAACATTTAGCTGATAAAAATTTTCAACCGAAAATTTCCCTGTTATCTAGGGAAAATGGGCACGAAAGAATGACAGTTTTCGTGCAAGTAGGGAGGCGCATAAAACTGTCAGCGCAAATTGATTGAATGCCTTCCCACCCTTCACATGAAAGGGGCGAATATCGGGCCGCCGGCTCGGTCCCCTGAATGGAAAGCCGTCTCGGCCGTCTTGAACTTGAACTTGTGATAGGTTCAATGGGCTTCCAAGTTGCGAAGCAACTGCACACCCTGGCTTTGAGTAGGTGTATATAAAATCCTGAGAGAGCCATATGAAATGTCTAGCCGTAGTCCAATTGACTACATAAAATAGGATAGTGTTAAGTATATCTATAAAATAATGAAAATTTACTAGTAAAAGTATAAAAGTGAAAATAGTTCATAGTTAAAAAAAAAAAAAAAAAAAATATGCCAGACGAGGTAAAGTAAAGATGTTAGGAGAAGTTTAGGAGAAAAGTCAATATAAGATTATTAGTAAAAAATTATCTCTATCTCTATAAAAGAGTAAGTGTCTGTCTGCCTGCCCGCGGATTTCTCTGTAATTATACCACCTAGGACTCGGAAATTTTTGTCATGTGTAGATGTTATCACTGGACAGTATACCTCACGGTCGAATTTTTAAATTTTAATTTAGATTTAAAAAAAAAAATTAAAACGTGTATATGGAATTTTGGGTTCGAGGCTATTTCAAGCTCCTCCCATGAAATAGCCTCGGCAACACCATCCGTGGCAACGAAGCAGCCAGCCAATGAGAGCAGGTGCAGCATCCAGGATCTAGCCACAGATTAATGATATTCCATTACTCTATGGATCTAGCTACCAGCGACGATTTATTTACTTTCTGTTCAGTGAAGTGTAAGATGAAATTGGCCTAAGCCCAGTGACAGAACTATCTTCGTGTGTCTGCAACGCTAATAATATTTCAAAAATAGTTTGAAATATGCAATATATATCATATTAAGTTCCCGATAGTTAGTTTTGTCACTGGGGTTTAGGCCTATTTCATCTTACACTTCACTGAACAGAAAGTATATCTTCATGTATCTGCAACGCTTATAATATTTAAAAAAACTATTCTTGACTGTATTTTTAATTAGTTTGTTTCATTTTTTAACATTTTTAGTATGAAAATATTCAGTAAATAATTTGTGCAACGCTTATAATATTTTAAAAAACTGTTTTTGACTGTATTTTTAGTTAGTTTGTTTCATTTTTTTAGCATTTTTAGTATGAAAATATTCAGTAAATAATTTGAGTTCTTGGGCGGTTAGGAATCCATCGTGATTTTTTTTTTACCTCATACTTACAAATTAAATATTTTTGATGGAAACAAACAATTTACATTAAATCTTTGAGTAATTTATTGTTTACAATTTTTTTCCTGTAATTGTTTTGGACTACATTTTTAGTTCCCGAGATTGATGAATTCATAACATGCGATAAATTGTTAAGATGTATGTTCTCATTAAGATTTGTTATTGAACTCCATTTAAGAACCATTTTTAACTCCATTTAAGAAGTTTCATTTAAGAACTTTTTTAGTCGCCCAAGAAAAATATTCTTAATGAAACAGATTTTCTGAGCTGTTTCTATATATTCATGATTTTTTTGTTGGGGCGTTTTTGAGTGATGTTTATGATTTAAGAACTTTTTTAGTCGTCCAAGAATCTAATGTTTTTCTTGAACTTTACTTTGAATAAAATGAAAACATTCAGTAAATAATTATTAAATCTTAATCACCTGAGAACGGATTTTTTTTTTTCCAAATTTGTTTCTTTTGTCACTTTATAGAATGCATACTTTGCGACGATCGGCCGGTAGCATCCAACCACCACCACCATCCATAAATATCATATAATACAATTCTAATACCGTGCAAGCGCCCCCCCCTGGTTATTTTACGATTTTCCGTCGCATTTAGGGGGGCGGATTTGATGGTAATTATTAAATTGTTTTGATGAACTGATTATAAATTCCCAGTCCGTGAAATATTTATGATGTGCATTTTGTGACATGAGTTTCATAAGAATCACTCACATATAGGACAAAATTAGCATTCACCAATCTGCAAGTAATACTAAAAATTTGTCGATTGACTGTTTTGCCACCACTGGCCATCTTAATAGTCACACTCGCCAATTGTGATGATTGATTGAAAAAAGATTTTTTACCCCTGCTGTCGTTTGATTATTTTCAAAACCATTTGTTACATTTCACAATTACCCCCCCCCCCCCCAAATCATTTGACAAATTGTGATTTTTTTTTTAAAGCTATTTGCCGATATTTGCATTCCCCCCCCCCCCCCCCCCGGAGACCATTTGATGATTTTTGAGATTTTTTTCAACTATTGATTGATCAATTTTGTGATTTTCCGTTTTCTCACATTATGAGTTTCACCAGAAAGTAAAACAATAAATAAATATGAATGATTTGCGGAGCTGTTTCAAAATAATTATAAAGAATAAGTCTTTAAAAATGTAAAATCAATGTTATTTCTGGCCGAGTTTTTTTTTTAAATAATTATAAACCATTTTAATTTGTAAGCATGTTGTAAAAAAATCACCATTTGTGACAAATTTTGTGTTTTATAAGAATCGCCCAAGAACGGACATGCAAATTTATGTTGTCATCGCACTCTTTATAATTATTTTTGTTGAGGGTTTTTGGGCGATGTGATTGAATTTTTGATAGAAACAGCTCCGCAAATCATTCATATTTACTTAATGTTTTAACTTGCTGATAAAACTCATAATATGTGAGAAAACAGGGATTTTTTTTTTTTAACTTCATATTTACAAATTAAATTGTGGAAGACAGAATAGGTTTGTTTGTGTAGAGGTTTGTGTGTGTGCTGTTTTTAATAAAGACAGTTGCATTTTTCCCGCGACCCTTTCACGAAAGTTTTTTCTGTGAACCTTTCACAAAATCTGCATTTTTTCCACAATCCTTTGACGAATTTCGTATTTTTTCTGCGATCCTTCGATGAAATTCAAGTTTTTCCTGCAATCATTTGACGAAATTTGCTTTTTTGTGATCCTTTAACGAAATTCGTGTTTTTCCACATACTTATGTCGAGATTCATGTTTTTTCAGTGATCCTACGACGTAATTCGTGTTTTTTTTTTCAGCGATCCTTTGACGAAATTCACATTTTTCCTGTGATCCTTTGGCAAAATTTGCGTTTTCTCCGCAATCCTTTGATGAAATTCGCATTTTCCGTGATCCTTTGATGAAATTTGCTTTTTTAATGATCGTTTGACAATATTCGTGTTTTCTCTGCTGCCTTTTGACGAGATTCATGTTTTTTTAGCGATCCTTTTACGAAATTCATGTTTTTTCAGCGATTATTTGATAAAATTCGTGTTTTTCTTGCGAAACTTTGACGAAATTTGCGTTTGCCAGCGATTCTTTGATAAAGTATGCTTTTTTCTATTATGATAGGGAAAAGCGGATTAGGATAGGTAGATAGGGAAACCCCATTATCAGATCGGGACATTAGATGTAATTAAGAAACATTTGTATATTTGTAATAATTAGCGAAAATGGCACGATAAAAGGGGTGGGGTGGGAACGACTTTTTATTAAATATCACATTTATTCTACATCAACTTCCTCTCACCACCAGGTGGTGCTTTGCTATCTCTGTTTCTATGGGCTGGATCACAACGGGGTATGGCTCTTTCCACCCGACATCAATAGAGCTTACTGATTTTAGTTTGGATTTTCGCCACAGGGGGGCGCTTGCGTATCTTTGGTTCTATGGGCTGGATCATGACGGGGTATGCCTCATTCGACTCGACATCGATAACCTTAATGAATTCAGTTATGTTCGTATAGAACATATTGTGCTCCCTGGCGGTGAAAGGTGTAACTAAAGGATTTTGCAGCTAACTCGGGTTCTATGGGTCACATCACGACACGGTTTGGCTCATTCGACACAACATCAATAGAGCTTACCTATTTTAGTTCTGAATTTCACCACCAAGGGGTGCTTTCCTATCTCTGTTTCTATGGGCTGGATCACAATGGGGTATGGCTCTTTCCACTTGACATTGATAGAGCTGACTGATTTTAGTTCGGATTTTCACCACAAGGGGTGCTTTCCTATATCTGGTTCTATAGGCTGGATCACGACGGGGTATGGCTCATTCGACTCTACATAGATAGAGCTTTTCGATTTTCACCACCAGGGGTGCTTTTCTATCTCTGGTTCTATGGGCTGGATCATGAAGGGGTATGGCTCTTTTGACTCGACTTACAGTAATATATGGGAGTGTGTATGGCACGCCCAGTGTTTGCTGTCTAAGGTAGTGGGGCCCCCAACATTAGATTTGTTTAATAATAAAAAAATGTTCAACACTGATTTCAGGTACATTTAAGGTAGTGTTGGCACGGGCAACGCCGGGCGGGTAAGTTAGTATAATATATATATATATATATATTTTTTTAATTAAAGAGAAAAATTTTGAGGTAAGAATTATAGCTCGGAAGGACTATTCATCAAGAATAGTGGAGTACCTTGGTTTTTTCCGGTTGGATGGACTGCAAGCATCGTAGTCAGGTAGCTCATAAATGAGTTCATTTGGAATGTGATTAATGTCATTGTAGAATTTTTTCGCAAGGTGTTAACACGCCTCCTATCCAAGCTCCGCCCGACAAAGACACAACTGAAGATATTGAATACCAAGAGGGCGGGAATAACACGCCCCCTTTCCAAACTTCGCCCGAACACGCAGCAGTCGAAATATGCAGAAACTTGACACTCAGAGCGTCAGAGGTCAGATCTTGCCGAGGGTGAAATCGATTCCATTCCTCTGTACTGGGGTTCTTTATCTGATGTCTGTTCCAATCCTTTTTGGTGTCTCGGCCGTCTTCGTCGCCAGAGAGTTAATAAATGTATATTAAATAGACCACATGCACGGGGTGGAGCTAGCAATGATTGTGGGGAATTACCCGTATTGATTTACTCTTGATTAACGCTTGTGAATTGGGACGCCGATTAGCTATATAAAATTAAAGCACCATCTTGACGTTATTTGACGTCAGAAATGCTTGTCGTCCCTTACTGTTTTGACCGCGGTTGGACATTAGGGTGGAACGAAAAAAATAATTAATTTGGATATGTAATAGAGATAAAAAGTTGTCTAATGGCTTTGTTAAGACAGTATTAAAATATTTTAACAAACATAATATATTTAGAGGTGCCGCAAAAGACTTGAATATATGCATTTTTAAGTAAATTTTACGAATTTTGATAAATTTGGTTTAGTAAAATAAATATTTTAAACACCAAATACCTGTTTTCAATTTTTAAATAATACACATGAACTACTTTACAGTAGATATTTATAGTTTTATACAGCGTACCTTTAATATTTATGCTACTAAATTTTACATTTTTTAAATTCCATTTTTTTAGATTTTAACAGTATTTCATAATAGAAAGGATTAACCTTACTTTTAACTTAAAAACGCGGCAAAACATTTTTTAGCTCTGAAAATTACTAGTCAAAAGGAGAACAGTGCGAGGTTTGAAGTGACCTTGAATCAGGCGGCATATTACTGGCTGGTGTAGAGTGACGGAGGAGGAAGAGAAGCACTTAGCTGTAGCAAAGGTCTGGTCACATGTTTCTGTAGTCAGTCAGAGAAGGTAAACGAATCGTTTGACTAACAAATGTTTTTATGCTGTTCTTTACTGGATTTTGTTTTGTTTATGAATATGTCTGCTTGAATATTAGTATAATATTTTATTAGTTAATACTAGTGTTAGTTATGTCAAGACCAGTTCAGACCAGACAAAAGTTAGAATGCCCAATTTTTGGGTACCCTAAATAATTGAGGGGACAAATCACATTTAAAATGGTCAAAAATTCAATTTCAAGGTTTTGATGTCAGTAAATAGTGCATTTTATTCTGAGTAGAAAGGTATCAATGTTTTTCAGAGGCAATAATTATTGACGAATATATAAAGTAAAACGCAATCGTCATTCTTTGTTTTTGAATGGAGAGTGAAAACTTTAAATGCATTTAATTCACAACAATGATTTTCAAACTTGCGCGCACGATTTCTCCAAAAATAATTTAGATAGAACCTCAATTTTTTTCAAACTTATTAATGTTGCAACAATGAACAAAATGAACTAGAATCTTTTAATTTGGTCAATAAATTAAAAAATAATTAACTGTAATTCATCGAAAAACGCATTCAAAATGCGTTTTTAATTTAATGAACTGAAAATGATGTAAATGTCTAAATTTGTATCTTGCATTATATCTAATTTCATGCTCCATAATTTTAATTTATAATTAAATCAAGTAACATTATCCAACCTTTTTTTTTAAAAAAATTCTTAATTTATTTTTAAATATCTTTCTTTTTCAAATATAATTATACATTTTCAAAGTAGCTCATGTATATTATTGTTATACATTGAAAATGTCCAATATTTAAATAGATAGATTTAATCAAAATTCATTTATTTTAAATTTTATAAAAATGAAAAGTATTAAACAAGTTTAATAAAAATGATAATACTTTACAATCCAAGCAACTTGCACAATAAAAAATCAATAAATTAAGATTGCACATACAAAATCATTTGCAGTTGAATAGAACTATTAAATGAAATTTTATTCAGCATCAAAGTATTAGGATACGTTAAAAAAAATCCCCTTAAATAATTTAAAAAATAAATTAATTATTAACTTTGAATAAATTAAAGTTCAAATACAATATAAAATAAATTATTATCATTAAGCAATCGAAATTTTTCACGATTGTTAAAATACATAAATTAAAACATAAGTTTTTTATTCTTTTTTTTAAATTGTGGAGCATTAAATGGATAAGAATGTAAACAAATAACCAAATGTCATTCTGTATTTATTAGAAGAAAAATACATTTAAAGAGGTCACATTAATTAATAAGAACTAAAAGTATGTTACATATCATAAAAGCTTAATAAAAAGAAAGAGAACTAAATGAACCTGCAGAAACATTTTTTTTTTTTTTTTTTATTATTCAGCTTTCATTTTCTACAATAAAAATACCTACGCAAATTTAATCCGTAAAAGAGAATAAGCCTTTAGAAAATAAATTATATACAAATATAATTCCCTTAAATAAGATTCTTTTATATTTAACAAAACAAAATGAAAGAGCATATAGATAGAACTATGAAAACAGGCTAAGCAAGATTTGACTATGTGTTTCAGTAGCGTCTAGCCCCTGTACTTTGGTACACTTCCAAAAAATGGATCGTTCTGCGCGCATGCGTGCTTGTCTGATACTTTAAAATTATGTTCTAAGCCATTTCAAAATGAGTGCGTATAGCTGTGTGGTATGTCATTTCCCTTCGGTTCTGTGGTCTTGAGTTCGATTCCTTGCGGCGGAAAGTTTTATTTTTCAGTATTTATTTGAGTTATAAAAAATAATTTGAATTAAAAAAATGTAAGTTTTATTTTTCAGTATTTATTTGAGTTATAAAAAATAATTTGAATAAAAAAAAAATGTAAAGTTTCCATTTTTCAACATATAAGCGATGGAAAGTTTGAAACAAAATGGAAATAAATGTGAAATTTGGTTATAAATGAATTTCGTACATTCTAGAGAATGCTGTACAGCGAGTTTCATGCGTACAGTGATGTTTTTTTCGGTTAATGTACGCGAAGCATACATACACAAGTTATTGACCGCGGCTTGAATGAATTTCGTGCATTCTAGAGATTGCTGCAAAGCGAGTTTCGTGTGTGCTGTGATGTTTTTTTTTTAAATGTTAAAAATTGTTTTTTGGATGTTAAAAATTCGCTTTAAAACGCTATAAAATCGTTAAAAATCCTTAAAAATTGAAAAATCCGGAGGAAAAAAAATGTATTTTAGTAAAAGTCTGAAATTGAATTTCTTGAAGAACGTTAAAAAAAAAAAAAAAAAAAAATGAAAATGGTGAAAGAAAATATTTAGTTATATTACGCTAAATGTTTTAAATCAAAATCCTTTTACGAATTTAAAAAAAACTGCCGCGGAATGGAATAAAATTAATATGATCTTTCCACTCTCTCGCAGCAGATCACGGCGCGCAGAACGATCCGTTTTTTGTAAGTGTACCAAAGTGCAGGGGCTAGACGCTTGTTGTGTTTCTCAAATTTAAAATGTCAATGTCAACTACGGCACGCCAGTCCTTCCATACGAGTGACTTCGGTGTTCTATTATGGAATAGTATATGTGCCACACAGAGTCTGTTAGAGTTTGATTCACTTATAGGGATATGAGGAGCATAGCCGAATGGGCGCTCACTAATTGTTTTAAACATATGGTATCCGTGACCAGTTTTAAGTGAAAATCATTTAATTTTTTAAAGAAAAACAAACTTTTAAAATATTGTGGTGTCAGTTGTTTAATAAATGAGAAGTGTTTACTGGGTCCCGCTTTTTAATAACATCGATAGCAGTATTTTTCTCTGAGTTTCTCTGTGTTTTTCTCACCTGAGTATAGACTTTTGAATTCTGTATTGTACAGAAACATATTTGGTACTTTTCGGTTAGCCTGGTGCCAGTGAAATATATATGAGGTGGTTAGAACGACAGTGGCGTAGGTCAATATTTAGCAATCATCTTGTATCGCAGTACATTAAATAGCCCAACTTGTTTTGATCTCTAGCGACTCAATAAGTGAACTATGACTTATCCGTCTCTCGCACTGAACATAAATTAAAATACGTTCAGCGAAAATATGGTTATCTAATTTTTTTCAAATTTTTGACTTTCACCATTATCCTTCTAACCCCCCCCCCCCACATATATATATATATACACATACATATATGTATACATATTTGTAGAAGTATATATATCTTTTTATCAGTAAACTCCCGAAGAGCGTTACTCTTGAGATGTATAATTTAACAGAAAAATATCTTTATATTTCGTTTTATATTACACATGGATTTATATATAAAAAAATACTGCTGTTTCTAATCGATGTAGTTACATGCACAGTATAGTGATTCTATAAATTCAAATATCGTGTAAATTTTTGAGAGATAATGTAAGAACTAAAATGCAAATTGAACGCCCGTAGACGGAGTTACAGATACTCAACTGGCAGGAATTCACGCCAGTGGTCGCTGACGCAATGCTTTGTTGAAAACTAGATTCTCACTAATTTAGCATTTTTTTTAATATAAATACATACATATATATATATATATTTCACTGGCGCCCGGCTAACAGAAGAGTACCACAGATTTTTGGAACGTACTTCAGAAAATGTTTGGAATTGTTAATATGTAGAATGTTCGCATTTTTTTTTGCTAAAATGTTTGTGAGCTATTTTAAATCAAATCTGGGGTAGTATTTAAGCTATTGAAAATAAATAGATTTCTGAGAAAAGAATATTTTTAAAGTGGCCTGCTGACGGCTGTTTACCAGGAACCTGCAAATACTGATGAATTGCAGATTTAGCGTATGTACTTCAAAAATTGAGTATTACTGAAACCTTATGTAAATTTTAATTTTGTAAAAATAGGTACACATATTTATGGTGCGAACGTATACAACAAATTTTCAATACAATTTACACATAAATTTACGTATATTTTTGTATAAAATTTCAATAATACTTAAGATAGGCTAAAATTCTTATGTGAGTATGCAGGGCCGTAGCTAGAGGGGTGCCAGGGGGGGGCTCAGCACCCCCTGAAAATTTTTGAGCCCCCCCTGGGAAAGTTGCCAAGGTCACCAAATGAAATTCTGTTTCAAAAATCCAAATGAAACTCTGTTCAAAAATTGAACTTAGTTTTGAGGTTTTTTTTACAGTTTTGCTTAAATTAAATTGTAGTATTTGTTTAAAAACTGCAAATAAATGCTTCAATATGCGCGGATTCTATCTGCACATACTCAGAATTAGCAACCTTTTGCTGATGCAAACGTTGACTTTTGCGTTAGTTATATACTGAATTTTTTCATTTTGCAGCGTTTTCCATTATTAGCATAAAATAAAGTTATTCTAATGAGTTTGATAGTAAATATGATGCTTATGATAAACATTATGTTTCCTATTTGAGTCATCCTAGTTTAAATATACGGGGTCATTCATAATTCCCTCCGGGGTTTCGAAACGTTATAGTAAAAAAACGAAGACGAATATGAAAAAAAGAAACATGAAATTATTCCGAAACTATTCAAGTTTTACTTACATACATTACAGATGTTCTATGTGTGAACCCTTGGTCACACGGCATACATCCATGCGATAGTCCAGTTTCTGCCATACTCCGTTTCTTTAAATCTGAATCAGTGGTGTCAGTTCAACGGGCCTTTCGTAATAAATATCGAAAACAGGGACCAACTGACAAAACAATTCATGTGTGGTACCGGAAATTTAAAGAAACGGAGTATGGCAGGAACTGGACTTTCGCATGGATGTATGCCGTGTGACCAAGGGTTCACACATAGAACACCTGTAATGTATGTCAGTAAAACTTGAATAGTTTCGGAATAATTTCATATGTTTCTTTTTTTCATATTCGTCTTCGTTTTTTTACTATAACGTTTCGAAACCCCGGAGGGAATTATGAATGACCCTGTATATAAGATCCTTAATTTATAAATGATGCTAATGAAAAAAACTAATAGCCAATTTAAATATAAGTGGTTTTAGCATTTGAATAATTTTAAAATGCAAAATACATCCTTGATTTTTCTAATGTTTTTTATCATATAAAAACATAACTTTAGCAAATCGTTAAGGGCAGGGAATATTCAGAAAAAAAAAATTAAAGGTTGCAACTCTTTTGAACTATGAGCATTTTATTTACTTACTGTCATCATCACTTATTATTTCCCTTGTATAATTTTACACTGAAAATTTTCATTCTGCAGCCAGTGATGTATTTATATAAAAAACCCAGAGGGCATACGCTGTAGGCAGAGGGAGTATATGCTAAAGAGCTTATGCCCTAAAGAGTATATGCTATAAGTGTTTTTGAGAAGTGGGTATACGGTATTCATTAAAATAATCCAGAGAATATACGGCGTATCCACCGTATATCCTCCATTACATCTCTGTCTGCAGCTTTTACTTTTCTTAGAATGAAATAAAGTTATTATAAACAGTTTAATAAAACATACAGTGCCTACAACATGAAAAAATCCCAGACAGCTCGGCTCACATGCGCAGATAGATTTCGAAGACGCAGACCGTGGGGATCCTGTTTATTGCGAATTTGCAGAAGAAATGACCTTTTTCCCATGCTTCGGCAGTTGGGGCCACCCACTTCGAAAACTACCTGTGTCTGTAGGCGGAGCCGGCCGGGATTTCTTTGTTTTTAATTTTTAATTTTTTTTGCTGTAAGGGTTGGTTCTATAAAAAACTTGTAGATAATATTAAGAGGATTTATAATAAATTTAGGCGGATTTAATATCTTGTGAATTGACAAAGTTATGAATTTTTTTCTTCTTAAACCCCTATTTCCACCCCTCGAAGCTATTTTTAATGATATCAAAATCTGTCAAACATAAATTTTCGGCCCTTTTCCTAGAAGTAATAATAACTTTAAACGGATTCGATACGTATCATAATTAAGAAGTTATGGGTTTTTCTGTTTTCACAAAAAGCCTCCCATTTCCTCCCCACCCCCTGGTTGGATTTTGCCATTAACGAACTTGACCGAGATTTTATGCCTCTTGATTTTATGTATTAGTTTGGAAGAGATTTGTGCAGAATTATTGAAGTTATCGTGTCCATAAAAACGTGATATAGATAGATAGATAAAATTTTTGAACCGGGGGTGGTTTTCGGTTCTGGGAGTCATGATCAGCATAGATCTGCAAAAATTTTCCAGAAATACAAACATAGAGGAGAATCTAATGGGTAACAAAATCTACCTAATATGCACTAATTTACTTTTATATACATACTTTATGTATATACAAGTTATATATATATAACTTGTTGCTGATGCAAACATTGACTCTTGCATTAGTTATATAAAGAAAATTTTCATTTTGCAGTGTTTTCCATTATTAGCATAAAACAAATAATAATAAGGAACATAGTGCCTACAATTGAATATGCACTAATTTATCTTTCTATATAATACTTTGATCATATATATCTGGATTTGTGCGTGCATGTGTCAGAGAGAGAGAAACAGTATGAGCCCCCCCTACATTTTCTTGAGCACCCCCTATTGTTTGCATCTAGCTACAGCCCTGTGAGTATGGAAAAATCAGACTTGTTTGAAAAAAACTGAGAATAATATAACCATTATAGATTATCCTTTCAGAATAAAAATTGGATCATATTTAAATCATCATATGATGCTTTATTATGTTAAATTACTGGCTGTTGAAAAAACAGTTATGAATAAGCTATTTTAATGTTTAGAAATTGCTATAACTCTTTTTTAGTTGCAAGATTTGATTTATAATAAACTCTCAACTAGTTAAAAGTTAGTAATAATGAGCATTTTAATAAACTTTTAATTGATTAATTTACTTCAAGAAACTTCTTATTGATTTTGTTTTTGATCTTAAAATACTAGATTTTCCAAGTAACTGATTATAAAAAAATGTAATTTTAGAAAAATTTTTGGCAAACTGTTTACTGAATTGAAATATATATATATATGTATATATATATATATATATATTAATTCAATATTTATTTAAGAACATCAAGTAAGATAATACCGGAACTACCTGTTATACCTACTAAAGTGTTAAATAATAATACCTGTTAAATGTGAATGATGATAATTAAATGATTATATTAAAATTAGCATAAGCATACAAGCGCTTCTCATACGAGGATGAGAGCGGGTATTTTAGACACGCCTCTTTTTGACACAAAACAGCAAAAATATTTAAAATGCTGAAAAATGCACTCCGATTTTTGGAAAAATTATGCTTTGCAAAACTTGTTGATAAAAAATATGTTTCAATAACGTACTCATAAAGTAATATATATATATATATATATATATTTAAATTTCTAAAGAATAAAAGCTGTTTCAGGCAACTCAAATGAGCGATTCTTAAGTTAAAAATTTTGGCAACTGTATGATTTCATCTTTTTATCAGTAACTCCCAAGACGTTACTCTTGAGATGTATTACGTAGCAGAAAATTATTTTTATATTTCGCTTTATGTTTCACACACACACACACACACACATATATATATATACATACTGCTGTTTCTATTCGATGTAGTTAGATGCAGAGTTTTGTGATTTTATAAATACAATTATTGTGTAAATTTTTGAGAGATAATGTAAGAACTAAATTGCAAATCTTACGCCCGTAGGCGGGGTTACAGATACTCAACTCATGGGAATTCATGTCAGTGGTCGCGAATGTAATGCTTTGTTGAAGAGTAGATTCTCACTAATGTAGCATATTTTTTTATTCAAAGTACCTGCTTCAACTTATAAGTAGTAATCTTTGCCCTATTTAAATCACGAAATTTTTCTCATTAAACAAACCTAAAAATTTTGTTGAAAAATTCTGATACATATTTTTGAACGAAAACATCCCCTCTGTGTGTTATAAATCGTCAAATATCCATTATCTTGTATACGCGTATATATCTTGTATACGCGTCACAACAACAATTGATTTAATATTGTGTTCAATAATGTTGTGTTCAATTTAATGTTGTGTTTAATATTGTTTATCACGTTCATACAAAAAAAAAAAAAAAAAAAAAAAAAAAAAAAAAGGCCAACTGCTTTTGATGTTGCAACAACGAAATTATTAAACCAATTTGATAAAGAAAAAAAAAAAAAAAAGTTTAATGTCTATTTTTATATATCATGCTTTAATCAATTAATAGTATCGTGGCCATATCTTAAAAACTAAACACAGCAAAAATTAAATATTTTTAATAAATTCACTAGCTTGCGCTTTCTACCAAGCGTAAAAAGAAGCACTGAATTTTCCATATTTGGGTTCTTCGAACATTCAAAATAATGCATTGCAAAGAAAATTTTTGAAAAAATAATAAGTTGCGATCGTGAAATCAGGTGTAATTTTCAAGATAAGTATTGAATGATTATAAAAGAGAGTACTTTTTTTTAAAAAACTATTTATATTTTTATATTTATTTTTTGATACAAGAAACAAAAAAATATAGGCAAAACACCACTTTTTCTGGTCTAAAATGTTCGCCTTATTTCATCGAAAAAGTTCTGTGATTAAATAAAGAGAATATTACAATTAAAAATTAGTCATATTCTAAAGCTTTGAATACCGGACCAAGCAAACTCTTTCCAAAACTTTTAAAAACGTTTTTCTCAAATTGATGATTTTTGAAGTGATATGTATTGAAGAAATTTTAGTAATTATGCCACCAACTTCTATTTTGGAGTGAAGCTACTTAAAGTAGGTACTTGTCTGGTGAAATATTATATTTGTCTTTATAATTTTCTGTTGTGGGGTGACAAAAGTGGTTTCTAAATAATAATAATAATAATAATAATAAAATAATAAAAAAAATAACAATATTAGTATAAATTAATGCTACTGTAAAATAGTTTATATATGGACACTTCCGAAATGTAATTTATTTTCTGTCATTGTATCAATAGAATTTTTATATAGATATTTGAAAAAACTAGTTAGATGGGCCAATCCCAAAACTTTCTTCTATCATACATCTTAGTACTTCAAAAAACGTATTTTTTTTTATATATTCATTTTAGAAAAAAGAACTAGTTATATAACAGATGTTTTGATTTTATTTTTATTTTTATTACACTTCAAGTTTTTTGTCGCGAAATGTTTCACAACCATGGAGAGAGGGAGGAACAAAAATTTCTTACTATGCCAAAAAAATGTGAAGACTTTGCTTATACCAAATGTGGAAATTAAACCCAGAATGGACAATTGGATGATTCAGTATAATATATATTTTTTTTTTTTTCAGAAGCTACCTCGAACCGCACCGAAAAAAAAAAAAAAAAAATTCGCTATCACAGCGCCACCTACAGGACCATTTTTTCCACCTCGGCCTATTGTACTACATCGAATTATAAAATTTCGGCGAGAAATATTCATGCATTCTCCATTTAAACTACAAAGAAATTAAGGGTTGGGTTGATTATTGACGGCCAATTATCTGCACTAGGGATATAGGCCCGGGGGGAGTGCCCTTCGTGGGGGTCTTTCTAAGGGAACCTAATCCGTATTTACGCATGGATAAATCCACGGCTCGAAGAAAACCACGAAAACTCCGAACGATTAGGCCGACGGGCGCGATTGGGATTGAACCCAGCACCTCCCGTCTACCAGCTTCGAGAGCACAACCTCTCAGCCACTGGTGGGGCCCACAACAAAGAAATTAAGACAATCGCTATCACAACAGCCCTTTTTTGATGGAATATTCCTATTTTTCAAATGGGACCTGACGTGCGTAGTCAAAAACGTATATACGATGTTCGGTCTAATTCTATCCAAAACTTCATAAATTTTCCGATGCTACACAAGGCCTCTGAATCTAGGAGAAACACGCAGTGTTAAATTTAGATACTTTACTCCGGGAGGAGGGGACATTACAGAATTCCGAAGGGGAGGAATTGCACTTTTTAAACATTAAATGTATAAAATCTCAAACCTTTCGGGGGGGGGGGGGGGGACATTTAAATACTGCGGAGGTGGCATGTCCCCCCCCCCCTGTGCCACCCCTTGAATTCAACACTGGAAGCAGGGTATCAGTTTGGGGCCCTTTCATTTGGCAAAAGTTTTCTTAATTCTCCATTCATGAAAACTAACCATAAATAAATAATTTTCAACAGTACTTTTCTTATAAACGAGAATTTTCTATTTTACATCCAGATTTTAATATTCCGAAATGTTCTTCTATTTTCCATCTTATTTTATACCAATTAATACTTTCAATCGCATCATCAGAGCTAGTTAAATTTTACCTAAAGTTTTGTAAAAGAGTCCTAAAATTACTACCCAAGTTTTTTTTCCCGAAATCTAACTTCTTGCACTGTATATAGTGAATTTAATTCTAGATGCGCAATCAAGTTTACAATATTTTCAATTTAATTATTCTTTTCTATATTTTTAAAAGTACAGTTGTTTATTTCTACACACTAATCACTTCTGTACAAGAACAGGGGCTGTCCATAAATGATGTCACACTTTTTTTCAATATTTTTGACCCCCATCCCCCCCTTTGTCACAAAGTGTCACACTTTACCATACCCCCTCCCCCCCCTTGTCACATGTCACACTATATTACATAAACATATACTTGCAGTTCAGAAACAAAGCACTACGTTATAGATCATATTTCAAATTTTATTTTTAAACTTTAACTATGTCTTTTAATGACATTTGTGAGCATAACAATAAAAATGATTCGTGCACTTATTTTGTATGAAATAAGATTAAGGTTTACAACAAAAAATTAAATTAATATACAATAGTAATAAAATATTAATATGAAGGAGCAATTGAATTTTTTTTTAAAGAAAGGAATATAAGTAAAAATAAATCACATGAAAGTTGTTTTAGCCTCGATTAAAAAATACCCTCAAATTCTGGTAATTTTAAAATAACTTCAAAATTTAGTCTGCTGATTTTAAATGATTTTATTTAAATCAAAATGTGTGATGTCACACTTCTTCTTACCCCCTCCCACCCCCTTGTCACAAACTGTCACAATTTCATGAACCCCCTCCACCCCTCCAAGCGTGACATCATTTATGGACGGCCCCACATCTGATAATCAGATAAACCCAGCATGTAACTGCATCCATTTACCGTCCACTAATTGCCTTTCTCTTTTCTGAAAACTATATGCTACTATTTATCTTCCTGAGAACAACACTAAAATACTATCCATACCCCGAACCTCAGATTTAAAGTACCATTCCCTCAACAAATAGCATCAGATTGTCAAATAAAGTAAGTAGTTGAAACTTGTTAATAACATTTTAAAATTGATGGGATCGGGGCAAGAGAGTGCTCAGCCACATTTTCGAACTTCTGAGATATTTCAATTTGAAAATTGGATCAAATACTTAAATCAAGATATATAGCATGAAGTTTTTCGCCAATGCCATAATAATATTTGAGATATCCTGAATAACAATATGGCATTACTTTAATGATATTACTATTACTTTTTGTAAATTAGCTATCTTCATTGGGGGCATAAACATCTGGGGCCAAAACGAAACCTGGGACATATGCCGCCATCAAGTGACATTAGAAACAAATTATATGTAGGATATTTTAATTTACACAATTAAGCAATTGTTTACTGTGTTAGATTTATTTCACCAAAAATGTGACTTGGCACTTTCTTGTCTCGACTCCCTCACTTGTTTCATGTAGCGCGGCTCCTGAGAGGAGGCAAAGAAGGCTAATCCTCCTTTTAAGATTTCTTTAAAATAAACAAAAACAAATTAAATTAGCTCTAATATAAAGGAAATTTGAGATCACAATTTCAAACAATTCATCAGTATAATACTTTAAACGTTTTTATCAATAAAAGAATTAGGGATTCGTGCGATAATTTCACACCAGAATTTCACATCAATTCTGATATTTATTAGATGTAGGATTAAAATTCTAAAGAAAAATTAAGGATAAAAATATCTGCAAACACCATTAGTCAGGACAGAATAACATCTCTGATATTTCATCAAAGTTACAGTAAAAACTGGTCGAAGATAGCAAAAGGCACGTGCGAGAAAAGACTTCACAATCATGTTTTAACTGCATTAGAGGATGATGTCATCCGCTTCGGGTATAACATGGGACAAACAAAAATAAATTGAACACATATAAAATACAAATTTAATCTAACAAAGCATACATTTTAGGCTACACTTTAAATGTCACCGCTTCGATCGCTCGATGGTAGGTTTTTTTTCCTTCTAAACATTTTAATTTCAGTTTTGCTGTCTAATCATAAATATAAAATTAACTCGTTCGAACACATCCATACTTTTTCTTTTTTGTATTATTTATATTTTTATAATCATTGCTGAGCATCATATAATGCAGAATTTTATTTTTGTGGCAACATTGATTTGAGAAAAACCTTTCATTTAATTTATAAAAACAATTTCTGATTTTTTTTATTAACTGCAATTTTTAATGAAAAAACATGTTTTAACGAAATGTGAGTGTAGTATGTCAGAAGCCGGTTGAAGAACTTTTTGAATGATATCTCATTCATTGTTGTGCGTTTTGTAAATGTACAGAAAAATGGATGTTGACAACAAAAATGCTAAATTTTAATTTCTTTAAATGGTATATTTTCGTGGAAAAATGCTAAGCATGCACTTAAAAACTGCTTTAATGTTTGTAAAGCAAATAATTATTAAATGCACAAGATTTAAATCACTGATCGCTGTAAGGTGACATGCGAAAGTATAAAGTAGATGAAGGTTGATAACTAAAAATATTGAACGAATTTTTATTTCTCCGGGCTTTCAAAAAGGATGCAGACAATTTTCTTTTTGTATATTTCTTGCTGTATGAAAAGATCTTCGATGGTACTTCGGATGGTATTACAGATGGTACTTCGATCGGTTTTTGAAAAAAACGTAAATTATTGGATACATGAAATTTCTTCAATCAAAACTATAGCATTCGTGTAGTTTTGAAATTTTAACTTCCTCTACCATTCAATAGCATATTTCTGTGTCCTTTCAACCAGAAAATCTTTTTACATCGTTCTTAATGGATTTTTTTCAACCCTCCCCTCTCGCCTTTTTTAAATATTGAGCACAAATTTGTAAATTACACAATTTGAATGTTGTTCGTATGTAGATGTGAAGAATTAGTATAAGCTTTACTCATTTATTAGATTTCAATATTTAAAATTTTCAAATCGAGTAGATTGATTATACAAGTGTTTTAATTCGTTGCATATTTAAAGATGTTTTGATTTAAAAACATTTACATTTTTGTTTTATTAAAAAGAATAATGCAAATATGTAATCAGTTTTTATATTCAGATGCCGTTTTGTTTTTTAATTATCCATAAAATATGTTTTAAAAAGAAACCAATTTTATCATTTAAAACTAAAAATATATTAAAATTAAAATTATATTATAAAATGTCACTTAAACTCGTTTAATTAGCATCTTCAAACAAATTTAGTATTTGAAAATTGTTAATACCATTTTAACATTGTTTCAATATTATTTTTTTCATTTAAAAATCTCTTCTTATATATACAGTGGAACTTCCCTTTAACAAAGTCCCTATTTAACGAAGTTTTCTACTTAACGAAATTTTCTGCAGAACTTTGACTTTGAAAACCATTAGCATGTAAATTAATTTCCCTATTACGAAAAATATATTCTATATAACGAAGTTTAATCCACTTTTGTACAGAATCCAAACTAAGAGGTTGCTGTTGCGATGGATATGCGAATTTTTTTCAGTGGATTGTATGAAAATGAACACATTCAAATAATTTCCATTCTGCTTGGTGTTACATAAAACAATTTTTTTCAGACTAAGAAAAATACTTGTTATCATTACTCTCCCACACCGAGACTCCAGCGCTGATAGTTGGGAAAGTCAAAATTCCCTTTTTGCATTATTCAATGATATAGAAGATGTAGTGACGCAATGACGTCAGATACATTGAAGCAAAAAATATCAATTAGAGTCAGACAGTTACCATTCTGACCTTCCATTGCTGATAGACAACTAACTGTTTTGTACATCCACAAGAAAGTGCTTCAAAATTCAAATCAAAGAACATCAAAGTTATTTTTGTTCCTAATACCAATACAACTTCTAAACTTCAGCCATTAGTCCAAGGAATAATAAAAAATCTTGAAAAACATTATCGAAAAAGACAGAAACATGACAACGTAGTGAAAACATTAGTTTTAGAACCTGTCTATCAGAGCTGATGAAAGCCTGAGCCAAAGCTTGGGAATGTGACGTATTGCAACGATCGTAACACAACTGTTTTGTAAAAAACGGCTACATAATTGAAACTGAATCAAATGCTTCTGAATCCAATACCTGTTTGTCATATCTGAAGGAAAAATTTCCTGCATTTAAGTTGATTTCTGTTTAACGAATTTTCTTCATAACGAAGTTTTTAAGTGTAACGATGAGACTTCGTTAAATAGAAGTTTCACTGTATATATATATATATATATATATATATGTATATATAAAATAGTATTAATCCTAAAATGCTCCACTTAACAACGCTTCATAATTTTCATTTCTCTGAAAACCTGTTTAAAATAGCCAATTTGTTAATTATACTCAACCACTAGAAGAAATCTGTAAAGGTCACAATAAATGCCCTGCAAAATCTTTTAGTTTCACCTTCTAGCGTAAGGAGCGCACTCTGTTCAAAATAAACTACCTTCCTAACGAAACTTCGACAGGTGTCTCTGCTGCCGCTAGCACCTTATACATGGCGTGTTGCGCAGGCGCTGCAAAATCCTTTAGTTTCACTTTTCACCGCCAGGCGGCTCAATTTGTTCTATACGAACATCCGGCAGGGTTACCCGTTGTATCAAGAGAGTTGAATAAACAAATTTCCGTCGAAATCGGACCCATAGACTCGAGAAAATAAGGTGCCCCCTGGCGGTAGTTCTAAAATATGTAACGCTATTTAAAACCAAAGCGGTTCATCCAAACTTGTTGTGATCGGGCCCATATAATCCGAGATAAGAATGCACAGTCAGAGAAAAAAAAAATTGTAGAATTGTATGCCAGGGAGGGCGCTTGGTTGAGAGCTCAACAAAAAATCATTTTTTTGATTGTTGGTATGCATCAAGTAAATACGGGTTGAGTATTTTTATTAGGAACATACATTTAATTTTTACGAAAATCGTTATTTGTAATTTCTACGATCATTAAAAAAATAATTATATTTTCCCGTTAATTAGAACATAGCGAAGACGCTACGCCAAAATACCTGCCAGATGGAATCCCTTCCCATCCTTAAATTCAAATTTATATCTTAATTAGTTATCTTAATTTTTGTTCATTAGTAAAAATTGGCAATTATCTCCCTTCATTTTTGTAAAGTCAATGGAGGGATTGGCCAGAGAAACAGATCTCTTTGTAGTTCAGTTTTTTAATGAAAGCTGATCCCTGTCTGAAACTTTCTCGAATTTTTTTGACTAGCGCCGCCAGATTTTTGCAAAAATTAAGAAAAATTATCGACCGAATGGTACAAAAATAGCATTAACGGATGCAGAAAATTGTTCTACATATACTTAGAAAGTTTCAAATCGATATCTTATTTAGTTTTCTTAAAATTAGCTAATTAGTAAATAAATTTCAATTTCATTCATTTCTGCTTGCAAATCGAGAATAAAGGTCCTGTTCTTTAGGAATTTTGATTTTAAAAAAATGGCTTTTTCGATGCAATTTTTAATGAGTTTCTAATTAATATCTTGTGCAATTATCAAAATATTAAAATTCTGAGACTCGGGTGCACCAGGAGAGGCCTTGGACTACCATTGGAATTCCGTGCAAAAAAGGATATACAAGATGGCACGTAGAGATAAGAACTAAAATGTTCGATAGTGGGCGGGGGTGCTTCGAGCTCAGGTATTGGTTCTGCTTTCATGGCGATCGCGGCAGTATCACAGCAACGGCAACTTTCAGAAATTTTTAATCCTGTCATTAAACAAAACTCATAGAGTGATGAAATATGTTAATTTTTAATGCAACTAATCAGATATATATTTATTTTAATTTTTAATCTTTGTTAGTTTTTGTTTACTTCTTATAATTTATAATGCCATGAAGAATGTGAATATTTTAAAAGAGATTATTCTCTGAAACAGTGGATATATTTTTAAAAATATAGAATGTAATGTGTTCAACAATTTTGTTTAATTGATTATTTATTATATGAGGCAAATATTTACAACAAATAGTTTTTACAAAAACATTCGTAATTTTTAAATTATAAGAATGGAACAAAAAATAGGATTAAAAATTAAAAGAAATACGTAATCTAATTACTTTTCATTAAAAATTAAAATATTTCCTAACTCAGCGAGTTTGTTCAATGACAGGATTGAAAATTTCTTATTGACTTTAAAGTCATACTGCCGCGAAGTAAACGAAAATTTTGTTAAATTAATTGGGCAAAAGTGTATTCTGCACCCTGTTTGTTTATGTACCCATGAAATAATTGTTGGTGATTTTGGTAAATTCTTTTTTTTTATATATATGTCTCTTAAAATGCTGGCAAGTCTGTTAAAATATGCTCATTTGTTTAAGTTTTATTAAACCCATAAAATCTGAAAAAAGTTAAATATTTCTGGATAATTTTATTTCGTAAAAAGTAATATATTTTTAAGAAATATATAAACAAAATTTAGAGTTTATATAATTCCTTGACAAAATCAGAAAAATACATTTCTACAGCATTATTAAAAAATATTTTTATATGATTTACAAGTTACATATTTTCTTTTTTTTAGTTTTTATTAAATTATTTAAATATATTTTCATTTATACATAAGGGCAACAGTTTTGAGAATCATTTGCATCTTACATTATATCTAACTTGATGCTCCATAATTTCATTTTTATCTAAATCTAGTAACTTTACATTTTCTCTTAATTTTTTTGAAAATATTTCATTTTAAAATATAATTATACATTTTCAAAATCTCTCATATATATTATAATGCACATTTAAAATGTCACCTTTTTAAATAGACTGATTTAATCAAAATTAATTGATTTTAAAGTTCATAGAAATAAAATGTATTTAAAAAGTTTAATAATAATCCATATACTTAAAGCTAACCTGCTTTTTAGTTTTTCGTGCAAAAATGCTATTTATACGCATGCGCGAGCATTCAGCTAATCAGCTAGAGGCTTTTACCATCTTCAGACGCGATGTTCCAGCCAATGAGGTGAAGGCTTTTTCCTCTCTCTAGAAGCGTATGTGTTCCATTTGGTTGTTCGGTTGTTGAAACTTTATAGATTTCTTTTATTAAGGTATTTTTTCATTTTACCGTATTTATTTTCTTTTTAAGTCGTATGTATTTTAGTACTTTGAATTTTTTATAACTAACCCTTTTTTTGAGAGAGAGAGAGATTTCGTGGCACGAAATTCCGCGAATCGTTTCCGATGTAAACAAACTAATTTTAAACTTTTAATATGTAATTCTGTGTGATATGATTAAATTCAGGTTTTCTCAGCGACGATCACAGTATTTTTACCAAATAATTTTTGTATTAATCAAGCTTTTTTGGTTATTAAGCATAGCTAAACACGAAAGAAAACTTTGTTATTTTAAGATTTTGATGTGAATTATTTGCGTACATTTATAAGACGAGTTTCACTGAATAATTCATGAAAAAAAAAATCTCATCATTATATATATTTAGTTTTGCATTATTAATTATTTACTTGGCCTTTACTTTTAATATTTCAAACATACAGCTGAATGTAACTATTAAAACATTTGAAATACTGTATTCGTAAAATGAAATTTCAGCGTAAACACTCGACAATTACTTTTAGTTATGCATTATTAATTATTTACTTGGCCTTTACTTTTAATATTTCAAACTTACAGTTGAATGTAACTATTAAAACATTTGAAATACTGTATTCGTAAAATGAAATTTCAGCTTAAACACTCAACAATTACTTTTACTTATGCATTATTAATTATTTACTTGGCCTTTACTTTTAATATTTCAAACTTACAGCTGAATGTAACTATTAAAACATTTGAAATACTGTATTTGTAAAATGAAATTAGTTTAAACACTCGACAATTACTTTTAGTTATGCAATATTAATTATTTACTTGGCCTTTACTTTTAATATTTCAAACTTACAGCTGAATGTAACTATTAAAACATTTGAAATACTGTATTTGTAAAATGAAATTTCAGCTTAAACACTCGACAATTACTTTTAGTTATGCATTATTAATTATTTACTTGGCCTTTACTTTTAATATTTCAAACTTACAGTTGAATGTAACTATTAAAACATTTGAAATACTGTATTCGTAAAATGAAATTTCAGCTTAATCACTCAACAATTACTTTTACTTATGCATTATTAATTATTTACTTGGCCTTTACTTTTAATATTTCAAACTTACAGCTGAATGTAACTATTAAAACATTTGAAATACTGTATTCGTAAAATGAAATTAGTTTAAACACTCGACAATTACTTTTAGTTATGCATTATTAATTATTTACTTGGCCTTTACTTTTAATATTTCAAACTTACAGTTGAATGTAACTATTAAAACATTTGAAATACTGTATTCGTAAAATGAAATTTCAGCTTAAACACTCGACAATTACTTTTAGTTATGCATTATTAATTATTTACTTGGCCTTTACTTTTAATATTTCAAACTTACAGCTAAATGTAATTATTAAAACATTTGAAATACTGTATTCGTAAAATGAAATTTCAGCTTAAACACTCGACAATTACTTTTAGGTTAAATTCAGGTTTTCTCAGTGACGATCACAGTATTTTTACCAAATAATTAAAAGTACTACATGCATGCATCTACCTATCTATATTAGAAATTGTGCAGGTTTCTGGTCACTGTTTTGTTTACATATTTTAAACAAAAATTTCAATTTAATAATGCACTGAAAATTATAATGAATGCTTACAATTAAACACAAAACAAAAAATTTCACAAAAAACACATTATTTCCCCGATATTTTCCCACAACTAATCAATAAATTTCATGACATTTTATTGCGATTTTAAACCATGAACTTTAGTACTTTTCTGTTATACGGACACTATGCCAAAATGTATGTATGTATGTAAATGTATGTATGTATGTTTGGCGACAATAGTGTACGTATGTATGTATGTAAATGTATGTATGTATGTTTGGCGACAATAGTGTACGTATAACGGAAAAGTGCCTGAATTATTATTTATATATATATATATATATAAAATATAAACGTAATTGGCGACACAGCAAGTTTTCTGGATTTCTCCCTGTCTCTCTAACCACATTGTTAACAAAACAAAAAATTCACGAAAAACACATTATTTCCCCGATATTTTCCCACAACTAATCAATAAATTTCATGATATTTTATTGTGATTTTAAACCATGAACTTTAGTACTTTTCTGTTATACGGATACTATGCCAAAATGTATGTATGTTTGGCGACAATGGTGTCCGTATAACGGAAAAGTGCCTGAATTATTATTTTTTTATATATATATAAAATATAAACATAATTGGCGACACAGCAAGTTTTCTGGATGTGAAAGGCGGAGATGAATTTCATTCATTCAATGACCGTTTTAAAAGTTTCAAGTTTGGATTGAGTGCACCTGAACATAAAAACCGATACCTATTTCTATGTTCATGATTGAGTTATTTGGATATCTTTTCGTATAGCACAGAAAATCATTTCTCCCGCTTTCGTAATACAGATAAATTCTGGTGTATTTTTTTTTCTTCTTTTTATATCATAAGTACTTTTCTACTTTAAATTTTTTAATTGTCGAGTTTCTAAGCTGAAATTTCATTTTTCGAATGCAGTATTTCAAATGTTTTAATAATTACATTCAGCTGTAAGTTTGAAATATTTAAAATATTAAAAGTAAAGGTCAAGTAAATAATTAATAATGCATAACTAAATATGTATAATGATCAGAATGACATATTAAAATGTGTACAGAATGACATGAAAATTTTAAAAAACTGAAATTTTGCACTTGCAACTTAATTGTAAATTTCATTGTTTACATTGGAAACGATTTGTGGATTTTAAGAATTTGCTGAACTTCGTGTCACCAAATTATTAAATCTCTCTCTCTCACTCTCCAAAAAAAAAAAAAAAGGGTTAGTTTAAAAAAATTCAAAGTAGCAAAATACATACAACACAAAAAGAAAATAAATACGGTAAAATGAAAAAATTACTTTAATAATAGAAATCCATAAATTTTCAACAACAACATCAAACGAACGTATCTCATCTTTCGTTTGTGATAAGGAACGCTCCTTTGGCCCCCTCCACTCATTGGCTGAATTGTAAAGGGCAAAATTGGGGGACAAAATGACTACAGCATTTCTGAGAAAAGAAAAAATCAGAAAATTCACAGAAAATAATTATTTTTGTTGCAAGTTGGGTTAACTGTCTTTATGGTTCGAGTCGATTTCAGACTGAGTGTAGATTTCTGCAAGTTGGATTTGGGTTAACCCGATTTTTCAAAAGTTAGTTCAAGTTCAGTATATTATTTCAGATTAAAACTATACCTATCAGGGCTTGAATTTCAGGGCGGGATTCGCGCGGAAAATTTTGAAATCCCGCCCAAAAAAGATCATGAGCGGGAGCCTCCCGGCCAAAAAATTTCAGCATTTTTGGAGAAATTTGCATTATTTAATTTGCCTGCAACCGAACGATAAATTTCGTGATTTTTTTTCCCCTCAACCGATTGACGGACTGTGTGTTTTTTCCGCGACTGATCGACGAACTTTGTGGTTTTTTCCGTGACAGATCAACGAACTGAGTTTTTTCTGCGACAGATCGACGAACATTGCGTTTTTTAAGCGACTGATCGACGAACCTTGCGTTTTTTGGGGACATATCGACGAACTTTGCGTTTATTCCGCAATCGATCGACGAAATTTTTCTTTCTTACCTGACTGATCGACGAACTTTGCATTTATTCCGCAATCGATCGACGAAATTTGCTTTTCTCCGCAACTGATCGACGCACTTTGCATTTTTTCCGCGACAGATCAACGAGCGTTGCATTTTTTTCCTCGACTGATCAACGCACTTTGCGTTTTTTCTGCGACAGATAGACAAACATTGCGTTTTTTAAGCGACTGATCGACGAACCTTGCGTTTTTTGGGGACAGATCGACGAACTTTGTGTTTATTCTGCAATCGATCGATGAAATTTGCTTTTTTCCCACGACTGATTAACGAACTTTGCGTTTTTTGGTGACAGATCGACGAACTTAGCGTTTTTTCCGCGACAGATTGATGAACTTTGCGTCTTTTCCACGATCGATCGGTGAATCTCAATCAACTAAAATCTAAAGTCAGAAATTTATTTAACAACCTAATTGTTAAGGGTCCTTAACACATTTAATGGAACTTGAAAAATACACTGCATATATAAAACTTAACTTTCTTCCCTTTTTTATAATAAAAATAAACATTTTACATAATCATTCTCAGTTGACTTAATTTTTTCAATGGTATTTTGTCATGTCTGCATTAATGTAATTCTTTAAATAGCACGTAAAAGAATAGTGGGGTTTAAAGATTTTTTTTCTCCCTCCCAAACATTACAACTCCCCTCCATTTAAAAATGTTGGTAGGGAGACTCCCGTCTTTGGAAAAATTGAATTTCAAGCCCTGCCTATAATATGTTTGTGTGTATTGAGGTTTGTATAGATGTTTGTGTGTGTGCTGTTTTTAATACAGACAGTTTCATTTTTCACACGAACCTTTCAAAAAATTCACATTCTTTGCGCAATGCTTTAACAAAATTCGCATTTTTTTTCGCGATTCTTTAATGAAATTCGCATTTTTTTCTGTATCTTTTTTTTGTCGAGTTTCATAATTTTTTCAGCTATCCTATGACGTAATTCGTGTTTTTTTTTCAGCGATAATTTGACGAAATTTGTGTTTTTTCTGCGATTTTTTTTTTTTTCACGAAATTTGCGTTATTTTCCACGATTCTTTTATGAAATCTGCGTTTTTCTGTGGTCCTTAGACGAAATTTTCTTTTTTCGCAATGCTTTGATAATAATCACATTTTCTCTGCTGCCTTTTGATAAGATTCATGAATTTTCAGCAATCCTTTGATGAAATTCGCGTTTTTTCAACAATCTTTGAAGAAATTCGCATTTTTCTCGCGATACTTTAACGAAATGTGCGTTTTCCAGCGATTTTTTGATAAAATACATTTTATTCCGCAATTTTTAGACGAAGTTTGGCAAGAAAGAACTATCTTTGGGTGAAATTTCCTGTTTTGCGATTCTTTGACAAAATTTGCTCATCTTTTGTGTAAATCTCGTTTTTCTGTGGCCTTTTAACAAAATTCACGTTTTACATGATCCTTTGATGAAATTAGTGTTTTTCCCGTGATCATTTGACGAAATCTAGGATTTTTTCCCCGCGAAGATTGATTATATGTTTTTAGTCTGCAGGTGCCCTAAAAAGTTTGTGACGCCTTTCGCTGCATTGCACGCATTCTGCCACGGTGTATCAAACAAACAAAATTCATCCTAAAGAATTATTGTTTCGTTTCTGGAAATGAACAACCGTCAACTCATTGGCTGAATTAAAAAGGGTGAAATGTGTAGGCACTGAGTATCATCTATACTATTAATGTTGGTAAACGTCTGTCTGTGTGTGTGTTGTTGTGTCTGGCATCTGTTGTGTTGTCTCTTGGTAAGCACAAAACTCTGCATGCAGACGACGGACATAAGTGCTTTTGGTATAAAAAAATTCGTAAGTGGAGTTTTTAAAATTCACAACATTTTGTGGGAGAAGAGGGGTGCGAACGAATTTAAAAAATGAGTCCGCATCAATAATTATGGCGGCGGGGGGGGGGGGGGGGAGTATGTTTTGCCTACACGGGGCGGAGACTTTTCTTTGTTGACACCACTCATATGATATATCGTTCGAAAGGCCTGTGACTGCCTTTTCATGTTATGCATCTGTGTGGTCCATCCCCCCCCCCCTCTGCCAATTGGGGCACTTTTCTAAATTTTGCACATACCACTCATGTTATATATCGTTAAAAAGGTCTGTGACCGCTTAATCCTATTATGCATCTCCGGTGTCCATCCCCCCAATTTGCCCCCCCCCCAAGGGGGTACTTTTGTAAGTTTTGCACAATCCCTTCATGTTACATATTGTTGGAAAGGTCTTTGACTGCTTATTCATGTTATGCATCTCCGGGGTCCATCCCGCCACTTCCCCCCCCCCCTTAAGGGGGGCAATTTTCTAAATTTTGTTGACACCCCTCATGTCATATATTGTTGGAAAGGTTTGTGACCGCTTAATGATATTATGCATCTCCAATGTCCATCTCCCCACTTTGCCCCCCCCCTCCCCCAAGGGGGTACTTTTCTAAATTTTGCAGACAACCCTCATGTCATATATCGTTGGAAAGGTCTGTGACTGCTTAATCATATGCATATCTCCAATGTCCATTTCCCCACTTTGCCCCCCCCCTCCCCCAAGGGGGTACTTTTCTAAATTTTGCAGACAACCCTCATGTCATATATCGTTGGAAAGGTCTGTGACTGCTTAATCATATGCATATCTCTGATGTCCATCTCCCCGCTTTGCCCCCCCCCCCCCCCAAAGAGGTACTTTTCTAAATTTTGCACACAACCCTCATGTTATATATCGTTGGAAAGGTCTGTGACCACTTAATCATATTATGCATGTTCCGTGTCCATCCCCTACTTTACCCCCCCCCCTCCCAAGGGGGTACTTTTTAAAATTTTGCACACACCCCTCATGTTACATATCGTTTGAAAGGTCTTTGACTGCTTATTCATGTTATGCATCTCCTTGGTCCATCCCGCCATTTCTCCCTCCCCAAGGGGTCACTTACCATTTACTTGCACAACAGCGCTAAATGTGTCAGATGAAAGAAATTCCGCGAGTACATGTGCCAGTGAAACTTAGCCAATTGCTGTTCTTCAACCTAGCTTTAATTCAAAGTGGGTTTTTTATTTATTTGAATTATTCTGCAAAAGTTTCAAACATTTTAAAGCAGCTATGAATTTTATTTTTATGGTACTATCAAGTTTTTTGCCGTCAAATTTTGACGGGTTCCATCTAGTAATACTTTAAAATTCAAGCAACTTGTACAACAAAAATTTAATAAATTAAATATTGCACATACAAAATTATCTGCTGTTGAATAGTAATGTTAAAGAAAAGATATACAGCATAAAAATCTTCGGATAAGTAAAAGAAAAAAAAAGGTTTAAATAATTTTGAAAATAAATTAAGTAATATCTTTGATTAAGTTAAATTTCAAATATTATATAAAACAAATTATTATTATTAAACAATCGAAATTATTGACGATTTTTTAAGTATGTGAACTATAACATGAGTATTTAAATATTGCGGAGCATCGGATGGATAAGAATGTAAACAAATAATAACGAAATGTCATTCTGTAATTATTAGAATAAAAATACGTTTAAAGAATTCGCACTAATTAAAAAGAACTAAAAATATAAGAATATGCCGCATATCATAAAAACTAAATAATAAAAAATATTAATGAAAGCTGCAGAAACATATATTTCTAATTTCAACCAACTATATTATTTTCTACAACGAAAATACCTACGCAAATTTATTTTTGCAAAGAGATTAAGCATGTACAGAATAATATATATATATACAAAAATAATGAACTTAATTGAGATTAAATTGGATTTCACAAAACAAATTAATGAGCATTGTCTGAAAACAGTCTTACCGAAATATCACCACGTGCAGCACATATCAGTGCGAGGTAATCTTTTGCATTTTCTTGGAACTCTTTGAAAAGTGTTGTGATGCGCGCGCTCGAAGATGTCACGTTTAGAACTAGCTATATTCACTGTTTCGTTAGTTACGGTTTCCAAAGCCTTCCCGTCTTATCTATTAAAAGGTCTTTGCTACAATTACGACAGTTCTTCCGTACAGAAAGAAGTCTTTGCTTTTCCGTGTACTTAGCTTTACTCTACCCAACGTAACACTACTTTACAATTTAGTCATAATCCGACAACTTGTATTGTCAGATTTGAAAGAGTAATCAAAGAATGAATATAAAATAATGATTAAAAGCCAGATCATCAGAAAATTAAATTAAATATTGCTGTGTTATCTATTTGGTGTGAGTTTTATATTTTTATGATCATCAACTAATTTCAATATTGTTGTTTAATATAAGTTAATTCAATAGTTAGCGAGAAATCCACGTTAACATTGTACATTTAACAAAATTAATATGGAATTCAGATTATGATCATTATAGGGAAACACTGAAATCAGTTATTTAATTAGTCTATTTTGAATGCAGGAAAAATGTACTTTAGTAAGTCTATATATTTTTGTTTTATTAAATAGATGAAATTTCAAAATAAAAAGAAAGCAATATTATATAATAAACATACATCTAATTCTGTTTCAAACGACTATATTATTGTTTTACGGCCAATGAATATTGATACTTTTTAATATAGTAATCTTTGCTTTATTTAATCCGTAAAATCTTGGATTAAATAGGGCGAAGATGACTAGAATAATAGTGTTGTACAATGTCCGCAAACCATTAAAAAAGCGTATAGATTTTTTAACATAGAATTAAGTGTATCATAAAAAGAGGGCAACAGATGTTACGAGAATGAAAATGGGATTAATATAACATCAGTTTTTTCATTCTGTATATTTGAACTTGGTAGAAATTCAGCCGATTTTATAGGTATACGAAAAAAGGGTGCGTTCGTCGGATTGGCGCATTTATAAACATGAATACAATAATTCATAAATAAATTGTAAACACAGGAGAGGCAAAAAAAAGATTAGCATGTGTTAACCGTATCATGAAAATATTGCCCTTACCATAGCATGCAGCAGTAAAAGCGTACATAAAAACTTTAGTCCCTTAAGATTCAAAACGTAGAAGCTATTTGGAGGATTGGGTAAACTCATTGACTAGAAATATGAATGGACAGAGGACTAGTAACCCTTTCTTGAAGAAAACATGTCCTTTCCTCCAGCAGGTGTGGAGGAAGAATATTCTGTCAAACAGGGTTTTTTTCGCGCCAAACTGTCACGGAAATTCCACAGCTCCCGAGAAGAAACAGAGATTTTTCACTTGCGTTTGAGTTTGTCAAGTTTGAGAAAGGGATTACCGCCAGAAAGCGGCACCCTTTCGCCTATTTTTGGCGATGAAAGGGGAAAGATATATTCTTCAAGTCTGTCGGAAGAAAAGAAAGGAGTCCGCTGTCCATTTATATTTCAAGCAATGGGTAAACTCAATATGCTTCGCTCTTTCTCTGCGAACAAATTGACATATAGCAAAAATTAGCTGTTTCGTGGAAAACTACACGTATGAAACTTTTTCTGTAGCAAGACGCGCATAAGTCAGACCTATTAGTGCAATAAAACGCAAAATGAATTTTTTGGAGTTGTGTCTCTTTTCTTGCGTGTGAGCGATATAGATTGTATCGAGTGCTTTAGATCAGAGTTTTAATATTTTTTTTGGACAAGTTCCAACCACTGTCGTACGTATTGCATAAAAAAAAGATGTCTTCATGAGTTCGATTTAGTGTTGAACACTGACAAATAAAATAGATCGGAAGAGCAATAAAAGGAGAATATATCTGTGTGGAAAGAAATGTATGAAGCTTAAACTAAGTCAGGCAAGTGTTTGGAAAACTATCTTTGCCCTTTTTATTTATTTATTTATTTTAATAATGCATACACACGGTTTTAATTTTAATAATAACAAATCAAACAACCTATTCTCTTCAAAACACTTTAATTCAAATTCCACTTCCAAGGTCTGAAAGAATGATAAAATTAAAAATTCCCATCAGAAATTTGATATTTTGAGGAACTCAAATATCAGTAAAGTTAAGTTAGTTGTTAATTTATTAATAAGGGAGTAAAAATGAATAAAGATTTATTTTGAAAATTTCCAACAAATAAGACGCCAGAACATATGAACGAAGGATACACTTACACTGAATGAACTGAACACATATAGGAATAATAGTACTAAAGCCCCGATTAAATGGGATTACATATATGCATGTGTACATATCTATATATTTTGGGCTATATTATTTAGATATGCATAAACATTTATAAATTTCATTATTAGAGTATATTTCAATTACTTTTTCTTTCTTTTCGTAGCAGGGCCTGATTATCCAAAATGCACGCGAAGCACATGATTTCCCTCTAAAATTTCATAGGGTCACAAAAATGACTATGAGGAGAGCCCTCTAATTTCCATTTTTATGTTTTTTTAAATTAATTAATTAATTTTAATTTATTTTTTTAAAGAAAATTTGCTTATTTCAAGAGGAAATCCTCGCACTACTTCACGAAACTTATTTGACAGGGAAATATGAATGTCATCAATAGTATTAATTAATTATATAGCATCCTGATGTGCCTGTTAGAAATGACTCGGAAAATCGATCAAACAGCTATATGTAATATATGTATCTATTGTACATACAGGGGGCATAAAAAAGATATTTAATGAAATATGTGTGACCTCGGCTAAGATACTTCCTAGAATAATATTAGTATCATTGATCAGTTTTCATGAATGAAGAATGAAGAAAACTTTTGCCAAATGGAAAGGGGCCCCAAATTGATACCGTGCTTCCACTAGATTCAGAAGTTAATCAAACCCTGTGTATATGGCTGAACGTCTCATACAAACGTCACATTTAAATGCCGCTGTTTCTGTTTTATAAAATTAAAATAATAAAATAATGGATTCATAAATTAAATAATGGAATTATTCCCATTTATTTATTCTTAATTATCTGTTTTCATTTCCGTATTTAAAAATGGTGTTTTTCTGTCTATAACTCGATAAAAACCAATAGCATTGGCCAATTTCAGTGGCGTTCTCTTACAAACAGCTACGTAACTAAAAAGCGGTAGACAACACACTACATCATTTCGGAATAATATTACTATAACACTTTTGGCGTTTTGTATGGGTATAAGTCATGACATGTAATTACCGCAGCCATATATTTTAACAGTTGCTTTCATGAAGTCAATAAAGTTTTGTACATAACATGTGGAACACGGGATCTCATTTTATATGTTTTATATTTTATTTTATTTTTTAGAAAAACATTTCTCACTTAGAGTGTAATAAAAAAAAGTATTAATTTTAAAATAATATTTTCTAAAATTCCTATTAAAATAAAAAATATTTCAATATTAGCAATAAAAATAAGTCCGTCTTTAAGTTATAAAAAAGCAGCTAAATATGATTAAATATTTATAGGAAAGTTCCAAAAACTAACACGCCAGAACATAGGAATGAGGGATACCCTCACAAGGAATGACTGAACATATATAAGGATAATATTAATATAACACTTTTGGGGTTCAATATATGACATGTAATTACCGTACTATACATTTTGTAACTAACTAAATAACTATAACTATATATATATAACTATACATTAATAACTATACGGTAGTTTTATAACTATATATTTTGTTCAGTTATACAACATACACTCACCTCATTTGTGCCATACATCCTCGCAATTTGTCCTTACACTTCTAATTTCATTTTCAGAGTTGCCAACTGTGATATCCCTAAATAGATTTTTCTAAAATATTGAACATGTAATTTTCCGTGTTTCAATGCGATGTGTATTTCTCGAATTATTCGACCGTTTCCAGACTTTTCAATGGAAAGGATTCTCACTGCATTTTACTCGATTAAAGCGCCATCTACGATTTTCCGAAGAAAATGTTAAATACAAAAGTTACGAATTTCTTCCAGTAGAATCCAAATCTGCAATAAAAATAGGTTGGTTATCGTTTAAGATTTAAAAGTTGCCCCCATTTTCCTCCAGATGACAGAGTTGGGAGGGAACTTTGATAGCCCTAAATAGATTTTTCAAGAATATTTAACATGTATTTTTCCATTTTTCAATTCGATGTATATTTTTTGAGTTATTCGATTGTGCCAGACTTTTCAATGGAAACGATTATCATTGCATTTTACTCGATTGCAGCGCCATCTACGAATTTCAGAAGAAAATGTAAAGTACAAAAGTTGCTCATTTCTTCCCGTAGAATCCAAATCTGCAATAAAAAAAAGGTATGGGGTATCATTTGAAATTTCAAAGTTGCCCCAATTTCCTCAAAGGGCAGAGTTTGGAGGACAACTTTGATATCCCTAAATAGATTTTTCAAAAATATTGAATACATATTTTCCGTTTTTCAATCCGATGTATATTTCTTGAGCTATTCGACTGTTTCCAGATTTTTCGGACACAATGTATATAATGATGAATATAATATATATATATGTTTGTAAAGGAATTCATATTGTCTTAGTGTTTTATATATAGTAGTTTCGGTAATGATTCCTATCGGTAATAATATTTATTATTCTAATTTACTTAAAAATTGTATCGCATTGTTGATTTGTGGAAGTATTGTATTTTATTTAAAGTATATATATATATATATATATATATACATATATATATTCTACAGAGCGAAAATTAATGCCGTTAATTTCACTATATTGGAATTTTATGGAAAATACTTCTATTTATCACAATAGTAAACGTCATTACGCTATATTTTTAATCAGTTTCGAATCATTTTTAATCATTGTCTCTGAAATCTAGTAACTAATAATAATAATAATTGAAAATACAATTTTCACCTCGATTAAAATAACAATAAAAAATTTTGAACAATAGAAAATCAAAATTCTTATTCTATAAAAATATAAACAACGTTAAAGCCCAATTACTGATAAAATCTCGATTGATAGGATACTGATTGATAAGATCTTTTTTTGTCATCTGAGAGACTACTTGTGTTTCTCGTAGTCGATAAATTTTTAAATCTGGTAGAGTAAGCTTACAGAGTAAGCTTCTTTTTGTTGATGTTTTTTTTTCTTTTTTGGGTTGTAAAATGTAAAAATAAAATCAGTGTTCAACAAAATAACATTTTAAAATATCATCTATGCCAGATGTTTTAATCCACTGTGCCCCGCAAATCAGTGTGTCATGTGAATATTCTAGCCGTGCCGGAGAATTTTTAAACTGCGTTTATATACAATTTTTAAAAAAAAAATTGCGACAAAATAGCAGAAATTATTCCCCTTGACTTTCTTTTCCAAATATTCTGTGATCGTCAACAAAAGAAAGAAGAGTCTCAATAAAACAAAGAGGCGGAGATAAGCATGTCAGGGATCTCATCCACTCACCTATAGACAGGGCCGGAGCAATATCACGCGGGACCCTGCAAATCACTTGGGGGGGGGGGGCTCAAAGTCTCTGACTGCAATAGTCGACTAATAAAAATAATTTTTAAAAATTGTGTATACCATAGATTAACTTATAATATAGAGAGTAAAATTCATGAAAAATAGCATGTAAATTCTTTCACATGTAATGTGTATAATTATTTTTGATTTCTAAAAATATTCTATCCTTTACAATATTCTAAATATTTATTTTGCGTTTATGGTGAATTTCATGATCCTCACATCTATACATTCGGGATAGTTATGTCAATTTGGGAGTAAGAAAAAATATTTAAAGACAAATTTAGAGCAATAACTTAATTATTTTACCCAGCGTAACGTTGTTTCGAATTGTATAGAGAGGCTCGTGTCCCTTAACAATACTGCAACTAGTGCTGAGTCCTGTGCAGCCGTCCCTTTTGCCCAATGGCTGAGCTCGCCGTGCCTCTAGACAAGCGACAGAAGGCTGAAAAATCAAAGAGAGCGAATGACCACAACAGATGTTCCGATCAGGAAAACCCAAGTCTGTTCGGAATTTTAAAAGACGATTAATGAAATTACTAGATGGAACCCGTCAAAATTTGACGGCAAACAACTTGATAGTACCATAAAAATAAAATTTATAGTTGCTTTAACTTGACAAATTTCATAGTGGGGAGCATAATATGATTAAGCGGTCACTGACCTTTCCATTGATATATCACATGAGGGGTGTGTGCAAAGTTTAGAAAAGTACCCCCTTGGGGGGGTCAAAATGGGGGATGGACATGGGAGATGCATAATATGATTAAGTGGTCACAGACCTTTCCAATGATATATAACATAAGGGTTGTGTGCAAAATTTAGAAAGTACCCCTTGGGGGGGGTGCAAAGTGGGGAGATGGACATCGGAGATGCATAATATGATTAAGCAGTTACAGACCTTTCCAACAATATATAACATGAGGGGTGTGAACAAAATTTAGAAAAGTATCCTTTGGGGGGGTGGGGGGACAAAGTGGGGAGATGGACATTGGAGATGCATAATATGATTAAGTCAGGGGTGATTGTGACACAAGGTAAAAAACCCTGAAAATTATTGACACACAGGTGAAAAATCCTGAAAATTACTGATGCAAAATACTGATATCCATTTACACCATAACTTATTATATAACAGCATTTCACTGTGGCCCTTTGATGAAATTCGCATTTTTTTCATGATCCTTCAACAAAACTCCTGTTTTTTTTCTAGTCTTTTGACGAAAATCAAGTTTTTCCGCGGCTCTTTGACGAAATTTGCGTTTTTATTGCAATCTGTCAACGAAATTACCCAGTTTCTCAGATCTTTTGATGGATTTCGCGTTTTTTCTTTGGCCTTTGGACAAAATTCGCGATTATTCCGCGATCCTTCGACGAAATTTGCCTTTTTTCGAGATACTTCGGCGAAATTTGCCGTTTTTTCGCGATCATTCGACGAAATTTACCGTTTTTTGACGATCCTTCGACGAAATTTTCCGTTTTTTCGAGATACTGCGACGAAATTTACCGTTTTTTGGCGATCCTTCGACGAAATTTGCCGTTTTTTCACGATCTGTCGGCAGAATTCTCCGTTTTTCGCGATCCGACGACGAAATTTGCCGTTTCTTCGACGAAATTGACCGTTTTTTCCACGATCCTTTGACGAAGTTGGCGTTTTCTCCGTAACCCTTCGGCAAAATTCGCATTTTCCCGCGATCCTTCGACGAAATTTTCCGTTTTTTCGAGATACTTCGGCGAAATTTGCCGTTTTTTTCGAGATTATTCGACGAAATTTACCGTTTTTTGACGATCTTTCGACGAAATTTTCAGTTTTTTCGAGATCCTTCGACGAAATTTACCGTTTTTTGGCGATCCTTCGACGAAATTTGCCGTTTTTTCGCGATCTGTCAGCAGAATTCTCCGTTTTTTGCGGTCCGACGACGAAATTTGCCGTTTCTTCGATGAAATTGACCGTTTTTTCCACGATCCTTTGACGAAGTTGGCGTTTTCTCCGTAACCCTTCGGCAAAATTCGCATTTTTCCGCGATCCTTCAACAAAACTCATGTTTTTTTGACGGCCTTTTGACGAAATTCACGGTTTTTCACGGCCTTTTGACTAACTTTGCGTTTTTTTCGCGAGTCTGTCAACGAAATTAGTCATTTTTCGCGATCTTTAAATGAATTTCACGGTTTTTCAACGAAATTCGCCGTTTTTTTTAACGATCCTTCGACGAAGTTTGCCGTTTTTTCGCGTAATTTACGCGCTATAGCGCGTCCGCGGCATCGCTGTATGTTTTTAGTCTGCAGGTACCTTAAAAAGTCTGCGACGCCCATCGCAGCGTCGCGTATATTCTGCCACAGGGACTGTAAAATTATCCCATAAATATAGAATCTTAATTGTATGTTAAGAAAAATCTGAATTTTTTTAGATATTGAGTCAGGCGTGGTTTAATGGATTTTCCAGGGGCCGGGCCTGTTTTCACTGAATTTTGTACGGGCCGAGAAAATGTAGCTTTCGTTCGGCCCGGCCCCGGAAATTCCGGCCCGTGCAGACCCTAATCTAGTCTACTTATTTATTTCTTCTTTTCAAATTATGCTCTACCAAGAGCCATTTCGCCATAGAAAAGCGCAAATTTCGAGGGGAAGGGTACTGAATGAAGGCTTACGAAAAATATGCACTCATTGACATCTGTTGCAGCCCATAACAGAATTTGGGGAGGATCAGCCAAAGAATATAGAATAGATAAGAAGTCTCACTTCGACCTTTGGGTAAAGTCCATAGAACATTTTCAGGAAGGAAAAACAAACTTTACAGGGTGCGCCGCCAATAACGCGCATGCGCCAATCTGTCACATACCTCTCACCCTTCCTTCCAGTCAAACAACATTCCACTGTTCCCTTCCCGCTCTTTTTTAAAAAGTGAAATATGCTTTACTTTTCATAAATCATTCTTATACATACAGGAAAAAGTATTGTTAAAATATATGAAATGGATCTTCTAAAAATACAAACTTTGTTAACGATTATTCCACTTGCAATAAAAAAAAAGAAAAAAATCGCTGTGGTGTAATTATTTTTTCAATTAAGTTGTAAATAATCATTTACTTTAATACAACTTAAGAATGGGGGGGGGGGGAATGCAAAATATTATTCCAATTGACACAAAAGACTAAAATTTTAATAATAGTGGAATTTTACAAATATATCTTTTTAAAAAGTCTGAGAAATGTTTTAATAATGTTAGAATTCATATCAAAACATCACTTATACGAATTATTTTTTTTTTTTTTTTGTATTTCCTTTTAAATATGTGTGAAATTAGTATATTCATAATATCTACTAATAATCAAATATAGATTTACAAAAGCTTTGTTTTAAAAAACAAAATATAACAGAGAAAATAAAATAAATACATGCACAGTACACAAATAATTTTAATTAAAAAAAGCCGATTGAAATCAAATAAATCAGATTATTTTGATTAAAAAAAAAAATCATGATTTTTATCAACCCTGTCTACTAATAATCAAATGTAGATTTACAAAAGCCTTGTTTTGAAAAAATATATATCATTTCCCTCATTTCGAAGAAACAATAAGCTTTCACACATTATTGTTTTGTGATATATATTATTGGCTGATTTAAAAAAAAAATACCTGTTTTTTTTTAGAAATATTTTAGCTATTTAATCATTCAAATTTAAATTGTAAATATTATCTGATGTTTTGAAAGGTGTTTCTACTTAAATGAAGTAATTATCTCCGTAATTTAGAATAACAGAATAAAGAATGACGAAAAGCAAAATGATCGAAAAAAAAAAAAAAAAAGTAAAAACCACCGGTTGGTTTTCGCTTACTCCTCTGTAAAGTTGTCTATTGCGCATTTCTGTTCGTTCTGTGGATTTGACTCGATGCGTTTTACATTACGCCTATGGGAGTGAATCTTCTTTACGGAGTTAATATTCTTTGGATCAGCATTGTTAAACGAAAGGGAGGGGGGGGGGGAGGAAATGAAGATTCATACTCAGGAATTTTTTAAAAGACTGGTTTTTGTCTCCTGGTTAGGGGTAGGACAAAGAATATCTTTCGGTATCGGTGTTCTCGTTTATATTCTTTGGTTAAAACAAGACAAGGGGTTAGGAAAACGCAGGGCAGAGGGTTTGCTAGTTTCACTCCGATCAGGTTCTGGGTACGGGTTGCCGTAACTGAAACGTTTATAGCTAATTTGGCAAATGTTTTGCACTTTTTGCAACATATTTTCAGTTTCGATTCGTTTTTTCCGCTAAACAGGATGATTTTATGACCCCGGAAGAGCCGAAAGAAAAACCCGGAAGGGTCGACGGAAAAACCCGGAAATCCGGGGTACCCCCAGAGCACAATCACCCCTGTTAAGTGGTCACAGACCTTTCCAACAATATATGACATGAGGGGTGTCAACAAAATTTATAAAAGTGCAAAATTTATAAAGTACCCTTTGGGGGGGGGGGGGGGCAAAGCGGGGAGATGGACATCGGAGATGCATAATATGATTAAGCAGTCACAGACCTTTCCAGCAATATATGACATGAGGGGTGTCAACAAAATTTATAAAAGTGCCTCCCTTAGGGGGGAGGGGGGGTGGCGGGATGGACCCCGGAGATGCATAACATGAATAAGCGGTCAAAGACTTTTCCAGCGATATATCACATGAGAGGTGTCTGCAAAATTTAGAAAAGTGTCCCACTTAGGGGGGGGAGTGGGGGGATAGACCCGAGATGCATATCATGAAAAAGAGGTCACAGGCGTTTCAACTTGCAACTTTTTTCTCGAAGGCATTTGACAATATTAAATTTATTTTACTCAAGACAATTTAACGATTTTCTTAATTTTTTTGCGTAATTCGTCAAATGTTCATGGAAAAAATCATGAAATTCGCTAATCAATAGTTGATAAATTATAAAATTCAACAATCGATAGCAGTAAAATTGGTCAATCGATAATGGAAAAATCACAAAATTCATCAAATGGTCTCCCGTAAAAAAATTGTCCTGCACACTGATGATATGATCAAAAGGATTTTGAAGTATAGGACAAAATTAACACTTGCCAAACAGCGAGTAATGCTGAAAATTTGGCAATGGACTTTATTGCCACCACTGGTCAAACATAATAGTCACACTCACCAATTGCGATGATTGAATGGAAAAAGATGTTTTTCTCTGCTGTCGCTCGACAAATTTCGAAACCATTTGGCGAATTTCGCGATTTTTTCCCAAGCCATTCGACGATATTCGAAAACTTTTCCCCCCGAAACCAGTTGATGAATTTTGCGATTTTTCCACTGTCGATTAATGAATTTTGCGATTTTTCCGCTATCGATTGACGAATTTCGCAATTTATCAACTATCGATTAATGAATTTCATGATTTTATCCATGAACGAACAAATTGCGCACTTTCTTTCCGCTAATGTTTGACACATTTCGCCCTTTACAATTCAGCCAATGAGTTGAACGTTGTTTCTTTCCAGAAATGTCAAGAATGAAACAATGATTCTTTAGGATGAATTTCCTTCGTTCGATGCCACATGGAAGAACGTGTGCAATGCAGCAACGGGCGTCACAGACTTTTTAGGGCACCTGCAGACTGAAAACATCTAACCAATTTTCGCGGGGGGGGGGGAATCACAGATTTCGTCAAATGATTGAGGAAAAAACACTAAATTCATCAAAGGATCATGGGGAAACATGACTTTCGTTAAAAGACAACAGAAAAAACATTAATTATGCAAAAGGATCGTGAAAGATAAGCAAATTTTGTCAAAGAATCGCAAAAAAGGAAAGTTCACCAAAAGATCACGCTTTTTTACTAAATTTCGTCTAAAAAATGCGGAATAAAATGTATTTTATCAAAGAATCGCTGGAAAATGCGAATTTCGTTAAGGATCACGAGAAAAATGCGAAATTCTTCAAAGGATCGCTGAAAAAAACACGAATTTCGTCAAAGAATTGCTGAAAAAACATGAATCTCGCCCAATAATAGAAAAATCATGGTTCATAATCATTATATCTAGTAGTATATGTAAATACAGTTTGTGATATAAGACAAAATTAACACTCACCAATCGGCGAGTAATACTGAAAATTGGTAATTGATGTTATTGCCAGTACTGGCTAAACTTAATAGTCACACTCGCCAATTGCGATGATTGAATGTAAAATGAAATTTTTTTCCCGCTGTCACTCAAAGAATTTTGAAACCATTTGGTGAAGTTTTTCCCGAAACCATTTTGTGAATTTCCCGATTTTTTCTTCAAAATCATTTTTCAACAATATTCGACCCAATACGCATGCATCAAAAAAATCACCAGCCAATGAGGTGAGGGTCTATTACTGTCTCTAGAAACGTGTTTGGGATCATCTCCTGTTTTTTTTTTGTTTTTTTTTTCTTGCACATTGCATTAAACCTAGGAAGGTATTTATATAGAACTCACTGTGGAGTGTTTAGAAGGTATTTATTTTATTTATTATAATTTGTATGTATACTTAGGTGTCCATTTCGGATTTACTGTTTAAAAATGAATTTAGGCTCATTTAACATTCGCGAAATCAATCCGATGGAAATTGTGTTTTTAGATCTCTATCATTTTGTATATATAGTACAGAAAATAATTATTCAAACGTACGTAAAAATATCGTAGAACACGTAATACAAAATTGGACCACATATAGTCCGTTTATTATCGGGGATGAATCTTATGGTGTTCCGATTGCTAATGAAAACGATTATGTAAATATATGGTTCTTCATAGAAGTATGTGCTTCTTCACACTTCAATAGAAGCATTGTTTAAATTAATATAATTCTACAAATATGATGCAGTTTTAAAATATTGAGTAATGATTAATACTGTCAAGGAATCTACTCATATACGTAATTACGTTTTGGTACTTCTCTATTATCTCATCGACCACTTTTCATAACAAAAAACTATCGCCAAATAAACGGGAGAACGTTGTCATTAGTATGCGCAAATGTTGAATTAAAAACCACTTGACGACATAACAAACACGTATAATGTTTCCGACATCAAGTAAATGGGACTGCATTTTTGGCATTTAATCATACAGTTTGGCGATAGTATTTTGTTATGAAAAGTGGACGATGGGATAATAGAGAAGTACCTAAGTTTTTTATACCAAGTTTGAAAATTTATCTTTTTTTGACATTTAAAAAAAATAACAGAAAAAACATTACAAATTTTCCCATTTGCTCAGCGGTCAAAGGATTAAGTAAATATTAATGATTAAGCGTAACTGGTTCTAGCTATGAAGTAATATTATTTTGCTCAAAAACCCCCAACAAAAAAAGAATTACAAAAAATAAGTAATCGTCTTTAAATATACAAAAAACAATGTGATTATGACCAGGATTTTTTTACATGTAACATTTTTTATATACAAAATAAAAACCGAAATAACCTCATTCATTTCACCCGATGTCAAAAATAGTTTTTTTTCCACATTCCTGGGCAAAGCACTAAATCAATAAAATCACCAATTTGTGACAAATTATGAGTTTCATATGAATCGCCCATGAACGAACATGCAAACTGGTAAAAAATGAATGTAATAAATTAAAACATTCAAGATTTGTATACATACAAACAATACAATGTAAATATTAATATTGTTACATGATACATTGTTTGTATATATACTTCTTTGTATACATATATTGTTTGTATACATACAAACAAATATAATGTAAACATTATTCAAATATTAAGAGTTTGCAAATCAAAACATTCTAAAGATTTGTATACATACAACCAATATAATGCATACATACTCTTTACAAATAAAATAGCACACTTATGTACTGACAAAACTTTTAAATCGAATAGAGATAATATATTTCTGTTAAAAAATAATGCTAAAGTTCAGACTTATATATATTATACATTCACATAAAGCTAGTCACATTCCTGCATATTTATTAAATATTTAGTTGCTGAATACAGAAATAATATTTTATAATTTATATTCAGACGCTCAGATTCGCTTTTTTCGAACACATAATAATAAAAATATTACTACCGTGCGTACTGTCTTTTGACATTATATTTACATAATAGTTTTCATTAGCAATCGGAACACCATAAGATTCATACCCGATCATAAACGGAATATAAGTGGTCCAATTTTGTATTACATGTTCTACTATATTTTTATTTACGATTGAATAATTATTTTCTGTACTATATAAACAAAATGATTTGATTTCGCGAACGTTAAATGAACCTAAATTCATGTTACACAGTAAATCCGAAATGGATACCTAAGTATTCATATAAATTACAATAAATACAACAATAAATAAAATAAATACCTTCTAAACACTCCACAGATTTTAATATAAATATCTTCCTAGGTTTAACGCAACGTGGAAGAAGCCATAAAACAACAGGAGTTGATTTCATCTTGATCCCAAATACGTTTGGAGACAGGAATAGACCTTCGCCTCATTGGCCGGTCCTTTTTTGACGCATGCGTACTCGGTCGAAATTCGATGGAAATTTGACAAAATTACCAAACTGCTTTAAATAGATGGATTGTATTTTGTTTCTCTTGCAGAGATGTTTTTAAATACTGAAAAGAAACAAAAATATTATTCAATAGAATTGGATGGAGTTGTGTAATCAGTTCTTAACTCACTTCCTGATATGCCAGTATTATAAAAAAAAATATGTTCAAAGGCGTGTTTCTAATGCTAATACAATATCTTATTATTTTAAGAAATCATTTCTTTGGTGAAAAAAAAAAAAAAAAAAAAAAAAAATTCTTCTTTTGAAAAATGTGCGTGAACTTTATGAGTTTGACATTCTTCATTCTAAATATATCATCGAAATAACTCGCGTACCGTTTTTCCGAGAAATACTTGAAATAGTTTTAAAATTACAGTGTTAAATGAAATATTACTATATTTATTAACCATGTTACAAAACAGTAAAAACAAGAAAAATGATTAATTTTGTTACCTTGGTTAAAAAAATGAATAAAGTCTAACATGAGAAAGTAATTTACTTTGACATTTTTCTCTCGATTGTTTTTTCTTTCTGTGTATGTGTGTCTCCCGTACACGCGTCCAGCAGTTATCTGCTAAAATATTTTATTTCCACTTGCCGGTCTATCTCTTCTCCATTTCAGCTACATACTTGTGGAACATTTCTCAATGTTCCTCAGAAAAAGTTCCTATATTATCCGGAAAAATGTCGAATAGAGAATGTAAGAAGTGGAGATTCAGAGACATATTGCGCCTCAAATGCTAAATGAAGACAGTAGACCGTCCACAATTTCAATATAATTTTCTGTTTGGCAAACAATTTTTACATACTTTTTCAAATGTTCTTTGCATGGTACTTACTCGACAGCACTGAGTTTATTTTATGAAATAGGTCAATACAATTTAAAACAATAAAATTCAATGCAATACAGTACAATACAATACAATACAATTTTGGGATAGGTCCAACAAAAATGGTCCAACAAAAATAGGTCCAACAAATATGCCTTCTTTTATATTGGCCTCGCTCATGACTGGAAATTTGTATATCAAATATTAAGATTCTTCATCGTCTTTATTCACCGCTTTAACAAACTGTTTCATATGGAGAGTAGGTAAACATATTTTTGTCTTGTCAACAAATTCCTTGTGTGCAACATTTTTCGTACCAGGTTAGTATTTTCTTCTCACAGTGACCATGTATTCAAGCAGATGTACTTATCTATTGCTCGACTGTCCCATTCACATAAAAACAATTACATTTTATGAAACCTTGTTGTAACTCAGTTAGCAATGCTACTTATTTATTTATTAAATTAAACAGTAGACTCTGTGAGTACCTCTCAATAGTGAAGCTGCAAAAATTTCCCCAGTGAGTAAAATATAAAGTGTCATTTGAGATCGCAAAATCAGATCGATGAATGCAAAAGACAGTGTAAATATTCTTCAAAAGAGGGTGGAAAAAAACAAAGCACAGAAAAATTCCAAATTAAAGGAATATGACACGTTCACTAATCTTGCTTTATCACGTTCTTGCTTTAGCAAGAGGACACTATTTTAATTTTAAAGACAACTCCCCCACAATAAATAAATAAATAAATAACACTTAAAAAAATGGTACGTTATGGAGCAAGTTGATTGCGATATTTGCAGATTGTACCGTTAAATCTTTCCGAAACAATCATTATTTTTACACGAAGGATTTTGATGCTGACCAGAGTTACCTATGTTTTGTTACTTTTATGTTCTAAATATTTTTAATTACTTTTGCAAGGTTAAAATGATGTATTTTAACATCAGATTAAAAATTTTTCAAAATCGGAGTTGTTGAGTCACAAAGGGTTAATTGTTAAAACTGAACCTTAAGTTAAACCCTTTGAATACGGTTCGAGACATATATGTCGCAGTGGACTATTTTTTTTTTCTGTTCGTACCAGTTATTCAAAAAGAAACTGCGCCATACACTTATACTAGGCTATTTTAAAAATAAATCTCCATGTCCCTGATCTATTCAATAACATTGACCCAATTCTGAAAAAAATTTTAAATTATCACTAATATGCAAGAAATAATCGTTGAATTAATAACTAAGCTCTTTTCCCTATTTGTAATTTACTTCAAGCTGACTATAACTCATCAGTGTTACAAATTTCGTCTGAATATCCCCTTTCCACCTTTTTCAGTCACTTTTTCATCAATTAAACTCATCCCTCTTTTCAAAATTCTGATTGGTCAGCGAATTCTTTTCCTGTTGTCTACTGTAGTGCTCAGGCGGATCTGAATGACCCTGTCAGCAGTTTACTGACATTTGTAGTACTTTATTATCTCAACTAGCTGTTTATCTGTTCTACGAACGGGAATTCATACATTTAATTCTGAAATGTGAATAAAATGAATTTTATTCCCCTGTTAAAGTGTTGAGTTGTTCAATAACTATACGACTTAGAAAAATATTTTTCTACTACTGTGCTTCTTTTTTTTTTTTTTTTAATGAAATTTAATATATCATGTTGCTATGACAGCAGACGATAAAACGATATCTTTGGAATAAGGGAATAAATAGAATAAAAAGTTTTGTTGATGTTTGTGATGGAATATTTTCTTTATATTTTTAAAAAGGTAATAATTAAGCGCAATTAATTAATCTCTAATTATTTGCATGCGAGGTAAAATAATTATCGTAATACCCGCTACAGCTTCTTAGTATTGAAGCGTGGCGTCCGTAATATGTATATCTCACATTGCAGTAAACATTTATTTAGAGTTGGTTAGAACTCGCGCGATTACGGGTTGAACATAAAAAGGGCAAAAATTCGTCATAAACATAAAATTAAAAAAACTATTTAAAATTTTCGAATTTTTTGCACCAATCGTTCATGGGCCTCCTACCAGCAACCAGAGTTCCAAATTTCATAGCCCTGCGCTCTGTGGTTTCCGAGTGTTTGAGGTTTAATAGATAGATACGCGCACGGTTTTTAATAGGGTAGATACTGTTTTACTCGTGTAATGCCGGTTCTGGGCCTCTTTTGTTGTTTTTAAACGGGAATCTGTTTCCCTTCTGTTTGCTGCCTTGTTATTAAATTGCCCAGTGTTAACTGGAGTCTTTGATTACAGATTTTCTACGTACTGCATCATGGGATAGCCTGCATCATGTGATAATCATCCGCGACTCCCTCACTGCAAGAATGTGCCCTTTAAAGTCAAAATTCTATGAAGTGAGTATCGCCAGATGGCCATGAAGGAATTTTTCAAACTGTTCTGAAAATTTCCCCAAATCAGAGAATTTTTTTCTTTTAAAAATACCCAAATGGTTTCTACTAAAATAATGTATATTTAAAATGTTAAATTTAGAAATATAAAAAGTATTTAACCGTATTTATCTCAAAAATTTACCCCAGATCAAGTCTTTTTTTTCTGTAAAATAAAAACCCATATGAAAAAATTTACAAAAATATTTGAACACTTAGAATATACATACTAATTACAATACTCGGTTATTCACGTTTCGCATGCTATAATAAATTAAAAACATATACACACAATTATAAAAATCTAAACAATAAAGCATTTTGGTAGAAATGTTTATCAAGAAACAGTATCAAAACTGACAAAACAATTCTAACACAGCTGAAAATCTAATATCAGATGAATCACAAAGGAGAAATAATGACAAAAATCACTTTTTGCGTTGAGAAATAATTCGCGTTACTTAATCGCAGATTTCTGTGATCAAATATAGCAAATATATCTATTATAAATAAACAGTAGTCAGCAGTCTGAGAGCCTTCTCGACTATGACCATGTACATGAGTGTAAAAAAATATTTTTTTTTTCGTGATATCTTAGTGAATAATGTTATTGGATAATTTACCATTGTTAAATTAAACATTTTATTTTAACGCTGATAAGTATATTATCAGTGGTGTGGAGGAGTGAAGTATTTGAGTTGAAACTCGTAAGTTTGACTGACATTGGGTGATTTTTGAGTGGAGTTTGATTCCTTTTTTTGAAAAACGATCGTTAAGATTAAAACAGATAACGTTTTTGCTGAGCGGTTTCTGTTATGTGGTCAGGCAATCTTTTTCATGTTTTCAGTTTTCAGAAGCTTGTCCATAGATCGGTAGATAAGATCCCTGACGTGTTTTTCATCGCGTCTTTCTTTTATTGAGATTCCCCTTTCTGTTGTTCATGAACACAGAACCTTTGGAAAAGAAAGGCAGGGAAATGATTTATGATTTTTGTCTGGATTGTTGAAATCAAGAAATAAACGCACTTTTCGATTAAAATAAATCAGTGAGTTAGAGTCAAAATTACACCTCAAAATTTTCAATTTTTTTTCCTTATTTGCTGCAAATTTTTTCGCCAACAACAACAACAACAACAACAACAAATCAAATACATTATAAATATTTAACATAAAAATATAAAACATTATTTTTGTATCTTTCAATTTCAAGTATTAGGATTTTTTAATAACAAAAACTTACATGTACATATTAGTAAGGATATTATATAGAAAACATACACATTTTCTTACAATTTCTTATAAAACTCTTTCAGAAGTTTCTTTGCTGTGGGCGATTTATAATTTCATTAGTCTCCAAATAAGAAAAGATTTGGTAGCACTTAAGCTAAAAAAATAAAATAAAACAAAAGAATAATCTTCTTTAATTTTCACAATGGTAAGTCTCATTTTGCACTGAAAATTACCCTGAGATTTAACGCTAAAATCTAGTCAAGCAATTTCAGATTAACTGACAGAAATTATATTAATTATACAGAACTATTTTGTCTTGTTCCCATACTTAATTAATTAAAATGATTTTGACATCACTACTTGAAATTTTTATAAAATAAGCAAAAACCCTTTTTTTTATTTTTTTTTAATGTTTATCTTTTCTTATATATATTTTTCAAAAAGGGAAACCTTAGTAAATTTCGCTCTTTTATTATTATTTTTTTTTTTTTATTATTGACATTAAATTGAGTAACATTAAATCCATTTTATAAATTTTGAAAAGCGACATTTTACAGGAAGTCTCTTCGCCTATAATTACCATACTATACAAGAACTAAAGTGTAGAATATTCTTATTAAAATTTATACGAGTTCACATATAAAATGCAAAACGCTTCGCAGAAATATAAATATACTTTCCAATTACAAAATTTCTAAAATAATAATTAAAAAAGCCTCTCCCCTTAGACATATTTCTTAACCCTTTCTAACGCAGTAAGAAGTATACTTCCTACTTAATTTTAAACCCCAAATGATTAATTTGAACCATAAATTTTCATTAAAATTTTGCTTTTATAATATAAGCGAAGACAAAATAATCTTAAATCCTGGTGATATACAATCATTTCAATATTCTAGCAACATAATTAATTTGACTTATGCATGCAATTTTCCAAATGAGTGAAAAAATGACCAGGCCAGGATTCGAACCAGGGACCTTCAGCGAAATCTGCCAAATGTGTTATCCTGGACATGTCTGGCAGACAAAATTAACCCAGAGAATTTTCTTAAAAATACCATCAGGTGTGATGTTTGAATCAGCGCAAAAAAATAAATTTCATGTAATGGAACTCTATGAAACGTGGGATACTTAATTACACTATATTTTAATTTTCATACAATTATTAGAATTGGTAAATAAATCACACACGTAATTCACCAATTCTAATAATTAATATATAGTGTAATTTTTATTACAAAATGTTAAAAGAGCGAAAATTAAAAGAAAAAAACTTTCCATATTTGCCCTTAATACAAAAATAACAACATTAATAGGTGTTTGTAAACTACTGTACTTAGCTGTTGGTGGAACAATGGAACCTATTTACAAAAAACAACTTTTTTCCCATTTTTAAGATTCAAACTAGTAATTAGTACAATAGCCCCTCCTTATATTCAAGCATTACGGGAGACAACAAAAAATTGCCGCATAAACGAGAGAAATAAACATTTTGAAAAGTTGATATAATATTCAAATAAATGGTTTATATTTGTCTTTAAAATGTTACTTTATATTCAGTTATATTTTATACTTTATGCCTCATACAAACTATACTTTACACTTTATGTCGAAATGTTCCTGGGTTTTTGCTTAGTATTTTTCTCAAATTAATATATATATTTTTTTCATATCAACAGTCAGCGATGAATTATGGTGTATAAGAGTTTCTGCTGGTTAATGTAAATATTAAGAATAGATTGGATAATTTTTCCAATTTAACTGAGAATATTTCCATGTTTTGAAAGGGGAATTTAAAGATTTCTCAATGATGTTTTCCAGTTCCAGTTATTTGAAGATCGAAAAAATTTGCCTGATATCCAGGTTTCCCGTAGAGTTTGATCCCCATTACATGTATGTAAAAATGTTCAAACGAAGAATTACAATAAATGTAACTTTCTTACATAATTATCGATTAAGTTACTCGAATAATGCATTAAGATAATGCTTTCCCTTTTTTCGGGAAAGAAAGAAAAGAACGATATATCCACAGGATATATCATTAGAATCCTTATCTACATAGGCTGGAATGTCTGCAATTTTAATTCGTACTAGAGCTGCTGGCGTACTTTGTTTCAATATCGTTTAGTTGATTTCTGTGTATTTTTAACTTTAAAAGGCACAATTATGGATTATTGTTATGCAGTTACATTAACAAATCATTTAAGAAATTGTTCTTCATAATCGTGAAAAAAGAGCCAAAATTAAATAATGATTATAGATTTCAGTTTACTTTGGATTTATTTTTCTGCCAACTTTAGCGCAAGCGCAGATATGAAAAGTCTCCATCTAGTATGTCTTGTAAAAGATATTCTGATTTCTTATTTTTTTTTTCTTTTCCTCATGTTATGTATGTTATTATATTGGAATTTTTGAACGGAAATACATTATATAGCTTCATGAGAGCTTAATTTAAACATTTAAGACAACCAATAACACACAATTAAGAAAATTAACATATAATTAAATTTATGATAATTTTGAAAAAATAAACAAACGAACTAATAAGAAATGAAAACTATATTAAAATGAAATTTATTTTAGAAACTCGAAATTTTATTACTTTTTAATTTAATTTTTCACCAAAAGTATGGACTGTGTTTCGAATAATAAAAAAAAAATCTAAATTTCCTTTAAGAGAATTTAATTTTTAATATTTTATCATAAGGCAAACGTATTAAAAAAATAATATTAAATGCATATTTTTAACAATCTTTATAATTGAATAGTATCAATAAATGAAGTATATATGTATTGCAACTTTCGGGTTCAATAATGTTTAACGTAAATAAGGAGGTATTTTCGAAGATTTTCACGAGGAAGAATATTTAGAAAATGATCTTTGAAATCATTTTTAGTTTTTATGTTTAAATGGTTATAGCTGAGCCTTCTGCTGTAAATTCTCTGCCACATATAAACAGGGGAATTCTTTCTCATTTTAAGCTATGCAAATGATAAATAATACTGCAAATTTTAATACGTTAACAAGAAATAAAAATACTTCTGTCCTTATATATATATATATATATATATTTCTCAAGACAAAAATATTAAAATGAAAAACCTAGCACCAAGGAAACATACAATTACACTCATTAAAAACATGTTAACGTCGTTTTAATAATGGACTTTTTATCAAAAATTAATCTTTCTGACACATTCACGGAAACATTTTTATATCTAAAAGCATGAAACATCCAAACATTAATTCAAGCGATTTGCAAACGAACAGAGTTTTGCTTTTACCAAAACTGTGTTACACTTACATCTTGAGTTATAATGTTAAAATTTCGAGTTCGAGTGATGAGCAATCGCAGCCAACGCATCTCAAAAGTTGGTTGCAAAAGAGGCTGTCATCGACTAGCGGCTCTTTCCAAGAGTGACTCACTTCGTAGTGGATTCGCATCTCAAAAGTTGGTTGCAAAAGAGGCTGTCATCGACTAGCGGCTCTTTCCAAGAGTGGCTCACTTCGTAGTGGATTCGCATCTCAAAAGTTGGTTGCAAAAGAGGCTCTCATCGACTAGCGGCTCTTTCCAAGAGTGGCTCACTTCGTAGTGGATTAGTCCATTTAGAGCTCACAATAATAGAAGGTGGGGACAGAAAAAAAGGGGAGACTGGGAGAATTAACGTCTATCCTAGCTCCTGACCTCGGCATGTGATTCTGCTAAAATTTTACATCTGAGGTTATTGTACATTCGTTGATCGGTGTTTTATTATTATTATTATTATTGAATCAGTGTAAATACATGTTAATTCACATAAACATCCTGTTTGTAATTGCACTATTTAAATTAATATAGTAGGATGATATAATAAACAAGTTTTGTGCTGTTTAAAAATTTTAATTTTTTACATTACTAATATTTAAAAAGAAAAATATTACTATATTCTAATAAAAATGATAAGTATAAAACAAAAGAAGTTTGAACAGTCAAATTTAAAAAAAAAAAGAGGAAAATGTTTTGATCTGTCTTTTCAAACGTAGAAATACCTTTTACTATGTGTAGAGAAATGGGAGGGGGGGGGGATTTAGATTAATGATCATGTATTTTTATAACAATTTAACAAAAATAAGCAGTGAAATTTTAAAAGATTACATCAAGTAGAGAGAGTTAAACAGTCAAATTACAATTAAAAAAAAAAAAAAAAAAAAGAAAGAAAATGTTTTGCTCTGTCCTTTTCAAATCTAGAAAATATTTTTTGCGTGGTGTGTGTGTGCGTGGGGGGGGGGATTTAGATTAATAATCATGTATCTTTATAACAAATTAACAGAAATGGACAGTAAAATTTTAAAAGATTACTGAGTTTTAAAACTTGTGTTCTGAGGGAGAGGGGGGGGGGATTTACGTAGAATAAAAATTATATAAAATAGAAACACCACAAATTCTTACACTCGAAATATGCAAAAAATGCTCAGTGTTGACATTCAAAGAATAAAATTAAAATTAATTAAAATACTGGTTATATTATATAAAATTCAAATCACAAATAATCATGTCATTAAAAAGAAATAGTCCTAGTTTTACATAAGCTTTGCTCACAAAAATCTACTACTACCAATAAAAATAATCAAAAGGTGAATATATTGTTAAAAAAAGGGCAATAATGGTTATTATTGTTGTTATTATTACGATTATGTAAGGAATCTAGAAAGATTTTGTTAAAACAAAAATATTTTTCTTAGCACGCCTAACAAAAATGTCGCTAATGCACTCCTAATGTTTATAATGATAAATTAAGTTATGAAAACAAATTTATAAAATACATCATATCATTACAAAAATAATAAGAAAAATTAAATATTTGTGCTTCATTAATCATATGTAAATTCAGATAAAGATTTTTGAAAATAAAAATAGTGTAGTGATTTGAGGAAATGTATATAATAATATCTATAATATTTTTTTAAATAAATGTTTGACGGAATTATTAAAGAACTTTGTGTAAAGGAAGAAAAAAAACCAAAAGTCTTAAATGCAATTTCTGTTTACAATATGAATATATAATAATTCTAATGAAATGCACGAAACCCACCAGAAAAAGAGAAAAAAAAAGGGGGGGGGGTATTTTGTAATACATAAACAAATTATCTAATCACAATAAAATAAAAACTTAATTTTTTACCGTAAAATTTATTATTTTATTACAAATATGCAAATAATAAATCACAAAATTAATAAAGCTAATAAAAATTTTTGCATAAAACTATTAAAAAATAGGCTGTATAATGTGCCCTATGAAAATTTACTAGCAAACTGACAGTAACATAAGCTTATGCAAAATAAAAACACGAAATAATGTAAAATGCATCAAACAAAATTTTATTTTCAGTACGAAAGATCAATGTTTTTATTTGCGTGCGATCAACGCTCCTTAAACTGTAAGGGGAAATCTTAGCTGGACGTAAATTAACTCGGTCTTTTCTATTCTTCTGTCCCCACCTAGTATATTAATGGACTAGCCCACTATATAGTGAGCCACTCTTCAAAAGAGCCGCTAGTCCGACATCGATAGCATTTCGGATAATTGGCGCGGGATTATGGTTCAATTGAAAGATGTACGAGGAGCATACGTCAGCGAGCGCTCACCCGTGGCTTAAAGTGGTGAAAAGAAACAGCTTACAGAAGTTGCTAACAAATTCTCTTAATTTAATATATAAAAATAAATCGTTTGACAATTGTGGTGTGAATTGTATAATAAAAGACAAGTGATTAGGTAGAATCACTTTTAAATACCTTCTGTACCAGGGGACTTGATACGCGGCTTAATACGCTCCCTACGCGGCTCTGAAGTTCATTTAATGTAACACACGATTGAATAGAGACTTTTGAATTTTATATTGTACAGAAACAGACGTCTAGAAACTTACTTCAAAAAAGCAAAAATTTCAAATTTAGCATTTTTTTTTCTAAAAAGTTTTTGAATTATTTTAAATGAAACCAGGGAAGGCATTTATACTATTGAAAGTATATAGAGGCATGACAAAAGAAAAATTTTTAAAGTTGTCTGCTAACAGCCGTTGTTGAGGAACCAGCAAAAACTGATAAATTCCAGATTGTGAAACTCAACAACAAAAATTGAATAGTCTAGAATCCTTATGATAATTTAAATGGTGTAAAAATATGTACATATATTTATGGTGCTTACACTATACAACAATTTTTCAATATAATATTTCGCCTTATTTACGCGCAAAAGAATTTTTAAAATTCCGAGAGTAAACAAAGCGACTATGAATTTTGAAATTTAAGTATTAAATAGAAAGGAATGCACGAACCTTGCATATTAAAAGTCGCTTATATTTACATTTAATAAGATTATTAATAATTGATTTTAGTATTATGGTGTTACCAATGATTAAAATTAATAAATAATTATTAATAATTAGTATATATATATTAAAGTAGCATTACCCAATGAAAAAATATGACTGCGAAAATATAAGTTCTGTTCTCACCAGATTTGGCTGTTATAGAAATTTTAGTGTGTACCACTTATAATATTTAAAGAAAAAAATTAAAATAATAAAGTTTTTACATTATTATATTTAATGTTTTATTGTGTGGATAGTTATTTGCTCTGGAAAAGTAAATAGTGTAATTAGTGTACATACATTTTGTGTTGTATTTAAAGAAAAAATCTCTTCGCTTAGAAATATCTCTTTAATAGAGACACTAACTACGCTTAGGGATATTCAACAAATTTGCATTTCTTTGAAATCTATTAGTAACTCTGTCCACTTTTCTTAAATATTTTAAATCCCACCGTACACATGTAAATATATACATGTACATAATTTATAAATATACATAATATGTATGTATATGTATAAACATGAATTAAGAATAATTAATATTATTCTTAGTTATATTAATTAGTATAATATTAATTGGTCTTAATTCTCAGTGTAATTAAGAATATTTATATGTATACATATACATAATTTCAAGAATTCCAAAGATTAGCTAAAACTCTCATGTGAGTATGAAAAAATGAGATTTGTTTGAAAAAACTGAAAATAATACAATCATTATTGTTCATCCTTGTAGGTTAAAAAATCCCTGACGGCTCGGCCTACATGCACAGGTAGATTTCGAAGACACAAGCCGTGGGGCATCTGATTATTGAGAATTGCAGAAGAAAGAACTATTTGCCATGATGTGGCAGTTAGGACCACCCACTTCGAAATATACCTCTGCCTGTAGGTGGAGCAAGCGGGAATTTTTTGTCTTTATTTATTTATTTATTTTTTTTTTTTGCCGTAAGAGTTGGTAAAAAACTTGTCAATATAAAAGTTGTAGGCAATTCTAAGGAGATTTACAATAAATTGAAGCGGATTTGATATCTTGGGAATTGAGGAAGTTATGATTTTTTTTCTTCTGAAACACCTATTCACCCCCACCCCTACTTGGGGGCATTTTTAACGAAATCAAAAATCTGTCACATATAAATTTTTGGCTCTTTTCCTAGAAATAATAATAACTTTAAACGGATTCGATATGTATAAAAAGTAAGAAGTTATGTGGTTATTTCTTCTGTTTTCACGTCTGCCTGTAGGCGACGCAAGCTGGAATTTATTTTTTTTTGCCGTAACAGTTGGTCCTATAAAAAACTTGTCAATATAAAAGTTGTAGATAATTTTGAGGAGATTTACAATAAATTTAAGCATATTTGATATGTTGGGAATTGACGAAGAAATGAATTTTTTTCTTCTGAAACCCCCATTCCCCCCCCCCCTCCTTGGGGGCATTTTTAACGAAATCAAAAATCTGTCATACATAAATTTTTGCCCTTTTCCTAGGAGTAATAATAACTTTAAACGGATTCGATATGTATAAAAATTAAGAAATTGTTTTTTTTTCTGTTTTCACGTCTGTTTGTAGGCGGAACCAGCAGGGATTTTTTGGTTTTTAATTTTTTTTTTATATAAGAGTTGGTCCTATAAAAAACTTGTCAATATGAATATTGTAGATAATTTTAACGAGATTTACAATAAATTTAATCGGATTTGATATCTTGGGAATTGAAGAAGTTATGAATTATTTTCTTCTAACCCCCCCCCCCCTTGGGGCCATTTTTAATGATATCAAAAATCTGTTATACATAAATTTTTGCCCTTTTCCTAGAAGTAATAATAGCTTTAAAAGGATTCGATACATATCATAATTAAGAAATTATGGATTTTTTTTCTGTTTTCACAAAAAGCCCCCTCCATTCCCCCCCCCCCCCTTGGTTCGATTTAGCCCATTAACGAACTTGACCGAGATTTTATGCCCCTTGATTTTATGTATGAATTTGGAAGAGATTTGTGCAGAATTATTGAAGTTATCGTGTCCATAAAAAAGTGACATAGATAGATAGATGTATAAAGTTTTGAACTGGGGGTGTTTTTGGGATCTGGGAGTCATGATCGGCGTAGATCTGCAAAAATTTTTCAAAAATTCCAACTTAGGGAGAATGTAATTGGTAGTATTTCTTACGTAATCTACCTAAAAATCGAATCATATTCCATTTGTTATAATTTAAATTTTTTTAATAATGTTATTAGGTTATGTTATTGGCTGTTAAAAAAACAGTTATAAATAAGGTAGTTTAATGTTCAGTATAAACTATCATTCTCTTTTGGTGGCAAGATTTTACTTATAATAAACTTTTTAATTGGTTAGAGGTTATTAATAACGAATTTTAATTGATTTAATTTATTTTATGAAACATCTTATTGATTTTGTTTTTTATATCAATGTATTAGATTTTCAAAGTAACTCATTATATATATATATATAAATTAAACAATTTTTGGCTTAGATGCTTTACACTCACGCTAAAAAAAAAAAAAAAAAAAAATTAATCGGTTAAAAAAAAGAAAAAAGTCGCCAAATTTAGGGGATTTTTTCCTTTAATGGCAACCTAGCCATTGTATTAAGTTATTCGTTTGGCGCAGTCTTGGAAATCGCGCCAACCAAACAGTCGCCAATCTTTTGTTTACATTTTAGCGTGAGTGTAACACATCTGTTCCCAATTTTTCACATACTTTTTCTCAATTGCAAAAAATTAAATATATTAAGGTAATATTTACTTACGAGCATCAAGTAAGATAATATTGGAACTTATTACTTATAGTACAGTGTTATCATGTGACAGAGGCAAATTAAATGATGATATTATAATGAGCATATGCATCCAAACGCTTCTCATAGGAGGCTGGAAGCAGATATTTTAGACACGCCTCTTTTTTGTCACAAGACAAGAAAAATATTTAAAATGTTGAAAATGCACTCTGATTTTTGGAAAACGATCCTTTACCACACATAATAATAAAAAATATGTTACATTAACAAATTCATAAAGTAAATTAATTGTTCAGCAGTTTTGATTTACAAAAGAACAAACTGACTTTATAACCCCACCTTAATTTTTCAATAGTTTTCTAGTTCAGGAAACTCAAATGACCTGTACGCGACCTGAAATCGAAACTAAAATTTGTTTGCTGGCGAAAGGTATTGTTGAATGTTTTATTATAGTGCTCTATGGAGTATGTCCTGTTAATGCTTATTTGTTAAAAATATCCCCCTAAAAAAAGAAAGAAAAAACCTTGTTACAACTGTAGATCCTTAATACAGTTCTGGTATTAACAGAGTTTGTATTCTAAATGCATTTTTATATAAAAAAAAAATGTGTTTAAAATATACTTGTACGGACTCAATTGATCCCGTAAAAGTGTGTTTAAAGAACAATTTAACACAAATAAAGTGGCAAGAGCGGGTGTTACCATTGATAAATTGATGTTGGTGAATTTAATTTTTTAATGTGTAGCCAAAGTCAATTTCAAAAATTCATTCATATCCTGAAAGAAGAAAAAATTACAAGCTTGTGATCGTTTTGGTGTGATTTTATCGTAAATGGTTTGTGGATAAAAGCATGTGTACCGCTTTTTTTGTTTATTACTGTCTGCAGAATGTTGCAGTTATGCATTTATATATTTTTCTACATTGTACTATGCAGTATATTGTTTGAAAAGGGAACTAATTAATCGTATTTTTATTTCAGTATACTCCATTATTTCCATGAAATTGTTGTCTTTTTTTAAAAGATATGATCTAAAATCTGCAAAATTTTAAAATTACCATAAATTTAAAGAAGCAGTTGTCAAAACTTGAAAAATGTAATACACCGCATTTCGAATTATATCAAATCCTGTATCAAAACATCTAAAAAAGTTTTAATAGAGTAAAACATTTGAAAACTTTGGTATTATCTTTAACGGAAACCTGCCTTCCAAAAAAAAAAAAAAAAAAAAAAAAAAAAAAAAAAAAAAAAAAAGTCAGCATCTTAGTGGAAGTAATGCCATACAAATACACCTTCTGAAATGAAAGCCGAGTCGTTGCCGAACAGTTGATGTCGGTTAAGGGGCTTCCGAGTTGCGATCAACTTTACGCCCAGTCTATTTGTGAGTAACCTGTCTTGTAAATATTGAGCCGTTGGGAAAAGTTAAATGTAGTATTAACTACATAAGAAAGAACAATTAAAAATAGAAGAAAAATTAAACAATGGTAATAAAAAAGTAAAGCTATAGAGATTACGGAAAGAGTCTAATAAATGGAAAAAAGTAAAATGGTATAGCTGTAGTTAAAATTAACTACTGAAAAAAGTTGAAAAAGTGTAAAATAGGGACATGTTCAAAAACAGTACATAAATGCCAGGTGGAAAAGGCAGGCAAAGCTAAGCTTTAACAAAAATAGCACTTAAAAAGAACAAATATATTTATTTTTAACAAAATTTTTTTATTTATATTTATATTTTATTATTATTTTATATAGCATAGGAATAAGTATAAATATTAAATTACAAATTTAAATAAAAGTAAGAGAGAGAAATTTGCAGAATGGTGAGCACTAATGCTCATAGTCAATAATGCAAGAATATTTTGGACGCTTGCGGTGATGTGGTTCGAATGCGTCATAATCCGGCAATTCTGCGATTATATCATTAGGGAGGTCATATAATTTTTCATAAAATTTTTTGGCAAGGTGGTTGATTCTTTTATTTAATGTGGTAGTTTTGAGGTCTCTGCGAACAGTGCTATTACGGAGATAGCGAGAAGCATTTCTGACAGTACGCAGATTTTTGTTATGAAGTTGGCTGAGGTTTTTCATGGAGGATTTGCAGATATAGCCCCAGACCGGACAGGCGTAGGTGATAATTGGTAAAATGCAAGAATTATAAAGGAGAAGTTTGTTATGGATAGCCAGTGTTTTACTATTAAGAAGAGGTTTTAGTGCAATCATAGCTCCAGCGACTTTCCCCCTGATGGTGAGGATATGTTTTTTGAAAGAAAGTCTTTGGTCAAGGGTGACCCCCAGGTACTTTGCTTCATTAGTCCAAGGTATAGTGGTATTATTAATGGTTATTCTATTGGGACATGTTAGTTTTCTAGAGAAATAAACAGCAGCAGTTTTGTTTTCATTGATTTTAATGCGCCATAGGTCGCACCAGTCTAAGAAGTCATCAATGTGAGTCTGTAGATACCTGTAAAGTGTGTATGGGTGATGAGCGTAAGCGTAGATTGTAGTGTCGTCCGCATACAGTGCAAGGTGGGTGTTAAGTGAACGAGGAATGTCGTTAAAGTATATGTTGAATAACAAGGGTCCGATGACGCTCCCTTGGAGGATGCCTGCTAAGATACGGAAAATGCTAGAAAGAATGTTGTTAATGCGGACGCGAAAAATGCGATCGCTAAGGTAAGAGAAAATAAGGTGTATAAGTCTAGCAGGGAATTTAAGCCTCATTAGTTTGTATATAAGGCCCACATGCCAGACTTTGTCAAATGCCTTAGCGATGTCAAGAAAACTGGCAGCAGCAGGAATCTTCAAGTTTAGCTTTTCGCTGAGAAATTCGACTACTCGTAGTAGTTGGTGTGTTGTTGAATGTTTTGGGCGAAAGCCAAATTGTTCAGGCATAAGAGTGTTGTTAAGTTGAATGTGGTTCTGGAGTTGCGACCAAATGACGCGTTCGACAACTTTGCTGAGTGAAGGAAGAAGGGAGATAGGTCTATAGTTTACTGGGTCAGAAAGGTTTGCACCAGGTTTGGGGATAGGAGAGATTATAGAAATTTTCCAAGGTTTCGGAAAATAGTTAAATTTGAAAATGGAGTTAGTAAGTTTCGTAATGTAGATGATATAGTTAGGAGGTAGGTTTTTAAGAGCCGTATTAGGAATTTTGTCGTACCCAGGGGCTTTACGTTTTTTGAGTTTAGAAATAATTTTGTGGATAATAATTGGTTGAATTTCAGTGGGGGGTTCATCAGGGGGTTGTGCCAGGAATCTGTGAACAGTATCGCTGACGTGGGTGATATGATTTTGGCTAGCGAGGGTGGAATTTGGAGAGAATTGATTAGAGTAGGCTCTGGCCAGGAATTCGGCTTTATCCTCGTCAGTATAAGCAGTGCTGTTATTGGTCGAAAGGGGGGGGGGATGGGGGTATGGTTGTTATTGATTTTACGTTTAAGAAGCCAGAGAGAATTATCCTCGCTAGCAATATTATTGAGAAAATGTGACCAACTTTTTTGTTTTTCTTTGAAGATGCTATTTTTGATACTATTATTAAGTCTATTGATGAGGGGTTTAAGAGTGGGGTCTCTAGAGTTTTGAAAAAGACGCCGAAGACGATTGCGTTGTTTACAGAGGTTATAAATATAAGGAGGAGGAGTGAAGGAGTTGTTGTTTTTGAAGTATTTGATGGTGGAGTGGTTTAGAGCATTAGTTATGTGAGAATTAAAGTTGTCAACAGCAATATCAATATCAGCAGTATTATTGATTTCTGGAAGATTTAAGTTATTGTTATTGAGAAAATTGGTAAATTTTGTCCAGTCAATGGCCATGGAAGGAGGTGGGGAGAGAGGATTTATGAGATCAATTTTGAAAGAGACAGGAAGATGGTCAGAGCTAAATTCGTTAAGTACAGTAGTAGTAATAAGATAGGAAAGGTTTGAAATACTTATCAAAGACACTTAATTTTATAAATAAAAATTAATCTTTATAAAATTGCGGTGTCCTTTAATTAATAAAAGAGAAGTGATTACGAGGTAACACTTTTAAATACCATGAGAGGTTTTCACTGGGCGGCTTCGACGTTCACTACATGCGGCCACACAATAAATATAGACTTTTGAATTTTACATTGGACACAGTAACAGATAATTTGGAATTTACTTCAGAAAATGTCCCAAATTTAGCATTTTTTTCTAAAAAGTTTTTTGAGTTTTTGAGTTTATTTCGATCAAATCTCGGACGGCATTTAGGCTATTGAGAATAGAGGCCTGACAAAGGAAAATTCTAAAAGTGGTCTGCTAACCTCTGTTGCCAAAGAACCTGTAAAAACTAATAAATTCTAAATTTAGAATATCCAGATCAAATATTGAATAATCCAGAAAGCTTTTGTAAATTTAAATTTAGTTCATATTCATGGTGCGTACACTATACAAAAATAAATAAATAAATAAATAAATAAATAAAAAATATTAATGGAATATTTACTTAAGGACATCATCAAGTAAGATAATAGCGGAACTACCCACTAAATCGAATAAAATGATAAAAATAATACCTGTTACATGTGAATGATGATAATTAAATGATGTTTTTAAAATTAGTATACACATACAAACGCTTCTCATACGAGGATGAAAGTGGGTATTTTAGACACGGCTACTTTTGACAAAAAACAACAAAAACATTTAAAATGCTGAAAAATGCACTCTGATTTTGGGGGAAAATATTCTTTAAAAAACATCATAATAAAAAGATATGTGTTATTAATGTATTCATAAAGTAAATTAAAAATTCAGTTTTTTTGGTATTTCAAAAAAGTAATAAACACTAAAATATGAAGTAATACACTGCCGCGCAAGCGTATTACTGCTTATTTTACTTTTTATTACTGCTTATTTTACTTTTTATTACTGCTTATTTCACTTTTTATTACTGATAATTTTGAGGTATATTACTGGCAGCTGAGGTGCTAGTATTATACCGTAAAATCAACAATTTTGTTTGCAGTGTATACAGGATGTCCCTGAACTCATGGGCCAAACTATAAGGGGCACAAGCTCAAAATACCATGTAATGCATGATCCTAACTCAAGTAGTGAAACGCTAAAGGCGCTTTCTGATTGTGAAAATAACCCTGTTTACTACAGAATTTGTGCTTCCAGTGTGCTCACAACCACAGCACAAAGCATGAAATACATGTTCACCTTTTCCCGATTATTAAAACCAGCCATCTTATTTTCAATACAGTATAGAAATGACGGTGTGTGCGACCAATCAGCGCTTTGCGCCATTTCGCGGTTTGCCGGTTGCGATACGCCTGTGCATTGCATATCAAAAATAGCTTGTTTAGATGTGTCTTATCAGCCCTTAACGTTTTGCCCATGAGTTCTGATTCACTCTCCACGTCGCTGAAGGAAATTTGGCTCAATATAAGATACAGCCCCCCCCCCCCCTCACCCCCACTCCCGTCTCTCACTCTCTTGAGCTATTTACTTTTCAATTTCTGCAATTTCTTTATTTCTTCTTCTAATTTCCATTTATATTAGCATCCTAGTTAGTAACAACTATTCCGCATAAATAAAATCAGCAGTCATTTGTTAGATATTGTGTAGAAAACATGGTTCTCTCACACAATCAGAAAGCACCCTGTATAGCGTTTCACTGCTTGAGCTATGACCCTGCATTGTATAGTGTTTTGAACTTGTCCAGGCGTGTTCTATCACTCCTTACAGTTTGGCCCATCAAGTGAGGGACACCCTGTATAACAGAATATAAGTTTTTTGTTGTTTGAATAACGTATTTACAGTACATATTATTTAAACATCCAAAGCAGAAGGAGCAGGGAGGAGGTGTGTGTGTGTGTGACTGGGGGGGGGGGGGGGTAGTAATCTCGAAGTAAATTGGAAAGAATCCATTGATAATCTTCATTTAAACGAAAGATATTGTAACTTAAAATCAATAAAGTTGGTATCCCCCTACAAAATTAAATCTGACTATGAACTTGAAAACATCATAAGGAGACTTTAAAATTTTTATCATATATGTTATTTTTCCTGTCACCATTCCATTTTCTCCGAAAATACGAAGCGCAGAACGATGAATGAGATACCATATAACAGGATTTTGAACAGCTTCTGACATAGTACAGTTACATTTCGTTAAAACATGTCTTCCGATTAAAAAATGCTGTTAATTAAAAATTAAATCGGCATTGTTTTCATAAATGAAATAAAGGGTTATCCTCTAATTAGTGTTGTCACAAAAATAAAATACCGGCTCAGTAATCATGCTCAATAATGGTTTTTAAAAAATAGTACAGGAAGGATAAAGTGACATGACATCTCTCCACGGGTTTATTTTCAATTTATAAATTAAAAAGCAAAATTGACATTTCAACATTTAGGAGAAAAATGTACCATCGATTAATCGAAGCAGCGGTATTTCACATAAACTGTATGCTTTGTTATATTATATTAAATTATATTTTATACGTATTCAATTGGTTTTTCGTTGTCCCATGGTTTTTCCGAAGCGGATGACGTCATGTTCTAATTCTGTTAAAATGCGATAGTTATTTTTTTTTTCTGTCGCGCATGCCTTTTCCTGTCTTCGAGAAGTTTTTATTGTGATGGGATAAAATGATATGATATAAAAAAGATTAGATGCTGCAATAAAATGTTAGATTGCGAAATCCTCGCACGGGTCCACTGGTTTTGCAACTTAATATAATAAACTGTTAAAACAGATAGAGACTTTAACTTCTAAAAGTAAATAAACTTAACGTGTTTCATTTTTCATTTTATTTTAATTTTTAGGATAAAGGAAAATAAAAAAAAAGTTTTGCTAATGGACTTTTTTTAATTTTAATTAATTTATCTTCTTTTCAGTTAAAAAAAAATAATATTGTAATGAAAGAATGCAAATTGAATGTATCAAAATTCAATTTAATTACCTAAATACATGATTGTTTATAGTGAAGGGCCAATTCAGTTAGTTTTACTTCTAAATAGACATTTAAATGAATAATTCGCACAAATTATTCCTATTACTTATAGGTAAAGAAGCGAAGATTTTGTATAGCTGCCAAAGTATAGAAAAGCCAGTAGAATATATTGAAAATTTAGGAAGTTATCAGTGATGTAGTGAACTCTATTTCAGTAGTTTTCCGAAAATAACTTCATGATAAGGAATTCTTCACAAACTGCAATTTATATTACAAAGAACATTGAAATTTATGAAGTGCAATCTAGTACAATATACAGAGTGTACATTATAAAATTTCACCTACTCACCAGAGGTATCTGTAGTTGAAACTATTCATCAGAATAGTATGAAATTTGAAATGCGTCTAAATGAAGAAATGCGAATGATATTTCGTAGAAATAAATAAAAAAAATAAAAATGATCACCAGAGGCCGTATTATTGATTTTTTTCAATAATTTTACAAAATACAAGTTTATAAACGGTAAAATTGGTTTTCCATGTCAATTACTGTTCAGTGTGTTGACCGTTATTCTCAAGCACTATTTAACATCGCAAAATAGCATGTTTAACAATCACCCGAACAAAATTATTTGAAATGTTTCGAGGATGATGGGAAAATACTGTCTTTGATTTCGGGAAATGTTCCGTTTTCAGTCATTGCACAGCTGATAATATATTCAAAGCTCAAAATCTCCGCAAAACTACTGAAGCGGAATCATAAAAAAAAGGTTCACCAGTAAAGCACGAACATGTGCACTTCACGACATTTTCCATGAAAAAGGCATGAGATTGACAAGAGATTCATTGCGTCTTTTTAATTAAAATTTTCATTGCATGCAAGCAGATACATCACGCGGTTGCTAAAATTTGCATATATGCCGAGTTTTATCAAAAAACGCACACTGCTGACCATTTTTTAAATTAATATTTTTCTGTCAAATGTCTTTCGCATCCCTTCATTTAGATGCATTCCAAATTTCATATTTTTCTGTTGGATAGGTTCAACTACAGATAGCTCAGAGAAGGTAAACTTTAATTATGTACACCCGGTACAATCGAACTAAGTAGGTAAATTATAAAAGTAACTCGTACTAACCGTTACTTGTATTACCTGTGAAGATAATAAAATTCTTAAAATCTCGCACATAAACGAATTACTACTGTTAATTTCTCTAATTATCTCAATGCTAAAATAAACTTAATGCCATAAAGTTAATATAAAACTCCCAGTTTTATCTTTGTAAGTGTCATTTTATTCAAACTGGTTATTCTTAAAAAAAAAAAAAAAAAGTGCAGAAGTCAAAAACTCTAGCGAACTAATAATTCCAAAGGACATAGAAGACGTACAGTAATGCAATAAATCAATTTCCTTCTTCCCAAAAGGCTCGTCTAAGATCGCAATAGTCACTGCAATTTTCGAGCTACTGATTTCAGATATCCTTTTCATTTTAACAGGTTCAAAAAGTGTGTTTCGGTGTGATACGAGCTCTTTGCTGTAATCATTTATTTGTTTATAATTTCATTTTCATCATAATCAAGCATCACATGAGAAAAACCCAGTTGTTTATATTTCGAAAAATAATGCAATTCTTGATTATGATGAAAATAGATGATGTAATTATATTCTGGACTCATAACAGATAATTTATTGTCTTATAATGATTTTCAGATAATTAAATGTGAACCTTCGTGAAAGTTTTTTAGTCTTGCCCTGACTCTTTTGAGAGCAGACCTGCCAAGTCTCCGGCTTTTTGGATACCAGTAATTTAGTACAGCAAAAGGTTGTTTTATTCAATCAGAGCATTTTGCAATTTAAGAGAACAACATTTTCTCTAAAAAATTACTGGTGAGCAAAAATCCGGAGAATTGGCAACTCTGCTTGAGAGAAAGATGTTAACACATTCGCTAATCTCTAAATGTAAAATTATAAATTCGTACCAGACATTACGAGAGAAGGTTTTTTTTCGTGTAATCACAAAATGTCTGTAATTAAATAAAGTAAATATTGCTGTTAGTGTTTTCTGGTATAAATTGAATTTTCTAAATAAAATACAATACGGTAATTTTAACTCGGCAGCGAATGTGTTAAAATAAGCATGGGAAATTTAGCATTTAAAGATGAACTAATTCTGAGCAAAATAGTTCATCTTAATTGTTGCATAATTCTTCATTCTTATATATTTAATAATAAACTATGTTAATCTAATGTGCTCTTCCATATCCTGATTTAAAAAAAAGTTTTTATTATTTTTTTTTTTATCGTGGATACAGAAAGTGGCATGAAATGACTGCTTAATATAATCTAGAGTCCGGATTTAAAGAAGGAAACAAAGAAAGGTTTTCTTTATGTTCCTTCCTGTTCTTGCCTCAGTTCTAATATTATAAAGGGCGATATTTGAAATATCCTTTTCTCAAACATCTTTTTTCATCCTTTCAAGACCTCAGGACATAGCTTTGCATTTTCTTGAGGGGATCTGCTCGACGACATAAATTCTGTCTCGTAAAACTCATAAATTATTACAATTAGATAAGACTGTTGTAATGTATAAATATTATAGCTGAACGAGAGCACATTTTCTTCAATGATATAAAATCATCATCTTCAATGAGACAAAGATTTCTTTCCTAATTCTACACGACTTTTCGCCGAAAATCACATTAAAATGAAAAGATGTGCTGCTCGTGTCAGCAGTGATCCTGCTTCGTCGGTCGTATAAATCCCTGCAGTCGTAATATAGTTTAAATGATAAAAATTCTTGCCATGAAACTTCCTCGTTTTTGCCGCGTCATTTGGATATATTGTAATTCCTCCTACGGATATTCGGTCTGCATTTTATATGTTACTTTATCTCTTTAATATTGACCCAATATTTGTACATATTCAATCCTTGTACTGTGTATTCAACTACATCGATTAGAAACAGTAGCATTTTTACATAAATCCGTGATTACTATAAAAAGGAATACAAAAGTAGTTTTCTGTTAAATAATACAATCGCTCAAGAGTAAAGCCCTGAGGAGGTTTACTGATAAAAAGACGAAAACATGCAATTGCATGTTTTCGTCTCGTATTAAACTCAATACCTCGAATTAAACTCCAGTATCGCTCATTTGAGTTGCTTTAGTCGCTAGGTAACTGTTGAAAATTTAAGAGAGGGGGGGGGGGGTGGTTATAAAGTCAGTTTATTCTTTTGAAAATCAAAAATAATGATTTCTTAATTTACTTTATGAATATGTTAATGAAACATATTTTTTATCATCATGTGTTGTAAAAGCTTTTTTTCTGACTATCAGAGTGCTATTTTTAACATTTTAAACATTTTTTCTTTTTTGTGTTCATAACAGGCGTGTCTGAATTACCCTCCTTTATCATGGTATGAGTATATCGTTTGGATGTGTATGCTAATTTTAATATAATTTTTTAATTATCATCATTCAGATGTAACAGGTTTTATTTTTAACCCTTTAGTAGGTTTAGTAGGTAGTTCCTGTTTTATCTTACTTGAGGTTCTTAAGTAAATATTAAATTAATATCTTTAATTCTTTTAAATTCAAGAAAAAGTTTGCCAAAAAATTGCTTTAAAATCATATTTTTATAATCAGAAACTTAGAAAATCTAGTATTTTGAGATCAACAACAATATCCGAAAGAAGTTTCTTGAAATAAATTAAATCAATTAAAAGTTTATTAAAAGTTTATTAGAGTTAAAAATTATTAGTTAAAAAGAGTTATAGAATGCTGAACTTTGAAATAGATTACTGACAATTCTTTTTTTAACAGCCAATAACATAACCTAATAACATTATTTAATGTGGTTTTCAACTGAAATGCTCAACAACATGAAAATTTCTGACACATTTTCAGACTGATTTTTAATCGCAAAGGCTTAAAATTGGCCGACCTGACTACTGAAGCGACGTGTAATCGAAACGAAATTTTTTGATGAAAAAATTACTCACCGAGTTATAAGCAATTCGTATCACGTGACAACCGCTTTTTCTCGTTTCTTTCACTGTCACGTCGGGAATTGGATTCGAAAAGCAGAGTTTGATAGTATTTCTGAAAGATCTTCTGCCTTTGTAAAAAAATGGAAAACGTGTTTCTATTACACCGTTTCTGAATAAGATAAATGCCAATTCCACGGGTTTCCGAACAAAAAATGAATTAAAAAAGTATATCATAATGTAGCCAGTTTGTATTTGTGAAAGAAAGTATAGAAAAAGTATGTAAGTATGAAAAGTAAGTAGGGAAAGTAAGTATGGAAGTGCGAAAGTATAACAGATGAAATATGATCCGACTTTTAGCATAAAAATATGTATAATAACGGTTATATTATTTTCTGTTTTTTCAACCTAGTCTTATTTTTCCATACTAACATAAGAATTTTAGCCTATCTTATGAATTCTTGAAATTATGTATATGTATGCATATATTTACATGTGTAACGTTTAACATACTTAGGAAAAATAGAAAGTGTTAGTAATATATTTTTAAGAAATGTAGTTCGTGTCTATATTAGAGCGATAATTCTTGGCGAAGGGATTTCTTGGAAAAATGTACACTAATAAAAGTATTTATTTTTCAAGAGGAAATAACTGCTTACGCACACTAAAACACTAATTCTAACAATATACATATAAACTATTACTTTCATTTAAATTTTCTTTTCATCTTTCATTTTTTATCATTAATTATTACCTGTGGTACACACTAAAATTTCAATAAGGTCCAAATCTGATGGTGATCGCTGTCTATGTTTAGCTTTAAAAGGCTCAATTATGAACAATATTGTTCTGCTGTTAATTTAACAAATCGTTCAAGAAAGGTTCATTGCATGGTTCAATTTCCTCATAATCGTGAGACAAAATAGGTAGGCCAAAATTAAATATTAAATGTAGATTTCAGTTTTGCTTGGAATTTCCGCAACGCAAACGCAGATTTGAAAAGCACAGCTCCATCTACTACGTCTTCAGAAAAACGACGCAAATTTCTGATTTTCTTTTCTTTTCTTTACTTTTTTCTTTTATCTTTCTTTCTTTATTTTTTCATGTAATGTGTGCATAATATATTGGAACGTTTAAACGAAAATACATTATATAGCTTTATGAAACCTAGTTTAAACTTTTAATACAGCCAGTAATAGACAGATTAGAGTATTAACATATAATTAAATTTATGAGAATTTTGAAAGATTTGACGAACGATTCAACATGAAAATAGAATTTATAAAATGAAATTTATCTTCAAAACCCTCAATTAGAAAAAAAAAATTACCAAAAGGTTAGACGGTATTTAAAAATAAATAAATAAATAAATAAATAAATAAATAAAAATAAATAAAAATAAATAAATTAATTTATAAATAAATTTTCTTAAAGATAATTTTTAATATTTTATCATAAGGTAATAATATAATAATACTAAAATAATAATAATAATAATAATAATAATAATAATAATAACAAATGAATATTTTTAACAATCTTTATAATTAAATAGTATCAATAAATGAAGTATATTTTTACTGTAAGTTTCAGATACAATAATGTTTAACGTAAAAATGGAGCTTTCTTTAAACATGACACCATGAGTTACAAGATAAAATAAAATTCAGATTGTAATAAATTAATCTATTCTAATTAGAAAGAATAGATTCTATTAATAAATAAATAGAATCCATTCTTAAATAGTAGATTCTAAATAATCTGAGGAAGAATATTTTAGAAATGATCTTTTAAATCAGTTTTATGTTTAAACCGCTATAAATACGCATTATGCTGTAAAATCATTCTCTCCCGTTTGCCGAGTCATTCTAATTTTGCTATATATAATTTTTGCGAATATAATTATTCAGATGATAAATATTGCTGCGAATTTTCATATGTCCCCAATATATAACCCCCCCCCCCACACACACACCCACCCCTAAATCTCTCTCTCTCTTTTTGTGTGTGTGTGTGTATGTGTGAAAAAAATTAATAAAATGACACCACTAGCACAAATGAAATAAACAATTATACTTATTTAAAACCTCTTAACGTTGTTCTAAAAATGTACATATTTCTAATCATCAATGTAAATCTTTCTGACATATTAATGGAATCAGTGTTGAATTCAGACGCTTTTCTCTGGGAGGGATATTTCTGTTGCCCCAGGGGGTTACTGTAGAGATCCGGGGGCGGGGGGGGGGGTTGCACTTTTTATCCATTAAAAGCATAAAACCTCAAATCTTCCGTGGGGAGTGGGGTCGGAATGGTCTGGGTGGGAATATCCATTCCGGGCCGCTCCCTGTATTCAACACTGAATGGAATCACTTTTATATCTAAAAAGCACGAAATATCTAGACATTAATTTAGCCCAAACGAAATATACAAGTTTAGTTATTTAAAACTCCTTAATTTGTTCTAAAGATGTACATTTTCCCAATCATTAATATGAAGATGCATTCACTGAACCATTTTTATTTCTAAAAGCAGGAAGTATTTAGACATTATATTATTCAAGAAATTTGCAATCGAATACAATTGCACTTTTTATCCATCAAAAGCATAAAATCTCAAAACTTCCGGGGAGAGGGGGGGGGGGGTTACAATGCTCTGGATGGGAATGTCCCTTCCTGGCCGCTCCCTGAATTCAGCACTGAATGGAATCACTTTTATATCTAAAAAGCATGTAATATCTAGACATTATTTTAGCACAAATGAAATATACAATTTTAGTCATTTAAAACCCTTAATTTGTTCTAAATATGTACATTTTCCCAATCATTAATATGAATCTCTCTGATGCATTCACGGAATCCCTTTTATATCTAAAAGCAGGAAGTATTTAGACATTATATTATTCAAGAGATTTGCAATTGAATAGAGTTTTTCTTTTCCCCAAACTGTATTACATCTTGACTTATAATAAATTACTTTTCAATGACGAGCTTTCCCTGTCTGCCGTATCTGAAAAAATCTGCATAAATCATTTACGTTGATACCATTTTCTAAAAATGAAGGGATACGGCAGATTTTAATCTCCAATTCCAAAGCTGGATATATAATAAAGGGAATACACTCACGTGTAAAAATATGCTGCAAATTAGTACCACTGGTGTTGTTGATAACTAAATCGTTCGGTAACAGACGGGGGCGTTCTGTAATTAGCTTTTGGTTCTGCTTTCACGTCCTGAAATGTAATCGTTCAACTTTTCGTTTATTTCGCGGCAGTATGATTATGATAGTAACGACAATAAAAAATTTTCAATCCTGTCATTAAACAAACTTAATGAGTGAATATTTATTATTATTATTTTTTTTATCTGAAACTAATCAGATTATGTATTTATTTTAATTTTTAATCTTATTTATTTTCTGTTTACTTCTTACAATTTATAATGGCGGGAAGAATCCTAATATTTTAAAGGAGATTTATTTCAGAAACAGTGTATACAGGTTGAATCTAAACTCTTGGGCAAAACTTTAAGGGGTGATAGTACACATCAAGACAAACAATATTAAATAGGAAACTAAGAGTCCCAAACGTCTTCCGAAGGAGATAGGCGCAATTAAAGTTTAGGGTCCAAAATTTCAAATAATTATTAAAAAAACGGAAAAATTGGTCGATTCGTTTGCGGTTTTCGCTAAAACTGTTCTTTATGTCAGTATCTTCTTAAAAATAAATTTTAAAGAAAAAGTTAAAAAATGTCGATAGAGGGCGCTTTAGACTTTGGAGTAACGAACAACTATTTTTTACCGTTATTTTTTGTATCTGATTAAATGCTTTCAAAAGCTTAGACTTAAACTTAAATTTTGAGCTCAAAATCTGAGTCGTTGGGAGCGGTTAAGTAGCGCAAACTGAATTGTGTTCAGGCGTTGAAATTTGACCCCCCCCCCTGAACACAGTTCAGTTATTCCAGATCTTGGTGTCGTAGATCAGGCAGAAACTATTACCCCCTACACGTAAAATAAACGATAGAGGGATGACAAAATTAAATAAAAAATTTATTTTAAAAATAAATTTTAAAGATAAAGTTTAAAAATGCCGATAGAGGGCGCTTTAGACTTTGGAGTAATGAACAACTATTTTTTACCGTCGACTCCAACGAGGACTTAGTTGGGAGGACTGCCGTCGTAGCAGGCGATATCCGGGAGATGCCCGGGGTATTCACTATTGTTCACAACTCCCTCCGCCGGCGGTGTGAGGCCTGCATCGTTTCTGGTGGGCACTCTTTCGAGCAGTTTTTGTGATTCCTCACGAACATCATGCGTGAACCAATTTCCACGTGTCAACCTTCATTCATATTGCGCACTACATGCATACATCAAATTGTTTATTTTTATTTTGTGCGGAGAAATTGCTCAGGTTTGTTATGAATAAATTTTCTATTTAATTTTGTCATTACTCTATCGTTTATTTTACTTGTAGGGGGTAGTAGTTTCTGCCTGGATTTTAACACAATTATTCAAATTGGTAATGAAATCATATGAGTTGTAACTTTCCAACTGCGCAAAAAATATCCGGGCCAGGATTCGAACCTGCGATCTCTTGGCTGAAGCTGCCATGCTCTACCAACTGAGCTATCCCGGTTGAATCTGGAGGGAGTGAACTGGATGAATTATGCCCTCCAGATTCTACCGGGATAGCTCAGTTGGTAGAGCATAGCAGCTTCAGCCAAGAGATCCCAGGTTCGAATCCTGTTGCGGACATTTTTCTTCCAGTTGGAAAATTACAACTCATGTTGTTTCTGCCTGGTCTACGACACCACGATCGGGAAAGGGAGGTGTTTCAAATTTCAACTCCTGAACGCAGTTCTGTTTGCGCTACTTAATCACTCCCAACGATTCAGATTTTGAGCTCAAAATTTAAGTTTAAATCTAAGTTAGCTAATCTAAGTAAGCTAATTAGTGGGTCATTTTTGGGTTAACGCGGTCAAATTAATTTTATCTAAAAAACGGCTCTAACGATTTTGATTAAATTTTGTATCCTACGAGTTTCGGGAACGAGAAAATCATTGGACTAGGTCACATGTCCGAGAAAATTCGATTAGTAGGTCATTTTTGTGTCAAGCTAATTTATCTAAAAAGCGGTTCAGCCTATTTTCAATAAATTTTGCATCCTATAGTTTTCGGGTGCGAGAAGACTGTTGGGCTAGGTTACATGTTCGAGAAAATTCAATTAGGGTTACAATGCTCTGGATGGGAATGTCCCTTCCTGGCCGCTCCCTGAATTCAGCACTGAATGGAATCACTTTTATATCTAAAAAGCATGTAATATCTAGACATTATTTTAGCACAAATGAAATATACAATTTTAGTCATTTAAAACCCTTAATTTGTTCTAAATATGTACATTTTCCCAATCATTAATATGAATCTCTCTGATGCATTCACGGAATCACTTTTCTATCTAAAAGCAGGAAGTATTTAGACATTATATTATTCAAGAGATTTGCAATTGAATAGAGTTTTTCTTTTCCCCAAACTGTATTACATCTTGACTTATAATAAATTACTTTTCAATGACGAGCTTTCCCTGTCTGCCGTATCTGAAAAAATCTGCATAAATCATTTACGTTGATACCATTTTCTAAAAATGAAGGGATACGGCAGATTTTAATCTCCAATTCCAAAGCTGGATATATAATAAAGCGAATACACTCACGTGTAAAAATATGCTGCAAATTAGTACCACTGGTGTTGTTGATAACTAAATCGTTCGGTAACAGACGGGGGCGTTCTGTAATTAGCTTTTGGTTCTGCTTTCACGTCCTGAAATGTAATCGTTCAACTTTTCGTTTATTTCGCGGCAGTATGATTATGATAGTAACGACAATAAAAAATTTTCAATCCTGTCATTAAACAAACTTAATGAGTGAATATTTATTATTATTATTTTTTTTATCTGAAACTAATCAGATTATGTATTTATTTTAATTTTTAATCTTATTTATTTTCTGTTTACTTCTTACAATTTATAATGGCGGGAAGAATCCTAATATTTTAAAGGAGATTTATTTCAGAAACAGTGTATACAGGTTGAATCTAAACTCTTGGGCAAAACTTTAAGGGGTGATAGTACACATCAAGACAAACAATATTAAATAGGAAACTAAGAGTCCCAAACGTCTTCCGAAGGAGATAGGCGCAATTAAAGTTTAGGGTCCAAAATTTCAAATAATTATTAAAAAAACGGAAAAATTGGTCGATTCGTTTGCGGTTTTCGCTAAAACTGTTCTTTATGTCAGTATCTTCTTAAAAATAAATTTTAAAGAAAAAGTTAAAAAATGTCGATAGAGGGCGCTTTAGACTTTGGAGTAACGAACAACTATTTTTTACCGTTATTTTTTGTATCTGATTAAATGCTTTCAAAAGCTTAGACTTAAACTTAAATTTTGAGCTCAAAATCTGAGTCGTTGGGAGCGGTTAAGTAGCGCAAACTGAATTGTGTTCAGGCGTTGAAATTTGACCCCCCCCCCTGAACACAGTTCAGTTATTCCAGATCTTGGTGTCGTAGATCAGGCAGAAACTATTACCCCCTACACGTAAAATAAACGATAGAGGGATGACAAAATTAAATAAAAAATTTATTTTAAAAATAAATTTTAAAGATAAAGTTTAAAAATGCCGATAGAGGGCGCTTTAGACTTTTGGAGTAATGAACAACTATTTTTTACCGTCGACTCCGACGAGGACTTGGTTGCGAGGACTGCCGTCGTAGCAGGCGATATCCGGGAAGATGCCCGGGGTATTCACTATTGTTCACAACTCCCTCCGCCGGCGGTGTGAGGCCTGCATCGTTTCTGGTGGGCACTCTTTCGAGCAGTTTTTGTGATTCCTCAAGAACATCATGCGTGAACCAATTTCCACGTGTCAACCTTCATTCATATTGCGCACTACATGCATACATCAAATTGTTTATTTTTATTTTGTGCGGAGAAATTGCTCAGGTTTGTTATGAATAAATTTTCTATTTAATTTTGTCATTACTCTATCGTTTATTTTACTTGTAGGGGGTAGTAGTTTCTGCCTGGATTTTAACACAATTATTCAAATTGGTAATGAAATCATATGAGTTGTAACTTTCCAACTGCGCAAAAAATATCCGGGCCAGGATTCGAACCTGCGATCTCTTGGCTGAAGCTGCCATGCTCTACCAACTGAGCTATCCCGGTTGAATCTGGAGGGAGTGAACTGGATGAATTATGCCCTCCAGATTCTACCGGGATAGCTCAGTTGGTAGAGCATAGCAGCTTCAGCCAAGAGATCCCAGGTTCGAATCCTGTTGCGGACATTTTTCTTCCAGTTGGAAAATTACAACTCATGTTGTTTCTGCCTGGTCTACGACACCACGATCGGGAAAGGGAGGTGTTTCAAATTTCAACTCCTGAACGCAGTTCTGTTTGCGCTACTTAATCACTCCCAACGATTCAGATTTTGAGCTCAAAATTTAAGTTTAAATCTAAGCTTTTGAAAGCATTTAATGAAATACAAAAAATAACGGTAAAAAATAGTTTTTCGTTACTCCAAATTCTAAAGCGCCCTCTATCGGAATTTTTTGAACTTTATCTTTAAAATTTATTTTTAAGAAAATACTGAAATAAAGAATACTTTTAGCGAAAACCGCAAACGAATCGAGCAATTTTTCCGTTTTTTATAATCATTTGAAATTTTGGACCCTAAACTTTAATGGCGCCTAACACGTTTGGGACCCTTAGTTTCCTATTTAATATTGTTTGTCTTGATGTGTACTATCACTCCTTAAAATTTTGCCTAACAGTTTAGATTCACACTGTATATATTTTTAAATATAGTATTTAATGTTGTTAACAATTTACTTTGATGGAATATTTATCATATAAAGTTAATATTTACAAGAAATTGTTGAACACATTATCATTAAACACATAGAGTGATGAAATAGTTTACAAGTGATTCATTTCTTAATCAGTTGATATATATATATATTTTAAATATAGAATTTAATCTGTTCTACAATTTGTTTAAATGGAATATTTACAACAAATATTTTTTTTACAAAATAATTCGTAATCTTATGGTACTGATCAGTGTTGATTCTTCTCGTCATTATAAATTATAAGAAGTAAACAAAAAATAAATAAGATTAAACATTAAAAGAAATAAAAAATCTGATAGTTTTCATTAAAAGTTAAATTTCTAAAAAAATCTTATACATGCTCTAAATGCATTTTATTTTTATTTTATGAAGCTACTTGAAACACATATTATTTTATGATTGAACACAACCATTATCATATATTCTAATACGAGCAAATCTTGTGTGTGGTTATATATATATATATATGCAAATTTTATCTTAAAAACGGCTCTAACGATTTTGACGAAATTTTGTATCCTACCGTTTTGGGACACCAGAAAACCATTGAGCTAGGTCACATGTTCGAGAGAATTCGATTAGTGGGTCATTTTAGGTTATTTTGGGTTATGGTAAAGCTAATTGTATCTAAAAAACGGTTCAAACGACTTTGACGAAATTTTGTATCCGACCATGTTCGGGCACGAGAAGACTATTGGGCTAGGTCACATGTTCGAGAACTTTCGATTAGTGGGTCATTTTTGGGTTAACGCGGTCAAATTAATTTTATCTAAAAAACGGCTCTAACGATTTTGATTAAATTTTGCATCCTACGAGTTTCGGGAACGAGAAAATCATTGGACTAGGTCACATGTCCGAGAAAATTCGATTAGTAGGTCATTTTTGTGTCAAGCTAATTTATCTAAAAAGCGGTTCAGCCTATTTTCAATAAATTTTGCATCCTACAGTTTTCGGGTGCGAGAAGACTGTTGGGCTAGGTTACATGTTCGAGAAAATTCAATTAGTGGGTCATTTTGGTCATGGGTCATTACGGGTCAAGCTATTTTATCTTAAAAATGGCTTAGACTATTTACACTCAATTTTGCATCCTATGGTTTTTGGACACGGGAAGAATGTTGTGCTAGGTCACATGTTCGAGAAAATTCAATTAGTGGGTCATTTTGATCAGGGGTCATTATGGGTCAAGCTATTTTATCTTAAAAATGGTTCAGAGGATTTGAAATAACTTTAGCATCCTACAGGATTAGGGAACGAGAAGACTGTTGGGCTAAGTCACATGTTCGAGAAAATTCAATTAGTGGGTCATTTAGCTCGGTCTTTCCTGCTCGTTTGGATAAAGAAAATTTTCGGAATTGTTTTTAAATAAGACATTTTAAATATTAAAAGAAAGTAAATAGTTTATTTGTCCTTTAAAGATTCAGAGTTGCCAAGTCTCCGGATTTTTGCACACCAGTAATTTTTTTAGAGGAAATGTTGTCCTTTTAAATCGCAAAATGCTCCGATTAAATAAAGCAACATTTTCTGTACTAAATTACTGGTATACAAAATGCCGGAGACTTGGCAGGTCTGAAGATTAAATTCTCACGAAATGTGAGAAGTACTGTAAAAACATCCGATTTTTGTTTTATAAAGCTACATAAAACAGCTAAGCATTTCAACATGTTACTTCTATTCATATTTTAATTTACGTGCTTAATCCTTTGTTAAATCGGAAAATTCTGATAGATGAATCAAGATCTCTTTGCGATCACGGTATATTTTTCGTCTACTGCCAATTGGCGTGTTTTAGCTAATACCATTTGGTGCAATGAACTGTTTTCTTTTTGCAAAAAGCCTTTAATGAGATTCATAATCATGATAAACCACGTTGTTGCTAATATCTGTTTTCTTCACGCTAACATTGGCTCTATACTCGATTATGGAAGATTAGAAAATCTATCATTAAATATCATTTGTCTTGGATAATGTGTAATAATCGGGGTGCATACTAATTGACGTATTCCAGCAAGTATGGTTTAGCGAAACACAGAACTTTTGGAAGCCACTTATGATAGTCATATTTATTTTAAACCATATTTGCTCTCAGTATCGCCCATTTTGTACCCTTGGCGTGATATCTGGTTAAAATCCACAGACTTTCTTCTAGCAACCGATCTCTGTCCGATTTCTCTTTGCTCCCTTTCTTGATACAGTTCAAGAGTTTTCATAACTGCGTAACTCACTGATTTCGGCATTTATGCCTAATGTCTACCGACTTTTAAAATACGTGCCAACAATGGCACCTACGATGATACTAATTACCTTTTTTATTCTTTCTATACTGTAACTCTATAGTTTATGTAGTAGAAATATTAAAGAAAATTGCAGAAGGATTTATATATAATTGTATAATATAATGTAGATATAGTCATGTATTTTATATTCATAGATATAGTATGTGATTAGAATATATATCTCATATTCATTCCGGCGGACACAACATACAGCCAAAAATAAAAATACCATTGTAAATATCTTAGATAAAAGCTACCAAACTGATATTATGTGGTTAATAAATACATACTAAATTATATTTTTGTATTATTTTAGTTTGCTTCTATATTATTTACCTTTTCTAAAGATGTTACTGTGTATTTAATAAATGTATATTAAATAGACCACATGCACGGGGCGGAGCTAGCAATGATTGTGGGGAATTACCCGTATTGATTTACTCTTGATTAACGCTTGTGAAGAAATTGGGATGCCGATTAGCTATATAAAATTAAAGCACCATCTTGACGTTGTTTGACGTCAGAAATGCTTGTGGTCCCTTACTGTTTTGACTGCAGTTGGACATTAGGGTGGAACGAAATTTTTTTTTTTAATTTGGATATGTAATAGAGATAAAAAGTTGTCTAATGGCTTTGTTAAGACAGTATTAAAATATTTTAACAAACATAATATATTTAGAGGTGCCGCAAAAGACTTGAATATATGTATTTTTAAGTAAATTTTACGAATTTTGATAAATTTGGTTTAGTAAAAAAAAATATTTTAAATACCAAATGCCTGTTTTCAATTTTTAAATAATACACATAAACTACTTTACAGTAGATATTTATAGTTTTATACAGCATACCTTTAATTTTTATGCTACTAAATTTTACATTTTTTAAATTCCATTTTTAGGTGCGTTCGTAATTATATAAATACGTAGCACCTATAGTCGTCGTTTGGTCCGTCCGTCTGTCCGTCCGTCTGTCTGTCTGTCCGTCCGTCTGTCTGTCTGTCCGCATATAACAACGCAAAAACTACCCAACCAAATGGTTTGCAATTTGAAATATATTATCTTTGCATAAATTTGTCGAGACATTTCAAATTTTATCAAAATCGAATCAAAACTTTAGGAGATATTAATAAAAATATTTATTAAGAAATTTGATTTTTTTTTTAAATCGGTGCTTTTTTGTTATATGAGCTTCCGATGGATGTTAAATCGTCAAGCGACCGAGATACTTATTTTATTACAGAAATTAATCTGCAGACGATATAATTCATTTCACAGAATTAAAAATCATCAAGATCTGAATATTTATATAACTAGCTGATACATATATATCTGAATATTTATATAACTAGTTAAGATATTTGTATGAACAGTGTCATAAAATATATACTTAACTATCTGTTTAACCTGTTCTACGCACGGGATATCATGAATTTAATTCTAAAACGTGCGTACGAACGCACCTCGTTTGTAACGTTTGACGTACAATTTCCAACTTGTTTTAGATTTTAACAGTATTTCGTAATAGAAAGGATTAACCTTACTTTTAACTTAAAAACGCGGCAAAACATTTTTTAGTTCTGAAAATTACTAGTCAAAAGGAGAACAGTGCGTGGTTTGAAGTGACCTTGAATCAGGCGGCATATTACTGGCTGGTGTAGAGTGACGGAGGAGGAAGAGAAGCACTTAGCTGTAGCAATGGTCTGGTCACATGTTTCTGTAGTCAGTCAGAGAAGGTAAACGAATCGTTTGACTAACAAATGTTTTTATGCTGTTCTTTACTGGATTTTGTTTTGTTTATGAATATGTCTGCTTGAATATTAGTATAATATTTTATTAGTTAATACTAGTGTTAGTTACGTCAAGACCAGTTCAGACCAGACAAAAGTTAGAATGCCCAATTTTTGGGTACCATAAATAATTAAGGGAACAGATCACATTTAAAATGGTCAAAAATTCAATTTCAAGGTTTTGATGTCAGTAAATAGTGCATTTTATTCTGAGTAGAAAGGTATCAATGTTTTTCAGAGGCAATAATTATTGACGAATATATAAAGGAAAAACGCAATCGTCATTCTTTGTTTTTGAATGGAGAGTGAAAACTTTAAATGCATTTAATTCACAACAATGATTTTCAAACTTGCGCGCACGATTTCTCCAAAAATAATTTAGATAGAACCTCAATTTTTTTCAAACTTATTAATGTTGCAACAATGAACAAAATGAACTAGAATCTTTTAATTTGGTCAATAAATTAAAAAATAATTAACTGGAATTCATCGAAAAACGCATTCAAAATGCGTTTTTAATTTAATGAACTGAAAATGATGTAAATGTCTAAATTTGTATCTTGCATTATATCTAATTTCATGCTCCATAATTTTAATTTATAATTAAATCAAGTAACATTATCCAACCTTTTTTAAACAATTTTTTCTTAATTTATTTCTAAATATCTTTCTTTTTCAAATATAATTATACATTTTCAAAGTAGCTCATGTATATTATTGTTATACATTGAAAATGTCCAATATTTAAATAGATAGATTTAATCAAAATTCATTTATTTTAAATTTTATAAAAATGAAAAGTATTAAACAAGTTTAATAAAAATGATAATACTTTACAATCCAAGCAACTTGCACAATAAAAAATCAATAAATTAAGATTGCACATACAAAATCATTTGCAGTTGAATAGAACTATTAAATGAAATTTTATTCAGCATCAAAGTATTAGGATACGTTAAAAAAAATCCCCTTAAATAATTTAAAAAATAAATTAATTATTAACTTTGAATAAATTAAAGTTCAAATACAATATAAAATAAATTATTATCATTAAGCAATCCAAATTTTTTACGATTGTTAAAATACATAAATTAAAACATAAGTTTTTTATTCTTTTTTTAAATTGTGGAGCATTAAATGGATAAGAATGTAAACAAATAATAACCAAATGTCATTCTGTATTTATTAGAAGAAAAATACATTTAAAGAGGTCACATTAATTAATAAGAACTAAAAATATGCTACATATCATAAAAGCTTAATAAAAAGAAAGAGAACTAAATGAACCTGCAGAAACATTTTTTTTTTTTTTTTTATTCAGCTTTCATTTTCTACAATAAAAATACCTACGCAAATTTAATCCGTAAAAGAGAATAAGCCTTTAGAAAATAAATTATATACAAATATAATTCCCTTAAATAAGATTCTTTTATATTTAATAAAACAAAATGAAAGAGCATATAGATAGAACTATGAAAACAGGCTAAGCAAGATTTTACTATGTGTTTCAGTAGCGTCTAGCCCCTGTACTTTGGCACACTTCTAAAAAATGGATCGTTCTGCGCGCATGCGTGCTTGTCTGATACTTTAAAATTATGTTCTAAGCCATTTCAAAATGAGTGCGTATAGCTGTGTGGTATGTCATTTCCCTTCGGTTCTGTGGTCTTGAGTTCGATTCCTTGCGGCGGAAAGTTTTATTTTTCAGTATTTATTTGAGTTATAAAAAATAATTTGAATTAAAAAAATGTAAAGTTTCCATTTTTCAACATATAAGCGATGGAAAGTTTGAAACAAAATGGAAATAAATGTGAAATTTGGTTATAAATGAATTTCGTACATTCTAGAGAATGCTGTACAGTGAGTTTCATGCGTCCAGTGATGTTTTTTCGGTTAATGTACGCGAAGCGTACATACACAGGTTATTGACCGTGGCTTGAATGAATTTCGTTCATTCTAGAGATTGCTGCAAAGCGAGTTTCATGCGTCCAGTGATGTTTTTTTTCGGTTAATGTACGCGAAGCGTACATACACAAGTTATTGACCGCGGCTTGAATGAATTTCGTGCATTCTAGAAACTGCTGCAAAGCGAGTTTCGTGTGTGCTGTGATGTTTTTTTTTTAATGTTAAAAATTGTTTTTTGGATGTTAAAAATTCGCTTTAAAACGCTATAAAATCGTTAAAAATCCTTAAAAATTGAAAAATACGGAGGAAAAAAATATGTATTTTAGTAAAAGTCTGAAATTGAATTTCTTGAAGAACGTTAAAAAAAAAAAAAAAAAAAAAAAAAAAATGAAAATTGTGAAAGAAAATATTTAGTTATATTACGCTAAATGTTTTAAATCAAAATCCTTTTACGAATTTAAAAAAAACTGCCGCGGAATGGAATAAAATTAATATGATCTTTCCACTCTCTCGCAGCAGATCACGGCGCGCAGAACGATCCGTTTTTTGGAAGTGTACCAAAGTGCAGGGGCTAGACGCTTGTTGTGTTTCTCAAATTTAAAATGTCAATGTCAACTACGGCACGCCAGTCCTTCCATACGAGTGACTTTGGTGTTCTATTATGGAAATATGTGCCACACAGAGTCTGTTAGAGTTTGATTCACTTATAGGGATATGAGGAGCATAGCCGAATGGGCGCTCACTAATTGTTTTAAACATATGGTATCCGTGACCAGATTTAAGTGAAAATCATTTAATTTTTTATATAGAAATAAACTTTTAAAATATTGTGGTGTCAGTTATTTAATAAATGAGAAGTGTTTACTAGGTCCCGCTTTTTAATAACATCGATAGCAGTATTTTTCTCTGAGTTTCTCTGTGTTTTTCTCACCTGAGTGTAGACTTTTGAATTCTGTATTGTACAGAAACATATTTGGTACTTTTCGGTTAGCCTGGTGCCAGTGAAATATATATGAGGTAGTTAGAACGACAGTGGAGTAGGTCAATATTTAGCAATCATCTTGTATCGCAGTACATTAAATAGCTCAACTTGTTTTGATCTCTAGCGACTCAATAAGTGAACTATGACTTATCCGTCTCTCGCACTGAAAATAAATTAAAAAACGTTCAGCGAAAATATGGTTATCTAATTTTTTTCAAATTTTTGACTTTCACCATTATCATTCTAATCCCCCCCCCCCCCCACACACATATATATATACACATACATATATGTATACATATTTGTAGAAGTATATATATCTTTTTATCAGTAAACTCCCGAAGAGCGTTACTCTTGAGATGTATTATTTAACAGAAAAATATCTTTATATTTCGTTTTATATTACACATGGATTTATATATAAAAAAAAACTGCTGTTTCTAATCGATGTAGTTACATGCACAGTATAGTGATTCTATAAATTCAAATATCGTGTAAATTTTTGAGAGATAATGTAAGAACTAAAATGCAAATTGAACGCCCGTAGACGGAGTTACAGATACTCAACTGGCAGGAATTCACGCCAGTGGTCGCTGACGCAATGCTTTGTTGAAAACTAGATTCTCACTAATTTAGCATTTTTTTTAATATAAATACATACATATATATATATATATTTCACTGGCGCCCGGCTAACAGAAGAGTACCACAGATTTTTGGAACGTACTTCAGAAAATGTTTGGAATTGTTAATATGTAGAATGTTCGCATTTTTTTTTGCTAAAATGTTTGTGAGCTATTTTAAATCAAATCTGGGGTAGTATTTAAGCTATTGAAAATAAATAGATTTCTGAGAAAAGAATATTTTTAAAGTGGCCTGCTGACGGCTGTTTACCAGGAACCTGCAAATACTGATGAATTGCAGATTTAGCGTATGTACTTCAAAAATTGAGTATTACTGAAACCTTATGTAAATTTTAATTTTGTAAAAATAGGTACACATATTTATGGTGCGAACGTATACAACAAATTTTCAATACAATTTACACATAAATTTACGTATATTTTTGTATAAAATTTCAATAATACTTAAGATAGGCTAAAATTCTTATGTGAGTATGCAGGGCCGTAGCTAGAGGGGTGCCAGGGGGGGGCTCAGCACCCCCTGAAAATTTTTGAGCCCCCCCTGGGAAAGTTGCCAAGGTCACCAAATGAAATTCTGTTTCAAAAATCCAAATGAAACTCTGTTCAAAAATTGAACTTAGTTTTGAGGTTTTTTTTACAGTTTTGCTTAAATTAAATTGTAGTATTTGTTTAAAAACTGCAAATAAATGCTTCAATATGCGCGGATTCTATCTGCACATACTCAGAATTAGCCACCTTTTGCTGATGCAAACGTTGACTTTTGCGTTAGTTATATACTGAATTTTTTCATTTTGCAGCGTTTTCCATTATTAGCATAAAATAAAGTTATTCTAATGAGTTTGATAGTAAATATGATGCTTATGATAAACATTATGTTTCCTATTTGAGTCATCCTAGTTTAAATATACGGGGTCATTCATAATTCCTTCCGGGTTTCGAAACGTTATAGTAAAAAAACGAAGACGAATATGAAAAAAAGAAACATGAAATTATTCCGAAACTATTCAAGTTTTACTTACATACATTACAGATGTTCTATGTGTGAACCCGTGGTCACACGGCATACATCCATGCGATAGTCCAGTTTCTGCCATACTCCGTTTCTTTAAATCTGAATCAGTGGTGTCAGTTCAACGGGCCTTTCGTAATAAATATCGAAAACAGGGACCAACTGACAAAACAATTCATGTGTGGTACCGGAAATTTAAAGAAACGGAGTATGGCAGGAACTGGACTATCGCATGGATGTATGCCATGTGACCAAGGGTTCACACATAGAACACCTGTAATGTATGTAAGTAAAACTTGAATAGTTTCGGAATAATTTCATATGTTTCTTTTTTTCATATTCGTCTTCGTTTTATTACTATAACGTTTCGAAACTCCGGAGGGAATTATGAATGACCCTGTATATAAGATCCTTAATTTATAAATGATGCTAATGAAAAAAACTAATAGCCAATTTAAATATAAGTGGTTTTAGCATTTGAATAATTTTAAAATGCAAAATACATCCTTGATTTTTCTAATGTTTTTTATCATATAAAAACATAACTTTAGCAAATCGTTAAGGGCAGGGAATATTCAGAAAAAAAAAAAAAAAATTAAAGGTTGCAACTCTTTTGAGCTATGAGCATTTTATTTACTTACTGACATCATCACTTATTATTTCCCTTGTATAATTTTACACTGAAAATTTTCATTCTGCAGCCAGTGATGTAGTTATAAAAAAACCAGAGGGCATACGCTGTAGGCAGAAGGAGTATATGCTAAAGAGCTTATGCCCTAAAGAGTATATGCTATAAGTGTTTTTGAGAAGTGGGTATACGGTATTCATTAAAATAATCCAGAAAATATACGGCGTATCCACCGTATATCCTCCATTACATCTCTGTCTGCAGCTTTTACTTTTCTTAGAATGAAATAAAGTTATTATAAACAGTTTAATAAAACATACAGTGCCTACAACATGAAAAAATCCCAGACAGCGCGGCTCACATGCGCAGATAGATTTCGAAGACGCAGACCGTGGGGATCCTGTTTATTGGGAATTGCAGAAGAAATGACCTTTTTCCCATGCTTCGGCAGTTGGGGCCGCCCACTTCGAAAACTACCTGTGTCTGTAGGCGGAGCCGGCCGGGATTTCTTTGTTTTTAATTTTTAATTTTTTTTGCTGTAAGGGTTGGTTCTATAAAAAACTTGTAGATAATATTAAGAGGATTTATAATAAATTTAGGCGGATTTAATATCTTGTGAATTGACAAAGTTATGATTTTTTTTCTTCTTAAACCCCTATTTCCACCCCTCGAAGCTATTTTTAATGATATCAAAATCTGTCAAACATAAATTTTCGGCCCTTTTCCTAGAAGTAATAATAACTTTAAACGGATTCGATACGAATCATAATTAAGAAGTTATGGGTTTTTCTGTTTTCACAAAGAGCCTCCCATTTCCTCCCCACCCCCTGGTTGGATTTTGCCATTAACGAACTTGACCGAGATTTTATGCCTCTTGATTTTATGTATTAGTTTGGAAGAGATTTGTGCAGAATTATTGAAGTTATCGTGTCCATAAAAACGTGATATAGATAGATAGATAAAATTTTTGAACCAGGGGGGGGGGGGGGGGTTCGGTTCTGGGAGTCATGATCAGCATAGATCTGCAAAAATTTTCCAGAAATACAAACATAGAGGAGAATCTAATGGGTAACAAAATCTACCTAATATGCACTAATTTACTTTTATATACATACTTTATGTATATACAAGTTATATATATATAACTTGTTGCTGATGCAAACATTGACTCTTGCATTAGTTATATAAAGAAAATTTTCATTTTGCAGTGTTTTCCATTATTAGCATAAAACAAATAATAATAAGGAACATAGTGCCTACAATTGAATATGCACTAATTTATCTTTCTATATAATACTTTGATCATATATATCTGGATTTGTGCGTGCATGTGTCAGAGAGAGAGAAACAGTATGAGCCCCCCCCCCCCCTACATTTTCTTGAGCACCCCCTATTGTTTGCATCTAGCTACAGCCCTGTGAGTATGGAAAAATCAGACTTGTTTGAAAAAAACTGAGAATAATATAACCATTATAGATTATCCTTTCAGAATAAAAATTGGATCATATTTAAATCATCATATGATGCTTTATTATGTTAAATTACTGGCTGTTGAAAAAACAGTTATGAATAAGATATTTTAATGTTCAGAAATTGCTATAACTCTTTTTTAGTTGCAAGATTTGATTTATAATAAACTCTCAACTAGTTAAAAGTTAGTAATAATGAGCATTTTAATAAACTTTTAATTGATTAATTTACTTCAAGAAACTTCTTATTGATTTTGTTTTTTTATCTTAAAATACTAGATTTTCCAAGTAACTGATTATAAAAAAATGTAATTTTAGAAAAATTTTTGACAAACTGTTTACTGAATTGAAATATATATATATATGCATATATATATATATATTAATTCAATATTTATTTAAGAACATCGAGTAAGATAATACCGGAACTACCTGTTATACCTACTAAAGTGTTAAATAATAATACGTGTTAAATGTGAATGATGATAATTAAATGATTATATTAAAATTAGCATAAGCATACAAGCGCTTCTCATACGAGGATGAGAGCGGGTATTTTAGACACGCCTCTTTTTGACACAAAACAGCAAAAATATTTAAAATGCTGAAAAATGCACTCCGATTTTTGGAAAAATTATGCTTTGCAAAACTTGTTGATAAAAAATATGTTTCAATAACGTACTCATAAAGTAATATATATATATAATATATATATATATATATATATTAGAGAGTATTTTCAAGAAGCTGGATTGGGAAAACAAAGGGATTAGAATAAATGGGGAATATTTAAGCCATCTCCGGTTTGCTGATGACATTTTAATTTTCAGTAATAGCCCTGAAGAATTGCAAAATATGCTAAAAGATTTGGCAGAAGCTAGCATTAATGTGGGATTAAAAATAAATTTGGAAAAGACTAAGGTGATGTTCAATTCATTTGCATCAAAAAAGAAAATCGTCTACAACAACACTGAGATTAAAGATGTTGAAAGTTATGTGTACCTTGGACAAGAAATATCTTCAGACAACAGTATCATGAATGAAATCAATAGAAGAATAAGAAATGGATGGAGTGCTTTTGGGAAGAACAATATTATTCTGAAAAGTAACATGCCTCTTTGTTTGAAAAGAAAGGTGTTTAACCAATGTGTTTTGCCTGCACTAACTTATGGAGCAGAAACTTGGACACTAACAAAACGGATGGTACAAAGATTACAAACAACACAGCGAAGTATGGAAAGATGTATGCTAGGCATAACCAGAAGAGACCGAAAGAGAATAACGTGGATAAGAAGTCAGACGAAAGTTTTTGACATTATCGAGAGAATTAAATGGCTAAAATGGAAATGGGCTGGGCACATTGCAAGAAGACAAGACAATAGATGGAGCACAAACACCCTACAGTGGTATCCCAGAGATGTAAAACGACCAAGAAGACGACCTCAAGTAAGATGGAGTGACGAAATCAGAAAAGTGGCCGGTGTTAATTGGATGACTAAAGCACTAGACAGGCAACAATGGAAAAATCTGGGGGAGACCTACATCCAGCAGTGGATTGAAAACGGTTGATGATGATGATGATGATGATGATATATATATATTTAAATTTCTAAAGAATAAAAGCTGTTTCAGGCAACTCAAATGAGCGATTCTTAAGTTTAATGTTTTGGCAACTGTATGATTTCATCTTTTTATCAGTAACTCCCAAAACGTTACTCTTGAGATGTATTACGTAGCAGAAAATTATTTTTATATTTCGCTTTATGTTTCACACACACACACACACACACACACATATATATATATATACATACTTCTGTTTCTATTCGATGTAGTTACATGCACAGTTTTGTGATTTTATAAATACAATTATTGTGTAAATTTTTGAGAGATAATGTAAGAACTAAATTGCAAATCTTACGCCCGTAGGCGGGGTTACAGATACTCAACTCATGCGAATTCATGTCAGTGGTCGCGAATGTAATGCTTTGTTGAAGAGTAGATTCTCACTAATGTAGCATATTTTTTTATTCAAAGTACCTGCTTCAACTTATAAGTAGTAATCTTTGCCCTATTTAAATCACGAAATTTTTCTCATTAAACAAACCTAAAAATTTTGTTGAAAAATTCTGATACATATTTTTGAACGAAAACATCCCCGCTGTGTGTGATAAATCGTCAAATATCCATTATCTTGTATACGCGTATATATCTTGTATATGCGTCACAACAACAATTGATTTAATATTGTGTTCAATAATGTTGTGTTCAATTTAATGTTGTGTTTAATATTGTTTATCACGTTCATACAAAAAAAAAAAAAAAAAGGCCAACTGCTTTTGATGTTGCAACAACGAAATTATTAAACCAATTTGATAAAGAAAAAAAAAAGAAAAAGTTTAATGTCTATTTTTATATATCATGCTTTAATCAATTAATAGTATCGTGGCCATATCTTAAAAACTAAACACAGCAAAAATTAAATATTTTTAATAAATTCACTAGCTTGCGCTTTCTACCAAGCGTAAAAAAAAGCACTGAATTTTCCATATTTTGGTTCTTCGAACATTCAAAATAATGCATTGCAAAGAAAATTTTTGAAAAAATAATAAGTTGCGATCGTGAAATCAGGTGTAATTTTCAAGATAAGTATTGAATGATTATAAAAGAGAGTACTTTTTTTAAAAAAAACTATTTTTATTTTTATATTTATTTTTTGATACAAGAAACAAAAAAATATAGGCAAAACACCACTTTTTCTGGTCTAAAATGTTCGCCTTATTTCATCGAAAAAGTTCTGTGATTAAATAAAGAGAATATTACAATTAAAAATTAGTCATATTCTAAAGCTTTGAATACCGGACCAAGCAAACTCTTTCCAAAACTTTTAAAAACGTTTTTCTCAAATTGATGCTTTTTGAAGTGATATGTATTGAAGAAATTTTAGTAATTATGCCACCAACTTCTATTTTGGAATGAAGCTACTTAAAGTAGGTACTTGTCTGGTGAAATATTATATTTGTCTTTATAATTTTCTGTTGTGGGGTGACAAAAGTGGTTTCTAAATAATAATAATAATAATAATAATAAAATAATAAAAAAAAATAACAATATTAGTATAAATTAATGCTACTGTAAAATAGTTTATATATGGACACTTCCGAAATGTAATTTATTTTCTGTCATTGTATCAATAGAATTTTTATACAGATATTTGAAAAAACTAGTTAGATGGGCCAATCCCAAAACTTTCTTCTATCATACATGTTAGTACTTCAAAAAACGTTTTTTTTTTTAAATATTCATTTTAGAAAAAAGAACTAGTTATATAACAGATGTTTTGATTTGATTTTTATTTTTATTACACTTCAAGTTTTTTGTCGCGAAATGTTTCACAACCATGGAGAGAGGGAGGAATAAAAATTTCTTACTATGCCAAAAAAATGTGAAGACTTTGCTTATACCAAATGTGGAAATTAAACCCAGAATGGACAATTGGATGATTCAGTATAATATTTTTTTTTTTTTTTTTTTTTTTTTTTCAGAAGCTACCTCGCCCGCACCGAAAAAAAAAAAAAAAAATTCGCTATCACAGTGCCACCTACAGGACCATTTTCTCCACCTCGGCCTATTATATTACATCGAATTATAAAATTTCGGCGAAAAATATTCATGCATTCTCCATTTAAACTGCAAAGAAATTAAGACAATCGCTATCCGAACAGCCCTTTTTGATTGAATATTCCTATTTTCAAATGGGACCTGACGTGCGTAGTCAAAAACGTATATACGATGTTCGGTATAATTCTATCCAAAACTTCATAAACTTTCCGATGCTACACAAGGCCTCTGAATCTAGGAGAAACACGCAGTGTTAAATTTAGATACTTTACTCCGGGAGGGATTTCTGTGGCTCCGGGAGGAGGGGATATTACAGAATTCCGAAGGGGAGGAATTGCACTTTTTAAACATTAAATGTATAAAATCTCAAACCTTTCGGGGGGGGGGGCATTTCAATACTGTGGAGGTGGCATGTCCCCCCCCCCCCTGTGCCACCCCTTGAATTCAACACTGGAAGCAGGGTATCAGTTTGGGGCCCTTTCATTTGGCAAAAGTTTTCTTAATTCTCCATTCATGAAAACTAACCATAAATAAATAATTTTCAACAGTACTTTTCTTATAAACGAGAATTTTCTATTTTACATCCAGATTTTAATATTCCGAAATGTTCTTCTATTTTCCATCTTATTTTATACCAATTAATACTTTCAATCGCATCATCAGAGCTAGTTAAATTTTATCTAAAGTTTTGTAAAAGAGTCCTAAAATTACTACCCAAGTTTTTTTCCCCAAAATCTAACTTCTTGCACTGTATATAGTGAATTTAATTCTAGATGCGCAATCAAGTTTACAATATTTTCAATTTAATTATTCTTTTCTATATTTTTAAAAGTACAGTTGTTTATTTCTACACACTAATCACTTCTGTACAAGAACAGGGGCTGTCCATAAATGATGTCACACTTTTTTTCAATATTTTTGACCCCCATCCCCCCCTTTGTCACAAAGTGTCACACTTGACCATACCCCCTCCCCCCCCTTGTCACATGTCACACTATATTACATAAACATATACTTGCAGTTCAGAAACAAAGCACTACGTTATAGATCATATTTCAAATTTTATTTTTAAACTTTAACTATGTCTTTTAATGACATTTGTGAGCATAACAATAAAAATGATTCGTGCACTTATTTTGTATGAAATAAGATTAAGGTTTACAACAAAAAATTAAATTAATATACAATAGTAATAAAATATTAATATGAAGGAGCAATTGAATTTTTTTTTAAAGAAAGGAATATAAGTAAAAATAAATCACATGAAAGTTGTTTTAGCCTCGATTAAAAAATACCCTCAAATTCTGGTAATTTTAAAATAACTTCAAAATTTAGTCTGCTGATTTTAAATGATTTTATTTAAATCAAAATGTGTGATGTAACACTTCTTCTTACCCCCTCCCACCCCCTTGTCACAAACTGTCACAATTTCATGAACCCCCTCCACCCCTCCAAGCGTGACATCATTTATGGACGGCCCCACATCTGATAATCAGATAAACCCAGCATGTAACTGCATCCATTTACCGTCCACTAATTGCCTTTCTCTTTTCTGAAAACTATATGCTACTATTTATCTTCCTGAGAGCAACACTAAAATACTATCCATACCCCTAACCTCATATTTAAAGTACCATTCCCTCAACACATAGCATCAGATTTAAGCAGCATAACAGCGAGCAAGAGTGAGGCACTAATTTATTCTTCACTCAACTGTAATTCTTGTGTGTAAACTAGAGATGAGTTCTCTCCCTTTCTTCGGTGCACGATCCCGAAAATTTTTGAGCGATCAGTGCCATTGCCACCGTAACCAGCTTCCCTCTACGTGGCAATATCAGTGCCCTAGCCGAACATCAAACGCAGTTGTCAAATAAAGTAAGTAGTTGAAACTTGTTAATAACATTTTAAAATTGATGTGATTGGGGCAAGAGAGTGCTCAGCCACATCTTCTGAGATATTTCAATTTGAAAATTTGATCCAATACTCAAATCAAGATATATAGCATGAAGTTTTTAGCCAATGCCATAATAATATTTGAGATATCCTGAATAACAATATGGCATTACTTTAATGATATTACTATTACTTTTTGTAAATTAGCTATCTTCATTGGGGGCATAAACATCTGGGGCCAAAACGAAACCTGGGACATATGCCGCCATCAAGTGACATTAGAAACAAATTATATGTAGGATATTTTAATTTACACAATTAAGCAATTGTTTACTGTGTTAGATTTATTTCACCAAAAATGTGACTTGGCACTTTCTTGTCTCGACTCCCTCACTTGTTTCATGTAGCGCGGCTCCTGAGAGGAGGCAAAGAAGGCTAATCCTCCTTTTAAGATTTCTTTAAAATAAACAAAAACAAATTAAATTAGCTCTAATATAAAGGAAATTTGAGATCACAATTTCAAACAATTCATCAGTATAATACTTTAAACGTTTTTATCAATAAAAAAATTAGGGATTCGTGCGATAATTTCACACCAGAATTTCACATCAATTCTGATATTTATTAGATGTAGGATTAAAATTCTAAAGAAAAATTAAGGATAAAAATATCTGCAAACACCATTAGTCAGGACAGAATAACATCTCTGATATTTCATCAAAGTTACAGTAAAAACTGGTCGAAGATAGCAAAAGGCACGTGCGAGAAAAGACTTCACAATCATGTTTTAACTGCATTAGAGGATGATGTCATCCGCTTCGGGAATAACATGGGACAAACAAAAATAAATTGAACACATATAAAATACAAATTTAATCTAACAAAGCATACATTTTAGGCTACACTTTAAATGTCACCGCTTCGATCGCTCGATGGTAGGTTTTTTTTCCTTCTAAACATTTTAATTTCAGTTTTGCTGTCTAATCATAAATATAAAATTAACTCGTTCGAACACATCCATACTTTTTCTTTTTTGTATTATTTATATTTTTATAATCATTGCTGAGCATCATATAATGCAGAATTTTATTTTTGTGGCAACATTAATTTGAGAAAAACCTTTCATTTAATTTACAAAAACAATTTCTGATTTTTTTGTTTTATTAACTGCAATTTTTAATGAAAAAAAAAACACGTTTTAACGAAATGTGAGTGTAGTATGTCAGAAGCCGGTTGAAAAACTTTTCGAATGATACCTGATTCATTGTTGTGCGTTTTGTAAATGTACAGAAAAATGGATGTTGACAAGAAATATGCTAAATTTTAATTTCTTTGAGTGGTATATTTTCGTGGAAAAAATGGTAAGCATGCACTTAAAAACTGCTTTAATGTTTGTAAAACAAATAATTATTAAATGCACAAGATTTAAATCACTGATCGCTGTAAGGTGACAATGCGAAAGTATAACGTAGTTGAATGTTGATAACTAAAAAGTATTGAACGAATTTTTATTTTACGGGCTTTCAAAAAGGATGCAGACAGTTTTCTTATTTGAAAATTTCTTGCTGTCTGAACAGATCTTCGATGGTACTTTGGATGGTATTACAAATGGTACTTCGATCGGTGTTTGAAAAAAACGTAAATTATTGGATATATGAAATTTCTTCAATCAAAACTATAACATTCGTTTAGTTTTGAAATTTTAACTTCCTCTACCATTCAATAGCATATTTTTGTATCCTTTCAACCAGAAAATCTTTATACATCGTTCTTAATGGATATTTTACACCCCTGCTTTCTCGACTTTTTTTAAATATTGAGCAGATATTTGTAAATTACACAATTTGAATGTTGTTCGTATGCAGATATGAAGAATTAGTATAAATTTTAATCATTTATTAGATTTAAATATTTAAAAGTTTCAAATCGAGTGGATTGATTGTACAAGTGTTTTAATTCGTTGCATCTTCCAAGATGTTTTGATTTAAAAACATTTACATTTGTTTTATTAAAAAGAATAATGCAAATATTTAATCAGTTTTTATATTCAGATGCCGTTTTGTTTTTTATTTATCCATAAAATATGTTTTACAAACAAACCAATTTTAACATTTAAAACTAAAAATATATTAAAATTAAAATTATATTATAAAATGTCATTTAAACTCGTTTAATTAGCATCTTCAAACAAATTTAGCATTTTAAAATTGTCAATAACATTTTAACATTGTTTCAATATTATATTTTTCAGTTAAAAATCTCTTCTTACATATATATGTGTGTATATATAAATTAGTATTAATCCTAAAATGCTCCACTTAACAACGCTTCGTTATTTTCAATTCTCTGAAAATCTGTTTAAAATAGCCAATTTGTTATTTATACCCAACCACTAGAAGAAATCTGCAAAAGTCATAATTCATGCCCTGCAAAATCTTGTAGTTTCAGCTTCTGCCAACAGGAGGCGCACTCTGTTCAAAATAAACCACCTTCCGAACGAAACTCCGAAACGTGACCCCGCTGACTCCAGCACCTTATACATGGCGTGTTTCGCAGTCGCTGCAAAATCCTTTAGTTCCACTGTTCACCGCCAGGAGGCGCAATTTGTTCTATACGAACATCCGACAGGGGTATCAGCTGTATCAAGGGAGTTGAATGAACATATTTCCGTCGAAATCGGTCTCATAGATTCGAGAAAATAAGGTGCCCCCTGGCGGTGGAACTAAAATATGTAACGCGATCAAAAACCAAAGCGAATGATCCAAACCACATAGTGACCGGGCCCATAGAACCGCGACCTGCGTTATACACGGCCGGTGCATGACGTTTAAAACGTCACATGTATTGGATCATTTTTACACAGCGATTGGTGCAAAACTGGGGGCGCGTCGCTTTGCACCAATCACTGTGTAAAAATGATCCACTCCATGTGACGTTTTAAACGTCATGCACCGGCCATGTATAACGTAGGTCGCGATAGAACTCAAGATAAGAATGCACAGTCAGATAAAAAAAATTGTAGAATTGTCCGCCAGGGAGGGAGCTTAGTTAAGAGTTGAACAAAAAATCATTTTCTTTGATTGTTGGTATGCATCAAGTAAATACGGGTAGTGTAGTTTTATTAAGAACAAAAATTTTATTTTTAGAAAAATCATTATTTGAAATTTACGGTATACTCTAATTATAATATTTATAAAACGCTACGGGAGAAGCTAAAAATGTTAAATTTTTTAAATGGAATTTATTTTGTGTAAATCAGAGCAAGGCGTCAATCCCTAGATTCTCAAGTCACATGACTTAAGAAGAATACGGTATTTTGATTAGCTGGCACTGTTTTACATGACAATAAACATGTAAAAAGAAATTGGAAATTCAAGTGCTCGAATACGTCATCTGGTGGAGAAAATCTATAACTTCTCGTTTCAGGAAAATCCCTTGCAATCTCATAACATGAATTTTTAATTTGTTCATAAATATTTTTTATTTATTTATTTATTTATTTTTTCACAATTTTAAATTTCATGTGATATTTGTGTTCTCTGTTTATATGATAAGGGGCTGTCCATAAATGATGTCACACTTTTTTTCAATATTTTTGACCCCCCTCCCTCCCTTTGTCACAAAGTGTCACACTTCACCATACCCCCTCCCCCCCTCTTGTCACATGTCACACTATATTACATAAACATATACTTGCAGTTCAGAAACAAAGCACTACGTTATAGATCATATTTCAAATTGTTTTTTTAAACTTTAACAACGTGTTTTAATGACATTTGTGAACATAACAATAAAAATGATTCGTGCACTTATTTTGTATGAAATAAGATTAAGATTTACAACAAAAAAATATAATTAATATACAATAGTAATAAAATATTAATATGAAGGAGCAATTGATTTTTTTTAATAGAAAGGAATATAAGTAAAAACAAATCACACGAAAGTTGTTTTAGCCTCGATTAAAAAAATACCCTCAAATTCTGGTAACTTTAAAATATCTTCAAAATTTAGTCTGCTGATTTTAAATGATTTTATTTAAATCAAAATGTGTGATGTCACACTTCTTCTTACCCCCCTCCCCACCCCCTTGTCACAAACTGTCACAATTTCATGACCCCCCTCCAAGCGTGACATCATTTATAGACGGCCCAACGTAAAAATTATCCAAATTTGAATATCTAACACTTTCAAACGTGTGTACAATAAATAAGGGTTTCAATGGCACTTTTGCATTAGTTAAAGGCAAGCAAATTGTCAGGGACGCAATTTTCTTGTACCGACGGCTGCGATCAGCGCCGCCTCTATAGGCCGTTTTAAGTCCCAACAGCTGATGTCAGCAACAAAAGTGATTTTGTTCACATAAATATTTACATATTTATTGGCAAAAATACATAAACAGAAAAGAAAGGCAAGGTTTATAGGGAGAAAATCGAAAAAATGTGTAGCTCCGCTCTAAATTCATTACCTTTTTCGTTTTTTAATTTTTTTTAGGTATATTTGTAAATATTTACGTGTGATACCCATCGCACAGCAAGCTAAACAAATATATATGACATGATCAACCATAATGAATATTTAACATACACAAATATGTGTTTTTTTTTTAAAAGAAATATTTAACACACACAAATATGTGTTTAAAAAAAAAAAAAAAAAAAAAGAATATTTACACACACACAAAAATGTGTTTAAAAAAATGTTTTTACAGAATGAGGTATGGGTGTGTTTTTAACTTTTTTAGAATACAGATCATCGTTTTTACACAATTTTTTACTGAAAGAAATTGTAAAAAAATCTATCAAATTATAATTCTTTAGTACCCATAAAATATATTGTAAATTCATGGAATACGGTGCAATGATTAATAAAACTTTTGCAATATTAAAAAAAGTAGATATTTTTCTCAAATAATATTAATACAATTAACATCTGTATCATCATACCGCGGAAACGATGCTCCGCCTAATTTATATACTAGATGCACTGATACTTTTATTCTGAACGAATACATATCATAATGACGAAGGGTGGAGTTTAAGCATAAAAAAAAGCGTGTGTGGAGTACAGATATAACAAAAATATATTAATAGGTATCTGGCATATAATCGGTAAATTAATACGGATAGCTTGATATTTTGGGAAATTTATTGTTCACTAAAGAGTAATTTCTGATAAAACAGAATCAGCAAATTATGTTAAAAGGCATGGATAGCCTTTAAACAAATTTTACACGTTCTTATAAGACATCACCCTTTATTATTCTCAGATAGTCCTTGACTGGTGTAAACCCCTTATACAATTTTTTTGCGATAAGAATATAATAATAATAATAATAAAATCCTTGAAAAATATAAAGAAAACTGGAATAAAATACCAATTTGATAATTTGGGAGAAATGCTCGCTATTTTTATGACAAATGCTTAAAAGCTATAGAATAAAATTTCTTTACAGGATCAGGATGTTTAATTTTTTTGCACATCTTTTCATCTAACATTTTTCTCTTTTATATACATATATTTTATATACGTACTACTATACTTCATTACAGGCATAATTATAATGAATTCTCCCTCCCTATGCACGTAATACAGTGTTTTCTAACAAAAGGAAATGAGATGGGTGATTTATTTGGTTTTACTTGGGGGAAAAAAAAAACATATCTGAACGCCGCCCCTCCTCCTCCACTTTCTCCAAATGAAGGACCATATGAGGGTTAATTTCACTGAAAAAAGTTTCTAGTGATTCTAATCGATTCGCTGAAATCTGCAAATGATTTTTCTATTTTAATTTTAAGAGGCTGGATGACAAAAATATACAGTGCCCTCAGCTGGAGCAATTAACAACTGTAGGTCCAGTTGGTGATCATTTATTAGCCATACCTGGATTCCGAAAAACGAAAGGGAGATGCGAGATTACTATTTCGGAATCTTCTGCCCCTCCATTAACCAAAGAGTGGCTTGAAGGCAATTTCTCCCATCCTTTTACTCCCTTCTTCCATGTTCATTTATCACACACGTCATTTTTATCATTTTCTCACGTTCATTCTCAGAAAAACACAGAAGACTAACAAAAATTCCCCTTTTCCCTGTAATTTGGAAAAGTATTGTCTGTCTTTGGAAAATTCCATTGAAATAAGGAATAAGGAAGAATTCCCTAGGTGGACTTGAATTTCCCTAGATCTTGGCAGTTTCCCCTAGATCTGAGAACGCTGAGTGTAAAGTAAACTCTTCAACTTACTGAAAAATGGAAACATGACGCATGACTAACATTTTTTGAAGGGACTCTGGATTTTCCGTATCCTAATCCCAAAGACCTTTTAACTGATAAGACGGGAAGGCTGTGGAAACCGTAACTAACGAAACAGTGAAGATAGCTGCGCTGGGAAACACTCTCAAAGGCACGATCAAATCACATTCATGCAGCATTGTGTTCGTCAATTCGCCAAATTGTTTTGTGGTAAACCTAAAATTGTACCAATTTACGCATATTTAAAATTTAAAACGAGTTTTGTTTTAGTCAAGTTTTGTGCCCTAGAGATTAAGACTTATCCTGGTTGTAGTTCACTATTTTGTTAATTATTTAAATTATTAAAAAAATATCTTAAGTGTATAAATAAAAGTGTACTTATCAAGATATAATTTAAATGCAATATTAAAATTGTATTATCAGAGCAAAGATAGAAGATGAAGATATGCATATTAGAAGGTCTATGATTGTATTATTTTAGGCACAGGGCCACCAATAGATATCATATCATGGCTCTCAGACAAATATACTGTGAGAGGTCCCCCCCACCCCACTCTTCTCCCCAGCCCTTATATATATATATATATATATATATATATATAACTAATAACGATATTTACATTTAACGAAATATTTATAAATTTATTTATTTATTTATTTTTAAATACAGATAAATATTTCTTTTAAATCTACTTATATTTTTAAATAGAGCTAAAACCTTACTAAAACAAGTGGGTAAGTGTGATCGAAGATCGCACAAAGGGTTTCGTTTAATACTCCTTTCTTTAATAAGTCTAAATAAATTTAATTTAGCAAACAAAAAAAAAGTCATGTTTTTTATAAAGTAAAAATTTACCGATCTATTTTTCATTTTTTCGAATATCTAAATTGGCCCGATAGCGGGCGAGGCCCGCTATTGTACTCTGTCATAATAATATCTGTCCTGTGGACAAAATACGATATTTAAAAAAAAACTTGTTTACATAAAATAGATATTTAAACCTATTGCGTAATCCTCTGTAAATCACTTTTTGTGACAGTTCTTTAAAAGTATCTACATTGATTTTAAACTGTATTGTTGCTAGCAAACGACCATGTTTGGAGCTAACCTTGCCCACAGATAACAGAAGATTAGTTATTTTATATTTTACTAGCTGTTACCCCTGACGTCGTTCACGTAACATTAAAAGAAAAACAAATGCATTAATTAAGGAAAACGTTTCACCCCCGATAATTAAAAATATATGTAACTCTCTTTATAACAAACTCCGTTTTTCGATTATCTGAGCAGGCCCGATAGCGGGCGAAGTCCGCTCTTATACTTTGTTATAATAATATCTGTCATGTGGACTAAATGCGATATTTAAAACAAAAATAATTTCAAAATTAAACATGTTGTACACCTTCAAAATGTTAAAATATGCGAATATTTCCATAACCGGGTTTTTATCATGATTCAATACGTTCCTCAAACTCATATATTTGCTATTCTCTATTACTCATATTGATACTCGCTTTGTGTTATTCTCAAGCATTTGAAAAATCCGTTAAACTTCCAATATGACGTCAGATTAAGGGTGTATTCAAATCCAAACTGCTTATTTTGAGACACATTTGTAAATTCAGTTTTGCTCTAAAATGCATCCAATTGGCAGGTTCTCTTTTTTATATATTTTAAAAAAAGGCTGTCAAAGTGGACATTTTGAACCGAATTTTCCGAAGCGATAGCGCTGAAAAAAAAAAAATATATATATCGTACTGTGAAAATAATTGTTTGTAAATCAATTTCTAATTAATTGAACGAAAAATAAAAACATGGGGCCCTTATAAATGTCTTCATAAATCACGCCGCCAAGTTTCATGTTTTTATTTTAAAAAATGAGTCTGGGAATGTGTCTCAAAATTTTGAGTTGTTGAGCGTGGAAAAAAATTCTTTTGAATACCGCCTTAATTTTCTTTTCAATTCTCGAATGACGTGATATTAATCTGCTTTCTGTATATACACAACTCATACTCCTTGTATTATTAAGAAATCTTTGAAAATTTCCGTTTTATTACCGATATGACGTCATATTAATCTTTTTTTTCAGTTGGTGAAACTTTTTATTTCATAACAATATAATAAAATATAACACCTTGTAATAGTATATTACTTTTAAATGCTAAAGGTGTAAAATTAACAACTATAATATAAATTAAAATAACTTTTATTAGTTGTTTCATTATTATTATTATTATTAATTCATTATTATTAGTATATACAAACAACTAATAAAAGTTATTTTAATTTATATTATAGTTGTTAATTTTACACCTTTAGCATTTAAAAGTAATATACTTTTTATTTCATTTTCATTTTTCATGTGGAAATATTTCAATAGAAAATTAATTATTGTAGAAAGATTTTTATCACGGATTTTTAATTGTTGGCAACTGCTATAACGCTAAATTTTTAAATTTAATAGGAAAATGTTGTTAGAATTTTGGTTTTTTATCCCTCTATATTAATATAATACGATTTTTTCAAATTTTAATATTTTGAGCTTCACAGTAAGTATTTAGCTATAAGTACACAAATTTTCATGCCTGTATGTTATATAGTTTCTGAGAACGGCTCTGTGACGGACAGACAACAGAGCGGGAGTAATAGGGTTTCGTGAGATGAACGAAACAGTAAAAAAGAATGTATTTCTTTAATCATCTTACCCCCCCCCCCCTAAACAGTAATAATTTTTCTATGAACTTGCATGTATGTAATTATCCAAGTAATTATTAATACTGTTATTTTGTATTCCCATGGTTTTGCGGACATAAAATCTGAAAAATTCTGTACAAATTTTTGACTATGTAGTATTCTTTTAAGGTTGTTTTCAAATTTTTACTGTGTCCCGATCCTTAAACAATTCAATTTTCATTTCAATTTCAATTCAAACATTTCAATTAGCATTAAGAATCCAATAGCGTTTTCAATTTTATTCTAAACTTCATACATCTTGAGTTATAGCTAATTTCTAATCAACTAGATTAAAATATATATTCCAGGAGAAAATAAGCATTACCTTTAAAAAGCATATTCTTAATATCCGCGGTAAAGTCGCCGGAATTACCAAAACCCTCGCCCCCCTTCTTCGCAGCCACTCACTCTCCATACACAACAAACTCTTAATATATAATGCTTGCATTCTCTCTGTTATCACATATGCATTTCCAATCTGGGGCTTCACTTGCAAAACCAGTATGAACAGCCTCTCTAGTACCCATTACAAACAGCTCCGTTACATCAGGAACGGGTCTAGATACCTCAAAAACTCCACAATCCTCAAGGATCTCAAAACGACTTCACTCAAACATCGCATTAAACACCTTGCGAAAAAAATCTACAATGACTTTAATCACATTCCAAATGAACTCATCTATGAGCTACCTGACTACGATGCTTGCAGTCCATCCAACCGGAAAAAACCAAGGTACTCTACTATTCTTGATGAATAGTCCTTCCGAGCTATAATTCTTACCTCAAAAATTTTCTCTTTAATATTTAAAAAAAAATAAATATTATTATATATTTTTTTATTAAATAATTTTATATTGACTTTTCTCCTAAACTTCTCCTAACATCTTTACTTTACCTCGTCTGGCATTATTTTATTTATTTTTTTTTAACTATGAACTATTTTTACTTTTATACTTTAACTAGTAATTTTTCATTATTTTATAGATATACTTAACACTATCCTTTTTTTATGTAGTCAATTGGAGTACGGCTAGACATTTCATATGGCTCTCTCAGGATTTGATATACACCTACTGCCCATTAATCACCTAAGCCCATTGAACCTATCACAAGTTCAAGTTCAATATACCGGGAGATTATAATTAAAGTTACGATTTCAAAAATCGATAATTTTAAAACTACTGGTCAGAAGGACTTGATATTTTAGCAGAACAATCGTGAGGCAATGGAATTTTGTTTGGCGAAGGAAAAAAATAGTTCCAAATTGTGCGATAGATGGCGTTGTCAGGGGAAAGACCAAAAATGTATTCTTGAACCCTTTCCGGCGCGGTGTAAATTTGTTTGCAAAATGATGAAATAATAGACTGACACCGGAATTTACAAACGAATCCATTAGTAAAAAGAAACTTGCTTATTTTCTGGAGTAGCAGTTGAGGACAGCTTAATGCAACAATGTTAAAGAAGTGGCAGTGAAATAGAGGAAGGGAGAAGGGAATGTCGTAGGGATTTCTTTAAACTTGGATGCTTATACCCTGTTCACATCGGACATTTAAGATATCTTAGACCGCCATTTTTGAGGTGGTACCCTCCCGGAATCGAATACCTGTCCACACCGCAAAACTCATCTAAGATAACTCACTGCTCATCACTGTGACCGATATCTGAACAAACATAGAATGTGCGCATGCGCATATGTTAAAGGCAACCTCAACAGCCAATCGGCCTCCAGAGCCAATCAGAGTGAGTGGTGCTGGCTGCATCTAGCAATAGAAAGCTCGAACTCACTAAGTGAGTTTCTGGAACTCCCTCAGTGAGTTCGGCGGTCTAAGATATCTTAACTATCCGATCTGAACGTAGTATTACACACTTCTTACGGCAAGCTTTTTCACAAAGTAAACATAGATTTTATTTAGTTTTACGACTATTTACAAAGTTTTAGCAAGTTTTTTTTTTCCTTCACAATTTTTCGATTTTTATAAACTTTTAGCAAGTTTTTCCTCTGGATTTTTCTTTTTATAAATTTTTTGGTATTTTTTTCCTTTTAGCTAAAACTTTGATTTTATTCCGCTTTGTGGCAATTTACAATGTTTACTTCGTGAAAGAAATCCTCATTGGAACTGCGTAAGAAGCGAGTTCTCTGCCACAAAGCACACAGGTTATGATTGGGCAGAATCTCGAGATTTCCAATTTTTCGAACGCACGAAATTCATTCAAGCGGTGGTTAGTACCTTATTTGTTTACTTATTCATATATTTCTTACTACAATGTTGGAAGAACATGTTCTGAAGATATCTTTTTTAATATTGCTTTCACAGACTAATAAAAATCTTAATCTGATTATTTTAAATTTTTCGATAGGTGGCGCTAGTACAAATGAAAAAGAAGCTCCGCCGCCCCCCCCCCCCTTCCCCTTGCTTCAAACAAAGTTTAAAGAAATCCCTACGAGATTCCCTTATCCATTCCTCTGTTTCGCTGTCACTTCTTTAACATTGTTGCATTAAGCTGTCCCCATCCGCTACTATTTTCTGGTTCTTAATGAAAGGAAAATTTTAATTAAATATTCTTGGTGCCGTTTGTCAGTTTTAGAATTAAAATTGGGTGTCATTTTTTGTGACCACCGCCCGTTAAAGGGTTAAACATAGGAATGATGTTGCCAAAAGGAAAAAAATAGAGTTGAGAGATTTACTAAAAATTTATTAGCGAAAATACAAGACTACGTGTTTACAGCGACGACAGCGATAATGACAAAAAAAGAAAAAAAAAAGAGCTTCATGGAACAAACACCTTACTGATTATTAAGGCATAAGTTGCTCAATATGCCCTCCGCCTTGTTCCGCTACTAATTGGAAGCGCAAAACGGCATGCTCCACAACAGATCTGAGGGCATCTGTACTAATGCAATGGGTGTGTTGTGTGATGCTTGCCATCAAGTCGGCTAGATTCTGAATCCGCCCGCTATAAACAACATTCTTCAGGTTCCCCCAAAGCCAGAAATCACACGGGTTTAAGTCCGGGGAACGTGGCGTCCGCGTTGTTGGAAAATGGCGGCTTATGATCCTATCATCTCCGAAATTATCACTCAGTAGCTGCTTCACAGTAGTAGCAATGTGCGGAGGAGCGCCATCTTGCATGAATATTATGCGATCCACACACTGACGCTGTTGAAGTGCCAGAAGAACATGGTTACGCAAAAGTGCTTCATACCGCTTGCCAGTAACTGTGCAGGTAACGGGACCCGCAGGTGTGATCTCCTCGAAGAAAAATGGACCGACGATAAACGCTGCCGTTATTCCGCACCACACAGTGACCTTTTCAGACTGAAGAGGTAATGGCTGTAGCTGGGACGGATTCTCGGTCGCCCATATCCTGCAATTTTGCGTATTTACAGAACCTTGCAAATGAAAGTGGGCTTCGTCAGACCACAGAATGTTCCATGGCCATCCGTTGTCCACTTCCATCCGGGCAAGAAATTGTAGTGCAAAAGATTGACGTGGTTCCAGGTCAGCAGGTAGCAACTCCTGCACATGAGTTATCTTGTACGGATAACAGCGTAAGACGTTCCGTAGGACTTTACGCACCGTGCTGTTCGGCATATCCAGCATTCGGCCAATCCCCCTTGCACTGCTGATTCGAGCATCACTGTCAGTATGTTCCTGTAATGCTGTAGCCACATCTTCCACTGCCGCAGCTGAAACTGGTTTCCTTCCTCTACCCCGTTTAACGTCAAATGAACAGGTCTCTTCGAATTTAGCAATCATTTTTTGCAGACCATTTGTTGTTATTGGACCTTTTTTTATGGATTTTAATGTCCGAAACTTCCTAATAGCTGTAAGTGCACAGTCATCGTTCTTATAAAAAAGCTTCAAGAGCAGAGCGCGGTCCTTCATAGTCAGAGTCATGATGAAGCATTCAGGCAAAGAGCTGCTGCTCTGCATTTTTATGGTTGCTATGTCTGCGGTGCGCATGTCACGTATTAGTAATTTGCATATCTTCAGACAATGTGAACCCAGACAGCGCCATCTATGGGCACATTTTGAAACTTTTTTTTTTCCTTCGCCAAACAAAATTCCATTGCCTCACGATTGTTCTGCTAAAATATCAAGTCAATCTGACCAGTAGTTTTAATTAAAATTATCGATTTTTGAAATCTTAACTTTAATTACAATCACCCGGTATTTAATTAAAATTTTCCTTTCATTAAGAACCAGAAAAATAAGCAAGTTTCTTTTTATTAATGGATTCGTTTATAAATTCCGGTGTCAGTCTATTATTTCATCATTTTGCAAACAATTTACTCCGCGCCGGAAAGGGTTCAAGAATACATTTTTGGTCTTTTCCCTGACATTACCCTGACAACGCCATCTATCGGCACAATTTGGAATTATTTTTTTCCTTCGCCAAACAAAATTCCATTGCCTCAGTCATTCTGACCAGTAGTTTTAAAATTATCGATTTTTGAAATCGTAACTTTAATTATAATCACCCGGTATATTCAATAGAGATTATATTTAATAGATAGAGATGTAAGTTTTTCTTCTGTTAATTAAACATCAAAATTGATAAAACATGTTTAACCTCTTGGGGACGAACGACACGTATACGTTAGGCAGAAGATGCTCAGAATCCTCGATTATCCCCATCTGTTTTTATTGTAAGCTTTGCCTTATTTAATGATAGCATTTCTGCGATTCAAGTAGACGAAAATTTCTGTTTTGAAAAACCGGTGGTAAAGGATAAAAATTTCTGTAAAGGACGCTCGTCACGAAGGGGTTAAACCTTCGTTGTGTCAAATAAGATATATGAAAATAAAAATAATAAAATAAAAGTTATTAAACGTAAAATTTGGGTCGAAAATCTTTTAAGAGAAACCTTTTCGAAAACCATTTGCTTCCAAATACAGCAATAATATTTTATTCTGAATACTTTTATTAAAATCGACACTACACTGATGTTTTTATGAAAAAAAAAAATCAAAAGATATGAGTTTATTCTTTTTAATGAAACTTAAGCTATTATTCTAAGTCATTGTGAAATAACAGTACAAACTTCTTAATATGAGAGTTGTAAAAAAAAAAAAAAAAAAAAAAAAAAACGTAAAACATCTGGGAAAAGGGACTAGTTTGTTTGCTTTCAGCACGGAGCATAGGTAACTGTGGCGCCGGCGATAAAGTTCGAGACTACAGATTGGAAGGACTTGACAATCGCAGGTTCTGTCCTCGGGCGAACTTTGGGACTGATATAAGTGAGCGTCCGCGCTTTTTTTTTCTTTCTGAAATTTTAATTGTTTTATCATATATTCTAATACGAGCAAATCTTGTGTGTGGTTATATATATATATATATATACTAGGGGGCCTACCCCCGCTCAGACTTCGAGGCCTCTGAAAACATGACAGCGTGCTTTGTTTTAAAAATATTGGTAAATTGATAATTGGGTTGACATGCTTTTAATGTTTTAATGGGGCATTTTTTGATTATCATGGGCCTCATACACAGCTGTTGCGACAACTGACGACTGTTTTCGGGATTGATAAGTAAAATCAATTACAACTTGAAAACTAGCTTGAATAAAATGGTTAGGTTTAAATTGTGGCTACCTCTCGGATTTTTATAACAACGATCTGTATTCTATTCTTCCTTTGCTTTTAAGGATGAGAAAAATTCCATCTGCTTGTGAATAACATTAAGAACCACGGTATTGAAAAATACTATGTTATAGACATTTTCAGTAACAGGTTTTAATTTTCTCTCTATTTTAGTGCACCATCATGCATATTTTCATGTTATTTTAAATATGTAAATTATTTATTTTAATTGATATGTATATACGAATTTTCTAATAATTATTTATCATACAAAATTAATTAAATATTTTGTGCATGCATGCCTGCATTTATTCGGCATCAATTGATGAGATATTTAAACAAATTTGCTATCCGCGATGATTTTACACCATGTTATGTCACTTGAATATTGTCCATAAGAAAATCGGGTACTTTTCCAGTATAGGATCCTTTGCTTTTACGTTTGGCGTAATTCGAGCTTCAAAAAAGAGATAGATTCGTTAATATACATAGATTTGCTGCCAAAAGTTATGAAAACAAACCCAATGAACTTTTGGTGCTTTTCTATTATAGGGGTCTTGATGCTTTTTTAAAAAGCTTGGCGCAATTCGGGCATCAGAAAGTGAGATTTGGTGCCAAATGACATAAACACCCATGGAAACAAATTCGACGATTTTTTTGTTTATATGCGTATTTTAATTATACGTATATTATTATTGTTTTTTCTACACAAATTACTTCTGATTATATATAAAATAGGATAAATTATATTTTACGCTAAACAAATTGTATAAATATTGAAAAACTGCTTCTGTATACGAAATGACAAAGTGAATAGGTTGACAGAAAGTATGTTGCCAAATTTCCTTTTCCGCCAAAGCTATTTTCTCTGTTTCGTCAAGGCCCCATATACTGGAAAAGCACCGAACTTTTATGCTTGTTTATACATGTATTTATATGTATATATACAATTTATTTATAATTGTCTTTCAATTTACCTCTTTTTAATTTCAATTTGAAAATGACGAATAAAAAGAAATCAATAATCCCTATCCGGATCCTTTTCAATTTTTTCCCCTTTTTTGTCACAAAAAAACTGAGAATTTAGTTGCCATCATTACAGAAATGTCATTAAAATTAGAAAAAAATTAATATCTCGAAAACTAATTCCAATTTCAAAATTCTATTACCAGTTTTGACATCAGCGGATTTTTATGGACAATTGGTAATAATTTCACCATCAAGCGTTTAATATTTTATTAAAAATAGCCCTGAAACATAATCAGTCGTTTCGTGAAATCGTTTCATAAAATCGTTTTACAAATTCGTTTCATTAGGATTTTATATATATAGGGTAGATATGCAAATTTTATCTTAAAAACGGCTCTAACGATTTTGACGAAATTTCGTGTCCTACCGTTTTGGGGCACCAGAAAACCATTGGGCTAGGTCACATGTTCGAGAAAATTCGATTAGTGGGTCATTTTGGGTTATGGTCTAGCTAATTGTATCTAAAAAACGGTTCAAACGATTTTGACGAAATTTTGTATCAGACCATTTTCGGGCACGAGAAGACTATTGGGCTAGGTCACATGTTCGAGAACTTTCGATTAGTGGGTCATTTTGGGGTCAACGCGGGTCAAATTAATTTTATCTAAAAAACGGCTCTAACGATTTTGATTAAATTTTGTGTCCTACGAGTTTAGAGCACGATAAAATCATTGGGCTAGGTCACATGTCCGAGAAAATTCGATTAGTGGGTCATTTCTGGGTCATTGTGGGTCAAGATCTAAAAAGCGGCTCAATTTACACTAAATTTTGCATACAATGGTTTTCGGGCTCGAGAAGACTGTTGGGCTAGGTCACATGTTCGAGAAAATTCAATTAGTGGGTCATTTTGGGTCATGGTCAAGCTAATTGTATCTAAAAAACGGTTCAAACGATTTTGACGAAATTTTGTATCCGACTATTTTCGGGCACGAGAAGACTATTGGGCTGGGTCACATGTTCGAGAACTTTCGATTAGTGGGTCATTTTTGGGTCAAAGCGGGTCAAATTAATTTTATCTAAAAAACGGCTCTAACAATTTTGATTAAATTTTGTATCCTACGAGTTTCGGGCACGCGAAAATCATTGGGCTAGGTCACATGTTCGAGAAAATTCGATTAGTGGGTCATTTCTGGGTCATTGTGGGTCAAGATCTAAAAAGCGGCTCAATTTACACTAAATTTTGCATCCAATGGTTTCCGGGCACGAGAAGACTGTTGGGCTAGGTCACATGTTCGAGAAAATTCAATTAGGGGGTCATTTAGGGTCATTTTGGGTCATGGTCAAGCTAATTGTATCTAAAAAACGGTCCAAACGATTTTGACGAAATTTTGTATCCGACTATTTTCGGGCACGAGAAGACTATTGGGCTGGGTCACATGTTCGAGAACTTTCGATTAGGGGGTCATTTTTGGGTCAAAGCGGGTCAAATTAATTTTATCTAAAAAACGGCTCTAACGATTTTGATTAAATTTTGTATTTTACGAGTTTCGGGCACGCGAAAATCATCAGACTAGGTCACATGTTCGAGAAAATTCGATTAGTGGGTCATTTCTGGGTCATTGTGGGTCAATATCTAAAAAGCGGCTCAATTTACACTAAATTTTGCATCCTATGGTTTTCCGGCACGAGAAGACTGTTGGTCACATGTTCGAGAAAATTTGATTAGAGGGTCATTTTGGTCAAGCGTCAGGATATTTGAACTCAAAGTTAATTTTGACCGAGCACAGCTCGGCCTTCCCTGCTCGTCATTGTTTATTTGATTATCTTCTGTTGAAATTTAACAGAGAAAGTACATTAAAATAATGAATTTTTAACAGAAATAAATATTTTGTCCCGAATTTATTCAATATACTAATAAATATATCTAAAGGGAAGCATTACAAATATTAAAAGAATAATGATACTTTCTACTTAACTGCCAACAATTTTTTAACAGTAACTTTTTTAAAAGAAACTTTCTATTTATTTATGACGAATAAATCTAATAAATCAAAAACAGTGTGAGGGAGAAAAAAAGCTTAAAATACGTAACAAAAAATCGCCCTTCACATGCTTTCTTCCCCTGATGATCGCCCCGAGTGCATTCCGTTGAAACCTTTCGCCCCTGTATGTAACTTCTACCGCTTTACCCCGTACACTGTTTCGTTGGCCGGCGTGGACATTACGTCTACGGAGCCTTTGTTTTTTACGCTAGAGTTCTTTGCTAATCCTACATAAACATAACACTAGCCTACAATTTAATCTTAATCCGACAACTTGTATTGTCAGATTTTCTAGAAGCATGCAACCGGAGAAATACAGCACGATTTAACTAAACTCACTATAAAATATAAAAGTTAATTGCTGTATTGTTTATTTGGTGTAAGTTTTATATTTTTATGATTATCAACTAATTTCAATATTGTTGATTAATGTAAGATAATTCAATAGTAACGAGAAAGTCACGTTAACATTGTACATTTAACAAATTATATGGAATTCAGATTATGATCATCATAGGGAAACACTGAAATCAGTTATTTAATTAGTCTATTTTGAATGCAGCAAAATGTACTTTAGTGAGTCCATATATTTGTGTTTTATTAATTAGATGAAATTTCAAAATAAAAAGAAAGCAATATTATAACATAAACATACATCTAATTCTGTTTCACACGACTGTAGCTATATTGCTTTACGGACAATGAATACTGATATATTTTAATAGTAATCTTCGCTTTATTTAATCCGTGAAATCTTGGATTAAATAGGGCGAAGATGACTAAAATAGTAGTGTTGTTCAATGTCGCCCAACCATTAAAAAAGCGTATAGATTTTTTAACATAGAATTAAGTGTATCATATAAAACAGGGCAGCAGACGTTACTAGAGTGAAAATGGGGATTAATATAAGATCAGTATTTTCATTATCTAAATTTGAACTTGGTAAAAATTCAGCCGATTTGATAGGTATACGAAAAATGATGCGTTCGTCGGATTGGCGCGTTTGTAAACATGATTACAATAATTCATAAATGAATTGTAAACACAAGAGATGCAAAAAAGATTAACATGTTTTAACCGTTATCATAAAAATATAGCACTTAGCTCAGCATGCAGCAGTTAAAGCGTGCATAAAAACGTTAGACACTTAAGAATGAAAATGTAGAAGCGATTTGGAGGATGAAATATTTTAACAAATCATCCAATTTATAACAAATAAGTGTTGCTGTTTAGAAGAGAAAGATGAAAATAACTGCAATAAATGATCTAATCGCTTTTCTAAACAACTAACGAATATTCCGAAATTTACATAGAATCTTCTTTAGTAGTTTACAATTTTATCTGCAACAGCTTAAAAATATTCAGTCTGAACTAATCCTCTCTTTTTTCTGTCATATGATTCTTCTTTAATTTCATCTTCTTTAATTTTAAAAATAAATACCAACGAATATTTATAATTTTTTTTTAGATATTTCAGAAAATACAATTTTAAAATTTTAAGTTTTTTTTATTACACTCTCTTCAAAAAAATATAATGAGGAAATGTATTTGTAATAAAAATTATTTTTTGTGTCGGAAAGTGGTGTCAGTGTAATTACTGCTTCCAGAAAGCTGCTGTTAAAACTGCGGCTGCAATAAATGTTATGATTAGGGTTCGACCAAAGAATATCCAATCCTGGATATACAATAATAGAAAGACACTCCCGTGTTAGAAGTATCGCCACCGGAGTTGCAGTAGTGGCGATTAGAACTAAAAATGTTCAATAGTGGACGGAGTATTGATTCTACTTTCATGGCGATCGCGGCAGTATCACAGCAACGGCAACTTTCAGAAATTTTCAATCCTGTCATTAAACAAACTCATAGACTGATGAAATATTTTCATTTTTAATGAAAACTAATCAGTCATTTAATTTTAAATCTTAGTTATTTTACGTTTACTTCTTATAATTTATAATGGCGCGAAGAATACGAATATTTTAAAAGAGATTAATGTCTGAAACAGTGTATATATATTTTTAAATGTATAATTTAATTGAATATTTATTATAGGAGGTTAATATTTAGAACAAATAGTTTTTAACAAAAACATTCGTTTTCTTCGATTATAAGAAGTGAACAGAAAATAAATAAGATTAAACATTAAAAGAAATACATAATTTGATTAGTTTTCATGAAAAAATAAAATATTTCATAGCTCTAAGAGTTTGTTTAATGGCAGGATTGAAATTTTCTGATTGCCGTTACTGTCATACTGCCACAAAATAAACGTAATAAACGTAAATTTCATAAATTACTAAGAAAAAATTTATTGTGTTTTTAGCTTTGAGAAGATCCATCTTTTACATTTCTTCTTTGCAGTGTTGCCAAATAGTCGAAAGTGAATTTCCCCAAATTTTCTGAAAATTTCCCCAAATTAGTGACTTTTTCCGAAAAAGTACCCAACAGAGTTTTTACTCAAAAATGTAAATTTCCCATTTATCACTATAAAAAAATATTTAACTAATTTAAGCTCAAAAATTTCCCCCAAATCAAACCTTTTTTTATAAAGAATTCCCCATTTATAAAATATAAACATTTAAAATTATATTTAATTGATTATCGTAAAATCTTCCATCTACGCAACATTGAGCATATAATTTCTGAATCTTTAGCAATTCATGATTGAAAATCGGAAAGCGGATTGTCGTCCAGTCGTTTCATGTTTATTTATGTTTACCAAATATCTAAATCTAATTTCTTATCTACTTCCATTACAGTTTGTTTTGATGAAAATATAAAAAATATTATATTCAAAATGACATTTAGTTTAGGAAAAAAAAAAAAAAAAGATGTTTTGTGATATTCGTTATTCAGAATTTCGCTTACTATATTTGTTTGCATTGAAAAGTAAAGAAAAATTTAAACTTAAAAAAAAAAAAAACTGAGATAAAAAAATAATAATTTTTCAACTTGTTAACGACATAACCTTAGTATAGAAGCCTTAGACTCGTCCGCTACTACGTCATGAATGATTGACAGACGTCATCTCCTGAACGATGAATACACATTATCTTATGTCACATATGCATCTTATACACATGTCACATAATATATATATATATATATATATATATATATATATATATACAACATATACACATCACATGACTATAACTTGGCCATATATATCACAAAATGCTATATTGATCATATATTATTATGTCACACATGCTTTATGATTTGGCGATAAATCTTGGTCGCTTGATGATTTATCTTTGAGGGACGCCATAAGACGAAAGTACCAAAAAGTCCTATTACTAAATAATTCATATTATTTTTATACATAAATATATCATTTAAAAAAATTCGGTTAAACCACGCCACTATCAACAAAAGCAGCAATATGAGAAAATGTTATGGTCACAACTTTCTATTATATAGGTGAAGTACAATTCTTCCATTTAAAAAGTCTTAAATTTCAAGTCAAACTCCACATTTCCAGAAATACACTTTAAAAGACTCCATACTAATATAAACTGACAGGTTGAAAATATTAAATGAATATGCAACTTTCAATAAAACCCCCATTGCATCTGAAAATCCAGCACCTAATCTTCCCATATTAGGATGGCCAACCATCCAACAATAAAACAAAAGATGTCTGACTGCAGTGATTAGTAGTGTTAGATTATTAATAGGTGCATGTTAAAGGTAAATTACTATTATAATTTATGATAGAAATTTTAAGCCTAAATTTATATTCTAAATCGTTTGACTTCCACTTTAAAATAAAGGTTGGGGGGGGGGGGGATGCTACTAATATAAATAAATAAATATATATATATATATATAAACAGTGGTTAAACTTTACTGTATTTATTTTTTTGGGGATAGGGGGAAAATTGCGATTATGCTGTTAAGACTGTTGTACAAGTTTCTGCATAATGATGCATTTATTTATATTTACAGTTACAGAAATTAATTGCATTGAAACATTAGGTTACTCTTTATTCATGTTACTATTTACCAATAGTTTTGTTTACCAAACTTTTCTATGTTAATGGTTGTTCATTCACTCAATACTCATACAAAGCATACAAAGTTTCATTTAACCACAATGTGAAATAATTTCAGTGTTGTATTATTATTGTTATCTCTATAAACATTTTTTTTTTCACGATAAGACACATTTATTAATGTCAAAATGTCGTCTTAATAATTCTTAGTATGTAGCATCATTAAACTATTATTGGGTGATTAGTAAGGAAAACTCTATGAAGTGAATCGAGAAAACTGAATGGATAAGAATTCTGAATAATATTAAGTTATCATAAGCTGCAGATGCATCATAATTCGATAGAAGGCATATCGTTGTGTTTGTGAGATCACATGACGTAGTTTTAAATATTAATGCAGTTAAAAAAAACGATATTTTTGGGGAATGTAGTAATTATTAGATATTTCTTTTTTTTTTGCCTTTCACCACAAAAACTAAAAAAATATATACCGGGTGATTATAATTAAAGTTACGATTTCAAAAATCGATAATTTTAAAACTACTGGTCAGAATGACTTGATATTTTAGCAGAACAATCGTGAGGCAATGGAATTTTGTTTGGCGAAGGAAAAAAAATAGTTCCAAATTGTGCCGATAGATGGCGTTGTCAGGGTAATGTCAGAGGAAAGACCAAAAATGTATTCTTGAACCCTTTCCGGCGCGGAGTAAATTTGTTTGCAAAATGATGAAATAATAGACTGACACCGGAATTTACAAACGAATCCATTAGTAAAAAGAAACTTGCTTATTTTTCTGGTTCTTAATGAAAGGAAAATTTTAATTAAATACCGGGTGATTATAATTAAAGTTACGATTTCAAAAATCGATAATTTTAATTAAAACTACTGGTCAGATTGACTTGATATTTTAGCAGAACAATCGTGAGGCAATGGAATTTTGTTTGGCGAAGGAAAAAAAAAAGTTTCAAAATGTGCCCATAGATGGCGCTGTCTGGGTTCACATTGTCTGAAGATATGCAAATTACTAATACGTGACATGCGCACCGCAGACATAGCAACCATAAAAATGCAGAGCAGCAGCTCTTTGCCTGAATGCTTCATCATGACTCTGACTATGAAGGATCGCGCTCTGCTCTTGAAGCTTTTTTATAAGAACGATGACTGTGCACTTACAGCTATTAGGAAGTTTCGGACATTAAAATCCATAAAAAAAGGTCCAATAACAACAAATGGTCTGCAAAAAATGATTGCTAAATTCGAAGAGACCGGTTCATTTGACGTTAAACGGGGTAGAGGAAGGAAACCAGTTTCAGCTGCGGCAGTGGAAGATGTGGCTACAGCATTACAGGAACATACTGACAGTGATGCTGGAATCAGCAGTGCAAGGGGGATTGGCCGAATGCTGGATATGCCGAACAGCACGGTGCGTAAAGTCCTACGGAACGTCTTACGCTGTTATCCGTACAAGATAACTCATGTGCAGGAGTTTCTACCTGCTGACCTGGAAGCACGTCAATCTTTTGCACTACAATTTCTTGCCCGGATGGAAGTGGACAACGGATGGCCATGGAACATTCTGTGGTCTGACGAAGCCCACTTTCATTTGCAAGGTTCTGTAAATACGCAAAATTGCAGGATATGGGCGACCGAGAATCCGTCCCAGCTACAGCCATTACCTCTTCAGTCTGAAAAGGTCACTGTGTGGTGCGGAATAACGGCAGCGTTTATCGTCGGTCCATTTTTCTTCGAGGAGATCACACCTGCGGGTCCCGTTACCTGCACAGTTACTGGCAAGCGGTATGAAGCACTTTTGCGTAACCATGTTCTTCCGGCACTTCAACAGCGTCAGTGTGTGGATCGCATAATATTCATGCAAGATGGCGCTCCTCCGCACATTGCTACTACTGTGAAGCAGCTACTGAGTGATAATTTCGGAGATGATAGGATCATAAGCCGCCATTTTCCAACAACGTGGCCGCCACGTTCCCCCGACTTAAACCCGTGTGATTTCTGGCTTTGGGGGTACCTGAAGAATGTTGTTTATAGCGGGCGGATTCAGAATCTAGCCGACTTGAAGGCAAGCATCACACAACACACCCATTGCATTAGTACAGATACCCTCCGATCTGTTGTGGAGCATGCCGTTTTGCGCTTCCAATTAGTAGCGGAACAAGGCGGAGGGCATATTGAGTAACTTATGCCTTAATAATCAGTAAGGTGTTTGTTCCATGAAGCTCTTTAGTTTTTTCTTTTTTTGTCATTATCGCTGTCGGCGCTGTAAACACGTAGTCTTGTCTTTTCGCTAATAAATTTTTAGTAAATCTCTGAACTCTATTTTTTTCCTTTTGGCAACATCATTCCTTTGTTTAACCCTTTAACGGGCGGTGGTCACAAAAAAGGACACCCAATTTTAATTCTAAAACTGACAAACGGCACCAAGAATATTTAATTAAAATTTTCCTTTCATTAAGAACCAGAAAATAAGCAAGTTTCTTTTTACTAATGGATTCGTTTGTAAATTCCGGTGTCAGTCTATTATTTCATCATTTTGTAAACAAATTTACACCGCGCCGGAAAGGGTTCAAGAATACATTTTTGGTCTTTCCCCTGACATTACCCTGACAACGCCATCTATCGGCACAATTTTGAACTATTTTTTTTCCTTCGCCAAACAAAATTCCATTGCCTCACGATTGTTCTGCTAAAATATCAAGTCATTCTGACCAGTAGTTTTAAAATTATCGATTTTTGAAATCGTAACTTTAATTATAATCACCCGGTATAACTAAATTGGCGTCTTCAAAGACGCTTTCGCAACCAAAAATAAAAGTAACTGTATCTTAAAGATAGTGTTAATTGGTGCGACATTAATTTAATTTTCACAAGATTAAAGTCTCAACTATCAACATCGACATTCTAATGACCTGTCTCCTGTCTGTCTTATTTTGGAAATTTGTCTATATCTAAAGGATATTACGTTAATATACAGAACACTGAAATTATTTCACATACCTGTATTTTCACCGTTTATCTGCTTGATTTGTGGTATTGCTAGGTATTTATTTTGATCTCTAGTTTCTCATATCAAAACCATGTGAGCAAAACACTACACCGGCGGCCATTGCTTTGCATAAGCGTAGCGGCATAAGCACTGCACAGAGTAAGGAGTTTTAAACAGAGAATCAACTCTCATAGACTGCAATGGTAACTTATTTAACATGGGATTACGCATAGACAGTAGCGCTAGCTGCTGATGACGTGAAAACTACAACCATAACAGAAGCGAGATTGCTACTACGGCTATATATCGCTTTCTTGGCGACAAATGAGGGAAGAAAAAAAAACGGCGACTGCTTGCTTCTTGTTTTGGTTGGTTGGTTGATTTTAAGACGGTCGATTATCTATCTACACGAATGAAAACAGATTTATTATTTTTAACATGTTCGGAAACAATCGGAATTCAACTTTATTTTAAAATAAGTGCTGTGGTAAAACAAAGTATTTTTTTTTTCCAAGTTTGAATGTCCTATGGGGATGCAGACGATTTTTCAAATTTCATTTTTATTTGAAATGAAAATGGAATATTTGCGTAATGGATTTAGATGTAAAATTATGAATGCTAAATTTTCGATATGGCTTTCCAATAGTTTTAAAATTTTGCTTATAAATTTAATAGAATTTAGAAATTAATTGCTTAAAATATTTGAAAATGCTTTTGCATTTGTTCGGGAAATATAAACATCTTACTTTCATATTTTTTACAATTTTTAAAATCATTTATTTTTACTTACCACTTTAATTTAAGGATTCTAATTTCTGGAACATTCGAAGAATTTTATATGCTTATAAACATGCATGCAATTGAAAAAATAATAATTGCGGATTGTACGATGTTTAAAAAAAGTGACTTGCAGGGCTGACGTTGAGCTCCTGATCTACACATTTACTAGTATAGGAAAAAACTTAGTACCATGTTTACATTGCGATAGAAAATGCATATGAATAAAATTTTATATAGAGAAATTTTTTTTTAACATGAATGAGATTTATGGTATGGCAGTTATTTTAACGATAATATAAAGTCAAAATTTGTTAAAAATCTGCCAACACTGAATATATATAAAATATTTCATACATAATGGAACTTGAAAAATAAAAACAAAAATAACGCATAGAAATAAACCACAACTTGTCGATTCTTGGGAATAAAAAATAACTTTGACGTCTTGTTCTTGCAAACAATACACTCCTCTCTTCGTAGCATTTTGAAGAATTATAATAATTATAACCACCTATTTGATCTTCAAAGAATAATTTTAATAATAAGTATTAAACAAGATTCCAAAATCAAATAGCGAACGCCGAAAATTTGCACATGCGCAAATGACAACAGCAAAAAACGCCAAGCAGAATAGGGTTACACTTAAACGGAAATCACGAAGATAAAAATCGCCAAAGCGATGATTTAGTTCTTAAGTCATCCGCTGCAGTCGCTCTTTTCAGGCGAAGTTGGTATCTGTCCTTACTCTGTGAAGCACCGAACTGCTGGGCTAGGTTATGCGCATGCGCGAAATAGCGCTCTTCTTGCCAGATCATTTGGTGCTCACCAATCCATTGTACGTTATAGGGTTCGGAGGATATTAGCGGACGGGACTTGAATTTATTTGAAAAGTGTACGAGGAGCATAGCCTAGCGGCCGCTCACCCGTTGTTTTAAAGTTATTATCACTTGGTTTCATAGACACAGGTGCGAACAGGTGATGAACGTTAATGGGCTTCCTAGTTGCGATCAACTTTACGCCCAGACGAAATAGAATAGACTGTCTTGTAAAAATGAGCCAGTGGGAAAAGTATAAAAAACTGCAACAGCAATTAGTTAAAGGGATAAAAATTTTAAAAGAAAAATGAAAAAGTCAAAAAATTTAGAAGTTATAGAATTAAAGGAATAGCCGCTGTAGAAGTACTGCTAATAAAAAAGTATAAAAAATAGAGTTCGGACAGGTTCGAAAAAACAGCACGGAATGCCAGTCTGGAAAAGGAGGCAAAGCTACATAAAAAAGACACTTTTCAGTGACCACACAATATATATATATATATATATATATATATATATTAATCAAAAAAAAAAAGAGATAAAAAAAATTTTGAATTTTCAAGTATAACAGTAAACTCGTTAGCGAATATTTCAAGCTCGTTGATGATAACAACCATCTTTTCAAATGGGTTTTTGCATTTTTTGGATACTTTTGAGAAGTTTGGATAGTTTAAGGACTTCTTTCAAGTCGTTGAAGGTTTGGAAGATTTCGTTTAGTGGGTTCGGGTTAGGGAGAGGGGGAATTTTGAGGAATGCCCTCAGGGTTAGTAGAGCCAGAAGGTTCCTGTATGGCGTCATCAGTGACATTTTGGGAATTGCTATCTTTTGCCGTAGCGGTATAGTTGAAACTTTTAAGAATTTCCGCAAAGTCGTAATTTTCATTTGGGGTTTTATTTCTAGAAGTAGGAATTTTAGATTTATTTTTGATGTTTTGGTGATTTTTCGGGCAGCCCCTGTATGAGGCAAGGTGCGTACCGTTGCAGTTAGCGCATTTAGGTGTAATTTTGCCCTGGTGAGGGCATTCAGTAGATAGATGTTTGTCAGAACATTTTACGCATTTAGGGGTGAAGTTACACGTTTCAGATGCGTGGCCGTAGCGTTGGCAACGGTAACACTGTTTAATGTTGTTCGAGTTGCGGAATTGAACAATTGTGACGCTAATGTCACATAATTCCTTGATTTGATAAATCAAGTTGAAGTCCTTGCGGGGGAGAACGTTGACCATATAGAGGGGCATTGTTAAGCCCGTTTTTCTGCTTTTCATCATAGCGGCGCGAGTGGCTTGGAAGCCATAGTTTTTCAAATCTTGGATGATATATTGGGGGTCAGTATTGGGGGGGATGCCACGAACACAAATTTTTTGGGTCGCATTTCCTTCGGAGAAATAGTTGTAAATTTTAGGTTTTTGCTTGAAAGGAATCGCTGTATCTCTCTAAACTGGTTTTCAGATTTAGGTTGGACTTTTAGAAGATCGTTGTTAAGACTCGCTTTGGCAGCGTTGTCAGCGTCCAGATTTTTTAAATCCTAAACGATTTTATGCCACCCGTAGTCTAAAAATTCGATGTATATCGGATTCCTTTTGGGTTTCATAGACACAGTTGCTGAACAGTTGCCGAACAGTTGATGTCGGTTAAGGGGCTTCCGAGTTGCGATCAACTTTACGCCCAGTCTATTTGTGAGTAACCTGTCTTGTAAATATTGAGCCGTTGGGAAAAGTTAAATGTAGTATTAACTACATAAGAAAGAACAATTAAAAAAAGAAGAAAAATTAAACAATGGGAATAAAAAAGTAAAGCTATAGAGATTACGGAAAGAGTCTAATAAATGGAAAAAAGTAAAATGGTATAGCTGTAGTTAAAATTAACTACTGAAAAAAGTTGAAAAAGTGTAAAATAGGGTTCGGAACATGTTCAAAAACAGTACATAAATGCCAGGTGGAAAAGGCAGGCAAAGCTAAGCTTTAACAAAAATAGCACTTAAAAAGAACAAACATATTTATTTTTTACAAAGCTTTTTTGATTTATATTTATATTTTATTATTATTTTGTATAGCATAGGAATAAGTTTAAATAGGAAATTACAAATTTATATAAAAGTAAGAGAGAGAAATTTGCAGAATGGTGAGCACTAATGCTCATAATCAGTAATGCAAGAATATTTTGGACGCTTGCGGTGATGTGGTTCGAATGCGTCATAATCCGGCAATTCTGCGATTATATCATTAGGGAGGTCATATAATTTTTCATAAAATTTTTTTGCAAGGTGATTGATTCTTTTATTTAATGTGGTAGTTTTGAGGTCTCTGCGAACAGTGCTATTACGGAGATAGCGAGAGGCATTTCTGACAGTACGCAGATTTTTGTTATGAAGTTCGCTGAGGTTTTTCATGGAGGATTTGCAGATATAGCCCCAGACCGGACAGGCGTAGGTGATAATTGGTAAAATGCAGGAATTATAAAGGAGAAGTTTGTTAGGGATAGCTAGTGTTTTACTATTAAGAAGAGGTTTTAGTGCAATCATAGCTTCAACGACTTTCCCCCTGATGGTGAGGATATGTTTTTTGAAAGAAAATATTTGGTCAAGGGTGACCCCCAGGTACTTTGCTTCATTAGTCCAAGGTATAGTGGTATTATTAATGGTTATTCTATTGGGATATGTTAGTTTTCTAGAGAAATGAATAGCAGCAGTTTTGTTTTCATTGATTTTAATGCGCCATAGGTCGCACCAGTCTAAGAAGGCATCAATGTGAGTCTGTAGATACCTGTAAAGTGTGTATGGGTGATGAGCGTAAGCGTAGATTGTAGTGTCGTCCGCATACAGTGCAAGGTGGGTGTTAAGTGAACGAGGAATGTCGTTAAAGTATATGTTGAATAACAAGAGTCCGATGACGCTCCCTTGGAGGATGCCTGCTAAGATACGGAAAATGCTAGAAAGAATGTTGTTAATGCGGACGTGAAAAATGCGATCGCTAAGGTAAGAGAAAATAAGATGTATAAGTCTAACAGGGAATTTAAGCCTAATTAGTTTGTATATAAGGCCCACATGCGAGACTTTGTCAAATGCCTTAGCGATGTCAAGAAAAATGGCAGCAGCAGGAATCTTCGAGTTTAGCTTTTCGCTGAGAAATTCGACTACTCGAAGTAGTTGGTGTGTTGTTGAATGTTTTGGGCGAAAGCCAAATTGTTCAGGCATAAGAGTGTTGTTAAGTTGAATGTGGTTCTGGAGTTGCGACCAAATGACGCGTTCGACAACTTTGCTGAGTGAAGGAAGAAGGGAGATAAGTCTATAGTTTACTGGGTCAGAAAGGTTAGCACCAGGTTTGGGGATAGGAGAGATTATAGAAATTTTCCAAGAAAATGGAGTTAGTAAGTTTCGTAATGTAGATGATATATTTAGGAGGTAGGTTTTTAAGAGCCGTATTAGGAATTTTGTCGTACCCAGGGGCTTTACGTTTTTTGAGTTTAGAAATAATTTTGTGGATAATAATTGGTTGAATTTCAGTGGGTGGTTCATCAGGGGGTTGTGCCAGGAATCTGTGAACAGTATAGCTGACGTGGGTGATATGATTTTGGCTAGTGAGGGTGGAATTTGGAGAGAATTGGTTAGAGTAAGCTCTGGCCAGGAATTCGGCTTTATCCTCGTCAGTGTAAGCAGTGCTGTTATTGGTCGAAAGTGGGGGGGATGGGGGTATGGTTGTTATTGATTTTACGTTTAAGAAGCCAGAGAGAATTATCCTCGCTAGCAATATTATTGAGAAAATGTGACCAACTTTTTTGTTTTTCTTTGAAGATGCTATTTTTGATACTATTATTAAGTCTATTGATGAGGCGTTTAAGAGTGTGGTTTCTAGAGTTTTGAAAAAGACGCCGAAGACGATTGCGTTGTTTACAGAGGTTATAAATATTAGGAGGAGGAGTGAAGGAGTTGTTGTTTTTGAAGTATTTGATGGTGGAGTGGTTTAGAGCATTAGTTATGTGAGAATTAAAGTTGTCAACAGCAATATCAATATCAGCAGTATTATTGATTTCTGGAAAATTTAAGTTATTGTTATTGAGAAAATTGGTAAATTTTGACCAGTCAATGGCCATGGAAGGAGGTGGGGAGAGAGGATTTATGAGATCAATTTTGAAAGAGACAGGAAGATGGTCAGAGCTAAATTCGTTAAGTACAGTAGTCGTAATAGGATAGGGAAGGTTTTTAGTGATATCAAAGTCAATTATGGAGTTGTGACGTGTGTGTGAGGGAGTTCATAGACACAGGTGCCGAACAGGTTGAGGCGGTTTCATGGGCTACCTAGTTGCGATCAACTTAACGCCCAGGCGAATGAAAGTAAACTGTATTTTAAAGTGAGCCAGTGAGAAGAGTATAGAGATTACAAAATGTAATTAAAATAAGTTAATAAAAAAGAAGAAATTTAAGGATAAAGTCAAAAATTTTGAAAAGAAGGAATAGCTGCAGAAAAAATACTGCTGTTAATGAGTTTAAAAATAGGGTTCGGACAAGTTCGAAAAAACAAAGCAAAATGCCAGCTAGGAAAAGGGGGCAAAGCAACAAATAAAAAAAAAGACACTTTTCAGTGACCATACAAAGTATAATAATTTAGAATTTAGCATCATGATGCTGCATACAGAACCTGGATTCATCAAAGACGACGTGATACGCCATTCCTGCTTCATATACAGCATCATGATGCCAGCATCCATATTTGGCGGCATCGTGGAAAACGCACATTGCCAGCTTGCATTCGAATCGGCATACTGTCATATCACTTGGAGTGACGGTATGAAGTGCCATTGGATACACGTCTCGGTAACCTCTTGTTCGCATTGCTGGCAATTTCAACAGCAGCCGTTACATTTCTGATGTGTTGCGGCCCGTGGTTCTGCCTTATCTTCGATGCCTCCGCAACTCTACGTTTTAGCAGGACAATGCACGACCGCATGTTGCTCGTACTATCCTGACCTTCCTTTATACAGAACATGTTCGATTGTTGCCCTGGCCGGCACGTTCTCCTGATTTCTCACCAATTGAAGATGTCCTGTCAATGGCTTCTGAGCGACTGGCCCGCCACCACTCGCCCGTTACTACGGTTGATGAACTGTGGCATAGTGTTGAAGCTGCATGGAGTGATGTACCCGTACATGACATCCAATCTCTGTTCGACTCCATGGATATGCAGATAAATGCTGTTATTGCGGCCAGAGGTTGCTGCTTTGGGTAGTGTTTTCTCAGGATCTATACCTCCAAATTTTCTGAAAATGTAATCAATTGTCCTTCCCATTATAATGTATTTGTCCAATAAATATCATTCTGTTATTTGCATTCCTTCATGTTGTAGCATTTTTAATGGCCAGTAGTGTACTTTTCTTAAGTATTTTAAATCCACCGTACACATGTAAATATATACATGTACATAATTTATACATATACATAATGTGTATGTATATGTATATATATTAATTAAATATAATTAATATTATTCTTACTAATATTAATTAGTAAAGTATTAATTTTTCTTAATTCTTAGTATAATTAAGAATATTTATATGTATACATATCCATAATTTCAAGAATTCCCAAGATTAGCTAAAATTCTTATGTGAGTATGGAAAAATCAGAATTGTTTGAAAAAACTGAAAACAGTACAATCATTATTGTATAATCCTTGTAGGTTAAAAAATCGAATCATATTATATCTGTTATAATTTAAAATTTTTAAATAATTTTATCAGATTATGTTATTGTCTGTTAAAAAAACAGTTATGAATAAGGTATTTTAACGTTCAGTATAAACTATAATTGTTTTTTGGTGGCAAAATTTTACTTATAATGAACTTTTAATTTGTTAGAGGTTATTAATAACGAAATTTAATTTATTTCAAGATTTTATTGAATTTGTTTTTGATCTCAATATATTAGATTTTCTAAGTAACTGGTTATTTAAGAAAAAAAAAAAAAAAAAAAAAAAAGCATTTTTTGACAAACTCTTTTCTCAATTGCAAAAAAATCAAATATATTAATGTAATATTTACTTAAGAACATCAAGTAAGATAATATTGGAACTATCTACTTAAACTACTAAAGTGTTATCAGGTGACTGACGATAATTATATGATGATATTATAATGAGCATATACATCCAAACGCTTCTCATAGGAAGCTGAAAGCAGTTATTTTAGACACAAAACAGCAAATATTTTTAAAATGTAGAAAATGCACTCTGATTTTTTAGAAAAATTATCTTTTACCACACATCATAATAAAAAATGTAAAAAATATGTTTCATTAACATATTTCTAAAGTAAATTAATAATTCAGCTCTTTTGATTTTCAAAAGAACAAACTGACTTTATAACCCCTCTTAATTTTTCGATAGTTAGGGAACTCAGTCATAGTCAGGGACTAGTTCAGGAAACTTAAAGGACTTGTACGCGACCTGAAATCGAAACTAAAATTTGTTTTCTGGCGGTATTTATTGTTGAATATTTTATTATAGTGCTCTATGGGTATGTGATATTAATGTTTATTTGTTAAAATTATCCGTCCCCCCCCCCCAAAAAAAAAGTTACAAAAGTAGATTTTTAATACATTGTAATATAAATTTGAAAATGTTGTTATATACCCGGAAACATTCGCTAAATTTGGAAATAAAAAAAAAAAAAAAAAAAAAAAAAAAAAGTTAAAATTTCAGTGCAAATTCACCTTGTTTAATAACTAAAATTCATAAAGATACAACTAAATGTAAATATATTGCTTGAAGGTACGTAAAGACGTACATAAAATATTTAAAGCACATTAAAGTCCTTTTAAAAAATTCAAAACGTTTTCAACTGAACTACTCGGTCATCATCAGTGAAAAACTAATTGTTGAGTTGAGTTGTTGTCTCTTCGCGTTATCTTGCTTGCCCGGAATAAACTATTTTATTTCAAGGGTTTGGAATATAAGGTGGGATGGGAAAGGTAATCAATGATTTATTAATTCATTCCAGACTGCGTGGATATCATATGATACTACATCGTTACAATTTCTTTTTTAGATATTATTTCTAGAGGCTCTTTTATGACAGCTTCCAGGTGATTATTTGTGCGGAAAACGCGAAGAGACAACAACTCAAACCAACAATTAGTTTTTCACTGATGATGACCGAGTAGTTCGGTTGAAAACGTTTTAAATTTTTTAAAAGGACTTTAATGTGCTTTTAAATATTTTATGTATGTTTTTACGCACCTTCAAGCAATGTATTTACATTTAGTTGTATCTTTATGAATTTTAGTTTTAAAAAAAAAAATCGGTTTTTTATATAAACTTTACGTATGCAACCTGGGTCGAGGATAAAATTCGTCTGCTAACGGTTTTGGCAGTAACTTGCGTTCTGGTATTAACCGGGTTCGACTTTATATAGAGCATTCTAAATGCATTTTTATAAATAAAAAAATTTGTTTAACATATACTTGTAAGAACTCATTTGATCCCGCAAAAGTATATTTAAAGAACAATTTAACACAAATAAAGTGTCACGAGCGAGTGTTGCCATTTAAAAAATTGAAGTTGGTGCATTTAATTTTTTAATGTGTAGCCAAACTCTATTTAAAAATTCATTCATATTCTGAAAGAAGAAAAAATTACAAGCTTGTGATCCCTTTGGTGTGATTTTATCGTAAACGGTTTGTGGATAAAAGCAGGTTAATCGCTTTTTCGTTTATTACTGTCTACAGAATGCTGCAATGCATTTATATATTTTTCTACATTGTACTATGCAGTGTATTGTTTGAAAAGAGTAAATACAGAAGATAACTTGGGAGACGAGAACTAATTAATCGTATTTTTATTTGAGTATACTCCATTATTTCCATGCAATTTTTTCCTTTTTTTAAAAGATATGATCTAAAATTTGCAAAATTCTAAAATTACCAAACTTTAAAGAAGCAACTGTCAAAACTTGAAAAATGCAATACACCGCATTTCGAATTATATCAAATTCTGTATCAAAACGTCTAAAAAAGTTTTCGTAGAGTAAAACATTTGAAATTTTTGTATTATCTTTAACAAAAACCTGCGTTCAGAAAAAAAAAAAAAAAAAAAAAAAAAAACAGCATCCCAGTGGAAGAAATGCCATACGAATACACCTTCTAAAATGAAAGCCTGTGTAAAGCAAAAATTTATTCCGATGCATTGCGATTCCACTCATAGAGAGTTTGTTGTACTATGAGAGAATTTACTTGTTTGCCTCAAATGAGGATTATCAGCTCGAGCACATTTTAAAACTATTATCTCCACCTTAATAATTTTATTTTGCTTTGGTTAAAAGATGTAGTATTGAATTATTACGTTTTTTCCCCCCTAAAGTAAGTGCATTAAAAAGAAATGAAACATTTCTCTCCTTTTAAATGGTACACCTCGATTTTCGAATATAATACGGTCCAATGAATTGTTCGAAAACCGAGTCGTTGGAAAATCGAATCAAATTTTGCTTTAAAAATTTTTGAAAATTCAACTAGTTGCATCCCGTTTTTTTTTCTTTTTTTCAGATTGCTCATCTTTACGGTATTCATTTTTATAAAGATTTATAAATAAATTATTTACCTTTCTGTCTGTGTTTACATTGCATTTACCGACATAACCTTTGTCAAAAAAAGCGAACAGTCGCAAAAGCTTAATCTTTTGTTAAGATTAGCAAAAGCCTTTTAAAAACAATCATAGTATTTTTTTTTTTTTTTTTTTTTTTTGTAAGTACTTGCCAAAATTTTCAGTTAAAGGATCTCTTTAACCTTTAATTTTTTTATAATACTTTTTTGACATATTATTAAATGGTTTTATGAAGGAAAATGATTTCACTAAAGAAAAATTCAATTCACATAATAAAAATTAAAAAAAAAAAAAAAGAAATTTTAAAACCACACTTCTTCTACAAGTTTGAATTTCTTGCAACATTTTTGTTTAATTCATAAATTTCTTCCACGTGTTTTCTATAACTGTATGGACCACATTTCCAAATAATTAATTAGTTAAAAAATAAAATAAAATGTCATGACACACGTAAAAATACTATAAAAATGACTATTTTCTTAACATTTTTATTTTTTAAAGAATTCCTTTAATTTTATGAAATTAACTATATGAATTGTCCATTAAACATATTGAGTCAATTGAAACAACACTTGTCGAAGTTTTAGCATTTTGTTCATACTGATGCACTGAAAAAACATAAACTGAAAGGGAAAAAAAAACTTTAACTATTGCAACGCTGCAAGGGAATTTTTTTGTAATGTGAAAAGGATGATCAAATTGGAAAATTCATATTTTCATCATTTTTAGGGAATAAAAAATAAATGTACCCGATCGCCCCCCCCGCCCCCCCTACGAACAATACGAAGCGTATTCGTTAAAAAGATTATTATCTCATATCTCTTTCAGAAAATCATTTAATTATATATCCAAAAAGGTATAAAACATTCAAATTAAAAAAAAGTTCAGGAGTTATCCATTCTATTAAGTGGAAATTTTAGCCCGAGCTTACAAAAAAGAAAAAGTAGGATACGATGATTATTTTTAAAAGTCTGGTGCTAATCTTGACAAAATATTAAACACTTACGACAATTGGCCTGTTTTAACAAAGGATAGGGAACCAGACAGAAAGGTAAATCATTCATTTATTTATCTTAATAAAAATGAATACGTGAAAGATGAGCCCTCTGAGAGAGTAAAGAAAAAAACAGTATTCCGTGAACTGACACAGATAAGTTCCGAATATACTTATATTGATTGTCGAATATTTAATATACAGGGTGTTTCAGTTAAACGTTTCAGAACTTCTAAGAGGGGTAGGGTACATCCTGACAACTCGAAATCATATAGCAATGTGGGGTCGGAAATGCTTTCCTTAACCCTTTGCGGCGCAGAGAAGTTCCATTGCTTAACTATTGAAATTAATGACTGACACCAGAATTTGAAAACGAACTTTCTTGTAAATAAGAAAAAGCTATATTTCACGCAACTAATAAACAGTAATTTTTTTTACAAAAATTCTGATATCAGTGAGGGTTTTGGGAATTAAAATTAAGTATGTTTATGAAACCACTTAAAAAAAAAAAAAAAAAAAAAAAAAAATCCTCTTTAGAAAAATGTGCGTGAATTTTATGAGTTTGACATTCTTCATTCTAAATATATCATCGAAATAACTCCATCACGTACCGTTTTTCCGAGAAATAGTTGAAATAGTTTTAAAATTACAGTGCTAAATGAAATATTACTACATTTATTAACCATGTTACAAAACAGTAAAAACATGAAAAATGATTTATTTTCATTACCTTAGTTAAGAAATGAATAAAGTCTAACATGAGAAAGTAATTTACCTGGCGTTTTTCTCTCGATGGTTTTTTTCTTGGTGTGTATCTGTGTCTCCCGTATACGTTCCCAGCAGTTATCTACTAAAATATTTTCTTTCCACTTGCCGCTCTATCTCTTCTCCATTTCAGCTACATATTTGTGGAACATTTCTCAATGTTCGTCAGAAAAAGTTCGTATATTATCCGGAAAAATGTCGAATTGAGAATGTAAGAAGTGGAGAATCAGAGACAGATTGCGCCTCAAATGCTAAATGAAGACAGTAGACCGTCCACAATTTCAATATAATTTTGAGTCTTTCTGTTTGGCAAACAATTTTTACATACTTTTTCAAATATACGTTTCATGGTACTTACTAGACAGCACTGAGTTTATTTTATGAAATAGGTCAATACAATTTAATACAATAAAATTCAATGCAATACAGTTCAATACAATACAATACAATTTTGTGAAATAGGTCCAACAAAAATGCCTTCTTTTATATTAGCCTCACTCATGACTGGAAATTTGTATATCAAATATTCAGATTCTTCACCGTCTTTATTCACCGCTTTAATTAACTGTTTCATATGGAGAGTAGGTAAACATATTTTTTCTTGTCAACAAATTCCTGGTGTGCAACATTTTTCATGCCAGGTTAGTATTTTCTTCTCACAGTGACCATGTATTCAAGCAGATGTACTTATCTATTGCTCGACTGTCCCATTCACATAAAAACGGTTAAATTTTATGAAACCTTGTTGTAACTCAATTAGCAATGCTACTTATTTATTTATTTATTTATTAAATTAAACAGTAGACTCTGTGTGTGCCTCTCAACAGAGAAGCTGCAAAAATTTCCTCAGTGAGTCAAATATAAAGTGTCATTTGGGATTAAATATACGCCAAATCAGATCGATGAATTGCAGAAGATGGTAGAAATATTCTTCAAAAGAGAGTGGAAAAAAATCACAGAAAAATTCTAAAATAAAGGAATATCAAGCGTTCACTAATGCTTTAGCAAGGGGACACTATTTTAATTTTAAAAACGACTCCCCCATCCAAAATAAATAAATAAATAAATAAATAAATAACAATAAAAAAATGGTACGTGAAGGAGCAATTTGATTGCCATATTTGAACATTGTATCATAGAATCTCTCAGAAACAATCATTATTTTTATAGGAAGGATATTGATGCTGAACAGTGTTACGTATATTTTGTTACTTTTATGTTCTAAATATCTTTAGTTACTTTTTGCATTCTTAAAATGATTAATTCTAATATCTGAGTAAATATTTTTCAAAATCTGAGTTGTTGTGTCACAAAGGGTTAATTGTTAAAACTGAATCTTAAGTTAAATCCTTTGAATACGGTTCGAGACATATACGTCCCAGTGGACTATTTTTTTTTTGTTCGTACCACATATTCAAAAGAAATCTGTGCCATACACTTATACAAGGTTATTTCAAAAAGAAATCTCCATACCCCTGAGCTATTCAATAACATAGACCCAATTCTGAAAAACTTAAAATTATCACTAATGTGCTAGAAAGAAACATTGAATTAATAACTAAACTTAATTTCCCTAATCAAAATTTACTTCAGGCTGACTGTAACACATCAGTGTTACAAATTTCGTCTGAATAACCGCCTTTTCATCTTTTTCTGTCACTTTTTCATCAATTAAACTCACTCTTTTCAAAATTCTGATTGGTCGGGGAATTCTTTTCCTGTTGGCTGCTGTAGTGCTCAGTCGGATCTGAATGACCCTGTCAGCAGTTTACTGACATTTGTAGAACTTTATTATCTCAACTAGCTGTTTATCCATTCTACGAACGGGAATTCATGAATTTAATTCTGAAATGTGAATAAAATGAATTTAATTCCCCTGTTAAAGTGTTGAGTTGTTCAATAACTATACGATTTAGAAAAATATTTTTCTGCTACTGTGCTTCTTTTTTTTTTTTTTTAAATGAAACTTAATATATCATGTTGCTATGGCAGTAGACGATAAAACGATATCTTTGGAATAAGGGAATAAATAGAATAAAAAAGTTTTGTTGATGTTTGTGATGAAATGTTTTTCTTTATTTTTTTTAAAAGGTAATAATTAAGCGCAATTAATTAATCTCTAATTATTTGCATGCGAGGTAAAAGAATTATCATAATACCCGCTGTACTGTCTTTTACTATTTGTTACATCTGGATGGGAACCCCATTCAGATTGTACTTTTTTAAAACATTTTATTTCAAAAATAATTTTACAGTTTACTCTACTGTTTTTTTGGGCTTGAAAGTTTTTTTTTTTTCTGCACTTTTCGACGATATCTGAATGGGAACGCCATCCAGATTACTTTTCCCATAGCTCTCTTTCAGTTTTCTTACATTGTTACTGTTTCACTTCTTGATAATTTTTTTACTTTTTTTTGGCGCAGCATGTCCCTTAAGGGACTTTGTGCCATAAAAACTTATACAACCAACCAACCAACAATAATACCCGCTACAGCTTCTTAGTATTGCAGTTTGGCGTCCATAATATGTATATCTCACATTGCAGTAAACATTTCGAGCTGGTTAGAACTCGCGCGATTACGGGTTGAACATAAAAAAGGCAAAAATTCGTCATAAACATAAAATAAAAAAAATCTATTTAAAATTTTCGAATTTTTTGCACCAATCATTCATGGGTATCCTACCAACAAACAGTGTGCCAAATTTCATAACCCTGCGCTCTGTGGTTTCCGAGTTTTTGAGGTTACATAGATAGATACGCGCACGGATTTTAATAGGGTAGATACTGTTTTACTTATATGGTGCCGGTTCTGGGTCTTTTGCTGTTTTTATATCATATTGATTCATATTTTATTTTCATTTGTAAAATCTAAATATTATCATATAAATAATATATGACACAGTTTTCTTTCACTCGATGAATCGATTAAAATAATTACAAAAAAAAAGTAATAATAATAAAAACATCGCCAACACCCCCTCAAGGGACTCAGTAAACAAATGTGAATGCCTATCTTCTTGCTTCCCCTGTCAAAAATAGAGTGAGCCTTGTTTCCACGGCAACAGACAGGCACGGACTTCTTGGCGAGAGCTATTCTTGTGATCGACAAACAGTAGTGCCGGTTCTGGGCCTTTTTTGTTGTTTTTAAACTGGAATATGTTTCCCGGCTGTTTGCTGCCTTGTCATTAAATTGCCCAGTGTTAACTGGAGTCTTTGATTAAAGATTTTCTACGTACCATCATCCTGCATCATGTGATGGCCTGTATCATCTGATAATCATCCGCATTTCCGAACAGAAATATTTGCTTTATAAAATCATTGAAATTTGGCGATGAAATAAGACGAACATTAGACGGAAGTATTAGTACAAAAAAAAAAAAAAAAAAAAAAAAAAAAAGGAAAAAAAAAAGATGAATTTTACACTTTTTCTAACATGTAGCTTTTTTGTGAAAGAACATTTGATCAGACAGATTTTTTTTTCTTTTTTTAAGAGAAAGTTTGATTTTTTACATGGCAACACTTCTATGAGATGAGTATCGCCAGATAGCCATGAAGGAATTTTCCAAACTGTTCTGAAAATTTCTCCAAATCAGTGATTTTTTTCTTTTAAAAATACCCAAATGGTTTCTACTAAAATAATGTATATTTAAAATGTTAAATTTAGAAATATAAAAAGTATTTAACCGTATCTATCTCAAAAATTAACCCCAGATCAAGTCTTTTCTTTTTGTAAAATAAAAACCCATATGAAAAAAGTACAAAAATATTTGAACACTTAGAATATACATAGCAATCACACTCGGTTGTTCACGTTTCGCATACTGTAATAAATTAAAAACATATACACACAATTATAAAAATCTAAAAAATAAAGCATTTTGGTAGAAATGTTTATCAAGAAACAGTATCAAAACTGACAAAAAAATTCTAACACAGCTGAAAATCTAATATCAGATGAATCAGAAAGGAGAAATAATGACAAAAATCACTATTTGTGTTGAGACATAATTCGCGTTACTTAATCGTAGATTTCTGGGATCAAATATAGCAAATATATCTATTATAAATTAACAGTAGTCAGCAGTCTGAGAGCCTTCTCAACTATGACCATGTACATGAGTGTAAAAAAAAAAATTTTTTTTCGCGATATCTTAGTGAATAATGTTATTGGATAATTTACCATTGTTAAATTAAACATTTTATTTTAACGCTGATAAGTATAGTATCAGTGGTGTGGAGGAGTGAAGTATTTGAGTTGAAACTCGTAAGTTTGACTGACATTGGGTGATTTTTGAGTTGAGTTTGATTCCTTTTTTTGAAAAACGATCGTTAAGATTAAAACAGATAACGTTTTTGCTGAGCGGTTTCTGTTATGTGGTCAGGCAATCTTTTTCATGTTTTCAGTTTTCAGAAGCTTGTCCAGAGATCGGTAGATAAGATCCCTGACGTGTTTTTCATCGCGTCTTCCTTTTATTGAGATTCCCCTCTCTGTTGTTGATGAACACAGAACCTTTGGAAGAGAAAGGCCAGGGAAATGATTTATGATTTTTTGTCTGGATTGTTGAAAACAAGAAATAAACGCACTTTTCGATTAAAATAAATCAGTGAGTTAGAGTCAAAATTACACCTCAAAATTTTCAATTTTTTTTCATTATTTGCTGCAAATTTTTTCGCCAACAACAACAACAACAACAACAACAAATCAAATACATTATAAATATTTAACATAAAAATATAAAATATTATTTTTGTATCTTTCAATTTCAAGTATTAGGATTTTTTAATAACAAAAACTTACATGTACATATTAGTAAGGATAGGAAATAAAAAATAAATGTACCCGATCCACCCCCCACCCCAACGGACACTGCCAAGCGTATTTGTTAAAAATATTATTTTCTCATATCTTCTTCAGAAAAATCACCTGATTATATGATATGTCAAAAAAGGTATTTTAAAACATTCAAATAAAAAAAAAGGTCAGAAGTTATCGATTCTATTAACTGGAAATTTTAACTTGAGCTTACATAAAAAAAAAAAAAAAAAAAAAAAAAAAAAAAAAAACTAATAGGATACGATGATTATTTTTAAACGGTTGGTGCTAATCTTGAAAAAATATTAAACATTTACGATAATTGGCCTGTTTTAACAAAGGATAGGAAACCAAACAAGAAAGGTAAATCATTCATTTATTTATCTCAATAAAAATAAATACGTTAAAGATGAGTCCTCTGAGAGAGGAAATTAAAAAAATCCCTGACGGCTCGGCCTACAGGAAAAGGTAGATTTCGAAGACGCAGACCGTGGGGCACCTGTTTGTTGGGAATTGCGGAAGAAATGAGTTTTTACCATGATGCGGTAGTTGGAACCGCCAATTTTGAAACCTAACTAGTTTGTCGGCGGAGCCGGGCAGGGATTAAATTTTTTTTTTTTTTTTTGCTATAAGGATTGGTCCTATAAAAAACTTGTCAATACAAAAGTTTTTGATTCTATTAAGAGGATTTATGATAAATTTAAGCGGATTTGATATTTTGTGAATTGACGAAGTTAGGAATTTCTTTCTTCTAAAACCCTATTTACTTCCCCCCCCCCTTTGGGGCGTTTTTTAACTATATCAAAAATCTGTCATAAATAAATGTTCGTCCCTTTTCCAAGAAGTAATAATAACTTTAAATGGATTCGATACGTATCATAATTAAGAAATTATGGGTTCTTTTCTGTTTTCACAAAAAGCCTCCTTATCCCCCCCTCCCTTGGTTCGATTTTGCCCATTAACGAACTTGACCGAGATCTTATACCCCTTGATTTTATGTATCAGTTTGGAAGAAATTTGTGCAGAATTATTGGAGTTATCGTGTCTATAAAAAAAGTGACATAGATAGATAAAGTTTTGAACTGGGGGTGGTTTTGGGTTCTGTTCTGGGAGTCATAATCGGCGTAGATCTGCAAAAATATTTCAAAAATTCCAAATTAGGGGAGAATGTAATAGGTAGTATTTCTTACGAAATCTACCTAGAACAATATTCCGTGAACAGACACAAATAACTTCCGAATATATTTATATGTATTGTTGAAGATTTAATATATACATATATATATATATAATATTTATTGTCGAATAAATATTACGCATAAATATATTGTAGAATTCACAAATCTTCTTATTTTCTATTTTAAGTCTGTTAAAAATTAAGAGTAACCATATCTAGGGAATCCATCCCTATTGCTTTTGCCGGTTCATTTATTTCATGCTTTATTTCTTTCATAATTCAAAGAATGGATCAGCAGTAATAAATAAATAAAAGAAATTATTAAACTTTTATTTGGAATAAAAAAAAAAAAAGATATATTATTTTAATAATTTATCTCAGTTTTCAATCTTTAACATCGTTTTATTTATATTTAATTTCATTATACAGTTATTTTTTATTTTTAATACAAAGTAACAAATAGGACAAAAAAAAGTAAAAAAATAAATAAAAATAAAAATAAATAAATAATAGTTTTTAAGGCTATTATCAAATACAAAAGTGCTACTTTCTGACACATTTCTGAATTCATTCCTTTTTCAGAAACTCATGAAATTGCCAGGTGTTCTTATTCAGAGACTATGTCATCGAAATAAGTTTATTATTTTTTGGTAGAGGCAGAAGATCTTTAAGAAAATACAGTCAAAGTCGGCGTTTTGAACCGAATTTCCAACGCAGCATCGGGAGAATGGCGAAAAAACGTGTCATCACGTGACACGAATTGCTTATAACTCGATAAGTAATTCATTTATCAAAAAATGGAAAACTCATTTCGATTCCAAATCGCTTCAATAGTCCGATCTGCCAATTTTATGCTTTTGCGTTTAAAAATGATTCATAAAATGTGTCAGAAAGTTTCGCGTTGTTGAGAAAGTCATTTGGGAACCACCTTAAGAAATTAGTTTTTAAGCAATTTATATACATGTAGAGATAAAATACAAAACCTCTTCCCAAAAATATAACTATACTCACCAATTACAAAATATCTGACAAAAAAAAAAAAAAAAACTTCTCCTTTGAATTTTTTTTTTTTTTTTTTAACCATTTCTAAGGCAGAGAGAAATATACTTCCCACTTAATTATAATCCCCAAATAGTTAATTTGGACCATAAATTTTGAATAAAATTTTGCTTTTTTAATGTACGTGACGAAAACAATTCAGTTACTTTCAAGTCAAATTATTCTTAAAATCTGGTACACTTCAATCCTTTAACATTCTAGTAACAGGATGAATGTTCCTTACACATGTAGTTTTCCATCTGAGTGGGAAAGTGTGCATGTTAGGATTCAAACCAGATGCCTTGGGCGTAAGCTACAAATGCTCTGTCAACTGAGTTATCCTGGACAAATCTGGCGAACACAATTCACCCAGATAACCTTGTTAATTATGACATCTGGTCTGATATCTGAATCAGCTCAACAGAGTAAATTACATGTAATGGAACTCCAAGAAATGTTGGATAAGTAGGTTACAATATATATTAATTTTAACACAATTATTATAATTGGTAATTAAATGACACATGTAATTTAGCAATTATAATAATTGTGACTAAATTAATATGTAGTGTAATTTTCTTAACAAAAGTTTAAAAGAGCGAAAATGAAAATAAAAAAATAAAAACAAAATTCGACAACTTTCCTTTCTTGGCCTTATTATAAAAATGATAAAATTAATAGGTTATTATAAACTATTGTACTTAGCTGTTAGCGGAACGATGGAATCTATTTACCAAAAGGTGCTGTTTTCCCATTTTTAAAACATACACGAATAATTAGTACAATGGCCCCTCGTTATGTTCTAGAACTCTGGAAGACAAGATTGAAACGCAAAATACACTAAGGAAGTAAACCTTTTGAAAAGTTGGTATAATCTTCAAATAAATGGTTTATATTTGTCTCCAAAATGTCATTTTACACTCAATTATGTTTTATACTTTATATTTCATACCAACTATACACTTTATGGCGAAATGTCTCCCGGTTTTACTTTAGTATTTTTCTGAAATCAACATTTTTTTTTCCTATCAAAAATCAGCGATTAATAATCTTGTATAGCATTGTATGCTGGCTAATGTGAACATTAGCAATAGATTGGATGGTTTTCCCAGAGAAACTGAAAAAATTCTAAATGGTTTTTAGGGAAATTACAGACTTTTCACCGAGGTTTCCTTGATATTTTAACATCAAAACAATTTCCTTGCTTTCCTGGTTAACCTGGAGAGTACGATCCCCATTACATGTATGTAAAAATATTCTTAAAAAGAACTACAATAAACACAACTTTGTAACAGAATTATAGATAAACTTAGTCGAATAATGTGTTACATAGTACTTTCCCTTTTTTCGGGAGACAAAGAAAAGAGCGAATAGAAACGCTTTTATACAGTGTGCCCGTTAAAGTCTGTTGTCACCCCAATAATTTCTGAACGGCAAGAGCTATATTCATAAAAGTGGGGTCTGGGTATTGTAAAGTTGTCATACGCTACGCAAGCAAACCACATACAGCGTCACCTAGCGGCTAAATTTGGAGTTAGCGATTTTATTTCTAAAAAGGCACGAGATACGGGTAAAAAGTCAATTACAAAGTTGTTCAGCGTTATCGATTTATTACAAAACACATCTTGCTCTCAAAAATGATACAAATGAAAAGCACAAAACGCTCATGTGTTTGATCGCGTTGCATAAAACTGCACTTATCGGAAATGAGACTCATCTATTTGTGATACTCAAAATGGTGTCCTTCAGCAGAAATGCACATCTGGACACGGGATTACTATTCCCGCTGCACATTGTACAACAGGGCAGGTGACACGCTGGCACAAGCATCTGTAATATGGTTTCGAAGTTCCTGCAATGTAGGTGGAGGGGTTGCATACTTTCGTTGTTTCATGTATCCCCACCATTTATACAAAATGGAAAAAAAAATACTTTTTAACGGTATGTGATATTAAGATTTATTTATGTAAAGATGAATACTCTATATCTACTGACAATTGAAACTCTGGAGTGTGACCTTTTCTCTTTTCTTTCGCATTATGTCGCTTTACAATTTTGGTAGTAATTTTGGAACCAAATAAATATGTATTTTACGCCTTCTACTTATAACATTACTTTACGGAAGGTGTCTTCTCTTACTAAATAGATGATGCTGAACAACTTTGTAATTGACTTTTTTCCCGTATTTCTTACAGTTTTTTAAAAATTAGAACACTAACTCCAAATTTAGACGCCAGATGGCACTGTAAGCGCTTCCCTTGCGTAGCGCAGGGCAACTTTACTATACCTAGACCCCACTTTTATGACTATAGCTATTGTCGTTCAGAAATTATTGGGATGCTAACCGACTTTAGCGGGCACAGTGTATATAAGCTGGTACGTCCGTAATTTTCATTCTTACCAGACCGGTTCCCGTATTGTGTTTCAATTAGTGTTTAATTGATTGCTTTTTAACTTAAACTCTTTCGGGACTAACGGGACTTAAAAGTACTACTCTTTTCTTTTGTCTTAACTATTATTTTTGTTGTTATCTGTATGTAGTAATGATAGTATATGTCTATGCATACTTCTTTATCACTTGTATTATGTTTTAGCATTTAGTAATAAAAAAAAAAAGAAAAAATGTTTGCTTAAAGCATTTTGGAGCGTTGGCGATTTTTTTTATTTTAAAGAAACTTTTAATCCTTTAAATTTAAAATAGATGCTACTTATATATAAAACACTGGAAGTATTTAATACACCAGAAAGTTGTTAGGTCTATTTAATATTCTTGTATTTTAACATTATCCAAATGTCTTCAAAAAATCCTACTTAGCCTATTGTTATATTAATAGAATAAAAAATAACTATGTTTGTTAAATTTCATTAATTTACATATTCGTTAAATTTCTGCCAATCTTAACATTTGTGATTTGAATTGTTACTTTTAATTTTTTTTAATCCTAAAAGAAATCCCCCCCCCCCAATAATAATAATAATAACAAGTTGGAAATTGTACGTCAAACGTGACAAATGAGGTGCGTTCGTACTATAGCTAGTTATAAATATATATTCAGATCTTGATGATTTTTAATTCTGTGAAATGAATTATATCGTCTGCAGATTAATTTCTGTAATAAAATAAGTATCTCGGTCGCTTGACGATTAAAGCTCCTATAACAAGAAAGCACCGATTTTTTAAAAAAAATTCAAATTTATTAATAAATATTTTTATTAATATCTCCTAAAGTTTTGATTCGATTTTTACAAAATTTAAAATGTCTCGACAAAATTCTGCACAGATAATATATCTTAAATTTCAAACTATTCGGTTGGGTAGTTTTTGCGTTGTTATATGCGGACGGACGGACAGACAGACGGGCGGACCAAGCGACGACAATAGGCGCTACGTATTTATATAATTACGAACGCACCTAATAATAATAATCGGCCGTGAAAGTGTTAAAAGGCTCAATTAATGGATAATTGTTCTGCTGTTAATTTAAGAAATCATTCAAGAAAGGGTCATTGCATGCTTCAATTTCCATTTTTTATAATCCTGAAAAAAAAAAAAAAAGGTAAAAATTAAATATGAATTGTAGATTTTAGTTTTGCTTGGATTTTTCTTCTGTCAACTGTGGCGCAAACACAGATTTAAAAAGTACTGCTCTGCTCCGTCTACTACGTCTTTGAAGAAACGATGCTATTTTTGGATTATGTTCTTCTTCATGTAATGTTCTTCTTCATCTAGATTTGCTTAAAGATAATTAATTTTTTAATACTTTATCATAAGGCTATAATATTAAAAAGAATAATAAATGAATATTTTTAAAGATCTTTATAATTAAATAGTATCAACAAAAGAAATATACCTGTACTGTAACTTTCCGGTTTAATAAAGCTTAACATAAAAAAAGGAGCTATCTTCGAAGATTTTTCTGAGGAAGAATATTTTTAAAATAATCTTTGAAATCAGTTTTAGTGTTTATGTTTAAACGGATAAAAATGAGAATTATGCTGTAAATTCTCATCCCCTTGTTTACCGTGTCTTTTTACTTACCCATCATACGTAGTATAGGGTAAGTCTTGTAATCGTTTTGAAAATCGAAAATTTTTTTTTTGACGGATTTACACGTTTCAGACACTGGAGATTCCGAAAAACATATTTTTAGAAAAAAAATTTTGCCGTCCGTCTGTGTGTCTGTAAACGCTCTATCTCCCGAAAAAATTGAGATAGAGACTTGCAATTTGGTATGTACTTAGTATGTAATAATGGGAAGAAGCCTATTTCATTTCAATAACCTCGATTAACCGGAACAATTTTTTTCGGACTCTCGAAATATTCGTTCTGATGAAAGGTATATAAAAATTTTCGAAATTGTTTATTTTAAGAAATGAATATAAAAGACAATAAAAACACATAAATTTTGAATAAATCATGAAGTCGATCGGATAATTAGTTGCCGAGATATTTGGAATCCTATTTTCCACACTCTTCGATTTTTCATGACCCTGTATTTCATCCAAATTTCACTTCAAAGATATATTTTAATTGGAAATTTGACGCTTAATCAGATGCAATAAACCGCTAGTTAATAGGATTATTATTTTTGGAGTTATAAGGAAAAACCTCTTTCAAGCAATTCAGTAATCGAGCCTTTAAAGTTTGTGACGTCATCAAGCCACGATTTTATTTGAATTGCAATGCATTTTATAAGTAGTTTACACATTTTTATTTTGATATTTTACATTATGCATATCCATGATGGGTAAGTATTACGGTGGCCCCCAACGACTAGTTTATTTTAAAGTAATTCAATTGATAAATATTACTGTACATTTCAACATGTCAATAGCAAATAAGAAATTTTTGCCCCGCCCCATTTTTAATTTTTTTAATGACTAAAATATTAAAATTAAAAACGTATCGCCAATTAAATATACAATTAACTCATTTAAAACATGTAGTATTATTTTCCAATCATGAATGTCAATCTTTCTGACGGAATCATTTTTATATCTAAAACCAAGAAACATCTAGACATTATTATGTAAGAAATTTGCAATCGAATACAGTTTTTCTATTGTCAAAACTGCATTACATCTTGAGTATTTCCAATGATTAGCTTTCCCTGTCTGCCAAAGGCAAATGTCGAAAACTCGGTTCAAAACAACCTGTTGGTTGCCATTATTTTTTGCCAATTTTAAGATAGTTTAAAGTTAAAGAATTATGCAATCGAATACGAAAAAATTTTAATAATCTGCTTTAGACACGTTACTTACTTTTATTTATCGCAAAAAAAGCAAAACTTAGCTAAATCCTGCTCCAATTGCATTTCTGTAGTTATATAATTTGAGCAAGGAGACGTTATCAATGCAGCTAAACAAGATAAGGGAAGAGTTCCGTATCCTGTGCTGCTTGGCGAACTTGGCGAAATTTTTTTCGCCAAAATGCCGTTTTGGCGACATGAAATTTTTTCCAAGACAGCAGAAAAACATCATTTTTAAATATTTATGTTATTTATAAATCAATGATTTTGCACCATTTTTAAAAACAGAAAATGATGTAAAAACATGGATTTATAAATAACATAAAGATTTAACGAAGTTTTTCCGCCATCTTAAAAAAAATGTATCTGGGTAAGCCTCTTGCTTTGCCGTTTATACTTATCGGCAGAAAAACATCATTTTTAAATATTTGTTATTTATAAATCAATGATTTTGCACCATTTTTAAAAACAGAAAATGATGTAAAAACATGGACTTATAAATAACATAAAGATTTAATGAAGTTTTTCCGCCATCTTAAAAAAATTGTTACGATGCAATTATGCAATTACACTAATTTTAGCAGCATTCTAAATAAACTAATGAGTAAAAAACAAAACAAATATGCTTTTTTTGAAATAAATAAATATTTGTTATTGTCAGGGGGGCTCTGCCCCCCTGACCCCCCCCCCCCGTTCCTAAATAATTTTGGACATTGAAAAAAAGAAAAAACTTAATAGAAACTTTTAATGCAGCTAAAATCTCGCTTACAACTGCCAGAAAAAAAATTATTAAATATTAAGTAAAAGGATAAATATAAATAAATAACAATAAATGAGACGGCGATTCAGAGAAAATGTAAAATTTGTAATGGTATTATTTGCCGAAATCTGTATAGACAATGCGGCAAAACGTGCAACATAAGGCCATTTTTTAAAAATATCTACCCTAAAAAACAACCCCTCTTTAATAAAGGGTGCATTTTAAACAGCTAATCCTAAAAATCAGGAAAAATCCTAAGAAAAAAAAAAAAAAAAGCCGTGCGTATCTGTACGTACATAAGGCCAAATATCACTTTTCATTTGCTATATAACCTAACAATACTTTTAATAAAGGAAGCATTATAAATAGCTAATGCAAAAATCCTAATAAAATACAAAAAAAAAAGTGAAAAAAAAAAAAAAAAAAAAAAAAAAAAGAAAAAAAGTAAACGGCAAGAGGCTTACCCAGTTACCTTACCTTACCAGCAGCACAGACACTAATGCGATCTAACAGATTTTCAAAATTTAGCTGAGTAACTACTACTCACGTGGTACTAATTAACAAATAAGCTTCAAGATCTCCCTTATAACGCGATTTCCGAACTAAAGCAACCCCAGGGTCCGTTAAGCCGTCGAAAGTTAAGGAGAAAACGTAAATAAGAACGAAACATCTATCGCCCAGTAAACCGCGCCAAATTTGGCGACAAAATCTCCAGCACAGGATATGGGACTCTTCGCCAAGATAAAATTAGTGAGATTTGAATTTTAAAAGTCCGATTTCAATTTTTTTAAAAATGATTTCTCTTATTTTTTTTTTTAATACCCAAATAATAAACAAAACATAATACAAAAATGATATCTTCAATGTTACGCTAATGTATTTTAATTTGAAATTGATAGATGGAGCCACCATTTCAATTGCCTCTCTAACTTTCCCCACCTGCTAAAAAATGGAATGATCCCTCCTCGTAGGGAGGGAGTTTGTCATTGAAGAGCTAGTATTTTTTACTGAAGGGAGCGGATATTGGATTTATTTCAAAGACATACGAGGAGCATCAGCCCGACGAGGGGCGCTCACTCGTTGTTTTAAACTTTATCATCGCAATATGGCACGTTAATAAAGAAAACCACATACTTTTATATATATAAATAAATCATCATAAAATTGTGGTTTGAAATGTTTAATAAAAGAGAAGTGTTTTTACGATGCAGCAATAATACCATCTATACAGGGTGATTCATAAAAGATGGGCAGAACTTTAAGGGGTTATAGTACACTTAAAGACAAATAATATTAAATAGGAGACTAAGGGTCCCAGACGTATTCCCAAGGAGATAGGGGGCATTAAAGTTTAGGGTCCGAAATTTCAAATGATTATAAAACATGGAAAAATTGGTCGATTCGTTTGCGGTTTTTGCAAAAAATTTTCTTTATGCCAGTATTTTCTTGAAATAAAATTTTAAAGTTCAATTTCAAAAAATGCCGATAGGGGGCGCTTTAGACTTTGGAGTAACAAGCAACTATTTTTTAACGTTATTTTTTGTATTCCTTTAAATGATTTCGAAAGCTTAGACTTAAACTTAAATTTTGATCTAAAAATCTGAGTCCTAACGAGTAGTTAAGTAGCGTAAACTGAAATTTGAAATTTGAAACCCTTCTCCCCCCAGAACAAAAATCAGTTATTCCCGATCTTTGTGTCGTAGATTAGGCTCTAACTACTGCCGCGTTTTGCTAAAATTATTCTTTATGTCAGTATTTTCTTGAAAATAAATTTTAAAGAAAATTTTCAAAAAATTCCGATAGAGGGCGCTTTAGACTTTGGAGTAACGAACAACTATTTTATACCGTTATTTTTTGTGTCTCATTAAATGCTTTCTAAAGCTTAGACTTAAATTTTCAGCCCAAAATCTGAATCGTTAGACGTGGTTAAGTTTCTGGGGAGAGGGGTTTGAAATTTCTACTCCTGAGCACAGTTCAGTTTACCATGTCCACACATTGTGTGCTGTGATACGAGGTAAAAAGACACAAATTAGGATTATGTTACCAAAGCATATTTATTAACATGTAATCACAATAAATGTTCAAAATTGTGACCACCAGAGGTTATGCACGCAGAACAACGGCGACGAATGGAACGGCGAACATTCGCGAAAACATCAGGCTTTTCGAGCACTTCCCCTACAGCGGCGGAAAGTCTGGCGACCAGTTCTTCGGGGGATTCAATGGGTGTCTCATACATAAGAGCCTTCAATCGTCCCCAAAAAAAGAAATCGAGGGGTGAAAGATCTGGCGAGCGAGCAGGCCAAGCAACAGGACCACCTCGACCAATCCATCTGTTCGGAAATGTGATGTCCAGATAGTTGCGGACGTCTCGTACGTAATGGGCTGGCGCTCCATCGTGCTGGAACCACATGACCCGCCGGATGCGTGGAGGAACAACGTTTAACAGGTCTGGCAGCACATGTTGCAGAAATGTGAGGTATGTTTTACCGTTGAGGCGTTCAGGAAGAAGGTACGGTCCGATTAGGTGGTCTCCGAGGATTCCTGCCCAAACATTGATGGAAAAGCGTCTCTGATGAGCATGTGGATACGTAGCATGTGGATTGACATCCGCCCATACATGTGCATTGTGTGTGTTAAATGTACCTTCACGTGTGAAGGTACATTCATCGGTGAAAAGCACAGTTCGTCCAAAATGTGGATTTAGCGCGTTCTGCTGCAGAAACCAGCGGGCGAATTCAATACGATTTGGATAATCCCCTGGAGACAGTTTCTGGACTCGTTGCACATGAAACGGGAGCAAATGTTCATCCTTCAGTACCCTCCAAGTCGTGGACTGTGAGGTATCCACCTGGCTAGCCACTGTTCGTGTACTTGTACTTGGCTGCGCCGCTACTACATCCAGAATGGCTTCTGCAACAACTACTGATTCGTCCTTTTTTGCACGACCTGCATTCGACCGGGAAGCGAAAAATGATCCCGTCTCACACAACTGTCTGTGCAAGCGCTCGAAAGTTTTGCGGTTAGGCAACCGCCTGTTAGGAAATCGCTCTCCGTACATTCGTTGTGCCTCTGCACCATTTCCATCTGCCGCTCCGTAAATTAAATGCATCTCAGCCTTTTCCTTATTCGTGAAGGGCACCATCTTCCGATTCATTACTACAGCGACTTACACTTGACTCACCGTTCAGTGGTTTTTATGCCTGAATCGTGTCGAAATTTTGCATACGTGTTCTTCTTCTTCCCCATTTGACATTTGCATACTTTCTGTTTCCTTCTTCACCCGGTGACTAGCGTCAGGAATGGAGCTTTAACGTTTGCATGAGCGACGTTTCCAACTGTGCCAGTGCCTTTATGAGTGAATTCCGACTATGCAGTCCTTGACGAAAGTTGTATTTTTGCCTCGTATCACAGCACAGAATCGTTGGGCATGGTTAAGTAGTGCAAACTGAACTATGTTCAGAAGTTGAAATTTGAACCCCCTCCCCTCGCTACTGAACCACGCTCAGCGATTCAGATTTTGAGCTGAAAATTTAAGTTTAAGTCTAAGCTTTAGAAAGCATTTAATGAGACACAAAAAATAACGGTATAAAATAGTTGTTCGTTACTCCAAAGTCTAAAGCGCCCTCTATCGGAATTTTTTGAAAATTTTCTTTAAAATTTATTTTTAAGAAAATATTGACATAAAGAATAATTTTAGCAAAACGCGGCAGTAGTTAGAGCCTAATCTACGACACAAAGATCGGGAATAACTGATTTTTGTTCTGGGGGGAGAAGGGTTTCAAATTTCAAATTTCAGTTTACGCTACTTAACTACTCGTTAGGACTAAGATTTTTAGATCAAAATTTAAGTTTAAGTCTAAGCTTTCGAAATCATTTAAAGAAATACAAAAAATAACGTTAAAAAATAGTTGTTTGTTACTCCAAAGTCTAAAGCGCCCCCTATCGGCATTTTTTGAAATTGAACTTTAAAATTTTATTTCAAGAAAATACTGGCATAAAGAAAATTTTTTGCAAAAACCGCAAACGAATCGACCAATTTTTCCATGTTTTATAATCATTTGAAATTTCGGACCCTAAACTTTAATGCCCCCTATCTCCTTGGGAATACGTCTGGGACCCTTAGTCTCCTATTTAATATTATTTGTCTTTAAGTGTACTATAACCCCTTAAAGTTCTGCCCATCTTTTATGAATCACCCTGTATATTCACTATGGGGCCCTGAAGTTCATTTCATGCAGCTACACAAATGAATATAGACTTTTGAATTTTATACAGTAGAGAAACAGATTTTTTAAAACTTACTTCAGAAAATGCTCGAAGTTTAGCATCTTTTGCTAACAAGTTTTTGATCCATTTTAAATTAGTTTGGGATGACCTTTAGGCTAATGAAAATAAATTGAAGTCTGACAAAAGTAAATTTTAAAAGTGATCTGCTAACCGCTGTTGTCTAGGAACCTGCAAAAACTGACAAATTCTAGATTGTGAATATCCACAACAAAAATTTAATAGTCGAGAAACATTATGTAAATTTAAGTTTTCTAAAAATATGTACGTATATCTATGGTACTTACACTATACAACAATTTTTCAATAGAATTTTTCGCTTTATTTACCTGCAAAAGAATATTTAAAATTCTGAGAATAAACGAGGCGATTGTGAATTTTGAAATTTAAGTATTAAATAGAAAGGAGTGTATGCACCTTGCATATTAAAAACAGCTTATATTTACATTTAATAAGATTATGACTAATTGATTTTAGTATTTCGCTGTACCACTGATTAAAATTAATAATTAAGTATTGATAATTATTATATATATATTAATGTAGCATTACCAAATATAAATGCGAAAATATAAGTGCTGTTCCCACCAGATTTGGTTGTTATAGAAATTTTAGTGTATACTACTGATAATAATTAAAGATAAAAATGTAAGTAATAGAGCTTTACATTGTCACAGTTAATGTTTTAATTTGCGGAGGGTTATTTTCTCTGGAAATATAAATACTGTTATTGGTATGCATTTTGTGTTATATTTTCAAAAATCTCTTCGTTACGAAGTATCACTCTAATAGAGACACGAACTATTCAAGAAATCTGAATTTTTTTTTTAATGTATTAGTAACACTTTCTACTTTCCCTAATATATTAAATTTAACCATATACATGGAAATATATACATATACATAATTTCATAAAATTTCATCCTTTTTAGGATAAAAATTGGATCATGTTTCATCTGTTATTCTTTCTAATTAGTAAATTATTTTATTAGGATATGTTATTGGCTGTTAAAAAAGCAGTTCTGATGAAGATATTTTTATGTTCAGAATAAGCTATAATAATTTTTTGTCTCAAGATTTTACTTGCAATAAACTTTTCATTGGCTAAAAGTTATTCATAATGAAAGTTTTAATATTTAAACTTTTAATTGAATTTTATTTCAAGGCACTTTTTATTGATTTTGTTTTTGTCTTCAAAATGCTAGATTTTCTAAGTATCTGATTCTAAAATGATAATTTTAAAACAATTTTTGGATAAAAATTTTTCAGAGTTAAAAAAAAAATGACATTAATGTAATATTTACTTAAGACATTGACGTAAGATAAAACCGGAACTACCTACTCTAAACATACTAACGTGTCAAAAATAAAACCTGTTACATGTGAGTGATGATTATTAAATGATGATATTAAAATTATTTATGCATACAAATACTTCTCATACCAGGATGGAAGCGGGTATTTTAGACACGCCTCTTTTTGACAGGAAAAAGGAAAAGGTTTAAAATGCTACAAATTGCCCTTTGATTTTTGGAAAAATTAATCTTTACAAAATATCATGGGAAAAATATGTTTCATTAACATATTCATAAAGTAAATTAATAATTCAGTTGTTTTGACTATCAAAAAATAAACTCATTCTTTATCCCTCCCCATCCCCACCTAATTTTTCAACAGTTATCCAGTTGAGGCATATCAAAGGAGTTTCTGCACGTGACCTGAGAAATTTATCTGCTGACGGCATTGAGCTCACATATAACGGGAGATCTCATCGAACATGGAACCTACTGGAATTAGCATTAGAAGCTAGTTTCGTTTTCTTTTCTAAAGAGAATTATGGGATAGGATTTTAGTAAACACAGAGCGTTTGGCGAAATTTTCGCGTTGCTTTTCAGCCACGCCTGGATTTTTAAACCTTTTAAGCTTGGCAGGTGTCTTTTATTTCATGGAAATAGCCACGGAGGAAGATACCTAGGATAGACAGGTATCTTGCTCCGTGGAAATAGCTATCTAATTGGTAGTTTTTTCCCTCCTCTTAATAACTTTAAAAATGTCGATTTTCCAGACATTTGTCTAATTGATGCCTTGCTTATATTTGTACTTTTGTACTGGGGACGTGTGTGTGGATCAGTATAAAATAGGCGTTTGTACTCGAATACTTTTGCATTTTTGGGGATGCGGGAGAATTTTTTTGACAATCTTCTATAAAATGATATTTTCCCAATTCCTTTTCGGTTTCCCAAAATCGATAATTCAAATAATTTTCAACAGTAAAAATACTTTATTTCAGAATTTAAATGTGATTTTTAAAAAATTTGATTCACATCTGCCTTATTCCTTTGATTTTCCTTAATTTTTATTTAAAAAAAATAATAATGATAAATGAATTTCATGCAACACGAAATATTGTTGAGAATTTAATTAGGAATTTTTCGTTACTTCCATAGAATTTTCTTTAAAATATTTAGTTGATTTCAAAGATGGAAAATATTTGATAACTAATTCAAATAGAAAACAATAATTTATTGCTGAAACAATATTTTAATATGATTAATGTTCTATGAAAAGATCTACTAAAAAAATCTTCATTTTTTTAAAAATAGATTGATTATATTTGCATATTTAAGGGGGGTCTTGCACTTTTAAGGCTGTTCTTAAATCTAAAAGAGCTACTTTCTGATATATTTTTGAAATATTTTTTTGTTGGAAAATGCATGAAATTTCCAGAAACTATGCAATCGAAATATGTTTTCTATTTTTAGATAAAGGCAGAAGAACTTTCAGAACAGCCAGCCTTTTAAAGCGAATTCCCGACGCGGCAACACGAGAAAGGGGAAAAACTCGTCGTCTCATGGCGAGAATCGCTTATAACTCGGTTAGGAATTTATCAAAAAAGGGAAAAGACTATTCGATTCCAAATCGCTTCAATAGTCAGGACTGCCAATTTTTTGCTTTTACGATTTAAATGAGTCAGAAAGTGTGACAGAAAATTTTGTGTTGTTGAGCAGGTAATTTGAGAACAACCTTAAGTAGCCAAAGAAACGGATTTATTATTATTATTATTATTTATGTATATTAAGGTTGTTCTCAAATTGGAACTGGGTATTTATAGACACATTCCTGAATTTATTTTAATTTGTAAACACATAAAAATGGCAGGTGCTTTTATTAAAAAACTATGAAATGGGATAGTGTTTTTTTTATATTTCAATAAAGGCAAAAGGACTTTTTTTAAACAATGTATGCACAATTTTTAATACTAATAATAATAATAAATAATATATCTAAATCTATACAATATACTGTTATACAAATTACTCTTCAAAATTCTGAAACATTCATAAAATTAAAATATTCAGTAAGAAACTTGATGTTTTGAGCCGATAAAATAACTATAAAAGTAAGTTAGTTGTTTAAAAAAGGACCAAAAATGGTTAAATATTTGTGGGAGAGTTAAAAAAAATAATACGCCAGAACATATGAATGAAGAATATGCTGAACAAATATAAGAATAACAGTACTAATAAATCTTTCTGTATTCAATATGGGTAGAGTCATAACATGTAGTTACCGCAGCCATAGATTTCAACGCTGCTTATTTGAAGCGAGTGAAAAGATAACCAAGAATTCCTAAGATGGGCTAAATTTCTTATGTGAATATAGAAAAATGACACTTGTTTGAAACAATTGAAAACAATATAAGCACTGTTATACATCTTTTAAGATAACAATTGGATCATATTGCATCTGTTATAGTTTCAAATTTTAAAATAATTATATTAGGATATGACTTCGCTGTGTCTGTCCGTCTGCCGTTTGTCCGTGCTCTAACTCGCATAAATATGCTCGGATTGCCCTGAAATTTTTGTATGCTACTGTCGTCTACTACACCATGTTTCCTTTTACAAATGAAGGGTTTAGTTTTTTTTAAATTACACTTATAGTTTTTTTTTTACAGTGACAATCAAAAGTATTGCGTTACATTACAGTCAATGGGAAATAATCGTTCCAAGTGCATTTTGAAGATGCTACGCCATTTCATGCATGATGAAATTGGTACATATTTTTGAAGCACATTAACAACATACAATATGGGGTGCAAAATATTTATTATTCATTTACAGGATCAAACGAAAGAATTCTGTTACACATTGTTCTACGGGAATAATCGTTTGAAGTGTGTTATAGTGATGTTTTACTATTTCAAACATAATGAAATTTATATGCATTACTGAGGTGCACTATAAATTGTTTACTTAAAACTTCGGTATTTATTGCGGTTATCGGTCATTTACAGGGACACACAAAATAATTCGGTTACAATCTTAGTGCGATAATTGCAGTCTAAGTGTGATAAGTGCGTTTTCAACTTTTGTTTGCGTTTTTAAGTTTTACTAATTTTTTCTATAGTATGTGGTGACTATATTTAACAGACTTATAGAAGTTTGTGGAAGGTAAATAAATTATCTAAGTGTGTCTAAGTACGGTAAGTGCGTTTTTAAGATAACTAAATTTTTGTACAGTAAGTAGGGTGTATAAATTCTGTTGATCATATATAGGGTTACATAAAGGAAGTCTAAGTATTACAGACTGTGGGAGTTTAAGGTTTGTTTGGGAGTTTAAGGTTTGTTAAGGTTTGTGTTCCTAAACTGTTTGCTACATATCTTCTTTCAACGTATTAAACGGTCAAGTTTTGTTACAGTATTCTGCACGCGTTGGAAATTGCTTCATAATCTATGCTTGACGCATGATATTTCGTTCTTGTTTATTTTTAAAAAGGAATCCTTAGTGAGTTTCGCTCTTAGTTAAAAGAACAAAGACTTTGAATTGAGTGCACCCACTTTATGAATTTTGAATTTGAGCATGAACTTTATTTCAGTTTGAATAAATTCCTTTCTTTCTTTCTTTCTTTTTCTATCTTTCTGTTTTTCTTTTTCATTCATTTTTTTTTTTTTTTTTTTTTTTTTTGTAAGTTTGCACAATATTGTATAGAATATTTTCCTTTCAATTTATGAAAAACAATTTGTAATTGTTTTAATTTAAAAAGTACATATAATATAACGAGGCATAATTTGACATAGGTAGAATAGACTTAATATGAGTATACCATTGTTTATTCTAGAACTATAAACTTATATTGATACACTGTGAGTTGCATTTTGAAGGAAATCTCTTCGCCAACAATTATCATGCCATACAAGAACTACAGTATTGAATATTCACCGAATATACATTTTATCGTAATTTATTAAAAATTATACATATGTACAGCTAAAATACAATAAGCTCCTCAAAAATATAAATATAATCGGCAGTTATAAAATTTCTAAAATTAAAAATTAAGAACCTCTATTCTGAAAAATATATCTTAATCTTTTTTAAGGCAGCAGGCAGATATCTTCCCACTTAATTCTATTCCCCAAATGGTGAATTTGAAACAGAAATTTTGAATAAAATTTTGCTTTTATAAATGTGTGATGAAATAATGTACGTACTTTTATGTCAGTACTTTTATAAATGTACGTGATGAAAAATATTTTACTTTCTAGTCAAACTATTCTCAAAATCTGGTGACATTCAATCATTTCAACATTCTGGCAACAGAATTAATTTGCCTCACACATGTAATTTTCCAACTGTGTGTAAACGTGTACAGGCCAGGATTCGAACTTATGACGCTGAAACGCTCTTCCAACTGAGCAATCCTGGACAAATCTGGCTGATACAATTCACACAGAGAAGTTTGTTAATTATGATTATGACATCTGGTCTGATATCTGAATCAGCTCAACAGAGTAAATCACAGGAACTGGAACTCCAAGAAATGTTGGATACGTATTTACACTATATATTAATTTTTAATACAATTATTATAATTGGTAATTAAATCACACATGTAATTTACCAATTAAAATAATTGTATTAAAAATAATATATAGTGTAATTTTTTCATACAAAAGTTTAAAAGAGGGTAAAAGAAAAGGGGAAAAAATCTAAATTCGACAATTTTCCTTATATGGCTTTATTATAAAAATTACAAAATGTATATGTTACAATAAACTATTGTACTTATCTGTTGGTGGAACGATGGAGCCTGTTTACAAAAAGCAACTAACTGTTTTCCCATCTTTAATACACTGACGAATAATTAGTAGAATAGCCAGTCGTTAAATTCAAGCATGAAGGGGAAAAAATCGCCACATAAATGAAGGAAGTAAACCTTTTTAAAAATTGATATTATTTTAAAATAAATGGATCAAATGTTAGTTTATACTCGATTATATTTCATATTTTATATTTCATACCAACTATACATTACAATTTATGTTGAAATTTCTCCGGAATATTTTGTAAAATTAATTATTTTTTCATATCAACAGTTTGATAACTAGCGGTGTTTGTTCACTAATGTGAGTATAAGAATAGATTGAATATTTTTTCCGGAGAAACTGAAAAATAAACAAATAAATAAATAAATAATAATAATAATCCAGGTTTTATGGGATATAAAGGGCGTCTGACAGAGATTTTTCTGAGATTTTAAGATTAAATCAATATCACAGATTTCCTGGTCTCCCTGGAGAGTATGATTAACATTCCATTTATGTAAAAATTTTCTTAAGAAAAGTAACAATAAATACAACTTTGTAAAATAATTATAGATGATTTTACTCGTATTGATTACGTTAAATGCATACTCGTTATGTTTGTACATTCTTTTTCTTTTTTTTCGAGAAACAACAACAACAACAACAACAACAACAACAACAACAATAATAATAATAATAATAATAAATAAAATAAAAAGAGAGATATATCTATTACAACTCTTGTTTACGTAGACTGGCACGTGTGCAATTTTAATTTCTGCTAGACCGACTCACGTACCGTAGCGTTTAATTGTTTTGTGTATTTTAACTTTAGCTTTCTCGGAACTAACGGAAATTAAAAACACAGTCAATTTAAATTGATTTTTTTTTTGTATCTTAACAATTATTTTTGTTGTTATCTGCATGTAGTAATGATAGTATATATCTATGCATACGTTATTATCACATGTATTATGTTTTAGCATTTAGTAATAAAACAAAAAATAAAATGTTTGCTTAAAACTCTTTGGGGCATTGGTGATTCTTTTAGTTTAAACGTACGTTTAATTCTTTAACTTTAAAATAGATGTTGCTTTTCACAAACAATAAATTATAATTAAAAAAATATAAAACATTGGAAAGTTGTTACGTCTATTTAATATTGCTTTAATGTAACATTTTCCAAAAGCTTAAAAAATTCTTACTTAGCCTATTGTCATATTAATAGGATGCAAAATACAGTAAAACTCGGATATAACGCTCACCGCTTAAAACGCTTTCCCGCTTTTTACGCTCATTTGTCCCGATCCCTTGACCCATACCCATAAGAACAATGTAAAAATTCCTCGCTTTTAACGCTCCCGCTTTTAACGCTTTCCCGCTTTTAACGCGCTTTTTATTGGTCCTTTGAACCAAGAAATCCTGGATATTACGCTTTGATACTTTGGTTTACATCCGGAGATCTCATTTTCTCGCTCGTACAAAGAGAGAGAGGATACGTGGAATTGGCAGCCAGCCAACGCCCAAAGACTATGTAAAAGAAAAAAAAAAAAAAAAAAATCAGCCGGCGTGGCGGTCTTTTCTTCTTGGTCTCCTTTTAAGCAGGGATCAAAGAACAAAAGAATTTATGCTGTCCATCTCAACAGCACCTGTCTGTCTCTTACTTCACACAAACTGTTTTCACTTTATTAATTTAGACATAGGTAAGTAGTGTCGCTTCCAACTCCGAATTGGGTGCAACATGGAAGCTAAGAGTGTGAAAAGAAAGACGCTGACACTTTCGAAAAAATTAGAAATTCTAAAGAAATATGATAAAAAATCACCTATTCTGAGCCAGAAAGATTTTGCGTTATCTATGAATATCGCACCGTCGTCTCTTCGGACTCTTCTTCAAAACAGAAAAGATATTGAAAAAAATGCTGCGATTGGTGGCTCAAAGAAAAAGAGAGTGAAAACAGGAAAATATGAAGATTTAGAAAAAGTTATGTACGAGTGGTTTCTTAAGTCCAGACACTGTAACATACCTATCAGCGGATCCATAGTTAAAGAAAAAGCTGCAGAAGTAGCCCAAAAGCTAACAATTGAAGATTTTACTCCATCTAATGGGTGGTTAGACCGATTTCGAACCCGCCACGGCATTGTGTATAAGAAGATTTGCGGAGAATCCGCTGCCGTGAACCTAGAAGATGCAGATTTTTGGAAAACGAGCAGTCTTCCAAGGCTTATCAGAAACGATGCCAGTTGTGACGTTTATAACGCCGACGAATTTGGCTTATTTTTTAAAGCGATGCCTGATAAATCCTTAACGTTAAAAGATGAGCAGTGCCATGGAGGGAAGCTCAGTAAAGAACGTGTGACTGTGCTTGCTTGTTCCAATGCCGATGGAAGCGACAAACGTAAGCCTCTGGTGATTGGAAAATCGGCCAAACCTCGCTGTTTCAAGAACATCAAACGACTGCCCTGTGACTATGCACATCAACGTAAGGCTTCGATGACGGGTCCCGAGTTCATTTGATGTCGAGATGCGGAAGCAAAATAGGCATGTCATACTATTCGTAGACAATTGCGCAGCGCATCACCAAGAAATACCAGATATTTCAAACGTCTGTCTGGAATTTTTACCTGCCGTACTTCAGGTACACAGCGTACTACAAGCGTACTTCAACCGATGGATCAAGGGATCATAAAGGTTTTAAAACAACATTATCGCAAACGTTTAGTGAAACGATTTCTACATCAAATGGAAATTAAAATTAGTCGATCTTCTGTAACTCTTCTCGACGTCATGAACTACCTTAGCGCTGCTTGGGATGCAATCGAACCTAAAATAATCCAAAACTGTTTTAAAAAGGCAGGCTTCATAACGGACGCTGACAGTGATATGGATGCGGCTAAAGAGGTGTCGGATCATGTAGACGACGAGGACTGGCAAACTGTTTGCGAGCATCTTGCAGAAAACGCAGACAGCTTTCAGAACTATCTTAACATTGATAAAGACGTTATCACAAGCAATGTTAGGAGCATTGACGACATCATAGGGGACACTATACAGGATGCCGCAGAAGAGGACCCTGATGAAGTTGCTGACGGCGATGTTCAAGAGCGCATCCCAACAATAGCTGAAGTAATGGAAGCTTTTAGCACTATCCGCCTATACACCGCTTCAGTAGATACCGCCGCTTCACATGAAGATATATTAAGACACATAAACAATGCAGAAAACGCTCTTTTATGTGGTCGTTCGTCCACACGTCAGATGAAACTCGAAAAGTTTTTCTCTAAAAGAGAATAAACAGTAAGTGAAAGTTTATAGTCTCATAGTGGTGCTCAAGAATACAAATGTTATTATTTTTTTTGAACAAAATATTATTATTAGTTTTTTTCATAATTTTATTTTACGTTTAATATAAGGATAAAGGTTCCTATTAGAAATGTTAAATATATTTTATACCTTTTGCTTTAATACTAACAATTCTTTTACTTATTCTGATTTGAAATAATAATACACTCTGTAAACACTATACGTATTTATGTAAATTTGTGATATTTTAAATGAAGGAAACGTTTTTGTATCTATGCTGTGGAATTTCTATTTTAAATAATACACAAAAATGATTCCCCGCATTATTTAAAGCAGATAATCTAATATTCTCAATTTTAAAATGCCGAAAATCTTCTCCCGCATTTAACGCTTTCCCGCTTTTAACGCTCTTCTAGCCCGGTCCCATGGAAGAGCGTTATATCCGGGTTTTACTGTAACTACATTCGTTAAATTTCATTAAATCACATATTCGCTAAAATTCCGCAAACCTTAACGATTGTGATTTGGATAGCTACTTTTAATGTTTTAAAACTAAAATTAATTATCGACCAAAACTAAAATAATAATAATAATTGGCCCTGAAAAGGTTCAAAGGATCAATTATGGATAACTGTTTTGCTGTTAATTTAACAAATCATTCAAGAAAGGCTTATTGCATGGTTCAATTTCTTGATAATCTGCGAACAAAAAAAAAAAAAAAAATCAAAATTAAATATTAATTGTAGATTATAGTTTTGCTTATAATTTCTTCTGACGACTGTGGCACAAACCCAAGCTTAAAAAGTACAGCTCCCTACTACGGCTTTGAAGAAAAGATGTTGATTCCGGATTTCCCCCCCCCCCCCTTTATTTAATGTATGCATGGGACACTGGAACATTTGATTATATTGCTTTACGGGAGCCTAGTTTAAACTTTTGAGATAACCTATTATACACAGTTCAAAATATTAACAAATAATTAAATTCATGAGAATTTTGAAAAAAATTAACGAACGAACTAATATGAAAATCAAATTTATTTACAAACTGTAAATTTTATTATTTTTTTTAATTCGTTTTTTTTTTTAACCAAAAGAATGGGCTTCGAAAAAAAATTATCTAAATTTGCCTAAAGATAATTTAATTTTTAATATTTTATCATAAGGGAATAATGCCAAAATGTGATAAATGAACATTTTTAACAATCTTTAAAAGTAAATTGTATGAATAAAAGAAGTGTATTTGTACTGCAACTTTCAGGTTCAATAATATACAACAAAAAAAAAAGAAGCTATCTTCGAGATCTATCTTGCCAGAGGAAGAATATTTAAAAAATTATCTTTGAAATCAGTTGTAGTTTTTATGTTTAAAAGGACATAAATGAGCATTCTTCTGTAAATTATTTCCCTCCTATTTACCGAGTCTTTGTAATTCTAAAGTATTCAATTGATAAATATAATTGTAATTTCTAATATGACCCCAACAAATAAGAAATTTCTGCCCCACCCTTTGTTTATATATATGCTTTTTATGACAAAAATTTTAAAATGAAAAACCTAGCACCAATTAAATATACAATTACACTAATTGAAACCTCTTAATGTCGTTCCAATCGGATTTATTTCAGTTACTTACGAGGAGCATTATTCATTCTTTTCAACTACTCCTTGTAAACCCAATGTGAATCTTTTTGCTACATCAATGGAATCATTTTTATGTCTAAATGCATGAAATATCTAGACATTAAGAGATATGTGATCAAATTGAGCTCATCTTTTCACAAAATTGTATTACATTTTGAGATACATTAGATTGTTTTGGAATGATGAGCTTTCTCTGTCTGCTGCATTTCAAGAAGTCGGTGGAAAAGGATGAGTTTTCTGATAATGGTGGGGTAATAGTAAAATATTTGATTATGTATGACATACGAGGAGCTTTGCCGGGTGGGCGCTCGCTCGTTGTTTTCAGCAGATTTTCTTTTCCTTGCTTATTCATGTAACCGGAACAGTCCGGAACAGTTGATGCCGGTTCAGGGGCTTCCTAGTTGCAGCAACTTAACGCCCAGTCGAGTGTGAGTTGAATGTCATTTCAAAGTGAGCCGTTGGGGGAAGGTAAAAATTGCTTATAGCAATTAAAGATAAAATTAAGATTGCTTATAGCAATTAAAAGTAAAATTTAAGAATATTTATAGCAATTAAAAAGATAAATTTAAAAATGGATGAAGAAGTTTGGAATAAGAGAAGAAGTGATAGAGACTAAGGATAGAGTCGAATAAACATGAAGTAATTGGTTTAGCTGTAGTAAATACTACTGGGAAGGAAAAAGTGTAAAATAGGGTTCGGGACATGTTCCAAGATCAGTACAAAATGCCAGATGGAAAGGCGGGCAAAGCAACATAAAAAAAAGACACTTTTCAGTGGCCATACAGTGTTTTTTTTTTTTTTTTTTTTTTTTAAATAATGGTATAGCTGGGAATGTATGTAAATAGGCTATACAAAGTTTTTTTTTTTTTTTTTTTTTTTTAAGAGTAATAATTCGAGAGAAGATAGCTGAGATTGGTGAGCACTAATGATTACCATCAGTTAAGCATGAGTATTTTGGCCGTTTACGGTGATGTGGCTCGGATGCGTCGTAATCCGGCAGCTCAGCAATTATTTCATTGGGGAGGTCGTAAAGATTGTCATAAATTTTTTTGGAAAGATGGTTGATACGTTTAACAAGAGAGGTAGTGTTGAGGTCTCTGTAGACTGTGCTGTTACGGAGGTAGCGCGAGGCACCCCTGACATTGCGCAGGTGTCTGTTGTGTAGTTGACTGAGATTTTTGATGGAGGATTTACAAGTGAAGGCCCAGACCGGACAAGCGTATGTGATTATGGGTAGAATGCATGAGTTATAGAGTAGAAGTTTATTGTGAATAGCAAGGGTTTTGGTTTTAAGAAGAGGTTTGAGTGCAATGGAAGCGCCGGCGACTTTTCTCCTAATGTTGATGATATGTTTGTTGAATGTAAGTCTGCGGTCAAGTGTCACCCCTAGGTACTTTGCCTCGTGGGTCCATGGAATGGTGGTATTGTTAATTGTGATTCTGTTAGAATAGGTATATTTTTTGGAGAAGTAGACAGCGGCAGTTTTATTTTCGTTAAGTTTAACGTGCCAAAGGTCGCACCAGTTTAGGAAGTCATCAATGTGGGTCTGTAGGTACCTGTATAGTGTATAAGGGTGGTGAGCGTGGGTGTAAATAGTGGTGTCGTCCGCGTAAAGAGCAAGATGAGTGTTTGGTGATCTGGGAATGTCGTTAAAGTAGATGTTAAAAAGCAAGGGACCGATAACGCTCCCTTGGAGGATGCCTACTAAAATATAGAATATAGCGGAGAGAATGTTGTTTATGCGGACGCGGAAAATGCGATCGCTAAGGTAGGAGTATATGAGGTATATAAGTCTGGCGGGAAAGTTAAGCTTAATTAGTTTGTATATAAGGCCCAAGTGCCAGACTTTATCGAATGCCTTAGCGATGTCAAGGAATATGGCAGCAGCTGGGATCTTCGAGTTTAGCTTTTCGCTGAGAAATTCGACAACTAGAAGGAGCTGGTGTGTTGTGGAGTGTTTAGGGCGGAAGCCAAATTGTTCAGGCATGAGAGTGTTGTTTTGTTGGATATGGTGTTGGAGTTGCGACCAAATGACGCGTTCAATAACTTTGCTGAGAGAAGGAAGGAGTGAAATAGGTCTATAGTTAGCAGGGTCAGTTAGGTTAGTACCAGGTTTAGGGATAGGGGAAATGATGGAAATTTTCCAAGGCTTTGGAAAATAGTTAAAGTAGAAGATGGAGTTAGTCAGTTTAGTGATGTAGTTTATGTAGTTAGGAGGCAAGTTTTTGAGTGCTGTGTTAGTGATTTTGTCGTACCCAGGGGCTTTGCGTTTTTTGAGTTTGGTAATGATGTTGTGTATAACAATAGGCTGAATAACAGTAGGTGGTTCATCTGTGGGTTGAGCAAGAAATCTTTGGACAGTGTCGCTGACATGTGTAAGGTGATCTTGGCTAGCGAGGGTGGGGTTTGGTGAAAATTGATTTGAGTATGATGTAGCAAGGAAGTTAGCTTTCTCCTTGTCAGTGTAAGCAGTGTTATTGTTGACTGTAAGAGGCGGGATGGGAGTGTAGTTATTGTTAATTTTACGCTTAATTTGCCAGAGAGAATTATCCTCGCTAGCAATGTTTTGGATGAAATTGGACCAGTTTTTTTGTTTTTCTTTGAAGATGCTGTCTTTAATTTTGTTGTTTAGTCTGTTAATGAGAGGTTTTAATGAAGGGTCTCTTGTGTTTTGGAAGAGACGACGAAGACGATTTCGTTGTTTGATGAGGTTGTAGATGTAAGCCGGTGGAGTGAAAGTGTTGTTATTTTTAAAATATTTGATGGTGGAGTGGTTAAGTGCATTGGTTATGTGTGTGTTAAAGTTATCAACAGCAATGTCAATGTCGTCAGTATTATTAATATCAGGAAAGTTTAAGTTGTTATTGTTGAGAAAATCAGAATATTTACGCCAGTCAATGGCCACAGAAGGAGGTGGGGAAAGAGGATTAATAAGGTCAATCTTAAAGGAGACAGGGAGGTGATCGGAGCTTAAGTCGTTAATTACAGTAGTGGTGATAGGGTAAGGAAGGTTTTTTGTGATTGCAAAGTCAATAATTGAGTTGTGTGATCTGGGTGCAGTACAAATGTGTGTTGGGGAGGCTGGTGCATGTAGGCTAAGGTTTAAGTTTTGAATGAGGTTGTGAAGTGAGGCACCTCTTCTTGTGTTTCCATGACAATTCCAGCGCCTACTTTTGGCATTAAAGTCGCCGGCGAAGAAGCAGTTTGAGTGTTGTGAGATTAAGTGTGTAAGGTCTTGAACTGGAAAGTTTCCAGTCGGGTAAATGTAAATGGAAGCAAGATGAATGTTTATTTGTGGTAGTTGTAAAATTATACTAGTGAAGTCAATATTATTAAAGGTGGGGTTTTGGGTGATGTAGTGTGGTATGTGATTTTTGATGTAAATGGCGGTACCGCCTCATCTAGGGTCAGCTGCGCGTGGAGTGTAGAGTAGTCTGTACCCGGGAATGTTAATTCTGAAAGTGGGGTTGCGGGTTTCTTGGAGAAAGATGATGTCAATGTGGGGGTGATCAATGATAAAAGTTTTAAATTCGTTAAATTTGTTACGGATAGAATTACAATTCCTGGTTAAGATTATAAGTGAGGAGAAGTTAGAGGAACTATTCATGATTGGGTGTGTTAAATTCCGATGCGAGGCTGTCGAACTCGTTCATTATTATAAACATTTTTTCAAGTGGGTTTGTACAATTTTTTGTTTTCTTAGAAATATTTGTAAAACATTGAATAAATTTGTTAAATTTAAGTATTTCCTTCATCTCTTGGAATGTTTTGAAGATTTCAGAGATTTCTGTAGTGTAATTAGTGTTGGGAATGTTGTTGGTAGTGGTGGAATGAGTGTCAGGGGACAGATTCTGGGTATCAGTGGAATGAGTGGGTGGGTCTTCAGGTGTGTCCGGATCTGAGGCCGTGTTAGCTGAAAATGCTGTGTTAGAGTTATTGGTGTTGGGAACATTAGTGTTTCTTTTGGTGTAGTTTAAATTGGCGAGAATTTCTGTCATGAGTTTAACATTATTTGTTGTGTTGGGTTCCCTACTGTTGGTCTTATTGTGTTGATTTTTCCTGAAAGTTTGTGGTGTTTTGGGGCAGCCTCTGTAGGTTGCAGGGTGAGGGCCAGAGCAATTAGCGCATTTAGGTGTTATTTTTCCAGTTTGGGGGCAATCAGGAGTGAGATGGAGTCCAGCGCATTGAACGCATTTAGGAGGTAATTTACAAATTTCTGATGCGTGTCCAAATCCCTGGCAGCGGTGGCATTGTTTAACTATGTTAGTTCCTTTGAATCTCTCAATGGTTACACTTAGATTACAGATTTCAGTAATTTTGTAAATTTCGTCAAAGTTTTCTCTTGGGAGCAGGTTGACAAGGTATATAGGCATTGGGTTGCCAGTTTTCCTACTTTTGAGCATAGCTGCACGGTTTGCTGTGAAGTTGTAATCTTTCAGAGCGTTAATGATGATGTTGGGGTCAGTGTATGGGGGGATGCCTCTGATGCAGACTTTCCGCGGTCGTTTTTCCATTGGACTAAGAGTGGTGTATGCTATAGCGTTTGTGTCAAGGAAGTTTTGAGTCTTACGAAAGTCGTTATCATTTTTACAATGTACTTTAAGAAGCTCACCGTCCAGTTTTATAAGTGGTTTTGCGTCGTTAACATTGTTGATTTCAGAGGCAAGCTTGTGCCAGTGATCTTTGATTTCTATATAAAATGGGTGTATTTTGTTTTTGTTATAAGTTAGGTTCGTGTCTGAGTTTTGGATGTTATTTGGGTCTTGTGAGCTGCCGGGTAGGGCGCAATCCTGAGAGGATTCATGATCCATGGAATTAATTTCGGAAGTGTCCTCACTTAGGACTTGATATTTGTTTTTGACAGGTATGTTAGCATGAATTTCTGGGTTTTTTCTTTTACGGCCATTAGCAGTTGTAAAACCATCATCAGGGCTCACCAATTCAGCAATATTAGGGTTTAAATGATACATTATGTAAGGTAAATCTAGTTGGCTATCGTTTACTACATAGAGTTGAAAAGATTTGAGTCTACTCAATTTAATGGGGTCAAACGGCTCACAGAAAAGAAATGAGATTGAATTCAAAATATTACTCACAAGTGCCGGCTTTTCTGGATTGCTGGAGAAATCCTCAGTTGAGCGGATGCGCTTCAGGTGGGCGTCCGTATAAATCAAAAAGTCCGTCACAATTTTGCGATGCTCCTCGTTGATAGTCGCCGGGAATTCAGACCAGGCCGTAGCAAAATCAGTATAAGTCCTTCCATTCATCAGTCTGCTACAATTGTCGGTGAAGTCGAAGGCCATTATTGCGCAGGAACGAAGCTGTTCTTAAAAGAACACGCTTTGAATACTCCTCCAATCCTCTGACGGGGAGAAAACAGCAGGGAACGAACGTGACTATTTAGCGAGCGCAGCTGCAACCAGCCAGTAAAAGCTATCGGGAGGAAGGGCTCCCTATCTGAACATTTACGGCGCCTGCTCGCTGCTTGACTTACTTTACCTTTGGCGATGCTGTGGAGTTGATTTCTCCAAATACGCTGCTGAAGTGTGACGTTTCAACATGGCGCTGGGCATAAACAGATCGAAGGGCCCATTGAAATAACATGGAAGTAAAAAATAAAATCTTCTAGGAATAATAATTTTCATATTTGAAACACTGGTTAGACAAACATGGCGGTTGTTTACATCGTTTGAATCGGTGATGTTTATATTCATGTCTGTCACGATGTATTTATCTCTCTTTACTTATAAGTAATTTGATGTTTTAATTATAAGTAAAGAGAAAATCATATTAAAATTAAAAAATTATTAGATTATTTTTAATAATTTACATATTTTTATTCTTCATATATTTAGTACATTAAAATTTAGTATTTTAATTTAATATATTATTAATTTAAAAAAGTATGAATTTAATATAGTTCATTATGATATTTATATATACAATATTAATTATTTATTAAGGTTAATACTAATTATAAATACAATATTAATTATTTATTAAGATTAATACTAATTATATATACAATAATAATTATTTATTAAGATTAATACTAATTATAATTATAAATATTTTATTATTGTTAATATTAATTATAGTTTTTAATATTAAATATAATTATCAAGTAATTAATATTTTAGTTCATATTATTATATTATAATTATTTTTAATTAATAATTAAATTACGCTAATATGATAATTTAAATTTATAATTTGTAATAATATTATTTATGTTATTAATTTATATCAAATATAAGTATATCAAGTATATCAATATAATTATAAATATTGATAATATACTATAAAATTATAATAGCTATAATATAATAATAATGATAATTAAAACATATTAAGTTAAATATATATTACATTAAATTAATGTTATGAATAATTAATACTAATAAATAATTATTTATCATTTTAAATGATTAATAAATATTATAAAATTAATTATTCATAATTTTAATATTTATTATTTAACTATAGATATATTCAAATATAATTAAATTAATACTTTTAATTAATAATTATATATACGTATAATTAAATAATTAATTAAAATGATTAATAATTAATTTTATATTTATTAATATCAATTATATTTATTAATCATTTAAAATGATAAATAATTATTTATCATTAGTATTAATTATTAATAATATTAATTTAATGTAATATATAAATAATTTAATGTTTAAATTGATTTAATATTTAATTTAATATAGTATATCATCTTAGTATTATAATTTAATATATTATATTTTATATTTATTCATATTATTTTATCATATTTTATATATTTAATATATTATTTAATGTATAATTTATATACTTAATTTAAATATTATTTATAATTTATGTATTATAATAATTTATAAACTATCTTTAATAGTTTTTAAAACATAAAATTAGTAAAATTATTAATTTAAATTAAATAAAAGTTTTGCTTATAAGTAGAAAGAGACCTTAAACTTTGCAGAATAGTGTCTGAAAGTTCTTATATATGAAAATTATTATTCCTAGAAGATTTTATATTTTACATCCATGTTAGTTCAATGGGCATTTCAGTCAGCCATATTGATGACGTCACGACTTAAGCGGCGTTTTCTCTCTATTTGAAGAGTTATCCTTCTCGCCAAGCAAGCGATAAATTGCCAAATATATTAACTCAAATGATCTATTACGCATGTGCAGCAATCTCTGATAGGGAGCCTATCCTCCTGATAGGAGCCAGTCAACCAGCCGCGCAAGTAAAGCTATCCGGTTAGTCAGCGAGTAGAACGGGAGAACCGCACTCCATGAAGGCTCAAAGTCGATGTGTTGTCGTTGTCGTTATATTCATGTAACTAAAGCACTTGAGATTTTATATATAAATTAATTATTGTATAATTGTGGTGTGAATTGTTTAATATAGGAGAAGTGATTACGAGATATTACATTTTAATGCCATTTGTGGTAGTGGAAGCTTTTGTGTGTAAGTAAGTAAAGGCTTTGCCGCATAGTAAACAAACCTTCTGGGCGGGCCTAGTTCAGCTTAAGCCGAAAGGTAGACCTCCCCACCCGGTTTGACTTTGGCTTTGTTGAATGATTCTTAATTCTTTATATATTTAAGTTTATTTATTTATTTGTTTATTTATTTATTTATTTATTTATTTTTTATCATGGATCCAGAAAGTGACATGCAATGGCTGTTTAATATGACCTTGTGTCTTGATTTAAAGAAAGAAACAAAGAAAGGTTTTCTCAATGTCCTTACTTTGCTTGCCTCAGTTGCAAATCTTATAAAGGACGATATTTGAAACGTCCTTTTCTCTAACATCTTTCTTTCATTCTTCCAAGACCTCAAGACATAGCTTTGCATTTTCTTGATTGGGGATGGTCTTGACGAATGAAATTCTGTCTCTTAAAACTCATAAATTACTACATTTAGATAGACAGTTGTAATGTATAAATATTATAGCCGAACGAGAGAACGCTCTTCAATAACGACCTTCCCTCAATACCCTCCTTCATCCTGGTATGACCATCGTTTGGATGTGTATGCTAATTTTAATATCATTATTTAATTATCATCATTCAGATGTAACAGGTTTTATTTTTAACACTTGTAGTAGGTTTAGTAGGTAGTTCCTGTTTTATCTTACTTGAGGTTCTTAAGTAAATATTAAATTAATATCTTTAATTCTTTTCAATTTGGTGAAAAAGTTAGCCAAAAATTGCTTTAAAGTTACAGTTTTATAATCAGAAGCTTAGAAAATCTTGTACTGTAAGATCAAAAACAAAATCGATAAGAAGTTTCTTGAAGTAAATTAATCAATTAAAAGTTTATTAAAATGTTCATTATTAATTAACTTTTAACCAATTTTTATAGTCAGACCATATTTTTATAATCAGAAACTTAGAAAATCTAGTATTTTGAAATCCATAACAATAACCAAAAGAAGTATCTTGAAATAAATTAAATCAATTAAAAGTTTAATAAAAGTTTATTCATTAAAATTTTCACTAATATTTTCTTTTAACCAATTAAAAGTTTATTTATTGAAATGTTCATTAATATTTTCTTTTAACCAATTAAAAGTTTGTTATAAGTCAAATCTTGCGACTTAAAAAGTATTATAGAATGCTGAACATTTCAATAGCTTACTGATAATTGTTTTTTAACAGCCAATAACATAACCTAAGAAAATTATTTAAGGTGGTTCTCAACGGAAATGCTCAAGAACATGAAAATGTCTGACACATTTTCAGACTCATTTTTAAACGCAAAGGCTTAAAATTGGCCGACCTGACTATTGAAGCGACGTGTAATCGAAATGAGCTTTCCATTTTTTGATGAAAAAATTACTTATCCAGTTATAAGCAATTCGTATCACGTGACGACCGCTTTTTCTCTTTTCTTTCACTGTCACGTCGGTAATTGGATTCGAAACTCAGAGTTTGATACTATTTTTTGAAAGATCTTCTGCCTTTATCAAAAAATGGAAAGCGTGTTTCGATTACATCGTTTCTGAATAAGAAAGCCTGTCAATTCTATGCGTTTCCGAACAAAAAATGAATTAAAAAAAATATATCATAAAGTAGCCAGTTTGGATTTGAGAAAGAAAGTATAGAAGAAGTAAGTATGGAAGTACGAAACTATACCAGATGAAATATGATTCGATTTTTAACCTAAAAGTGTGAATAATAACAGTTATATTATTTTCAGTTTTTTCAAACAAGTCTTGATTTTTCCATACTAACGTAAGAATTTTAGCCTATCTTCGAATTCTTGTATGTGTACATATTCTTGTCTTGTATGTGAAATATGTATATATTTACATGTGTAATGTTTAATTTAACATACTTAGGAAAGTAGAAAGTGCTACTAAGATATTTTAAAGAAATGTAGGTTTTTTTAATATAACTCACCGTAGTTCGTGTCTATATTAGAGCGATAATTCTTGGCGAAGGGATTTCTTGGAAAATATAACAAAAATGGACACTAATAAAAGTATTTATATTTCCAGAGGAAATAACTGCATACGCACACTAAATCATTAATTCTAACATTGTATATAAATAATAACTTTCATATTAATCTTTTCTTTTATCTTTCATTTTTATCTTTAATTATTATCTGTGGTACACACTAATATTTCTATAAGGGCCAAATCTGATTGTTATCGCTGTCTATGTTTAGCTTTAAAAGGCTCAATTATGGATGTTATGTTCTGTTGTTAATTTAACAAATCGTTCAAGAAAGAGTCATTGCATGGTTCAATTTCCTCATAATCGTGAGACAAAATAGGTAGGCCAAAATTAAATATTAAATGTAGATTTCAGTTTTGCGTGGAATTTCCTCAACGCAAACGCAGATTTGATAAGCACAGCTCCATCTACCACGTCTTTAGAAAAACGACGCTAATTTATGATTTTCTTTTCTTTTCTTTTCTTTTTTTCATTTTTCTTTTTATGTAATCTATGCATAATATATTGGAACGTTTGAATATACATCACTAATAGTATAAAACAAAGTCGCTTTTTCTGTCCCTATATCCCTATGTACGCTTAAATCTTTAAAACTACGCAACGGATTTTGATGCGGTTTTTTTTAATAGATAGAGTGATTCAAGAGGAAGGTTTATATGTATAATAACATCCATTAAATAGTGGAGAAATACTGTTATTTTTGAGGTTTTTAATGTGATGTCGTAAATAATTTCATTTTTTCCGCTTATACATTGCAAACGCAGGCTGAACCCTACAAGATTTATCAAAATAATGTACTAATTACTGTACACATTAAAAAGGTCTACAGAAAACACAAAGAGATGAAGGTTTTCAAGGTTAACCCGAAGCAAAGCGAGGGAGGGCCGCTAGTACATTATATAGCTTTATGAAACCTAGTTTAAACTTTTAATACAGCCAGTAATAGACAGATCAGAATATTAACATATAATTAAATTTATGAGATTGTTGAAAGATTTGACGAACGATTCAACATGAAAATAGAATTTATAAAATGAAATTTATCTTCAAAACCCTCAATTAAAAACAAACAAACAAAGCTTAGATTGTATTTAAAATAAATAAATAAATAAATTTTCTTAAAGATAATTTTTTATATTTTATCATAAGGTAATAATAATAATAATAATAATAATAATAATAATAATAATAATAATAATAATAATAATAACAAACGAATATTTTAAATAATCTTTATAATTAAATGGTATCAATAAATGAAGTATATTTTTACTGTAACTTTCAGATACAATAATGTTTAACGTAAAAATGGAGCTTTCTTTAAACATATTACCATGAGTTACAACATAAAACAAAATTCAGATTGTAATAAATTAATCTATTCTAGTTATTAGAAAGAATAGATTCTATTAATAAATAAATAGAATCTATTCTTAAATAACAGATTCTAAATAATCTGAGGAAAATTTATTTTAAACTAGCATGCTACGCCCGCTGCGCTGGGCCATTTTTCTAAATGTACCTTAAATCAAACGAATTGGCTTTGTATTTTAAAGGAATATGGATCTTCACCTACACTGTTAAAAAAAATCTGAAATTCACGGGTATTTTTTTCCTGAATTTCACAGAAAAAGTCCTTTTTTGCGACAAAAGGGTATTTTCCGTTAAAAAACAGAAAATTTCCTCATATTTCCTGAAAGCAACGGAACGGACGGAGACGAAAGGGGATAACGGAGATATTCCGTTATCTTATCTGCTGCATATTTATTTTCAATGTTTAAAAAACTGACATGTTGTTGCACAGTAAAACTAAAAATTTAATAAATTAAAATTTCGAGTTTATTTTTTAAAAAAAAATAGTACTTTCGAATTAAAAAAAGTAACAATTTTCCCATTCTTTTAAAATTATTTGCAATTTATTTTTTTAAGTTATAAGAAAATATTCGCACTTAAAATATATTCTAAACAAGCCGATTAATATATATATATAATAGTTAAATTAAGTGAAAAAAAAAATCGATTTTACTCAAAAAAGCAACATATAAAAATAATGCTTTCAAATAAAAAGAAAATAATATTTTTCTCATTCCTTTAAAATTATTCGCAATTTAGTTTTTAAAGTAATAAAAAGCACTCGCACTGAAAATATATTCTAAGCGAACACATTTAAAAAATATATAATAGTTGGAAAAAAAAAATCGCTTTTCTTAAACAAGCAAACATTTTTTATCGAATTTAATTCAAACATAATATTCATATTTTACATCTAACAATCAAATTAAGAATATATATAATTCATGTTTTTATCCTGTATTAATATTACAATTTTAAAACATCAATATCATCTCATAACGAAATCTCCCCGCAATTAACTTCAAAATTACCAAGCTTCTAAACCCCAAACAGTGTTGAATTCAGACACTTTTCTCCGGGAGTGATTTATGTGGCTCTAGGGGGGGACATTATAGAGTTCCGGGGGGGAAATTACACATTTCGACCATTGAAAGCATAAAATTTCAAATCTTCCGGGGGGCACATTTCAATGCTCCGGGGGGGGGGACATTCTCCCCCGGGCCACCCCCTGGATTCAACACTGACCCCAAATTATGTCTGTTCTAAGCCACCATTTTAAAAATTTCCAAATAATCCTTTCAAACTGCTATTCTAGCAAGCGCCCACTGGTCAAACCGGCAAGACGCTGGACTCGAGGCACTATCACCCCTGGTTCAAAACCCAATGTCGACCAGAAGCTGTTCTTGACGTATATCAGAAGTATCGTATATTTGTATACAAGATCCTTTTTGAAGTAAATATTTATATTCAAATCCAAATTATATAAATAGCAGCTATTGTTATAAATATGGGATAAAATATTTAAATTTTTGTGAATGTCTGCCACTCAAACACATATTGTAAAATAATTGAATTTTATACATTTAAAAATTTACTACGGAAACATGCCGGTTTGTTATATACTCCGCAATAGTCGATAGATGGCAGCACCAAGTGAGATGTAAAAATTTTTTTTAACCGAGTTTATCTAAAACGGAAAATTTCCTTTTCTGTCAGTTCTACGAGGAATATTTCCGTGATTTCTGAGAGCGTTAACGGAAAGTTACCGCTTCTGCAAACGGCGATTTTCCTTCTTTTATCTTTCAAAACGGAAAATCTACTAACGGAACGGAAAAAGTCCGGCAACTTCGCTGCCAGTAGTTTTACCGTGAATTTACGGATTTATTTTTAACAGTGTACGGATGCTACCCTAGTCAAAATTTTCAAACGAATTATACCAATGGATTTGAACATGTATTTTAAAGCAATGGGGACGTTCACCTGGTTTTTCCTTCAATATTGCTGTTAACGATGCGAACGGCATTGCTTTATATTATATTATACATTTGACAAAATTTGGGCTAATAAGAAGCAACTCATTTAGTTGATTATTTATAGTAGAGTTTGGTAGGGAAATGTGGCCATTATAAGATTATGACAACATGAACTAAAATGTTCTCTAGTCAACATACTGTTAAAAAAGAGAGCATTACAATGATTGCATAGATTGACCATTGAACTTAAGTAATGTTCGGGTGATTCATTTTCGTCTGTAAGTTCTTGAACCCCGCCCCTCTTTTTTGTCTCTATGTGAGGTTCTGGTAACATAAGTACAATCTCACTCTATGTTACGTTATATTTCGTAATATATGTCCTCTTCTGGCAAGTCTACTACGGTTTTTCATCTTTCTATTCCGGCAGAGTAAATACAGTAAAAAATGTAATAAATTGTTTGCACATAAAAACAGAGTTTAACTTTCATATTTAAAATAAAATGGTGAAACATAAAAAGTGCATTTTTAAAATTGAATAGTTTGAATTAAATTAAAATGACGCCCTTTTCACTGTCTTTCTTTTTTTTTAGAACAGTTGCATTCGTGTAACCATTAACCTGAAAAAAAAAAACCGGATGATTTACTCTGGTAGAAAAATAAACCTCTAGTTTGCATCCAATTAAATCTCCCTAATCTTCCATAATGTTTTCAATATTCAAGTTTGACGTCAAACATTAGAAGTGCTGCAAACGATATGGTTACTAATGTACCAGAGTTAGTTACAGAACGAAGTTATGTACGCGCCAAATTATGTTCCATTAAATAATGTCAAATTGCTGTTAATTCAATTATAGATCTTTCATTGACAAAATTCCATACCTTAAATAAAACTGACAATGACAAAGTTAGTTATGCAAAATGTTTAGTCATAATCTTTTTGGTGAAAACTTAAACCGAAGATTTTCTTTGCATTTCTGTAAAGAGTATAATAACACGCAGAAAAAGATTTATTTGTCACTATGTTTAGCTGCTAGGTCTGTATGTAAATCGAAAATGCTTTATAATGATCGAAAAGTTATCTAATCAGAATTTCTGGTACTCGTGTTTCTTATCCAGTCTGAAATGATAAATCGACAAATATTATTTATTCCATTTGTTAACATTAGCATTAAAAAGTTTTCTGTACATTAGTAGCATCGCTCTTTTGGTAAAACTTTGCTTCATAATGAAAAAAAACATAAATTTAGCAATCGCTAATTTCAAAAGTCGTCTAATCTTCTGTAATCTGAATCGTCGTCCAGTGTAAAATTCAAACACAAACAAAACATCCAACAATATGGTAAAAATGCCAACTGGCAGGTGGCCGGAATACGGACGATTAGTCCAATATCTTTTAAAAACCTTCCTGAAAGAAGGGGAGATATGCAGAAAAAACTAAAAAGAAATGATGAATCAAAAAGAGCATTTAAAATTTATTTCAGTAAGCAATTTTTATTGCAAAATGTCGCCTTCTGTGATAGTAATAACTTGCACACATCTCGTTAAGAATATTCTTTAGTTCCTAACTTTTAACGAAGTGAATATTTCTATAAGTGAAATTGGCGATATATTAAAAATAAATAAATAAATAAATGAATAGACAATAATCGCTGATCTGATTTCGAGGTTATAAAAATCATATGTTTGGTGAAAACAAACCGGCATGTTTCCGTAGTAAATTTTTAAATGTATAAAATTCAATTATTTTACAATATGTGTTTGAGTGGCAGACATTCACAAAAATTTAAATATTTGATCCCATATTTATAACAGTAGCTGCTATTTATATAATTTGGATTTGAATATAAATATTTACTTCAAAAAGGATCTTGTATACACGAAAAAACACTATTATTGCTAATATCGCTCAAGCTGATGTCACGCTGATGCATTTTTGGCTTAAAATCACATTGTTTGGCGACAAAAGTAAAATCAAAATGGTAAATAAACAAATAACATGTAACTCATAAATGCAGTCATTTTTACAATTACATCTGCAAGTTCCTCCTGTAAGTCACATGATAGGGGAGTTATATAAAAAAAATTAACAGAAAGAAAAAAAATGTCACTCATATTTTATCTAATCAAATTATTAGTTTCATTAAAATTAACCTGACGCAAACGATAAATCGACATATATTGACTTAATTCTAATCTCATGCATTTCAAATATTTTAAAGCATTACAAACATTCCTTTGGGGTTTAAATTAAATATAGTTTCGCTTTATAATATTATCCCTCATTAAAAGAGATTTTTTCTTTCTTTTCTATTATTATTTTTTCTTTTGCGGTGCAGGGGGGGGGGGGGGAGGATTTTAAATAAAAGTAATAACAGAATTTTTCTTTTATTTTTCTATGTGTTTGCATTTATTTCTGATATAGCCATTTCATTTCTTTCGCCAACGATAATGGTCGCCAAACAAATGTCCTATGGTAAACTTTTCGGCAAAAATAACAGAATTTTACACCATAATTCTATAACAAATGTACGTAGAACGTTGTGTTATATACTAAAACCTTCCCTGAAAAATTATCTATCGAATAGTGCAAGTTCCATCAAAATCTATTCAGCGGAACTCGAGTTTTAAAGGAACGGAACGAAATTTCCGTTTGTGTTTTATACATATAGTAGAAATGATCTTTTAAATCAGTTTTAGCTTTTATGTTTAAAGGGCTATAAATACGCATTATGTTGTAAAATCGCTCTCTCCCGTTTGCAGAGTCATTCTAATTTGAAATTATTCAGATAATAAATAATTGCTGTGTTTTTTTTTTTTTTTTTTGTTTTTTTTTTGTGTGTGTGTGTGTGAAAAAATTAATGAAATGACACCACTAGCACATTTCTAATCACCAATGCGAATCTTTCTGACATATTAATGGAATCAGTGTTGAATTCAGATGTTTTTCTCTGGGAGGGATTTTCGTTGACCCAAGGGGTCACTGTAGAGATCCGGGGGAGAGGGTGGGAGATTGCACTTTTTATCCATTAAAAGCATAAAATCTCAAATCTGCCGGTGGTGGTGGGGTGCTCTAGGTGGGAATGTCCCTTCCGGGCCGCTCCCTGAATTCAACACTTCAACACTGAATGGAATCACTTTTATATCCAAAAAGCATGAAATATCTAGACATTATTTTAGTATAAATGAAATATACAATTTTAGTCCTTTAAAACCCCTTAATTTGTTCTAAAGATGTACATTTCCCCAATCATTAATATGAATCTCTCTGATGCATTCACGGAATCACTTTTATATCTAAAAGCAGGAAGTATTTAGACATTATATTATTTAAGAAATTTGCAATCGAATAGTTTTTCTTTCCCCCAAACTGTATTACATCTTGACTTATAAAAAATTAATTTTCAATGACGAGCTTTCCCTGTCTGCCGTATCTGAAAAAATCTGTTCAAATCATTTACGTTGATACCACTTTCTAAAAATGAAGGGATACGGCAGATTTTAATCTCCAATTCCAAAGCTGGATATATAATAAAGCGAATACACGCACGTGTAAAAATATTCTCCAAATTAGTGCCACTGGAGTTGTAGTTGATAACTAAATTGCATGGTACGTAGCCTACGATGATGCGCGGCGCTGTAACAGCGACGTGCATCATCGTAGGCTACGCTCGGTAACAGAGGGGGGCGTTCTGTAATTAGCTTTTGGTTCTGCTTTCACGTCCTGAAATGTAATCGTTGAACTTTTCGTTTATTTCGCGGCAGTATGATTATGATAGTAACGGCAATTAAAAAATTTCTATCTTGTCAGTAAACAAACTTAAAGAGTGAATATTTATTATTATTATTATTTTTATCTGAAACTAATCGGATTATGTATTTATTTTAATTTTTAATCTTGTTTATTTTCTGTTTACTTCTTACAATTTATAATGGCGGGAAGAATCCTAATATTTTAAAAGAGATTTATTTCAGAAACAGTGTATATATATTTTTAAATATATAACCCTGTTGTTAATGTGGTTAACAATTTATTTTGATGGTATATTTATCATATAAAGTTAATATTTAATATAAAAAATAAATAAGATTAAACATTAAAAGAAATAGGGTAGACCGGGGCACATTTACGCGGTTTTTTTTCAATGAATTTTCTAAATTTTATGTTTTAACTTAGGAAATTTTAGACATTGTGGTTTTATAAAGCAATTAATAAAGTCAAAATTTGTGTATTCAGTTGTTGCCTATTTGTGTTTTTAACCTTAAAAAAATTTTTTTTTAGGTCCAAGTCACTTGCGTAAACGTGCCCCGGGGACGGGGCACGTTTACACATATTCTAAGTGATACCAAAGAGTAAGTGAAATAAATATTTAATCAAATTGAGATGTTTTATTTATAACTTAATAATGTCTTACCATCTGTAAAATAAAGAAAATTTATTACAGTCTGAACAGTCTATAAAATTAAAGCTGAACAGGCATGAAGACAGAACTATACGATTGTAAGCTATAAAAGACGAATCTTTGACTCAATTAAACATTAAATGATGATTTGCAAAACTAAATAGCCTGAAAATACCAAAAAGGTTTGAGACAGTACGGAGCAAAAAAGCTTCAGGTGCACGTTTACACAGTAAGAACGTGCGTAAAGGTGCCCCGATGTCAATGCGTAAACGTGCCCCGTCACCATGTTTGGATTTATTTTTAACGTGCAACGAAAATTAATAATATTTCTGTTCATACAAATACAGTGCTCAAAAAGGATAAAATTCTGCAAATTTCCATATATTTGGTTATCCTCTACAAAGTATTATTAGTTCACAATAAGTTTCAATAAGTTCAACACAAAATTTACTCACCTTGACAGAAAACAGATTATCCTTTCCGCATGTTAGACCGAAGCTTGACTGATGCTCAAAAACTTGTGAGAATGCCCGCTAGGGAGCAGCATCAATCTGTTATGATTGGGGTCACGCCAGTTATAACTCGTTTCAGAAAAAGTGCACTGCGTAAACGTGCCCCATGCGTAAACGTGCTCCGGTCTACCCTACATAATCTGATAATTTTCATAAAAGTTAAATTTCTAAAAAAATCTTCTACTAACTCTAAGTATATTTAATTTTTATTTTATGAAGCTACATAAAACACATATTATTTTATTATTGCACACAACCATTATTTGGATAAAGAAAATTTTCAGAATTGTTTTTAAATAAGACATTTAAAATATTAAAAACATCTGATTTTTGTTTTATAAAGCTACAGAAAACAGCTAAGCATTTCAACGTGTTACTTTTATTCATATTTTAATTTACGTTCCAAATCGTTTGCCAAATCGAAAGATTCGGATAGATAAATAAAGAACTCTTTGCGATCACGGTATATTTTTCGTATATGTTTTTGATTGTTATGTATTTCATCTTTCTCGACAAGTTCCACTTAATTCAATTAAACATTTGTGTTCCACGTTCTTTTGCTATTCTGTTGCAATATGTATTTTAATGTAGTGATTTTTAAACCTCTTAAGTAATCTTCCGTAATTGGGTCTACTGCCAATTGGCTTGTTTTAGCTCATACCATTTGGTGCAATGAACTGTTTCCTTTTTCGAAAAAGCCTTTAATGAGATCTACAATTATATTAAACCATGCTAATATCTGTTTTCTTCAGGCTAACATTGGCTGTATACTCGATTATGGAAGATTAGAAAATCTATCATTAAATATCATCTAATCGTCTTGGAAAATGTGGGGATCGGGATGCATACTAATAGACGTATTCTAGAAAGTATGGTTTAGTGAAACACAGAACTTTTGGAAGACACTTATGACAGTCATATTGCTTTTAAATCATATTTGCTCTCAGTATCGCCCATTTTGTACCCTTATCGTGATATCTGGTTAAAATCCACAGGCTTTCTTTTAGCAGTCGACCTCTGTCCGATTTTGTGTCTCTTTGCTCCCTTTCTTGAGTCAGTTCAAGAGTTTTCATAACTGCGTAACTCACTGATTTCGGCATTTATAACTAATGTCTACTGACTTTTAAAATCCTTTACAACAATTGCGCCTATGATACGAATTACCTTTTTTATTCTTTCTATATTGTAATTCTATAGTTAATATTATGTAGTAGATAAATTAAAGAAAACTGTATTTTATATTCATAGATATAGTGTGTGATTAGAATATATAAATCATATTCATTCCGGCAGATATAACACACAGCCAAAAATAAAACTACCATTGTAAATATCTGAGCTAAAAGCCGCCAATCTGATGTTATGTGTTTAATAAATATATACTAAATTATAGTTTTGCATTATTTTAGTTTGCTTCTATATTATTTGTTTTTTCTAAAGATGTTACTATGTATTTAATAAATGTATATTAAATAGGTGACACGCACGGGGCGGAGCTAGCAATGATTACGGGGAATTACCCGTATTGATTGGCTCTTGACTACGCTTGTGGAGAAAGTGGGACGCCGATTAGCTATATAAAATCAAAGCACCATCTTGACGTTAGATGACGTCAGAAATGCTTGTGGTCCCTCACTGTTTTGAACGCGATTGGACATTGCCAATGGTAAATATGAATGGCGACTAACAATAATTTACGGTGATTTATCTTCCGGGCACGGGTAACACGCAAGTACCAAATTAACTGACAATTCGTTTTGAAATTTGATTCATTAAATATTATCACATGAGTTGTAATTGTTTATATTTAACTTTGTCAAGAAGAGACCATGAAGGAAGTTGAATAATATAATATTCGCTCACGACGAGTTGGCGGCTCATATCGTCGCATGAGGGAAGAGTTCATTTTCTCACAGATTCGGACAGTGGAAGGAACAAGTAATTTAGGGTTGCAATATATTTGAGGGTTCCTGTCTTTTGGTCTTTTTCAATCACAATTCTACGTTATTATAAATAAAGTTTTAACATTTTTTTTTTTTTAATATGTAACAACTTTATATCAACAAGGTATAAAAAAAATAATATAAAGTAAAAGTAATGTAAAGTAAATGAAGTAAAGTAAAGTAAAATAAAGTACAGTAAAAGTAATATAAAGTAAAATAAATATAAAGTAAAGTATAATATATATAAAAAAAAAGAATGAAAGAAGAAAAGCAAAAAAAATTTTTTTGTTACTTTATACTTAGTTAATCAAATCATAAGTATCCTTCGGCCAAACGTATAAATAAAATTAAGAATTTATTTGTATCGTATAAGCAAATATTTTAAAGTTACTATATAATGGAATAAAATTCGATTTAAGATTCAAAACATTTAAATGAAAAAAAAGGCATGGAAATTCAACGTATGAAAGGTGCTTTACTTTATATGTCATTTTTAATTAATGAGTCTATTATAAAACCATTAAGCGTCCCAGCATTTTTAGACCACTTTTGTTTTCACTGATATTTTCATTTCTAAAACCAACTTCTTTTCTAATACCATCAAAATAAATATATTTTTAAGATAAATGTTATGGCTAACATCGTTTAAAATATGTATTTATATTTTTCCTTAATAAAAATCTAGTAAGCATAACGCATATACATATAATTTTATTTCCATACTGGGTCAAAAGGCGATAACTAGCCGAATAAGGTAATCATAAATCAAACTCCTAGTCGAAAAATTCTCTTCCCATTCCTCCGTCAGCGGAATTGCTGAAATTAACTTTTCTGACCAAACATGACGCATACGTCAAATCCGCCTTCTCCTTATATTCAAATATTAGCACTTCTCCTATTAGAATTAGGCTACACTTAGGTTTGACTTACAATCGCAAATTAGTTTTTAACGATCTTTCTAAAAATGTAATGATTTTTCTAAAATTATGCAGCTTTATTCGAAAAAATAATTTTAAGTAAAAATGGCCGTCTGGCGTATGAAAAGAGAAGAGGTCAGCCCGAAATAGTTTATTACACTCACATGCCTTGCACTATTAGAATATAGATACATCTAATTTTTTTATTTAAAAAAATAAATAAATCGAATAAATTAATTTTTGTTCATGTTATTTAATATTTAATTATAAATAAATTAAAAAGTTCGATTTTTTTTATATGCAGAAAAAAAATACAGTTTAAATTACTTAGTTCTCTGATAAGTCTGTTATAAATTATGCTAATTTGTTTAAGCTTTATTAAACCCATAAAAATCTCAAGCAAGTTAAATATTAGATCATAATTTAACTTCATAAAGATTAACCTCTATTTAGTAACTACATAAGAACAAAATTTAGAGTGTATAAAATTCCTGGGGAAAATCCAAAAATTACATTTTTGTAACTTTATTTTAAAACATATTGATTTGATCCACACAAGATGTTGCACATTTTCTTATTGAGTTTTTTCCAAATTCTTTAAATATATTTTCATTTATACAGAAAGACAAATTTGTATCTTTTCTAAATTTGTATCTTGCATTATATCTAATTTGATGCTCCATAATTTAATTTGTAATTAAATAAAGTAACATTATTCAACCTATTTTATATCCTTTTCCCTTATTTTATTTCTAAATATCTTTCTTTTTCAAATATAATTATACATTTTCAAAGTAGCTGATGTATATTATTGTTATACATTGAAAATGTCCAATATTTAAATAGATTGATTTAATAAAAATTCATTTATTTTAAATTTTATAGAAATGAGAAGTATTAAACAAGTTTTATAATAATGAGAATATTTTACAATCGAAGCAACTTGCACAGTAAAAAATTAATAAATTAAGATTGCACATACAAAATCATCTGCAGTTGAATAGAACTATGAAATGAAATTTTATTCAGCATCAAAGTATTAGGATACGTGAAAAAAAAAAAAACTCAAATAATTAAAAAAACTAATTAATTATTAACTTTGAATAAATTAAAGTTCAAATATTATATAAAATAAATTGTTATCATTAAACAATCCACATTTTTGACGATTTTTAAAATACATAAACTATAACATACGTTTTTTTTTTCGTTTTTTTTTTTTTTTTTTTTTTTTTGGGGGGGGGGGGAGGTGCATTAAATGGATAAGAATGTAAACAAATAATAACCAAATGTCATTCTGTATTTATTAGAAGAAAAATACATTTAAAGAATTCACATTAATTATTAATAACTAAAAATATGGTACATATCATAAAAGCTTAATAAAAAGATAGAGAACTGTATGAACCTACAGAAACATTTTTTTTCTAATTTCATCCAGCTTTCATTTTCTACAGCAAAAATACCTACGAAAATGTAATCCTTAAAAGAGAAATAAAATATATACAAATATAAGTCCCTTAAATAAGATTCATTTATATTTAGCAAAACAAAATTAAAGAGCATACAGAAAGAGCTATGAAAACAGACTAACCAAGATTTTATATGGGTTTCTCTAATTTAAAATGTCAATATCAGCGCACCAGTTCGGCTATGTGCCGCTCGGCGTCTGTTAGAGTTTGATTTACGTATAAGTAAAGATCGACTGAAACAGGTTTTTAAGACCGTAACCGAAACCGAATTTTGGTGATCTTTCCACTTTCAACCGAAACCGAAACCGTAAAAAAAATTAAAAACTGATTAATGCATACATAACTGCATATAATTATTAATTAATAACAAATAATTATTCAATAATAACTAATTACATTACTAATTAATTTATTAATTTTACGTGTATTCAACCAAGTTTCTAACAAACAAACATATATATATATATGTGTGTGTATAGGTTTCAAACAAAAATGAAACATAAATAATACAACTTTTATATTTTATTATTTTATAACAACCAATAATTATAGGCATATATCAATAATTAATTAACGTAGTTAAATAATGTAAAACAAATTCAATAATGAATATTTATTTTTTAAATATGTTCAGGTTTTCAATTCTTTAATATTTTGTATTTAAATTAATTGAAGTAAAATACTTAAAAGTTTGTTTTTTAGGAAATTAACATTGAATATGTTTTAACTATTTTATAATTATAAATATTATTAATTTAATAGACATTTAAATATAGATATAAATTCATATAAAATAAAACGTAATTAATTTATAAATAAGCAGAACTAGTTTCCAACTATACGAATCTAATAAAAAGATATTTTAAGTATTACATACTTCGATATATCTTTTGTAATAAATTTCGTAAATCTTCATATGTTTTAACACCTTTCTCAGAAAGCATTCGAAACAATGTGGAGTTTCAAAGTAAAAAGTTTCTATTACTGTTAAGTTTGCAGCTTTTAAAGATCACGTAATAAGCGTCTTTTAAGTTTAGTAATATACGCATTGTTTGCTTTATAATTTACACTCGCATCATGAATCAGTCATGACGGATAATGATAATTAGTGGAGTTCACAGCTATAAACAGTGTCTCATTTGAGCCGATACAAGTCATATCAATGAGTAAAGTTGAAAATTTCCGAAAGAAGGAACGAGATTTTGAAATACAGATAGTTTCGGTCAGACCGAAATTTTGGCAGCAGTTTCACTGAAAACGAATATTCGGCGAAACTCCGATTTTGTGCCGAAAACAAGATTTCGGTTGATCTACTTATAAGGATATGAGGAGCATAGCCCGAAGGGCGCTCACTCATTGCTTTAATCTATAAAACTTGGTGCTTCCACCGGTGCAACAGAATTTCATTAAATTTTATGTATAAAAACAAACTTTTGTAATATTGTGGTGCGAGTTGTTTTATAAATGGGAAGTGTTTACTAGGTCGCTCTTTACAATAAAATCTATAACAGTGTTTTTCTCGGCGCGGCCTTTAACTGCACGCGACTAAATATAGACTTTTGAATTTTTTTATTGTAGAGAACAGATTTGGTACTTTTCGGCCAAACTTTAACTCAAACTTTAACTCAACTTTTCGGCCAAACTCGGCACTTTTGGTACTTTGCGGCCACGCGACTAAATATAGACTTTTGAATTTTTTTATTGTAGAGAACAGATTTGGTACTTTTCGGTTAGACGGGTGCCAGGGAAATATATATATATATATATAAGGTGTTTAGAATGACAGTGGAGTAAGCCAATATTTAGTAATTTGAAAAATGAAGGGTTTTGCGAAACTTGTATTGCTTTTGCATTAAGTAGCCCAACTTGTTTTGCCTTCTAGCAGAAAAATATCTTTGTATTCCGTTTTATATTACACATGGATATATATATATATATATATATAAATACAGCTGTTTCTAATCGATGTAGTTACATGCATAGTATAGTGATTTTATAAATACAAATATTATGTACATTTTTGAGAGATAATTTAAGAACTAAAAGGCAAATCGAACGCCCGTAGGCGGAGTTACACTCAACTGACATAAATTCACGCTAATGCAACGCTTTGTTAAAAAGTAGATTGTCACTAATTTAGCATTATATATATGTATATATATGTGTGTGTGTGTGTGTGTGTGTATTTCACTGGCGCCCGGCTAACTGAAAAGTACCATAGAATTTTGGAACTTACTTCAGAAAATTTTCGGAATTTAGCATTTTTTTTTCTAAAATGTTTGTAAGCTATTTTAAATCAAAACTGGGATGGCATTTAAGCTATTGAAAATAAATAGAAACCTGAGAAAAGAAAATTTTAAAAGTGGCCTGCTAATGGCTGTTTACCAGGAACCTGCAAATACTGATAAATTGGAGATTTAGCATATTCACTTCAAAAACTGAGTATTCCTGAAACCTTTTTAAATTTCAATTTTGTAAAAAATGGTACACATATTCATGGTGTGTACCGTATACAACAACTTTTCAATAGAATTGACACATACATTTACATATATATATTATTTCAATAATTCCTAAGATAGGTTAAAATTCTTATGTGAGTATGAAAAATCAGACTTGTGTGAAAAAAACTGAAAATAATATAACCATTATTATACAGGGTGATTTTTTTAATACCCTAAAAGTAAAACCCTATAACGAAAGAACTACTGATCCAAATGACCGGAAATTTCACCAGTATGCTCCCAAAGCAATGGGTATTTTTTAGGCATGGTTAAAAAAACTTAAAATCTCACCGACAGATGGCGCTGTATATGCAGTAAAGTCGGGAGTTGAGCTTGTGCAAGACACACGCACAGTGGATACTCTTCACTCTGTTGTGGAACTTGCGGTTTCACGTTTCCAACTCGTAGCTGAGAACATTGGACAGCACACTGAAAATCGTATGCGTTAGTTGCGCAGTTCTGTACGAATGTTTTACTCCATATTTTTATTTCGTTCTGTTTCTGCAGGTATTTGCAGTTCCTTTTCCCAATCACTGCATTCTGTATGTTTTTGATATACAGAATAAACATACAGAATGCAGTGATTGGGAAAAGGAACTGCAAATACCTGCAGAAACAGAACGAAATAAAAATATGGAGTAAAACATTCGTACAAAACTTTGCAACTAACGCATACGATTTTCAATGTGCTGTCCAATGTTTTCAGCTACGAGTTGGAACGCATGTTCCACAGCAGAGTGAAGAGTATCCACTGTGCGTGTGTCTTGCACAAGCTCCTCTCCCGACTTTACTGCATATACAGCGCCATCTGTCGGTGAGATTTTAAGTTTTTTTAACCAAGCCTAAAAAATACCCATTGCTTTGGGAGCATACTGGTGAAATTCTCGGTCATTTGGATCAGTAGTTCTTTCGTTATAGGGTTTTACTTTTAGGGTATTAAAAAAATCACCCTGTATAATAATGGTTATATTATTTTCAGTTTTTTTCACACAAGTCTGATTTTTCATACTCACATAAGAATTTTAACCTATCTTAGGAATTATTGAAATAATATATATATGTAAATGTATGTGTTTCACAACTTTAAAAAAAATCACCCTGTGTATATTTTCAGAAAAAAATTGGATCATATTTAAATTATCATATGATGCTTTATTATGTTAAGTAATTGGCTGTTGAAGAAAACAGTTATGAATAAGCTATTTTAATGTTTAGTATTTGCTATAACTCTTTTTTTTAGTCTTTTATTTGATTTATAATAAACTGTCAACTAGTTAAAAGTTAGTAATAATGAACATTTTAATGAACTTTTAATTGATTAATTTACTTCAAGAAACTTCTTATTGATTTTGTTTTTTTATCTTAAAATACTAGATTTTCTAAGTAACTGATTATAAAAAAATATGATTTTAGAACAATTTTTGGCAAACTGTTTACTGAATTAAAAAAAAAAATATATATATATAGAACATCAAGTAAGATAATACCGGAATTACCTGTTAAACCTACTAAAGTGTTAAATAATAATACCTGTTAAATGTGAATGATGATAATTAAATGATTATATTAAAATTAGCATAAGCATCCAAACGCTTCTTATACGAGGATGAGAGCGGATATTTTAGACACGCCTCTTTTTGACACAAAACAGCAAAAATATTTAAAATGCTGAAAAATGCACTCTGATTTTTGGAAAAATTATGCTTTACAAAACATATTGATAAAAAATATGTTTCATTAACGTACTCATAAAGTAATTTAATAATATATATATATATTAATTTTGGCAACTGTATGATTTCTGATTTCATCTTTTTATCAGTAAGCTCTCCCAAGACGTTACTCTTGAGATGTATTACTTATCAGAAAAATATTTTTATATTCCGTTTTCTATTTCACATGGATATATATATATATATATATATATATATATATATATATATATATATATATATATATACTACTGTTTCTATTCTATTCGATGTAGTTACATGCACAGTATTTCAATTTTATAAATACAATTATTGTGTAAATTTTTGAGAGATAATGTAAGAACTAAATTGCAAATCTAACGCCCGTAGGCGGGGTTACAGATACTCAACTGATGCGAATTCACGTCAGTGGTCGCGAATTTAATGCTTTGTTGAAGAGTAGATTCTCATTAATGTAGCATATTTTTTTATTCAAAGCATTTGCTTCAACTTTTAAGTAGAAATCTTGAATGAAAACATGCCCGCTGCGCGTGATAAATCGTCAAATATTCATTATTTTTGTATACGAGTTACAACAACAATGGATTTAATATTGCGCCAAATCATGTTCGAAAAAAAAAAAAAAAAAAGAAAAAAAAAAAAGCCAACGGTTTTTGATGTTGCAACAATGAAATTATTAAACCAATTTGATAAAAATAAAGAGTTTAATGTATATTTTTATAAATCATGCACTAACATTTAATAGTATTATATTAATTTATGATTATACGTTCAGATATCATTTTAGAAATCCTAAAATATAGTTTAAAAAATGCTGTGGCCATATCTTAAAAAATAAACACAGCAAAAATTAAATATTTTAAATAAATTCACTAGCTCGCGCTTTCTACCAAGTGTAAAAAAAGCGCCGAATTTTCAATAATCGGGTTCTTTGAACAGGCAAAATAATGTATTGCAATGAAAATTTTTGAAAAAATAATAATTTGCAATCCTGAAATTAGGTGCAATTTTCAAGATAAGTATTGAATGATTATAAAAGAGAGTACCATTTTTAAAAAACTATTTATATTTTTATATTTATGTTTTGATACAAGAAACTAAAAATATAGGCAAAACACCACTTTTTCTGGTCTAAAATGTTCGCCTTATTTCATCGAAAATTTTCCGTGATTAAATAAAGAGAATATTACAATTATAAATTAGTCATATTCTAAAGCTTTGAATACCGGATCAAGCAAACTCTTACCAAAACTTTTAAAAACGTTTTTCTCAAATTGATGATTTTTGAAGTGATATTCATTGAAGAAATTTTAATAATTATGCCACGAAGTTCTACTTTGGAGTGAAGCTACATAAGTAGGTATTTGCCTGCTTAACCATTACATTTGTCTTCATAATTTTCTGTTGTGGGGTGACAAAAGTTGTAATAATAATAATAATAATAATAATAATAATAATAATAATAATAATAATATAAATTAATGCTATTGTAAAATAGTTTATATATGGACACTTCTGAAATGTAATTTATTTTCTGTCATTGTAGCAATAGAATTTTTATATGGATATTTTAATAAAACTAGTTAGATGGGCCAATCCCAAAACTTTCTTCGATCTCATACATGTTAGTACTTCAAAAAACGTAATTTTTTTAAATATGCATTTTAGAAAAAAGAACTAGTTAACAGCTATTTTTATTGTATTTTTATTTTTATTACAATTCAAGTTGTTTGTCACTAAATGTTTCACAGCCATGGAGAGCAGGAGGAACAAAAGTTTCTTACAATGCCAAAAAAAAAAAAAAAAAAAAAAAAAAAAAAAAAAAAAAAAAAAAATGAAGAATTTGCTGATACCAAATATGCAAATTAAACCCAGAATGGATAATTGGGTGATTCAGTATGATATTTTTTTTAATTCAAAAGCTACCTCGGCCACCCTGAAAATTAAAAAAAAAATCGCTATTACAGCGCCACCTACAGGTCCATTTTCTCCACCTCGGCCTATTATATTACATCGAATTATAAAATTTCAGCGAAAAATATTCATGCATTCCCCATTTAAACTGCAAAGAAATCAAGACAATCGCTATCACAACACCCCTTTTTGATGGAATATTCCTATTTTCAAATGGGACCTGACGTGCATAGCCAAAAACTTATATATGATGTTCGGTCTAATTGTATCCAAAACTTCATAAACTTTCCGATGCTACACAAGGCCTCTGAATCTAGAAGAAACAGGCAGTGTTAAATTCAGATACTTTACTCCGGGAGGGATTTCTGTGGCTCCGGGAGGAGGGGACATTACAGAATTCCGGGGGGAGGGGGAATTGCACTTTTTAAACATTAAATGTATAAAATCTCAAACCTTTCGGGGGGGGGGACATTTCAATGCTCCGGAGGGGGCATGACCCACCCCCGTGTCACCCCCTGAATTCAACACTGGAAGCACGGTACCAGTTTGGGGCCCTTTCATTTGGCAAAAGTTTTCTTAATTCTCCATTCATGAAAACTAACCATTAATAAATAATTTTCAACAGTAACTCTCTTATAAACGAGAAATTTCTATTTTACATCCAGATTTTAATATTCCGAAATGTTCTTCTATTTTCCCTCTTATTTTATACCATTTAAAACTTTCAATCGCATCATCAGAGCTAGTTAAATTTTATCTAAAGTTTTGTAAAAGAGTCCTAAAATTACTACCCAAGTTTTTTTCCCCAAAATCTTGCTCCTTGCACTGTATATACTGAATTTAATTCTAGATGTGCATTCAAGTTTACAATATTTTCAATTTAATTATTCTTTTCTATATTTGTACAAGTACAGTTGTTTATTTCTACTTACTAATCACTTCTGTACAAGAACATCTGATAAACCCAGCATGTAACTGTATCCATTTACCGTCCACTAAATTGCCTTTTTCTTTTCTGAAAACTACATGCAACTATTTATCTTCCTGAGAGCAACACTAAAATACTATCCATACCCCGAACCTCAGATTTAAATTACCATTCCCTCAACACATAGCCTCAGATTTAAGCAGCATAACAGCGAGCAAGAGTGAGGCACTAATTTATTCTTCACTCAACTGTAATTCTTGTATGTAAACTAGAGATGAGTTATGTCTTTTTTTTTTCGGTGCACGATCCCGAAAATTTTTGAGCGATCAGTGCCATTGCCACCATAACCAGATTCCCTCTCGTGGCAATATCAGTGCCCTAGCCGAACATCAAACGCAGTTGTCAAATAAAGTAAGTAGTTGAAACTTGTTAATAACATTAAAAATAGGTGTTCACCCGTTAATGTCTGTACATATATTTATTCATAAATTTTACCAATTTCTCTCAGACATTACTTATAAAAAAGTATGGTCAAAAATTTTCATTAAAAATGTCCTTCATTTAAAAAATTAAAAACAGTCTCTAATAAAAACTTCCACCACGTAACAAAAGCGCTTTCACCCCTCGCCAGGGCATCATCAGTTGTGTTCTCTATCCAACTTCCTCTCCTTTATATAGATGACTGGTGGCTGTAGAGCTCTCCCTATCGGATTTCAATATTTTCTCTCTATCTCTCTCCTCTCTCTATCTCTCTATCTCTTGTTAATAACATTTTAAAATTGATGGGATTGGGGAAAGAGAGTGCTCAGCCACATTTTCGAACTTCTGAGATATTTCAATTTGAAAATTTGATCAAATACTCAAATCAAGATATATAGCATGAAGTTTTTAGCCAATGCCATAATAATATTTGAGATAACCTGAGTAACAATATAGCATTACTTTAATGATATTACTATTACGTTTTTTTTTATGTAAATTAGCTATCTTCATTGGGGACATAAACATCTGGGGCCAAAACGAAACCTGGGACATATGCTGCCATTAAGTGACATTAGAAACAAATTATAGTACTTTTCGGTTAGCCGGCCGCCAGTGATATATATACATGTATATATACACACATATATCTACACATGTACATATATATACATATACATACATATATATTATATACACATATATGTATGAATATATATATATATATATATATGTATATACATATAATTTTATATATGTACATATATCAGTGGCTCCCGGCTAACTGAAAAGTACCCAAATTATATGTAGGATATTTTAATTTACACAATTAAGCAACAGAGTTAGATTTATTTCACCAAAAAATGTGGTTTGGCACTTTCTTGTCTCGACCCCCTCAATTGTTTCATGTAGCGCGGCTCATGAGAGGAGGCGAAGAAGGCTAATCGTCCTTTTAAGATTTCTTTAAAATAAACAAAAACAAATTAAAGTAGCTCTAATATAAAGGAAATCTGATATCACAATTTCAAACAGTTCATCAGTATAATACTTTAAATTTTTTTTTATCAATATAAGAATTAGGGACTCGTGCAAGAATTTCACACCAGAATTACACATCAATTCAGATCTTTTTTTGATGCAGGATAAAAATTCTAAAGAAAAATTAAGGATAAAAATACCTGCAAACAACATTAGTAAAGACAGAATAAAATCTCTGTTATTTCACCAAAGTTACAGTAAAAACTGATCGAAGATAGCAAAAGCACGTGCGAGGAAGGAATTAACAATCGTGTTTTAACTGAATTAGCGGATGACGTCATCCGCTTCTGGAAAAACACAGGACAGACAAAAATAAATTGAATACATATAAAATTCAAATTTAATGCAACAAAGCATACATTTTAGGCTACACGTTAAATATCACCGCTTCAATCGATCGATGGTGGTTTTTTTTTTCTTCTAAACATTTTAATTTCAGTTTTGCTTTCTATCATAAATATAAAATTAACTCGTTCGAAGACATCGATACTTTGTCTTTTTTCTACAATTTACATGTTTATAATCATTGCTGAGCCTTATATAATGCAGAATTTTATTTTGGGGGCAACATTGGTTTGAGAAAAATCTGTATTTAATTTATAAAAACAATTTCTGATTTGCTATTAACGAAATGTGAGTGTAGTATGTCAGAAGCCGGTTGAGAAACCTTTCGAATGATACCTCATTCATTGTTGTGCGTTTATAAATGCACAGAAAAAGGGATGTTGACAACAAAAGTCTAAGTTTTAATTTCTTTAAGTGGTATATTTTCGTGGAAAATGCTAAGCATGTATTTAAAAACTGCTTTAATGTTTGTAAATCAAATAATTATAAAATGCACAAGATTTAAAGCAATGATTGTTTTATGTTGTCTTTAAAAGTCCTAAATGTAAGGTGACTATGCGAAAGTATAAAGTAGATGAATGTTGATAACTAAAAAGTATTGAACGAATTTATATTTCTCGGGGCTTTGAAAAAGGATGCAGACAGTTTTCTTATTTGAAAATTTCTTATTGTATGAAAATATATATGATACGTCTATCGTAAAAAAAAAAAAAAAAAAAAAAAAAAAAAAAAAAAAAAAAAAACTTAAATTATTTTATATACATAATTTTTTCTCTCAAAACTATTCACATTCGTTTAGTTTAGAAATTTTAACTTAATATACTATTCAATAGCACATTTTTGTGTCCTTCCAAACAGAAAATCTTTATGCATCGTTCTTAATGGATTTTTTTCAACCCTGCCCTCTCTCCTTTTTAAATATTGAGCACATATTTGTAAATTACACAACTTGAATGTTGTTCCTATGTAGATTTGAATAATTATTATAAACTTTACTCATTTATTAGATTTCAATATTTAAAAGTTTCAAATCGAGTAAATTGATTATACAAGTGTTTTAATTCGTTGCATATTTAAAGATGTTTTGATTTAAAAACATTTACATTTTTTGTTTTAATATAAAGAATAATGCAAATATGTAATCACGCATAGTTGCCAACCTCCCGATTTTTTTCATACCAGTATTTTTATGTAAAATCATTTGTTTTATGTAATCGTACAATTTCTTCAATTTAATAAATTGAATTTTTTTGTAAGATTTTACTGGTATTCAAAAAATCGGGAGGTTGGCAACTATGAATCAGTTTTTATATTCAGATGCCGTTTTGTTTTTTAATTACACATAAAATATGTTTTACAAACAAACCAATTTTATCATTTAAAACTAAAAATATATTAAAATTAAAATTATATTATAAAATGTCATTTAAACTCGGTTAATTAGCATCTTTAAACAAATTTAGTATTTGAAAATTGTTAATAACATTTTAACATTGTTTCAATATTATTTTTTTCATTTAAAAATCTCTTCTTATAGATATATATGTATATATAAATTAGTATTAATCCTAAAATGCTCCACTTAACAACGCTTCATGATTTTCATATCTATTAAAATCTGTTTAAAATAGCCAATTTGTTATTTAAACCCAACCACTAGAAGAAATGTGTAAAGGTCACAATACATGCCGTGCAAAATCTTGTAGTTTCACCCTCTGATGTCAGGGAGCGCATTCTGTTCAAAATAAACTATCTTCCGAACGAAACTTCGACACGTGTCCCCGCTGCCTCCAGCATCTTATACATGGCGTGTTGCGGAGGGGCTGCAAAATCGTTTAGTTTCACTGTTCACCGCCAGGAGGCACAATTTGTTCTATACGAACATCCGACTGGTGTACCCGTTGTATCAAGAGAGTTGAATGAACAAATTTCGTCGAGAAATTTCGACTCGAGAAAATAAGGTGCCTCCTGGCGGTTGTACTAAAATATGTAACGCTATTAAAAACCAAAGCGAATCATCCAGACCTGTTGTGATCGGGCCATAGAACCCGAGATAAGAATGCACAGTCAGAGAAAAAAAATTGTAGAATTGTACGCCAGGGAGGGCGCTTGGTTAAGAGCTGAGCAAAAAGTCATTTTTTTTTATTGTTGGTATGCATCAAGTATATACGGGTTGTGTACTTTTATTAGGAACATAAATTTAATTTTTACGAATATCGTTATTTGTAATTTCCACGATCATTAAAAAAATATTTATATTTTTCCGTTAATTAGAACATAACGAAGACGCTACGCTAAAATATCTGCCAGATGGCACCCCTTCCCATCCTCAAATTCAAATCTATATCTTAATTAGTTATCTTAATTTATGTTCATTAGTAAAAATTGGCAATTATCTCCTGTTATTTTTGTAAAGTCAATGGAGGGATTGGCCAGAGAAACAGATCTCTTTGTAGATAAGTTTTATCTTTTTTTTCTTTTCTTTTCTTTTTTTTTTTAATGAAAGCTGATCCCTGTCTGAAACTTCCTCGAATTTTTTTGACTAGCGCCGCCAGATTTTTGCAAAAATTAAGAAAAATTATCGACCGAATGGTACAAAAATACCATTAACGGATGCAGAAAATTGTTCTACATATACTTAGAAAGTTTCAAATCGATATCTTAATTAGTTTTCTTAAAATCCGCTAATTAGTAAATAAATTTCAAATTCATTCATTTCTGCTTGCAAATCGAGAACAAAGGTCCTTTTCTTTTGGAATTTTGATTTTTTTTTAAATGGCATTTTCGATGCATTTTTTAATGAGTTTCTAATTAATATATTGGGCAATTATCAAAATATTAAAATTCTTAGACTCGGGTGCACCAGGAGAGGCCCTGGACTACCATTGAAATTCCGTGCAAAGATGGATATACAAGATGGTACGTAGAGATAAGAACTAAAATGTTCAATAGTGGGCGCGGTGCTCTGCGCTCAGGTGTTGGTTCTGCTTTCATGGCGATCGCGGCAGTATCACAGCAACGGCAACTTTCAGAAATTTTCAATCCTGTCATTAAACAAACTCATAGAGTGATGAAAATATGTTAATTTTTAATGCAACTAATCAGATATATATTTATTTTAATTTTTAATCTTTGTTAGTTTTTGTTTACTTCTTATAATTTATAATGCCATGAAGAATGTGAATATTTTAAAAGAGATTATTCTCTGAAACAGTGGATATATTTTTTTTAAATATAGAATGTAATGTGTTCAACAATTTTGTTTAATTGAATATTTATTATATGAGGCAAATATTGACAACAAATAGTTTTTACAAAAACATTCGTAATTTTTAAATTATAAGAATGGAACAGAAAATAGGATTAAACATTAAAAGAAATACATAATCTGATTACTTTTCATTAAAAATTAAAATGTTTCCTAACTCAGCGAGTTTGTTCAATGACAGGATTGAAAATTTCTTATTGGCGTTAAAGTCATACTGCCGCGAAGTAAACGAAAATTTTGTTAAATTAATTAGGAAAAAGTGTATTCTGCACCCTGTTTGTTTATGTACCCCTGAAATAATTGTTGGTGATTTTGGTAAACTCTTTTTTTTATATATATGTCTCTTTTAAGAGACATATATATAAAAAAAAGAATTGCTGTCAAGTCTGTTAAAATATGCTCATTTGTTTAAGTTTTATTAAACCCATAAAATCTGAAAAAAGTTAAATATTTCTGGATAATTTTATTTCGTAAAAAAGTAATCTATTTTAAGAAATATATAAACAAAATTTAGAGTTTATATAATTCCTGGACAAAATCAGAAAAATACATTTCTACAGCATTATTAAAAAATATTTTTATATGATTTACATGTTACATATTTTCTTTTTTTTTAGTTTTTATTAAATTATTTAAATATATTTTCATTTATACATAAGGGCAACAGTTTTGAGAATCATTTGCATCTTACATTATATCTAACTTGATGCTCCATAATTTCATTTTTATTTAAATCTAGTAACTTTACACTTTCTCTTAATTTTTTTCCAAATCTTTCATTTTAAAATATAATTATACATTTTCAAAATCTCTCATATATATTATTATGCACATTTAAAATGTCAAATATTTAAATAGACTGATTAAATCAAAATTAATTGATATTAAAGTTCATAGAAATAAAATGTATTTAAAAAGTTTAATAATAATAATACTTTAAAATTCAAGCAACTTGTACAACAAAAATTTATTAAATTAAATATTACACATACAAAATTATCTGCTGTTGAATAGTAATGTTAAATGAAAAAATATACAGCATAAAAATTTTAGGATAAGTAAAAAAAAAAATAATAATAATAATAATGGTTTAAATAATTTTGAAAATTAATTAATTAATATATTTGATTAAGTTAAATTTCAAATATTATATAAAACAAATTATTATTATTAAACAATCGAAATTATTGTCGATTTTTTAAGTATGTGAACTTTAACATGAGTATTTAAAAATTGTGGAGCATCGAATGGATAAGAATGTAAACAAATAATAACAAAATGTCATTCTGTAATTATTAGAATAAAAATACGTTTAAAGAATTCGCACTAATTAAAAATAACTAAATATATAAAAATATGCCACATATCATAAAAACTAAATAATAAAAAATATTAATGAAAGCTGCAGAAACATATATTTCTAATTTCAACCAAGTAATTTATTTTCTACAACGAAAATACCTACGCAAATTTATTTTTGCAAAGAGATTAAACATGTACAAAATAATATATATATACAAAAATAATGAACTTAATTGAGATTAAAATGAATTTCACAAAACAAATTAATGAGCATTGTCTGAAAACAGTCTTACCGAAATATCACCACGTGCAGCACATATCAGTGCGAGGTAATCTTTTACATTTTCTTGGAACTCTTTGAAAAGTGTTGTGATGAGCGCACTCGAAGATGTCACGTTTAGAACTACAATTACGACAGTTCTTCCGTACGGAAAGAAGACTTTTCTTTTCCGTGTACTTAGCTTTGCCCTACCTAACGTAACACTACTTTACAATTTAGTCATAACCCGACAACTTGTCGGATTATGACTGGAATCAAAGAATGGATGTAAAGGAATGATTGAAAGCCAGATCATCAGAAAATACAATTAAATATTGCTGTGTTATCTATTTGGTGTGAGATTTATATTTTTATGATCATCAACTAATTTCAGTATTGTTGTTTAATATAAGTTAATTCAATAGTTAACGAGAAATCCACGTTAACATTGTACATTTAACAAAATTATATGGAATTCAGATTATGATCATTATAGGGAAACACTGAAATCAGTTATTTAATTAGTTTATTTTGAATGCAGGAAAAATGTACTTTAGTAAGTCTATATATTTTTGTTTTATTAAATAGATGAAATTTCAAAATAAAAAGAAAGCAATATTATATAATAAACATACATCTAATTCTGTTTCAAACGACTATATTATTGTTTTACGGCCAATGAATATTGATACTTTTTAATATAGTAATCTTCGCTTTATTTAATCCGTAAAATCTTGGATTAAATAGGGCGAAGATGACTAGAATAATAGTGTTGTACAATGTCCGAAAACCATTAAAAAAGCGTATAGATTTTTTAACATAGAATTAAGTGTATCATAAAAAGAGGGCAACAGATGTTACGAGAATGAAAATGGAGATTAATATAAGATCAGTATTTTCATTCTGTATATTTGAACTTGGTAGAAATTCAGCCGATTTTATAGGTATACGAAAAAGGGTGCGCGTTCGTCGGATTGGCGCTTTTATAAACATGAATACAATCATTCATAAATAAATTGTAAACACAGGAGAGGCAAAAAAAGATTAACATGTTTTAACCGTATCATAAAAATATAGCACTTAGCTCAGCATGCAGCAGTAAAAGCGCGCATAAAAACTTTAGACTCTTAAGAATGAAAACGTAAAAGCTATTTGGAGGATTGAGTAAACTCAATATTCTTCTCTCTTTCGATGGAAACAAATTGACATATAGCAAAATTAGCTGTTTCCTGGAAAACTACACGTATAAAACTTTTTCTGTAGCAAGATGCGCATAAGTCTGACCTTTTAGTGCAAAAAAAAAAAAAAAAAAAAAAACGCAAAATGAATTTTTTGGAGTTGTGTCTCTTTTCTTGAGTGTGAGCGATATACCGTATTTTCGGGTGTATAGCCCGCACCCCTAAATCGAGCAGTACCGTAAAAAAGTTCGTGTATAAGCCGCGGAGTTGCATCGGTGTATAGCCCGCGGACTATACACCTTCTACGAACGCATATTTCGACCAGGATTTGAAATTAGAGGTCATTAGTCATAATTTGCAACAGAAATTTACCAAATTTTATCGTGGTGCATAATGCCTACAGCAATTCGGCTAAAAATTAAGGACATCACTACAAAAATTATCAAATACAAAAAATGTGATTTAAAAAAAAATATATATATATAACACGTAGCTTTTTGTAATAAAAAAGTAAGGTATTGAAATATCTTGAGTAAGTAATTAAACAACAGTAACTCAGAATTACTATTACATTATTATTACTTAATAATTTATGTTGCTTTTGTTGAGAACGTGATGTAATATACAACTGGTACCATTAATGACATTTTACCACCTAGAAAATATGTTATTATTATTTTGTCATTTTAAAAAATAATTACTATAAATAATATAAACTATTGTATAAAAAGGCACACAGTAATTCGCTCAAAAATATTTATTTTAATCACTGGAATTGGAAAATCCTTCAAAATCGGAAGTTTCCGAGTCTGTCATAAACAAACCAATTATGTCACTATATAAAGACGAGTCATCAGCTTCATCATCATCTTTACAATCAAAAAGATCAGAAACCTCTGAGCTGTGTGGCTGGGGTTCAGCAATTTTTTATGGGGTAATCCAGCTTCTCTGAGTCCCTTGATCACTGTGTTTACCGAGATATTTTCCCATGAATCAGCAATCCATTCACAAACTGTAGTATATGATGCTCGTTTCATTCTAAAGCTTTTTGTGTATTCTTTTAATTCCGCGGTCATCCATTTCTCCCACTTTCCTCGAATTTTGCACTTGAATGATCGATTTACGGTTATATCCAGTGGTTGCACAAGTTTAGTCATACCTCCGGGTATAAAGCCACGAAAACATTTGTTGTTCTTGCACAACTTCTTAATGTCATCAGTGAGATGTGCTTTCCTCGAATCCATTACTAAGACACCTTTCGGCCTAAAATATGAATCAAAAACAACTGTATCAACAAAAGATTATCACAACATAAAAAAAAAAAAAAAAAAAAAAAAGAATTAAAGAAGAAAAAACGTGTTCATATTTGAGTACGTTGCATACGTTTCATATTTGAGTTAACGATGCGTAGACAAAGAAACTGGAATAGATTTTTGTATAGGAAAAAAAATAAAAAGCTAAGGATTTTGCTGTTTCATTTCAAATTAACTGGGTTTGTATGGATCCGATCGCCATGCGGTTTGGCTCATTCGACTCGACATCAATAGAGCTTACCGATTTTAGTTCGGAGTTTCACCACCAGGGAGCGCTTTCCTAGGGCACTTGAGCATCCCCTCGCCCTCTTTCAAGGCTTTTACTCTAACTATGCCCCATTTCCGTAACTCAGTAACTATATTTTCCATTTCAACGCAACTGATTCCAAACATTATAATTAACTTAATAGTTACCCTCTATAACACTAAAGGAAATTTATGAGTAGCAGTTACCACTATTTCCGAAAAATAGTTTAAGCCAAATTTGTAATTAATTTCCTAGCTTAATCAAACGAACAAATTTTTAAAGATACATAGTGGTCCTTCTAATTAGTCATTTTCTGAAGGACCCTTGAACATCCCCCCCGGCACCTCCCTCAAAGTTATTTTCTCTAACTGTGCTTTATTTACATAACTCGACTAATAATGTTCCCATCCTCTCCAAACCAGCTCAACTTTGTAGCACGCCTACTATACAGTGCCGTAGGCAGTGGGGTCCTGTCTCAGAGGTTCGTTCGGAAAGAGTTTTGTTTAGAACACAATGCTCCCCTGGCAGTGGAAGGGGGAAATAAAAGTTTTTCCGTAGCGTACTAGCATTCCCGGTCGGAGACCATCGCCAGCCCAAAGCCATCGGAGACCGTGGCCAGAGTTTTGTTTTTTCAGAAATTTAAGTTTATTACACGGGCTCGGGCAAGGCCCTGCGGGTCAGCTAGTATAAAATAAAATTCAATTTCAATAACTACCATAGTTTTAACTATTTAAATTTTTTAATCGATCTTTATCAGTGTCCTGCCTACCCAAAGAGGTTCCCGCTTTGTGGTGCGGGTATAAATTTACTACCCGCGGATCTGGTTGCGGGTAGAATCGCAAAATTTGGTTTAAAAGCTTTTTTCTCATCATGCTAATCATACTATGCAACTGTTTTCGTTATTTTTAAAACCCTAAAAGGATCAATTTTTTCTTATGACTGTTTTTCTGTGTAATAATGATTATTTTTTTTTATATAAAAGTTTTTTTTTCGTTTGTTTTATTGCTAGTAACGGCTGCGGGTATACGCAAAATTTGCTGGTACAGATAGATTCGAAGGTATTGCAGGAATTCTAATTTTTATTCACATTTTATTTCAGGTGATACGCATGCGCGTACAGAGTTTCATTGCTGGAAATAGCTAGCGCTTCTTCTACAATCGTTAAAGGGAAACCGCCCTTTTAGGCAGCCAAATTTCTCTCTTTTCTCCACGACAAATAGGGCTATTTGTTTTCCCTGCACAGCAGTTGGGGCACTCTGTTTTACCGGGTGCTTTTTGTCTCTGTCCTTCCTTTCTTCTGTTGAATAACTGGAGACATTACTAGTGTTAGACTGATTTTGTAATTATTTCATTATTTATTTTAAATTTTCTGCAATATTTCGAAAATTAAACTTTTTAACACAAGAATCTCCAAAAGTAAATATTGAAAATTTGCAAGTTCCGTTTTTGGATATCACAATACTTAAATGTTTCGTTGATAACAAATTATTAAAAACTGAATTTTGTTAAATCCCAAAAAAGAATAAAATCACTTATGTTACTAAGGAAAATAGTAAAAAAGAATGAAAAATATTTACTTGAAAAATGCACCAGGTCTTTTTCTCAAGACTTGGTTCAGCCACAACTTCCTAACTTCCTCATTCATCCAGCCTTTTTTATTCGCTGTTACAATGATTCCTGAAGGAAAGTGTCCCTTGGGTACCGTTTTTCTTTAAAAAATTACTAAGGTATTTAATTTTGTGCCATCTGCACAGCTGGTCAATACAATCGTAGAGCAGTTCCTTTCATTCCCAGTAGTCGAAATGGATCTAGTCTTTTGACCTAAAAACTAATTAATTGAAAATGTTTATAAATTATATTGAACAAATTTCTTAAATAAAAGATTAATTGAATGAGATGAAATATGTATAACGCATGACTTACCGATAGTATTTACGGCCCTACTCGGAGGCATATAAAAAGTCATGGACACTTCGCCCATATTTACGATACTTTCAGGCATAAATTTATGTTCTTTGATGATTTTCTCCACGTAATTTTTTAACATTGCAATCTTCTCTTCGGAATCCTTTTGAAGATCTTAGGATATAGTTGCCGGACTCGAATGGATAATCCTTTCATTCTCATAAATCTGTTGCACCACGATGCATTTCCCTTAAATTCTTCTAAATTTAACTATACTGCAAAACTTTTTACTTTCATTCTAATAATCGTCGTTGAAATTGGTTTGCCCTCCGATCTCATCGGAATCAATCCATTTATGAGATTTTTCATCTATATCAGGCTATTGCACTCCTTTTCCCTTCCTTGATCTTTTGCACTTCGGCATTTTCTCTAGGATTATTTTTTCTTTCCGCCATTGCCGAATACTTTTTTCATCAATGCCTAATTCTTGTGCAACAGCTATATTGACCGAAATTTCGGCTTTCTTCACCGCTTGCAGTTTATATTCGGCCGTATAACTGGCACGACTTTTAGGCATCGTACGTGAAAAACACGAAAAAAATTCTTTGTAGTAGCGCGTGTTTGTAGAACAGAATCGGAAATGAGACGAACGATGAGTGTTAATTGTTCAACTTTAGTCCTGATCCGCCTGATTGGTCGCTGAAACCTGTTAGGTCAAAGGTTAGATTATTTGAAAGCGGGGGACAGGTAGCTATTATAGCTCTCTTAGTGCAATCCTTTGCGATAGTTGCAAAAATTCTTCCAAACCCAGAAATAAACAATAATAGCATTTAAACAGTAACAAAAACATTACAAAGACGGGAAAATTCTTTACATTTCACGGCATAGTGACAAAAATTAACAAATTTCGACGATTTTTGAAATTTTTTGAGATTTAAAAATTGTAGAAAAATCACACGATTTCCGTTTTTTAAAGAACAAAAATCTATGTATAACCCGCACCGTGTATAAGCCTCAGCGGCAATTCCAAATGTTTTTTTCTTGTATAACCCGCGGGCTATACACCCGAAAATACGGTATTTTGTATCGAGCGCTTTAGATAAGAATGTTTAATACATTTTTTCGACAAGTTCCCACCAATGGCCACGTATTACATTTTTACATTTTTCATGGAGAATATATCTGTGTGGAAATAAATTTATGAAGTTTAAACTAAGTGTTGGAATACAACGTTCATTTTCTCCTCTCGGCACATATGGCGCATGCGCGTACAGTTACGATGATGATGCTCCGGAAGCGAGAGCAGTTTTTTACTTTAAGAAAGATGTCGGCGCTCAGTCGCATACGAGCTGTATATATTTTGTCTTCGTTTAATTGTAAATAAATGTCTTATGTCGTGCTATTCTGCAAACTCTGCTTGCCTCATACACCTACATTAAGTCACGCAAGTGTTTGGAAAACTATCTTTGCCCTTTTTATTTATTTATTTATTTATTTTAATAATGCATATACACGGTTTTAATAATAATAATAACAAATCAAACAACCTATTCTATTCAAAACACTGTAATTCAAATTGCACTTCCAAGGTCTGAAAGAATGATAAAATTAAAAATTCCAATCAGAAAGTTTACATTTTGAGGAACTCAAATATCAATAAAGTTAAGTTAGTTGTTAATTTATTAATAAGGGGTAAAAATGAATAAAGATTTATTTTGAAAAGTTCCAATAAATAAAACGCCAGAACATATGAACGAAGGATACACTTACAATGAATGAACTGAACACATATAGGAATAGTAGTACTAAAGCTCGGATTAAATGGGATTACATATATGAATGTACATTTCTATATATTTTTGGCTATATTATTTAGATATGCATAAATATTTATAAATTTCGTTATTAGAGTATATTTCAATTACTTTTTCTGTCTTTTCGTATTGTATGTGCAGGGCCTGATCTGATTATCCAAAATGTACGTGAAGCACATGATTCCCCTCTAAAATTTGATAGGGTCCCAAAAATGACTATGAGGAGAGCTCTCTAATTCCTATTTTCATGTTTTTTTTTTCTCCTTTTTTCTTTTTTTTTAAAGAAAATTTGCTTATTCCAAGAGGAAATCCTCGCACAACTTCACAAAACTTATTTGACAGGGAAATATGAATGTCATCAATAGGATTAATTAATTATATAGCATCCTGATGTGCCTGATAGATATCGCTTGGAAAATCGAGCAAACAGCTATATGTAATAAATGTATCTCTAGTAAAAAGGCATAAAAAAAGGCAAAAAAAATCTAGGGCATAAAAAATATATTTAATGAAATATGTGTGGCCTCGGCTAAGATACTTCCTAGAATAATATTAGTATCATCGATCAATTTTCATAAATGAAAAATGAAGAAAACTTTTGCCAAATGGAAAGGGCCCCCAAAATGATACCGTGCTTCCACTAGATTCAGAAGTTAATCGGGCCCTGTGTATATGGCTTAATGTCTCATATAAACGGCTCATATAAACGTCATTTTTAAATGCCCCTGTTTCTGTTTTGTAAAATTAAAATAATAAAATAATGCATTAATAAATTAAATAATGGAATTATTCCCATTTATTTATTCTTAATTATCTGTTTTCATTTCCGTTTTTAAAAATGGTGTTTTTCTGTCTATAACTCGATAAAAAACAATAGCATTGCCAATTTCAGTGGCGTTATCTTACAAACAACTATGTAACTAAAAAGTGGTAGACAACACATTACATCATTTCGGAATAATATTATTATAACACTTTTGGGGTTTAGTATGGGTATAAGTCATGACCAGGGGTGCAAAAATCTAGGCGTCAATGGGCCGATTCCCACCACTAAAACTTTAGTATTCTTCGCCGAATAAAAACACTGATGAAATTTAGTCAAAGTATACTAATAAAATTTGACGAAGAATACTAATAAAATTTAGTGGTGTGAACCAGTCCATTGGCATCTAGAGTTTTGCACCCCTGGTCATGACATGTAATTACCGCAGCCATATATTTTAACAGTTGCTTTCATGAAGTCAATAATGTTTTGTACATAACATGTGGAACACGAGATCTTATTTTATATATTTTATATTTTATTTTATTTTTTACAAAAACATTTCTCACTTAGAGTGTAATAAAAAAAAAAAAGTATTAATTTTAAAATAATATTTTCTAAAATTACTACTAATATCTAAAAAATTTCAATAATAGCAAAAAAGTAAGTCAGTTGTTAAGTTATTAAAAAGCAGCTAAATATGATTAAATATTTATAGAAAAGTTCCGAAAACTAACACGCGAGAACATAGGAATGAGGGATAACATCCTACTGAATGACTGAACACATATAAAGATAATATTAATATAACACTTTTGGGGTTCAATATATGTAATAGTGATGACATGTAATTACCGTAACCATACATTTTGTAGAGTTACACAACATACACTCACCTCATTTGTGCCATGCATCCTCGCAATTTGTCCTTACACTTCCAATTTCATTTTCAAAGTTGCCAACTGTGATATCCCTAAATAGATTTTTCTAAAATATTGAACATGTAATTTTCCGTGTTTCAATTCGATGTGCATTTCTCGAATTATTCGACCGTTTCCAGACTTTTCAATGGAAACGACTCTCGCTGCATTTTACTCGATTAAAGCGCCACCTACGATTTTCCGAAGAAAATGTTGAATACAAAAGTTACGAATTTTTTCCAGTAGAATCCAAATCTGCAATAAAAATGGGGTGTTATCGTTTAAGATTTAAAAGTTGCCCCCAATTTCCCACCAGATGACAGAGTTGGGACGGAACTTTGATATCCCAAAATAGATTTTTCAAGAATATTTAACATGTGTTTTTCCACTTTTCAATTCGATGTTTTATTTTTTGAGTTATTCGATTGTTACCAGACTTTTCAATGGAAACGATTTTCATTACATTTTACTAGATTACAGCGCCATCTACGAATTTCAGAAGAAAATGTTAAATACAAAAGTTGCTCATTTCTTCCTGTAGAATCCAAATCTGCAATAAAAAGAAAAGGGAGGGAATATCATTTGAAATTTCAAAGTTGCCCCAATTTCCACCAGTGGGCAGAGTTTGGAGGGCAACTTTGATATACCTAAATAGATTTTTCAAAAATATTGAATACATATTTTCCGTTTTTCAATCCGATGCATATTTCTCGAGTTATTCGACTGTTTCAAGACTTTTCGGCCACAATGTATATAATGATGAATATAATATATATATTTGTTTGTAAAGGAATTCATATTGTCTTAGTGTTTTATATGTAGTATTTTCGGTAATATTTACTATCGGTAATAATATTTATTATTCTAATTTACTTAAAAATTAAATCCTATTGTTGATTTGTGGGATATCATCGAATCTTGGAAGTATTGTATTTCATTTAAAGTATATATATATATATATATATTCTTCAGAGCGAAAATTAATGCCGTTAATTTTACTATGTTAGAATTTTATGGAAAATACTTCTATTTATCACAATAGTGAACGTAATTACGTTATATTTTGAGTCAGATTCGAATAATTTCGAATCATTGTCTCTGAAATCTAGTAACTAATAATAATAATAATTGAAAATACAATTTTTCACCACGATTAAAATAACAATAAAAATTTTTGAACAATAAAAAATCAAAATTCTTATTCTATAAGAATATAAACAACGTTAAAGCCCAATTACTGATAAAATCTCGATTGATAAGATACTGATTGATAAGATCTCTTTGGGTCATCTGAGAGACTACTTGTGTTTCTCGTAGTTGATAAATTTTTAAATCTGGCAGAGTAATCTTACAGAGTAAGCTTACAGAGTAAGCTTCTTTTTGTTGGTGTTTTTTTTCTTTTTTGGGTTGTAAAATGTAAAAAATAAAATCAGTGTTCAACAAAATAGCATTTTAAAATATCATCTATGTCAGATGTTTTAATCCACTGTGCCCCGCAAATCAGTATGTCATGTGAATATTCTAGCCGTGCCGGAGAATTTTTAAACTGCGTTTATATACAATTTTTAAAAAAAAATTGCGACAAAATAGCAGAAATTATTCCCCTTGACTTTCTTTTCCAAATGTTCTGTGATCGTCAACAAAAGAAAGAAGAGTCTCAATAAAACAAAGAGGTGGAGATAAGCATGTCAGGGATATCATCCACTCACCTATAGACAGGGCCGGAGCAATATCACGCGGGACCCTGCAAATCACTTAGGGGAGGGGGGGGGGCGCAAAGTCTCTGACTGCAATAGTCGACTAATAAAAATAATTTTTAAAAATTGTGTATATCATAGATTAACTTATAATATAGAGAGTAAAATTCATGAAAAATAGCATGTAAATTCTTTCACATGTAATGTGTATAATTATTTTTGATTTCTAAAAATATTCTATCCTTTACAATATTCTAAATATTTATTTTGCGTTTATGGTGAATTTCATGATCCTCACATCTATACATTCGGGATAGTTATGTCAATTTGGGAGTAAGAAAAAATATTTAAAGACAAATTTAGAGCAATAACTTAATTATTTTACCCAGCGTAACGTTGTTTCGAATTGTATAGAGAGGCTCGTGTCCCTTAACAATACTGCAACTAGTGCTGAGTCCTGTGCAGCCGTCCCTTTTGGCCAATGGCTGAGCTCGCCGTGCCTCTAGACAAGCGACAGAAGGCGGAAAAATCAAAGAGAGCGAATGACCACAACAGATGTACCGATCAGGAAAACCCTAGTCTGTTCGGAATTTTAAAAGACGATTAATGAAATTATTGTATTTTGTTTCTCTTGCAGAGATGTTTTTAAATACTGAAAAGGAAAAAAAAATATTATTCAATAGAATTGGATGGAGTTGTGTAATCAGTTCTTAACTCACTTCCTGATATGCCAGTATTATAAAAAAAAATATGTTCAAAGGCGTGTTTCTAATGCTAATACAATATCTTATTATTTTTAGAAATCATTTCTTAAATTAAAAAAAAAAAAAATTCTTCTTTAGAAAAATGTGCGTGAACTTTATGAGTTTGACATTCTTCATTCTAAATATATCATCGAAATAACTCCATCACGTACCGTTTTTCCGAGAAACACTTGAAATAGTTTTAAAATTACAGTGTTAAATGAAATATTACTACATTTATTAACCATGTTACAAAACAGTAAAAACAAGAAAAATGATTATTTTTGTTACCTTGGTTAAAAAAATGAATAAAGTCTAACATGAGAAAGTAATTTACTTTGACATTTTTCTCTCGATTGTTTTTCTTTCTGTGTATGTGTGTCTCCTGTACACGCGTCCAGCAGATATCTGCTAAAATATTTTATTTCCACTTCCCGCTCTCTCTATCTCTTCTCCATTTCACCTACATACTTGTGGAACATTTCTCAATGTTCGTCAGAAAAAGTTCCTATATTATCCGGAAAAATGTCGAATAGAGAATGTAAGAAGTGGAGATTCAGAGACATATTGCGCCTCAATGCTAAATGAAAATAGTAGACCGTCCACAATTTCAATACAATTTTGAGTCTTTTTTTTTGGCAAACAATTTTTACATACTTTTTCAAATGTATGTTTCATGGTACTTACTCGACAGCACTGATTTTATTTTATGAAATAGGTCAATACAATTTAATACAATAAAATTCAATACTATACAATTCAATTCAATACAATACAATTTTGGGATAGGTCCAACAAAAATGGTCCAACAAAAATAGGTCCAACAAAAATGCCTTCTTTTATATTGGCCTCGCTCATGACTGGAAATTTGTATATCAAATATTTAGATTCTTCATCGTCTTTATTCACCGCTTTAATAAACTGTTTCATATGGAGAGTAGGTAAACATATTTTTGTCTTGTCAACAAATTCCTGGTGAGCAACATTTTTCGTGCCAGGTTAGTATTTTCTTCTCACAGTGACCATGTATTCAAGCAGATGTACTTATCTATTGCTCGACTGTCCCATTCACAGTAAAACAATTACATTTTATGAAACCTTGTTGTAACTCAGTTAGCAATGCTACTTATTTATTTATTAAATTAAACAGTAGGCTCTGTGTGTACCTCTCAATAGTGAAGCTGCAAAAATTTCCCCAGTGAGTAAAATATAAAGTGTCATTTGAGATCGCAAAATCAGATCGATGAATTGCAAAAGAACAGTGTAAATATTCTTCAAAAGAAGGTGGAAAAAAACAAAGCACAGGAAAATTCCAAATTAAAGGAATATGACACGTTCACTAATGCTTTAGCAAAAGGATACTATTTTAATTTTAAAGACAACTCCCCCACAATAAATAAATAAATAAATAACACTTAAAAAAATGGTACGTTATGGAGCAAGTTGATTGCGATATTTGAACATTGTACCGTTAAATCTTTCCGAAACAATCATTATTTTTACACGAAGGATTTTGATGCTGACCAGAGTTACCTATGTTTTGTTACTTTTATGTTCTAAATATTTTTAATTACTTTTGCAAGGTTAAAATGATGTATTTTAACATCAGAGTAAAAATTTTTCAAAATCGGAGTTGTCGAGTCACAATTGGTTAATTGTTAAAACTGAACCTTAAGCTAAATCCTTTGAATACAGTTCGAGACATATATGTCCCAGTGGACTATTTTTTTTTTCTGTTCGTACCAGATATTCAAAAAGAATCTGCGCCATACACTTATAGTAGGCTATTTTAAAAATAAATCTCCATCTCCTTGATCTATTCAAAACATTGACCCAATTCTGAAAAAACTTAAAATTATCACTGATATGCAAGAAATAATCGTTGAATTAATAACTAAGCTTTTTTCCCTATTCGAAATTTACTTCAAGCTGACTGTAACACATCAGTGTTACAAATTTTGTCTGAATATTCCCTTTCCACCCTTTTCTGTCACTTTTTCCTCAATTAAACTCACCCCTCTTTTCAAAATTCTGATTGGTCAGGGAATTCTTTTCCTGTTGGCTGCTGTAGCCAAGGCCTACTCCAGTTATCGGCCAGAAAAGAGCTGAAGATCACGTGATCTGACGTCATGAGGTCCGTCTTTTTTTTGGAGGGAGAAAGAAATTTCTTACCGGAGTTCGTGTGTTGTGATAGCCATTGCTCGCCGCTCGTCTTTTTGTTTATTATGTTTACGTATGATATCGTAGTATTCTTTGTGTTTGAGAGTATTTATTAATATTTATTTAATTTCTGGAATGCCTGACCGTTGCTGTGTTCCCAAGTGTTCTTCAAATTACGATAAGACTAAGACTTATGTTTCAGTCTTCAAATTTCCTAAAGATGCAGCCAAGAAAGAACTGTGGTGCAGGAAGATTCCCCGGAAAGATTGGTTTCCGAAAGAACGTAGTGTTGTTTGCGTGAAACATTTTAGAGATTCTGATGTTATTAGGATAGATGAACTAACTGACAGAAATGGTCAAAAAATACAAGTACCAAGAAAATGTCCGAAGCTCAAAGAAAATGCATATCCATCTATATTTGAAAATTGTCCTGAATATTTATCAGAAAAAAAGCCTATTCCCAGACCCAGTAGGAATGAAAAACTTCAAAAATTGGATGATAAGGCTATGGAGAAGTTCTTAGAAAGCGATAAAATAAAGGATTTTTTTGATTTATCTGAAAACGTGGAAGAAAAGATAAGTACTTTCAAATTAAAGAATAATCCAATGATTATTAAAAATACTAACGATATTTTTATAATAAATATGATTTTGGATTTAGCTCCAACAGTACATTCAAGTATTATTGTTAATCGGGATATGAGTATGAAATTTTTTCTCGGAAATTCTGTTATTTCTGTGTACAAATTTAGTAATATTCTGAACAGTTTAGATAATCTGTCTCTGTGGAGTGAACTTGAAAATTTATTATGTACTATTCGTCGCATGGAAAATTGTTCTTCTGATGTACATGAAAGTGTCACTGATAAAGAAATGGCCATACGTTACTGGGAAAAATATATTGCATCTAATAATGAAACATATGATGGAAAAAAATTCATTTTAGAGCAAATGAAACTGTATGATCTGTCAAAAATGGCCCGCAGGTACACTAATGATTTATTAATTTTTGCATATTCCTTATATATGAAGTCCTCGTCTTGTTATTCACAATTACAAGATAGTAATATGTTGATATTGCCAACAATTGTTCATTTATCTAAGCTTACTAGTATCTTGAAGCTTGATAATTCTTTAAGTAGTTCATATACAGGAAATTACATACAGCAAAAATTTAATATTTTGAATGAGAAAGACAAAACAGTTAATTTGCTGATTGATGAAATATATGTGAAGAAATCAATTTCTTATAAAGGGCAAACTATTTCAGGTTTTGCTGAAAATAAATTAAGTACTGAAGCTACTACAGTACAAGCATTTATGATAAGTTCAATATTTTCAGCCTACAAGGAAGTCTTTGCTCTTATTCCAGTGAGTAATATGAATGCCGATTACTTACATAGTTTAACTTTAAAAGCACTTCAAATTTTAGAAGATGCAGGTTTTTCAGCACTATCACTAATATCGGATAATAATAGAATAAATAGAAACATGTTTAAAAAGTTGGGCCATGAAAAAATGCACAGTCATATTACAAACCCTGCAAATAACAGAAAAAAATTATTTATTCTGTTTGATCCTGTACATTTGTTTAAATCGATCAGAAACAATTGGATCAATCAATTAGACTGTGAAAAAACCTTTTGTTGTCCAGATTTTGATGATCCAACAAAAATAATAAAGCCAAAATTTTCCAATTTAAGGAAAATTTATAACCTAGAAAAAACAAAAATTCTAAAAGCGGCTCACATGCTGACATTCAAGAGCCTATATCCTTCAAGTTTGGATAAACAAAGCGTGCAGTTAGTAGTTAACATATTTCATCAGAATAATGATGCGGCACTTCAGCGGTTAGGAGAGAAAAATCTCCTCATCAACTGGCAGGATACCTTGCAATTTATCCAGGTAATCAGAAAATGGTGGAATATTTTCAATGTGAGTCATCTTAACAAAGGACATTATTTAAAATGTGATGATAGCAAAGCGTTTACCTCTGTTGATGATGATAGACTGATTTTTCTACAAAAATTCTGTCAATGGCTAGACAATTGGAAAAATCTCAATCAAAATCCTCGCTCTGGATGTTTAAGTGAAGAGACTTTTTTTGCTTTGCATCAAACCACACATGCCATGATCGACGTACTCCAGGAGCTACTCTCAAATGGATCGAAGTTTATTTTAACTTCCAAATTTCAAACTGACAATCTAGAATATAGGTTTTCAAAATATCGGCAGATGTCTGGTGGGAATTATCACATTTCTGTACAGCAAATCCTGGAATCTGAAAGAAAACTGAAACTAAAATCTATTCTCCAACTTCATTCCCATACACATGGAACAATTTCCTTAAAAAATTTTGTGACAGAATTTTCCGGAAATAATAATGATGATAGAATTGATCTAGATGTTGGATTATTTTCAGACCTGATATCAAGCTCTGTTGAGCTGGGAAATGTTTCTCAAACAGATCTGGAGGTATTAACATATATTGCTGGATATTGTGCTAGCAAAATTAAAACGAAATGTACAGCATGTATTAATTTCTGCATTATAGACAAGGAACTCCAAGTCGAGACATTTGATGAAACTAATAGAAATAATTCTATGTATGCGTATATAGATATTATCAACCGTGGTGGTTTAAAATACCCCACAGAAAATATTGTTTTTCTTATTTCTGTGTCGTATTTACTATTTCAAAGTCTCATTAAAGAAAAGTATGAAAAACATTTTATTCATGCAAAAACTAAACAACATGCAATACTAACCAAAATAATTTTAGCATATTTGCAAAAAAATGACATAGCATGTGTCAATAACAAGTGTTTTGAATGTGATTGCCCGTATGAAATAATAGTTGTGCAAATTATCAAAAGTTTTTCAAATATATGTCTAAACAACTACGTAAAAAATATTTCTTCTAATTCGCTGGAAAGGAATGAAGAAAGAAAACTAAAAAAGTTTAAAAAATAAAGGCTATAACCAGATCTGACAGGTATGTAAATATTGATGTAGATTTAAAAAATGAAGTATTTCTTAAACTAGTGAACTCCATTAATAATAGTATTCTTGTTTCAATAATAATCAAATAATGAGTTTCTAAGATGTCCACAGATTTTTTTATTTATTATTATTTTTATGTAAAAGTAATTTCAGGTGTCCTTTGCAATTATTTTCATATTGAAATGTGTTCTTGTGAGTGGAGTACTAGAGTTTTGTCTAATAACAGGCTGATTGAAATCAAAACAAAATATGTAAACATTTGTATTTATCTGTATATACTGATAGCAGAAAATTTTATTTAAATTTTAGCAAGTTGTTTTACATGACATATAACTCTAAATATATAAAATTGAAACAATGAACTGTATTCTTGTTTCAATAATAATAATCAAACAATGAGTTTCTAAGATATCCACAGATTAGTTATTTATTATTATTTTTTAAGTAAAAGTAATTTCAGGTGTCCTTTGCAATTATTTTAACATTGAAATGTGTTCTTGTGAGTGGAGTACTAGAGTTTTGTCTAATAACAGGCTGATTGAAATCAAAACAAAATATGTAAACATTTGTATTTATCTGTATATACTGATAGCAGAAAATTTTATTTAAATTTTAGCAAGTTGTTTTACATGGCATATAACTCTAAATATATAAAATTGAAATAATGTACTGTATTCTTGTTTCAATAATAATAATCAAACAATGAGTTTCTAAGATATCCACAAATTAGTTATTTATTATTATTTCTTAATTAAAAGTAATTTCAGGTGTCCTTTGCAATTATTTTCATATTGAAATGTGTTCTTGTGAGTGGAGTACTAGAGTTTTGTCTAATAACAGGCTGATTGAAATCAAAACAAAATATGTAAACATTTGTATTTATCTGTATATACTGATAGCAGAAAATTTTATTTAAATTTTAGCAAGTTGTTTTACATGGCATATAACTCTAAATATATAAAATTGAAACAATGAACTGTATTCTTGTTTCAATAATAATAATCAAACAATCAGTTTCTAAGATATAAACAAATTAGTTATTTATTATTATTTCTTAATTAAAAGTAATTTCATGTGTCCTTTGCAATTATTTTAACATTGAAATGTGTGCTTGTGAGTGGAGTACTAGAGTTTTGTCTAATAACAGGCTGATTGAAATCAAAACAAAATATGTAAACATTTGTATTTATCTGTATATACTGATAGCAGAAAATTTTATTTAAATTTTAGCAAGTTGTTTTACATGGCATATAACTCTAAATATATAAAATTGAAATAATGTACTGTATTCTTGTTTCAATAATAATAATCAAACAATGAGTTTCTAAGATATCCACAAATTAGTTATTTATTATTATTTCTTAATTAAAAGTAATTTCAGGTGTCCTTTGCAATTATTTTAACATTGAAATGTGTTCTTGTGAGTGGAGTACTAGAGTTTTGTCTAATAACAGGCTGATTGAAATCAAAACAAAATATGTAAACATTTGTATTTATCTGTATATACTGATAGCAGAAAATTTTATTTAAATTTTAGCAAGTTGTTTTACATGGCATATAACTCTAAATATATAAAATTGAAATAATGTACTGTATTCTTGTTTCAATAATAATAATCAAACAATGAGTTTCTAAGATATCCACAAATTAGTTATTTATTATTATTTCTTAATTAAAAGTAATTTCAGGTGTCCTTTGCAATTATTTTAACATTGAAATGTGTTCTTGTGAGTGGAGTACTAGAGTTTTGTCTAATAACAGGCTGATTGAAATCAAAACAAAATATGTAAACATTTGTATTTATCTGTATATACTGATAGCAGAAAATTTTATTTAAATTTTAGCAAGTTGTTTTACATGGCATATAACTCTAAATATATAAAATTGAAATAATGTACTGTATTCTTGTTTCAATAATAATAATCAAACAATGAGTTTCTAAGATATCCACAAATTAGTTATTTATTATTATTTCTTAATTAAAAGTAATTTCAGGTGTCCTTTGCAATTATTTTCATATTGAAATGTGTTCTTGTGAGTGGAGTACTAGAGTTTTGTCTAATAACAGGCTGATTGAAATCAAAACAAAATATGTAAACATTTGTATTTATCTGTATATACTGATAGCAGAAAATTTTATTTAAATTTTAGCAAGTTGTTTTACATGGCATATAACTCTAAATATATAAAATTGAAACAATGAACTGTATTCTTGTTTCAATAATAATAATCAAACAATCAGTTTCTAAGATATAAACAAATTAGTTATTTATTATTATTTCTTAATTAAAAGTAATTTCAGGTGTCCTTTGCAATTATTTTAACATTGAAATGTGTGCTTGTGAGTGGAGTACTAGAGTTTTGTCTAATAACAGGCTGATTGAAATCAAAACAAAATATGTAAACATTTGTATTTATCTGTATATACTGATAGCAGAAAATTTTATTTAAATTTTAGCAAGTTGTTTTACATGGCATATAACTCTAAATATATAAAATTGAAATAATGTACTGTATTCTTGTTTCAATAATAATAATCAAACAATGAGTTTCTAAGATATCCACAAATTAGTTATTTATTATTATTTCTTAATTAAAAGTAATTTCAGGTGTCCTTTGCAATTATTTTAACATTGAAATGTGTTCTTGTGAGTGGAGTACTAGAGTTTTGTCTAATAACAGGCTGATAGAAATCAAAACAAAATATATAAACATTTGTATTTATCTGTATATACTGATAGCAGAAAATTTTATTTAAATTTTAGCAAGTTGTTTTACATGGCATATAACTCTGTAAATATCTTACTTTTAGAAGTGCTGTTCTGTTAAGTACAGTAAAAAATAATTAGTATACAAAAATACTTATATATGTGTGTGTGTATATATATATATATATTATGTTTCAGAATTCGTAAATTACTGTTAATCTGTTTAGAAAGTATCGTATATATCTTATAATTGTAAGAAGCAATATTTTCGCGATTTTGTCGCAGCTAATAAAACTATGCTTTTTAATTACCGAATAGTAGCTAAAAATTAAGACAATTTGTTTACCTCATGCATATAAAAAAGATGTAAACAATTTTTAGTCGGACATTGTGCCAATTTTTTTATATCTTGATTATTAAGAAAATCCTTATTTTTCACTTTTTCCTTTTTTTTAATCTACCTAAAATATTTTTTGAATATTTTAGAATGGGTAATTGGCTGTCTAACGTCCTCCTTAAAGTTTTTAAAATATTGGAAATCAAGAAATCACGCCTTTATATACGATGAAATTAATGTTTTTAAGCGCTAGAGGATTGGAGAATCTGTTCCTAGAGAAACGCTAGGACGGAAGACGGAAGTCACGGAAGAGCTTTCGTGGCCGATAACTGGAGTAGGCCGTGCTGTAGCGCTCAGTCGGATCTGAATGACCCTGTCAGCAGTTTACTGACATTTTTGTAGTACTTTATTATCTCAAATAGTTGTTTATCCGTTCCACGAACGGGAATTCACAAATTTGATTTTGAAATGTGAATAAAATGAATTTAATTCCCCTGTTAAAGTGTTGAGTTGTTCAATAACTATACGATTTAGAAAAATATTTTTCTACTACTGTGCTTCTTTTTATTTAAATGACACTTAATATATCATGTTGCTATGGCAGCAGACGATAAAACGATATCTTTGGAATAAGGGAATAAATAGAATAAAAAGTTTTGTTGATGTTTGTGATGAAATGTTTTTATTTTTTTTGTAAAGGTAATCATTAAGCGCAATTAATTAATCTCTAATTATTTGCATGCGAGGTAAAAGAATTATCATAATACCCGCTACAGCTTCTTAGTATTGCAGCGTGGCGTCCGTAATATGTATATCTCACATTGCAGTAAACATTTAGCGCTGGTTAGAACTCGCGCGATTACGGGTTGAACATAAAAAAGACAAAAATTCGTCATAAACATAAAATAAAAAAAATCTATTTAAAATTTTCGAATTTTTTGCACCAATCGTTCATGGGCCTCCTACCAGCAACCAAAGTGCCAAATTTCATAGCCCTGCGCTCTATGGTTTCCGAGTTTTTGAGGTTTAATAGATATAGATACGCGCACGGTTTTTAATAGGTTAGATACTGTTTTACTTATATGGTGCCGGTTCTGGGCTTTTTTGTTGTTTTTAAACGGGAATCTGTTTTCCGGTTGTTTGCTGCCTTGTCATTAAATTGCCCAGTGTTAACTGGAGTCTTTGATTAAAGATTTTCTACGTACCATCCTCCTGCATCATGTGATGGCCTGCATCGTGTGATAATCATCCGCGGCTCCATCACTGCAATAATGTGCCCTTTAAAGTCAAAATTAAAGAGAAATCTACCATAAATAAAACTTTTTAATAAATTGTGGAAAGATTGAGTATAAAAATAGCTCGCAATCAAAGGATACAACATTCATTGTCTTACAGATTTTATTTCATTAGACTTCTTGAATGTTAATAAAAAAATTTGTTTCACATATTTATTGGGTAAAAAAATAAACCTTGTACTTTTAAAAGAATGTCAGGATGCAATGAAATAATTTTACTTTCAAATCAACACCCCCAGACCCTCATTTGTCGAGAAACTTGAAGGGTAAGATAATTTAGATGCGATATTAATGAGAAATGATATCCCAGATATAAAATAATTCAGTTAAAATCATCCTGTTGTAGAGGAGGGTATACGGTTGTATATGTCGTACACTTTCTCGATTTTTTTAAGGACCCCCCCCCCCTCCCTAAACGTAAAAACTCTGTTTCTCAAAAAAAAAGCTATTGTGTACATTCTCTAGCATATATCATTTTTTTTTTTTTTTTTTTTTTTTTTTTTACGACTACAGCACTGGTTATCACACGAAGGGTTTTACGCTTTAAGTGTACCAGATTTTATTAATTAAAAATATATTATGAATGTCTGGATCGACGACTGAAAAATATTTATGTATCATCATCTAATAATTAGTGTTATTCTAAGTGATCACCTTTCGTGCGCACTTAAGAACTAAACAACTAGCGTATATTATTCCTGGAAATGAGAAGATACAGATGTGTATGCACTTTCCCACAGTTGACAACACTGATGTTTTTCTTAAAGCAACTATTTCCGAACAGAAATATTAGTGTTATACAATGATAGAAATTTGGCGATTAAATAAGACGAACATTAGACGGAAATATTAATACAAAAAAAATAAAAATAAAAAAAGCTGAAGAATTTTACACTTTTTCTAGCATGTAGGTTGTTTGTGCAAATACATTTGTATCGAAAGATTTTTTTTATTTAGAGAGAACTTAAATTTTTACATGGCAACACTTCTATGAGGTGAGTATCGCTAGATGGCCATGCAGGAAATTTACCAAACAGTTCTGAAAATTTCCCCCAAATGAGTGATTTTTTTTTCTTTCAAAAATACTCAAAAATACAGGGCTTCTACTGAAAAAAGGTATACTTAAAATATTAAATTTAGAAATATAAAAAGTATTTCGCTGTATCTATCTCAAAAATTCCCCCTACATAATTTTTTTTTTTTTTTTTTTTTTTTTTTTTTTTTTGTAAAATAAAAACCCATATGAAAAAATCTACAAAAAAGATTTGAACACTTAAAATGTGCAATTAATTACAAAACTCGGTTGTTCACGTTTCGCATAGTGTAATTAAAAACAAACGTGTAAATTAAAAACATGTACACGCAATTATAAAAATCTAAACATTAAAGCAGACGCTGATAAGTACAGTATTAGTGATGTGGAGGAGCAAAGTATTTAAGTTGAAACTCGTAAGTTTGACTGACATTTTGTGAGTTTTGAGTAAAGTTTCATTCCCTTTTCCGAAAAACTATCGTTAAGATGAAAACAGATTACGTTTTTGCTAAGCGACTTCTTTTATGTGGTCACGCACTCTTTTTCATGTTTTCAGTCTTCAGAAGTTTGTCTAGAGATCAGTAGAGGTGATCCCTGACGTGTTTTTCATCGCATCTCTCTTTTGTTGAGACTCTCTCTTTTGTTGTTAATGGCCACAGAACCTTTGGAAAAGAAAGGCCAGAGAAATGATTTATGATTTTTTGTCGAGGATTGTTGAAAAAAAGAAATAAACGAACTTTTAGATTAAAATAAATCTGTGAGTTGAAATCAAAATTACAACTCAAAATTTTCATTTTTTTTCACTATTTTCTGCAAATTTTCTCACCAACATAATATATATATATATATATATATATATATATATATATATAAACATTTAACATAACAATATAAAGTATTACTTTTGTATATTTCAATTTAAATTTTATGTATTAACATTTTTGAACTTACATGTATTAGTAAGGATATTATATAGAAAACATTTTTCATCAACACAAAGAATTCTCTTATAATTTCTTATAAAACTCTTTCAGAAGTTTATTTGCTGTGGGCCATTTATAATTTCATTAATCTCCAAATAAGAAAAGATTTGGTAGAACTTAAATAAAAAAATAAAATAAAATAAAATAAATACAAAGGTTGTGAATTATCACTCTACCAAACAGCGTACAACCATTAGAGTAAAAAAATGTCCAGACCGGGGTTCGATCCCGGATCCCTTGGTATAGCGCACCAAGTGCTTGTTTGTACGCTGTTTGGTAGAGTGATAATTCACAACCTTTGTATTTCAATAATTTACAGCGTAATTTCAGCACTGCTGAAAAATTAATTAGTGTATTAATATTCACCGATACTAGGTTAAATGTGTCTCATGCATACCAACGGTGTTGTGCTCCTGATTAACTTTCCATCTTGTGCTGCGTGGTTGTAGCCTTGCCATATAAGAGTGCGAGAATGCTAGACTGGACGTCGTCTGGATAGCTTAACTGATAAAGCACTTGGTGCGCTATACCAAGGTATCCGGGATCGAACCCCGGTCTGGATATTTTTTCCCTCTAATGGTTGTACGCTGTTTGGTAGAGTGATAATTCACAACCTTTGTATTTCATTAATTTACAGCGTAATTTCAGCACTGCTGAAAAATTAATTAGTGTATTAATATTCACCGATACTGGGTTAAATGTGTCTCATGCATGCCAACGGTGTTGTGCTCGTGATTGACTTTCCATCTTGTGCTGCGTGGCTGTAGCCTTGCCATATAAGAGTGAGAGAATGCTAGACTGGACGTCGTCTGGATAGCTTAACTGATAAAGCACTTGGTGCGCTATACCAAGGTATCCGGGATCGAACCCTGGCCTGGACATTTTTTCACTCTAATGGTTGTACGCTGTTTGGTAGAGTGATAATTCACAATCGTTGTATTTCATTAATTTACAGCGTAATTTCAGCACTGCTGAAAAATTAATTAGTGTATTAATATTCACCGATACTGGGTTAAATGTGTCTCATGCATGCCAACGGTGTTGTGCTCGTGATTGACTTTCCATCTTGTGCTGCGTGGCTGTAGCCTTGCCATATAAGAATGAGAGAATGCTAGACTGGACGTCGTCTGGATAGCTTAACTGGTAAAGCACTTGGTGCGCTATACCAAGGTATCCGGGATCGAATCCCGGTCTGGACATTTTTTCACTCTAATGGTTGTACGCTGTTTGGTAGAGTGATAATTCACAACCTTTGTATTTCATTAATTTACAGCGTAATTTCAGCACTGCTGAAAAATTAATTAGTGTATTAATATTCACCGATACTGGGTTAAATGTGTCTCATGCATGCCAACGGTGTTGTGCTCGTGATTGACTTTCCATCTTGTGCTGCGTGGCTGTAGCCTTGCCATATAAGAGTGAGAGAATGCTAGACTGGACGTCGTCTGGATGGCTTAATTGATAAAGCACTTGGTGCGCTATACCAAGGTATCCGGGATCGAACCCTGGTCTGGACATTTTTTCACTCTAATGGTTGTACGCTGTTTGGTAGAGTGATAATTCACAACCGTTGTATTTCATTAATTTACAGCGTAATTTCAGCACTGCTGAAAAATTAATTAGTGTATTAATATTCACCGATACTGGGTTAAATGCGTCTCATGCATGCCAACGGTTTTGTGCTCGTGATTGACTTTCCATCTTGTGTTGCGTGGCTGTAGCCTTGCCATATAAGAATGAGAGAATGCTAGACTGGACGTCGTCTGGATATCTTAACTGGTAGAGCACTTGGTGCGCTATACCAAGGTATCCGGGATCGAATCCCGGTCTGGACATTTTTTCACTCTAATGGTTGTACGCTGTTTGGTAGAGTGATAATTCACAACCTTTGTATTTCATTAATTTACAGCGTAATTTCAGCACTGCTGAAAAATTAATTAGTGTATTAATATTCACCGATACTGGGTTAAATGTGTCTCATGCATGCCAACGGTGTTGTGCTCGTGATTGACTTTCCATCTTGTGCTGCGTGGCTGTAGCCTTGCCATATAAGAGTGAGAGAATGCTAGACTGGACGTCGTCTGGATAGCTTAACTGGTAAAGCACTTGGTGCGCTATACCAAGGTATCCGGGATCGAATCCCGGTCTGGACATTGTTTCACTCTAATGGTTGTACGCTGTTTGGTAGAGTGATAATTCACAACCTTTGTATTTCATTAATTTACAGCGTAATTTCAGCACTGCTGAAAAATTAATTAGTGTATTAATATTCACCGATACTGGGTTAAATGTGTCTCATGCATGCCAACGGTGTTGTGCTCGTGATTGACTTTCCATCTTGTGCTGCGTGGCTGTAGCCTTGCCATATAAGAGTGAGAGAATGCTAGACTGGACGTCGTCTGGATAGCTTAATTGATAAAGCACTTGGTGCGCTATACCAAGGTATCCGGGATCGAACCCCGGTCTGGACATTTTTTCACTCTAATGGTTGTACGCTGTTTGGTAGAGTGATAATTCACAACCTTTGTATTTCATTAATTTACAGCGTAATTTCAGCACTGCTGAAAAATTAATTAGTGTATTAATATTCACCGATACTGGGTTAAATGTGTCTCATGCATGCCAACGGTGTTGTGCTCGTGATTGACTTTCCATCTTGTGCTGCGTGGCTGTAGCCTTGCCATATAAGAGTGAGAGAATTCTAGTCTGGATGGCTTAATTGATAAAGCACTTGGTGCGCTATACCAAGGTATCCGGGATCGAACCCCGGTCTGGACATTTTTTCAATCTAATGGTTGTACGCTGTTTGGTAGAGTGATAATTCACAACCTTTGTATTTCATTAATTTACAGCGTAATTTCAGCACTGCTGAAAAATTAATTAGTGTGTTAATATTCGCCGATACTGGGTTAAATGTGTCTCATGCATGCCAACGGTGTTGTGCTCGTGATTGACTTTCCATCTTGTGCTGCGTGGCTGTAGCCTTGCCATATAAGAGTGAGAGAATGCTAGACTGGACGTCGTCTGGATAGCTTAATTGATAAAGCACTTAGTGCGCTATACCAAGGTATCCGGGATCGAACCCCGGTCTGGACATTTTTTCACTCTAATGGTTGTACGCTGTTTGGTAGAGTGATAATTCACAACCTTTGTATTTCATTAATTTACAGCGTAATTTCAGCACTGCTGAAAAATTAATTAGTGTATTAATATTCACCGATACTGGGTTAAATGTGTCTCATGCATGCCAACGGTGTTGTGCTCGTGATTGACTTTCCATCTTGTGCTGCGTGGCTGTAGCCTTGCCATATAAGAGTGCGAGAATGCTAGACTGGACGTCGTCTGGATAGCTTAACTGATATAGCACTTGGTGCGCTATACCAAGGTATCCGGGATCGAATCCCGGTCTGGACATTTTTTCACTCTAATGGTTGTACGCTGTTTGGTAGAGTGATAATTCACAACCTTTGTATTTCATTAATTTACAGCGTAATTTCAGCACTGCTGAAAAATTAATTAGTGTATTAATATTCGCCGATACTGGGTTAAATGTGTCTCATGCATTCCAACGGTGTTGTGCTCGTGATTAACTTTCCATCTTGTGCTGCGTGGCTGTAGCCTTGCCATATAAGAGTGAGAGAATGCTAGAGTGGACGTCGTTTGGATAGCTTAATTGATAAAGCACTTGGTGCGCTATACCAAGGTATCCGGGATCGAACCCCGGTCTGGACATTTTTTCACTCTAATGGTTGTACGCTGTTTGGTAGAGTGATAATTCACAACCTTTGTATTTCATTAATTTACAGCGTAATTTCAGCACTGCTGAAAAATTAATTAGTGTATTAATATTCACCGATACAGGGTTAAATTTGTCTCATGCATGCCAACGGTGTTGTGCTCGTGATTGACTTTCCATCTTGTGCTGCGTGGCTGTAGCCTTGCCATATAAGCGTCAGAGAATGCTAGACTGGACGTCGTCTGGATAGCTTAACTGGTAAAGCACTTGGTGCGCTATACCAAGGTATCCGGGATCGAACACCGGTTTGGACATTTTTTCACTCTAAAGGTGTTACGTTGTTTGGTAGAGTGATAATTCACAACCTTTCTATTTCATTAATTTACAGCGTAATTTCAGCACTGCTGAAAAATTAATTAGTGTATTAATATTCGCCGATACTGGGTTAAATGTGTCTCATGCATGCCAACGGTGTTGTGCTCGTGATTGACTTTCCATCTTGTGCTGCGTGGCTGTAGCCTTGCCATATAAGAGTGAGAGAATGCTAGACTGGACGTCGTCTGGATAGCTTAATTGATAAAGCACTTGGTGCGCTATACCAAGGTATCCGGGATCGAACACCGGTCTGGACATTTTTTCACTCTAATGGTTGTACGCTGTTTGGTAGAGTGATAATTCACAACCTTTGTATTTCATTAATTTACAGCGTAATTTCAGCACTGCTGAAAAATTAATTAGTGTATTAATATTCACCGATACTGGGTTAAATGTGTCTCATGCATGCCAACGGTGTTGTGCTCGTGATTGACTTTCCATCTTGTGCTGCGTGGCTGTAGCCTTGCCATATAAGAGTGAGAGAATGCTAGACTGGACGTCGTCTGGATAGCTTAATTGATAAAGCACTTGGTGCGCTATACCAAGGTATCCGGGATCGAACACCGGTCTGGACATTTTTTCACTCTAATGGTTGTACGCTGTTTGGTAGAGTGATAATTCACAACCTTTGTATTTCATTAATTTACAGCGTAATTTCAGCACTGCTGAAAAATTAATTAGTGTATTAATATTCACCGATACTGGGTTAAATGTGTCTCATGCATGCCAACGGTGTTGTGCTCGTGATTGACTTTCCATCTTGTGCTGCGTGGCTGTAGCCTTGCCATATAAGAGTGAGAGAATGCTAGACTGGACGCCGTCTGGATAGCTTAATTGATAAAGCACTTGGTGCGCTATACCAAGGTATCCGGGATCGAACACCGGTCTGGACATTTTTTCACTCTAATGGTTGTACGCTGTTTGGTAGAGTGATAATTCACAACCTTTGTATTTCATTAATTTACAGCGTAATTTCAGCACTGCTGAAAAATTAATTAGTGTATTAATATTCACCGATACTGGGTTAAATGTGTCTCATGCATGCCAACGGTGTTGTGCTCGTGATTGACTTTCCATCTTGTGCTGCGTGGCTGTAGCCTTGCCATATAAGAGTGAGAGAATGCTAGACTGGACGTCGTCTGGATAGCTTAATTGATAAAGCACTTGGTGCGCTGTACCAAGGTATCCGGGATCGAACCCCGGTCTGGACATTTTTTCACTCTAATGGTTGTACGCTGTTTGGTAGAGTGATAATTCACAACCTTTGTATTTCATTAATTTACAGCGTAATTTCAGCACTGCTGAAAAATTAATTAGTGTATTAATATTCACCGATACAGGGTTAAATTTGTCTCATGCATGCCAACGGTGTTGTGCTCGTGATTGACTTTCCATCTTGTGCTGCGTGGCTGTAGCCTTGCCATATAAGCGTCAGAGAATGCTAGACTGGACGTCGTCTGGATAGCTTAACTGGTAAAGCACTTGGTGCGCTATACCAAGGTATCCGGGATCGAACACCGGTTTGGACATTTTTTCACTCTAAAGGTGTTACGCTGTTTGGTAGAGTGATAATTCACAACCTTTCTATTTCATTAATTTACAGCGTAATTTCAGCACTGCTGAAAAATTAATTAGTGTATTAATATTCGCCGATACTGGGTTAAATGTGTCTCATGCATGCCAACGGTGTTGTGCTCGTGATTGACTTTCCATCTTGTGCTGCGTGGCTGTAGCCTTGCCATATAAGAGTGAGAGAATGCTAGACTGGACGTCGTCTGGATAGCTTAATTGATAAAGCACTTGGTGCGCTATACCAAGGTATCCGGGATCGAACCCCGGTCTGGACATTTTTTCACTCTAATGGTTGTACGCTGTTTGGTAGAGTGATAATTCACAACCTTTGTATTTCATTAATTTACAGCGTAATTTCAGCACTGCTGAAAAATTAATTAGTGTATTAATATTCACCGATACTGGGTTAAATGTGTCTCATGCATACCAACGGTGTTGTGCTCGTGATTTTCTTTCCATCTTGTGCTGCGTGGCTGTAGCCTTGCCATATAAGAGTGAGAGAATGCTAGACTGGACGTCGTCTGGATAGCTTAATTGATAAATCACTTGGTGCGCTATACCAAGGTATCCGGGATCGAACCCCGGTCTGGACATTTTTTCACTCTAATGGTTGTACGCTGTTTGGTAGAGTGATAATTCACAACCTTTGTATTTCATTAATTTACAGCGTAATTTCAGCACTGCTGAAAAATTAATTAGTGTATTAATATTCACCGATACTGGGTTAAATGTGTCTCATGCATGCCAACGGTGTTGTGCTCGTGATTGACTTTCCATCTTGTGCTGCGTGGCTGTAGCCTTGCCATATAAGAGTGAGAGAATGCTAGACTGGACGTCCTCTGGATAGCTTAATTGATAAAGCACTTGGTGCGCTATACCAAGGTATCCGGGATCGAACCCCGGTCTGGACATTTTTTCACTCTAATGGTTGTACGCTGTTTGGTAGATTGATAATTCACAACCTTTGTATTTCATTAATTTACAGCGTAATTTCAGCACTGCTGAAAAATTAATTAGTGTATTAATATTCACCGATACTGGGTTAAATTTGTCTCATGCATGCCAACGGTGTTGTGCTCGTGATTGACTTTCCATCTTGTGCTGCGTGGCTGTAGCCTTGCCATATAAGAGTGAGAGAATGCTAGACTGGACGTCGTCTGGATAGCTTAATTGATAAAGCACTTGGTGCGCTATACCAAGGTATCCGGGATCGAACCCCGGTCTGGACATTTTTTCACTCTAATGGTTGTACCCTGTTTGGTAGAGTGATAATTCACAACCTTTGTATTTCATTAATTTACAGCGTAATTTTAGCTCTGTTGAAAAATTAATTAGTGTAAAATAAAATACTTCTTTAATTTTCACAATAGTATGTCTCATTTTGCACTGAAAATTACCCTGAGAAGCAATTGAAGATTAATTGACAGAAATTATATTAATTACAACGGAGTATTTTGTTCTGTTACAAAACTTAATTAATTAAAATGATTTTGACATCACTACTTGAAATTTTTATAAAAAAAGCAACATAATTTTTTTAATTTTATATGATTATCTTTCCTTATTTATTTATTTCAAAAAACGGAAACCTTAGTAATAGTCCAGGTGATAGGAGTGAGAAAAACTGCAAATCGTGATACAGTTATACCGTTTGGTCAGTATCTACTCTATATTAATACAAAGCATATAAGAAGGGAAGGCATCGCATAAAGTCGGGGGAATTCAAGATGGCGGCTGTTATTCAAATTAGTGTCATTTTCGGGAATTAGTGCAATTTAGTTTCTATTCATCGTATGAAAGTATGTTTGATGGAAATTTCGATGTTTTAGATAAAAAATATTATTTGTAACACTTTACAATACAGTCGAAAAGTATTTATGAATTCAGTTTGCCTGTTTGTCTGTCTGTCTGGTCGTCTGTCTAGTCCCGCACTAACTCGAAAAAAAAAATAACCGGATATCCAGATAATTAAAATGTGGTATTGTAGTATACCGTAACAAGTTCGGTATTCATTTCCAAGTGTGCATCATTCATAGTTCATTTACAGGGGCAAACTGAATTCATAAATACTTTTCCACTGTGCTGTAAAATGTTACAAATAATATTTTTTAGCTAAAAACATCGAAATTTCCATCAAACACGCTTTTATACGATGAATAGAAACGAAATTGCACTAATTCCCGAAAATGACGCCATTTTGAATAACAGCCGCCATCTTGAATTCCCCCTACTTATATGCTTTGTATTAATATAGAGTAGATACTGACCAATCTGTATAACTGTATCACGATGTGTAGTTTTCACCTTATTTTTGTCGCGTAGCATATTGGACTATAAGTTTCGCTCTTTTCTTTTCTTTTTTTTTATTGACATTAAATTGAGTGATATTAATGCATTTTATAAATTTTGAAAAGTGACATTTTGTAGGAAATCTCTTCGTCTATAATTATCGTATGATCATATCATAACTGCAGTGCGGAATATTCTTCGAATGTATCCTAATTTATTAAAATTTATACATAATTACATATAAATTGCAAAACACAGCAAAAAAATATAAATATACTTTCCAGTTATAAAACTTCTAAAATAATAATATAAAAAAAACCATCTCCCCTGAGACACATTTCTTAACACTTTCTAAGGTAGTAGGAAGTATACTTTCTACTTAATTTTGAACCCCAAATGATTAATTTGAACCAGAAATGTTCATTAAAATTTTGCTTTTATAATGTACGAGAAGAAAAACGAAGTCAAACTATTCTTAAAGCCTGGTCAATTAAAATCCTTTAAACATCTAGCAACAGAATTAATTTGCCTGACACATGTAATTTTCCAACTGAGTGAAAAGGTGTCCAGGCCTTGATTCGAACCATGGACCTTTGGCGAAATCTTCCAATACTCTGCCAGATTTGTTATCCTGGACAAATCTGGCAGACACAATTCACCCAGATTACTTTCTAGAGCATACCATCTGGTGTGATATTTGAATCAGCGCAAAAGAATAAATTGCATGTAATGGAATTCCATGAGACGTTGATTTCTTAATTCACTATATTTTAATTTTCATATATTATTATTAGAATTGGTAAATAAATCAAACATGTAATTCATCAATTCTAATAATTAATATATAGTGTAATTTTCCTTACAATAAAAACAAAAAACAAAAAAATTGAAATTTTTTTTTACGCGGCTTTATTAAAAAAATAACAAAATTAATAGTTTATTGTAAACTACTGTACTTAGCTGTTCGTGGAACACTGGAACGTATTTACAAAAAACAACTTTTTTGCCATTCTTAAGATTTAGACTAGTAATTAGTACAATAGCCCCCCCCCTTATATTCAAGCATTCCGGGAGACAAGAAAAAATTGCAGCATAAGCGAGTAAAATAAACAATTTGAAAAGTTGATATAATCTTCAAATAAATGGTTTGTATTTGTCTCCAAAACGTTACTGTATACTCAGTTATATTTTATACTTTATGCCTCATACCAACTATACTTTACACTCTAGTATGTCGAAACGTTTCTGGGTTTTTCCTTAGAATTTTTCTCAAATTTCTAATTTTTTCACCTCAACAGTCAGCGGTGAATTATGGTGTATAACAGCGTTTACTGGTTCATGTAAGTATTAAGAATAGATTGGACAGTTTTTCAAGAGTAACTGAAAATAATTCCAGGTTTTGCGGGCAAATTAAGGATTTCTCAACGAGGTTTTCCAGTTCCAGTTATTTTCAGATCAAAACAATTTGCCTGATATCCAGGTTTCCCGCAGAGTTTGATCCCCGTCACAATTACGTAAAAATGTTCTTAAGAATTACAATAAATGCAACTTTTTTACAGAATTATCGATGAAGATACCCAAATAATGCATTAAGATTGTGCTTATCCTTTTTTCAGGAAACAAAGAAAATAATGTGATATATCTATTATAATTCTTATATCTGCAAAGGCTGGAATGTCCACAATTTTCATTCCTACTAGAGCTGCTGGCGTATTTTGTTTCAATTTCGTTCAGTTGATTTATGTGTATTTTTATCTTTAAAAGGCACAATTGTGGATAATTGTTCTGCTGTTAATTGAACAAATCATTTAAGAAAGGGTTATTTATAATCATGAAAAAGGCCAAAATTAAATAATAATTGTAGATTTTAGTTTAGTTTGGATTTTTTTTTTTTTTTTTTTTTTTTTTTCCAGGCAACTTTTGCACAAATTTAGATTTGAAGAGAGCTCCATCTACTACGCCTTCGTAAAAATGATTATGATTTATTTTTCTTTTATTCATGTTATGTATGCTAGATGCTGGAATTTTTGAACGGGAATACATTATATAGCTTTATGAGAGCCTAATTTAAACTTTTAAGATAACCAATAATACACAATTCAGAAAATTAACATATAATTAAATTTATGATATTTTTGAAAATTTTAACAAATGAACCAATATCAAAAGAGAACTATTAAAAAGATATTTATTTTAGAAATTCGAAATTTTATTATTTTTTTTAAATTAGTTTTTCATTAGTAGTATGGGTAGGTAAAAGTATTTCGATTTTTATTTATATATTTTTTTTAACGGAAAAAAAAACTAAATTTGCTTAAAGATAATTTAATTTTTAATATTTAATCATAAGGCAAAAATATTAAAATAATAATAATAAATGAATATTTTTAACAATCTTTATAATTGAATAGTATCAATAAATGAAGTATATCTGTACTGTAACTTTCGGGTTCAATAATATTTAAAGTAAAAAAGGAGCTATTTTAGAAGATTTTCACGAGGAAGAATATTTAAAAAAGGATTTTTGAAATCCCTTTTAGTGTTTACGTTTAGACGGGTATAACTGAGCCTTCTGCTGTAAATTCTCTCCCACATATAAACAGGGGGATTTTTTCTAATTTTAAACAATTCAAATGATAAATAATGTTGTAAATTTTAATATGTCAACAAGAAATAAAAAATTTCTGTCCTTTTATATATATATTTCTTAGAACAAAAATATTAAAATGAAAAACATATGAAACATAAAATTACGCTCATTAAAAACGTGTTAACGTCGTTCTAAAAATGGACTTGTTTCCCATCATCAATCTTTCTGACACATTCACGGAATCATTTTTATATCTAAACGCATGAAATATCTAGACATGGTTATTCAAGAGATTTGCAATCGAATACAGTTTATCTTTTCCCTAAACTGTGTTACACTTACATCCTGAGTTATAAATAAATTACACTCGAATGATGAGCAATCCCATTGACTAGTAATATAAATGGACAGCGGACTCCTTTCTTTTCTTCCGACAGACTTGAAGAAAATATCTTTCACCTTTTATCGCCAAAAAAAAGGCGAAAGAGTGCCGCTTTCTGGCGGTAATCCCTTTCTTGGCAACTTTCTGTTTCCGTTCTCATAATAAAAGAAACAGGTCGTAATGAAAGAAACCTGTTTGGCATAATATTCCCCCACCACACCTGCTGGTGGGGAAGGACATATTTTCTTCAAGAAATGGTGGCTGGTCCGCTGTCTATATTTCTAGTCAATGAGCAATCCCTGTCTACCGCATCTCAAAAGATCGGGCCCCACCAGTGGCTGAGAGGTTGTGCTCTCGAAGCTGGTAGACGGGAGGTGCTGGGTTCGATCCCAATCGCGCCCGTCGGCCTAATCGTTCGGAGTTTTCGTGGTTTTCTTCGAGCCGTGGATTTATCCATGCGTAAATACGGATTAGGTTCCCTTAGAAAGACCCCCACGAAGGGCACTCCCCCCGGGCCTATATCCCTAGTGTAGATAATTGGCCGTCAATAATCAACCCAACCCAACTCAAAAGATCGGTTCAAGGGACAGAAATTGATATTATTTCCGATAACACAAGCGGGATTATGATTTATTTGAAAAATGTACGAGGGGCATACCCAGCGGGTGCTCACCCGATGACTTGAATAGCTGTTAATTTTTTTCATGATTTCAGGGAAATTACCAAGCTCTTTATTTAAAAATAATTAAATTGTGGTGTGAATTATTTAATAAAAGAGAAATGATTAGTCAGTAGCACTTTTAAATACCGTCTGCATCAGGGGAATTCACTGCGCAGCCCTGAAGTTCATTTTATGAGGTCACACTAATAAATATAGACTTTTGAATTTTATATTACACAGAAACAGATGTTTTGGAACCTACTTCAAAAAAATTTTCAAATTTAGCATTTTTTTTTTCTAAAAAGTTTTTGAGCCATTTTAAATGAAATCTGGCTATTGAAAATATATGAAGGCCTGACAAAAGAAAATTTAAAAAGTGGTGCAAAATTCTAAAATTACTATAACTTCACAGAAGAAGCTGTCAAAACTTGAAAAATGCAATACATATTGGATTATATGAAATTCTGTATCACAATGACTAAAAATATATTAGTAGAGTAAAACATATGAAAACTTTGGAATTATCTTTAACGGAAACCTGCCTTTAAACAAAATTTTCAGCATTTCGGTGGAAGAAATGCCATACAAATACACCTTCTAAAATGAAAGCCTGTGTAATGCCTGTCTAAAATGAAAGCCCGGAATTCTACTCCGATGTGTTGCGATTCCACTTGTACAAATGAAAGCCTGTATAAGCCTGTTTAAAATTAAAACCTGGAATTTTACTCCGATGTGTTGCGATTCCACTGTACAAAGTTTGTTGTACTAGAAGAGAATTAGCATATTTGTCTCAAATTAGGTTTATCAGCGCTGGAGGACATTTTTAATATATTAACTCCACCTTAATATTTTATTTTTCATTAGTTAAAAGTTATATTCAATTATTACGTTTTTTCTAAAGCAAGTGTATTAAAAAGAAATTAAACATTTCTCTCCTGTTAAGTGGTATACCTCGATTTTCGAATATAATACGGTCCAATGAATTTTTCGAAAACCGAGTCGTTGGAAAATCGAATCAAATTTGGCCTTAAGAAATACCGAAAATACCATTAATTGCCTTCCACTTTCCAAGTTACTCTCTGCATGTGACTGTTTCAAACAACACGCTGTATAGTAGCATAATGTAAAAATATGTAAACGCATATTTTTTATAATTGTTAAAAGGTGTAAAAAAAAAAAAAAAAAAAAAAAAAAACTTTATAAACAGTGAAATAAGTTTTATTAGAATGTTGACATGGTTCGTCTCTACTATCAAAACAAATAGGAATATTCTACAATTGCACGGTCTATGAAGTTATTATTTGAAACGCCCGTATTTAATTTTGGTAGGTTAAACGATGCTGCATCGTGTTACATATTGTATTTGCACTCGTTACAATTTCTATTCTTTGGCTACTCTGATAATGGATGGAGAGTAGACATTGAAGGGTTTGTAGATTGTTAATATTGATTGGAGGGTAGTAGATAGATAGCATAGATTGGAGGGTAGTAGATAGATAGCATAGATTGGAGGATAGTAGATAGATAGTATAGATTGGAGGATTTGTACACACTAAAATCTGATAATATTCATAAACTGCAAGTATTTGCACTCATTCACCGTCCACTAATTTCGTTTCTATTTCCTCAAAACTAATATGCTATTATTTATCTCTTTGATACCAAAACTAAAATATTATCCATCCCCCTAAATTCAGAAATGCTCGAGCGTCTGACGATAGAACGACTTCAAAGAGTAGATCTTAGAAAAAAAATCGCCTTCTCTATTAGCAGTGGAGAAAGGGGAAAAACAATTTACTCAATTTAATTCAGTCAATTACAAAGTGTTAGTAAATTTAAAATGGAGGCTACTTATACAGGGTCATTCATAATTCCCTCCGGGGTTTTGAAACGTTATAGTAAAAAAACGAAGACGAATATGAAAAAAAGAAACATATGAAATTATTCCGAAACTATTCAAGTTTTACTTACATACATTACAGGTGTTCTATGTGTGAACCCTTGGTCACACGGCATACATCCATGCGACAGTCCAGTTCCTGCCATACTCCGTTTCTTTAAATCTGAATCAGTGGTGTCAGTTCAACGGGCCTTTCGTAATAAATATCGAAAACAGGGACCAACTGACAAAACAATTCATGTGTGGTACCGGAAATTTAAAGAAACGGAGTATGGCAGGAACTGTACTATTGCATGGATGTATGCCGTGTGACCAAGGGTTCACACATAGAACACCTGTAATGTATGTAAGTAAAACTTGAATAGTTTCCGAATAATTTCATATGTTTCTTTTTTTCATATTCGTCTTCGTTTTTTTACTATAACGTTTCGAAACCCCGGAGGGAATTATGAATGACCCTGTATATAAAACACTGGAAGTATTTAAAACACTAGAAAGTTGTTAGGTCTATTTAATATTGTTGTATTTTAACATTTTCCAAATGTCTTCAAAAATTCCTACTTAGCCTATTGCTATCTATATTATAAAGGACAAACGTGTCCGTGCTTAACGCTGACGTCATTTTGCGAATGGCAACACTGAGTGTTGAAATTTCGGTTTTGCGATTTTTGCTACTGCAATTTTTTTAATTTCTAAACATCGCACATTTTCAATTTTTACACCGTTACATGAGGAAAAAAATCTACTTTCAAATGTAAATATTTTGAAAACTGTATCACAATTTCCTCATTTATTATAGAATTTAAATTAAATTTCAAGTATGATTTTTTTTAAATGTATATAGCTTGCAGACGATTACAAAATATTAATAAGTTTGCACTTGGAACAATATAAAAAGTTCAGCATTTGTTTCCAGCTAATATTCAATAACGAAATTAAACCTTCATTAAGCAATAAATAAAATAGTATAAATAAAACACAAATTTAACAAACATGTAATCGAAATAAGCATTTAAAAAGGCACTGAAATTATCAGAATAAGAAAAACTGCTGTATAACGAAATTTTTATAGCAGTTTCTCAGGCAATTAACTTCTGGCACGAGTCCAATACGAAGTTACCGTTTTTAATAAATTTCAAAATTTTATTTGAATATATAATTGACATATTTCATATAAATATGCTCTTTGGTATTTGTAGGGGGCAATCTTAAAAAAAATATTAAATCTAAAAAATATATTACAGTTTTCAATAGAAAAAAAAAATGGTTTTCACATATATTCTTTATCACGGGAAGGCCGTGTCGGATCCCCTAGTATTAATAGAATGCAAAATAACTATATTTGTTAAATTTCATTAAATGACATATTCGTTAAATTTCTGTCAACCTTAACATTTGTGATTTGAATTGTTACTTTTAATTATTTTTAATCCTAAATGAACCCCCCCCCCCCCCAATAATAATAATAATAATAATAATAACCAGCCGTGAAAGTGTTAAAAGGCGTGTAAAAAGGTGTAAAGTTGCCATGCGCTACGCAAGGAAACCAGTTACAGCACCACCTGGTGGCCAAATTTGGAGTTAGCGATTTTATTTCAAAAACGGTACGATATACGGGAATAAAGTCAATTACAAAGTTGTTCAGCGTTATCAATTTCTTAGAAAAACATCTTGCTCACAAAAATGATACAAATTAAAAGCACAAAGCGCTCATGTGTTTGATCGCGTTGTACAAAACTGCATTTATCGGAAATGAGGCTCATTTATTTGTGATACTCAAAATGGTGTCCTTCAACAGCAATACACATCTGTACACGTGATTATACTTCTCGCTGTACATTGTACAACAGGGCAGGTGACACGCTGGCACAAGCATCCGTAATATGGTTTCGAGGTTCCTGCAATGTTGGTGGAGGGGTTGCATACTTTATTATCACTTGTATTATGTTTTTGCATTTAGTAATTAAAAAAAAAAAAGGTTCGCTTAAAACAACGTTTTGAAGCGTTGGCGATTTTTTTTTTATCTTAAACAAACTTTTCATTCTTTAAATTTAAAATAGACGCTACTTATATATAAAACACAGGAAGTATTTAAAACACTGGTAGTATTTAAAACACTGGAAAGTTGTTAAGTCTATTTAATATTGTTGTACTTTGATATTTTCCAAAAGTCTTCGAAAATTCCTACTTAGCCAATTGTTATATTAATAGAATGCAAAATGACTATATTTGTTAAATTTCATTAAATGACATATTCGTTAAATTTCTGCCAACCTTAACGTTTGTGATTTGAATAGTTACTTTTAAATTTTTTTTTTATACTAAAATAAATCCCCCCCCCCCCTCCAAAACAAAAAAAAATACATATAATAAATAAATAAATAAATAAGTAAATAAATAAATAAATAAATACATAAATAATAAAAATAATAAAATAAAATAATAAATAAATAAATAAATAAATAAATAATAAAAATAATAAAATAAAATAAAATAAAATAAAATAATAAATAAATAATTAAATAAGTAAAATAAAACTAAATAAAAAATAAAATAAAATAATAATAACAAAAATAATCGGCCGTGAAAGTGTTAAAAGGCTCAATTAATCGATAATTGTTCTGCTGTTAATTTAAGAAATTATTTAAGAAAGGGTCATTGCATGCTTCAATTTTCTCATAATCTTGAAAAAGGTAAAAATTAAATATGAATTGTAGATTTTAGTTTTGCTTGGATTTTTCTTCTGTCAACTGTGGCGCAAACACAGATTTAAAAAGTACTGCTCTGCTCCGTCTACTACGTCTTTGAAGAAACGATGCTATTTTTGGATTATGTTCTTCTTCATTTAATGTATACTGGAGAGACGCTAGAAAAGTTTATTTTTTCAAAAAAGAATGGAATTTTGAATATTTGAAAATAATAATAATAATAATTGTTTAAATTTGCTTAAAGATAATTAAATTTTTAATATTTTATCATAAGGCTATAATATTAAAAAAATAATAAAGGAATATTTTTAAATTTTTTTATAATTTAATAGTATCAACAAAAGAAGTATATCTGTACTGTAACTTTCCGGTTCAATAATGTTTAAAATAAAAAAGGATCTATATTCGAAAAATTTTCTTTGAAATCAGTTATAGTTTTTATGTTTAAACGATATAAATGAGCATTATGCTGTAAATTCTCTTCCCTTTGTTTACCATGTCTTTTTAATTTTAAAGTAATTCAACTAATAAATATTACTGTAAATTTCAATATGTCTCTAACAACTAAGAAATTTCTGCCCCGCCCCATTTTTTATTATATTTTAAGTGGCCAAAATATTAAAAGGAAAAACCCATCACCACTTAAATATACAATTAACTCATTTAAAACCTCTTAACGTCGTTATAAAAATGTATTATTTTCCAATCATGAATGTGAATCTTTCTGACACATTTACGGAAGCATTTTTATATCTAAAAAGCATGAAACATATAGACATTATTATTTAAAAGACTTGCAATCGAATAGAGCTTTTATTTTCCCAAAAGTGCTACAGCATTACATCTTGAGGTATAATAAATTGATTTCCAATGACGGGCTTTTCCTGTCAGCCGCAAGTCGAAAAATTGCTTCAAAGCGCTATCGTTGATACTGTTTTGTAATGATGGGGCGGAATTCAGATAGTAGTTCAAAGAAATATACGAGGATACGAGGAGCAAAACCCGAAGAAGGGCGCTCACTTGTCGTTTTAAACAACAGTACATAACTTGGTGCGTAAATAAACAAAACCATTAAATTTTCTATATAAAATTAAATCTTCATAAAATTGTGGTTTGAATTGTTTAATAAAAGAGAAGTGATTATGATGCAGCACAAATAATACCATCTATGTTCACTATGCGGCCCTGAAGTTCATTCGATGCAGCTACACAAATGAATATCGACTTTTGAATTTTATATTGTACAGAAACATATTTTTTGGATCTTACTTCAGAAAATGTTCCAAGTTTAGCATTTTTTTAAAAGAAGTTTTTGAGCCATTCTGAACGAATTTTTTTGAAATGGCATTCAGGCTAATGAAAATAAATTGAAGTCTGAAAAAAGAAAATTTTGAAAGTGGTCTGCTAACCACTGTTGTCTAGGAACCTGCGAAAACTGACAAATTCTAGATTGTGAACATCCGCAACAAAAATTTAATAGTCGAGAAACATTATGTAACTTTAAATTTTCTAAAAATATATACATATATCTATGGGGAGCTTACACTATTATACAACAATTTTCCAATAGAATTTTTCGCTTTATTTAACTACAAAAGAATATTTAAATTTCTGAGAGTAAACGAGGCGATTGTGAATTTCGAAATTTAAGTATTAAATAGAGAGGAGTGTACGCACCTTGCATATTAAATAAAGCTTATATTTGCATTTAATAAGATTAATAATAATTTATTTTAGTATTTCCTTGTACCACTGGTTAAAATTAATAATTAAGTATTGATAATTAGTATATATATTAATGTAGCATTACCAAATATGAATGCGAAAATATAAGTGCTGTTCTCACCAGATTTGGTTGTTATAGAAATTTTAGTGTGTACCACTGGTAATAATTAAAGATAAAAATGTAAGTAATAAAGTTTTACATTGTCACTGTTCATGTTTTAATGTGCGGAGGGTTATTTTCTCTGGAAGTATAAACACTGGTATTGGTGTACATTTTGTCTTAAATTTTCAAAAATCACCTCGCTACGAAGTATCACTCTAATAGAGACACGAACTATGGTGAAGAATATTCAAGAAATCTGCATTTTTTTTTTCTTCTTAAATTTATTAGTAACATTTTCTACTTTTCCTAAATATATTAAATTTAACAATACATATGTAAATGTATACATGTACTTAATTTTTATAAATTCGTAAGATAAGCTATAACTCTTATATATATATATATGGAAAAATCAGATTTGTCTAAAAAAATTGAAAACAAAATAACCATTATTACGCATCCTTTGTTGGATAAAAATCCGATCATGTTTCATCTGTTATACTTTCTAATTATTAAATTATTTTAGTAGGATATGTTATTGGTTGTTAAAAAAGCAGTTAACAAGAAGCTATTTTTATGTTCAGTATAAGCTATAACTATATTTTGTCTCAAGATTTTACTTATAATAAACTTTTCATTGGCTAACAGTTACTAATAATAAACGTTTTTATATATAAACTTTTAATTGATTTTTATTTTGAGACATTTTTTATTGATTTTGTTTTTGATTTCAAAATACTAGATTTTCTAAGAATCTGATTATAAAATTATAATTTTAAAACAATATTTGGCAAAATTTTTTCAGTATTGAAAATAAATTAAGAAAACATTAATGTAATAGTTACTTAAGAAATTGAAGTAAGATAAAACTGGAACTACCTACTGTAATCATACTAAAGTGTTAAAAATAATATCTGTTACATGTGAGTGATGATAATTAAATGATGATATTAAAATTACTTACACATCCAAACGCTTTTCATACGAGGATGTAAGCAGATATTTTAGACATGCCTCTTTTTGACACAAAAGATCAAAAAGTTTTAAAATGCTGCAAAATGCAGTTTGATTTTTGGAAAAATTATGCTTTACAAAACATGATGGGAAAAAAATGTTTCATTAGCATATTCATAAAGTAAATTAATAATTATGTTGTTTTGATTTTCAGAAAATAAACTCATTTAATTCCCTCCCCCCCCCCCACCCCAACTAATTTTTCAACAGTTATCACCTTAAGTAGCCAAATAAACGAATTTATTATTATTATTATTATTATTTATGTATATTAAGGCTGTTTTCAAATTCAAACTGTATATTTATTGACACATTCCTGAGTTTATTTTTATTTGTAAACGCATAAAAATGACACGTGGTCTTATTAAAAAACTATGAAGTGGGGTAGTGTTTTTAATTTTTCAATAAAGGCAAAAGAACTTTTTTTAAAACAATGTATGCGCAAGTTTTTTAATAATAATAATAATAAATAATATAGCCTAATCTATAAAATATCCTAATCTATAAAATATACTGTTATACAAATTACTTTTCAAAATTCTGAAACAATGATAAAATTAAAATATCCAGTAAGAAAGTTGACGTTTTGAGACGCTTAAAATAACCACAAATGTAATTCTATTTTTTGATAAAGGCAGAAGATCTTTCAGAATATCCAGCCTTTTAAAGCGAATTCCGGACGCGGCAACACGAGAAAAGGGAAAATCTCGTCGTGACATGACGAGAATCGCTTATAACTCGGTAAGTAATTTATCAAAAAATGGAAAACACTATTCGATTCCAAATCGCTTCAATAGTCAGGCCTGCCAATTTCTTGCTTTATGTTTTAAAATGAGTCAGAAAGTGTGGCAGAAAATTTTGCGTTGTTGAGCAGGTAATTTGAGAACCATCTTAAGTAGCCAAAGAAACAGATTTATTATTATTATTATTATTTATGTATATTAAAACTGTTCTTAAATTGAAACTGTATATTTATTGACACATTCCTGGATTTATTTTTATTTGTAAATGCATAAAAATGGCAGGTGCTCTTATTAAAAAACTATGAAGTGGGTAGTGTTTTTAATTTTTCAATAAAGGCAAAAGAACTTTTTTTAAAACAATGTATAAAAAGTTTTTAATAATAATAATAATGAATAATATATCCTAATCTATAAATATACTCTTATACAAATTACATTTCAAAATTCTTAAACAATGGTAAAATTAAAATATCCAGTAAGAAAGTTGACGTTTTGAGACGCCTAAAATAACCATAAATGTAAGTTAGTTGTTAAATTATTAATAAAGGACTAAAAATGGTTAAATACTTATGGAAGAGTTCTAAAAAATAATACGCCAGAATGTATGAATGAAGAATATACTGAACAAATGTAAGAATAACATTACTAATAAATCTTTTTGGATTCAATATGGGTATCATGTAGTTACCGCAGCCATAGATTTCAACGGTTGCTTATTTGAAGCGAGTAAAAAGGTAACCAAGAATTCCTAAGATGGGCTAAAAATTCTTAAGTGAGTATGGAAAAATGAGACTTGTTTGATACAATTGAAAACAATTTAAGCATTATTATACATCTTTTAAGGATAAAAATTGGATCATATTGCATCTATTATAATTTCAAACGTTTAAATAATTATATTAGGTTATGACTTTGGTTTGTCTGTCCGTCTGTCCGTGCACTAACTCGCGTAAATATGCTCGGATTGCCCTGAAATTTTTGTATGTTACTGTCGTCTACTACAGCATGTTCCCTATTTTAAATGAAGGGTGTAACATTTATAGATTTTTTACAGGGACAATCAAAAGTATTCCGTTACATTACAGTCAACGGGAAATTTTTTTTAAAAGTGTTTTCCTAACCACTGTTATACAGGATCATGCGAAAACTGATAAATTCCAGAGTGTGAATATCCACATCCAAAACTGAATAGTGCAGAAACGGCAGAAACCTTATATAAATTTAAATTTTCACTTTCGCCTTATTTAACCGCAAAATAATATATAAAATTACTACGCCGCGCTGAAGTTCATTTCATGCGGGCACACAAATTAATATAGACTTTTGAATTTTATATTGTACAGAAACAGATCTTTTGGAACTTTCTTCAGAAAATGTTCGAAATTTAGAATCTTTTTCTAAAAAGTTTTTGAGCCATTTTAAATCAATCTGGGGTGACATTTAGGTTATTCAAAATGAATAGAAGCCTGACAAAAGAAAATTTTAAAAGTGGCCTGCCAACAGCTGTTGTTCAGCAGCCTGCAAAAACTGATAAACTCCAGATCTTAAATATCCACAACAAAAATTGAACATTCCAGAATTCTTACGATAATTTAAATTGTGTAGAAATATGTACATATATTTATGGTGCTTACACTATACAACAATTTTTCAATAGAATTGTTCGAACTTATTTACCCACCAGAGCCGGACTATGCATTTGTGGGGCCCGGGGCTACTGGAAATTTTGGGCCCTCCCCTAATCCGCTACTTGAAATTCCCCCCCTCCCCCCACACCTTTCTCTTTTTTACATTAAAATACAGATATTAAAAAATGAATATGCATATTGTTAATCAACAACTTTTTTTTGTTGTTGCTATCTTCATTGGTGTTCTTAATTAGTTTGTTTAAACACATACAATTCAAAAATAATTTTCAAACATTAAAAAAACAAAAAAAACCAGGAATATCCCAGTCGCATAGAAACTGGCTACATTTAAAATTATTGTACTGCATCTTTTTAGTTATACGAATGAATCAAGTTCCAATTTTGCAGCTTTTTTTTATTATAAAATAAACCCATTTAAAAAATGCAGTTGGTTTAATAGAAAATGATTGCAGGACATCATCAAATGCAATGCTTTATGTGATGTCATGTTCTAGAGATATTAAACCTGAACCACCGAGTCTGGGCTCTTGCATAGATGATCATAGTTTGTTTTTTATTAATTTGAGTTTGGAAAAGTATCGTTCTGCTTCACAATTTGTAGGCGGTATTACTAAATATAATTTCAATGCAGTGTACACATTTGGGAAAATAGATATTATTTATTGGCATTAATATATTTCGCAGTGTTTTCACAGTATTGTATGTCTACATTGTTAATAATTTCTGAGAAATGTTTAATTTCTGATCTTAAATTTTCATCAAGAACCTCATTATCAAACTTTAAACAATTTTTAAAGAAACGTTATTTATGGTGTTTGAGGATATGTTTTCAATTTGAAAAAAAAAAAAAAAAGAAAAAAAAAGAAAGAAAAGCACGCAATCTTTTAAAAAAATGCGTAGCTTCTCAAAAATATCTTTAAATGTTTCTGTTTGAAAAATGGTTTGACATATAATTTCATTGTGCTTATCACCATCAGTATATTTCTTTTTTGGAAGTCAGCCTTCTTGAAAATTCGCGAAGCTTTCTGGCTTGGGGAAAGAGCTTTCACTTTAAAGTTTTCAAAATTATTTCTTTGGCTCTCAATATATTTTAAGAGCGATTCAAATGGTTGCAACCAGCAAGCAGATCAAGTGTTCGTTTTTGATGGGAAAAACTTACTTTGTCGAACCGCTGAAAAATATCATGCCAAAGGGTACACATGAATACATATTCAAATTTTGAAACCTTCTGTAAAAGGTTGCCTCCCATTTTGCTTCATGTTTTCTTCAGAATTTGTTCTTATACTTTCTAAAATACATAAAATATTGTCGTAATTTAAATACAGTGATTTTACAGATTTGTAATGCCAACACCATCTTGTTCAACACATATATTTAAGATATATAAATTTTTCGCTACTGGTAATTATTTTTATATTTTTATATTTTAGCTTTTCGTTAATATAAAACAAGCTAATTGAAAAGATTGCTCTTGCCTGATTAGCAAATGATTGCAGGACATCAAATGCAATTATTAGTAGTGCCCATTTAATAAATGAACTTAAAAAAGAAGGAATAAAATGCAATTTCTTGTAAATAAGAAAAGAAATTTATTGCTTCAAGGTAAGACTGCACATAATTTACACCAACTAAATTTAGGGAATGGACTGCTCAAGGTACAAAGTGTGCAAAACTATTTTCTTTCTTTATTTGGGCTTGGAATTCTTCGACATATTTGCCACATTATCTGTGGATAGTCCCCCACATTGAATCAAAGGAATATCATTTCTATCTAGTAAATTTTTCACTTCTCCAAATAAATATTTTACCTTATAGCCTTATTCCTAACGACCAAAAATTACTGATTTATGATACTTTGAATTTTAATAATTTTCGGTATTTATTGGCACTAAAAAAGGGGAAAATGCGTTTTTAGTACGTAATTGCAGAATTTTTTTCTTAAATTTGTCTTATTTTCATTTATATTGTTTCTTTTATAACAGTTGTAACATTTTATTTTATTTTTTTTATATTTTCAGAATTAGTTCTAACAGTGGTTTCAACTGAAAAAAAAAAAAAAAAAAAAAATGCAATTGAAACATATATTCCAAATTTAACAATAATGTTAAACCAATTAGCGAAAAATACTATGAAAAGTTAAGTATGCTGAAAAGTTAAATTGATACTACTGGAAATCATTAATTTATTTAAATAATATATTCATTTAAAGAAAAAAGAATTTCTATTGTGCATCAATTTTTTATTTGTTTTATTTTATATCTCTTTCTATTTTTTTAATAAAAAGAAAAGAAAGAAAGAAAAAAATAGAGTAACTTACGCTGCTGTTGCCGTAATTGAATTTATTGTGACCGGAGCTCTTTCTCGGCTTACATAAAGAAAAGAACAATTTTTTTAACAATGAAAACAACATGAAAAATAGTAGTTTGATAGAGAAATATGTGATAAACAGTATATAGCAGACAGTTTTTAAGCCTAGGAATTATTTAAAGTGCTATTTAATGTTGAAATCAGTCAAGACTCAAAAGATTGTTACATAAGTTTTATAGGATCGAAAACTATGCATAGCAAATTAACCCTCTTTTGTGGGAATATACGTGATTAGATTGTGATGATTGATCTAATTTTTGAGGGTTTTTTTTTTTTTTTTTTTTTTTTTTCATTTTCTGAATGGAGATTTATTTCATGTTTCGAAAAAGCCATTTTAGGTAGATTTCGTAAGAAATACTACCTATTACATTCTCACCTAAGTTGGAATTTTTGAAAAATTTTTGCAGATCTACGCCGATTATGACTCCCAGAACCCAAAACCACCCCCAGTTCAAAACTTTATCTATCTATCTATCTATCTATCTATCTATCTATTTATATAACTATCTACGTCACTTTTGTATGGACACGATAACTCCCATAATTCTGCACAAATCTCTTCCAAACTGATACATAAAATCAAGGGGCATAAAATCTCGGTCAAATTCGTTAATGGGCAAAATCGAACCAAGGGGGGGGGGGGGGCTTTTTGTGAAAACAGAAAAAACCCAATAATTTCTTAATTATGATACGTTTCGAATCTGTTTAAAGTTATTATTAGTGCTAGGAAAAGGGTCGAAAATTTATGTATGACAAATTTTTGATATCATTAAAAATGGCCCCAAGGCGGGAAAAGGGGGGGGGGGGTAGATGAAGAAAAATTCATAACTTCGTTCATTCAGAAGATATCAAATCCGTTTAAATTTATTATAAATCTTAATATTATCTAAAACTTTTATAATGACAAGTTTTGTATAGGATCAACCCTTATAGCAATAATAATAATAATAATAATAATAATAATAATAATAAATAAATAAATAAATATAAAAAATCCTTGCCGGCTCCGCCTGCAAAGAAGTTAAGTTTCAAAGTCGGCGTTTCCAAATGCCGCATCATGGCAAACAGGTCAATCTTTCGTAATTCCCAACAAACAGGCATCCCACGGTCTACGTCTTCAAAATCTACCTGTTCCTGTAGGCCGAGCCGTCAGGGATTTTTTTACCTACTGTTGTCAATTTTTAAAAATCTCAAATAATAATAGTATTTCCAAACAGTTTTCCATTGAAAAATATATTTTCACGTGAATATTAAAAGAGAATAAAAACTTTAAATTAATTAAATTATTACGTGGAAAAATCACGTCATATTTAAAACAATATATTTAAAACATCATATTTAAAAATATTTTTTTATAGCGTATAAAGAAAAAGTTTCTTCTATCCATTATTATAACTAAGGTTTCCAACCCGGGCTTCCCGGGTTGCAGAATATAGGTCAAAACCTTTAATGATTATTATTATTGAAAAGATTTGTTACATTTAATATATTTTCTTTAGACTGCCCACTAACAACACCAAAAATCATTTTTACAGGAAATATACGATTATGTACTCAAATAAAGTTTCGAAATTTATCAAAAGCAATACTTTCATGGTACATAAGCCGGAAACAAATGCTGAACAATTTATATTATTTTAAGTGCAAAACGATTTATTTTTCGTAATCGTCTCTGCATGCGATAGAGATAGATAAAAAAAAAATCATGCTTGAAAATTATTAAAAAAAAATAAATAAATAAAAAAAAAAGAGTAAACAAACAAATTACGTTTGTAAGAACATTTTTTTTCCTTATTCGACGGTGTAAAAATTGAAAATGTGCAATGTTTAGAAGTTTAAAAAAATGCAGTAAAAGAGAAATTCAATCGTCTGGTGTTTCCAATAACGAAATGACGTGAGCGTTACGCACGGACATGTTTGTCCTTTATAATATAGAAGTTCTGAGAGGCAGCGACATTTTTACTTACCCGATTTATACAAGCTGATTTTCTCGGACTTTTGAAGTGAACCCCCCCCCCCTTCCCAGTCTAAGGAAAATGAATGGCAATCCGATTACAGACGATCTCCACTGGTCGTGATAATATCATTCGATCTTCCATAATTGGATAATTATTTTAAAACACAGCAAATTAGCATGTTTTCAGAGCCTGTGGAGTCTTTACGGGAGATGGCGGGCGAATCTCGCAAGAGGAAAACCCCTTAGTTTTGTTAGAAAATGTAAATGCGAGATGAACTTTTATTGAAAAAACAAACAACAACATCAACAACAACAACAACAAAAAGAAACATTTTCCCGATTAAGGAGGAAAAAATGCATCCCTTCAAACTTTTCTAAAAAATTTACTTTTCTAATTAAATCCATATCTTAGAAATGAACTAAAAGCTCTAAAAATTTTTAAAAAAGCTAAAAGTTTTAAATTTGGCTGAAATAAGTAAATCTTTGTGCAATATGTGAAAAAACTTATTACAAAAATTAATGTGGGTATATTAAACAACTTATCCCATACAAATTGAGTTTTAGTAAATTGTACAAAAGAAAAAATATATACATGAATAAAATTTTAATATGAGTATGAAAAATTTAATATGGTCTGGATGTATGAAAAGCTATTTAGATAATGAAAGTCATAATAAACCAACTAACTTAAATTAATAAGATAACAAGACGACGATAAAAAATATTTGGTAAACAATCGAACTAACGTGAGAGGATAATATTATTTAACTATTTTCTTTCTTTTTCTTTTTTTTTAAGCCACATAAAAACATACAGTAAAACCAATGGTTTTATTCAAGCGAAACATATTCATACTCAAGGTCAAGTATCAACAAATTAGATGCACATTTTTCTTCATTAAAAACTAGCTGATCCAACCGTCGTTGGCCGGGCCCGTGATAATAACCTTAAACAGACCTCAAGTTTGTATATATATATTTTTTTAAAGGAGCTGCACCAAAGGCCCCAAGAAGGAGATTAATATTCAAAATTAGTGGTAGCCGAGGTCCGAGAAATTTTTTTGTCCTTCAAGTTGCAGCTGGAAGTCCTAAATTAAGTTCTTAGAAAAAAATCTAGTTAATTGGATTATTTTTAAGGGAGGTATAGTTGGGGGGGGGGCCCAAAAGGGGCTAACTGATAATTTTGAGCAGGGCCTTAAGAGGAAAACATCTTAAAATGTCCTAGTTCTTCGCGCTTTAGATATTCAATTAGTCGAAATTAATCATAGTGTATAAATTAATCATTAGAACAAAATAAAAAAAAAATCTTTAAAAACGGGCCCTAGTACCTCAATAAAAATATGAGGGTGGTAGCCCGGATTGAGGAGTCCAAGACACAACTTTAAAGTTATGCATTGAGACGGTGGCACAATTAGGAGGTGAAAAATGCATGACGCACGAAACGTTCAAGGGACCGCAGAGCGGGCGCCAGGATCCAAGCTGGAATGTAAGACCATGGGGCGCTTATTTGTTGGGAATTGCGGAAGAAATGATCTTTTTGTCATGATGCGGTAGTTGGAACCGCCCACTTCGAAACTTAACTTGTTTGCGGACGAAGCCGGCAGGGATTTTGTTTTTATTTTTTTTAAGCTATAAGGGTTGGTCCTATAAAAAACTTGTCAATACAAAAGTTCTAGATAATATTAAGAGGATTTATGATAAATTTAAACGGATTTGATATCTTGTGAATTGACGAAGTTATGAATTTTTTTCTTCGGAACCCCCCTCCCCTTTCTCACCCCCTTTGGGGTCAGTTTTAATATCATCAAAAATCTGTGCCCTTTTCCTAGAAGTAATAATAACTTTAAATGGATTCGATACATATCATAATTAAGAAATTATGGTTTTTTTCTGTTTTCACAAAAAGCCCCCCCCCCCCTCTTGGTTCGATTTTGCCCATTAACGAACTTGACCAAGATGTTATGCCCTTTGATTTTATGTATCAGTTTGGAAGTGTATTGTGCAGAATTATTGGAGTTATCGTGTCTGTAAAAAAGTGACATAGATAGATATATATATAAAGTTTTGGGTTCTGGGAGTCATGATCGGCGTAGATCTGCAAAGATTCCATCTTGGGGGAGAATGTAATAGGTAGTATTTCTTACGAAATCTACCTAAAAACAGTAAATTGAGTTACAACACATTATTTAAAAGCATAAAATTCATGTTATAAAATAATTATGATATTAAAATTTTGTATATAAAATATATTCTAACTGAATTTTTTAGTAAAGTAAGTAGTTGGAAAATTTGCATTCCATGTAATATTACTTTTTAATGCATGGAATTTTGTATTTATGTTGAAAACATTCATAAATTTATCCTACTATACAGTTGTATTTTTTTACAAAATGGGCAATAAATTTTTGTTTTTGAAATTGTCTCTTTAATGTTTTATCATGCTTAAGTAAAACTTTTTATATGAAAAAAAAAAATAATAATAATAAATAGCAGTGTGTTTTACTGCAGACATTAAAATTGTGAAAATCGTATTAAGTGACTTTGTTTAAAATGTGGCACTAAATGGTATTTTTAAATATGTTATATTTATTACTTTTTAAATAAAAAAAATATTTAAAATCGTATTAAATAACGTTGTTTACGCTTCATTAAATGGAATTTTTAGATAAAAAATATTTAAAATCGTATTAAAATAACGTTGTTTAAAATTTAGCACTAAATTGTATTTCTAAATATGCTATATTTATTTATTTTTTAAATAACCACATATACATCGTTAAGAAATATAAAAGTGCTTTTAAATACTTTTCATAAGTATTACGGTAACATAAACAAACAAATTTTACAAGTATCAAATCATTTAAATATTTGAAAATTTCTCAGTTTAAATTATTATGAAAAAGTGCGTAAATCTGTAAGAAACTCGTGTAAATATGTAATTTCAGAACCTATTTGCTTAGTTTCTAGTATTTGTATGATAAAAAAAAAAAAACACAAGCACTCCGGGAGTGCCGACAGAAGTGGAAACATTAATTTCAATATAATATATATATATATATATATATATATATATATATATATATATATATATATATATATATATATATATATATATATATATATATATATTAATATATATATTATAATATATATATATATATATATATAATATATAATATATATATTAATATATATATTATAATATATATATAATAAAATACCGCTGTTTAATTTACATAAAAATAATATATAAATATATATTAAATATAATATATAAATAATTTTCATAAAAAACAATAGCCCACATGCAAGCATGCGGTGCGCGACGTGCCCGCCACGCCATACCTCATACCGAACTATACACAATACATGAACATACTTATATACAGAGGTGTTGGTTACAGTAACAGTGTCGGGAGTTCAATGGTTTTTTCCCATCTCAAAAAATGTCCAACGCACCTAAAGAAATTTTACCTTCAAATATACAGAGGTGTCGGTTACAGTAACAGTGTCGCGAGTTCAATGGTTTTTTTCCCATCTCAAAAAAAGCCCAACGCGTCTAAAGAAGTTTTCACTTCAATAAATTCTCCATCATTGCAACTGCATGTACTTTCATCAATACCCCTCTTTAGGTCTTTTGCATATCCATTACAATTAAACATAATACGGCCTAAAGGCTTATCATATTTAAATGCCTTAATTATTTTTACTTTACTCACTGGTAGTAGATCATTGAACTTGTTTAAATATTTACCAAAATTAACTCCTTTATAGCAATTCCCCACATAATCCAATATAAAATAGATCTTTTCTTTCGTAGTTTTCTGACAGTTCTTTAAATTACAATATCTCTGTAGATCCTGTTTCTTGATTCTATATCGCAATAAATCCAATACCAAATCGTTATTAACATTTCTTGTGCTAGATTGTAAAGTTGTTAAAGTCTCCGGTATCAATTTCTTTTTTATATTAAATAATAGTCCCTTAATGTCATTTTCCCTTCGATGACTATCACAATTAAATATTGATTTTTCTATTTCTTTACAAATATTTAGATTTTTCGAAGTATTCAAATTGATATTATGTCTAATAAGACGGCTGCATTAACAGAAATGCAATGTTTGCTAATCAATGCAGGCACTGCCGAAAAGAAACAATCGAATACTAGTGATCAATTTTACAAGATTTATTAAACTACTGAAATATATTTTGATATATGATTTACATGCCAAGGCCTTTCCAATAATTTCTTTTAAGTACACTATGTGTATTAAAAATATTTTTAATAAAACTTTTATGATAAAATAACCTCATGTATACTTTTTTTATGCTCTTTTTTTCTACTCTGATAATAATAATCTGATAAATTTCCGAAACTTTATGTCATGGGTGCAGTAATATTTAGGAAACTTCTGTTTTAGATATAAAAGGTAACTGGAACTCCTCAGCGGAACAAAGTTTTTAGGATATATTTAAAAAATGGATCCGGTAGACCATTAATTGAGTTGTACGTTTTACTGAGTTATACGTTTTGTTTTCCGGTCCCGAGCAAAACGTATAACTGGAGTTCCACTGTATCATGTTTTATTTATTTTGTCATCATCTTTATTTATTCAGATTCCTACTTCTATAATTCTGTAGGACATTCTTCTTACACTATATATATATATGGCTAACGACATGCACTGCAAGGTTAAAACTGGTTTTCACGCAAGCAACGTCCCCCTGCTCCTGCCGAGACCAAATTAATTCAAACTATCAACCAAAACACTAAGCTACACACAGCAGTAAACAACCCTATCTGAATTCATCGAACAACTGATCTAGACCACACTTAGCATTCAAAAATGAATTCAGTTCACTTCTATATTTACTTCTACCTATAAAATTAATCATATTTCTCCGTACAACGTTCACAGGGTAACCCTGCATCAATGCCATGTTAATCCACTCCATGAATTCGCCAACTGCATCGCCAAATCTTGAACATAATCTCTCAATAAGAAATAACCGTTTGTAAACACATTTCTAAATGCTGAAATATGCACGTTCGATTCAAAATTTAAGATCTTTAAAGTTTTAAAATCGAAATCATTTCTCTTGTCATAAACCCTTGTTATCAAAATGTCATTCTCCAACTCTAAAATCACATCCAGATAATTGATGTTTTTAATATTCTGGGAGGAGGGTTCTAGTTTTAAAGTATTTGGATAATATTTAAAATCTAGGTTTACATTTTTCCTGATTTAATCCAACTATTAAAATATCATCAATATACCTATAACTCAATATTTCTCTATTTAAAATATTGTTATTCTCATATATATGTAAGTACATGTCAGCTAAAATTGAACTGCAACTCCCCCCCATTGGGATTCCACGAATCGGTTTAAATACTCTACTCCTCTCATACCAGTAATTCTCTTGCACTACCAACTGAAACAAGTTAATAAACCAATCTTTATCGCTATCTATATTGCTGTTTTTTTTTTTATAAAAATCTATAACCTTGTCCTTTAAATCCAGTAAGTACTGTATAGGTCTGCAAAATCATATACAAACAAACTCTTTATGTTTTGATATTTTTTCAATTTATCTAATAAAATGTAACTGTTCTTTATAATAAATGTGGACTCCGTACTCAACACTCTATCAAACACGCTACTCAAAACTCCCAACAATTTCTTATTAGCAGACTCTAGGTATGAACCATAAACTTTCATTTAATATTTCACCATAATTTTTTTTTACAGATTAATGCATAGCTTGGGTTAGCTTTATCGACATATGGAATTATAAATTTACTCTGAAGCTCTTTAATAGATTTAGTTAACCTAGTATAATCCTCTTGAGACACCGTCACAATCTCTAACACATATATATATATATATATATATATATATATAATTACATATTAATATATAATTATATAACTATTTAATATATTATATATTTAATTATATAATATAATATAATATAATACTACTTTTTAATTTACATAAAAATAATATATAAATATATATTAAATATAATATATAAATAATTTTCATAAAAAACAATAGCGCACAGGCAAGCATGGGGCGCGCGACGCGCCCGCCCCGTCCTACCTGATACCGAACTATACACAATACATGTACATACTTATATACAGAGGTGTCGGTTACAGTAACAGTGTCGCGAGTTCAATGTTTTTTTCCCATCTCAAAAAATGCCCAACGCTCCTAAAGAATTTTTCTCTTCAAATATACAGAGGTGTCGGTAACAGTGTCGGTTACAGTAACAGTGTCGCGAGTTCAATGATTTTTTTCCATCTCAAAAAATGCCCAACGCGCCTAAAGAAGTTTTCACTTCAATAAAATACGTTTGATGTTTTAAATAATAACAAACATCGCCGAAACTGCGGGGGGAAAAAAGATAGACACTATACAAATAAGATAAGTAATACCTACCTGTGGCGACACGCCCGGAACGTTTGCGACTGTTGTCACTACCCAGGTAGCACAAAGATATTGGCCAATATCAAAATGTAATATAGGCCAATATCAAAATTTGATATTGGCCAACGTTAAATGACCCCCCCTAAAATAATATTTGTGAATATTAGTTTTTGACATCTGTGAATATTTGCCAATATTTTCGAACATCTCTGAATATCATTTTTTGACATTAAGTGATATTTTTTTCTGTCATTGCTGAATATCATCATTTGATATCGAGCGATATATTTTTCTAACATTCCTGAATAATCTCTTTTTCGCACCCCAGATGTGGTGCATACAAATCCCTCATTGTAAAACGAGAGATCTCTATTTAAGGAAAGTCTAGTCTCGTTATTATGTAACAAGACAAAGGCAAACCCAAGTTCTGATAAGTATGACAGTAAAAACACAGGGAAAGACTTGTTATAAAGAGCTGTTAATAAAAGCTGGTGGGAGTAGATTTTTTGTTACTGGAATAAAAAATGTCTGACAAATAACAAAGCTATCATTTAATTATCTCGTATTTTTCAATCACAATCGACATATATTTTTTTTTTTTTTTTTTTTTTTTTTTTTTTACGTTCTTTTAGCAAAGATTTATTTAAATATCACTTTTTATTACCGAGTTTGTTGGAAATTTTGTAAAAAAATATTTAAAAATATAGGTAAGAAATTTAAAATATAGAAATTTAAAGGAAATAAGAAATTTTAAAGCTTTCTGTGTTAAAAATCATGTGTCCCCCCCCTCTCCTCCCTTGCACCAAACTATTAAGAAAGTTTTAACAACCCCATTACTTTGAATTTTTCTTTGTGAGAAATTAAATATATATATATATTTTTTTATTAATTTTAAGTCAGAAATATGTGTACATTTTTTCAAAAATTTATGCACTACATAAAAGTTAACACGCCCAAAAGCTTACTGTTATATAATAATAATAATTACTTAGATGAACTGTATAAAATATATATTATTAATAGTGCCTAATTAAAAGTTCAGTGACCTAATTTTGAAACTAAACTTCTATTGTTTCAATAATAAAAAATAAAATTCTTACAAAAGTCGGAAATCCGAAAGCATTGTAAAAAGATAAACACGCATCCATTTAAAAATTATATAAATTAATTTTTTTTTTCTTGTAAAAACATTTTTAAAATTAGTAGAAAATACAGTATAAAATCATCTTTAGGTTTTTATAAAACACAAATTTTCACATGCTTTTTTTATATATAAAAATAACTATAGATTCCTACAGAAATTTTTATATAGGCTTTTTCTTTCTGTGGAAATTTCACGCCCAACGCCTCCATCAAACGCACATTGACGAAAACTACACCAAACAAATGGGCGGTCCTTTAGAACTTTCCGATCACTTCGGTCAAGATTACAAACTTCGTCAGATATGCTGAATGCCGACAGATATCTTGAAATGTCCGAAAAATGATGTTGCTTTTTACGAATGTCGATAGATATCCCTGAATGTTGTAATAGTAATATCATTTTTACCACATTGGCCAATGTCACCAAATATTAAAAATAAGGCATTAAAAAGTTAAGTTTTTTAAAAATGACAAAATTATTAAATTTTATTGTTTAGAATACTATTTCTATATTATGAAGTCATAAGTAATGCAAAAAGCTCTTTTGAATGCTTTCTTTTTTAAATTAATTTTAAGTTATGTCTGTGAATATCGGCAGATGTTGTAAATTTGACGTACAACATTCAACGACTTTCAAAATATTGGCCAATATTGCCGTGGATATTGGCCGATATCTCTGTGCTACCTGGGTAGGGGCTCTGAAGTTGCGATTCGGTTACCATTGAGCTTATGGAAGTGTCCTATCTGGTGGAATATATTTAATCTGTGTTCCACAGCTAGCTTTTGGTTCTGCTTTCACGTCCTGAAATGTAATCGTTGAACTTTTCGTTTATTTCGCGGCAGTACGATTATGATAGTAACGGCAATCAAAAATTTTCAATCCTGTCACTAAACAAACTTAAAGAGTGAATATTTATTATTATTATTATTATTTTATATCTGAAACTAACCAGATTATGTATTTATTTTAATTTTTAATCTTATTTATTTTCTGTTTACTTCTTATAATTTATAATGACGGGAAGAATTATAATATTTTAAAAGAGATTTATATCTGAAACAGTGGATATATATTTTTAAATATAGTATTTAATGTGGTTAACAATTAATTTTGATGGAATATTTATTACATAACGTTAATATTTACAAGAAATTGTTAAACACATTATCATAAAACAAACACATAGAGTGATGAAATATTTTACAAGACATTCATTTCTTAATCAGTGGATATATTAAAAAAATATATAGAATTTAACCTGTTCTACAATTTGTTTAAATGGAATATTTACAAAAAATATTTTCTTACAAAATATTTCGTATTCTTTCGGTACTGATCTGTGTTGATTCTTCTCCTCATTGTAAATTATAAGAAGTAAACAAAAAATAAGTAAGATTAAACATTAAAAGAAATGCATAATCTGATAATTTTCATTAAAAGTTAAATTTCTAAAAAAATCTTATACATACTCTAAGTACATTTGATTTTTATTTTATGAAGCTGCAATAAAACACATATTATTTTATTATTGAACACAACCATTATTTGGATAAAGAAAATTGTCAGAATTGTTTTTAAATAAGATATTTAAAATATTAAAAGAAAGTAAATAGTTTATATTTCCTTCACAGATTAAGTTCTCACGAAACGTGAGACGTACTGTAAAAACATCTGATTTTTGTTTTATAAAGCTACATAAAACAGCTAAGCATTTCAACATGATACTTTTATTCATATTTTAATTTACGTTCCACATCGTTTGACAAATCGGAAGATTCTGATAGATAAACCAAGAACTCTTTGCGATCACGGTATATTTTTCGTATATGTTTTTTATTGTTATGTATTTCATCTTTCTCGAAAACATCCACTTAATTCAGTTAAACATTTATGTGCCACGTTCTTTTGCTTTTCAGTTGCAGTACGTTCGTTCATGTAGTGATTTTTAAACCCCTTAAGTAATCTACCGTAATTGGGACTACTGCAATTTGGCGTGTTTTAGCTAATACCATTTGGTGCAATGAACTGTTTTCTTTTTGCAAAAAGCCTTTAATGAGATCCATAATTATATTAAACTACGTTGTTGCTAATATCTGTTTTCTTCACGCTAACATTGGCTGTATACTCGATAATGGAAGATTCGAAAATCTATCATTAAATATCATTTAATCGTCTTGGATAATGTGTCATAATCGGGGTGCATACTAATTGACGTATTCGAGCAAGTATGGTTTAGTGAAACACAGAACTTTTGGAAGCCACTTATGATTGTCATATTTATTTTAAACCATATTTGCTCTCAGTATCGCCCATTTTGTAACCTTGGCGTGATATCTGGTTAAAATCCACAGACTTTCTTCTAGCAGCAGATCTCTGTCCGATTTTGTGTCTCTTTGCTCCCTTTCTTGATACAGTTCAAGAGTTTTCATAACTGCGTAAATCACTGATATTGGAATTTATGCATAATGTTTACTGACTTTTACAATCCGTGCCAGCAATGGCGCCCATGATGATACTAATTACCTTTTTTATTCTTTCTATATTGTAATCCTATAGTTTATGTAGTAGAAATATTAAAGAAATTTGCAGAAGAATTTACGTATAATTGTATAATATAATGTAGATATAGTCATGTATTTTATATTCATAGATTTAGTATGCGATTCGAATATATATCTCATATTCATTCCGGCGGATATAAGATACAGCCAAAAATAAAACTACCATTGTAAATATCTTAGCTAATAGCCACCAATCTGATATTATGTGTTTAATAAATACATACTAAATTATATTTTTGTATTATTTTAATTTGCGTCTATATTATTTACCTTTTCTAAAGATGTTACTGTGTATTTAACTCTCTGACAACCAAGGGCAAAATTTTCTTGTACCCTCAAAAGACCAGAAACGGCCCAAATACCAGCGATAAATCCCTTCCCCCATTTCATTCTTTCTACCGAAGTCAGTGGGTGGGATTTCTTAACAGAAGTCCACCGCCTCTCTTGAGAGGGAAAATGAGAAAGGTATTCTTTCCCGCGCAGGGGAAAATCATCATCCGTCACTGTTATCAGAAGAAATAGTAGTTAATTGAGGATACAAGTTTTAAAAAGTGCCTAAAAATAACATAAGAACTTTTTTTTTAATGTTTTAATGTGACCCTTCTCAGCAGTACACAAAAAATAACAAAAAATTAAAAAGATAAATTTATATAAAATATCAAAACATGTCTTAAACTTCGACATGTATGTATGCAAGATTTGTTTTCTTTCTTTTATCAAAATATATAGTTTTTGTTTATCACAAATAATGGGAACTTGCTAAATGAAAATTAGTTGCGTTGAATTTACACTGCATGACATCTTTCGACTTTGAAAAAGAAAAAAAAAATGAAAGAAAAAAGCAAAGAAATCTTATTTATCTCTGTATTTGGAGAAGATATATTAATTTTAAGCATGAATCATATCACAATTAATGTAAGTTGAAAAAAGTTTACGAAATTTACATATTGATCTTTTTTCATTTGATATATTTATAGTAATTACTTTCTCGGTTTTGCTATGAAAATTCACATTTTTATTGATGCCAGTTACATTGATGAAAACATTTGTATTTTGGAAATTTAATTCAAAATTTTGAAGCTTGTCGAATAAGTTGTTTAAAAAAATTGTGTGGTCAAATTTATAAAAAAATATTTAAATTTTGTCAATTAAAATCTACGTTTTGTTTTAAAATTGATGTAAATTTTGTTTGAAAAAGTACTTTTAACGGCGTTTAAACATCATTATATTCATATTAAAAATAAGTTTATTTTTATTTTCATTGAGAAAATGACATCAAAATATATAGTTTTTGTTTATCACAAATAATGGGAACTTGCTAAATGAAAATTAGTTGCGTTGAATTTACACTGCATGACATCTTTCGACTTTGAAAAAGAAAAAAAAAATGTAATAGAGGAAAAAAAATGAAAGAAAAAAGCAAAGAAATCTTATTTATCTCTTATTAATATAATAACCCTTTACCACCTCGCCCTTAAAAATACAATAAAACTGTTTCCTCAATTTTAATTCATTAAAATATTACCTTTAATAAAAATTCCGACCTCATTATTAATGTTGGAAATAAATTTAATTTTTTTAATTTTTAGAAATATTTTATTATAGCTTTTTTTCTTGCAAGTAATAGATGTTTGTTTCGAATAGCAAATAGTCATATTCTCCGCGTATATTCATTGAATTTACAAAGAGTGTATGTATATAAAATACATACATACATTCATATTTTAATATATAGAATAAAACCTGAGACGATGTGTCAAATTTCCAGAAAAATCTGTTTTAGACAGGTTTTCTTCTTAAAATGCACTCCATAAACCGTATATAATAACTGTATTGTGTTCTTTTTGAAAATACCATATAAATTTTCCTTTTAAGGCAGGGATACGTTGTATATGTGTTTTTGTTACACATATAATTACGTTTTCAAAGCTTTATTTTATAACGTTTTGTGTGAAAAAGTGAATGATTGAGATTTGTTTTGCCCCTTCACTCACAGAATAATTTTAAAATTTTCATATATTGCAAATATACATTGCAAGGATAATTTTGAACTGTGTAGCAAAATACTTTGGAAGGATAAAAAACTTTTCTAAATTTAATCTTTTTAACACAATAAAAATATTATAACTTCAGTATATTTCTTTTCTCATATAAACGTTTAAATTTGCCTAAAGGATTTTAATTATGCAGGAGGAAATTACCATGTATAAATATATTATTTATTGTACATCTTATATTAATTATATATTATATTAAATATATTATAAATTATATTAAGTATTAATGTTATTAAATATATTAATTGTATTAACATCCTCCGTTTTGACTATTTGGCTGCTTCATAAAAGTGCTGAATGTAGTTTTAATTTTAATTTAAGGAATTTTTTTTTATATTTTAAGAATTTTCAATCTTTGGAATGTATTATTCATCGGTTCAGACAAATATATTTTTTAAATAGATTACTTAACCACTATAGTATTTTCTGTATTATGAAAAAAGTCAGAATATGGTATCATATAGTGGCGGTTAATTCTACATTGCATTTTAATGGCGTCATAGTTTTAAAAACTCGAATAATTTTGTTGTGTCACTTAGTTATATTCTATTATAAGATAAATGTAGATCCTAAATAATTTAAAGACAAGATTTTTCAACATTGGACAATTTAAGTGCATTACTAAAAATATTTATATATATTCTAAATGTCTCAAAATGACTGTATTAGACATTGTTCTTATTAAAAGAAGTTTTACATTTTCTTGAAGGAAGCTCTTTATATAGTCGTAAGCCAGAAAACAATATACAATATCTTTATAATCATTAAATGTGCATCACATCCTATACGAAATTGTTCCAATAGAATAAAACAATTTTTTTTTACAATTTTTTTTTATGTGTAATACTTTAAAATATCACCTTCTTTTTCCTTCCAAATTATCAAAAATTATATTTTCTTTTGAAAATGTATTTCAGTAAAATTTAATTAATCTTTAGCTCACTTAATGCGTATATGAAAACACTGACAATCTTATCGTAAGAGCTCACACAAAAAAATTTCAACTATCAATTTACAGATTCATATAACATAAAACATATATTTCTGATATAATTCTTTAAAAAAAATTATGATAAATTTAGTAATTTTGTGCGTTCATGTTGACACAGCACACACATTAAGACGTTTGAAATATGTATTTGACTTTAGCAGAAAATTAACAGATTAAATGAATCTTCTTCCGTAAAAATCTTTGTTAATGAACAGTGCAAAGATATTGTATTCCGGCAATAGGTATTTAGAAATGACTTCCTGTCTTGCACACTGTGTGTGGTCAAATCGGCAGACATAAAACAAGACCGTTGATAAAAGAAGAAAGTGAAAATAAACAAGACGCCCTGAGCATTTCTCCGTAAAAAGTTAGGGAGATCAAGTGCTTTTTCTTATTGAAATGCGTGGGAAAGTATTACACATCTTGGGTTTTATTTGAAGCATGATTCGTGAAAAGAAAACCATGAACATTTGTGCTTGATCTCTTAAATTTTATAAATGGATAATTACAATATTTATAAAGTGTCGTATTTCTCAATTTGCTATGTTAAAGAATATTTTAATAGTAATAATCAAAGAAAGAAGCCCACTCCAACTTCTTACAATAATAAAAAAGACAGTATATAATAAATGTTTATAATTATTAATAATTAATTATTTAATAATAATAATTTATTATTAATTATTTTATTATTATGTATTAAAAGAACTGTAATGATTACAATAACTATTTTAAATACAAATTATAATGTAATACAGAAAACTCATAAACTAACATTTTATGCATTTTATGAACTTTTATGAATGTTCGTACGCAGACAACTGACTATTACAAATTAAAGATGAGTTTGGGCCCTTTTTTTTTTGGAACCCGAGCCCGAAAAAATATTGTGTCAATAGAGCCCGATACCTATATAAGTATGGAGCAGGTAATTGTTGCTAACATTTTAAAATTGTTTCAAGTATAATTTTCTCATTTAGAAGTCTCTTTTTACATTAAAATATGTATTTACCCGAAATACTTCGTCATTAAAACGTTTCATGAATTTCATGACCCGGAAAAACTGTTTAAAATAGCAAATTTGCTATGTATAACCAACCGCTAGCAGAAATCTGCAAATGTCGCAATTCTTTTCTTTAAAAAATAATTTTTGTTTTTCAAGTAATAAAATAAATGAATGATCCTTTTCTGGTAATTCTGGTCAGAGTCAGAGTCAGAGCAAGTCCAGTTAGTGCCCCCGCATTAGGCACCATGAGTTAGGATAGGCGCTGACACTTATCACTATTCATGCACCGATGATCTGTTGATAAATTAAAGAGGAATTGTAGCCCAGGAGCAAAACAGTGTGGTGTCCTGGAGGGGAAAAAAATGTTATTAGTGCTAATGCAACAATTTTAAAGTTATGCATGAACATGTGTGGTAAAGATTAATCTAGAGATATTTAGCTGCCCAATTTCCCATGTGCGCCTTTCAATTCTGGAGGAACCAGGTGTTTCTTTTTCCTAAAATTTAATAAATCACAGTGCATATAATTTGACACTTATTGAAAACGTATCCTTATATATATATATGGGTCATTCTAAGAAAATAGAAATTTTGGCTTTTAAAAAGATTATATTCCATTATTTTAATTTCTGATTTTTAGCTTAAGTTATGTTATATATTATAATTATGGAATTTGTTTTATAATGAATAGAAATGATTTTTTTTTTTAATTGACATTTCTATGTCCTTGAAAATTTTTATCCAAAACGCCTTCATAACGACCATGATAATGTCATTTTCAAAGTCAAGCCTATTTTAGAGTGTCAATTTTAAATTAAAAAAAGCTATTTTTAATGGAAAAATCTACTTACACATACAAAGTATGCCTCTTAAATTAAAACTTATATCATTAATTAATTTATGTAGAATTATACACAAGAAAAAAAGAGCAGGTATTTATTACATTAATACACACACAGTTCTTAATCTATTAAATACATTACATTAATTTTACAAATGCCGATTAATTAAGAAATCTGTACTTTTGAATAATTTGTAACGGCATTAAAACATTTAGCTGATAAAAATTTTCAACCGAAAATTTCCCTGTTATCTAGGGAAAATGGGCACGAAAGAATGACAGTTTTCGTGCAAGTAGGGAGGCGCATAAAACTGTCAGCGCAAATTGATTGAATGCCTTCCCACCCTTCACATGAAAGGGGCGAATATCGGGCCGCCGGCTCGGTCCCCTGAATGGAAAGCCATCTCGGCCGTCTTGAACTTGAACTTGTGATAGGTTCAATGGGCTTCCAAGTTGCGAAGCAACTGCACACCCTGGCTTTGAGTAGGTGTATATCAAATCCTGAGAGAGCCATATGAAATGTCTAGCCGTAGTCCAATTGACTACATAAAATAGGATAGTGTTAAGAATATCTATAAAATAATGAAAATTTACTAGTAAAAGTATAAAAGTGAAAATAGTTCATAGTTAAAAAAAAAAAAAAAAAAAAAAAAAAAAAATATGCCAGACGAGGTAAAGTAAAGATGTTAGGAGAAGTTTAGGAGAAAAGTCAATATAAGATTATTAGTAAAAAATTATATAATATATATATATATTTTTTTTTAATTAAAGAGAAAAATTTTGAGGTAAGAATTATAGCTCGGAAGGACTATTCATCAAGAATAGTGGAGTACCTTGGTTTTTTGAAGGCTGGATGGACTGCAAGCATCGTAGTCAGGTAGCTCATAAATGAGTTCATTTGGAATGTGATTAATGTCATTGTAGAATTTTTTCGCAAGGTGTTTAATGCGATGTTTGAGTGAAGTCGTTTTCAGATCCTTGAGGATTGTGGAGTTTTTGAGGTATCTAGACCCGTTCCTGATGTAACGGAGCTGTTTGTAATGGGTACTAGAGAGGCTGTTCATACTGGTTTTGCAAGTGAAGCCCCAGATTGGACATGCATATGTGATAACAGAGAGAATGCAAGCATTATATATTAAGAGTTTGTTGTGTATGGAGAGTGAGTGACTGCGAAGAAGGGGGGCGAAGGTTTTGGAAATTCCGGCGACTTTACCGCGGATATTAAGAAAATGCTTTTTAAAGGTAATGCGTTTGTCAATGGTAACTCCCAGGTACTTGGCATCGTCAGACCAGGGAATGGTAGTGTTATTGATGGTTAATCTATTAGGAGTGGAGAAGGTTCTAGAGAAGTAAACAGCAGTAGTTTTAGATTCGTTTATCTTAATGCGCCATTGATCACACCATTCCATGAAGATGTTGAGGTGGTGTAGATTTTTGTAAAGATTGTATGGGTGATGTGCAGTGCCATAGAGAACAGTGTCGTCCGCATAGAGTGCGAGTGATGTGAAGAGTGTGCGTGGAATGTCATTAAAGTATATTATGAATAAAATAGGGCCAGTGACTGAACCCTGAATAATACCACAGAGTATTATGTGTAGTGGAGAAAGTGAGTTGTTTACACGGACATAGAAGTCACGATCACCAAGGTAAGAGTGTATTAAATGGATAAGTCCAGACGGGAACTTAAGCCGAATTAATTTGTAAATGAGGCCCGCGTGCCAGACTTTGTCAAAGGCCTTGGCGACATCAAGAAATATGGCAGCAGTAGGCTTCTTCTCGTTGAAGTTTTCAGTTAAGAATTCCACAAATCGAAGACGTTGGTGTTGGGTGGAGTGCTTGGCTCTGAAACCGAATTGTTCAGGCATAAGAATGTTGTTGTTGTGAAGGAAGTCATTGAGCTGTGATCTAATGACGCGTTCGATGACTTTACTTAGAGAGGAGAGAAGACTGATGGGACGGAAATTAGTTGGGTCATTAAGATTGCAGGATGGTTTAGGAATAGGAGAAATGATAGAGGTTTTCCAGGGTTTAGGAAAATAACAGTGTTTGAGGATAGAATTAGTGAGCTTCGTAATGTAGGGAATACAGTTGATAGGAAGTTGTTTAAGAGTATAATTGGAAATTTTATCGTACCCAGGAGATTTTTTATTATTAAGTTTTTGAATAATATTGTTGATCATGATGGGTTGTATTTCGGGGAGAGGGATAGGAGGGGTTGAGAGGAAGTCATTAACAGTATCATTGACATTGTTAAAGTGTGTTTGACTTACGAGGAAGGGATTCGGAGAGAATTGCCTTTCATATGAGCTAGCGAGGCCTTCTGCCTTGTCCTCGTCAGTATACGCAGTTTGATTATTGGCAGTAAGGGGAGGTATAGGGGTATAATTATTATTGAGTTTCTTTTTCATTTGCCAAAGAGAGTTATCCTCGCAAGTAAGACTTTCGAGAAATTTAGACGAGTTTTTTTGCTTATCTTTCTGAATAAGGGTTTTAATTTTATTGTTGAGCCTGTTGACAGCTGTTTTACGGGTGGGATCTCTGGTATTTTGGTAGAGTCGACGGAGTGTGTTGCGTTGTTTACAGGTATTATGTATTTAAGTGGGTAAGATGTAAGAGTTATTATTTTTGAATTTGGTGTAAGTGGCATCTTTTTGAGCTTTGTAAATGATGTTGTTGAGTTTATTAACTGCGTTATCAATGTCAGTAGTGTTGTTGATTGTGGGGTAGGTAAGGTCGGTGTTGTTGAGGTAATTTTGGAATTTATTCCAGTCAATAGCTACTGAAGGAGGAGGAGAGATAGGGTTGATAAGATCAATTTTGAAGAAGACAGGAAGGTGGTCAGAGCTTAGGTCATTAATAACAGAAGTGTTGATAAGGAAGGTAAGATTTTTGGTGATGGCGAAGTCAATAATAGAGGGGTGCTGGTTGCGAGCAACAGGAATGTGTGTTGGTGTAGTAGGTGCGTGGAGACTGAGATTGAAATGGCTAACCAAGTTGTGAAGAGATCTACCTCTGGTAGTGGTGGAATGACAGTTCCACTGCCTGCTATGTGTTTAGAAGTCACCAGCGATAAATGCGTGTTGGTGTTGTGTAATGATGTGTGTCAGGTCATTTATGAGGTATCGTCGCCCGTGTCGTGCGTAAAAAGATAAGTTGATTTTGGCATGGGGCAAGTTGACGACAATACTGGTGTAGTCAATGCCTGAGAGTGGAATATTTTGAGTTGTGTGATGTGGGATATAATTTTTGATGTAGATGGCTGTGCCGCCCCAGTGAGAGTTGGCACGTGGTGTATGATGGAGTTTGTAACCTGGGATGGTGATACTGCAGGAGGGGTTAAGTGTTTCTTGGATTAAGAGTATATCGATTTGTGGATTAATGGAAATAAAGGAGCGGAGTTCATTAATCCTGGGTTGCAATGATTGGCAATTCCAGGAGAAAATAAGAAGAGAAGAGAAATTTTTGTTATTGTAATTATTCATAATTGGTAATGTTGAGCTCCGTAGAAAAGGCGTCTAATTCTTCTATTATGATATACATTTTGTCGAATGGGTTGTTGCAATTTTTTGATTTGATGGCGATGTTTTTTAAATGTTTTAGGAGTTTGGTAATTTGGAGAAGTTCCTTCATGTCTTTGAAGGTGTCAAACATATCTTTGAATGTGTTTGTATAATTATTTTGTATAACAGGCGGTGTTTTATTTTGTTTGGTGTAACTGGAAGTGTCTTCAACTGGGGCTTCCTGGATATCGTTATTAACGTCAGTAGTGGTCTCACTGTTGTTGATATCGTTTGGTTTATCATGAATGGTGTAATTGTAGGGTTTGAAAATGTCTGCGATGTCAGCAATTATATTTGGTTTTTGGTGTTGCGGTTTTGTTTTGGTATTGAGTGTTGGGGTATTTTTTTTCTTAATGTTGTTTGGATTTTTTGGGCAACCTCTGTATGAGGCCGGATGGGCACCGTTACAATTGGAACATTTTGGAATTATTTTACCTGTCTTGGGGCAGTTATCAGTGAGGTGCTCTTCTGAGCATTTAAGACATTTTGGTGTTAGGCTGCACGTCTCGGAGGCGTGTCCGAACCGTTGGCAGCGGTAACATTGTTTTGGGTTATTGTTGTTTCTGAAGTATTCAATACGAACACTTATATCTCAAAGTTCCTCAATTTTATAGATCTTCTCAAAGTTAGTGCAAGGGAGGACGTTGACCATGTAAATTGGCATACCTCTGCCAGTTTTGCGACTCTTAAGCATTGCGGCTCGGGTGGCCTTAAATCCATGGTTACCAAGGTCTTCGATAATAAGTTTGGGGGTCTGTGTTGGGGGGGATTCCCCTAATACAGATTTTTTTTTGGTCGAAGTTCTTTTGAGTTAAGGGTGTTGAAATTCATATGTTTGTCAGTTAGGTATCTTTGGATGTCTCTAAATTGGTTGACAGATTTGGGTAGAACTTTTAGAAGTTCCCCGGAGAGGCTGACTTGAGGAGGATTATCAGAATCAAGGGCTTTTATCTCTTGGGCAACTTTGCGCCAATCCATATCTTTGAATTCAATAAAGAAGGGGTGCTTGTCGTTTTTTTAACATTCAACATCGGTGCTTGCAGCACCATCTTGAGCAGATTACTGATCCATAAGATCATGGTTATCAAGATTAGCTTCGGAATTTAGATTTCCGAATTTATTTTTGAGGGGAATTGGATTTTCAGATTCAGAATTTTTTCTTTTTCCTGTACGGGGGGGATTAGAATGTGAGCTAAAATTCTTTAGAATTTGGAGTTTTTCCCATTGGTTATTCCCTAGAAATCTAATATAACCAGTTCTACAGGCTAAATCAATTAAATCTAATCTAGATGGCTCCCCCAAAATAGATATAGCAAAAAGACAGAGGTGTTTTACCTGAGCCTTGTGGGTGTCGTTGTAGTCCTTTCGTTGTTGGAGAGACTGTATTTCTTCATCTATACCGGTTAAAAGTTCTCGAAAAACATCGTTCACTTGCTCATCTAGAGTAGGGAAGGCGTTGAATTCTCGTAACCAGTCCGCAGGAACATATCCGTTTATGATCCCATTCATAAGGTCGTCAAGCTGTTGGTTCTCTTTCATGGCCATGGCATTCAAAAGAGCAGTCACGGAAGATTAGCAGAGATCAGGTGGGCGGGAGTAACACGCCTCTTTTCCACGCGACGAACACCAGCAGTGGAGAAGGCGGCAATAACACGCCTCCTATCCAAGCTCCGCCCGACAAAGACACAACTGAAGATACTGAATACCAAGAGGGCGGGAATAACACGCCCCTTTCCAAACTTCGCCCGAACACGCAGCAGTCGAAATATGCAGAAACTTGACACTCAGAGCGTCAGAGAGCAGATCTTGCCGAGGGTGAAATCGATTCCATTCCTCTGTACTGGGGTTCTTTATCTGATGTCTGTTCCAATCCTTTTTGGTGTCTCGGCCGTCTTCGTCGCCAGAGAGTTAATAAATGTATATTAAATAGACCACATGCACGGGGTGGAGCTAGCAATGATTGTGGGGAATTACCCGTATTGATTTACTCTTGATTAACGCTTGTGACGAAATTGGGACGCCGATTAGCTCTATAAAATTAAAGCACCATCTTGACGTTGTTTGACGTCAGAAATGCTTGTCGTCCCTTACTGTTTTGACCGCGGTTGGACATTAGGGTGGAACGAAAAAAAAAATTAATTTGGATATGTAATAGAGATAAAAAGTTGTCTAATGGCTTTGTTAAGACAGTATTAAAATATTTTAACAAACATAATATATTTAGAGGTGCCGCAAAAGACTTGAATATATGCATTTTTAAGTAAATTTTACGAATTTTGATAAATTTGGTTTAGTAAAATAAATATTTTAAATACCAAATACCTGTTTTCAATTTTTAAATAATACACATAAACTACTTTACAGTAGATATTTATAGTTTTATACAGCATACCTTTAATATTTATGCTACTAAATTTTACATTTTTTAAATTCCATTTTTTTAGATTTTAACAGTATTTCGTAATAGAAAGGATTAACCTTACTTTTAACTTAAAAACGCGTCAAAACATTTTTTAGCTCTGAAAATTACTACTCAAAAGGAGAACAGTGCGTGGTTTGAAGTGACCTTGAATCAGGCGGCATATTACTGGCTGGTGTAGAGTGACGGAGGAGGAAGAGAAGCACTTAGCTGTAGCAATGGTCTGGTCACATGTTTCTGTAGTCAGTCAGAGAAGGTAAACGAATCGTTTGACTAACAAATGTTTTTATGCTGTTCTTTACTGGATTTTGTTTTGTTTATGAATATGTCTGCTTGAATATTAGTATAATATTTTATTAGTTAATACTAGTGTTAGTTATGTCAAGCCCAGTTCAGACCAGACAAAAGTTAGAATGCCCAATTTTTGGGTACCCTAAATAATTAAGGGGACAGATCACATTTAAAATGGTCAAAAATTCAATTTCAAGATTTTGATGTCAGTAAATAGTGCATTTTATTCTGAGTAGAAAGGTATCAATGTTTTTCAGAGGCAATAATTATTGACGAATATATAAAGTAAAACGCAATCGTCATTCTTTGTTTTTGAATGGAGAGTGAAAACTTTAAATGCATTTAATTCACAACAATGATTTTCAAACTTGCGCGCACTATTTCTCCAAAAATAATTTAGATAGAACCTCAATTTTTTTCAAACTTATTAATGTTGCAACAATGAACAAAATGAACTAGAATCTTTTAATTTGGTCAATAAATTAAAAAATAATTAACTGTAATTCATCGAAAGACGCATTCAAAATGCGTTTTTAATTTAATGAACTGAAAATGATGTAAATGTCTAAATTTGTATCTTGCATTATATCTAATTTCATGCTCCATAATTTTAATTTATAATTAAATCAAGTAACATTATCCAACCTTTTATAAAAAAAAATTTCTTAATTTATTTCTAAATATCTTTCTTTTTCAAATATAATTATACATTTTCAAAGTAGCTCATGTATATTATTGTTATACATTGAAAATGTCCAATATTTAAATAGATAGATTTAATCAAAATTCATTTATTTTAAATTTTATAAAAATGAAAAGTATTAAACAAGTTTAATAAAAATGATAATACTTTACAATCCAAGCAACTTGCACAATAAAAAATCAATAAATTAAGATTGCACATACAAAATCATTTGCAGTTGAATAGAACTATTAAATGAAATTTTATTCAGCATCAAAGTATTAGGATACGTTAAAAAAAATCCCCTTAAATAATTTAAAAAATAAATTAATTATTAACTTTGAATAAATTAAAGTTCAAATACAATATAAAATAAATTATTATCATTAAGCAATCGAAATTTTTCACGATTGTTAAAATACATAAATTAAAACATAAGTTTTTTATTCTTTTTAGGTGCGTTCGTAATTATATAAATACGTAGCACCTATAGTCGTCGCTTGGTCCGTCCGTCTGTCCGTCCGTCTGTCTGTCTGTCTGTCCGTCTGTCTGTCCGTCCGTCTGTCTGTCTGTCCGCATATAACAACGCAAAAACTACCCAACCAAATGGTTTGCAATTAAATATATATTATCTTTGTAGAATTTTGTCGAGACATTTCAAATTTTATTAAAATCGAATCAAAACTTTAGGAGATATTAATAAAAATATTTATTAAGAAATTTGATTTTTTTTTTTTTAATCGGTGCTTTTTTGTTATAGGAGCTTCCGATGGATGTTAAATCGTCAAGCGACCGAGATACATATTTTAATACAGAAATTAATCTGCAGACGATATAATTCATTTCACAGAATTAAAAATTAGCAAGATCTGAATATTTATATAACTAGCTGATACATATATATCTGAATATTTATATAACTAGTTAAGATATTTGTATGAACACAGTGTCATAAAATATATACTTAACTAGCTGTTTAACCCGTTCTACGCACGGGATATCATGAATTTAATTCTAAAACGTGCGTACGAACGCACCTCGTTTGTAACGTTTGACGTACGATTTCCAACTTGTTTTAAATTGTGGAGCATTAAATGGATAAGAATGTAAACAAATAATAACCAAATGTCATTCTGTATTTATTAGAAGAAAAATACATTTAAAGAGGTCACATTAATTAATAAGAACTAAAAATATGCTACATATCATAAAAGCTTAATAAAAAGAAAGAGAACTAAATGAACCTGCAGAAACATTTTATTTTTTATTTTATTCAGCTTTCATTTTCTACAATAAAAATACCTACTCAAATTTAATCCGTAAAAGAGAATAAGCCTTTAGAAAATAAATTATATACAAATATAATTCCCTTAAATAAGATTCTTTTATATTTAACAAAACAAAATGAAAGAGCATATAGATAGAACTATGAAAACAGGCTAAGCAAGATTTTATGTGTTTCAGTAGCGTTTAGCCCCTGTACTTTGGTACACTTCCAAAAAATGGATCGTTCTGCGCGCATGCGTGCTTGTCTGATACTTTAAAATTATGTTCTAAGCCATTTCAAAATGAGTGCGTATAGTTGTGTGGTATGTCATTTCCCTTCGGTTCTGTGGTCTTGAGTTCGATTCCTTGCGGCGGAAAGTTTTATTTTTCAGTATTTATTTGAGTTATAAAAAATAATTTGAATTAAAAAAATGTAAAGTTTCCATTTTTCAACATATAAGCGATGGAAAGTTTGAAACAAAATGGAAATAAATGTGAAATTTGGTTATAAATGAATTTCGTACATTCTTGAGAATGCTGTACAGCAAGTTTCATGCGTCCAGTGATGTTTTGTTCGGTTAATGTACGCGAAGCGTACATACACAGGTTATCGACCGCGGCTTGAATGAATTTCGTTCATTCTAGAGATTGCTGCAAAGCGAGTTTCATGCGTCCAGTGATGTTTTTTTTTCGGTTAATGTACGCGAAGCGTACATACACAAGTTATTGACCGCGGCTTGAATGAATTTCGTGCATTCTATAGATTGCTGTAAAGCGAGTTTCGTGTGTGCTGTGATGTTTTTTTTTAATGTTAAAAATTGTTTTTTGGATGTTAAAAATTCGCTTTAAAACGCTATAAAATCGTTAAAAATCCTTAAAAATTGAAAAATCCGGAGGAAAAAAAATGTATTTTAGTAAAAGTCTGAAATTGAATTTCTTGAAAAACGTTAAAAAAAAAAAAAAATGAAAATTGTGAAAGAAAATATTTAGTTATATTACGCTAAATGTTTTAAATCAAAATCCTTTTACGAATTTAAAAAAAACTGCCGCGGAATGGAATAAAATTAATATGATCTTTCCACTCTCCGGCAGCAGATCACGGCGCGCAGAACGATCCGTTTTTTGGAAGTGTACCAAAGTGCAGGGGCTAGACGCTTGTTGTGTTTCTCAAATTTAAAATGTCAATGTCAACTAAGCACGCCAGTCCTTCCATCCATACGAGTGACTTCGGTGTTCTATTATGGAATAGTATATGTGCCACACAGAGTCTGTTAGAGTTTGATTCACTTATATTAGGAGCATAGCCGAATGGGCGCTCACTAATTGTTTTAAACATATGGTATCCGTGACCAACTTTAAGAGAAAATCATTAAATTTTTTATATAAAAATAAACTTTTAAAATATTGTGGTGTAAGTTGTTTAATAAATGAGAAGTGTTTACTAGGTCCCGCTTTTTAATAACATCGATAGCAGTATTTTTCTCTGAGTTTCTCTGTGTTTTTCTCAACTGAGTATAGACTTTTGAATTCTGTATTGTACAGAAACATATTTGGTACTTTTCGGTTAGCCTGGTGCCAGTGAAATATATATGAGGTGGTTAGAACGACAGTGGAGTAGGTCAATATTTAGCAATCATCTTGTATCGCAGTACATTAAATAGCCCAACTTGTTTTGATCTCTAGCGACTCAATGAGTGAACTATGACTTATCCGTCTCTCGCACTGATCATAAATTAAAATACGTTCAGCGAAAATATGGTTATCTAATTTTTTTCAAATTTTTGACTTTCACCATTATCATTCTAACCCCCCCCCTCCCCACATATATATATATACACATACATATATGTATACATATTTGTAGAAGTATATATATCTTTTTATCAGTAAACTCCCGAAGAGCGTTACTCTTGAGATGTATTATTTAACAGAAAAATATCTTTATATTTCGTTTTATATTACACATGGATTTATATATAAAAAAATACATCTGTTTCTAATCGATGTAGTTACATGCACAGTATAGTGATTCTATAAATTCAAATATCGTGTAAATTTTTGAGAGATAATGTAAGAACTAAAATGCAAATTGAACGCCCGTAGACGGGGTTACAGATACTCAACTGGCAGGAATTCACGCCAGTGGTCGCTGACGCAATGCTTTGTTGAAAACTAGATTCTCACTAATTTAGCATTTTTTTAAATATAAATACATATATATATATATATATATATATATATATATATATATATATATATATATATATATATATATATATATATATATATATATATATATATATATATATATATATATTTCACTGGCGCCCGGCTAACAGAAGAGTACCACAGATTTTTGGAACGTACTTCAGAAAATGTTTGGAATTGTTAATATGTAACATGTTCGCATTTTTTTTGCTAAAATGTTTGTGAGCTATTTTAAATCAAATCTGGGGTAGTATTTAAGCTATTGAAAATAAATAGATTTCTGAGAAAAGAATTTTTTTAAAGTGGCCTGCTGACGGCTGTTTACCAGGAACCTGCAAATACTGATGAATTGCAGATTTAGCGTATGCACTTCAAAAATTGAGTATTACTGAAACCTTATGTAAATTTTAATTTTGTAAAAATAGGTACACATATTTATGGTGCGAACGTATACAACAAATTTTCAATACAATTTACACATAAATTTACGTATATTTTTGTATAAAATTTCAATAATACCTAAGATAGGCTAAAATTCTTATGTGAGTATGCAGGGCCGTAGCTAGAGGGGTGCCAGGGGGGGCTCAGTACCCCCTGAAAATTTTTGAGCCCCCCCTGGGAAAGTTGCCAAGGTCACCAAATGAAATTCTGTTTCAAAAATCCAAATAAAACTCTGTTCAAAAATTGAACTTAGTTTTGAGGTTTTTTTACAGTTTTGCTTAAATTAAATTGTAGTATTTGTTTAAAAACTGCAAATAAATGCTTCAATATGTGCGGATTCTATCTGCACATACTCAGAATTAGCAACCTTTTGCTGATGCAAACGTTGACTTTTGCGTTAGTTATATACTGAATTTTTTCATTTTGCAGCGTTTTCCATTATTAGCATAAAATAAAGTTATTCTAATGAGTTTGATAGTAAATATGATGCTTATGATAAACATTATGTTTCCTATTTGAGTCATCCTAGTTTAAATATACGGGGTCATTCATAATTCCCTCCGGGGTTTCGAAACGTTATAGTAAAAAAACGAAGACGAATATGAAAAAAAGAAACATGAAATTATTCCGAAACTATTCAAGTTTCACTTACATACATTACAGATGTTCTATGTGTGAACCCGTGGTCACACGGCATACATCCATGCGATAGTCCAGTTTCTGCCATACTCCGTTTCTTTAAATCTGAATCAGTGGTGTCAGTTCAACGGGCCTTTCGTAATAAATATCGAAAACAGGGACAAACTGACAAAACAATTCATGTGTGGTACCGGAAATTTAAAGAAACGGAGTATGGCAGGAACTGGACTATCGCATGGATGTATGCCGTGTGACCAAGGGTTCACACATAGAACACCTGTAATGTATGTAAGTAAAACTTGAATAGTTTCGGAATAATTTCATATGTTTCTTTTTTTCATATTCGTCTTCGTTTTTTTACTATAACGTTTCGAAACCCCGGAGGGAATTATGAATGACCCTGTATATAAGATCCTTAATTTATAAATGATGCTAATGAAAAAAACTAATAGCCAATTTAAATATAAGTGGTTTTAGCATTTGAATAATTTTAAAATGCAAAATACATCCTTGATTTTTCTAATGTTTTTTATCATATAAAAACATAACTTTAGCAAATCGTTAAGGGCAGGGAATATTCAGAAAAAAAAAAAAATTAAAGGTTGCAACTCTTTTGAACTATGAGCATTTTATTTACTTACTGACATCATCACTTATTATTTCCCTTGTATAATTTTACACTGAAAATTTTCATTCTGCAGCCAGTGATGTAGTTGTAAAAAAACCAGAGGGCATACGCTGTAGGCAGAGGGAGTATATGCTAAAGAGCTTATGCCCTAAAGAGTATATGCTATAAGTGTTTTTGAGAAGTGGGTATACGGTATTCATTAAAATAATCCAGAAAATATACGGCGTATCCACCGTATATCCTCCATTACATCTCTGTCTGCAGCTTTTACTTTTCTTAGAATGAAATAAAGTTATTATAAACAGTTTAATAAAACATACAGTGCCTACAACATGAAAAAATCCCAGACAGTTCGGCTCACATGCGCAGATAGATTTCGAAGACGCAGACCGTGGGGATCCTGTTTATTGGGAATTGCAGAAGAAATGACCTTTTTCCCATGCTTTGGCAGTTGGGGCCGCCCACTTCGAAAACTACCTGTGTCTGTAGGCGGAGCCGGCCGGGATTTCTTTGTTTTTAATTTTTATTTTTTTTTTGCTGTAAGGGTTGGTTCTATAAAAAACTTGTAGATAGTATTAAGAGGATTTATAATAAATTTAGGCGGATTTAATATCTTGTGAATTGACAAAGTTATGAATTTTTTTCTTCTTAAACCCCTATTTCCACCCCTCGAAGCTATTTTTAATGATATCAAAATCTGTCAAACATAAATTTTCGGCCCTTTTCCTAGAAGTAATAATAACTTTAAACGGATTCGATACGTATCATAATTAAGAAGTTATGGGTTTTTCTGTTTTCACAAAAAGCCTCCCATTTCCTCCCCACCCCCTGGTTAGATTTTGCCATTAACGAACTTGACCGAGATTTTATGCCTCTTGATTTTATGTATTAGTTTGGAAGAGATTTGTGCAGAATTATTGAAGTTATCGTGTCCATAAAAACGTGATATAGATAGATAGATAAAATTTTTGAACCGGGGGTGGTTTTCGGTTCTGGGAGTCATGATCAGCATAGATCTGCAAAAATTTTCCAGAAATACAAACATAGAGGAGAATCTAATGGGTAACAAAATCTACCTAATATGCACTAATTTACTTTTATATACATACTTTATGTATATACAAGTTATATATATATAACTTGTTGCTGATGCAAACATTGACTCTTGCATTAGTTATATAAAGAAAATTTTCATTTTGCAGTGTTTTCCATTATTAGCATAAAACAAATAATAATAAGGAACATAGTGCCTACAATTGAATATGCACTAATTTATCTTTCTATATAATACTTTGATGATATATATCTGGATTTGTGCGTGCATGTGTCAGAGAGAGAGAAACAGTATGAGCCCCCCCCCCCTACATTTTCTTGAGCACCCCCTATTGTTTGCATCTAGCTACAGCCCTGTGAGTATGGAAAAATCAGACTTGTTTGAAAAAAACTGAGAATAATATAACCATTATAGATTATCCTTTCAGAATAAAAATTGGATCATATTTAAATCATCATATGATGCTTTATTATGTTAAATTACTGGCTGTTGAAAAAACAGTTATGAATAAGCTATTTTAATGTTTAGAAATTGCTATAACTCTTTTTTAGTTGCAAGATTTGATTTATAATATACTCTCAACTAGTTAAAAGTTAGTAATAATGAGCATTTTAATAAACTTTTAATTGATTAATTTACTTCAAGAAACTTCTTATTGATTTTGTTTTTTATCTTAAAATACTAGATTTTCCAAGTAACTGATTATAAAAAAATGTAATTTTAGAAAAATTTTTGGCAAACTGTTTACTGAATTGAAATATATATATATATGTATATATATATATATATATATTAATTCAATATTTATTTAAGAACATCAAGTAAGATAATACCGGAACTACCTGTTATACCTACTAAAGTGTTAAATAATAATACCTGTTAAATGTGAATGATGATAATTAAATGATTATATTAAAATTAGCATAAGCATACAAGCGCTTCTCATACGAGGATGAGAGCGGGTATTTTAGACACGCCTCTTTTTGACACAAAACAGCAAAAATATTTAAAATGCTGAAAAATGCACTCCGATTTTTGGAAAAATTATGCTTTGCAAAACTTGTTGATAAAAAATATGTTTCAATAACGTACTCATAAAGTAATATATATATATATATATATATATATATATATATATATATATATATATTTAAATTTCTAAAGAATAAAAGCTGTTTCAGGCAACTCAAATGAGCGATTCTTAAGTTAAAAATTTTGGCAACTGTATGACTTCATCTTTTTATCAGTAACTCCCAAGACGTTACTCTTGAGATGTATTACGTAGCAGAAAATTATTTTTATATTTCGCTTTATGTTTCACACACACACACACACACACACACATATATATATACATACTGCTGTTTCTATTCGATGTAGTTACATGCACAGTTTTGTGATTTTATAAATACAATTATTGTGTAAATTTTTGAGAGATAATGTAAGAACTAAATTGCAAATCTTACGCCCGTAGGCGGGGTTACAGATACTCAACTCATGCGAATTCATGTCAGTGGTCGCGAATGTAATGCTTTGTTGAAGAGTAGATTCTCACTAATGTAGCATATTTTTTTATTCAAAGTACCTGCTTCAACTTATAAGTAGTAATCTTTGCCCTATTTAAATCACGAAATTTTTCTCATTAAACAAACCTAAAAATTTTGTTGAAAAATTCTGATACATATTTTTGAACGAAAACATCCCCTCTGTGTGTGATAAATCGTCAAATATCCATTATCTTGTATACGCGTATATATCTTGTATACGCGTCACAACAACAATTGATTTAATATTGTGTTCAATAATGTTGTGTTCAATTTAATGTTGTGTTTAATATTGTTTATCACGTTCAACCAAAAAAAAAAAAAAAAAAAAAAAAAAAGGCCAACTGCTTTTGATGTTGCAACAACGAAATTATTAAACCAATTTGATAAAGAAAAAAAAAAAAAAGAAAAAGTTTAATGTCTATTTTTATATATCATGCTTTAATCAATTAATAGTATCGTGGCCATATCTTAAAAACTAAACACAGCAAAAATTAAATATTTTTAATAAATTCACTAGCTTGCGCTTTCTACCAAGCGTAAAAAAAAGCACTGAATTTTCCATATTTGGGTTCTTCGAACATTCAAAATAATGCATTGCAAAGAAAATTTTTGAAAAAATAATAAGTTGCGATCGTGAAATCAGGTGTAATTTTCAAGATAAGTATTGAATGATTATAAAAGAGAGTACTTTTTTAAAAAAAACTATTTTTATTTTTATATTTATTTTTTGATACAAGAAACAAAAAAATATAGGCAAAACACCACTTTTTCTGGTCTAAAATGTTCGCCTTATTTCATCGAAAAAGTTCTGTGATTAAATAAAGAGAATATTACAATTAAAAATTAGTCATATTCTAAAGCTTTGAATACCGGACCAAGCAAACTCTTTCCAAAACTTTTAAAAACGTTTTTCTCAAATTGATGATTTTTGAAGTGATATGTATTGAAGAAATTTTAGTAATTATGCCACCAACTTCTATTTTGGAGTGAAGCTACTTAAAGTAGGTACTTGTCTGGTGAAATATTATATTTGTCTTTATAATTTTCTGTTGTGGGGTGACAAAAGTGGTTTCTAAATAATAATAATAATAATAATAATAAAATAATAAAAAAAATAACAATATTAGTATAAATTAATGCTACTGTAAAATAGTTTATATATGGACACTTCCGAAATGTAATTTATTTTCTGTCATTGTATCAATAGAATTTTTATATAGATATTTGAAAAAACTAGTTAGATGGGCCAATCCCAAAACTTTCTTCTATCATACATGTTAGTACTTCAAAAAAACGTATTTTTTTTAATATATTCATTTTAGAAAAAAGAACTAGTTATATAACAGATGTTTTGATTTTATTTTTATTTTTATTACACTTCAAGTTTTTTGTCGCGAAATGTTTCACAACCATGGAGAGAGGGAGGAACAAAAATTTCTTACTATGCCAAAAAAATGTGAAGACTTTGCTTATACCAAATGTGGAAATTAAACCCAGAATGGACAATTGGATGATTCAGTATAATATTTTTTTTTTTTTTTTTTTTTTTTTTTTCAGAAGCTACCTCGCCCGCACCGAAAAAAAAAAAAAAAAATTCGCTATCACAGTGCCACCTACAGGACCATTTTCTCCACCTCGGCCTATTATATTACATCGAATTATAAAATTTCGGCGAAAAATATTCATGCATTCTCCATTTAAACTGCAAAGAAATTAAGACAATCGCTATCCGAACAGCCCTTTTTGATTGAATATTCCTATTTTCAAATGGGACCTGAAGTGCGTAGTCAAAAACGTATATACGATGTTCGGTCTAATTCTATCCAAAACTTCATAAACTTTCCGATGCTACACAAGGCCTCTGAATCTAGGAGAAACACGCAGTGTTAAATTTAGATACTTTACTCCGGGAGGAGGGGACATTACAGAATTCCGAAGGGGAGGAATTGCACTTTTTAAACATTAAATGTATAAAATCTCAAACCTTTCGGGGGGGGGGACATTTAAATACTGCGGAGGTGGCATGTCCCCCCCCCCCTGTGCCACCCCTTGAATTCAACACTGGAAGCAGGGTATCAGTTTGGGGCCCTTTCATCTGGCAAAAGTTTTCTTAATTCTCCATTCATGAAAACTAACCATAAATAAATAATTTTCAACAGTACTTTTCTTATAAACGAGAATTTTCTATTTTACATCCAGATTTTAATATTCCGAAATGTTCTTCTATTTTCCATCTTATTTTATACCAATTAATACTTTCAATCGCATCATCAGAGCTAGTTAAATTTTATCTAAAGTTTTGTAAAAGAGTCCTAAAATTACTACCCAAGTTTTTTCCCCCAAAATCTAACTTCTTGCACTGTATATAGTGAATTTAATTCTAGATGCGCAATCAAGTTTACAATATTTTCAATTTAATTATTCTTTTCTATATTTTTAAAAGTACAGTTGTTTATTTCTACACACTAATCACTTCTGTACAAGAACAGGGGCTGTCCATAAATGATGTCACACATTTTTTCAATATTTTTGACCCCCATCCCCCCCTTTGTCACAAAGTGTCACACTTCACCATACCCCCTCCCCCCCTTGTCACATGTCACACTATATTACATAAACATATACTTGCAGTTCAGAAACAAAGCACTACCTTATAGATCATATTTCAAATTTTATTTTTAAACTTTAACTATGTCTTTTAATGACATTTGTGAGCATAACAATAAAAATGATTCGTGCACTTATTTTGTATGAAATAAGATTAAGGTTTACAACAAAAAATTAAATTAATATACAATAGTAATAAAATATTAATATGAAGGAGCAATTGAATTTTTTTTTAAAGAAAGGAATATAAGTAAAAATAAATCACATGAAAGTTGTTTTAGCCTCGATTAAAAAATACCCTCAAATTCTGGTAATTTTAAAATAACTTCAAAATTTAGTCTGCTGATTTTAAATGATTTTATTTAAATCAAAATGTGTGATGTAACACTTCTTCTTACCCCCTCCCACCCCCTTGTCACAAACTGTCACAATTTCATGAACCCCCTCCACCCCTCCAAGCGTGACATCATTTATGGACGGCCCCACATCTGATAATCAGATAAACCCAGCATGTAACTGCATCCATTTACCGTCCACTAATTGCCTTTCTCTTTTCTGAAAACTATATGCTACTATTTATCTTCCTGAGAACTACACTAAAATACTATCCATACCCCGAACCTCAGATTTAAAGTACCATTCCCTCAACACATAGCCTCAGATTGTCAAATAAAGTAAGTAGTTGAAACTTGTTAATAACATTTTAAAATTGTTGGGATCCGGGCAAGAGAGTGCTCAGCCACATTTTCGAACTTCTGAGATATTTCAATTTGAAAATTAGATCAAATACTTAAATCAAGATATATAGCATGAAGTTTTTCGCCAATGCCATAATAATATTTGAGATATCCTGAATAACAATATGGCATTACTTTAATGATATTACTATTACTTTTTGTAAATTAGCTATCTTCATTGGGGGCATAAACATCTGGGGCCAAAACGAAACCTGGGACATATGCCGCCATCAAGTGACATTAGAAACAAATTATATGTAGGATATTTTAATTTACACAATTAAGCAATTGTTTACTGTGTTAGATTTATTTCACCAAAAATGTGACTTGGCACTTTCTTGTCTCGACTCCCTCACTTGTTTCATGTAGCGCGGCTCCTGAGAGGAGGCAAAGAAGGCTAATCCTCCTTTTAAGATTTCTTTAAAATAAACAAAAACAAATTAAATTAGCTCTAATATAAAGGAAATTTGAGATCACAATTTCAAACAATTCATCAGTATAATACTTTAAACGTTTTTATCAATAAAAGAATTAGGGATTCGTGCGATAATTTCACACCAGAATTTCACATCAATTCTGATATTTATTAGATGTAGGATTAAAATTCTAAAGAAAAATTAAGGATAAAAATATCTGCAAACACCATTAGTCAGGACAGAATAACATCTCTGATATTTCATCAAAGTTACAGTAAAAACTGGTCGAAGATAGCAAAAGGCACGTGCGAGAAAAGACTTCACAATCATGTTTTAACTGCATTAGAGGATGATGTCATCCGCTTCGGGAATAACATGGGACAAACAAAAATAAATTGAACACATATAAAATACAAATTTAATCTAACAAAGCATACATTTTAGGCTACACTTTAAATGTCACCGCTTCGATCGCTCGATGGTAGGTTTTTTTTCCTTCTAAACATTTTAATTTCAGTTTTGCTGTCTAATCATAAATATAAAATTAACTCGTTCGAACACATCCATACTTTTTCTTTTTTGTATTATTTATATTTTTATAATCATTGCTGAGCATCATATAATGCAGAATTTTATTTTTGTGGCAACATTGATTTGAGAAAAACCTTTCATTTAATTTATAAAAACAATTTCTGATTTTTTTTATTAACTGCAATTTTTAATGAAAAAACATGTTTTAACGAAATGTGAGTGTAGTATGTCAGAAGCCGGTTGAAGAACTTTTCGAATGATATCTCATTCATTGTTGTGCGTTTTGTAAATGTACAGAAAAATGGATGTTGACAACAAAAATGCTAAATTTTAATTTCTTTAAATGGTATATTTTCGTGGAAAAATGCTAAGCATGCACTTAAAAACTGCTTTAATGTTTGTAAAGCAAATAATTATTAAATGCACAAGATTTAAATCACTGATCGCTGTAAGGTGACATGCGAAAGTATAAAGTAGATGAAGGTTGATAACTAAAAATATTGAACGAATTTTTATTTCTCCGGGCTTTCAAAAAGGATGCAGACAATTTTCTTTTTGTATATTTCTTGCTGTATGAAAAGATCTTCGATGGTACTTCGGATGGTATTACAGATGGTACTTCGATCGGTTTTTGAAAAAAACGTAAATTATTGGATACATGAAATTTCTTCAATCAAAACTATAGCATTCGTGTAGTTTTGAAATTTTAACTTCCTCTACCATTCAATAGCATATTTCTGTGTCCTTTCAACCAGAAAATCTTTTTACATCGTTCTTAATGGATTTTTTTCAACCCTCCCCTCTCGCCTTTTTTAAATATTGAGCACAAATTTGTAAATTACACAATTTGAATGTTGTTCGTATGTAAATATGAAGAATTAGTATAAGCTTTACTCATTTATTAGATTTCAATATTTAAAAGTTTCAAATCGAGTAGATTGATTATACAAGTGTTTTAATTCGTTGCATATTTAAAGATGTTTTGATTTAAAAACATTTACATTTTTGTTTTATTAAAAAGAATAATGCAAATATGTAATCAGTTTTTATATTCAGATGCCGTTTTGTTTTTTAATTATCCATAAAATATGTTTTAAAAAGAAACCAATTTTATCATTTAAAACTAAAAATATATTAAAATTAAAATTATATTATAAAATGTCACTTAAACTCGTTTAATTAGCATCTTCAAACAAATTTAGTATTTGAAAATTGTTAATACCATTTTAACATTGTTTCAATATTATTTTTTTCATTTAAAAATCTCTTCTTATATATACAGTGGAACTTCCCTTTAACAAAGTCCCTATTTAACGAAGTTTTCTACTTAACGAAATTTTCTGCAGAACTTTGACTTTGAAAACCATTAGCATGTAAATTAATTTCCCTATTACGAAAAATATATTCTATATAACGAAGTTTAATCCACTTTTGTACAGAATCCAAACTAAGAGGTTGCTGTTGCGATGGATATGCGAATTTTTTTCAGTGGATTGTATGAAAATGAACACATTCAAATAATTTCCATTCTGCTTGGTGTTACATAAAACAATTTTTTTCAGACTAAGAAAAATACTTGTTATCATTACTCTCCCACACCGAGACTCCAGCGCTGATAGTTGGGAAAGTCAAAATTCCCTTTTTGCATTATTCAATGATATAGAAGATGTAGTGACGCAATGACGTCAGATACATTGAAGCAAAAAATATCAATTAGAGTCAGACAGTTACCATTCTGACCTTCCATTGCTGATAGACAACTAACTGTTTTGTACATCCACAAGAAAGTGCTTCAAAATTCAAATCAAAGAACATCAAAGTTATTTTTGTTCCTAATACCAATACAACTTCTAAACTTCAGCCATTAGTCCAAGGAATAATAAAAAATCTTGAAATACATTATCGAAAAAGACAGAAACATGACAACGTAGTGAAAACATTAGTTTTAGAACCTGTCTATCAGAGCTGATGAAAGCCTGAGCCAAAGCTTGGGAATGTGACGTATTGCAACGATCGTAACACAACTGTTTTGTAAAAAACGGCTACATAATTGAAACTGAATCAAATGCTTCTGAATCCAATACCTGTTTGTCATATCTGAAGGAAAAATTTCCTGCATTTAAGTTGATTTCTGTTTAACGAATTTTCTTCATAACGAAGTTTTTAAGTGTAACGATGAGACTTCGTTAAATAGAAGTTTCACTGTATATATATATATATATATATATATATATATATGTATATATAAAATAGTATTAATCCTAAAATGCTCCACTTAACAACGCTTCATAATTTTCATTTCTCTGAAAACCTGTTTAAAATAGCCAATTTGTTAATTATACTCAACCACTAGAAGAAATCTGTAAAGGTCACAATAAATGCCCTGCAAAATCTTTTAGTTTCACCTTCTAGCGTAAGGAGCGCACTCTGTTCAAAATAAACTACCTTCCTAACGAAACTTCGACAGGTGTCCCTGCTGCCGCTAGAACCTTATACATGGCGTGTTGCGCAGGCGCTGCAAAATCCTTTAGTTTCACTTTTCACCGCCAGGCGGCTCAATTTGGTCTATACGAACATCCGACAGGGTTACCCGTTGTATCAAGAGAGTTGAATAAACAAATTTCCGTCGAAATCGGACCCATAGACTCGAGAAAATAAGGTGCCCCCTGGCGGTAGTTCTAAAATATGTAACGCTATTTAAAACCAAAGCGGTTCATCCAAACTTGTTGTGATCGGGCCCATAGAATCCGAGATAAGAATGCACAGTCACAGAAAAAAAAAATTGTAGAATTGTATGCCAGGGAGGGCGCTTGGTTGAGAGCTGAACAAAAAATCATTTTTTTGATTGTTGGTATGCATCAAGTAAATACGGGTTGAGTATTTTTATTAGGAACATACATTTAATTTTTACGAAAATCGTTATTTGTAATTTCTACGATCATTAAAAAAATAATTATATTTTCCCGTTAATTAGAACATAGCGAAGACGCTACGCCAAAATACCTGCCAGATGGAATCCCTTCCCATCCTTAAATTCAAATTTATATCTTAATTAGTTATCTTAATTTTTGTTCATTAGTAAAAATTGGCAATTATCTCCCTTCATTTTTGTAAAGTCAATGGAGGGATTGGCCAGAGAAACAGATCTCTTTGTAGTTCAGTTTTTTAATGAAAGCTGATCCCTGTCTGAAACTTTCTCGAATTTTTTTGACTAGCGCCGCCAGATTTTTGCAAAAATTAAGAAAAATTATCGACCGAATGGTACAAAAATAGCATTAACGGATGCAGAAAATTGTTCTACATATACTTAGAAAGTTTCAAATCGATATCTTATTTAGTTTTCTTAAAATTAGCTAATTAGTAAATAAATTTCAAATTCATTCATTTCTGCTTGCAAATCGAAAATAAAGGTCCTGTTCTTTAGGAATTTTGATTTTAAAAAAATGGCTTTTTCGATGCAATTTTTAATGAGTTTCTAATTAATATCTTGTGCAATTATCAAAATATTAAAATTCTGAGACTCGGGTGCACCAGGAGAGGCCTTGGACTATCATTGGAATTCCGTGCAAAAAAGGATATACAAGATGGTACGTAGAGATAAGAACTAAAATGTTCGATAGTGGGCGGGGGTTCTTCGAGCTCAGGTATTGGTTCTGCTTTCATGGCGATCGCGGCAGTATCACAGCAACGGCAACTTTCAGAAATTTTCAATCCTGTCATTAAACAAAACTCATAGAGTGATGAAATATGTTAATTTTTAATGCAACTAATCAGATATATATTTATTTTAATTTTTAATCTTTGTTAGTTTTTGTTTACTTCTTATAATTTATAATGCCATGAAGAATGTGAATATTTTAAAAGAGATTATTCTCTGAAACAGTGGATATATTTTTAAAAATATAGAATGTAATGTGTTCAACAATTTTGTTTAATTGATTATTTATTATATGAGGCAAATATTTACAACAAATAGTTTTTACAAAAACATTCGTAATTTTTAAATTATAAGAATGGAACAAAAAATAGGATTAAGAATTAAAAGAAATACGTAATCTAATTACTTTTCATTAAAAATTAAAATATTTCCTAACTCAGCGAGTTTGTTCAATGACAGGATTGAAAATTTCTTATTGACTTTAAAGTCATACTGCCGCGAAGTAAACGAAAATTTTGTAAAATTAATTAGGCAAAAGTGTATTCTGCACCCTGTTTGTTTATGTACCCATGAAATAATTGTTGGTGATTTTGGTAAATTCTTTTTTTTTATATATATGTCTCTTAAAATGCTGGCAAGTCTGTTAAAATATGCTCATTTGTTTAAGTTTTATTAAACCCATAAAATCTGAAAAAAGTTAAATATTTCTGGATAATTTTATTTCGTAAAAAGTAATATATTTTTAAGAAATATATAAACAAAATTTAGAGTTTATATAATTCCTTGACAAAATCAGAAAAATACATTTCTACAGCATTATTAAAAAATATTTTTATATGATTTACAAGTTACATATTTTCTTTTTTTTAGTTTTTATTAAATTATTTAAATATATTTTCATTTATACATAAGGGCAACAGTTTTGAGAATCATTTGCATCTTACATTATATCTAACTTGATGCTCCATAATTTCATTTTTATCTAAATCTAGTAACTTTACATTTTCTCTTAATTTTTTTGAAAATATTTCATTTTAAAATATAATTATACATTTTCAAAATCTCTCATATATATTATAATGCACATTTAAAATGTCACCTTTTTAAATAGACTGATTTAATCAAAATTAATTGATTTTAAAGTTCATAGAAATAAAATGTATTTAAAAAGTTTAATAATAATAATACTTTAAAATTCAAGCAACTTGTACAACAAAAATTTAATAAATTAAATATTGCACATACAAAATTATCTGCTGTTGAATAGTAATGTTAAAGAAAAGATATACAGCATAAAAATCTTCGGATAAGTAAAAGAAAAAAAAAAAGAAAAAAAAAAAGGTTTAAATAATTTTGAAAATAAATTAAGTAATATCTTTGATTAAGTTAAATTTCAAATATTATATAAAACAAATTATTATTATTAAACAATCGAAATTATTGACGATTTTTTAAGTATGTGAACTATAACATGAGTATTTAAATATTGCGGAGCATCGGATGGATAAGAATGTAAACAAATAATAACGAAATGTCATTCTGTAATTATTAGAATAAAAATACGTTTAAAGAATTCGCACTAATTAAAAAGAACTAAAAATATAAGAATATGCCGCATATCATAAAAACTAAATAATAAAAAATATTAATGAAAGCTGCAGAAACATATATTTCTAATTTCAACCAACTATATTATTTTCTACAACGAAAATACCTACGCAAATTTATTTTTGCAAAGAGATTAAGCATGTACAAAATAATATATATATATACAAAAATAATGAACTTAATTGAGATTAAATTGGATTTCACAAAACAAATTAATGAGCATTGTCTGAAAACAGTCTTACCGAAATATCACCACGTGCAGCACATATCAGTGCGAGGTAATCTTTTGCATTTTCTTGGAACTCTTTGAAAAGTGTTGTGATGCGCGCGCTCGAAGATGTCACGTTTAGAACTAGCTATATTCACTGTTTCGTTAGTTACGGTTTCCAAAGCCTTCCCGTTTTATCTATTAAAAGGTCTTTGCTACAATTACGACAGTTCTTCCGTACATAAAGAAGTCTTTGCTTTTCCGTGTACTTAGCTTTACCCTACCCAACGTAACACTACTTTACAATTTAGTCATAATCCGACAACTTGTATTGTCAGATTTGCAAGAGTAATCAAAGAAGGAATATAAAATAATGATTAAAAGCCAGATCATCAGAAAATTAAATTAAATATTGCTGTGTTATCTATTTGGTGTGAGTTTTATATTTTTATGATCATCAACTAATTTCAATATTGTTGTTTAATATAAGTTAATTCAATAGTTAGCGAGAAATCCACGTTAACATTGTACATTTAACAAAATTAATATGGAATTCAGATTATGATCATTATAGGGAAACACTGAAATCAGTTATTTAATTAGTCTATTTTGAATGCAGGAAAAATGTACTTTAGTAAGTCTATATATTTTTGTTTTATTAAATAGATGAAATTTCAAAATAAAAAGAAAGCAATATTATATAATAAACATACATCTAATTCTGTTTCAAACGACTATATTATTGTTTTACGGCCAATGAATATTGATACTTTTTAATATAGTAATCTTTGCTTTATTTAATCCGTAAAATCTTGGATTAAATAGGGCGAAGATGACTAGAATAATAGTGTTGTACAATGTCCGCAAACCATTAAAAAAGCGTATAGATTTTTTAACATAGAATTAAGTGTATCATAAAAAGAGGGCAACAGATGTTACGAGAATGAAAATGGGATTAATATAAGATCAGTATTTTCATTCTGTATATTTGAACTTGGTAGAAATTCAGCCGATTTTATAGGTATACGAAAAAAGGGTGCGTTCGTCGGATTGGCGCATTTATAAACATGAATACAATAATTCATAAATAAATTGTAAACACAGGAGAGGCAAAAAAAAGATTAGCATGTGTTAACCGTATCATGAAAATATTGCCCTTACCATAGCATGCAGCAGTAAAAGCGTACATAAAAACTTTAGTCCCTTAAGATTCAAAACGTAGAAGCTATTTGGAGGATTGGGTAAACTCATTGACTAGAAATATGAATGGACAGAGGACTAGTAACCCTTTCTTGAAGAAAACATGTCCTTTCCTCCAGCAGGTGTGGAGGAAGAATATTCTGTCAAACAGGGTTTTTTTCGCGCCAAACTGTCACGGAAATTCCACAGCTCCCGAGAAGAAACAGAGATTTTTCACTTGCGTTTGAGTTTGTCAAGTATGAGAAAGGGATTACCGCCAGAAAGCGGCACCCTTTCGCCTATTTTTGGCGATGAAAGGGGAAAGATATATTCTTCAAGTCTGTCGGAAGAAAAGAAAGGAGTCCGCTGTCCATTTATATTTCAAGCAATGGGTAAACTCAATATGCTTCGCTCTTTCTCTGCGAACAAATTGACATATAGCAAAAATTAGCTGTTTCGTGGAAAACTACACGTATGAAACTTTTTCTGTAGCAAGACGCGCATAAGTCAGACCTATTAGTGCAATAAAACGCAAAATGAATTTTTTGGAGTTGTGTCTCTTTTCTTGCGTGTGAGCGATATAGATTGTATCGAGTGCTTTAGATCAGAGTTTTAATATTTTTTTTGGACAAGTTCCAACCACTGTCGTACGTATTGCATAAAAAAAAGATGTCTTCATGAGTTCGATTTAGTGTTGAACACTGACAAATAAAATAGATCGGAAGAGCAATAAAAGGAGAATATATCTGTGTGGAAAGAAATGTATGAAGCTTAAACTAAGTCAGGCAAGTGTTTGGAAAACTATCTTTGCCCTTTTTATTTATTTATTTATTTTAATAATGCATACACACGGTTTTAATTTTAATAATAACAAATCAAACAACCTATTCTCTTCAAAACACTTTAATTCAAATTCCACTTCCAAGGTCTGAAAGAATGATAAAATTAAAAATTCCCATCAGAAATTTGATATTTTGAGGAACTCAAATATCAGTAAAGTTAAGTTAGTTGTTAATTTAATAATAAGGGAGTAAAAATGAATAAAGATTTATTTTGAAAATTTCCAACAAATAAGACGCCAGAACATATGAACGAAGGATACACTTACACTGAATGAACTGAACACATATAGGAATAATAGTACTAAAGCTCCGATTAAATGGGATTACATATATGCATGTGTACATATCTATATATTTTGGGCTATATTATTTAGATATGCATAAACATTTATAAATTTCATTATTAGAGTATATTTCAATTACTTTTTCTTTCTTTTCGTAGCAGGGCCTGATTATCCAAAATGCACGCGAAGCACATGATTTCCCTCTAAAATTTCATAGGGTCACAAAAATGACTATGAGGAGAGCCCTCTAATTTCCATTTTTATGTTTTTTTAAATTAATTAATTAATTTTAATTTATTTTTTTAAAGAAAATTTGCTTATTTCAAGAGGAAATCCTCGCACTACTTCACGAAACTTATTTGACAGGGAAATATGAATGTCATCAATAGTATTAATTAATTATATAGCATCCTGATGTGCCTGTTAGAAATGACTCGGAAAATCGATCAAACAGCTATATGTAATATATGTATCTATTGTACATACAGGGGGCATAAAAAAGATATTTAATGAAATATGTGTGACCTCGGCTAAGATACTTCCTAGAATAATATTAGTATCATTGATCAGTTTTCATGAATGAAGAATGAAGAAAACTTTTGCCAAATGGAAAGGGGCCCCAAATTGATACCGTGCTTCCACTAGATTCAGAAGTTAATCAAACCCTGTGTATATGGCTGAACGTCTCATACAAACGTCACATTTAAATGCCACTGTTTCTGTTTTATAAAATTAAAATAATAAAATAATGGATTCATAAATTAAATAATGGAATTATTCCCATTTATTTATTCTTAATTATCTGTTTTCATTTCCGTATTTAAAAATGGTGTTTTTCTGTCTATAACTCGATAAAAACCAATAGCATTGGCCAATTTCAGTGGCGTTCTCTTACAAACAGCTACGTAACTAAAAAGCGGTAGACAACACACTACATCATTTCGGAATAATATTACTATAACACTTTTGGCGTTTTGTATGGGTATAAGTCATGACATGTAATTACCGCAGCCATATATTTTAACAGTTGCTTTCATGAAGTCAATAAAGTTTTGTACATAACATGTGGAACACGGGATCTCATTTTATATGTTTTATATTTTATTTTATTTTTTAGAAAAACATTTCTCACTTAGAGTGTAATAAAAAAAAGTATTAATTTTAAAATAATATTTTCTAAAATTCCTATTAAAATAAAAAATATTTCAATATTAGCAATAAAAATAAGTCCGTCTTTAAGTTATAAAAAAGCAGCTAAATATGATTAAATATTTATAGGAAAGTTCCAAAAACTAACACGCCAGAACATAGGAATGAGGGGTACCCTCACAAGGAATGACTGAACATATATAAGGATAATATTAATATAACACTTTTGGGGTTCAATATATGACATGTAATTACCGTACTATACATTTTGTAACTAACTAAATAACTATAACTATATATATATAACTATACATTAATAACTATACGGTAGTTTTATAACTATATATTTTGTTCAGTTATACAACATACACTCACCTCATTTGTGCCATACATCCTCGCAATTTGTCCTTACACTTCTAATTTCATTTTCAGAGTTGCCAACTGTGATATCCCTAAATAGATTTTTCTAAAATATTGAACATGTAATTTTCCGTGTTTCAATGCGATGTGTATTTCTCGAATTATTCGACCGTTTCCAGACTTTTCAATGGAAAGGATTCTCACTGCATTTTACTCGATTAAAGCGCCATCTACGATTTTCCGAAGAAAATGTTAAATACAAAAGTTACGAATTTTTTCCAGTAGAATCCAAATCTGCAATAAAAATAGGTTGGTTATCGTTTAAGATTTAAAAGTTGCCCCCATTTTCCTCCAGATGACAGAGTTGGGAGGGAACTTTGATAGCCCTAAATAGATTTTTCAAGAATATTTAACATGTATTTTTCCATTTTTCAATTCGATGTATATTTTTTGAGTTATTCGATTGTGCCAGACTTTTCAATGGAAACGATTATCATTGCATTTTACTCGATTGCAGCGCCATCTACGAATTTCAGAAGAAAATGTAAAGTACAAAAGTTGCTCATTTCTTCCCGTAGAATCCAAATCTGCAATAAAAAAAAGGTATGGGGTATCATTTGAAATTTCAAAGTTGCCCCAATTTCCTCAAAGGGCAGAGTTTGGAGGACAACTTTGATATCCCTAAATAGATTTTTCAAAAATATTGAATACATATTTTCCGTTTTTCAATCCGATGTATATTTCTTGAGCTATTCGACTGTTTCCAGATTTTTCGGACACAATGTATATAATGATGAATATAATATATATATATGTTTGTAAAGGAATTCATATTGTCTTAGTGTTTTATATATAGTAGTTTCGGTAATGATTCCTATCGGTAATAATATTTATTATTCTAATTTACTTAAAAATTGTATCGCATTGTTGATTTGTGGAAGTATTGTATTTTATTTAAAGTATATATATATATATATATATATATATATATATATATATATATACATATATATATTCTACAGAGCGAAAATTAATGCCGTTAATTTCACTATATTGGAATTTTATGGAAAATACTTCTATTTATCACAATAGTAAACGTCATTACGCTATATTTTTAATCAGTTTCGAATCATTTTTAATCATTGTCTCTGAAATCTAGTAACTAATAATAATAATAATTGAAAATACAATTTTCACCTCGATTAAAATAACAATAAAAAATTTTGAACAATAGAAAATCAAAATTCTTATTCTATAAGAATATAAACAACGTTAAAGCCCAATTACTGATAAAATCTCGATTGATAGGATACTGATTGATAAGATCTTTTTTTGTCATCTGAGAGACTACTTGTGTTTCTCGTAGTCGATAAATTTTTAAATCTGGCAGAGTAAGCTTACAGAGTAAGCTTCTTTTTGTTGATGTTTTTTTTCTTTTTTGGGTTGTAAAATGTAAAAATAAAATCAGTGTTCAACAAAATAACATTTTAAAATATCATCTATGCCAGATGTTTTAATCCACTGTGCCCCGCAAATCAGTGTGTCATGTGAATATTCTAGCCGTGCCGGAGAATTTTTAAACTGCGTTTATATACAATTTTAAAAAAAAAAATTGCGACAAAATAGCAGAAATTATTCCCCTTGACTTTCTTTTCCAAATATTCTGTGATCGTCAACAAAATAAAGAAGAGTCTCAATAAAACAAAGAGGCGGAGATAAGCATGTCAGGGATCTCATCCACTCACCTATAGACAGGGCCGGAGCAATATCACGCGGGACCCTGCAAATCACTTGGGGGGGGGGGGGGTGGGGGCTCAAAGTCTCTGACTGCAATAGTCGACTAATAAAAATAATTTTTAAAAATTGTGTATACCATAGATTAACTTATAATATAGAGAGTAAAATTCATGAAAAATAGCATGTAAATTCTTTCACATGTAATGTGTATAATTATTTTTGATTTCTAAAAATATTCTATCCTTTACAATATTCTAAATATTTATTTTGCGTTTATGGTGAATTTCATGATCCTCACATCTATACATTCGGGATAGTTATGTCAATTTGGGAGTAAGAAAAAATATTTAAAGACAAATTTAGAGCAATAACTTAATTATTTTACCCAGCGTAACGTTGTTTCGAATTGTATAGAGAGGCTCGTGTCCCTTAACAATACTGCAACTAGTGCTGAGTCCTGTGCAGCCGTCCCTTTTGCCCAATGGCTGAGCTCGCCGTGCCTCTAGACAAGCGACAGAAGGCTGAAAAATCAAAGAGAGCGAATGACCACAACAGATGTTCCGATCAGGAAAACCCAAGTCTGTTCGGAATTTTAAAAGACGATTAATGAAATTACTAGATGGAACCCGTCAAAATTTGACGGCAAACAACTTGATAGTACCATAAAAATAAAATTTATAGTTGCTTTAACTTGACAAATTTCATAGTGGGGAGCATAATATGATTAAGCGGTCACTGACCTTTCCATTGATATATCACATGAGGGGTGTGTGCAAAGTTTAGAAAAGTACCCCCTTGGGGGGGTCAAAATGGGGGATGGACATGGGAGATGCATAATATGATTAAGTGGTCACAGACTTTTCCAATGATATATAACATAAGGGTTGTGTGCAAAATTTAGAAAGTACCCCTTGGGGGGGGGGGGGGGGGGGTGCAAAGTGGGGAGATGGACATCGGAGATGCATAATATGATTAAGCAGTTACAGACCTTTCCAACAATATATAACATGAGGGGTGTGAACAAAATTTAGAAAAGTATCCTTTGGGGGGGTGGGGGGCAAAGTGGGGAGATGGACATTGGAGATGCATAATATGATTAAGTCAGGGGTGATTGTGACACAAGGTAAAAAACCCTGAAAATTATTGACACACAGGTGAAAAATCCTGAAAATTACTGATGCAAAATACTGATATCCATTTACACCATAACTTATTATATAACAGCATTTCACTGTGGCCCTTTGATGAAATTCGCATTTTTTTCATGATCCTTCAACAAAACTCCTGTTTTTTTTTTTAGTCTTTTGACGAAAATCAAGTTTTTCCGCGGCTCTTTGACGAAATTTGCGTTTTTATTGCAATCTGTCAACGAAATTACCCAGTTTCTCAGATCTTTTGATGGATTTCGCGTTTTTTCTTTGGCCTTTGGACAAAATTCGCGATTATTCCGCGATCCTTCGACGAAATTTGCCGTTTTTTCGAGATACTTCGGCGAAATTTGCCGTTTTTTCGCGATCATTCGACGAAATTTACCGTTTTTTGACGATCCTTCGACGAAATTTTCCGTTTTTTCGAGATACTGCGACGAAATTTACCGTTTTTTGGCGATCCTTCGACGAAATTTGCCGTTTTTTCACGATCTGTCGGCAGAATTCTCCGTTTTTCGCGATCCGACGACGAAATTTGCCGTTTCTTCGACGAAATTGACCGTTTTTTCCACGATCCTTTGACGAAGTTGGCGTTTTCTCCGTAACCCTTCGGCAAAATTCGCATTTTCCCGCGATCCTTCGACGAAATTTTCCGTTTTTTCGAGATACTTCGGCGAAATTTGCCGTTTTTTTCGAGATTATTCGACGAAATTTACCGTTTTTTGACGATCTTTCGACGAAATTTTCAGTTTTTTCGAGATCCTTCGACGAAATTTACCGTTTTTTGGCGATCCTTCGACGAAATTTGCCGTTTTTTCGCGATCTGTCAGCAGAATTCTCCGTTTTTTGCGGTCCGACGACGAAATTTGCCGTTTCTTCGATGAAATTGACCGTTTTTTCCACGATCCTTTGACGAAGTTGGCGTTTTCTCCGTAACCCTTCGGCAAAATTCGCATTTTTCCGCGATCCTTCAACAAAACTCATGTTTTTTTGACGGCCTTTTGACGAAATTCACGGTTTTTTCACGGCCTTTTGACTAACTTTGCGTTTTTTTCGCGAGTCTGTCAACGAAATTAGTCATTTTTCGCGATCTTTAAATGAATTTCACGGTTTTTCAACGAAATTCGCCGTTTTTTTTTAACCATCCTTCGACGAAGTTTGCCGTTTTTTCGCGTAATTTACGCGCTATAGCGCGTCCGCGGCATCGCTGTATGTTTTTAGTCTGCAGGTACCTTAAAAAGTCTGCGACGCCCATCGCAGCGTCGCGTATATTCTGCCACAGGGACCGTAAAATTATCCCATAAATATAGAATCTTAATTGTATGTTAAGAAAAATCTGAATTTTTTTAGATATTGAGTCAGGCGTGGTTTAATGGATTTTCCAGGGGCCGGGCCTGTTTTCACTGAATTTTGTACGGGCCGAGAAAATGTAGCTTTCGTTCGGCCCGGCCCCGGAAATTCCGGCCCGTGCAGACCCTAATCTAGTCTACTTATTTATTTCTTCTTTTCAAATTATGCTCTACCAAGAGCCATTTCGCCATAGAAAAGCGCAAATTTCGAGGGGAAGGGTACTGAATGAAGGCTTACGAAAAATATGCACTCATTGACATCTGTTGCAGCCCATAACAGAATTTGGGGAGGATCAGCCAAAGAATATAGAATAGATAAGAAGTCTCACTTCGACCTTTGGGTAAAGTCCATAGAACATTTTCAGGAAGGAAAAACAAACTTTACAGGGTGCGCCGCCAATAACGCGCATGCGCCAATCTGTCACATACCTCTCACCCTTCCTTCCAGTCAAACAACATTCCACTGTTCCCTTCCCGCTCTTTTTTAAAAAGTGAAATATGCTTTACTTTTCATAAATCATTCTTATACATACAGGAAAAAGTATTGTTAAAATATATGAAATGGATCTTCTAAAAATACAAACTTTGTTAACGATTATTCCACTTGCAATAAAAAAAAAGAAAAAAATCGCTGTGGTGTAATTATTTTTTCAATTAAGTTGTAAATAATCATTTACTTTAATACAACTTAAGAATGGGGGGGGGGGAAATGCAAAATATTATTCCAATTGACACAAAAGACTAAAATTTTAATAATAGTGGAATTTTACAAATATATCTTTTTAAAAAGTCTGAGAAATGTTTTAATAATGTTAGAATTCATATCAAAACATCACTTATACGAATTATTTTTTTTTTTTTGTATTTCCTTTTAAATATGTGTGAAATTAGTATATTCATAATATCTACTAATAATCAAATATAGATTTACAAAAGCTTTGTTTTAAAAAACAAAATATAACAGAGAAAATAAAATAAATACATGCACAGTACACAAATAATTTTAATTAAAAAAATCCGATTGAAATCAAATAAATCAGATTATTTTGATTAAAAAAAAAAATCATGATTTTTATCAACCCTGTCTACTAATAATCAAATGTAGATTTACAAAAGCCTTGTTTTGAAAAAATATATATCATTTCCCTCATTTCGAAGAAACAATAAGCTTTCACACATTATTGTTTTGTGATATATATTATTGGCTGATTTAAAAAAAAAATACCTGTTTTTTTTTAGAAATATTTTAGCTATTTAATCATTCAAATTTAAATTGTAAATATTATCTGATGTTTTGAAAGGTGTTTCTACTTAAATGAAGTAATTATCTCCGTAATTTAGAATAACAGAATAAAGAATGACGAAAAGCAAAATGATCGAAAAAAAAAAAAAAAAAGTAGAAACCACCGGTTGGTTTACGCTTACTCCTCTGTAAAGTTGTCTATCGCGCATTTCTGTTCGTTCTGTGGATTTGACTCGATGCGTTTTACATTACGCCTATGGGAGTGAATCTTCTTTACGGAGTTAATATTCTTTGGATCAGCATTGTTAAACGAAAGGGAGGGGGGGGGGGGAGGAAATGAAGATTCATACTCAGGAATTTTTTAAAAGACTGGTTTTTGTCTACTGGTTAGGGGTAGGACAAAGAATATCTTTCGGTATCGGTGTTCTCGTTTATATTCTTTGGTTAAAACAAGACAAGGGGTTAGGAAAACGCAGGGCAGAGGGTTTGCTAGTTTCACTCCGATCAGGTTCTGGGTACGGGTTGCCGTAACTGAAACGTTTATAGCTAATTTGGCAAATGTTTTGCACTTTTTGCAACATATTTTCAGTTTCGATTCGTTTTATCCGCTAAACAGGATGATTTTATGACCCCGGAAGAGCCGAAAGAAAAACCCGGAAGGGTCGACGGAAAAACCCGGAAATCCGGGGTACCCCCAGAGCACAATCACCCCTGTTAAGTGGTCACAGACCTTTCCAACAATATATGACATGAGGGGTGTCAACAAAATTTATAAAAGTGCAAAATTTATAAAGTACCCTTTGGGGGGGGGGGGCAAAGCGGGGAGATGGACATCGGAGATGCATAATATGATTAAGCAGTCACAGACCTTTCCAGCAATATATGACATGAGGGGTGTCAACAAAATTTATAAAAGTGCCTCCCTTAGGGGGGAGGGGGGTGGCGGGATGGACCCCGGAGATGCATAACATGAATAAGCGGTCAAAGACTTTTCCAGCGATATATCACATGAGAGGTGTCTGCAAAATTTAGAAAAGTGTCCCACTTGGGGGGGGGGAGTGGGGGGATAGACCCGAGATGCATATCATGAAAAAGAGGTCACAGGCGTTTCAACTTGCAACTTTTTTCTCGAAGGCATTTGACAATATTAAATTTATTTTACTCAAGACAATTTAACGATTTTCTTAATTTTTTTGCGTAATTCGTCAAATGTTCATGGAAAAAATCATGAAATTCGCTAATCAATAGTTGATAAATTATAAAATTCAACAATCGATAGCAGTAAAATTGGTCAATCGATAATGGAAAAATCACAAAATTCATCAAATGGTCTCCCGTAAAAAAATTGTCCTGCACACTGATGATATGATCAAAAGGATTTTGAAGTATAGGACAAAATTAACACTTGCCAAACAGCGAGTAATGCTGAAAATTTGGCAATGGACTTTATTGCCATCACTGGTCAAACATAATAGTCACACTCACCAATTGCGATGATTGAATGGAAAAAGATGTTTTTCTCTGCTGTCGCTCGACAAATTTCGAAACCATTTGGCGAATTTCGCGATTTTTTCCCAAGCCATTCGACGATATTCGAAAACTTTTCCCCCCGAAACCAGTTGATGAATTTTGCGATTTTTCCACTGTCGATTAATGAATTTTGCGATTTTTCCGCTATCGATTGACGAATTTCGCAATTTATCAACTATCGATTAATGAATTTCATGATTTTATCCATGAACGAACAAATTGCGCACTTTCTTTCCGCTAATGTTTGACACATTTCGCCCTTTACAATTCAGCCAATGAGTTGAACGTTGTTTCTTTCCAGAAATGTCAAGAATGAAACAATGATTCTTTAGGATGAATTTCCTTCGTTCGATGCCACATGGAAGAACGTGTGCAATGCAGCAACGGGCGTCACAGACTTTTTAGGGCACCTGCAGACTGAAAACATCTAACCAATTTTCGCGGGGGGGGGGGGGGGGGAATCACAGATTTCGTCAAATGATTGAGGAAAAAACACTAAATTCATCAAAGGATCATGGGGAAACATGACTTTCGTTAAAAGACAACAGAAAAAACATTAATTATGCAAAAGGATCGTGAAAGATAAGCAAATTTTGTCAAAGAATCGCAAAAAAGGAAAGTTCACCAAAAGATCACGCTTTTTTACTAAATTTCGTCTAAAAAATGCGGAATAAAATGTATTTTATCAAAGAATCGCTGGAAAATGCGAATTTCGTTAAGGATCACGAGAAAAATGCGAAATTTTTCAAAGGATCGCTGAAAAAAACACGAATTTCGTCAAAGAATTGCTGAAAAAACATGAATCTCGCCCAATAATAGAAAAATCATGGTTCATAATCATTATATCTAGTAGTATATGTAAATACAGTTTGTGATATAAGACAAAATTAACACTCACCAATCGGCGAGTAATACTGAAAATTGGTAATTGATGTTATTGCCAGTACTGGCTAAACTTAATAGTCACACTCGCCAATTGCGATGATTGAATGTAAAATGAAATTTTTTTCCCGCTGTCACTCAAAGAATTTTGAAACCATTTGGTAAAGTTTTTCCCGAAACCATTTTGTGAATTTCCCGATTTTTTCTTCAAAATCATTTTTCAACAATATTCGACCCAATACGCATGCATCAAAAAAATCACCAGCCAATGAGGTGAGGGTCTATTACTGTCTCTAGAAACGTGTTTGGGATCATCTCCTGTTTTTTTTTTCTTGCACATTGCATTAAACCTAGGAAGGTATTTATATAGAACTCACTGTGGAGTGTTTAGAAGGTATTTATTTTATTTATTATAATTTGTATGTATACTTAGGTGTCCATTTCGGATTTACTGTTTAAAAATGAATTTAGGCTCATTTAACATTCGCGAAATCAATCCGATGGAAATTGTGTTTTTAGATCTCTATCATTTTGTATATATAGTACAGAAAATAATTATTCAAACGTACGTAAAAATATCGTAGAACACGTAATACAAAATTGGACCACATATAGTCCGTTTATTATCGGGGATGAATCTTATGGTGTTCCGATTGCTAATGAAAACGATTATGTAAATATATGGTTCTTCATAGAAGTATGTGCTTCTTCACACTTCAATAGAAGCATTGTTTAAATTAATATAATTCTACAAATATGATGCAGTTTTAAAATATTGAGTAATGATTAATACTGTCAAGGAATCTACTCATATACGTAATTACGTTTTGGTACTTCTCTATTATCTCATCGACCACTTTTCATAACAAAAAACTATCGCCAAATAAACGGGAGAACGTTGTCATTAATATGCGCAAATGTTGAATTAAAAACCACTTGACGACATAACAAACACGTATAATGCTTCCGACATCAAGTAAATGGGACTGCATTTTTGGCATTTAATCATACAGTTTGGCGATAGTATTTTGTTATGAAAAGTGGACGATGGGATAATAGAGAAGTACCTAAGTTTTTTATACCAAGTTTGAAAATTTATCTTTTTTTGACATTTAAAAAAAATAACAGAAAAAACATTACAAATTTGCCCATTTGCTCAGCGGTCAAAGGATTAAGTAAATATTAATGATTAAGCGGAACTGGTTCTAGCTATGAAGTAATATTATTTTGCTCAAAAACCCCCAACAAAAAAAGAATTACAAAAAATAAGTAATCGTCTTTAAATATACAAAAAACAATGTGATTATGACCAGGATTTTTTTACATGTAACATTTTTTATATACAAAATAAAAACCGAAATAACCTCATTCATTTCACCCGATGTCAAAAATAGTTTTTTTTCCACATTCCTGGGCAAAGCACTAAATCAATAAAATCACCAATTTGTGACAAATTATGAGTTTCATATGAATCGCCCATGAACGAACATGCAAACTGGTAAAAAATGAATGTAATAAATTAAAACATTCAAGATTTGTATACATACAAACAATACAATGTAAATATTAATATTGTTACATGATACATTGTTTGTATATATACTTCTTTGTATACATATATTGTTTGTATACATACAAACAAATATAATGTAAACATTATTCAAATATTAAGAGTTTGCAAATCAAAACATTCTAAAGATTTGTATACATACAACCAATATAATGCATACATACTCTTTACAAATAAAATAGCACACTTATGTAATGACAAAACTTTTAAATCGAATAGAGATAATATATTTCTGTTAAAAAATAATGCTAAAGTTCAGACTTATATATATTATACATTCACATAAAGCTAGTCACATTCCTGCATATTTATTAAATATTTAGTTGCTAAATACAGAAATAATATTTTATAATTTATATTCAGACGCTCGGATTCGCTTTTTACGAACACATAATAATAAAAATATTACTACCGTGCGTACTGTCTTTTGACATTATATTTACATAATAGTTTTCATTAGCAATCGGAACACCATAAGATTCATACCCGATCATAAACGGAATATAAGTGGTCCAATTTTGTATTACATGTTCTACTATATTTTTATTTACGATTGAATAATTATTTTCTGTACTATATAAACAAAATGATTTGATTTCGCGAACGTTAAATGAACCTAAATTCATGTTACACAGTAAATCCGAAATGGATACCTAAGTATTCATATAAATTACAATAAATACAACAATAAATAAAATAAATACCTTCTAAACACTCCACAGATTTTAATATAAATATCTTCCTAGGTTTAACGCAACGTGGAAGAAGCCATAAAACAACAGGAGTTGATTTCATCTTGATCCCAAATACGTTTGGAGACAGGAATAGACCTTCGCCTCATTGGCCGGTCCTTTTTTGACGCATGCGTACTCGGTCGAAATTCGATGGAAATTTGACAAAATTACCAAACTGCTTTAAATAGATGGATTGTATTTTGTTTCTCTTGCAGAGATGTTTTTAAATACTGAAAAGAAACAAAAATATTATTCAATAGAATTGGATGGAGTTGTGTAATCAGTTCTTAACTCACTTCCTGATATGCCAGTATTATAAAAAAAAATATGTTCAAAGGCGTGTTTCTAATGCTAATACAATATCTTATTATTTTAAGAAATCATTTCTTTGGTGGAAAAAAAAAAAATTCTTCTTTTGAAAAATGTGCGTGAACTTTATGAGTTTGACATTCTTCATTCTAAATATATCATCGAAATAACTCGCGTACCGTTTTTCCGAGAAATACTTGAAATAGTTTTAAAATTACAGTGTTAAATGAAATATTACTATATTTATTAACCATGTTACAAAACAGTAAAAACAAGAAAAATGATTAATTTTGTTACCTTGGTTAAAAAAATGAATAAAGTCTAACATGAGAAAGTAATTTACTTTGACATTTTTCTCTCGATTGTTTTTTCTTTCTGTGTATGTGTGTCTCCCGTACACGCGTCCAGCAGTTATCTGCTAAAATATTTTATTTCCACTTGCCGGTCTATCTCTTCTCCATTTCAGCTACATACTTGTGGAACATCTCAATGTTCCTCAGAAAAAGTTCCTATATTATCCGGAAAAATGTCGAATAGAGAATGTAAGAAGTGGAGATTCAGAGACATATTGCGCCTCAAATGCTAAATGAAGACAGTAGACCGTCCACAATTTCAATATAATTTTGAGTCTTTCTGTTTGGCAAACAATTTTTACATACTTTTTCAAATGTTCTTTGCATGGTACTTACTCGACAGCACTGAGTTTATTTTATGAAATAGGTCAATACAATTTAAAACAATAAAATTCAATGCAATACAGTACAATACAATACAATACAATTTTGGGATAGGTCCAACAAAAATGGTCCAACAAAAATAGGTCCAACAAATATGCCTTCTTTTATATTGGCCTCGCTCATGACTGGAAATTTGTATATCAAATATTAAGATTCTTCATCGTCTTTATTCACCGCTTTAACAAACTGTTTCATATGGAGAGTAGGTAAACATATTTTTGTCTTGTCAACAAATTCCTTGTGTGCAACATTTTTCGTACCAGGTTAGTATTTTCTTCTCACAGTGACCATGTATTCAAGCAGATGTACTTATCTATTGCTCGACTGTCCCATTCACATAAAAACAATTACATTTTATGAAACCTTGTTGTAACTCAGTTAGCAATGCTACTTATTTATTTATTAAATTAAACAGTAGACTCTGTGAGTACCTCTCAATAGTGAAGCTGCAAAAATTTCCCCAGTGAGTAAAATATAAAGTGTCATTTGAGATTGCAAAATCAGATCGATGAATTGCAAAAGACAGTGTAAATATTCTTCAAAAGAGGGTGGAAAAAAACAAAGCACAGAAAAATTCCAAATTAAAGGAATATGACACGTTCACTAATCTTGCTTTATCACGTTCTTGCTTTAGCAAGAGGACACTATTTTAATTTTAAAGACAACTCCCCCACAATAAATAAATAAATAAATAACACTTAAAAAAATGGTACGTTATGGAGCAAGTTGATTGCGATATTTGAAGATTGTACCGTTAAATCTTTCCGAAACAATCATTATTTTTACACGAAGGATTTTGATGCTGACCAGAGTTACCTATGTTTTGTTACTTTTATGTTCTAAATATTTTTAATTACTTTTGCAAGGTTAAAATGATGTATTTTAACATCAGATTAAAAATTTTTCAAAATCGGAGTTTTGAGTCACAAAGGGTTAATTGTTAAAACTGAACCTTAAGTTAAACCCTTTGAATACGGTTCGAGACATATATGTCGCAGTGGACTATTTTTTTTTTCTTCTGTTCGTACCAGTTATTCAAAAAGAAACTGCGCCATACACTTATACTAGGCTATTTTAAAAATAAATCTCCATGTCCCTGATCTATTCAATAACATTGACCCAATTCTGAAAAAAATTTTAAATTATCACTAATATGCAAGAAATAATCGTTGAATTAATAACTAAGCTCTTTTCCCTATTTGTAATTTACTTCAAGCTGACTATAACTCATCAGTGTTACAAATTTCGTCTGAATATCCCTTTCCACCTTTTTCAGTCACTTTTTCATCAATTAAACTCATCCCTCTTTTCAAAATTCTGATTGGTCAGCGAATTCTTTTCCTGTTGTCTACTGTAGTGCTCAGGCGGATCTGAATGACCCTGTCAGCAGTTTACTGACATTTGTAGTACTTTATTATCTCAACTAGCTGTTTATCTGTTCTACGAACGGGAATTCATACATTTAATTCTGAAATGTGAATAAAATGAATTTTATTCCCCTGTTAAAGTGTTGAGTTGTTCAATAACTATACGACTTAGAAAAATATTTTTCTACTACTGTGCTTCTTTTTTTTTTTTTAATGAAATTTAATATATCATGTTGCTATGACAGCAGACGATAAAACGATATCTTTGGAATAAGGGAATAAATAGAATAAAAAGTTTTGTTGATGTTTGTGATGGAATATTTTCTTTATATTTTTAAAAAGGTAATAATTAAGCGCAATTAATTAATCTCTAATTATTTGCATGCGAGGTAAAATAATTATCGTAATACCCGCTACAGCTTCTTAGTATTGAAGCGTGGCGTCCGTAATATGTATATCTCACATTGCAGTAAACATTTATTTAGAGTTGGTTAGAACTCGCGCGATTACGGGTTGAACATAAAAAGGGCAAAAATTCGTCATAAACATAAAATTAAAAAAACTATTTAAAATTTTCGAATTTTTTGCACCAATCGTTCATGGGCCTCCTACCAGCAACCAGAGTTCCAAATTTCATAGCCCTGCGCTCTGTGGTTTCCGAGTGTTTGAGGTTACATAGATACGCGCACGGTTTTTAATAGGGTAGATACTGTTTTACTCGTGTAATGCCGGTTCTGGGCCTCTTTTGTTGTTTTTAAACGGGAATCTGTTTCCCTACTGTTTGCTGCCTTGTTATTAAATTGCCCAGTGTTAACTGGAGTCTTTGATTACAGATTTTCTACGTACTGCATCATGGGATAGCCTGCATCATGTGATAATCATCCGCGACTCCCTCACTGCAAGAATGTGCCCTTTAAAGTCAAAATTCTATGAAGTGAGTATCGCCAGATGGCCATGAAAGAATTTTTCAAACTGTTCTGAAAATTTCCCCAAATCAGAGAATTTTTTTCTTTTAAAAATACCCAAATGGTTTCTACTAAAATAATGTATATTTAAAATGTTAAATTTAGAAATATAAAAAGTATTTAACCGTATTTATCTCAAAAATTTACCCCAGATCAAGTCTTTTTTTTCTGTAAAATAAAAACCCATATGAAAAAATTTACAAAAATATTTGAACACTTAGAATATACATACTAATTACAATACTCGGTTATTCACGTTTCGCATGCTATAATAAATTAAAAACATATACACACAATAATAAAAATCTAAACAATAAAGCATTTTGGTAGAAATGTTTATCAAGAAACAGTATCAAAACTGACAAAACAATTCTAACACAGCTGAAAATCTAATATCAGATGAATCACAAAGGAGAAATAATGACAAAAATCACTTTTTGCGTTGAGAAATAATTCGCGTTACTTAATCGCAGATTTCTGTGATCAAATATAGCAAATATATCTATTATAAATAAACAGTAGTCAGCAGTCTGAGAGCCTTCTCGACTATGACCATGTACATGAGTGTAAAAAAATATTTTTTTTTTCGTGATATCTTAGTGAATAATGTTATTGGATAATTTAAAATTGTTAAATTAAACATTTTATTTTAACGCTGATAAGTATATTATCAGTGGTGTGGAGGAGTGAAGTATTTGAGTTGAAACTCGTAAGTTTGACTGACATTGGGTGATTTTTGAGTGGAGTTTGATTCCTTTTTTTGAAAAACGATCGTTAAGATTAAAACAGATAACGTTTTTGCTGAGCGGTTTCTGTTATGTGGTCAGGCAATCTTTTTCATGTTTTCAGTTTTCAGAAGCTTGTCCATAGATCGGTAGATAAGATCCCTGACGTGTTTTTCATCGCGTCTTTCTTTTATTGAGATTCCCCTTTCTGTTGTTGATGAACACAGAACCTTTGGAAAAGAAAGGCAGGGAAATGATTTATGATTTTTTGTCTGGATTGTTGAAATCAAGAAATAAACGCACTTTTCGATTAAAATAAATCAGTGAGTTAGAGTCAAAATTACACCTCAAAATTTTCAATTTTTTTTCCTTATTTGCTGCAAATTTTTTCGCCAACAACAACAACAACAACAACAACAACAAATCAAATACATTATAAATATTTAACATAAAAATATAAAATATTATTTTTGTATCTTTCAATTTCAAGTATTAGGATTTTTTAATAACAAAAACTTACATGTACATATTAGTAAGGATATTATATAGAAAACATACACATTTTCTTACAATTTCTTATAAAACTCTTTCAGAAGTTTCTTTGCTGTGGGCGATTTATAATTTCATTAGTCTCCAAATAAGAAAAGATTTGGTAGCACTTAAGCTAAAAAAATAAAATAAAACAAAAGAATAATCTTCTTTAATTTTCACAATGGTAAGTCTCATTTTGCACTGAAAATTACTCTGAGATTTAACGCTAAAATCTAGTCAAGCAATTTCAGATTAACTGACAGAAATTATATTAATTATACAGAACTATTTTGTCTTGTTCCAATACTTAATTAATTAAAATGATTTTGACATCACTACTTGAAATTTTTATAAAATAAGCAAAAACCCTTTTTTTTATTTTTTTTTAATGTTTATCTTTTCTTATATATATTTTTCAAAAAGGGAAACCTTAGTAAATTTCGCTCTTTTATTATTATTATTTTTTTTTTATTATTGACATTAAATTGAGTAACATTAAATCCATTTTATAAATTTTGAAAAGCGACATTTTACAGGAAGTCTCTTCGCCTATAATTACCATACTATACAAGAACTAAAGTGTAGAATATTCTTATTAAAATTTATACGAGTTCACATATAAAATGCAAAACGCTTCGCAGAAATATAAATATACTTTCCAATTACAAAATTTCTAAAATAATAATTAAAAAAGCCTCTCCCCTTAGACATATTTCTTAACCCTTTCTAACGCAGTAGGAAGTATACTTCCTACTTAATTTTAAACCCCAAATGATTAATTTGAACCATAAATTTTCATTAAAATTTTGCTTTTATAATATAAGCGAAGACAAAATAATCTTAAATCCTGGTGATATACAATCATTTCAATATTCTAGCAACATAATTAATTTGACTTATGCATGCAATTTTCCAAATGAGTGAAAAAATGACCAGGCCAGGATTCGAACCAGGGACCTTCAGCGAAATCTGCCAAATGTGTTATTCTGGACATGTCTGGCAGACAAAATTAACCCAGAGAATTTTCTTAAAAATACCATCAGGTGTGATGTTTGAATCAGCGCAAAAAAATAAATTTCATGTAATGGAACTCTATGAAACGTGGGATACTTAATTACACTATATTTTAATTTTCATACAATTATTAGAATTGGTAAATAAATCACACACGTAATTCACCAATTCTAATAATTAATATATAGTGTAATTTTTATTACAAAATGTTAAAAGAGCGAAAATTAAAAGAAAAAAACTTTCCATATTTGGCCTTAATACAAAAATAACAACATTAATAGGTGTTTGTAAACTACTGTACTTAGCTGTTGGTGGAACAATGGAACCTATTTACAAAAAACAACTTTTTTCCCATTTTTAAGATTCAAACTAGTAATTAGTACAATAGCCCCTCCTTATATTCAAGCATTACGGGAGACAACAAAAAATTGCCGCATAAACGAGAGAAATAAACATTTTGAAAAGTTGATATAATATTCAAATAAATGGTTTATATTTGTCTTTAAAATGTTTCTTTATATTCAGTTATATTTTATACTTTATGCCTCATACAAACTATACTTTACACTTTATGTCGAAATGTTCCTGGGTTTTTGCTTAGTATTTTTCTCAAATTAATATATATATTTTTTTCATATCAACAGTCAGCGATGAATTATGGTGTATAAGAGTTTCTGCTGGTTAATGTAAATATTAAGAATAGATTGGATAATTTTTCCAATTTAACTGAAAATATTTCCATGTTTTGAAAGGGGAATTTAAAGATTTCTCAATGATGTTTTCCAGTTCCAGTTATTTGAAGATCGAAAAAATTTGCCTGATATCCAGGTTTCCCGTAGAGTTTGATCCCCATTACATGTATGTAAAAATGTTCAAACGAAGAATTACAATAAATGTAACTTTCTTACATAATTATCGATTAAGTTACTCGAATAATGCATTAAGATAATGCTTTCCCTTTTTTCGGGAAAGAAAGAAAAGAACGATATATCCACAGGATATATCATTAGAATCCTTATCTACATAGGCTGGAATGTCTGCAATTTTAATTCGTACTAGAGCTGCTGGCGTACTTTGTTTCAATATCGTTTAGTTGATTTCTGTGTATTTTTAACTTTAAAAGGCACAATTATGGATTATTGTTATGCAGTTACATTAACAAATCATTTAAGAAATTGTTCTTCATAATCGTGAAAAAAGAGCCAAAATTAAATAATGATTATAGATTTCAGTTTACTTTGGATTTATTTTTCTGCCAACTTTAGCGCAAGCGCAGATATGAAAAGTCTCCATCTAGTATGTCTTGTAAAAGATATTCTGATTTCTTATTTTTTTTTTCTTTTCCTCATGTTATGTATGTTATTATATTGGAATTTTTGAACGGAAATACATTATATAGCTTTATGAGAGCTTAATTTAAACATTTAAGACAACCAATAACACACAATTAAGAAAATTAACATATAATTAAATTTATGATAATTTTGAAAAAATAAACAAACGAACTAATAAGAAATGAAAACTATATTAAAATGAAATTTATTTTAGAAACTCGAAATTTTATTACTTTTTAATTTAATTTTTCACCAAAAGTATGGACTGTGTTTCGAATAATAAAAAAAAAAAATCTAAATTTCCTTTAAGAGAATTTAATTTTTAATATTTTATCATAAGGCAAAAGTATTAAAAAAATAATATTAAATGCATATTTTTAACAATCTTTATAATTGAATAGTATCAATAAATGAAGTATATATGTATTGCAACTTTCGGGTTCAATAATGTTTAACGTAAATAAGGAGGTATTTTCGAAGATTTTCACGAGGAAGAATATTTAGAAAATGATCTTTGAAATCATTTTTAGTTTTTATGTTTAAATGGTTATAGCTGAGCCTTCTGCTGTAAATTCTCTGCCACATATAAACAGGGGAATTCTTTCTCATTTTAAGCTATGCAAATGATAAATAATACTGCAAATTTTAATACGTTAACAAGAAATAAAAATACTTCTGTCCTTATATATATATATATATATATATATTTCTCAAGACAAAAATATTAAAATGAAAAACCTAGCACCAAGGAAACATACAATTACACTCATTAAAAACATGTTAACGTCGTTTTAATAATGGACTTTTTATCAAAAATTAATCTTTCTGACACATTCACGGAAACATTTTTATATCTAAAAGCATGAAACATCCAAACATTAATTCAAGCGATTTGCAAACGAACAGAGTTTTGCTTTTACCAAAACTGTGTTACACTTACATCTTGAGTTATAATGTTAAAATTTCGAGTTCGAGTGATGAGCAATCGCAGCCAACGCATCTCAAAAGTTGGTTGCAAAAGAGGCTGTCATCGACTAGCGGCTCTTTCCAAGAGTGACTCACTTCGTAGTGGATTCGCATCTCAAAAGTTGGTTGCAAAAGAGGCTGTCATCGACTAGCGGCTCTTTCCAAGAGTGGCTCACTTCGTAGTGGATTCGCATCTCAAAAGTTGGTTGCAAAAGAGGCTCTCATCGACTAGCGGCTCTTCCCAAGAGTGGCTCACTTCGTAGTGGATTAGTCCATTTAGAGCTCACAATAATAGAAGGTGGGGACAGAAAAAAAGGGGAGACTGGGAGAATTAACGTCTATCCTAGCTCCTGACCTCGGCATGTGATTCTGCTAAAATTTTACATCTGAGGTTATTGTACATTCGTTGATCGGTGTTTTATTATTATTATTATTATTGAATCAGTGTAAATACATGTTAATTCACATAAACATCCTGTTTGTAATTGCACTATTTAAACTAATATAGTAGGATGATATAATAAACAAGTTTTGTGCTGTTTAAAAATTTTAATTTTTTACATTACTAATATTTAAAAAGAAAAATATTACTATATTCTAATAAAAATGATAAGTATAAAACAAAAGAAGTTTGAACAGTCAAATTTTTTAAAAAAAAGAGGAAAATGTTTTGATCTGTCTTTTCAAACGTAGAAATACCTTTTACTATATGTAGAGAAATGGGAGGGGGGGGGGGATTTAGATTAATGATCATGTATTTTTATAACAATTTAACAAAAATAAGCAGTGAAATTTTAAAAGATTACATCAAGTAGAGAGAGTTAAACAGTCAAATTACAATTAAAAAAAAAAAAAAAAAAAAAAGAAAGAAAATGTTTTGCTCTGTCCTTTTCAAATATAGAAAATATTTTTTGCGTGGTGTGTGTGTGCGTGGGGGGGGGGGGGGGATTTAGATTAATAATCATGTATCTTTATAACAAATTAACAGAAATGTACAGTAAAATTTTAAAAGATTACTGAGTTTTAAAACTTGTGTTCTGAGGGAGAGGGGGGGGGGATTTACGTAGAATAAAAATTATATAAAATAGAAACACCACAAATTCTTACACTCGAAATATGCAAAAAATGCTCAGTGTTGACATTCAAAGAATAAAATTAAAATTATTTAAAATACTGGTTATATTATATAAAATTCAAATCACAAATAATCATGTCATTAAAAAGAAATAGTCCTAGTTTTACATAAGCTTTGCTCACAAAAATCTACTACTACCAATAAAAATAATCAAAAGGTGAATATATTGTTAAAAAAAGGGCAATAATGGTTATTATTGTTGTTATTATTACGATTATGTAAGGAATCTAGAAAGATTTTGTTAAAACAAAATATTTTTCTTAGCACGCCTAACAAAAATGTCGCTAATGCACTCCTAATGTTTATAATGATAAATTAAGTTATGAAAACAAATTTATAAAATACATCATATCATTACAAAAATAATAAGAAAAATTAAATATTTGTGCTTCATTAATCATATGTAAATTCAGATAAAGATTTTTGAAAATAAAAATAGTGTAGTGATTTGAGGAAATGTATATAATAATATCTATAATATTTTTTTAAATAAATGTTTGACGGAATTATTAAAGAACTTTGTGTAAAGGAAGAAAAAAAACCAAAAGTCTTAAATGCAATTTCTGTTTACAATATGAATATATAATAATTCTAATGAAATGCACGAAACCCACCAGAAAAAGAGAAAAAAAAAGGGGGGGGGGGGTATTTTGTAATACATAAACAAATTATCTAATCACAATAAAATAAAAACTTAATTTTTTACCGTAAAATTTATTATTTTATTACAAATATGCAAATAATAAATCACAAAATTAATAAAGCTAATAAAAATTTTTGCATAAAACTATTAAAAAATAGGCTGTATAATGTGCCCTATGAAAATTTACTAGCAAACTGACAGTAACATAAGCTTATGCAAAATAAAAACACGAAATAATGTAAAATGCATCAAACAAAATTTTATTTTCAGTACGAAAGATCAATGTTTTTATTTGCGTGCGATCAACGCTCCTTAAACTGTAAGGGGAAATCTTAGCTGGACGTAAATTAACTCGGTCTTTTCTATTCTTCTGTCCCCACCTAGTATATTAATGGACTAGCCCACTATATAGTGAGCCACTCTTCAAAAGAGCCGCTAGTCCGACATCGATAGCATTTCGGATAATTGGCGCGGGATTATGGTTCAATTGAAAGATGTACGAGGAGCATACGTCAGCGAGCGCTCACCCGTGGCTTAAAGTGGTGAAAAGAAACAGCTTACAGAAGTTGCTAACAAATTCTCTTAATTTAATATATAAAAATAAATCGTTTGACAATTGTGGTGTGAATTGTATAATAAAAGACAAGTGATTAGGTAGAATCACTTTTAAATACCTTCTGTATCAGGGGACTTGATACGCGGCTTATTACGCTCCCTACGCGGCTCTGAAGTTCATTTAATGTAACACACGATTGAATAGAGACTTTTGAATTTTATATTGTACAGAAACAGACGTCTAGAAACTTACTTCAAAAAAGCAAAAATTTCAAATTTAGCATTTTTTTTCTAAAAAGTTTTTGAATTATTTTAAATGAAACCAGGGAAGGCATTTATACTATTGAAAGTATATAGAGGCATGACAAAAGAAAAATTTTAAAAGTTGTCTGCTAACAGCCGTTGTTGAGGAACCAGCAAAAACTGATAAATTCCAGATTGTGAAACTCAACAACAAAAATTGAATAGTCTAGAATCCTTATGATAATTTAAATGGTGTAAAAATATGTACATATATTTATGGTGCTTACACTATACAACAATTTTTCAATATAATATTTCGCCTTATTTACGCGCAAAAGAATTTTTAAAATTCCGAGAGTAAACAAAGCGACTATGAATTTTGAAATTTAAGTATTAAATAGAAAGGAATGCACGAACCTTGCATATTAAAAGTCGCTTATATTTACATTTAATAAGATTATTAATAATTGATTTTAGTATTATGGTGTTACCAATGATTAAAATTAATAAATAATTATTAATAATTAGTATATATATATTAAAGTAGCATTACCCAATGAAAAAATATGACTGCGAAAATATAAGTTCTGTTCTCACCAGATTTGGCTGTTATAGAAATTTTAGTGTGTACCACTTATAATATTTAAAGAAAAAAATTAAAATAATAAAGTTTTTACATTATTATATTTAATGTTTTATTGTGTGGATAGTTATTTGCTCTGGAAAAGTAAATAGTGTAATTAGTGTACATACATTTTGTGTTGTATTTAAAGAAAAAATCTCTTCGCTTAGAAATATCTCTTTAATAGAGACACTAACTACGCTTAGGGATATTCAACAAATTTGCATTTCTTTGAAATCTATTAGTAACTCTGTCCACTTTTCTTAAATATTTTAAATCCCACCGTACACATGTAAATATATACATGTACATAATTTATAAATATACATAATATGTATGTATATGTATAAAGATGAATTAAGAATAATTAATATTATTCTTAGTTATATTAATTAGTATAATATTAATTAGTCTTAATTCTCAGTGTAATTAAGAATATTTATATGTATACATATACATAATTTCAAGAATTCCAAAGATTAGCTAAAACTCTCATGTGAGTATGAAAAAATGAGATTTGTTTGAAAAAACTGAAAATAATACAATCATTATTGTTCATCCTTGTAGGTTAAAAAATCCCTGACGGCTCGGTCTACATGCACAGGTAGATTTCGAAGACACAAGCCGTGGGGCATCTGATTATTGAGAATTGCAGAAGAAAGAACTATTTGCCATGATGTGGCAGTTAGGACCACCCACTTCGAAATATACCTCTGCCTGTAGGTGGAGCAAGCGGGAATTTTTTGTCTTTATTTATTTATTTATTTATTTTTTTTGCCGTAAGAGTTGGTAAAAAACTTGTCAATATAAAAGTTGTAGGCAATTCTAAGGAGATTTACAATAAATTGAAGCGGATTTGATATCTTGGGAATTGAGGAAGTTATGATTTTTTTTCTTCTGAAACACCTATTCACCCCCACCCCTACTTGGGGGCATTTTTAACGAAATCAAAAATCTGTCACATATAAATTTTTGGCTCTTTTCCTAGAAATAATAATAACTTTAAACGGATTCGATATGTATAAAAAGTAAGAAGTTATGTGGTTATTTCTTCTGTTTTCACGTCTGCCTGTAGGCGACGCAAGCGGGAATTTATTTTTTTTTGCCGTAACAGTTGGTCCTATAAAAAACTTGTCAATATAAAAGTTGTAGATAATTTTGAGGAGATTTACAATAAATTTAAGCATATTTGATATGTTGGGAATTGACGAAGAAATGAATTTTTTTCTTCTGAAACCCCCATTCCCCCCCCTCCTTGGGGGCATTTTTAACGAAATCAAAAATCTGTCATACATAAATTTTTGCCCTTTTCCTAGGAGTAATAATAACTTTAAACGGATTCGATATGTATAAAAATTAAGAAATTGTTTTTTTTTCTGTTTTCACGTCTGTTTGTAGGCGGAACCAGCAGGGATTTTTTGGTTTTTAATTTTTTTTTTTATATAAGAGTTGGTCCTATAAAAAACTTGTCAATATGAAAGTTGTAGATAATTTTAACGAGATTTACAATAAATTTAATCGGATTTGATATCTTGGGAATTGAAGAAGTTATGAATTATTTTCTTCTAACCCCCCCCTTGGGGCCATTTTTAATGATATCAAAAATCTGTTATACATAAATTTTTGCCCTTTTCCTAGAAGTAATAATAGCTTTAAAAGGATTCGATACATATCATAATTAAGAAATTATGGATTTTTTTTCTGTTTTCACAAAAAGCCCCCTCCATTCCCCCCCCCTTGGTTCGATTTAGCCCATTAACGAACTTGACCGAGATTTTATGCCCCTTGATTTTATGTATGAATTTGGAAGAGATTTGTGCAGAATTATTGAAGTTATCGTGTCCATAAAAAAGTGACATAGATAGATAGATGTATAAAGTTTTGAACTGGGGGTGTTTTTGGGATCTGGGAGTCATGATCGGCGTAGATCTGCAAAAATTTTTCAAAAATTCCAACTTAGGGAGAATGTAATTGGTAGTATTTCTTACGTAATCTACCTAAAAATCGAATCATATTCCATTTGTTATAATTTAAATTTTTTTAATAATGTTATTAGGTTATGTTATTGGCTGTTAAAAAAACAGTTATAAATAAGGTAGTTTAATGTTCAGTATAAACTATCATTCTCTTTTGGTGGCAAGATTTTACTTATAATAAACTTTTTAATTGGTTAGAGGTTATTAATAACGAATTTTAATTGATTTAATTTATTTTATGAAACATCTTATTGATTTTGTTTTTTATATCAATGTATTAGATTTTCAAAGTAACTCATTATATATATATATATAAATTAAACAATTTTTGGCTTAGATGCTTTACACTCACGCTAAAAAAAAAAAAAAAAAAAAAAATTAATCGGTTAAAAAAAAGAAAAAAGTCGCCAAATTTAGGGGATTTTTTCCTTTAATGGCAACCTAGCCATTGTATTAAGTTATTCGTTTCGCGCAGTCTTGGAAATCGCGCCAACCAAACAGTCGCCAATCTTTTGTTTACATTTTAGCGTGAGTGTAACACATCAGTTCCCAATTTTTCACATACTTTTTCTCAATTGCAAAAAATTAAATATATTAAGGTAATATTTACTTACGAGCATCAAGTAAGATAATATTGGAACTTATTACTTATAGTACAGTGTTATCATGTGACAGAGGCAAATTAAATGATGATATTATAATGAGCATATGCATCCAAACGCTTCTCATAGGAGGCTGGAAGCAGATATTTTAGACACGCCTCTTTTTTGTCACAGGACAAGAAAAATATTTAAAATGTTGAAAATGCACTCTGATTTTTGGAAAACGATCCTTTACCACACATAATAATAAAAAATATGTTACATTAACAAATTCATAAAGTAAATTAATTGTTCAGCAGTTTTGATTTACAAAAGAACAAACTGACTTTATAACCCCACCTTAATTTTTCAATAGTTATCTAGTTCAGGAAACTCAAATGACCTGTACGCGACCTGAAATCGAAACTAAAATTTGTTTGCTGGAGAAAGGTATTGTTGAATGTTTTATTATAGTGCTCTATGGAGTATGTCCTGTTAATGCTTATTTGTTAAAAATATCCCCCTAAAAAAAGAAAGAAAAAACCTTGTTACAACTGTAGATCCTTAATACAGTTCTGGTATTAACAGAGTTTGTATTCTAAATGCATTTTTATATTAAAAAAAAATGTGTTTAAAATATACTTGTACGGACTCAATTGATCCCGTAAAAGTGTGTTTAAAGAACAATTTAACACAAATAAAGTGGCAAGAGCGGGTGTTACCATTGATAAATTGATGTTGGTGAATTTAATTTTTTAATGTGTAGCCAAAGTCAATTTCAAAAATTCATTCATATCCTGAAAGAAGAAAAAATTACAAGCTTGTGATCGTTTTGGTGTGATTTTATCGTAAATGGTTTGTGGATAAAAGCATGTGTATCGCTTTTTTTGTTTATTACTGTCTGCAGAATGTTGCAGTTATGCATTTATATATTTTTCTACATTGTACTATGCAGTATATTGTTTGAAAAGGGAACTAATTAATGAGAACTAATTAATCGTATTTTTATTTCAGTATACTCCATTATTTCCATGAAATTGTTGTCTTTTTTTAAAAGATATGATCTAAAATCTGCAAAATTTTAAAATTACCATAAATTTAAAGAAGCAGTTGTCAAAACTTGAAAAATGTAATACACCGCATTTCGAATTATATCAAATCCTGTATCAAAACATCTAAAAAAGTTTTAATAGAGTAAAACATTTGAAAACTTTGGTATTATCTTTAACGGAAACCTGCCTTCCAAAAAAAAAAAAAAAAAAAAAAAAAAAAAAAAAAAAAAAAAGTCAGCATCTTAGTGGAAGTAATGCCATACAAATACACCTTCTGAAATGAAAGCCGAGTCGTTGCCGAACAGTTGATGTCGGTTAAGGGGCTTCCGAGTTGCGATCAACTTTACGCCCAGTCTATTTGTGAGTAACCTGTCTTGTAAATATTGAGCCGTTGGGAAAAGTTAAATGTAGTATTAACTACATAAGAAAGAACAATTAAAAATAGAAGAAAAATTAAACAATGGTAATAAAAAAGTAAAGCTATAGAGATTACGGAAAGAGTCTAATAAATGGAAAAAAGTAAAATGGTATAGCTGTAGTTAAAATTAACTACTGAAAAAAGTTGAAAAAGTGTAAAATAGGGACATGTTCAAAAACAGTACATAAATGCCAGGTGGAAAAGGCAGGCAAAGCTAAGCTTTAACAAAAATAGCACTTAAAAAGAACAAATATATTTATTTTTAACAAAATTTTTTTATTTATATTTATATTTTATTATTATTTTATATAGCATAGGAATAAGTATAAATATTAAATTACAAATTTAAATAAAAGTAAGAGAGAGAAATTTGCAGAATGGTGAGCACTAATGCTCATAGTCAATAATGCAAGAATATTTTGGACGCTTGCGGTGATGTGGTTCGAATGCGTCATAATCCGGCAATTCTGCGATTATATCATTAGGGAGGTCATATAATTTTTCATAAAATTTTTTGGCAAGGTGGTTGATTCTTTTATTTAATGTGGTAGTTTTGAGGTCTCTGCGAACAGTGCTATTACGGAGATAGCGAGAGGCATTTCTGACAGTACGCAGATTTTTGTTATGAAGTTGGCTGAGGTTTTTCATGGAGGATTTGCAGATATAGCCCCAGACCGGACAGGCGTAGGTGATAATTGGTAAAATGCAAGAATTATAAAGGAGAAGTTTGTTATGGATAGCCAGTGTTTTACTATTAAGAAGAGGTTTTAGTGCAATCATAGCTCCAGCGACTTTCCCCCTGATGGTGAGGATATGTTTTTTGAAAGAAAGTCTTTGGTCAAGGGTGACCCCCAGGTACTTTGCTTCATTAGTCCAAGGTATAGTGGTATTATTAATGGTTATTCTATTGGGACATGTTAGTTTTCTAGAGAAATAAACAGCAGCAGTTTTGTTTTCATTGATTTTAATGCGCCATAGGTCGCACCAGTCTAAGAAGTCATCAATGTGAGTCTGTAGATACCTGTAAAGTGTGTATGGGTGATGAGCGTAAGCGTAGATTGTAGTGTCGTCCGCATACAGTGCAAGGTGGGTGTTAAGTGAACGAGGAATGTCGTTAAAGTATATGTTGAATAACAAGGGTCCGATGACGCTCCCTTGGAGGATGCCTGCTAAGATACGGAAAATGCTAGAAAGAATGTTGTTAATGCGGACGCGAAAAATGCGATCGCTAAGGTAAGAGAAAATAAGGTGTATAAGTCTAGCAGGGAATTTAAGCCTCATTAGTTTGTATATAAGGCCCACATGCCAGACTTTGTCAAATGCCTTAGCGATGTCAAGAAAACTGGCAGCAGCAGGAATCTTCAAGTTTAGCTTTTCGCTGAGAAATTCGACTACTCGTAGTAGTTGGTGTGTTGTTGAATGTTTTGGGCGAAAGCCAAATTGTTCAGGCATAAGAGTGTTGTTAAGTTGAATGTGGTTCTGGAGTTGCGACCAAATGACGCGTTCGACAACTTTGCTGAGTGAAGGAAGAAGGGAGATAGGTCTATAGTTTACTGGGTCAGAAAGGTTAGCACCAGGTTTGGGGATAGGAGAGATTATAGAAATTTTCCAAGGTTTCGGAAAATAGTTAAATTTGAAAATGGAGTTAGTAAGTTTCGTAATGTAGATGATATAGTTAGGAGGTAGGTTTTTAAGAGCCGTATTAGGAATTTTGTCGTACCCAGGGGCTTTACGTTTTTTGAGTTTAGAAATAATTTTGTGGATAATAATTGGTTGAATTTCAGTGGGGGGTTCATCAGGGGGTTGTGCCAGGAATCTGTGAACAGTATCGCTGACGTGGGTGATATGATTTTGGCTAGCGAGGGTGGAATTTGGAGAGAATTGGTTAGAGTAGGCTCTGGCCAGGAATTCGGCTTTATCCTCGTCAGTATAAGCAGTGCTGTTATTGGTCGAAAGGGGGGGGGATGGGGGGATGGTTGTTATTGATTTTACGTTTAAGAAGCCAGAGAGAATTATCCTCGCTAGCAATATTATTGAGAAAATGTGACCAACTTTTTTGTTTTTCTTTGAAGATGCTATTTTTGATACTATTATTAAGTCTATTGATGAGGGGTTTAAGAGTGGGGTCTCTAGAGTTTTGAAAAAGACGCCGAAGACGATTGCGTTGTTTACAGAGGTTATAAATATAAGGAGGAGGAGTGAAGGAGTTGTTGTTTTTGAAGTATTTGATGGTGGAGTGGTTTAGAGCATTAGTTATGTGAGAATTAAAGTTGTCAACAGCAATATCAATATCAGCAGTATTATTGATTTCTGGAAGATTTAAGTTATTGTTATTGAGAAAATTGGTAAATTTTGTCCAGTCAATGGCCATGGAAGGAGGTGGGGAGAGAGGATTTATGAGATCAATTTTGAAAGAGACAGGAAGATGGTCAGAGCTAAATTCGTTAAGTACAGTAGTAGTAATAAGATAGGAAAGGTTTGAAATACTTATCAAAGACACTTAATTTTATAAATAAAAATTAATCTTTATAAAATTGCGGTGTCCTTTAATTAATAAAAGAGAAGTGATTACGAGGTAACACTTTTAAATACCATGAGAGGTTTTCACTGGGCGGCTTCGACGTTCACTACATGCGGCCACACAATAAATATAGACTTTTGAATTTTACATTGGACACAGTAACAGATAATTTGGAATTTACTTCAGAAAATGTCCCAAATTTAGCATTTTTTTCTAAAAAGTTTTTTGAGTTTTTGAGTTTATTTCGATCAAATCTCGGACGGCATTTAGGCTATTGAGAATAGAGGCCTGACAAAGGAAAATTCTAAAAGTGGTCTGCTAACCTCTGTTGCCAAAGAACCTGTAAAAACTAATAAATTCTAAATTTAGAATATCCAGATCAAATATTGAATAATCCAGAAAGCTTTTGTAAATTTAAATTTAGTTCATATTCATGGTGCGTACACTATACAAAAATAAATAAATAAATAAATAAATAAATAAAAAATATTAATGGAATATTTACTTAAGGACATCATCAAGTAAGATAATAGCGGAACTACCCACTAAATCGAATAAAATGATAAAAATAATACCTGTTACATGTGAATGATGATAATTAAATGATGTTTTTAAAATTAGTATACACATACAAACGCTTCTCATACGAGGATGAAAGTGGGTATTTTAGACACGGCTACTTTTGACAAAAAACAACAAAAACATTTAAAATGCTGAAAAATGCACTCTGATTTTGGGGGAAAATATTCTTTAAAAAACATCATAATAAAAAGATATGTGTTATTAATGTATTCATAAAGTAAATTAAAAATTCAGTTTTTTTGGTATTTCAAAAAAGTAATAAACACTAAAATATGAAGTAATACACTGCCGCGCAAGCGTATTACTGCTTATTTTACTTTTTATTACTGCTTATTTTACTTTTTATTACTGCTTATTTCACTTTTTATTACTGATAATTTTGAGGTATATTACTGGCAGCTGAGGTGCTAGTATTATACCGTAAAATCAACAATTTTGTTTGCAGTGTATACAGGATGTCCCTGAACTCATGGGCCAAACTATAAGGGGCACAAGCTCAAAATACCATGTAATGCATGATCCTAACTCAAGTAGTGAAACGCTAAAGGCGCTTTCTGATTGTGAAAATAACCCTGTTTACTACAGAATTTGTGCTTCCAGTGTGCTCACAACCACAGCACAAAGCATGAAATACATGTTCACCTTTTCCCGATTATTAAAACCAGCCATCTTATTTTCAATACAGTATAGAAATGACGGTGTGTGCGACCAATCAGCGCTTTGCGCCATTTCGCGGTTTGCCGGTTGCGATACGCCTGTGCATTGCATATCAAAAATAGCTTGTTTAGATGTGTCTTATCAGCCCTTAACGTTTTGCCCATGAGTTCTGATTCACTCTCCACGTCGCTGAAGGAAATTTGGCTCAATATAAGATACAGCCCCCCCCCCCTCACCCCCACTCCCGTCTCTCACTCTCTTGAGCTATTTACTTTTCAATTTCTGCAATTTCTTTATTTCTTGTTCTAATTTCCATTTATATTAGCATCCTAGTTAGTAACAACTATTCCGCATAAATAAAATCAGCAGTCATTTGTTAGATATTGTGTAGAAAACATGGTTCTCTCACACAATCAGAAAGCACCCTGTATAGCGTTTCACTGCTTGAGCTATGACCCTGCATTGTATAGTGTTTTGAACTTGTCCAGGCGTGTTCTATCACTCCTTACAGTTTGGCCCATCAAGTGAGGGACACCCTGTATAACAGAATATAAGTTTTTTGTTGTTTGAATAACGTATTTACAGTACATATTATTTAAACATCCAAAGCAGAAGGAGCAGGGAGGAGGTGTGTGTGTGTGTGACTGGGGGGGGGGGGTAGTAATCTCGAAGTAAATTGGAAAGAATCCATTGATAATCTTCATTTAAACGAAAGATATTGTAACTTAAAATCAATAAAGTTGGTATCCCCCTACAAAATTAAATCTGACTATGGACTTGAAAACATCATAAGGAGACTTTAAAATTTTTATCATATATGTTATTTTTCCTGTCACCATTCCATTTTCTCCGAAAATACGAAGCGCAGAACGACGAATGAGATACCATATAAAAGGATTTTGAACAGCTTCTGACATAGTACAGTTACATTTCGTTAAAACATGTCTTCCGATTAAAAAATGCTGTTAATTAAAAATTAAATCGGCATTGTTTTCATAAATGAAATAAAGGGTTATCCTCTAATTAGTGTTGTCACAAAAATAAAATACCGGCTCAGTAATCATGCTCAATAATGGTTTTTAAAAAATAGTACAGGAAGGATAAAGTGACATGACATCTCTCCACGGGTTTATTTTCAATTTATAAATTAAAAAGCAAAATTGACATTTCAACATTTAGGAGAAAAATGTACCATCGATTAATCGAAGCAGCGGTATTTCACATAAACTGTATGCTTTGTTATATTATATTAAATTATATTTTATACGTATTCAATTGGTTTTTCGTTGTCCCATGGTTTTTCCGAAGCGGATGACGTCATGTTCTAATTCTGTTAAAATGCGATAGTTATTTTTTTTTTCTGTCGCGCATGCCTTTTCCTGTCTTCGAGAAGTTTTTATTGTGATGGGATAAAATGATATGATATAAAAAAGATTAGATGCTGCAATAAAATGTTAGATTGCGAAATCCTCGCACGGGTCCACTGGTTTTGCAACTTAATATAATAAACTGTTAAAACAGATAGAGACTTTAACTTCTAAAAGTAAATAAACTTAACGTGTTTCATTTTTCATTTTATTTTAATTTTTAGGATAAAGGGAAATAAAAAAAAAGTTTTGCTAATGGACTTTTTTTAATTTTAATTAATTTATCTTCTTTTCAGTTAAAAAAAAAATAATATTGTAATGAAAGAATGCAAATTGAATGTATCAAAATTCAATTTAATTATCTAAATACATGATTGTTTATAGTGAAGGGCCAATTCAGTTAGTTTTACTTCTAAATAGACATTTAAATGAATAATTCGCACAAATTATCCCTATTATACATAGGTAAAGAAGCGAAGATTTTGTATAACTGCCAAAGTATAGAAAAGCCAGTAGAATATATTGAAAATTTAGGAAGTTATCAGTGATGTAGTGAACTCTATTTCAGTAGTTTTCCGAAAATAACTTCATGATAAGGAATTGTTCACAAACTGCAATTTATATTACAAAGAATATTGAAATTCATGAAGTGCAATCTAGTACAATATACAGGGTGTACATAATAAAATTTCACCTACTCACCAGAGCTATCTGTAGTCGAAACTATTCATCAGAATAGTATGAAATTTGGAATGCGTCTAAATGAAGAAATGTGAATGATATTTAGTAGAAAAAAAAAATGATCACCAGAGGCCGTATTATTGATTTTGTCAATAATTTAACAAAATACAAGTTTATAAACGCTAAAATTGGTTTTCCATGTCAATTACTGTTCAGTGTGTTGACCGCTATTCTCAAGCACTGTTTAACATCGCAAAATAGCATGTTTAACAATCACCCGAAGCAAATTCTTAGAAATGTTTCGAGGATGATGGGAAGATACTGTCTTTGATTTCGGAAAATGTTCCGTTTTCAGTGATTGCACAGCTGATAATATATTCAAAGCTCGAAATCTCCGCAAAACTTCTGAAGCGGAATCATAAAAAAAAGGTTCACCAGTGAAGCACGAACACGTGCACTTCACGACATTTTCCAAGGCATGAGATTGACCAGAGATTCATTGCGTCTTTTTAATTAACATTTTCATTGCGTACAAGTAGATGCATCACGCAGTTGCTAAAATTTGCATATTTGCCGAGTTTTATCAAAAAACGCACACTGCTGGCCATTTTTTAAATTTATATTTTTCTGTCAAATGTCTTTCGCATCCCTTTATTTAGATGTATTCCAAATTTCATATTTTTCTGTTGGATAGGTTCAACTACAGATAGCTCAGAGAAGGTAAATTTTAATTATGTACACCCGGTACAGTCGAACTAAGTAGGTAAATTATAAAAGTAACTCGTACTAACCGTTACTTGTATTACCCGTGAAGATAATAAAAATCTTAAAATCTCGCACATAAACGAATTACTACTGTTAATTTCTCTAATTATCTCAATGCTAAAATAAACTTAATGCCATAAAGTTAATATAAATCTCCCAGTTTTATCTTTGTAAGTGTAATTTTCTTCAAACTGGTTATTCTTAAAAAAAAAAAAAAAAAAAAAAGTGCTGAAATCAAAAACTCTAGCGAACTAATAATTCCATAGGACATAGAAGACGTACAGTAATGCAATAAATCCCTTTCCTTCTTCCCAAAAAGCCTCGTCTAATGCAATAGTCACTGCAATATCCCAGCTATTGATTTCTCATATCCTTTTCATTTTAACAGGCTCAATAAGTGTGTTTTGGTGTAATACAAGCTCTTTATCATGCTGTAATCCTTTATTTCTGTATAACTTTCTTCTCATCATAATCAAGCATCCCATGAAAAAACCCAGTTGTTTATATTTCGAAAAACAATGCAATTTTTGATTATGATGTGAAATAGATGATGTAATTACATTCTGGACTCATAACAGATAATTGATTGTCTTATAATGATTTTCAGATAATTTAATGTCTTATAGTGATTTGAGATCATTTAATGTTTATGCAATAAGTATATAATGTCAACACTATGTTGCAATCTTTTTTGATGATGCCATTTGTTTTTTAAATGTGAACCTTCGTGAAAATTTTTTAGTCTTGCCCAGACTCTGTTGAGAGACAGATGTTAAAATCAGCATGGAAAGTTCAGCATTTGAAGCTGAACAAATTTTGAACAAAATAGTTCATCCTGATTGTTGAATAATTCTTAATTCTTTATATATTTAATAATAAAGTATGTTAATCTAATGTGCTCTCCCATATCCTGACTTTACGTGTTTAAAGTTTTTATAACAATTTTTTTTTTATCGTGGATACAGAAAGTGACATGAAATGAGAGCTTAATTTAACCTAAAGTCCGGATTTAAAGACAGAAACAAAGAAAGGTTTTCTCTATGTTCTTTCCTTTCGTTGCCTCAGTTCTGAATCTTATAAAGGGCGGTATTTAAAACGTTCTTTTCTCAAACAACTTTCTTTCATTCTTTCAAGACCTCAGGACATAGCTTTGCATTTTCTTGAGTGTGGATCTGCGTGACGACATAAATTCTGTCTCGTAAAACGCATAAATTACTACATTTAGATAGACAGTTGTAATGTACAAATATTATAGCTGAACGAGAGAACGCTCTTCAATTAGACAAAGATTTCTTTCCTAATTCTACATTACTTTTCGCCGAAAATCACATTAAAATGAAACGATGTGCTGCTCGTATCAGCCGTAATCCTTTTGAATATGTTAATCTTTATGAATATGTTAATGAAACATATTTTTTATCATGATGTGTTGCAAAGGCTATTTTTTCTGAATATCAGAGTGCTATTTTCAACATTTTCAACATTTTTTCTTTTTTGTGTTCAAAAGAGGCGTGTCTGAATTACCCTCCTTCATCCTGGTATGAGCATCGTTTGGATGTGTATGCTAATTTTATTATCATTTTTTAATTATCATCATTCAGATGTAACAGGTTTTATTTTTAACACTTTACTAGGTGTAGTAGGTAGTTCCTGTTTTATCTTACTTGAGGTTCTTAAGTAAATATTAAATTAATATCTTTAATTCTTTTAAATTCGAGAAAAAGTTTGCCAAAAAACTGCTTTAAAATCATATTTTTATAATCAGAAACTTAGAAAATCTAGTATTTTGAGATCAACAACAATATCCGAAAGAAGTTTATTGAAATAAATTAAATCGGTTAAAAGTTTATTTATTAAAATGTTCATTAATATTTTCTTTTAACTAAATAAAAGTTTGTTATAAGTCAAATCTTGTGACTTAAAAGGACTTATAGAGTGCTGAACTTTAAAATAGCTTACTGATAATTGTTTTTTTAACAGCTAATAACATAACCTAAGAAAATTATTTAAGGTGGTTCTCAACTGAAACGCTCAACAACATGAAAATGTCTGACACATTTTCAGACTCATTTTTAATCGCAAAGGCTTAAAATTGGCCGACCTGACTATTGAAGCGACGTGTAATCGAAATGAGTTTCCATTTTTTGATGAAAAAATTACTTATCGAGTTATAAGCAATTCGTATCACGTGACGACCGCTTTTTCTCGTTTCTTTCGCTGTCACGTCGGGAATGGATTAGAAAGGCAGAGTTTGATAGTATTTTTTGAAAGATCTTCTGTCTTTATCAACAAATGGAAAACGTGTTTCTATTACATCGTTTCTGAATAAGAAAATCAGCCAATTCTATGCGTTTCCGAACAAAAAATGGATTAAAAAAAATGTATCATAAAGTAGCCAGTTTGGATTTGAGAAAGAAAGTATGGAAGAAGTAAGTATGGAAGTACGAAAGTATAACAGATGAAATATGATTCGATTTTTATCCTAAAAGTATGTATAATAACGGTTATATTATTTTCAGTTTTTTCAAACAAGTCTTATTTTTCCATACTAACATACCAATTTTAGCCTATCTTACGAATTCTTAAAGTTAAGTATATGTATATATTTACATGTGTAATGTTTAATTTAACATGTTTAGGAAAGTAGAAAGTGTTACTAACATATTTTAAAGAAATGTAGATTTGTTGAATATCACTTACCGTAGTTCGTGTCTATATTAGAGCGATAATTCTTGGAGAAGGGATTTCTTGGAAAATAAAACAGAAATGTACACTAATAAAAGTATTTATTTTTCCAGAGGAAATAACTTCTTACGCACAATAAAACATTAATTCTAACAATATACATATAAACTATTACTTTCATTTTAATTTTATTTTCATCTTTCATTTTTTATCTTTAATTATTACCTGTGGTACACACTAAAATTTCAATAAGGTCCAAATCTGATGGTGATCGCTGTTTATTTTTAGCTTTAAAAGGCTCAATTATGAGCAATATTGTTCTGTTAATTTAACAAATCTTTCAAGAAAGGGTCATTGCATGGTTCAGTTTCCTCATAATCGTGAGACAAAATAGGTAGGCCAAAATTAAATATTAAATGTAGATTTCAGTTTTGCTAGGAATTTTCTTCTGTCAACTTTGGCGCAAACGCAGATTTGAAAAGCACAGCTCCATCTACCACAATAAATTTAACAATAATTTTCGGTGATTTATCTTCCGGGCACGGGTAATACACAAGTATCAAATTAATTAACAGTTCGTTTTGAAATTTGATTCATTAAATATTATCACATGAGTTGTCTTTGTTTATATTTAACTTTGTCAAGAAGAGATCATGAAGGTAGTTGAATAGTATAATATTAGACCACGACGAGTTGGCGGCATGGGGGAAGAGTTCATTTTCTCACAGGTTCGGACAGAGGAAGGAGCAAGTAATTTAGGGTTGCAATATGTTTGAGCATTCCTGTCTTTGGAGATGAGTACTATACCTTTCCCTCTTTCCTCTCATTGAGACACATTCTTCTCAGCTAGATGGTTGTTATTCCCAGCGCTCTTGATTATTATTATCATTAATTTGTATTTAAACTGTTCTTTTCAGAACAACACGAAGTGTCCCTAAAATAGAAATCGTTTATCGTACGTTTCTAACGAAGGTAACATCGTTAACAATGTACGTGTTTTTTTTTTAAATGAAGCAAAGTCACTTTCTCTTAGAAAGTCCTCCCTGCAGGCATTCTTCCTTCTTTAGCACTTTTAAAAACGGCATTTCCTGAAATAAACGCCCCCCCCCCCTCTTCCTTCCTTTCTTTATACTAATGTATCTGAATTAAGTGCAAAAAAATTTAATTGTATTTTTTTAAATCTGATTTTTAGAAAATAACGTTTGGTATTTCATTTAGTTGGTATTGCATTTGGTGCTATATTACAATTATAGATGTAAATATAATCTAGTTTAATAAGTTATGATAAAATAATGTATTAACGCGATTTATAGAAATCTGTTTAACTGATAGATTTTACAGGTCGAAACATTGAAAACAAAAATCTTTTTGCACCGAATTACTATAAGTATTTCTCAGCAACAAGATATTCAATACTTTGATCATTTAATGTTACAGTGTATAGTTATAAATGAATATAAAATGAAATTTTTTTTTCAAATTTTGCATATAAAAATTACAGGGCCCTTGAAAGCAAGTTACAATGAACGATTTTGCCAGGTTCGGTAGGAGTCATATTTTTTCATAATAATACATTAACGCGATTTATAGAAACCTGTTTAACTGATAGATTTTACAGATCGAAACATTGAAAAAAAAAAATCTTTTTGCTCCGAATTACTATAAGTATTTCTCAGCAACAAGATATTCAATACTTTGAACATTTAATGTTACAGTGCATAGTAATAAATGAATATAAAATTAATTTTTTTTTCAAATTTTGCATATAAAAATTACAGGGTCCTTGAAAGCAAGTTACAATGAACGATTTTGCCAGGTTCGGTAGGAGTCATATTTTTTCAATCACAATTCTACGTTATTATGAATAAAGATTTAACACTTTTTTAGAACATTTAACAATTTTATACCAACAAAGTAATAATAATAATAATAATAATAATAATAATAATAATAATAATAATAATAAATAAATAAATAAATAAATAAATAAAAGAAACAAAATAAGGAAGGAATGAAAGAATAATTTTTTTTGTAATTATTTTTTGTTACTTTATACTTAGTCAATCTAATCGGAAGTATCCTTCGGCAAAACGTATAAATGAAATTAAGAATTTATTTGTATCGTATAAGCAAATATTTTATCATTACTATATACTGGAATAAAACTCGATTTAAGATTCAAAACATTTAAATGAAAAAAAAAGGCATGGAAATTCAACGTATGAAAGGTGCTTTATTTTATATAATTTTTAATTAATGAGTCTATTATAAAACCATTAAGCGTCCCAGCATTTTTGACCACATTTGTTTATACTGAGATTTTCATTTCTAAAACCAACTTCTGTTCTAATACCAGCAAAATAAAAATATTTTTAAGATAATTGTTATCGCTAACATCGTTTAACATACGTATTTATATTCCCCCCCAATAAAAATCTAGTAAGCATAACTCATATACACATAATTTTATTTCCATACTGCATCAAAAGGCGAGAACTAGCCGAATATGGTAATCCTGAATCAAAGCTCCTTGTCGAAAAATTCTCTTCCCATTTATCTGTCCGCGAAATTGCTGAAATTAACATTTCTGATCACACACATGACTCATACGTCACAGCCGCCTTCTCCTGATGGTCAAATATTAGCACTTCTTGTATTAGAATCAGGCTACACTTTAATTGACTTAGAATCCCAAATTATTTTTTTACGATCTTTCTAAAAATGAACTTTTATTTAGCTTTATTCGAAAAAATAATTTTAAGCAAAAATTGCAGTCTGGCGCATGAAAAGTGAAGAGGTCAGCCCGAAATAGTTTATGACACTCACATGTCTTACACTATTATAATATAGATATCTAAATTTTTTTTACGTAAAAAAAAATAATCGAATAAATTAATTTTTGTTCATGTTATTTATGTTTAATTATTAATAAATTAAAAAGTTCGAGTTTTCATTAGTTACAGAAAATAAAAGCACAGTTTAAATTACTTAGTTCCCCGATGTCTATTATAAATTATGCTCATTTGTTTAAGCTTTATTAAACCCATTAAAATGTCAAGTAAGTTAAATATTACATCATAATTTAATTTCATAAAGATTAACCTCTATTTAAGAACTACATAAAAACAAAATTTAGAGTGTATAAAATTCCTGGGGAAAATTCAAAAATTACATTTTTATAACTTTATTTAAAAACATATTGATATGATCCACACATGATGTTGCACATTTTCTTATTTAGTTTTTTCCAAATTCTTTAAAGATATTTTCATTTATACAGAAAGACAAATTTGTATCTTTTTAAAATTTGTTACACATGGGCTGATAAGTTCCCGGTCTAATAAAGAAAGCACAACTTTTTAACAAAGCTTCATAACTTTATGACTTTATAACTTTATAACGTTAATAAATAACATAACTTTAATAATAAATAATAATAATTTAATAATAATAATAATAATTTAAAAATAATAATTTTATAATAATAATTTATAATAATAATTTAAAAAATAATTTTATAATAATAATTTTATAATAATAATTTAAAAAATAATTTTATAATAATAATTTTATAATAATAATTTAATAAATGATTAATAATAATAATTTAATAATAAATAACATAATTTTATAACGAAAAAGTTCCAAACAGTGCTCAGAACTCGTTGTTGTTTTTGGTCAAAAGTCAACACGCGCGGCAGCCACTTTGACAACAGCTTTTTCATAGACAAATGTTCATTCAAAATAAAACCTACACGTTCCTTGGATATTTTCAGAGTCTGAGCTATCTCCTGCAACTTCACTTTACGGTTCCCCAAAACGATTTTGTGGACACTTTTATGTTTTCCGGAGTAACCACCTCTTTTGCGTGGTGCATCACTGGTGCCCGTACGACCACGTTTAAATTCAGCAAACCAGTCAATAATGGTTGATGTACCTGGTGCAGTGTCCGGATAACGCTTATCTAGCCAAGTTTTTGTTTGAACGGTATTTTCCCCCCATCAAATAACAATTCTTGAAATTCTTGTTATCCATTTTTTTGTTTATCAACAAAGTCGTTCAACTAAAACCACTCTAACGTTTTATCCACACGGCGAAACGTCATGGCATTTTTTCTACTACCTTTTAAAGGTTAGTATTTACTAAAAAAACATCGGTTCGGCGATTGCAACGCCATCTGTGTGCCAGACAGGGAACTTATCAGCCCATGTGTTATCTTGCATTATATCTAATTTGATGCTCCATAATTTAATTTGTAATTAAATCAAGTAACATTATTCCACCTATTTTTAATACTTTTCCCTTATTTTATTTCTAAATATCTTTCTTTTTCAAATATAATTATATATTTTCAAAGTAGCTCATGTATATTATTGTTATATATTGAAAATGTCCAATATTTAAATAGATTGATTTAATAAAAATTCATTTATTTTAAATTTTATAGAAATAAAAAATATTAAACAAGTTTAATAATACTTTACAATCCAAGCAACTTGCACAATAAAAAATTAATAAATTAAGATTGCACATACAAAATCATCAGCAGTTGAATAGAACTATTAAATGAAATTTTATTCAGCATCGAAGTATTAGGATACGTAAAAAAAAAAATCCCCTTAAATATATAAAAAATGAATTAATTATTAACTTTGATTAAATTAATGTTCAAACACTATATAAAATAAATAAATTATTATCATTAAACAATCGAAATTTTTGACGATTGTTAAAATACATAGACTATAACATAGGTTTTTTTTTTTTCTTTTGTGGGCATTAAATGGATAAGAGCGTAAACAAATAATAACCAAATGTCATTCTGTATTTATTAGAAGAAAAATACATTTAAAGAATTCACATTAATTAATAAGAGCTAAAAATATGCTACATATTATAAAAGCTTAATAAAAAAAGATACAGAATTGTATGAACCTGCAGAAATATTTTTTTCTATTTTCATTCATTTTCCATTTCCTGCAGCAAAAATAACTACGAAAATGTAATCATTAAAAGAGAATAAGTGTTTAGGAAATAAAATATATACAAAAATAAGTCCTTTAAAAAAGATTCATTTATATTTAAAAATACAAAATTAAAGAGCATACAGAAAGAGCTATGAACACAAGCTAACCAAGATTTAATGTATTTCTGAAATTTAAAATGTCAACGTCAACTCCAGCGAGTCAGTTTCCATATGATACGAGTGACTTTGACTTTTTATTATGCTCTCGGATATGGGCCAACCGGCATCTGTTAGAGTTTAATTTACTTATAAGTATATGAGGAGCATAGCCCAACGGACGCTCACTCACCGCTTTAAATCACCACATATGGTGCCGAAAACCCAACCGCAAAATCATTAAATTTTATCTATAAAAATAAACATTTGTAATATTGTGGTGCGAGTTGTTTTAAAAATGGGTAGTGTTTACTAGGTCGCCCTTTACAAGAAAATCTATAGATAGTGTTTTTCTCAGTGCGGCTCTTAAGTGCATTTCATGCGGCCATCCGACTAAGTATAGACTTTTGAATTTTGTATTGTAGAGAACAGATTTGGTAATTTTCGGTTAGACGGGTGCCGGTGAGATATATATATATATATGAGGTGGTTAGAATGGCAGTGGAGTAAGTCAATACTATTTAGTAATTTGAAAAAAGAAGGGTTTTGCGAAACTCGTATTGCTTTTGCATTCAGTAGCCCAAAATGTTTTGCCCTCTAGCGACTCCCTAAGTGAACTATGACTTATCCGTCTCTCGCACTGAACAGAAATTAAATACGATCAGCGGATGATAATATTAAATAGAAATAAAAAATGGTATTACAAAATGTTCCAAAGAATAAAAATTCAATGTCTCAAAATAAGAAGAAATTAAGCAGGTGCTTTTTAGAAGCAGTGTTGCATTTTAATAGAATAAGGTTTTAATAAATACGTGTAGCTTTTAACAGATTAAGATTTTTAGAATGATAAATAAAAGAAAATTTTGAATAAGTTATGGAATAAAATATAAAATAGATTTAAGAGATATTTTAAAAAGAAGAGGGAAAAAATTAGAATTGTAAGAATTTGGAATAATTTAACTAAGGAAAAATGGCGAAATTTTTTTATTATTACACACACACACACACACACACACACATATATATATACATTGTATATATATATATATATATATATATATATATATATATATACTACTGTTTCTGTTCGATGTAGTTAGATGCACAGTATTCTGATTATATAAATTATTGTGTAAATTTTTGAGAGATAATGTAGGAACTAAAATGCAAATCTAACGTCGGTAGGTGGGGCGGGGTTACAGATGTAAATGCTTTGTACATGCTATGTAATGCTTTGTTGAAGAGTAGATTCTCACTAATGTAGCATATTTTTTTATTCAAAGCATCTGTTTCAACTTGTAAGTGGTAATGTTTGCTCTATTTAATCACGAAATTTCTCTCATTAAGCAAACCTAAAAATTTTGTTGAAAAATTCTGATACATATTTTTGAATGAAAACATGCCTGCTGCGCGTGATAAATCGTCAAATATCCATTATCTTTGCAATTGTATACGAGTTAAAACAACAATGGATTTAATATTGCGCCAAATCACGTTCGTACAAAAAAAAAAAAAAAAAAAAAAAGGCCAACTGCTTTTGAAGTTACAACAACGAAATTATTAAACAAATTTGATAAAGAAAAAAAAAATAAAGAGTTTAATGTATATTTTCATAAATCATGCACTAACATTTAATAGTATCATATTAATTAAATTATGAATATACGTTCAGATATCATTTTAGAAATCCTAAGATATTGTTTAAAAAATCGTGTGGCCATATCTTAAAAAATAAACACAGCAAAAATTAAATATTTTAAATAAATTCACTAGCTTGCGCTTTCTACCAAGCGTAAAAAAAGCACCGAATTTTCCATAATCAGGTTCTTCGAACAGGCAAAATACTGTATTGCAATGAAAATTTTTGAAAAAGTAATAAGTTGCAATCGTGAAATTAGGTGCAATTTTCAAGATAAGTATTGAATGATTATAAAAGAGAGTATCTCTTTTGAAAAACTATTTTTATTTTTATATTTATTTTTTGATACAAGAAACTAAAAATATAGGCAAAACACCACTTTTTCTGGTCTAAAATGTTCGCCTTATTTCATCGAAATATTTCTGTTTTTAAATAAAGATAATATTACAATTAAAAATTAGTCATATTCTAAAGCTTTGAATATTAAGCGACATAAAGCGTTTGAATTTTTGGGATTTCTGTGGCTCCGGGAGGAGGGGACATTACAGAATTCCGTGGAGGGGGGGGGGGGGGATTGCACTTTTTAAACATTAAATGTATAAAATCTCAAACCTTTCGGGAGGGGGGACATTTCAATGCTCCGGAGGGGGCATGACCCCCCCCCCCCGTGTCACCCCCTGAATTCAACACTGGAAGCACGGTACCAGTTTGGGGCTCTTTCATTTGGCAAAAGTTTTCTTAATTCTTCATTCATGAAAACTAACCAATAATAAATAATTTTCAACAGTAACTTTCTTATAAACGGGAATTTTCTATTTTACATCCAGATTTTAATATTCCGAAATGTTCGTCTATTTTCCATCTTATTTTATACCATTTAATCCTTTCAATCGCATCATCAAAGCTAGTTAAATTTTATCTAAAGTTTTGTAAAATAGTCTAAAATTACTTCCCCAAGTTTTTTCTCTCTCCAAAATCTTGCTCCTTGCACTGTATATACTGAATTTAATTCTAGATGCGCATTCAAGTTTACAATATTTTCAATTTAATTATTCTTTTCTATATTTGTAAAAGTACAGTTGTTTATTTCTTCTTACTAATCACTTCTGTACAAGAACATCTGATAATCAGATATACCCAGCATGTAACTGTATCCATTTACCGTCCACTAAATTCCCTTTCTCTTTTCTGAAAACTATATGCTACTATTTATCTTCCTGAGAGCAACACTAAAATACTATCCATACCCCGAACCTCAGAATTAAAGTACCATTCCCTCAACACATAGCCTCAGATTTAAGCAGCATAACAGCGAGCAAGAGGGAGGCACTAATTTATTCTTCACTCAACTGTAATTCTTGTGTGTAAACTAGAGATGAGTTCTGTCTCTTTTTTCGGTGCACGATCCCGAAAATTTTTGAGCGATCAGTACCATTCCCACCATAACCAGATTCCCTCTACGTGACA